>CM046878.1:493134337-494391837 GCA_025667525.1 Glebionis coronaria
ACATAAAGAACACTCTAAGTGTTGGATGCGCCCGAAAGGCAATCCGGAGGACAAAGTAAAAGCGGTTATATGCCGATGTCCTCCCATATAAACTATATATAAAGAACACGCTAAGTGTTGGATGCGCCCGAGAGGCAATCCGGAGGACAAATCAAAAGCGGTTAGGTGCCGATCTCCTCCCACAAGTTATGAGGAACATTCTAAAAGGTCTAAATGTTTCATAAAAGGGTAAATCTTGCCATATAAATTAACTTTTTGATCCGGCATAAAAATACAATATGTGAAGACTTATACAAAGTAAAAGGAATACATAATGCATTTTATAAACAATAAGTTAAGAGTACACGTTTGTTGCCACATGATTAAGGTACCAAATATCCAACGTACAAAAGATAGTGTGAAAAAGGGAATTATTACAAAACATAATATAATTGTTCAAGTCACAAGCCCTTTCCGACATTCCGGAGGCAAAGAGAGAATTTAAAGCACAGATGTATCAACTTCAGAGTCGGTTTTCTTCTCGCTCCGCTCAGCGTCCTTCTCTGTGGCATCAGAAGTCACTCCGGACGGAACCTCGCTTGCTTCCAGGGAAGAACATCCACCTTCCGGTTCTAGCAGCAACAACTCTCCAACGGATAGGGAGTGAGAAGAGGAAATCTTGTCAATGAAAGGATAAGAAGTATGAAACAAGGCGTCACAAGCAGGAACCCAAGTCTTCAAGGCGTCTCTATTGATGTTCTTGACTTTGGATAAGACTAGTTGAACTTGCGCCGGAGTCCTGCCAAGTCCGGTAGATTTCATGAAACCTGCAGAAAAAGCAATACTACATGCTCCGCCAAGGGCCTTGCGATACTCCCGACTTTTAATCAATCTCTGGAATAAACAAGGGATCCCGTCTCTAACCAACACTTGCTTGTCATGCTCGGCCTGGCTGAGAAGAACCGTGAGATGCTTGTTATTTGTCTCAGCTGTGGAAAGCTTCCCCGAAACATCTTGGAGTTCATGACTTTTCAAGGAAAGTTGTTCATTTGCTTCTGCTGCGGTCTTCTTAAGAGCCTCGTTCTCCTCCATAAGCGTTCGAATCCGAAGGTTCAATTCATTCTCTTTTGCGGCACAGTTGGAGTGAGAATCTTTAAGCTTTTGATGGGAAACTTGCAATTTACCCAACAACTCTTGCCCTTGGCTGAAGGACTCCTTTTCAGCAAAATGAGAGTTAGCCATATCAACATATTCGCTATTCAGCTTCTCATATCGCTTCATCAGCTCTGCTGCAGCTATAGTACTCTGAGCAATTGACCGGCAGCTATGACGGAGGATATCATAGTTAGACATAGCCTTCAAGTGTTGATCGTCAGCAGGAGTGGCAAGGTTGTATAAGAATTCCTTGGCAGCATAGTTGGAGTCAACCCTTACATCTTCGTTCAGCCTCCAGTTCGGGATATGCTTAGGAGGGTCAAATTCTTCATCTGAGGAAAACGGAAGGACCAATGTAAACACATACGAATATGGAAGGAAGTGACAATAAAGAAAACATAATAGAAAAGGGAGAGACTAACCAGCCTGTTGTGAGTTCTGTTCAGCATGAGGGGAAGATTGATCACTCACTTGAACAATAGAAGGAGACTTTTCCTTCACACCGGAACCTCTAGCCGAAATCTGAGAGTCAGGTTTAACAACACTGATAGGTTGTGTGGAATGAGTTCGCTGGGAATCTGCTTCGGACTCGGAAGGGACGAGTTGACGACCTTTTCTCTTTGTTTTCTTGTTAGAAGTGCTACCCTCGGCAAGCGAAGGAGCTTTCCTCACCTTTTGCTTCTTTTCTTGCCTCTGTTTGGCCTCAAGTATCCGAGATGAAGGTTTCTCAACCAATTGCTGGACAGGTGTCAGCTTGGGGATCTCCAGACCAATAGGTAGAGGTTCGGTCACACGAGGGGTGGGTTTCTCATTTTCAGCATAAGGTTCACCAATGTCGACTAAACCTTCGTCAAAAGATGGAAGATCCAAGAAATCTAGGAAGCTCATTTCTGAAAAAGGGGAAAATAAAGGCAAGGCAAGCATAAGCAAGCCCGAGTGAGTAATAAAGTAACAAAAACTAGCAAGAATAAAGTATACCTTTCTTGTCAGCATCTAAGAGTAATCGGCGCAGCCCCGGATGACTATATGGGAAAGAAAGACCAGCGAGGAAGAGTAGAACCTCAGGAGGAGGACGACACAAAATAGGTTTTTTTCCGAGAGCTTTGGCATGTTCAGCGTTGTATGAGCAAGGCATATCATCAGTAATAATCGACTCACGATGTCTCCAAGGCATAGCAAAAGGAATCGCTCGACGGTCTATCAGAAAGAACTCAGTTTTCCACTTCTTAAGGCTAGAAGTAGTCTCAATCAAACACTTACCGTATTCTCCCTCTCCTCGGCTCTCGAAGGAGAACCAGTGCCCTTGCTTACTTAACCTATAGAATACTCTAAATAATGTTACGGACACAGGAATCTTCGAGCCGAAACAATGTAGCTCAAACATTACCACTCTGTTCATACCTATAGGCACAAGCTGGGAGATATGTACTTTGAAATATCTAATCACGTTTAAAACAAATGTGGAAAAGGGGATCCGAAGGCCAGAATGGTCGAGAAACTGACGATAAATCCCAATCTTAGATTCGGGTAAGCGGTCCATGGTCAGATCAGGATCCGGAAGGCAAGGTCTTAATAGAGAAGGAATGTTATACTTACATATCACCACCTTTAAATCATCCTCGGTCATACCAGACAAGCGTATATGCATATCACATTTTGGGTCGCGCTTCAACGGCGGAGCCACTCTCGACTGAGCAATCTCTTTCCCAGTCATCCGGAACAGGCAGATGTACAAATATAAAAGATAAGGAAAGAATAAGAATTATACCTTCAGATGATGCGAAGGAAGATAAGGTGAAGAAATGAAGAAAACAATAATGGTGGAAACAATGCAAAATAAAATGAATAGACACACATATATAGGGGTCATGGGCGAAGATATCGAGGAAGCACTGTTCGTTTGCGAATCGCGAGGATAAGGATCCACCGTTGAATTCGAAACGGCTAAACACGTGTCAAGTTCTCGTCCACCACCAAAAGAAAGGAGGTCCAAAAATAGGAAATATGGTCGAACCGGTTCAGAAGACGAAACAGTCCAAAAATCATCCCCAGATGAGGAGTGAGAATTGTTTTAAGTATTAGTCCATTATAGGGATAATGAACTAATACTTGGGGGGACATGTTCGCGTATGTCTCCGGCACCTGGCCGAAGGCACGCAACACGAGCCGAGGCGACTGTCACGTAAGAAAGAGAATATAGACAAGATCCCCCAAATCGTGGGAGACTCTGTTTTATCCAACAAGGCAAGGTTTTACCCAGCAGATCCAGTCATGGTCCGCCGCCTGCTTTTATACTGTGCCTGACACTAGAACACTGTTCAAGAGGTGCGCGTCTCAATGATGTGACTACACATCCAGGTATCCCCTAAGCTTTGGGTATAAATACCCCAAAGCATTTACTACACAACAACACACAGTACACAGCATTTACTCTCACTTAATAATACATCTCCGGTATTCCGCACCGGATACCACTCTTGTGATCGTTACTTACTTTCACGCCGGAGCTTGGTCTCAGGTTCACACCTGGGGCGAGTTAACGTGCGTTCTATCATTGCAGGGTAGGCCCATCCTACAAGCATACTATATACGAGACCGAAGCTAAATATCCTGGGGCTTTGTTCCTGCGGAAATTTGTTTCAACAATATGCAATGGAGAAATTTAAAGTTACTTTACATCAAACTGTCTTGTCTATGCTTTAACATGAAGTCGATAGGAACACGTGAAGGACGTTCATTCATCTCCAAACGTTTAATATAACACTAGAAAAGCAACATAAACTGAAAAAAAATAAGAGTCCTTCAAAGTATAGGTTGTGATTTTGACCCATTTACTTAATAGCTTGATGAGTACCTGCTTTTATATTTAAAGGGGTCAAGCAGACAAACCTACTCAACTTAGCTAAAAGATGAAACATGTCATCAAAGGGCCATTGTCCTAGCGGTGTGCGAGTGACCCATCAAACAAGATGTTGTGGGTTTATGTCTCGTCTCTATACATGTGTGAGATACTATCTAGTAGGAGGTGGTATAGAGGTATGTGAAAATTTTACCTCTAAAAAAATGTCAAATGGGTTGGATGGGCCGAAAGTGATCTACTGATCAACCTCTTAAACCCCTTTACAGAATGATAGGAAACAATTGAACAACTTTTCTATGATACAGGTGTTGATTATGTTTCATAAAATTATTTAAGGGAATAGGAATAGAATATGTTGGCAGTTTAACTCTAATAGGCCCTTCTGACCGGAACCTGTTTCGACCCGTTAGCCAACCCTCTCATTTTGCTACCTCCACTTTACATTATAATCTTGTATATTGAAAAGGTACATGGAGCCAAAATTAGCAGAAAGAGGTGGTTCCTACATTTATTGCTTTGCTTTAGTGTCCTGCGTTTGAAACGTTTTCTTGTGATATCTTTGGTTTGTAGATGGAGTACATGTAAACCTGCCTGGTAGTATCTGGTTATCTATAATTATACTGCTTCTTTATTCCCATACTAGTATGAACTCTTGGCAATAATTCCTTATATTTAATCATATTCGCAATCGGTGTGAAATTTTAGGAAAAACAACCGATGCAGTTATTGAAATACCAAAGAGACTCTATTGATCAAGTGTTTGTGGCCGGGTTCAAGTCCCACTTGGACAATGTGTGTGAGTCCAATATGTAAAATAATATCAATGTGTCTTACTTCGTTTGCAGCCGACATGGTATATTCCACCTTTAAGATTCTATGGAGTTGATATAATCCGGAATCGGTTCAGAGTGGTTTTGATCCACATGTGGCACCAGATGACGGCAGACCAATCTACGAGCATTGTTCTCATGTTTATATAAGCGAAAATTTGAGATTTGACGCTTTAAATCTTCGTTCAAATTTTAGATTATTATAAGTATATCATTTTTAATTTCAGACTGCTCAAACATACCCTCAAACGTGTCGCCTTCTATCATTCCTAATCTCATGCCCTCAATCTGAATCATCTTGTATCCAAGTTTTGGTCCCTGATTTATCATAGCCTCTTAGTGGTGTGAATGGTCTGGTTGCATTTGGTTTGTGCTAGTACAGTGGTCCAAATTGCTTCTCTTTATTATCATCTTTTTTCGGGGGGGCTAGGACTGTACTACTTTTAGCATATATGCCATATATCTGAATAAACTCTCTTGCATAAAGACTTGTGCAATTAACATTATAAAGGTTTTCATATGTTATGATGAAAACACCTAAGTTATTTTTCGACTTGACTGCTCGTTTTGGTCATATGTTACTTTGTAATTGGTTGTTTTTGCGCTCAATTGTTTGCTCTAAGTTGATTATAAACCAATTGTTCTTGTTGAAGTATGTTAGTTTACAAGATAGTCCAAACAATACCATCAAATTTTAGGAACTAGTTATTCCTTCATATATAGCCAGTAAAGACAACGCCGACTAGGTCATATATACATGGTTTTATAGTTCTGCATAAAGTATGTATTTTATTTAAATAACTAGAAATTAGGTCAGAACGAAAATGGTAACGAGTACCGAATGCTGGTTACGGAGATTGACATTAGCTATTCAAATGATTAACGCAGCAAAAATATAAGAAAAATAAATCTGATAGCTACAATACATTAAAACGATCGCTATGAAAGTAATAAAATTAACGTCCTTCTTATATTAAAAAAAAACATCATAATCATCTGATACAAATGTAGTAACATTTTGGACCCCTAAAGTGTATAAAAGCAAATGGGGTCATGATAGAATCTTTGCAAATTCAACTTCTTTCTCTTTATTGTGAAAATATGGGAAGAACACCATGTTGTGAAAAAGTAGGGCTGAGAAGAGGAAGATGGACAAGTGAAGAAGACGAAATATTGATCAAATACATTCAAGCAAACGGTGAAGGTTGTTGGAGGTCTTTACCCAAAAATGCAGGTAAGCGTGTGAATATTTATGTTAAGTCTTTAAACGTTTCTACATAGACTTGAATGTATGAGTGTGTTAATTCCAATGCTTTGCCGTCTACTTGAATAAAGTTCATATCTACGTGTATGCGTGTGTGAGAAACCTTAAGTAACCTTTACGAACGTTGTTGTTTGTTAAATTAGCTATGTAATGTTCTCTTAACTAGTAAGTTATTTCTTATATCTGTAGGGTTATTGAGATGTGGGAAAAGCTGTAGGCTTCGATGGATCAATTACTTAAGAGGGGACTTAAAGCGCGGAAATTTTACTCAAGAAGAAGATGAATTCATCGTCAAGTTACATAAATCATTGGGTAACAGGTTTGTAAACAATTTATGTGATTGTTTTTCCAGAATTCATAAAATGAAAATGATAATTATTGCAGCAACGAAAGATTTAGGAACTGAAATAGGTGAAGGGCATTTTTTGTCCTAAAACTCTTGAACTTTTAAAGGAATTATAACAAACTATTCCTTAAAAAGATAAACATTGGAGATCCATCTAGTTTTGCAACCTAAATAGGCGATGAATGGAATGCTGAATTGCAAATTTGCCATAATTTTGTAAACCAAATCGAACGTAAGGTGTTGTGCATATGAATCATAACCTTTTACATTTCAGATGGTCAACCATAGCTAGTCAGTTACCTGGACGGACGGATAACGAGATAAAAAACTATTGGAACTCTCATTTGAGTCGCAAAAGCTATTTATTCTTCAGAACTAAAAGCAACTCAGCACAAAACTCCGACAATACACACAGCAACATAGTCAATGAAGCAAAACGCAAACTTGGTCGTGTCAGTCGTCGCATTGCAAAAAAGTACAATCACCAAAAAGAGCTCAAGAGTACAACTATGCCCATAATAGAGAAATCTAAGGAGCAAACTAAGGAAAAGAGTTCAACTTTAGTCAGTGAAAATATCGAAGAAGCTCAACTTTTTCCAAATGAGATTACAACGACAGAAATCGATGAATTCTGGTTCAATGATGACGAATGGAGCTTTGCTTTAGGAGATGATCAGATAGATACAAATGGGATTTTAGGTGTTCATGATGTGGATGATCAGATTGAAAAAAGTTTGACTAAAGCTGACTATGACAATTTCAAAAGTGCATGTAATGTTAATGATAAAGAAGATCAAAGCATGAGTCCAAATTCATCACATGTTATGGGGTGTGGTTTTGATGAAGAGTTGGTGAATGATTGGGAGATGGGGTTTGGATTTGAGGAGTTAAATATGTATGATTATGTTGGTGACGATGGTATGTTTCTTTGGCCATGGAATTAAGTTGATGATTGATTAAGCAATGTAAAAAATTGTCTGCATGCAATAAATCAGTTTCCGAGTTAATTACTATCAGGTCATTTGAGTTATTTTGATAGGGTAAAGTGAAAATTTCGTTCATTAACTTTGCAAAAATAATTTTACTATTGAGTGAAAACTTCAGGCAATTTTACTATTATACTTTCCATTTTCATGCAAAACAACTTTTGAGTAAACTTTTTTAACTTTGGCCTGTTTTTCTTAACTCTCTCACGTATCACGCACGTGAGGGTATATTCGTCATTTTCAGTCATCCTAGACACGCAACCACTCTTCCACCTTTATCTTCGTGCAAAAAACGTTCCCGAAACCATTTGATCCACCTTTCCTCCCATCATTATTACACTGACACGACTTGTTCCAAGGACTACATTTGCAACGAAATAAAACTTTCCATCTTCTACATATATTAACTTGAAAAAAACACACACACACACACACACACTCTCACTCTCTCTCTCTCTCTCTCTCTCTCTCTCTCTCTCTCTCTCTCTCTCTCTCTCAAGAAGACGCAGTATATTACCCTTTAGTTAAGTTGTGATATAATGGCTCGATGTGTTGAATTGGTTTGTATATGTGGGTCATTTCACCTAGGTGAAATGATGGTAGCACAATACCAAAAGGAGATTGATGAGGACATTTGACATGCAAGAGAATCGATGACTAACTTTGAACGGCTGAACAAGCGAGGGAGTTGATTCTAGAGATCCAAAATGACAATCCTTTCTAGATGTGCTAGGGCAAATGTGACAAAGCTCAAGGCACTCCAAACTGCCAACATGCGCAAAGCAAGGTTGTTGATGAAAATGGTCACACATATTCACAACAAGATTATTGACAAGATTGACTTTTCAATGAGGCGGAAGGAGATGTGAACTGGTTGGTTCATGAAGATTTAGAGGGTTGATGTGTGTAGATAGGGGTTGCTAATGCCTAGTCTTTTAGGTTGTTAAATGTTAATCGAATGTTAATTAATATGTTTTACTTTGAATTAAGGTGTATGTTTGTGTTTTAACTTTGAATTAAGTTGTTTTGTTAATTGTTAATCGTGTGTTATAAAGTTTCCGTAGAGAAGCATATGGGTATTATTGGAGACTATAACCAGTGCTTGATGTTAAGAAGAAAACAGAAATGAAAAAGCTTTGTTAATAAGCAGTTATAAATCAATGGGTGCAAATGAGGTGTTAACAAGATAAGCAGTTATAAATGAATAAGCGAATAAGGTGTTAACAAGTAAGGTTGTAACTATAAGAGGTTTGCAAATGTTTATGTAAAAGATCCAAGGGCGCTAACGGCAATTGTTGTGTGTTGTGAGGGTAAGGCCGCAGGTTCGAGTCGTGACCATTCCTTTTTTTGGATGAGGGGAATAACCAATTACTATTAAGACACTAATAAGCGCTAACATTCCTAAACAATATGCAGAGTAACCAAATACTGTTAACACAGTAATAAGCACTAACAAGACAACAATAAACAGATTATAAGCTATAAGATGTTTTCTTTAACAAAAACAGATCCCTAACACTCCCCGCCTTAACATTATGAGTGCCCTTGGGTTATCTAGTTACAAAGTAGTCGGAATAATCATATACACTATCCCAAACACTCCTTGTAACAGCCATCTTCAGTTCACTGGTTTCCCACATATGTTGGTGCTTTAAGACCTAGTACGCAACTAGTGATCTTAAAATTTTGATACTCATATATCTTTGTTAGGAGATCTTACACCAAGCACAACAAACCTTTTTATACGACCTTTATTTCTGACCACATTATCAACAAAAGGAGAACCCCCCACATTCAAATTATTTTTAGACCTACTACTAACATTTAGAGATCAACCTTCTCTAATGACAATACCAGTAGACCTTCGTAGAGCACCAACATTCAGGTTAAAACCTGAATCATCTTCAACCATGATCCCTTTACCCTTTTCTAAAGCTCTCTTCTTCTTCATCAATGAAGTCTCAAGCTCAGTCTCACTGGCACCCTCATTCACATTTTGTTTCCCTTTTCCAAGTACTCGTTTATTTCCCCTATATGTTCTTCTTCTCTTTTCCCTTTTCATAACTATTTCTTTCTTTTGTCACGATAACCACTCTCTTCAATCTTTTGTTTTTACCACCTTGAGTTTGGTTGCTATTGTTCCTCTTCCTTTTTTGAAAAGGATGTTCAATCGCAAAAAAAGTTGAAATATAGCAACGCAACCTATCATTATCTTCTACCCATCCCAAAAAATCCCCATCTGCATCCTTTAAATCACAGTTCTTGAAGTAATACCGAGCTAGTCTCTGTTTCTTGTGAACATCATACAAATCAATTGAACCATTCCTACAAGCCAATTTCAACATCGTATGCACATCATTGTTGGTGTGAATCAACTTCAAATCTTCTTATAGTGATTTGTTGGGGAAACAAAAGAATAAAGCTCATTTTTTCGCATCGCCAAGCCTTCCGAATATATAATTTAGGCCAATAGTAAATATCCTGACCTCGGAACTAAAACCACAAATTTGGCTACAATTGCCATTCACATACCTCAATGGACCATGTACAAAAAACCCATTACTGAACATTTTGAAAACGACTTCTTTCTGATATGTCATTAGAGCTACTTGATAAGCAATTGAATCGAGTTTTAGGTTGGTAGTACGAATTTAAGTTGAACCCGTATAATACTGATAGTATTTAGGGTATATGATGTCGTGATACTAGTGAAAGTTTCAACATTGATGTTGCAAATTTAGTCCTTGAAAGTGTTGGTGGGAAGCTACAGTCGTGAAAGGTGCAATAATGACGGGAGGTGAAAGTTGATCAATGATTTCGGGGCCGTTTTTTGCATGGAGGTAAAGGTAGAGGAGTGGTTGCGTGTCTGGGGCGATTGAAAATGACTAAAATACCCTCACGTGCATGGCAATGAGGGAGTTAACGGGGGATAACGACCCACACTTAGAAAAAGTTTACTTGAGGGTTGTTTTGCATGGAAATGGTAAGTATACTGACAAAATTGGCTGAAGTTTCCACTTGGTGGCTAAATTTCCGTTTTTGCAAAGTCAAGGGACGAAATTTGCGCCATACCCTATTCCATATTTTAGAGTTTTTGTGTAATAGCTGAATTAACCAACTTTCTCAGTAAACTGAGTAAAAATGAAGTCTTACGTACATATTTGCTAACTATTTATATGTGTGAATTACCAATATATAATCTCAAATTAACATATAAGCTATATAAGATTAGTGAACTATTTTTTCATCATCAATTGGTTTTAGAATGGAATTTCAGCTGAACTTATTATATGTTAGACTTGGTGAGATGCTAAGTTAAAGATTCTTACAATTGGTATCAGTGCTAGATTGGGCCCAATGATGATGTGGATGGTGTTGCCTTGGTTAAACCTTGTTTCGACGGTGTTAGTAGATTCTAGTAAACCTTGTACCGAAAGTAAGCCGGTAAAAAGGCGGGGTATTTTGATGGTAAAGGTAGACGATATGAAAAAATGGAATCATGGCTAGTGTTGAATGGGAGGCCAATGGTGATTTGGATTTGAGGGAAGTATTGTTGGATGTACAAACCCAATATCTCACACCGATTGAAACATAATCTCAAAATTAACATATAAATTTGATGGCTACTCCTTCTTTTTAACATCAATTAGTTTTAAAAAGAAACCTCAATTCAACCAAAAATTCTTTCAACCTTATTTAATAGATATTGATAAAAAAAATACAATACTAATAGTTGTCCTTGCTTATATATAACCATGATCAATCATTTTACTCAAGTACAGTGACATTATGTCACACTTGATTTATTTTAAATGTGCGTGGTCTCGTCGTTATTAAAAAATTGTGAATTTCATCGATTTTGTTGTTACATGGATAGTCTCGAACCTGTTTACTTTGCGCACGAATTATTGAGAATTAGGTTTTAAAAAATAAATTTGCTCGTGCCTTGCGGCAAAACAAAATTATATATCTATGAATTGGACTTTTTATAGATTGATTTTAAATTAAAATGTGCCGATATAAGAATAAAAATATTGTGCATGTAGATCTATAGAACATGCGCTACCTAATAACTCAAAGTTGTAGGTTCACCCGAATCGACACCTTGAAATAAGAAAGTTACACAAGTTAAACAAAAAAATAGCACACTTGATTTAAGTTACATACATGTATGATCAATAGAACATATATATATATATATATATATATATATATATATATATATATATATATATATATATATATATATATATATATATATATATATATATATATATATATATATATATATATATATATATATATATATATATATATATATATATATATATATATATATATATATATATATATATATATATATATATATATATATATATATATATATATATATATATATATATATATATATATATATATATATATATATATATATATATATATATATATATATATATATATATATATATATATATATATATATATATATACATTGGATTATATGAGAACTTTTTAAAGTTGTAAAAATGAGAACCAACCAAAATCTCACAAATGACACTCTATTTGAAACAATTTAAAAACATGATTAAGTAAAAACCTAATTTTTAAAGATTCGATGGGCTTTCTTTTGAAAATTGGCGAAATCTAAGTGATACATTTTGATTCGGGGTGTGATACGTATCATGTTTTGGTATTGTGTATCAAGTTATTTAGTGGTGGTTGTGTATCAAGTGTACCAATTTATGTATAAGATATTAAGTTTTTGAGATTTTGATATATATGTATCACATTCTTAATTGTGTATATATCCGTTGTTTATTAGTCGGTAGAGTGTTTAGTTGTATAAATAATGTATATTTTGGTGTAGTATTAGTAAAATGGTTATGTATCAATGCTTTAGTGGAGTTTTAGATTAGTTCTCATTTTTACAATTTTAAAAAAGCTCTCACATTAACCTCCCTATATATATATATATATATATATATATATATATATATATATATATATATATATATATATATATATATATATATATATATACCGGAAGTTTTGAATTTCACTGTGATATGATTAATGGTGTAATTTGTAAAAGAAAAGACACATCACATGAATATTGTGTTTGTAAAGTATATGTATTACTGGCATAAACTTTGTTTAGACAAATATTCGAACCTGTGTAGACACATAAAGCTTTAAGATAGGCGTGTTACTATAAAATTTTATCTTCGAAACTTCTGTCGACACTTACTATACGTAAATGAGAAACTAATATATCTATCCTGACACTTTTCGCCTATTAGCAAAGACAATATTTCATGTAGTGACATTTTAAGGAAAGACTAACGTATAATAAAACTTAATCGCTAAGGAAGGAACATGTATGTTTTTTGTTTATTAAGGACTAATAATGTATGTTACTAAAAATCGAAGGACTAACATGTAACAAAAAGTAAGTATCAAGGAATTATACTGTATATTATTAAAATTTTTAAAAAGGACTTATATGAAATAAAACATAACAACAAGGAAGAAAAATGTGTGTTATTATTTATTAAAGACTAACAATCTATTTTAATGAAAAATCGAAAGACTAACATAGAATGAAAAGTAACATAAGTTTTAAGGAACAACTAGTATGTACTAGAATTTAATTGCTAAAAAGGAGAAACGATATTAATATTCATTAAAGATTAATAATGTATACTACTAAAAAAATCGTAAGACTAACATGTAGTAAAAGGTAACTATCAAACACTAATAGAGTATGTTATTAGAAAACTAAAAAAGTTAACATGTAAATTTTTTTATCAATGATTGATTATGTCTTTTAGGCTGGAGAGAATGGTTGAAAAACCCACTCGTGAGTTTTCACATGGCAAAAAAGCACGCATGAGTTTCTGATGACCTCACCTGCACCTTATGTGTGGGTTCGAGTCCCCATAGCAAACAAAACTCACCCATCGTTTACACAAAAAATTGGGCCCCACTTTAATATACCCGGTTTTATTATTTATAAAAAAAAATTCATAACCTTTTTCCCTATAAAACCCCATATTCATTCCAACATTTTTATACATTCTCCATCAATTTTATACAAATCTTCTTCCCCATCAATTATCAACAATGTCCGGCCACCAAACTTCACAATCTGCCAAACACCGCTAAGGAAAAAATACTGTCGCCTCTCTACCGACGCCCACCGAAACATCTGATCTTAACAACCCGTCACCGAACCAACCATATCGACAACCTAACCCAAATTTTAAACGACCATAACGAAACCAACCGTACCGGAACCCGATGCAGGAATAATACCCGAACCAACCATATCCAAACCCGTTTAATTTTACCCAATACTTCCAAACACCCGGGTTTCAAGATTTTTGCTCACAATCCGCGTACCCTTTTACTAACTATGTTGGTGGTTCGTCATCACAACCACATGTCGACTTGCCCACCTCTCCCATACCTTCCTTCCTAACTGAACATTTGTACATGCCTTCTTTTTCGGGATCTTTTTTTAGGGGAGTCATGAAGAGACTTAACCTAGTGTTGAAGTTCCGGACCTAGTCCCACCAAAGTCGAGGGAGAGTAGATGTGACAACCGTGGTTTTGAGGTTCGTCACTTAATTTTATTTTGTGCTAGTTACGTGTCTTTACGTGTTTATGTGCTTATTGGTGTGTATAGATTGTGGTTTGGATATCGTTTTCGGTACGGGGAACCTTGTGAGTGAAACAATGTGTGATGATTTCATGTTCATGAGCTCACATGGTAGTGACTATGAAGTGAAATGGTGTTATTTAGTGGTTTTACGTATACGTATATGTATTATAGAAAATCGTATTTTTACGATTTACGGTTTAGCATTTTGAGGTCTTGGAAGAGGTATTTAGTCACGGGAATATTTTTCGGGATGGTTTTAAGTCATTTAGGACTTAGTTATAAAGTTTATTTCAAAATTTGAGATTTTTTTTAAAAGTGTATATTTTACGACTTTTACGGTAAAACGCGTAAAAATTGACTAGTTTTACGGTTTTGAGGTTTTGGGCGTTTTAGGAGCTGAAATAAATTAAGGTATTGTTAATAACATAATATTAAACAATAAAAAGAAAAAAAAAGAAATTAATTGGGTATAGGTCAGTTATGTGAAAAAAAAAGAAAAAAAAAGGGGAAAAAAGGAAAAAGGGAACCGGGCTTTTGTATTTGGGCTAGGACTGGTTAGGATTAATTATATAAGGTTTTTATTTATCAAAACACTTCATAAAATCCCTGGAGATCAATAAGGAGTCGAAATATACAAGGGAGAAATTAGGGTTTTCATAAAAATCTTGGTTTTTCATAAATAAAAGGTAAATCTTTATAACCCTTTTTAATTAAATTGTTTTTATGTTTTCTTTAATCATCTTATGATGGATTTAGGTTAGGGTTTATTATAAAAACAGTAAATTAATGTTATATTAATCATAACATAATGATTAGATAAATTAGGGCTTGTAATTAGAGGGATTAGGGTTAATTAATGAGGTTGATTTTGTTAAACCCGTTTTTAAAAACTGGGCAGAATTTTGGGTCATTGTTTTGATCATATTGGGAGTTATACAAACTCTTATTTTGCGATCCAAGTATCCCAGAAAAGGTAATTGAAGTGGATTTCCAATGCAAGAAACGAGAACTAAATTGGAGGTCGGGAAGTGGGTCAAAAACAGGTTACAACAGTCGGAGGTCAAAACAGTTTTGAAGTCAGCCTGTTTTCTTTTTAAGTTTTGGGTTGTTTGGGGTACTTAGGGTTGCATTGGGATCTTCTAACGAACATGAGAGATGGTTTATATATTATAGTAAGTATCTGCACTTGGGATAAGGTTGTGGTTTAGGGTAAGACCCCCTAATCCTAACAAACTTTTTGTAAGTTTAAAATCAGTAAATCTGGAGTGACAAAAGTATATATATATATATCGGGGACTTAACAGTAGCTTTAAGGTTAGGACAAGTGGGAGATGTTATCTAACGTACGTAAGGGCATAAATATTCCCTTTACAGAGATCATGGGTGTGCTTAGGTGGGTGTTTGGCTTATAGTTTGTAGACCTAAAACTGTGACTGTTTTTGATAAAATGTTAACGGGAAGTGTTATGAAGTAAAATGAGTTAAGGGCTTTATAGAGGGGTGTAATGAGATTCTTAGAGCATATATATGAGGTATATATATGGGAGAAGGTTAGATGTCCATCATAGGTTGATGAGTCATTTTAGTGTTTGGTTCATGTTTTGATTATGTGTTTTTGGTTGTTAGCTTTTTGCTAGTGCGCGGATGTTTGGGGAAGCTCAATCAGGTGAGTTTCATAGTCCCATGTCTTTTAATGATTTTGACTTCTAGATGGGATGGAAGAGACACTGTTTGGTTTTATAACTTATGCTGTGAATGTTTTATGATTGGTAATGGACTTGTGTGTGCACTTATGTGATTAACTGCTATGTGATTCTTGAATGTGTTTATGATTTGGATCAGGGGACACGTACCGTCTCAGTTCTTGTGGTTTGACAAGGTAGTGGCCTTGTGGTTTGACAAGGTAGTGGCCTTGTGGTTTGACAAGGTAGTGGCCTTGTGGTTTGACAAGGTAGTGGCCTTGTGGTTTGCCAAGGTAGTGGCCTTGGGATAGGTACATAAGGTGATCATCTAAGGTACCATGATGTTGTTTGGCAAGGTAGGAGCCTTGGATTGGTTTGGTATGATTAATCTTGATTGATAGTTGTTAATGCATATTTGTAACACATTGTCCATATGTTCTTTTGTTGATGATTGTTATTCACAGCTTGTAACTGATTTTAGCATTGGAGTCTAAACCTATGACTCTCACCAACTTTATGTTGACGTGTTTTAGTGTCTCTTTCAGGTGAGAATGTGGTTAAGCTTGAGGATAGAAGTGGCTAGACTTGGATGCCTTAGGATTGCATATAGAAGGAGATCCCCGTTCCTTCTTAGCTTTGTTTTTTCATTTATCTAGTGATACTGTTGGCACCTATATGTTTGTTTGTTTGTGTTATTTGTTTGTCTTAGGTAAGAGGTAGGACTTTTACCTATTTACCTAGACTCCTGCATTGTTGAGATATTGTCATGACATTTGTGTCACCATTTTATGACATTTCTTATATCATTTAGTTATCTCTATAGACACGCTATTATTGTGATGATATCCATACGTCGCGCCCCATATTTCGCCATGGTGGGGTGTGACAGAATGGTATCAGAGCCAATGGTTATAGAGAATTAGGTTGCCTAGTCGCGTTGCCTAGTCGCGTAGCCTAGTCTATAGCTTAAGGGTCCCTGCATATAGGCGTCATAGGAGTATGTGTGCATTTTCTATAAATTGATGTGTTGGGATGTTATTTATTGCGATCTTTTGACTAGTATGAATTGAACCATAGTAAGTTCATACTTAGCCACATGTTATTTTCTGTTCGGGTTGTGACTAGTGCGGGTTGAACCATAATCGTCCACGCTAGTCATTGTCGTATTTTGCTTAAATTGTACATTATTGTACATAATTTGGCACATGGTAGTTTCTATCTTTTGTCGAGATTTTACATACCTGAGGTATGTTATTTTTCTTTTGATGTTTAAGTCATGTTCCCTAAGAATCGTGTGGTGGTTCGAGTTACTAGGAGTACATGGGTAGGAAGGATTTTAAGTTGTTTCCACTCTTATGGGCGACATGACTTATATCTGATTATGTTTTCGTTTTGGATTTAGTCTATGTTGTTTAGATAGACTATGGATTTCGGTATTCCAAGAGTTTTACTATGTTATTCTAATAGATGGGGTTTTGGACCTATTTGGTTATGTGGTTATGTGGTTATGTGCTTATGTGAGTAGATGGATTTATGTGTTATATGTTATATTGATTCCTTTAAGTGTCATCATAGGAGGGAGTGCATTGGGGAAAGGGTAATTGTATAAGTATGGTGGCCAACATAGTTATACAAGTACCACAACTTCAATGGGTTCTCAAGTATGATTGCATGAAAGAGGGTTAGTACATGCTTGTATATGATGAGATGTGGATTTTGGGTATATTTATAATATATGGGTATATGTTTTGAGTTATAGTCGTGTTTTGTGATTATGAGGTCACACGATATGGGTTGGTTTTGGTAATGGGTTTTGTGCCTTGTTGTGGCATGGTGAGATGGTGAGATGGGGATTACTCGTATGGAAAAACGAGTGTATGACGCGATTGGTTGATCTGATATGTATAGTAACGAGTATGTTTTGGGTGATTTAATAGGTATATATATGCGGATGTATATATACTACTATGTGTTAAGTTATGGTATATGGTCGTTCACTAGTTATTATAACTTAAACGTACCTTGTGTTTGCTCGTGTTTTATGGTGCTGGAGTTTAATGGAGTTCCAACGACGTTTTGAATCTTTTGAAGTGTGTCTGGTAGCGTATTCTTTGAGTTTCGTATTTCACGTGTACGTTTTAAAATGGTGTTCTTGGTTTTAAGTCTATTGAAATAACTTGGGATTCCTTTTGAGATAATGAAATCTTTTGTGTTGGGTCTAACATTTCTTTTGGTCGGTATATGTTGAGAAAAAGGGGGACTTGGAAATCTATTATAGGGTTAGATAGTTGGTTGTATTCGGTAAAATAAGGGTAAGGTGTTGAAGTCATGTTTCAAACAAGATGTAACATAAGATTTCATTTTAATCAACACTTATATATTTCAAATTCTAAAAGACTTTCTTTGAAATAAAGCGAAATAAAAATTTCTTTCTACCTACATAGTTTATATAATTGAGTTCGACCGATTTATGTCATTTATAATTATTTATACCAGGTTAAATTGAGTTTATGAAGATTTCACGTACAATTATATCTGTCATTTAAAAGGATTACATTAATCACTAAGTTTATTCTTTAGTTTTTTTTTAAAACAACTAGTATAAAACTGTTTTGGTCATAACTTGTTCGTTTTTAGAGCTTTTTGAGTGATTCAAAAGCCAAAAATTATATACTCGGAACGTACTTTTCAAATATTCAGAAAGTATAGTCATGGGAGGTCAGTGGACTGGTCGGAATTGTTGTACAAGTGTCGGGTTCAAGGTTGAGTTTTGAATAGTAGTTTATTCTTATTTGGGGTGCACGGGATATCTAGTCTTTGGGTTGAGTTTTGAGATCGCCTAGAAGGTTGTTGGTATATTGTTTAAGTCACATAGATGTGGGAGGTAATAATAATAAAAAAAAGATATATATTCTTTTGGAAAAGTCGATCTTTTGCACGGTTTAAATAATATGTCGCGGGGCGTAATATGTTTGGTTGCCATTGGGTGTTTCTTGGATTATTTTTCGTTGTCATGGGTCATTTTGAATTGATACACGTTTTGGGTTTGAGTTTTCTTTCGAGTCTCATGGTTTTGACTTGTTTTAACTGGTGCACATGAAATGTCGTTAGTTATCCATTGGTTTGATTTGTTGATCGTATATGATGGATTCAGGATGTAGTTTTGGTTTCGTATTGTTCGGGAGCGTTGGTGTAGTCATATGAAAGACTTAGTTACACGCTTAAGTAGGTGACCATGAAAGAACGGTCGGAATACCCTTAGTGGGGAGGAAAGAAGTTCGTAGACAAACTAATGTGGTCATGAGGTCTCTTAGGAGTACCAAGGAGATGAATAGAGATTTATGGGATACTAGCACAAGTAACGCACCATAGAGAGTGTTGGAAGGGGATACAATACCTCAAAGGTATTTATGATTGTTCGTAGGGCATGTAAGTTTTCCGAAAATTTCCTGAAATTTAGTAGGTTTGCCTATTACCGTGAGGTAGAACCATAAATAGAGCAAGTAGGAGAAGTGAGAGGAGTTGTAGTTAATGCCTTTCCAAGGCAAATCGTTGATGGAGTGATTTAAAAACAAGAGCTGTTAGAAATTGCAAGGAATGCCGGATAGAAGTTGAGTTGCTTAGTAGTTGATTGGATGAGGAAAGAGGTTGAGTGGTCCGATGAGAGGAAGTACCGATCTTAAAAATGCGTGTAGAATTTTGCAAGTAGAACGAGGTAGGAATTTATTCGTATTGCCGCTAAGAGAGGGTGCAAGGAGGACATAGTTGAAACTGCTAAGGATGTTGTATGAACGCTTTGGGTTTACGGTTATGCATTTGGTTTCGCCAAAGCACTAGCGGTTTTCATGGAGTCAATGAACCGATTGTGCATGAACGTGTATAAACGAGTTGTCATCGGGAGCATCGACGACATCTTGATCTACTGAAAGTCTAAGAAGGAGAGTGAGGCGAAGTATGTGTTAGTTTTGGAGTGGAATTATAAGTGAGATTTTCAAGTGTGAGTTTTAGTATCAAGTCTACCATGATGAGTAGTTAGAGATGATGGCATATCATGGAACCAGCAAGGGGCGAAGTGAAGAAGGATGAGGAAGCATTTTAGAGGCTGAAGAGGTGGATTGGATAGTGAGCCGATCTTGGCATTATCGGAAGGACTGAATGAATTCGCGAAGCATGACAATACGTGGAGCAAGGACTTGGACGCGTACGAGGACGACAAAGAAAGGCGATCACTTATACGTTGCAGGAACTGAAGATTTGGAAGAACTGGATAGACTTAGTTAGTGGAGCTGGACTGTTATATCTGCCTAGAATGCTAGAGGCATTTGGTGTACGAGACGTGGAGAATGATCTATACGGATCATGAACGTCTCCAACACATATTCAATCATATTGATTGAACATTTGGCAAAGGTGAGGGGTGGAGTTAAGTGATGAAAGAAAAATATGCAAGGCCAAGTACCATCTGGGAAAGGCAAGCATGGTTGATGAGACTGGAATAAGAAGAATGAAGTGAAGCTGAGACGAACTTGAACTATATGGATGACGTATTAGGGTTGTTTGGATGAAGGATGTAGGTTGCACGAGTTGAGTTGTCTAAAGCAGAGAACGCGTCAACATGTATGTTGCGTAGCTTGGACAACCATATGGACTAAAGGGAGTTGATGAACATGATTGGATATGAGTATATCCAGCTAACTGGAAAAGGATAGGCAAGTGAGATATTATACAACCTTAGGTGTTACACTGAGGGCATGGGTGATTGATTTAGAGGTAGTTCGGAAACTCGTTAGCGATGGCTGAGTTTTCATATAATGATAGTTATCGTACTAGAAGTCGATAAATGTCATTTGAGGCACTATATGAAAGGATAGGGTGAGTTGTCCCTAATGTGGACTAGAATTGATAAAATAGGCTATTAATGTGGTAATGGTGTTTGTGGACAGGATGAGAGCAACAAGGGATGCTATGTAGAAAAGGAGGAAACCACTAGATTTAGTGACAAAGTTATGTAGGGAGTTTCACCCATAGTAACGGGTGGTATGTTTTGGTAAAATGGAAGAGTTGATGTAGAGTTTTGTAGGTCCATTTATGATCTTTGGAAAGATCGGACCATTAGCTTATGAGTATAGAATTACCTGGGGAAAGTGAGTTGTATACATGATACATTTCATGTATTGAGATTGGTAAAGGTTGTTTGAGAATGCATTTTGCATGTACGGTTATTCGGGACTTGTATTAATAAGAGTCTTTGTTTTATCAAAGAGTCATCTGTGAGATTTATTGACTGTGAGGTCAAGAGTTTGGCAATGAGTTTAATTATTTTTGGTTTGTATATGTGGTATTTTGAAACTCGAACTAAAGTTCACGTGGAAATGAGGGGAGTTCGTTTAGTACAAGTATCCTCACGTGATTTTTGTTTGTGTGTTTGATCCTAAGGAGTAAATCTCGGGACGAGATTTCTATTAGGAGGGAGTGATGTGACAACCGTGGTTTTGAGGTTCGTCACTTAATTTTATTTTGTGCTAGTTACGTGTCTTTACGTGTTTATGTGCTTATTGGTGTGTATAGATTGTGGTTTGGATATCGTTTCCGGTACGGGGTACCTTGTGAGTGAAACGATGTGTGATGATTTCATGTTCATGAGCTCACATGGTAGTGACTATGAAGTGAAATGGTGTTATTTAGTGGTTTTACGTATACGTATATGTATTATAGAAAATCGTATTTTTACGATTTACGGTTTAGCATTTTGAGGTCTTGGAAGAGGTATTTAGTCACGGGAATATTTTTCGGGATGGTTTTAAGTCATTTAGGACTAAGTTATAAACTTTATTTCAAAATTTGAGATTTTTTTTAAAAGTGTATATTTTACGACTTTTACGGTAAAACGCGTAAAAATTGACTAGTTTTACGGTTTTGAGGTTTTGGACGTTTTAGGAGATGAAATAAATTAAGGTAAATTAAGGTATTATTAATAACATAATATTAAACAATAAAAAGAAAAAAAAAACGAAATTAATTGGGTATAGGTCAGTTATGTGAAAAAAAAGAAAAGAAAAGGGGAAAAAAGGGAAAAAGGGAACCGGGTTTTTGTATTTGGGCTAGGACTGGTTAGGATTAATTATATAAGGTTTTTATTTATCAAAACACTTTATAAAATCCCTGGAGATCAATAAGGAGTCGAAATATACAAGGGAGGAATTAGGGTTTTCATAAAAATCTTGGTTTTTCATAAATAAAAGGTAAATCTTTATAACCCTTTTTAATTAAATTGTTTTTATGTTTTCTTTAATCATCTTATGATGGATTTAGGTTAGGGTTTATTATAAAAACAGTAAATTAATGTTATATTAATCATAACATAATGATTACATAAATTAGGGCTTGTAATTAGAGGGATTAGGGTTAATTAATGAGGTTGATTTTGTTAAACCCGTTTTTAAAAACTGGGCAGAATTTTGGGTCATTGTTTTGATCATATTGGGAGTTATACAAACTCTTATTTTGCGATCCATGTATCCCAGAAAAGGTAATTGAAGTGGCTTTCCAATGCAAGAAACGAGAACTAAATTGGAGGTCGGGAAGTGGGTCAAAAACAGGTTACAACAGTCGGAGGTCAAAACAGTTTTGAAGTCAGCCTGTTTTCTTTTTAAGTTTTGGGTTGTTTGGGGTACTTAGGGTTGCATTGGGATCTTCTAACGAACATGAGAGATGGTTTATATATTATAGTAAGTATCTGCACTTGGGCTAAGGTTGTGGTTTAGGGTAAGACCCCCTAATCCTAACAAACTTTTTGTAAGTTTAAAATCAGTAAATCTGGAGTGACAAAAGTATATATATATATCGGGGCCTTAACAGTAGCTTTAAGGTTAGGACAAGTGGGAGATGTTATCTAACGTACGTAAGGGCATAAATATTCCCTTTACAGAGATCATGGGTGTGCTTAGGTGGGTGTTTGGCTTATAGTTTGTAGACCTAAAACTGGGACTGTTTTTGATAAAATGTTAACGGGATGTGTTATGAAGTAAAATGAGTTAAGGGCTTTATAGAGGGGTGTAATGAGATTCTTAGAGCATATATATGAGGTATATATATGGGAGAAGGTTAGATGTCCATCATAGGTTGATGAGCCATTTTAGTGTTTGGTTCATGTTTTGATTATGTGTTTTTGATTGTTAGCTTTTTGCTAGTGCGCGGATGTTTGGGGAAGCTCAATCAGGTGAGTTTCATAGTCTCATGTCTTTTAATGATTTTGACTTCTAGATGGGATGGAAGAGACACTGTTTGGTTTTATAACTTATGCTGTGAATGTTTTATGATTGGTAATGGACTTGTGTGTGCACTTATGTGATTAACTGCTATGTGATTCTTGAATGTGTTTATGATTTGGATCGGGGGACACGTACCGTCTCAGTTCTTGTGGTTTGACAAGGTAGTGGCCTTGTGGTTTGACAAGGTAGTGGCCTTGTGGTTTGACAAGGTAGTGGCCTTGTGGTTTGACAAGGTAGTGGCCTTGTGGTTTGCCAAGGTAGTGGCCTTAGGATAGGTACATAGGGTGATCATCTAAGGTACCATGATGTTGTTTGGCAAGGTAGGAGCCTTGGATTGGTTTGGTATGATTAATCTTGATTGATAGTTGTTAATGCATATTTGTAACACATTGTCCATATGTTCTTTTGTTGATGATTGTTATTCACAGCTTGTAACTGATTTTAGCATTGGAGTCTAAACCTATGACTCTCACCAACTTTATGTTGACGTGTTTTAGTGTCTCTTTCAGGTGAGAATGTGGTTAAGCTTGAGGATAGAAGTGGCTAGACTTGGATGCCTTAGGATTGCATATAGAAGGAGATCCCCGTTCCTTCTTAGCTTTGTTTGTTCATTTATCTAGTGATACTGTTGGCCCCTATATGTTTGTTTGTTTGTGTTATTTGTTTGTCTTGGGTAAGAGGTAGGACTGTTACCTATTTACCTAGACTCCTGCATTGTTGAGATATTGTCATGACATTTGTGTCACCATTTTATGACATTTCTTATATCATTTAGTTATCTATATAGACACGCTATTGTTGTGATGATATCCATACGTCGCGCCCCATATTCCGCCATGGTGGGGTGTGACAGTAGAAGACGCCAATCCTAGCCGAATCAGAACCAAATTCGCTAGAATGCATGGACACAAATCGAGGAAATTCAGTTATGTAACGGATGGGTTTCTATTTTTGAAAATAGCACGAAAGGTAACGATAGGAATAGCGTGGATTTTTTGATTGAGATTTTGCGTTACTTGGAGAGTAAAATAGGGGAGCATGGTAAAAGGACGTATGATAGCATGAATGAGAAATGGAAGCTGGTACGCCCTCAAGTGTGTAAGTTTGTTGGAGTGTACAACAACATGATGTGAATGGGAGTGGGAGTGGTGAGTAGAGACAATGACGAGGCGTACATTAATAGAGCATGTAAGGACTATCAAGCTGAATACAAGTCGAGGAAGAAAAGGGGTCAATCATCGCGTTCGTCAACTACGTCCCAAGAAGATGAATTTGCTAGGTTGATAGCATCCGAGATGGTAAATGCAGGCAAAGACGAGCGCCTAGCATTTTTGGGCATGAAAAAAAAGAGTTGGAATGTCATCTACTCGAGTTGGCAAATCAAGCTTGACAATTGGAACTTGACGTCGACCATCAGAAAATGAAACAACACCGGCTAAAACGTGATGCCTTAGCATTTTATATGGCTCCTTACGATCACTTGGAATTTAAATTTTTTATTTTTTTATTTACCAATGTATCGTTTTTTAATTCTTTCTTTTAAGTTTTTATTTACCCGTGTATCATAAAAATGATTGTGAAAAGGTAGACGTGAGTTAATGAGATGAGAGAAAAAAATCGAGATGATAATGAATTTTTTTTGCACCACTTCCTCCAACCTTACTATTTATTAAATAATGTATGAATAATAGTTAAAAGCATTTGAAATGTTAGATACTAAATTTGTATATAAAATCTCAAATTCTACCGAATTCTTTCTTTATCAAAAAATTTGGGTATGTCATATACAACGTAACAAGAAAGTACATTTTAGTTTTTACATAAGAGTTTTGATATATGGACCTAATAGGAAGGTATAAAAACAGATCCAAGTATACGTGTCATGTTATGATTGGTAAAATGCATGTGACACATTATTTTATATTTTCTCTTTCTTCATATCAGTCTTTCATTGCGCCACGTGTTTCAATTCTGTAATTAAGTCTCTTTTTAGACATACGAATTAAGCATCTCTATCATTTTTCTTTACATAAGTTAAGATCATATAAGATGACATAAAATTGTAGAGTTTCGCTAACCACTATTCTATAAGTTATTTTTTTATCTTTTCCTAATTAAAAACATTTATAAATATGAACTTACTTGATATTAATACATACCTTATTAAAACTAACTTACCTTAATTATATATGCTTAATTTATGTATTTAAAAAAATGATAAATTTATATTTAGAAAGGGTAATAATTATAATTACGAAAAAAAAAAACACCCATAAAATAGTGGTAAGCAAAACCCAAAATTGGATTAGGCTATTAGCTTCTCATTTATTTAACCTCATGATTAATAAATACCATTCACCTTTATACATGCAAGAAGGGTTGATAAAATTTAGTTAGTGGATTTATTGTTACTTCTTACCATTATTCGATTGATCCGAATCCTGGTACATCTCTTACGACTTGTGATTTATGTATCCATCATATCCTCACTTTCATACATTTTTATTCAGTTTTCCATGTGGCTTAATTTAATGCTCCAATATTATCAAGGTTACGTTCCTTTTTTTTTATGACAATCTAGTTGTTTTCAACCTAAATGCTCGTATTGTTTTGGTAAGTTGAACTGGATCTATTGTTCATCCGTGAAACTAGGATAGCATGTGTCAAATGTATATGAATGGATAATGAATAAGGTAGAGGGTGACCACTCGTGGCCTAAGTAAATGTCGTCTCAGTAAACTCGTCGTTGAAAAGTTTTAACATACACATTTTTTATTTTTAGCTACGGGTTTAATTCAATTTTTTTTACTTTTTCACTTTTGAACTTTATGACAAAACTTTAAGGATTGTAATTTCTTTGTTACTACTGTTTTAATAAGCTACGCTCAAATTTGCTGATACCAATAACTCAATAAGCTGCAACATTAGTCATAATTAAACAAATCGTTGGCATTGTGCAGAAATGAAATTGGGCGTAAGAGCATGGGTGGAATTCGTGTTATGTCCATACAAGATGTGAAGCCTGACAGGCCTACGCCTGATGCCCTGCGCTCATACAAGCTTTCTGCAATTGATCAAATTAACGCTCCTTCTTATGTCCCGTTTACTTTCTTTTATCCAAACAATGTCAAGGACAACACCAAAGTCGATGACATTATTCTTGAACGGTCCAAACTTTTAATGCAATCAATGTCGGAAACACTTACTAGGTTTTACCCATTTGCAGGAAAGTATACAAATGATATACATATAGATTGTAACGATGAAGGTGTTTATTATGTCGAGACACAAGTTGATGATGATCTTTCTAGTTTTCTTGCAAAACCAGATTACAATCTAATTCGAGGGCTACTTCCAACGCCACCGAACTCACCACGAGGATTCTACCTCGTTTTGATTCAAGTTAACTTCTTTAACTGCGGCGGTGTGGCAATTAGCATGTCCAATTCACATAAAATTATTGATGGTAGCACTTTCATGACGTTTTTAAAATCTTGGGCGTCTACAGCAATGGGGGATCCCCAAAATTTCATTTATCCAAATTTTGATTCGTCATCTCTGTTCCCACCCAACTCTAAAACACCTTCATATCCGTCTTTTCCATTATCATATTTGGCGATATGGCCTATGATGTTGAACAGAGGAAAGTGTTCAACAAAACGATTTAGGTTTAATGCAACGGCCTTACAAGCACTAAAGGCCAAAGCAAATGAGTCTGTGTCCGCCACTCGTGTTGTAGCAGTCACCTCATTGATTTGGAAGTGCGTGACATCTGCTGCAAGGCAACTACATGGAGAAAGACCATCAATCTTACAAATTGCTGTGAATATGCGCAGTAGATTAGCAACACCCTTGCCGCAAAATGCAATTGGGAACATCATCTGGAACGCGGTGGCTAGGTGCGAGTCTAGTCAAAACTTAAGCTTGGAGACTATGGCGGGGCTCATCAACTCTGGTGTGGCGAAAATTGACACTAGCTTTGTTGAGCAATTTAAAGGGGAACAGGGTTCTGACAAGGTTATTGATGAGATACAATGGTTAGGAGGTCAAATGTCGAGTTATGATGCGGATTACTATTCGACAAGTAGTATGTGTAACTCTGGCATGTATGAAGCTGATTTTGGCTGGGGAAGGCCTGTGTGGACGTGTTTGGGATACTTAAACAATGATATTCCTCTTCATGGGAATGGAATATTACTTATGGATACAAGTAGTGGTGATGGAATTGAAGTATGGGTAACATTGAGCCAAGATAAAATGGCCATACTTGAGGGTGATCCTGACCTCCTGCTATACGCTTCTGTTGAACCTAGTCCTCTCCATGGTTGAGCATTTTTGTTTGGGTCTGGTTTCTGGATTTACGGTATCCTCAACTTACAAACCGGGCTTGAGCCTTATTTATCCACTAATAATTCGAATAACTCAAAAGTGATTCGAGAGTATGACATGCACACGTTTCTATAGTTCGTTTTCTATTTCTCTTGATTACGTGAATCCATGAATCAAGTAAATTGTTAACCGTACAGCTACAATTCACAAAGGCTGATGTATGGATCCGATTTATAGTAATAAAACAATACAAATCTGAAAAGGACCATGATTTATGAGCATTGTTTTAGCGAATGATTTATGCATGCGATGGTAATTACGAACAAAAAAGATTATATGTGTAATTGTTGTTAAAAAAAAATTTGAAAGGCAATTGTTGTTAGTTTAAACTGATAAAAAAATCATTTTTACGCTAATCGTTGATATTATAAATCAAAACTAGATGATTAATGTTTACTTTAATTACAGGAAAAATAACTTAAAAATGTAGCAGAATTTATGTAGGCAATTATTATTTCATTTTATTACCATACTTTTGAATTCCGATCCGGTTTCTACCTACCTGAACAGTCTTGCAATCTTACGTGAATCCATTTTTTTTCAACTCATTATTATTGTTATTTTGAGTTATGTATAAAGACCGAAATACTCTTATCTCTATTATTAAAACATGATACTCGTGCAATACGATAATAGATACCCATTAACAATTTTGAAGTAACAAATGTTACTAACGTCTTTAGACACGTCTTTATCGCGGGAGGAGAAGAGATGAAATATGTTTGTATTCAAAAATTAAAGTTATAAAGAAAACAATTCAAAATAAAAAAAACATTAAAAAGCGATAAAAAGTAAAATTTAATAAAATATATTAAAATAAATATTGAATCAAATAACATTAAATCTTAAAAAATATAGTGAAATTAGATTATGAAAAAAAATATTTGATGAAAATATATTTCAATTTAAAGATAAAGATGGCTTTTAATAGGTTGTTACAAAATAAAATAGATAGTCAATTACAAAATGAATATTTCATAAATCAAATTTTAATATGGGTGAGCACAAGCAAATGAAGTCTAGCTTAGTTAGGTAGATGCGTTTGGTCATAGTCCCCATGTAGGGGAGGTCAGGGGTTCGACTCCTGTCATTCTCCATGTGAGGGATTTTCCAGAATTGGCAGCCGGGTTTGAATCCAATCGCAATGCCTTGAAGCCCCTTTAATGGGAAACTGAATGGCTAGCATGGGGGTTGATATTCTCTTCGTGAGATGATTCGAACTCGGGTCGAGAGACTTGGTGCCTCGGTAGCACGCAAGATACTCCGCTGCACCAAACTGTCGTTCAAAAAAAATATGGGTGAGCACAAAAACCGAAAAATCGAAAACCCCGCACCGAAAAAACCGAACCATTTGAAAAACCGACGTGAATGGTTTTGATTTTAGAAAAACCGAATTCTTGGGGCGGTTTTTGGTTGCATACAATAAACCGAACTGAAAAACCGCCCCGCCTCATAATTATATATCTTTTAAATTTTACAAACATATTTATACACTTATAAAAAGCATTGAATGTTAAACTATTTATAACAAAGATTTGAATATATCATTTAAAAACTTTTTTGACAAGTAATACTATTATATGTCCGATCATGAATCATGAACATTTTATTTTTTCTTATTCGTAGTTTATTACTGTGTAATCAAAATAAATATATCAATTATATGTTGTTGATTTTTTGTATTTTATATATGATCTTATTAGTGATTTTATGTTTAGTTGGTAATCTGTAATGCAAGTACTAGCTAATTTGTTATCACTTGTTATTTTTCCATTAACAATGATAGGTTTGTATGCATAATGATGACTGAATTTTGGCCATGAATATTAATGTAACAATCTAATAATCACTTTTTGTTTCTTAAACCAATTATGGTTTAAGTCACTATTGTTAGAAGTTTGTTATATATAAATATAAAATGTTTGTATATAAACTAGAAAAACGAAGATGCTTATTCTAACTCGTGACCTAATGTCTTAATTCATTATTTTATTACTTTAAATTTTGAAACTCGTCGTAGTTATTACCAATAATTGAATTAGTGGAGTATTTTTGTTAATGATTGTTCCTTATATAATTTATATTTTTATGTATAAACTGATTATCTTGTTACTTTTTAGCTATGTATCTCAAATCCTCAATGAGGATGAGGTTAACAACAAAATAGACGAAGACGTTTTTAATTTAGATAGCGATCATGTTAAATGATGAACAAGTTGTTGAGAGTGATATGAAAACTATTAGTTTCTTGTTTTATTTATAGATGAAACTAGTTGAAGTTCGGATCAAAACTTTTAAGTTAACAAATATGTAAATTTAAGGAAACAAAAGAACCGAAAATAAAACCGAAACCAAACCGATTTAATAAGAAAATCGGAAACCAAAAAAACCGAAATCAAACGGTTTGCGATTCTTAAAAACTGAAGTTTTCGGTTCGGGGTTGGTTTTAGCTAAAAACCGCCCCAAACCGCCTCATGCTCACCCCTAATTTTTAATGTCTTAATTTTCAAAATTTTCAAAAAAGAAAATATTTTATAATATAGTGAGATAGTTTATTTTTCTGTTTACTTCTTTTTCTCTTTATCCATTTTAATAATATTCATTGTCTCTAAAATCATAACAAATACTCGTGCACCTAGATTTGTTTGAAAACTAATATCAATTTCTCATTAAAAGTTTAAAATCAAAACATATACCATTTCTCATTAAGAAAAAAAGAAAAAATTCAAAACGCAAGTTGAGATCTATGGGAACATGAAAAAGAAGTACAAAAGATTAAATCACATCCCTCCATTTCATTTAAATTCAATGGCTCTTATGAGATTTCCTAAAATATATAAACATTAAAAATCCAGTTTATACTTCTTTCTTTAAAAAAATTCTCTCTCTAAAACACACACACACACACCTTCCTCTCAAAACACCTCAATGGATAAATACAAATCCTTCAAATTATTATAGTCGTCGCCGAAAATCACAACAAACTCGCCAGAAATTTATTAAAATCGCTCATCTTTCATGTCATCATTGATCCACCTTGATTCGTCGTCGATCTAACATTTTTGCTACGATTGGTCGCCGAAATCATAACAAAAATCACCGGAAATGTGTATCTTAACATCTTTTCGTGTTTGGGATTTTAAAATTGTGTGTTTTGGTATCTTTCGCATCTTGTGATCATTGAACATGTGATTAACCTCTTTATGGTTCCAAAGTTCAAACTTTTAACCAGTAGATAAATACATATTGTTATTTTCATCATAATTCATGTTACACATGCTTGAAAAAAAATATGATTTTATTGATTAGTATGTAAATCACATGTGATTCGTGTAAATAAGACGTGATTTATGCAAAACAATAAATCTGAAAAATGGTTCGTTACTTTACATGATCTTATATAGTATTATGTGTTGTGTTGTAGTACTTGAAGAAATTACATATAAAAATTCTATCATGGACTCGAGACAAATGTGGTGTGAAAGGAAAATGCTCGAAAAAGTAAAAGAAAAAAATGGAAAATTGTTGTTGTAAAGTGAATCCTGGGTAAAAGTTATATAATACCATCATACTTATTAAAATATGCCGACTTTAAACACTTACTAATTAATCTATGAACTTTACCATTGTACTTTCAAATTTATTCCGACTATACCAATATCAGCCTAAAATTACTATATTACCCTTAAAATGACAAACATACCCTTTGAAGAATCGTATTTTTCAAATGGTATGTTAGTAATTTTTAAGGGGTAATATAGTCATTTCAGGCTGATATAGGTATCGTCGGAACAAATTTGAAAGTACAATTGTAAAGTCATGAGATTAATTTGTAAGTGTTTAAAGTCGACAAATTTCAATAAGTACGATGGTAATTTATAACTTTTAACCTTTAAGTGTGATGTAAAATTAGCGACGATAGACTATTAGCTTTGTTACATGGAGTATAAACAATTAATTTGATTAAATTTTTGATATGGAAATGAGTAAATCACGATTGAATATATTGTTGTAGTGTTTTATATTTTGAAGGAATGAATCAAATCTCGTCATGATGAATCACATGTGATTCTTTGTGAATCACATGTAATTCGTGTGCATATCACATGTGATTTTGTGTAAATTACATGTGATTTACACATACAATAAAACTAAAAAAAGTAAGTCACATTTGAAAAAACAAGTAAATCACATGAATTCAGACATAATCACATGTGATTCAAAAGGAAATTATATGTTAAAAGAGTAAATCACTGTTAATCTCACTTCAATCCATAACACAATATTCTAGATGATATTTAGAGAGAGAAATAGATGAAGGTAGAGAGAGAAAGTAGAGAGATTATGGAAGGTTAAACATTACTACAGAGAGAAAATGAATGTAACCAACACCCTCTTCCACACATGGAATAGGGTATATATACCCTAGGCTTGTTGGGTCGTGGGTTTAGTAACATGGGCCGGGCTTGGCTTGTGCTTGGGCTTAGAGCCCCTAACTTATACAATATTAGCTTAAATACCAAGCCCAGTTAACCCGACTAACCTATTACAATACAAGACCATTTACGACTAAGATGACCTATTACATTCTTGTTCGACTATATAAAATATAGGGCTAACAATCTCCCCTAATGTATCGGTCATCTTTAAATGCGTAAGATGGTTGAGTGAATACATTCTTGTGGAGGTGATCTTCCTTCTTTGGTCTTGTATCTTGGTCTTGATCTTGTTTGTAACGGCTTTGTTCCTTCATGCTTTTGTGATCTTTATCTTGAGCCGTTATCATTTAACTTTGAGTGCTTGAGATCTTCATCTTTTGCTTCTTGTGACTAAGATGACCTATTACATTCTTAGTTATCTTGATTATCGCCTTTTTGTGCTCTTGTGACTTTGAATCGACATGTTCACACTTTGTTGGCTTTGAAAGGCTAACAATTTCCCGTACAAGTATAGTAGTAGTTAATCCTTCAAATATTCATCACAGTTGCGGAAGACTTTATCTTTTAGTATGAACATGTGAAGACGACTTTTATTAGTACACAGCTACGCCACCATCTTGATATGCAGCAACATATATAGACACAGATAAAATGGCTTTAAACATTTCACCCTAACTCTGTAGCGTTTTACCTCCGGTCGGTGAAGACCGTTAGACGATATTAGATACCGTACCTGTGATCGGGTAGATTCGATTAAGAATCTCCTTGACAAGGTTTCCCGGCAGTACTAGCCAGTTCTCTTTACTCGACCGTCTCAAAGCAGACTGCAAACGTAAAGAGTGAATCATAAGGATAAAGTATCCGTCTGATTAGAGTCGTCAACTCAGAATTCCTGGAACAAGTTTGATTCTAAAGGAATCGCACCATTGTTGCTTTCTAGTTTGTCACAAGCTTGATTCATAGAGAATCTTGCGAGTTACCTACCGCAGTGCTGTTTGATGTTGACACTAGAAGGATTTCCATTCGTCATTGTGAGCACTGAAGAGTGTCACTCTGAATGTTCTAGCAAGATCACATGGATTTTGCGAAGAAACCTGGAATCAAGTTTGAATCAATCAAGAATCCAAACTTAGTTGCTTTCCAGTTCTCACAAGTTTGATTCGTGTAGAATCGCACAAGTTACCTACCATGAGCTTGTTTGATGTTAGCTCAAGCAGGATTTCCATCTTCATTGTGAATCGTATCACTCAGATGTTCTGGAAATATAACAAGGATAATGCATAAGACTCGATTGTGTCCTAATGAGACAATAGATTGATCTCTTTTTGGCTCTAGACTCGATAAGTGCATTTTAGTAATCGGAGGCTGGAGCGGACTGCCACCTTTTCAATATTAACTAACTTGGAGTGAGAAAGTCAATAGATACGTGTTGATCTCCGTGACAATGAGACAAGTTTCTTTTGAGAGAAACTCGAATGGCTGGAGAAGGGTTGTGCATCGCATCACTAGGTCCATGATACTTGTCTTCAATATATGTATTGACCCAGTTTCTGCCGAAGTTGCATAGAATATTCAACTCCTTCAATGCTTACCAATATGTCATCACTAGCACTTTGTTGTGATTGTTCCAGTGCTAACTTAAGTAATTAGTCCACATTCAACTTCATTCCACACCATCTTTCCTAAGGACAACTATTTCTAGCTATGGAATGTCCCTGGGTAGATCCCTCTGGTTCTGGTTGGATCATAGGACTTAGTTTCCTATCATAAACCACCTTTTAATTCCATCGTTCCGTTGTGGATAGTAGGTTCTTTTGGGTATAGAGCGAAACCATAAAACCATTGAAAACCATTCAAAGTGCTTGACAAAAATCAAAACTTTTAACACTTTGAAAGTTTTACATTTCTGAAATACTCCCCCTACACACATGCATCGATATACGAAATAGTTTAGCATGTGAAGGAAAGAGCTGCACTTCAGTCTCTAAGATCACATGTTGCGATATATTACCTTTTAATCATATTTTCTCCTCCTATCTCTAATATAAAAATATAATATTAGAGATACCAATTGATTAAAATATGACAATTTCTAAAACCGATTGGGAGAGAAACATGTGTGCACGCATGAGTATGGAACTTTTGTAGTGAAAGTTCAAGAGTGTGAAATTTTTTCTCAAGATTAAAAAATCTTTTCTCAAGTTCTTTGTATGACTCAATCTTTTTTGAAACCTCAGCCTCAAGATTTTGACATTTATCAATAACTATAACATTCAGATGGTCTATACGATAATATTCTCGCGAAAGTTGATCAATTTCGTTAGAAAGTTGGGTTTCTTGTGTCTTTAATTTAGTTTGAAGAAAATTAACTTCATCTTCAAGAGATTTGACATATCTGTCATTTCTTCAGTGAGAGCATTATAAAATAATTCCACATTGTTTGAAAGATCATCGATGGTTGGGACAATACATTGTTGAATGACGACTTCTACTTGTGGGTGAGGTTTAATATTCTAAACGGTATCTCTAGAAACTTTTTCATAATCGAGAACACCTTTGTATAAATTTAGAACCCCTTGTTTTATAAACTCAAATTGCTGAACACTTTTACATTTTTCCTTCTATTTACGTTTTTCATCCAAAATTCATTTTTCTAACAAAATTGACTGCTTTTTAAGACTCCTTTTTCAAGAAACTTTGGATTCCGTGTGATTATACGTTGGTGGAATATTTGAAAAATACTCTTGTTCATTTTAAAGCTCTCTTTGAGGGACAAAGTTAATGACATGTTTCTCATTCCATGCAGTATAATCATATGGTGTTATGAATTCATTTAGGTTGGAATGACATTCTGCGTCACGACGAAGGATTACTTCAGAGTCAGGGGAAAGCATAAGGGCAATATTATCATTATAGCATCCGATATCATAAAGACCAAGCTTGATAGTTTGAACGTTCTTGAGATATTCAGGCTTAACAAAACTCGTTTTCATATTTCTATTGAGCATATTCATAGTTTGAATAGACTGACCTGTTTTGTAAACAATGTTGTTTAACGTGTCGACTCTTTTTCCAAAGCAATAATTTTTTCAATATCCTTTTCTTCACGAGTTTTATAAAGCTCAATTTGTTCTTTGTTAACCGAATCTAACTCGGTAATCTGGAGTTTAAGTAGCAGCAGTTGTTCTTCAAGTTCCAATATCTTTTGTTTTGACATATGAATTTCGTGTGTTACTTCAGAACAATATTGTTCTTTGAGCACCTTACGTTCATATACCAAACCATTAGCTATTGCAACTCGTCGATCAACTTCTTTTACATAATCACACTCTTTAAGCCTGTCTATCTCATCGACTAAGGATGTGTTTGCTTGCTTCAAACATTTATTAGCCTCTTTGTTTTCATCAACTTCATGTTTTAAATAATCAATAATAGACGCAAGCAAATCACGGTCCTCATCTAAGTCAGTTGTCACACCCCACCATGGCGGAATATGGAGCGCGACGTATGGATATCATCACAACAATAGTGTGTCTATAGAGAGAACTATATGAAATAGAAATGTCATAAGAAGGTGACACAATGTCATGACAATATCTCAAACAATGTAGGCGTCTAGGTAAGTAGGTAACAGGCGTACTTCTTACCAAAGACAAACAAATAAACAAACATCAAACACATAGGTGTCTAATATGTACCACTTATTAAACATTAAATAAATACTAAGAGGAAAAATATTCCTCCTAATGCAATCCTAGCAACCTCTATACTCTAGCCACTTCTAACATCATCCTTCCTAACTACCTCACCTGAAAATGACACTAAAATCTGTCAACATAAAGTTGGTGAGAACATAGGTTTAAGTTATCAAAACATTTTAAGAAACCTTGTCAACTGTTGTACATAAGTTGAAGAAAACAAATTAAAGCAATGGACCATAATGTGATAATCATGTTACATACAACTACAAACAAAGCACAATTATATCAGTCAAGAACACACAATAAGAACAATGCACCACACTATAACAATCAAGAAGTATCCCGTCACACACACACAAGAACAATGCACCACACAATCCGGATCTTTCCCACACCACTAGTGGAAGATGAACCATATCCCCGTCGAGATATCTTTCCTCCGAAGAGACGATGCACAAGTACTCAGGACGGATCGTGCCCCACGCTCCACATACATCACAATTGGTCCCATAGACGCCCATACATCTATGTACCAAAGCCAATCATAACCCAAACAAGATTCACATATCAAAACACATATCAAAGAACATATGAGAACACATAAGCACACATGTCACACAATAATACATCTATGTCCAAACATTTATAAAAATATAATACCAAAATATTTTAAGAACACCACAAGTGTCATCTCTATCCCATAAAAGAAGAAAACATTTAAAAACTCAGTGAAAATGGGACTATGAACTCACTTGATAGCACAACAAGCTAGCACTCCTACAAACCTATAAAATCATACACGACACCCTTAGCTCAGTTCTTAACACCCAAGTTAAGTAACAATCAAGGAGATGAATCTAATCACCCAATCCCCACTATCTTGTTCTCCCAGTACAAGCTATTCTATACGTAAAAATTCAGTTTTCCCCGGTACGGTTTACTAGTCACTAAACGATCACATGAAGTGAACTTAACACCACAATTGGCTCCTACCCTACTGGAGTTATGTTATTATATGATCTAAGAACTCCAAACACCAATTTTACTTTCTACTTACACGTTTAACCCTTTCTTTTAGTCTCTACGCCAAAAGTCGTTTTCACCAAAACTGATTTTCTGTACATGCTAAATGTTTGCCACCAAAAGCCCAACCTAAACACTATAACTTTTATTGAAAACCTCTAGTAATTTCATATATATTATAAAGAGTTCCCAAATAAAAAATCTTTGGCTATCTCATTCGTTCGGTTAGGTTTTAACTCAAATTCCCGATATCCAAATTTATTCCTGAACAGCGCACTGTTTTTGTAAAAATTGTTTGACGACCTTCCCAAACTCCATTTTCTACCAACCTTACATTTTTGAAAAGCAGACTCTCTGAACTTAGTTTTAAAAAAAAGAAACTCGGCCAAAGGTGCAACCTACTGCCCAGAACAGTCGACACAAGACAGACCTAAAAATCAGTTTTCCGCCTTTATGCACTAACCCTCTAAACATAATTAATTACCCTTAAATTATTAAACAAGAACGCTAGAATTATTAATGGATATTAATTACTATATTTTCTAGAAAAATAATAAAACTCTAATCATCTCAATGATGGTTAATTAACATTACAATCATAATTAATTAATAAAAACATGAATTATATTAAAGTTAAATTGATCACTTACCTTGAATCAAGAAAAATTAATGGAAACCCTTAATCCTCTTGTAAAACATGTCGACTAAAAAAAAGAGCTGGAGAAAATAATATGTTATTTTGTATTTATACTAAAACAATAAGAATCCTAGCCCAATACAAATAATACTTTCCTTTTTTTATTTTTTTTCCTTTTTCTTGTTTTTTCCACCGTCCATTATAATTTTTTTACCAAAATTAATTTTTTTTTATTTTTTTATTATTAAATTCGTTTTTTAATAATTATTTCCTTAATTATATTTTTTATTAATCCCTTTATTAATTAATTACACCTAAACCTTTTAACTAGTCAATTTTACGCGATTACCGTAAAATACGTAAAATTTACAGTTTTATGAAAATTCTTGAAATATGAAATAAACTTTATCACTAAGTCATAAATGACTTAAAACCATCCCGAAAATTATTCCCGTGACTAAATACCTCATCCGAGACCTCAAAATGCTAAACCCTGAATCGTAAAAATTACGATTTACTATAATACATATACGTACACATAAAATCCTAAAATAGCACCGCATTCTATCATAGTTACATCCAAGTGAACTAATGAGCACGAACTAACCCTATCATAACATTATATAATGTACCACGCAATACACGAACGATGACTAACATCCAATCCAAGGCTCAAATATAAACAAAATGCACGTAAACGCACACTAAGCACATAATCAAAGTCAAACAGTCAAAAGTGACAAATTCAAAATCTAGGGTTGTCACAACACTCCCGCCTAATAGAAATCTCTTCCCGAGATTTACTCCCAAACTCAAACTTATTCTCAGCAAACAAACGAGGATACATATCCCTAATAAAACCTTCACGTTCAAGCGTGAACTTAGTTTATACTAAATAATCTCAACCAACAACACATGAGCCTTAACCGTCTGCGAGGAAACTTATTAAAACCATAAAGTTATGTAACGAGCCTAACTAAATCTCGCAACTCATCAAACAAGAACTGTCTTGAAACCAAGTTAGGAGCCATCACATAACTCGATGGGTTTAAAACTGTCACCCTGATTTCAGTCTTACTCATAAATACCATAAATCAAAACTCATCAAATATAACCACGTATTCTAAGGTATAAAGAACTCTCAAATTCCATCCCAACTCATCTCTATGTTAACCCTCCGAGTGTTCATTACCCCAAAATACACAAAACACGAATTTAAACCATGTTGTCCGAAAATTAACCTTGAACTCGACACTTGTACAATTAATTAGACTTAACTACTGGCCTCCATTTCCTAAATATTCTGAATATTTGAAAAGTACGTTCCGAGTACATAATTTTAGGCTTTTGAATCACCCAAAAAGCTTTCAAAACGAACAAGTTATGACCAAAACGATTTTTACCTAAAACCTGCCTTGGCATTAGCGACAGTTTTTGACAGTTTAGCGACAGAATTTGACAGTTTAACGACAATTTCTGCCTACTCCGATCTATACCCAAAAAACGATTTTAATCCCTAAAACCCCTTATTAATTACCAAATTCAAGCCCTAATTTATTTTAGTTCCAGAAAATTAAAACTCTCACCCATCATATGATTAAATACATGATTTTAACATATTTAATTTAATAAAAACAAAAAATTTAACTAAAGAACAATAACTTTAGGTGATCAAAACCAAAATATTTTAAAATAAACAAGCCATGCTTATATGTTAAAAAAATTATATTCCACCTTATTTCATACATGTTTTATTTATCGACTACCAACAATTAATTTTATTTTACTATTTGCAAGTTTTATTTTTTTACCATGTAAGACTTAAAACAAAAGATATCGTTATTCCAAAAAGAAATCTCCACCCTCTCAATAGCCTGTACACCAAAAGTACCGTACAAACAAACACGTGAAATGAGGACTCGATAAATGCGCTACTACAGAAATTGAACATCCCAAAGAGAAAAGAGCTAGAAAACCATCCTAAGAATACAACCGATAAGTAGAAGGGATATATACATATATAGGCATAGGCGTACATACACTCAAATCCATCCAACATATACTATACAAGCATGTATTAACCCTCTTTCATGCAACCATACTTAGGAATCCATTAATGTCGTGGTACTTGTATAACTATGTTGGCCACCATACTTATACCAGTCCCCTTTCACTAATGCACTCCCTCCTATGATGACACTTATAAGAATTAATACTACACATAACATATCAGTCTACCAACTCAAATAAGCACATAGATCCTACAACTCACATAAGCACATAATCCTCAACATAACATAAGGTCCAAAATCCCATGTACTAAAACAACATAGCCAATGCATGAAACACATAAACTCGTAGTCCAGCTGAACCAGCGTTAGGCAAAATTCAAACTGTATAAAGAACATGAAAACTTAATTAAACGAAATCCAACAATGACTAGCGTATACGACTATGGTTCAACCCGCACTAGCAAAACTCATAAAGAAAATAACATGTAGCTAAGTATGAACTTACTATGGTTCAATTCATACTAGTCAAAACATCGCAATAAATAACATCAAAACACATCAGTTAATATAAAATGCACACATACTCCTATGACGCCTATATGCAGGGACCCTTAAGCTATAGACTAGGCTACGCGACTAGGCAACCTAATTCTATATAACCATTGTCTCTGATACCATTCTGTCACACCCCACCATGGCGGAATATGGGACGCGACGTATGGATATCATCACAACAATAGTGTGTCTATAGAGAGAACTATATGAATAGAAATGTCATAAAAAGGTGACACAATGTCATGACAATATCTCAAACAATGCAGGCGTCTGGGTAAGTAGGTAACATGCCCACCTCTTACCAAAGACAAACAAATAAACAAACATCAAACATATAGGTGTCTAAAATGTACCACTTATTCAAACATTAAATAAATACTAAGAGGAAAAGGATTCCTCCTAATGCAATCCTAGCAGCCTCTAGACTCTAGCCACTTCTAACATCATCCTTCATAACTACCTCACCTGAAAACGACACTAAAATCTGTCAACATAAAGTTGGTGAGAACATAGGTTTAAGTTATCAAAACATCTTAAGAAACCTTGTCAACCGCTGTAAATAAGTTGAAGAATAATAAATTAAAGCAATGGACCATAATGTGATAATCATGTTACATACAACTACAAACAAAGCACATTTATATCAGTCAAGAGCACAAAATAAGAACAATGCACCACACTATAACAATCAAGAAGTATCCCGTTACACACACGAGAACAATGCACCAAACTATCCGATTCTTTCCCACACCACTAATGGAAGATGAACCATATCCCTTTCGAGATATCTTGCCTCCGAAGAGATGATGCACAAGTACTCAGGACGGATCGTGCCCCACGCTCCACATACATCACAACTGGTCCCATAAACGCCCCTACATCTATGTACCAAATCCAATCACAACCCAAACAAGATTCACATATCAAAACACATATCAAAGCACATATGAGAAAACATAAGCACACATGTCACATAATAACACATCTATATCCAAACATTTATAAAAAATATAGTACCAAAACATTTTAAGAACACCACAATTGTCATCTCCATCCCATACTAGAAGAAAACATTTAAAAACTCAGTGAAAAGGGGACTATGAACTCACCTGATAGCATAGCAAGCTAGCACTCCTGCAAACCTATAAAATCATACACGACACCCTTAGCTCAGTTCTTAACACGCAAGTTAAGTAACAATCAAGGAGATGAATCTAATCACCCAATCCCCACTATCTAGTTCTCCCACTACAAGCTATTCTATACATATAAATCCAGTTTTTCCCCGCTACGGTTTACTAGTCACGAAACGATCACATGAAGTGAACTTAACACCACACTTGGCTCCTACCCTACTGGAGTTATGTTATTATATGATCTAAGAACTATAAACACCAATTTTACTTTCTACTTACATGTTTAACCCTTTCGTTTAGTCTTTACGCCAAAAGTCGTTTTCACCAAAACTAATTTTCTGTACATGCTAAATGTTTGTCACCAAAAGCCCGACCTAAACACCATAACTTTTATTGAAAACCTCCAGTGCTTTCATATATATTATAAATAGTTCCCAAATCAAAAATCTCTAGCTATCTCATTCGTTTTGTTAGGTTTTAACTCAAATTCCCGAAATTCAAATTTATTCCTGAACAGCGTACTGTTTTTGTAAAAATTGTTTGACGACCTTCCCGAACTCCATTTTCTACCAACCTTCATGAATGACAACAAACATTTTAATATATTGACATAATTACATGTGATTCAAACTAAATCACATGTGATTCATATAAAGTGGATTTGTTAGAAGAAGTTAAGGTTTCGAAATGCTTGAATCACATGAAATTCAAGAAAATCACATGTAATTATTATCGAATCACATGTAATTCATGCAAAATTACGTGTGATTCAAACAAAATCAGATGTAATTCAGAAACCAATTTGTTTTATATATTTTAGATGAATGAAAATTGTTGCTAATAAAATTAGCATTGGTCTACATTACACTAGCAGTATTAATCTTATTAATACTAGTACTGGTATCCTTAGTGCTGGTTACATTAATTATGATCAAGACGTTGTTAAACCTTGATGGTGGTAGGAGTATTCGTGTTGAGTTATAGATAAAGATGGAAGACATATTCCTTAAAAATAAAAGATATTCACTTATATCTTCTAATAGTTGAAATTTATTTTTTCATATCTTTGTCTTGTAAATGACTCCTTTGCACTATAAAAGGAGGTTCTAGGTCAAGGTTATGATACACAAAATTATTAGCTCTCTGCATTATATTCTTACTTCAAGGTTGTAACCCTAGTACAATGTGATAAAGGTTTTGTATTATTAATATTTAAGTATTCAGTTTACATCTCTTGTCAATGCTATATACATATAATCTTCATAATATCAAAGAGTAGATTTCACATACTCTTTGATATCATTCAAATTTTCTACTAAGTATATATATGATTTATTCAGTATAAACTAAGCCTTGAAGCTAAGACTAACAATATCATAAGGTATCAATAAGTGGTATCAAAACTTGTTGAGAAGCTTTGATCTTGAAGGTTATTCAAGAATTCGTTTAACTGAACAGATGAAGTCAAAAACTACACTACCTAACAATATGAATAAGGTTCTAGTCTTTAAACAAGGAGAGTTTGAGGAATGGAAATTCATATTTACTCAATTTGTGCAGATGTACAATTGGAATCTGTGGGAAGTAATAGTCCATGGAGACACTCACACCAAGCATGTGTTGGTTGATAGGAAAGCACACGAATATTGCCTGTAGAAAAGAAGAAGAGGTCTAATGATATGAAAGCAAAAAGTATTGTTATGCTAGCAATACCAAATGAGCATATTCTTTCTTTTCAGCAATATGAAGATGCTAAATCTATGTTTGATGTTTTTTATGAGATTTGGTGGGAATGACTCTACAAAGAAGGCCAAGAAAGCATTGTTAAAATCAATGTTTGAAAAATTCAATCATGGGGAATCAAAATCTCTTGATTCTATTTATAATATACTTTAAAGGATTATGAACAAACTCATTACTCAAGGAGGAATGACTGAACAGGAGGACATAAATGCTAAGTTCGTAAGGAGTATGCCTGTTGAAATGGATACATAGGTATCTATTTGGGAAAACAATGAGGATATTGATGAGGTCAATATTGATGATTTGTACAATCGCTTTAAAGTAGCTAAGCAAAAACTCAAGAAAAAGACTGCCGTTCATATCAAGTTCTAGTCATACCAGTAAAGAAAACTCAAAAGGTTCTCTTAATGTTGGTAGTGTATCTCTTAATTCTGGTAGTGCATTATCTCATTCTGATGAATCAACTACTAGTGTTCCTGGATTACGTGATGGAACTATTTATGCATTCCTGCCTACCTATGAAAATGTAGCTGAGATTGTTGTTTGAAGATTTTCAACAACTAAGTGATGATGATCTAGAAGAACTAGAGATAAAGAACTAACTTGCTTTTCTCAGCATGAGGGAAAGGAGCTTTTCAAGAAGAACTGGAAAGAAGATCATTCTTAATGCTGGTGACAAGACTAGCTTTGATAAGTCAAAGGTGAAATGCTATAATAGTCACAAAAAGGGACATTTTGCTAAGGAGTGCAGAAGTCCAAAGAATCAAGTAACTGTTGAAGAGCCTTCCACCAAGGCATTGATAGTTGTTGATGGAGTTGGATTAGACAGGATCTTTATGAAAGATGAGGAACCTATCACTAACATGGCACTTATGGCACTTTCAGACAATGAGGTAATTCATAAGAAAAACTGCACTGTTGAATGTCTAAAAACATATAAGGAACTTAAAACCTATAGTGATAGTATTAAGTTAAATTATGATAGATCTACTCGTGATTTAACTGCTTATCAAAAAGATTTGGAAGCTTTAGAGGAACAGATAGAGTGTTATAAGGAACACGAAAGTGCCTTTAAATACTATATCATTCTTTTAAAAAAGGAAATCGCTAAACAAGCTAGGGACATGACTGAGCTTAACTCTAAACTTGAAGAGTGTGAAATTGCTAAACTTAAAAATGAACTTAAGTTTAAGAGTCTTAGTAATGTTGCTAAAAGTATGGAGAAAATGATTGATATTCAGGTCCCTGATAAATGTAAATGGGAATTAAGATATAGTAATGGTTATCATGTTGTTGAGCCCCCTCTAGTTTATGTTCCTCTTATGCCTGATATATCTTATACTAGTCATACTGAGTTTCAAAAGAAAGAATTTGTTCCTATCAAGTTTCAGATAGAAGGAACTAGCTCTTCTAGTGATGCATGTGTTGACACTCCATATATGAATCCTACTACTAGTACTAGTACTGGTAGTCAGACTGAGGAAGTGATCCCTGCACCATCTAGTTCAGAGACCACAAATTCTTAGACTAAGGATAAGCTAGAAGAACAATCTGTTGTTGTTAATTCTAGTGACTTAAACCCAAATGCCCCTAAGTACCAACCTATTAAGAAGTATGTAAAGTATGCTGAGATGTACAGGACAAATACACCTAGGGGAAAGCAAAGAAACAAGAATAAATAACATATTCATAAGAATGGTAATAGAGCTTGCTATATATGTGGTAGTTTTGATCTTTTGAAAGCACAATATGGAAGAAGCAACCAAAAGAATAAGAACAATGGTTCTAATTGGAGTTTTCAGCCTAAACCCAGGATGATCCCTAGGTTAGTACTTCTCAGGGATAGTCTTAAGCCAATGATAGTCATTTTAATATTGGTAGACCTTCACCAGTTAATTCTGGTAGAACATTTAATTCTAACAGATCTTTTAATTCTAGTAGCCTGAGATCTTATACTGGTATCAGTAGTCTAACTCAAGACCATACTTTAGGAATCAGAGACCTTATGTGACACAACCATAGTCTAAAGTTCCCCCTAAAAAGAAAACACCTTTTGTTCTCAAAACTTCTACCAAAAGAACAAAGCTTTCAATTATGGGAACAATAGTCCAAGGTCTGTTAATTTTGTTAACACAAGACCTTATAAAGCTAATCCTTTTGTGTCACAACCCTCTACCAAAGCATCACCTCAAAAAAGCAAAGTTGTAAATTTTGGGATTTCCAAGGGAAAGGCTGAGTACTTAGAGAGAGTAAGACTTGAAGCTAATAAGACTTGTGGGCTGATATAAGTTTATTATATATTAATAAACTTGTATAATCCCGTAAGTTTTGTAATAAGCTGGAAATATGAGGCTAATGAAATTTAGGCTGAAAAAAATAAGCTTGTAAGTTCACATATAAGCTGAAACAAACACCCCTTTAAGAAATGAAGTTGCGAGGTTTTCCAAGTTTACTTAAGCTCGTGAACAACCTAAATGAGTTTGTTTTTACAAACTGTTTTGTTAATGTTAGATGCATAATTTATTGTATTTAGTTTGTGCTTTTGAAACTTTGTGAGGGAAATATTATTAATGTTTAAGATTGGATGCTTATATTTGTAAAAAGATGGTTTTAATAATCAACTTTCTATGGCACCTGTTATAAAATTTTGTTTATAAAATGGATACTCTTTTTCATAACTTTATTTTTGTTTATATATATTGTTATTAAATACTTTGTGGATTAAGGGGTGTTTATTTTAGTAATTGTTTTTCATAAGCTTTGATTTTCTAGCTTGTTTTGAGACTCGTGGGCTTATATAAGTTTGTTATTGATACAAGCATTTTGCTAGTAAGAAAATTAAAGTTCTTTGATGTGTGTCTAATCGAATTGAATATTGGTTTAAAGTACGACTCAGTTGATTTTGGTGAAACAAATATTTTTGATTGATTTTAAATTTAAATGTGCAAAGACTTAAAAGTAAATGTCGTTAAAGTAAAATGGCGTTGAATAAAAGGTGTTAAAATAAATCTAAGTCTAATTAAACGAAAGGGTGCAATGTCTAAAAACTTTGAAAAGTAAAATAATAAAATGACAAAAATTAAAAGCGTGACGGAAATTAAAATTAGACAAGAATTAAAATGAGAATGTAAAAATTAAACAAGACAAAACATGAAAATAAACTCACCGTCGGAAAATATTCCGATCAGACCTAAATCAACCTGTCGGAATGTTAATTGAAAACCCAGATCGGAATAAGTCACCCTCTTCAGATCGGAATAACAAAACAAACCTCAGATCGGAATAAGGGCTGACCAGATCGGAATAGGGAATGGTCTCAGATCGGAATATGTCACTTACCCTGATCGGAATACCACTACTTACCCTTATCAGAATCCTCCCAATCGGAATGGTGATCGGAACTTCAATCGGAATGTTGTCACTCACTCTGATCGGAATACCAACTCACCTAATCGGAATGCTGCTTAACACCCTGATCGGAATAGGGAATGAGATACCAATCGGAATCCTGTCACTAGTCCAGATCGAAATACCACTACTTACCTTGATCGGAATGTACACAAATCCCTCCAGTCGGAATGTTGTTAGGAATATCAAAACCCTTTTCTGATCACTCCAATCGGAATGATAAACCCTTTTCCGATTTACCAGATCGGAATACGGAGGAAAAAGCACAAAATAAGCTAGAAAAATAAGATACTAATCAAATAAGCACACACGAAAATCCTAAGGCAAACCGTTTAAGAAAAAGCTAATAAACAGAAATTTAAAGACTTTTAAAACACGAAATGAATAAGCTTTACCAAAAACAACTTTTATATAAAAAATAACTTTTATAAAAACCTTAAAACTTAAAGATAAACAAAATAAGCTATAAAAATCAATGATCTAAAACAATCAAAAGCATAAAAACACAATCTTTAATCAAATAAACAAGACAATAAGCATGTAAACATAAAGATCAAGCAAGGAAGAAAGGTAGAATGAGAGATCAAACAAGTAAAGTAAAGATGCAATAAAGATAAAATTAACCTACTTGAAAATTAAAGTGCAAGAAAAAGTAATTAAAGTTGCAAGGTAATTAAATGTGCATAAAAGTAAAGGTGGAAGAACTAGTGTCACTCTAGCCAACAAAATGAAATGATAATACTAATGTTCTATATATAGGGGAGGATTAGGAAGCTTCCTCCCCTCCTTCATTTTCTCTTAATTGCATCATTAGGCCCTTCCTTCTTAATCTCTTTGTTAATTGCACCATTAGTCCTTAAGCCTTTGAATCTTCTTTAATCTTGGACTTTAATGACTTATGGCTCGGGATTTCTTTAAACTCGTCTTTTAATTCTTCAATAAATAAGACTCGAGTTCTTCGGCTTTTGGTAAACTTCCGTCTTTCGACTTTTTCTTCGATAAATCTTTAGAATTGGTCTTGGACTTCCGTTCTTTTTGCACTCTTGACTTCTTGGCTTCGTCTTTCATCTTTTTCTTCAATAAAAGCCCGTAAACGCCGTGTTTTCTCCACTTTTCACAATTTCGTCCTAAATCACAACAAAAACACAAACCACGCATAATTCTGACATAAAAGACATAAAATACACGTTTTGGCTTGGTTATTATTGTAATTAAGTGGTAAAAAGGATGGGTGTTTACACACCTATCAAATCCCCTACACTTGACCATTGCAATGCCCTCATGCAATGCATTAATTACAAAGCACGTTTACATTTTTCATCATAATCAATCCACATTGGCCTTTATTAAAGAAATAGAAAATTACGAACATTGAAAGTAAAGAAATCAAAAGCATACCTTGGGTTTTGGAAATGTCATGAATGATCATCATCCTCAAGTTTTCACTTTCTCCAAACCAATCTTAAAAACGAGATCATTGTTATTATAAGTTAGCAAACTAACACGAACTCATGTGGGCCAATTACTCACTTAGACTCCCTTATTCCTAGGTGTATCTCTTATATTTTATTTTTGTCTTGAATAATCACGAAGATACATTTTTGACTTATTTCGATAATTATTTAGTCCGAAAATAAAGTGATCGATTTAATCAATAGTTAGCTAAAGGACAAAATCTTTTAAAACTGCTTCTCGGGACCTCATAAAGTTCATATCTTGGCATAACTCGCTTCGCGATTTGAGACCTTTCTCGGACCGATATTTGGCAGCGACTTCATACTTCAAACCTTGAGAGACGTTCATGAAATTATGGTCTTCTCTTCATATAGGAATTTCTTCACTTGAAGTTTTGAGAGATTCATACTTGGACCACGATTTCTTCATTTTTCTCCAATCTTTATTTTGGACTTTGATATACAACGATCCGCCTCCTTTTATGACTTGGATCTATTTATCCTCATACCTTGTTAGGGTCTTTTCGGATACACTTCTCCATGACTTTTGGGGAGTTTTTGCTTTTCGTCGTGTGTCTCGATCCTTCATATTGATTTTCGATAAATGATTCTTCACATCACTTTGGATCTTTAGCAATAAAATATAGCCCTCATGCCTTGTTAGGGCCTTTTCGGACTCGCCAATCTTCGCATCCCGCTTCAATAAGTTATGCCTTGGCTATGAACTCTAATCCATACCGAGCAACTTTTAAACGATCTTGGGCTAGAAGCTAAGTAACTTTTCAAATCGTACAACCTTACTTATTGCAGATAAATTTATTAGCAAGCGATGGGAGAATAGGCTCATAATTAACTCACATAAATTCACGAAAGAGTACCGAACTTATAATTGGCTCTATCATCTCTCGTTCTCCACAGTTTAAAATCTCAAGGAATGAGACTCGTGGATGCTTAGCCTATCAAATCAAAGTTTTGGGTTTTCGAGTCGCCTATAGGATCTTGCAAATTCTTAGACTTTTTCAAGTTTAGAAATCGCGTTTTAAAGTTCCCTTGATAAACGACTCTCTAGGATCAATTATAGGAACTTGCGAAAAGTTCTTGTTCTTAACCCGTGAGAGTTAAGACTTTCGCGTTTTATAGCTCCCTACATAAAAGCCTAGCAAAACTTGACTTAAACACGTTAAGGATACTAGCTAGAGTAACTTAGATAAGTAAACTCGGGTTGAGTCAAAAGATTCACAACGTTTGAAAATTAAGACCACTTTATTAAAAATTTATTCTAACAAGGAAAGAAAATAACTATAGGCCAAAATAGATCAAAAATTTTAAAAAATGTCGAAAAATTGATTTTCCGGTTAAAATGAGGACAAATACAAGGAAAAGACCACTTAACTTCGATAGAAGTCCCCCCCTACACTTAAGATAAACATTGTCCTCAATGTTTAAGCATGTGGGAGTAAACTCCCCTACACTTAGGACATTATGCACTTTGTTTAAATCTTGCTAAGGAAAAGACAACTAAAGAGATTCCTATTTTAATATTGAGAAAATGTAAAATAGTGAATCGAAAAGAGTTTAGGATAGAACCGGGAAGAAGGGAACACGGAATCACGGGTCGTCAAGAATCATCAAGAGTGGATCTTTGAAGCTCGAATCCCTGATTAAGAGAGGAGAGGAAATAGCAAACCAAAGGGTCCTCCCCCTACACTTATGATAAAGAAAGCGAAAAGATAGATGCATGGGTTGCCTCCCAAGAAGTGCTTGGTTTTTGATTACCGAGTCGTGAGCCTGACTCGACCTTGATCATCATAGGAAGAAGCATGAAACATATCCACCAGGATCAAAGACATAGTTTTCGTCCATCAAATAGCAGAGTCTTAAGGCGAACAAGGCAAGCCAAAGAAGAATAGGCAAGGTTCCCTTAAGCAGCGATGGAGCACGGTGGAAGCAAGGGTGAAGTGGTGCAAGTAGATTTCTATAAGTTCCAAAGATGTTTCCTTTTATTTCATCAGGTGGATACTGAGATGGCTTAAAGATTTCAATACCGGGGTCGAACACCTTTTCCTTTAAGGGAAAATAGCACTTAGGCTCAGCAGAATGGGAAGAAGATCCGCGAAGAAGCACGACCTCGTCCTCAGAAGGGGGACAAAGAGGTGTTAAATCATATGTGCTGCGGATATTGGTGTCGACCGGTTTCTTCTCCTTAGAAAGAATGTTCTTCAAATCCAAAGTAGGATCAAGACGATAATCTTCAAAGTCCAAAGGAGGTGCATCACTCTCATGAGGGAAGTAAGTGTTGAGAAACGTAGAGAAATCTGTTGATCCCAAACTTAGATCGATTTAGCTTTGTGTAAACGAGATTAGATCAAGTACTACACGTAGAGAAACCTTTGCTTATGAGTAAAGTAACAAAGTGTTATGCGGAATTAACACTTGATCTAAAACACAATGATGTTAAACAAACTTTCACTTTGATTAGAATAATCGTACTTGGTTACAATGAAAGAGTTTAACAAACGAATACTATGAAAACTGATATATGACTTTAACCTAAAAGACCTTCTTTTATAGAACAAGAAGTCTTGTACAATAAGCTATGAATCAACTATTCTAGGTAAAGATAATAATAGAAAATACAATGTCGTGCTTATCTTTACCATACATAAATAAAGAAACAAATAAACAAAAGATATTCTATCAGTGTCAATCTTCAAGGCTGTCAGCGTTGACTTCTATCAGCGTCCAAAGTCAATCTATCAGCGTTGACTTTCTTCTTATCAGCGTTTGGTAATCTGACCTATATTTTATTCCCAACAATCCTCCCCTAAACTTGATATCCATTCCAATGATCAAGTTTCTGAATAAAAACTAAAGACTTAGGAGGAATCTTTCAATAACTTCTTATGTTGGTGATAAACATATCTGATCAAGTCCTTGGCCACATCACTCGTATAATCAATCTCCAAGGGTGTCTCTAGCATCTTCTCCAATACTTCTTTGGACAAGAAATAGTCAGCATCCACAAGCAAATATTCTGAAAACTTTGTAGAGCTCATATGAAATACACCACAAGTAGAATATAGCCTCCAATGAAGATTACTGAGATCATCTTCAAGATCCTTCCAAATGGCAGGATCTGCTTCTTTTGGACCACACAAAGTCATAAATGTGTTCCAAAGTCTTATTCCATTAGCTGAAGTAGGTGCTTCAGCTGTATACTTGGCCTCTATTAACCTCCATAGATGCACCAAGTCTTCCCTGTCTATGCTTGCAAATATAGAAATAACTGAAGTGAAAGTATGTACCTCCTTTCCAAATCGTCCAACCTTCCAAAATCCACACTCATCTTCATCAAAACTGATGATTGGATTTCTGTCATCTAGAGGTACTACATTTACCAAATCTGAAGCTTCCAAAGGAGAAAGCTTGAGATGCTTCCTTATAACACCTTCAGTTGGAAAATACACATCCATGTCTTTAGGAAATTGAAAAGGATCTCCTTTCTTCACTGGTCTTTGAGCAATCCTTATTTCCTTCTGAATCTGCATCTCTTCTGCAAGCTCTTGTTTTCTTTCTTCTGAAAGAAATTGGTAGACATTCTGTTCTTGCACCTTCCTCCAAATAGGATGTGCCCTATACTCTAACTCCTCAAAAGACAAGGCCAGCAACTTCTTTGATGTCCAATTAGGCTGATGACATCTAAGCAACTTATAGTACAACTGCCTTCTATCTCTTTTGAGCCAGGTCTTGACCTCTTGTGCATTAAATCTCATAATCACCTTTATGTCTTCTTGTACCCTAAGAAGAACTTCCAACCCCCAAATTTGATCTGATAAACTCATACCTGGGTTGTCCATCACCTGATCTTCCCAAGCATAGTACATTCTGGTGATTTCTGGTAGGTCCCAATCAACCTGATTCTTCAACTCACTCAACCTTTCCTTTGCTAGCTCATCCCCATATTCAAGCCTTTCTGGATCTTCAATAATTTGAATGCTTGAATCTGAGCTATCATCATCTTTTCCATCACCACTTTCTTCCTCACTTTCAGAAACAACAAATGGTGACTTTCTACTCCTCCTCAAATCTCTTTCCACAAGTTGTGCAGCCAACTGTTCATCAAATGCTATTTGTGCTGCATCTTTCTTTGGAACATCTTCTTCAAACAAAATACCTTTACCTTTGTCTTTTGGATCAATAATTGGTAAAGTAAAAGAAGAAACCTGTGTGGACACATCTTTGATAATTGTTGATGGCTGGAATACATCAACACTACCTGCAACTTTGTCAGCGTCCAAGTTGCTCCCATCAGCGCCACGATTACCTTTATCAGCGCTGGATGTGTCAGCGTCCAAACCTGTATCAGCGCCCAATGTTTCTTTGAAAGACCCTTCCAAGTTCTTTGGTGTCACCTTGGATGTATCAACAACTGGGTGCTTTTTCAAGTTGGTGAGAGCTTCAGCAATCTGCAAAGATTCACTAAATTGTGAACTCTTTTCTGAACTCTTTTCACTAGCTGTGTGAATCAACTCATCCTCCTCATCCTCTTTTTCCTCCCCTTTGGAAGATTCCTCCATTAGACTCCTGCTACTGGGATTCTCCAAAACAGTTACTCTCTCCCTCAAAGCTTGGAGTTCTTGTCCCTGTTTGTTGACAGTTTGTACAAGACTGACATTTTGCTTTTGCAAGCTAATGACAGCCGCCGTCAATTCAATTATGGTCATAGGTTCCAATCTGCCCTCAGCTAGAATGGGGATTTGACCTCCCAAAATAGGATCATGGGGCATGGATGAGGTCTTAATGATGTTGGGACTGTCTTGACCAGCATCTAAGCCTGTGTCAATAGCCCCAGCCTCACCCATTTCACCAGCCACACTTGTGGAGGTGGTTCTCTCTGCTACAAGGCTAGGATCACTAGAGGAGAACACTCCAGTAACCCTTTGGCGTTTAGTCAACCTAGATTGTAATGGGGTAGAAGATGAAGTAGATTGTGTGGGTGTGGGTTGATTAAGGGGTGTTTGGGATTGTTCAGGAAGTGTATCAGTGTTGGGATTGGCTGTGTCAGCGCCCACATTTTGAGTGTCAGCGCTGGGTTGGTCAATGTCCATGTTTTCTGGTGAAGGTGATGGATCATGAATAGGCTCAAGTTGGGGTGCAGGGTCTGGTTGTGGGTCTGGTTGTGGTTGAGCAGCCTGAATTATTTCAAGCATGGGTTGGGTAAGAGGTATGGGGTCGTTTGTGGAGCTCATTTTAGCAAAAATGGTTTTCTGTTGTTTAGGGATCTCATAAAAAGTGTCATGATCCCTAGAACAATATTCTTGTAAATCAAAGACCATTTGCAAAAATCTAGGGTAAGCCAAAGTCATTTTACTTCCCTTGTTTTTACACATCCCTTCAAAAATCATTTTTGAAAAATTATACTTAAGCCCACGTGTTATACAAACCAAAGCACTTGCAATTGACCTGTTTATCTCATTAAAAGAAGTACATTTTGGACTTAAGCATTGTAAAAGGACATGTATCAAATATTTCCAGTCAGAGGGAAATTCCTGCTTATGATATTTATTTAAAGTGACATCAGCAGGAATAGGATAACCCAATTCCCTAAGACCCTGTTCTATTGTTGCTATGGCAAGAGTAGTCATACCATCAGCGTCATCAAGACGCAAAGCTTGGCGAACCAAAGCTTCAGTGACCACCCATGTTCTTCCATGAACAGTAGATGTTAATGTGGTCACTCCATTAGTTGTTGTGGAACTAACATTGTTCCAAAACTGTCTAATGTGTGCGACAGGGACTAATGGTGTATGAGAAAGTGCATACCTCAATGAAGATGCATTTAAAAATGCCACCATCTGTGAATACTGAGGAAATAAAGCATCATCAGCAGTCAAGTAAGCGATCATATTGTGTTGGCTCTTGAACTCCAATGTTAAATTCTTTGAGTTGAATTTGGGTGCCATGATTTAAAGCTGTTTAGGTTATATGATATGGGAAAAATCTAGGAGGAAAAGTGTTAGACAAGAAAATATGAATACCCAGAATAAAAAGATTAGCCAAATTTATAGGAGAGATGCATGATTTTGATTGGTCAAAAATGAGGCGGTTATATTCAAAGAGCAATCATGAAAATCTTGAATCAAATATAACTTATCTCATGCATTAATTAAAAGTAACTTCTCCCCAAAATTACGGCCAAAGATTAGTCAAAAAATAACAACTGGGTAGGGCCCACTAGGTGTCAACGGTCAAAAATAGCCCATCAGCGCCCAACGGCTATATTTTCTTGTCAGCGTTTGCCTAAAGCCTTGTCAGCGTCACGATTGGTCGTAACAGCGTTTGGAGAAAAACTTGTCAGCGTCTAAAAAGTAAAAATAAAAATATTTAAAAAGAAAAAGACCTTAACAAAGTAATTTATCCTAAGGGAAATATCTTACAAGTTGATAATAATTACTGGGCGGCAAGCACTGTCCATTTATACACACTTGCATAAGCAAGATAGACACAAATGTCCTCTAGAGTCCCTTGCTAACCAAAATACTTACCAACAAAGTTATTTCATAAAATTCTTTGTAACTCCCAGGTAAACCCATATCCAAAGTATTCCCAAGTCTCCCATCAGACCATAACCAATTCTAAGTCAAAAATGTCTTGGCAGCATGCAAAGTTGATATACTATGCATGCTACAGTGCCTCATGGTTTAGTAAAACTAACCCATACTCACCTGTGGACACAATCTAGAATTGTGATGAGAGTATTCTAAGAATACCCAAGAGTCCTAAAGGTTCCTTAAACCTCCCCTCAAACTATGATACATGAGTTCTCAACAATATATATATGAACATTAAAAATTTATGTCAAGATAGGAATATAAATATTCCAACCATCATCCATAAACAAAACATGTCCAAATAGCTTCTTCAAAGATCCATAAGCAACTCTGTATCCAATGGCATAAAGTTACCATTACCTGCACATTTAGATGAAAACCACAAAACTAACATTTGTTGCTAACAGCGTCCCGATAACACTTAACAGCGTTGAAGGAACTCTTGTCAGCGTTAGACCATAATATCTCTAACAACGGCAAAATAACACTTGACAGCGTTGTATTTACCTTTGTCAGTGTTAGAAAAAGAATGTGGAAAATCTAAATCATCACAAAGACCAATAACAATGCATTATCCTGTACATACTTTTACAAAAATGTTCCAAAACACATATTAAGTGAGATTAACCATTCCAATATTTGTTACCAAATATTGAAATCTTCCAGCATCAAAAGGTTTAGTTAATAAATCTGCTACATTATCATCCGTATCTACCCTATCTGGTTGTATTAAACCTTTCTCAAAGCAATCTCTTATAAAATGATGTCTAATTTCTATGTGTTTGGTTTTAGAATGATGTACAGGATTTTTAATAATGCATAAAGTACTGTTATTGTCTACAAAAATCTTGGTATGCATAAAATTATACCCATAATCCAACAGCTGGTTCTGAATCCATAAGACTTGTCCACAACAAGCAGCTGCAGCAACATATTCTGCTTCAGTTGTAGAGTTTGCCACCACTGTTTGTTTCTTGCATTGCCAAGATATTAATCTGCTCCCAAGAAATTGGCATCCACCAGTTGTGGATTTCCTATCAAACTTGTCACCACCATAATCACTGTCTGAATATGCAATAAGATCCAAGGGAGAATCTTTTGGGTACCATAATCCAAGATCTGGATAACATCTCAAGTACCTAAAAATTCTCTTCACAGCAAAAAGGTGACATTCTTTGGGAGTCACTTGATGGCGTGCACATGCACACACAGCAAACATGATGTCAGGTCTTGAGGCTGTAAGATACATCAATGAACCAATCATTGATCTATAGTGCCTAACATCCACATCCTTTCCAGCTCCAAGTTTTCCCCAGGGGTGTTGTCTGTCCATAGGAGTAGAAGCCTCCTTCTCATGTGGAGAAAAACCATATTTCTTCAAGATTTCAGCTACATATTTGTCCTGGGAGATGAAGATACCATCTTCTTTCTGCTAAACTTGTAAACCTAGAAAGAAGTTCATCTCACCCATTGCACTCATCTTGAATTTATCTGTCATGAGCTTGGAAAATTCCTCACTCATTTTTGGATCAGTAGAGCCAAAAATGATGTCATCAACATAGACCTGCACAAGTAACACATGTTTTCCTTTCTTCTTTGTAAACAGTGTCTGGTCTATGGTGCCCCTCTTGAAACCATTTTCCACCAAGTAGGTGGACAATGTACCATACCATGCTCTTGGGGCTTGATGAAGGCCATACATTGCCTTCTTTACTCTATAAACCTTGTCTGGATTCTCAGGATCTTCAAAACCAGGAGGCTGCATTACATAAACCTCCTCAACAATTGTGCCATAGAGGAAAGCACTCTTCACATCCATTTGATAAACAGTAAAATTCATGCAAGAAGCATAAGCTAAGAAAATTCTGATAGCTTCAATTCTTGCAACTGGAGCAAAGACTTCTTCATAATCAATTCCTTCCTCTTGTGTATAACCCTGAGCTACCAAACGTGCCTTGTTTCTGACCACAATGCCTCTTTCATCTTTCTTGTTCCTTAGAACCCATCTTGTCCCAATTGGTCTCACATACCTAGGACAATCAACCAGCTCCCAAACATCCTGTATAGCAAATTGGTGAAGCTCATCCTGCATTGCTTCCACCCAACTTGGTTCTTTGAGAGCATCAAAAATTTTCTTGGGTTCTTCCTGTGACAGAAAACAGGCAAACAAACATGCTTGTACAAGAGGGGTATCAACCTTCTTGTGTATATTGGCAATAAATCCACCAAGACCTTGATGGGATCTTCTTGTCTGAACTGGAGCCATAACATCACCTATTATTTGAGATGTGGGGTGATCTTTAGCTGTGGAAGTGAGAACTCCTCCTTCAAAAAGTCTGGTGTCCTCAATTTCACGCTCCATGTTGCCAATATCTTCTTCAGTTTCTTCTTCATCAACAGGAATCTCTTCATGGATATTGGAAGGTCCACCCTGTTCAAAATGAGAAGAGAAAAGCTGTGTAAAGGTATCTCCAAAGTCTGAACCTTGCTTGTCAGCGTTAGGGCTAACAGCGTTTGAACTGTTGTTGTCAGCGTTGGAGCCATCAGCGTCTGAATTGGTAGTGTCAGCGCTGGATTTCCCTTTGTCAGCGCTTGAAGAATCATGCATGTTTGTAGTTGGTGGTATCTGAACACCACCATTATCTTTCCTTGCAGCAGTAGCAGCAGCATAATACTCATCTGTCCATATAGGAAGTGTAACAAATTCTTGTGTGGGAGATGATATAACTGCTGGTGGTCCATCCTCCTTAGCAACCTGTATACCTGAAACATTACCAATTCTCTTTTCCAAAACACTTGAAGTTACCTTCACAATGTCTGGATCAGTAACAGGCATATAATTTAAAGCTCTAGACAAAGGTTCTAAGTCAAACAACCAATTTGGACCACTCTCAGGATCACTAGGTTTACTTTCTAAAAACCTAACATGTACCTTTTCAAGTATACGTTTTTCCTTTTTAATGTAAACCCTATATCCTTTACTCTGCACTGAATAACCCATGAAGTAGCCTTCATCACCTTTTGAATCAAATTTACCTAGGGCCTCACTAGTTTCTAACACAACTACATGACAACCAAATGGCTTAAGAAAGCCAATATTGGGCTTCCTTCCCCAAAGTAATTCATAAGGTGTTTTATTATGTATCTTGTTGACCAATGCCCTATTTTGAACATAACAAGCTGTGTTAACAGCTTCAGCCCAAAAAGCTATAGGAAAGTGGGCATCAGCCAACATGGTTCTAGCTGCTTCAATAAGGGTCCTATTCTTTCTCTCAGCAACTCCATTTTGCTGAGGAGTTCTAGCTATACTGAACTGCCTAGTAATCCCTTTCTTGGCACAAAAGTCATCTAATAACTGATTTCTAAACTCACCCCCATTGTCACTTCTAATAATTTTGACCTCATTACCATTCTTCTTTTCAATTTGGGTAATGAAATTAATCAGACTTAGGGCAGTTTCACTTTTCTTGGCTAAAAAGAAAGTCCATGTGAACCTGGAGTAATCATCAGTAATGACAAAACAATATGATTTACCCTTCAAACTCTCTATATTAGTAGGACCAAAGAGGTCCATATGCAATAAGTGAAGGGGTTTAGAGCTAGAGTGCACCTGTTTAGACCTGAATGAGACCTTGTGCTGTTTGCCCTTAAGGCATGCAACACAAGAGTGGTCATTGTGGAAAGCCTTTTCAGGCAAACCATCAACTAAACCAAGCCTCACAAGTCTATTAATATTCTTAAAGTTTATGTGCCCTAGTCTCCTGTGCCAAAGATTACTTTCATCTACTGAGGCCTTAGCATACAGACATGACATTTTATTATTTACCTTAATTCCATTAAGATTCACATTATATATGTCTTTATGCCTTGGTGTTCTAAAATCTATGTATTTCTCATCAGGGAGCTTATAATCTTTGCTTAACACCAAGCACTCAGTATCTGTGAAAAGAACCTTTTTTTTGTTATCACACACTTGTGATACACTAAACAAGTTATAATCCAGGTCTTTCACCAAGAAGACATTATCAAACCTAAGATTGTTGGTGACAAGAGTTCCTTTTCCTGTGATTGTGCCGTAACCACCCCCAAAGTATACCTTATCACCATCTTGAATAGGAGAGAAATTGGTCAGATAGTCTTCCTTTCCTGTCATGTGCCTTGAGCATCCACTATCCCAGTATCCATAGTCATTGATCTTCTTCTGAATGCCCTGCACATAAAGAAAACGCATTAGTTTTCTTTGGGAACCCAAGCCTTGGAAGACTTGGATTCATTTGGTTGTTCAACAAGAACAGACTTGGTTCTCATAACAGCCCCATTTTCATCCCTGTTTGAATGAAATTCCCAGTTAACCCCAATTGGTGTTGACAATGCTTTTGAAATATAATGAAACCTGTTGCATGTCATAGAAATACCAGTATTATTAGGGTTCTGGTCTTGTTTTGGTCTCCATGTTAAGCTAGTAGAAGCTTTAGACCTATTTCCCTGTGGCTGCAAATACCTAGGTTTAGCAGTGTTTCTAACAGCGCTGAAATTACTCCTGTCAGCGCCCCGATTGCTCTTATCAGCGTTGAACCTAGGGTTTGCTACAGGAACCCATTGCCTATTTGACCAAGTATTTGACTTTTGAAAAGGTCTTAGGCCTTGTGTGTTAGACTCTCTAGAAAAGAATGGGGCTGGTCTAACAACTTGTGAACTTTTGTTCACAAAGGTATTGGGTCTGACAGTGTTTGACCTATGTTGACTTTTGTCAGCGCTGAAATGGTTCCTGTCAGCGTTGACATTGGAAGCATTGACACATTTGTAGGCCAAATGTGAGAAGCTACCACATGTATAACAAGCTTTTCTAGACATAGTCTTAGGTCTAGAAGCAAAGAAGCCTGTTCCATGATTACTTACTTGGCTTTTTGGTGACCTAGAATTTCTATACATCTCTGCATATTTAACACTAGGTTTTCTAACATTTTGTGGGCCAAGGTCAACAGGTTTGCCAGTAGTAGGGTGTGTGATCTTAATAGGTTTAGGATCATAGGACTCCACAATTGGTATCATGTTTGGTGTGGGCTCATTTGGACTTTCACACAATAACCCTCCCTTAACAAACAAAGTGTGGTTTGCTTTCTTCCACTCTTCTAGGTCAGTCAGCTTTTGCTGATATTCCTCAACTGGGGAAGTCACTCTAGGTGGAGGAATAAACTCCTCCTCTTGGAATTCTGGCAAGCCAGTCCAAGATAAGTCCTTTGATTGGACACCATAGAAATCCCCAGCTGGTGGTGGAACAACAGTATAATTATTCATCCCAATCCCACTCATATCCTTAGAGTCTCTTTGTTTACTAACACACTCTCCTAGGGATTGTGTGGCCTTATCAAATCTCTGGATTTTAAGACTCACATTATCTTTGTTTTTGTTAGCCTCCTCTAACTGAGCTATCAAATCAAGATTAACCCTATTTACTATATCTTGAACATCCTTACTCTGATGTAACTCATGTTTTAAGATATTTATTTGATCCTTTAAATCAAACTCCATTTTCTTATACTCAGTTACTGTCTTTTCTGTTTGGGTAAGAGCAATTTGATAGTTAGATAATTTGCACCTTAGAGTACTTGCTTCATCTAATAACTTAACTATCTCTTGTTTTGATTTTTCAGTATTTAAACGACAACCCTTAGAACAGAAAGCATCATCATATACCTCATTATCTGATGAAGAGGAGGAGTGTGCCATGAGAGCATATTCAGCATGCTCTTCTTTAACTTCAGCAACCAAAGCTCTGTCCTCTTCCTCATTCTTAGCCATCCAGCTCCAATCCCATTCCCCAACGCCATCAATTTGTTGAACAGCAACCATGGCCTTGGGATCTGGGTTCTTAATCATTTGGCTAGAAGGCTTCCCAGCATCAGATCTCCTTGGAGATCTACATTCCCTCATAAAGTGCCCCATCCTATGACAGTTGTAGCACTCTACCTTGGACTTGTCAAAACCAGCAACATCCTTAGCATTAAAGGTCATCTTCTTCTTGAACCTTTTATTGAACCTGTTTGCTCTTAAACTTACAAGAGCCATAGTCCACTTTATATCCATCTCTTCCAATTGTTCATCACTTATCTGCTCAAGATCTTCATAAGTAATCCTTGAATCACTAGGCAGAGAAGCAATGAAGGCACACACAGTATCAAGATCAAAACCAGCAGGTTTAATTCTATCAGCGCCATGATTGTGTGTGTCAGCGCTTGAGTACAAAGCGTTGACAGGATATGATCCAGCGCTGACAGATTGACATCCAGCACTGACACCTTGAGATCCAGAGGCTGAATGTCCATAAAAGTTCATGGAATCAAATTGGCCTTCACTTTGTGAAAAGAAGGCCATGTTGCTGCTGGAAGATTTGTTATCACTCTCCAATTGCCATTCATTCTCCAACAGCCTTAACTTGTTGAAGATGTCATCAAACCTGGAAGTCTTGTGGGTGTTATTGACAAGAATAGATCTTGTCTCAATCTTCCATACATCACCAAGGCTTTTGAGAAAAGTAGCATTCAATTCAGGGTCATCAATCTGTTTTCCCATGAAGGCAAGTTGACTTGTGATATCAAGAAGTCTACTTCTCACACTGCTGAGATTCTCATTAGGTTGAGCTTTAAAGACAGCATACTCATGCAAGAGTTGCTTCTTCTTTTCTTCTTTTGTGTCAGCATTGCCACCATGTGCCACTTCAAGAGCTTCCCAAAGCTCTTTTGCAGAATCAAAACGTTTGTACTTATGCTGATTCTCATGACCTAGGGCATGTTTCAAGATGTTCAAAATTTTCATGTCCACCCTCTTCTTGGCTATGTCTTCAACAGCTACCGCTCTCCCATCATCAGGCTTTTCCACTTTATCAGCTTCTGGACAATTAGGAATAGCTGACCTTGCCTCAATAGCAGCAGTAATCTTTGCTGCTTTATCGAATGTGTTCCCATATTCGATAATTTCCCAAAGAGTGTAGTCATGAATAGCTATGTATTGCTCAAAATTGGACTTCCAAAGTTCAAAGTTCCTGGCATCAAACATGGGAATTTTGATACTAGGGTTTGAGAAGTTGTTTTGCAGCAAAGCAGGAGGTTGATTTGTGCCAGACATGGTGTTTTTAGGGTTTTGAGATTTTAGGGTTTTTAGGGTTTGGTGTTTTAGGGTTCTGCGTTACTTAAAGATCAAAAGTTTCTCAACAAGCTCTGATACCACTTGTTGATCCCAAACTTAGATCGATTTAGCTTTGTGTAAACGAGATTAGATCAAGTACTACACGTAGAGAAACCTTTGCTTATGAGTAAAGTAACAAAGTGTTATGTGGAATTAACACTTGATCTAAAACACAATGATGTTAAACAAACTTTCACTTTGATTAGAATAATCGTACTTGGTTACAATGAAAGAGTTTAACAAACGAATACTATGAAAACTGATATATGACTTTAACCTAAAAGACCTTCTTTTATAGAACAAGAAGTCTTGTACAATAAGCTATGAATCAACTATTCTAGGTAAAGATAATAATAGAAAATACAATGTCGTGCTTATCTTTACCATACATAAATAAAGAAACAAATAAACAAAAGATATTCTATCAGTGTCAATCTTCAAGGCTGTCAGCGTTGACTTCTATCAGCGTCCAAAGTCAATCTATCAGCGTTGACTTTCTTCTTATCAGCGTTTGGTAATCTGACCTATATTTTATTCCCAACAAAATCTTCCTCAAATGAGTAATCGTCCAAAGTAGGATCGAGTGATGGCGGAGGATCTTCATCGTGAGAAGAATCGCTCGAAAGAGTATCAGCCTCATCGAAATCATCATACGTGGGCAGCTCGGGATACTCAGAAGTAAGGTCATCATAATCATCCGAATCTGAGCTAGAATCATCATCATCATAAGCATCGAAGATCGGTGGAGAATCATAAATGGGAGAAGGTTCCAAATTGGGGCGAGAATCATCCACATCATCATGAAATAGTGGATTATCAATGAAAGAGTCGAATAGAGGATTGTTGTAGACGACAAAATCATCAAGCACATTAATCATATTCACTGATTCTCGGCCTCCAAAGGATTTGCCTGTAAGCTTCCCCATTTTGAAAACTTGTGCATCATCCCCGACTCTTAAGATTAACTCACCTTCGGCCACATCCACTAAAGCTCGTCCGGTTCTCAAGAATGGCCGACCAAGTATTAAAGGAATACGAGGGTCCATTTCATAATCAACAATGACAAAATCGACCGGGAAAGTAAATGTGCCAACTTTTATGAACACGTCTTCGGCTATACCAACAGGGTAAGCGAGAGTGTGATTTGCAAGTTCAAGAGTCATCTTCGTTGGAGTGAGGTCGGGTAATGATAGTATTTTCCAAAAACTCAAAGGCATCAAATTAATACCGGCCCCGAGATCGGCAAGGGCAGTAAATTCTTTAGTTTTGTTGAAAACGCAAGGCAACACAAAACGACCGGGATCTCCAAGCTTTTCCGGAAGTTCTTTAAGAATAACTGCAGAGCATTTCATTTAAGCGTGTGTTGGCGAGTTCAATCAGCTTCTCCTACTTGTTAAGCAATTCCTTAAATGCTTTGACAAATTTCGGCATGTGGACAAGTGCTTCAAGAAAGCTAATGTTGAAGTTCATTTGAGAGATCATCTTCACATAGCGTGCCACTTCAGAGTCATCCTTGGTTAGCATTTTGGTCTTGCCTAAACGAGAAGGATAAGAGATATTGGGTTTGGGTGGTGAAGGTGAAGGTGTAGCAGGTAAAGGTTGAGATATTGAAGGGTCCTTCCTAGGAACATCGTCATGACGAGGCGGAGACGGTAATGGTGCACTAATACTAGGTGTAGGAGGAGTAGGGATAAATGGTGGTGGAAGAGGTGTAGATGATGGGGGTGGGATTGGTGGATCGACAATGGTAATTCCACTACGAGTAGTAATAGCACTCACATTTGCTCGCGGATTGGTGACGGTGTTTGAAGGTAGAGAACTCGAAGTAGAAGGTTGAGCGGCGGGCAAGAAACTAGCAAGCATATTCTTCAAATCATTGGTTTGATTGCTGAAGGAGGATTGAATATTATCTTGAAGCTCGGATCTTATCTCATTTCCTTGCTTTGTGATATCTCCTTTAAGATTGATAATTTGGCTCTGCAGATTCTTGATTTGCTCACCTTGGGTTCTCATTATGGCTTCAACATCGAGATTAATGGGTGGGGTTTATTGGGTGGGTGGGTGATAAGGATTAGAAGCTCTTGGTGGGACTTGGTTGCTTCTATTGTAGTTGTTGGCGGGGTTTTGGTTTTGAGGAGAAAAACCGGGTGAAAGGTAATTGTTGGACCGGTAACTCAGCATATTTCTATCCCCTTGAGGTCGAGCTTGGTAATTTTCCGGTGAATAATTACCATAAGCTGCATACACATTTTCCGGATTTCCTTGAGTTGAAGGACAATCGGTGTATGAGTGTGGACCACCGCATGTTTCACAAGGATTAGAAACCGCTTTAACTTGTTGTTGTTGTTGGTTTGAAGCGAGAAGCGTGATACTTTTGCTCATTTCAGTCATCATGCGGGTGAGTTCGGTCATATCAGGGTTTGCTGAGGTAGAAGAAACATTGACTCTCGGGTTGTTCCTTGAAGAATCAAAGGAATCCCAGTTTTTGTGGTGAGTAGTCATGTTCTCAATAAGCTCTCTACACTCCTCGGGTCTCCTTTTCATGAATGTGCCACCGGCGGCTGCATTAATCGTATCACGATCTCGAAAAGTCAAACCGTTGTAGAAAGTATCAATCAATGTGACTGGAAGCATGTTGTGGTTTGGACAACGATCAATCAAGACATTATATCTTTCCCAAGCATCAAAAAGAGATTCATCGGGTTCTTGCATGAAACCGCTGATTTGATTACGAAGGCTTGTGACCATGGATGGTGGAAAGTAGCGCGACAAAAAGTGTTGATTCATGTCATCCCAAGTGTGAATAGAATTCTTCAGGAGACGATCAAACCATTTCTCAGCATGATGTGATAAAGTATGTGGAAAGAGTTGTAGGCGAAGAACATCCATTGTGGCACCAGGCAGCTTCATGCTTTGGGTGATTGTAATGAACTTGTCGAGGTGTTTGTTGGCATCATCATCAGGCATTCCTCTAAAAGGATTTGTTTGCACTTGCTGAATCATGTGGTGCTTCAACGAAAACTCCAGAGCGTTGATTTGCATCGGCGCAATCGGTCCTCCTCGTCCAAACATGGTAGGTTGACAAAGCTCCTCCATGGTCCGAAGATCGGGCTGTGGAAGAACATTGTTGTTATTGTGGAGGTGCGATGCATTATTATTATTAACACCTGACATATCTAAATCTTCTTGAGTCTCGGGCTCTTGATAATTAGAAGATCTAGTACGCATACACCTGAAAATACAAAAGAAAAAGAAACCAAACACAAAGACAATATATATACACAATAAAGATAAAATCTTTTTGGATTTTTGAATTTTTTAATTTTTATGGATTTTTATCAATTTTTAATTTTTATGATTTTTTTTTTGAAATTTTTATGCAAGGAAAGTAACGCTCACAAGTGAACGGATCCCAAAAAGCAACGCGTCTCTCACAGAAAACCGTTAATCTTTACGAAAAGAGCCGGCAGCGGCGCCATTTGATACAAGTATTTTGCTAGTAAGAAAATTAAAGTTCTTTGATGTGTGTCTAATCGAATTGATTATTGGTTTAAAGTACGACTCAGTTGATTTTGGTGAAACAAATATTTTTGATTGATTTTAAATTTAATGTGCAAAGACTTAAAAGTAAATGTCGTTAAAGTAAAATGGCGTTGAAATAAAAGGTGTTAAAATAAATCTAAGTCTAATTAAACGAAAGGGTGCAATGTCTAAAAACTTTGAAAAGTAAAATAATAAAATGACAAAAATTAAAAGCGTGACGGAAATTAAAATTAGACAAGAATTAAAATGAGAATGTAAAAATTAAACAAGACAAAACATGAAAATAAACTCACCGTCGGAAAATATTCCGATCAGACCTAAATCAACCTGTCGGAATGTTAATTGAAAACCCAGATCGGAGTAAGTCACCCTCTTCAGATCAGAATAATAATACAAACCTCAGATCGGAATAAGGGCTGACCAGATCGGAATAGGGAATGGTCTCAGATCGGAATATGTCACTTACCCTGATCGGAATACCACTACTTACCCTTATCGGAATCCTCCCAATCGGAATGGTGATCGGAACTTCAATCGGAATGTTGTCACTCACTCTGATCGGAATACCAACTCACCTAATCGGAATGCTGCTTAACACCCTGATAGGAATAAGGAATGAGATACCAATCGGAATCCTGTCACTAGTCCAGATCGAAATACCACTACTTACCTTGATCGGAATGTACACAAATCCCTCCAGTCGGAATGTTGTTAGGAATATCAAAACCCTTTTCTGATCACTCCAATCGGAATTATAAACCCTTTTCCGATTTACCAGATCGGAATACGGAGGAAAAAGCACAAAATAAGCTAGAAAAATAAGATACTAATCAAATAAGCACACACGAAAATCCTAAGGCAAACCGTTTAAGAAAAAGCTAATAAACAGAAATTTAAAGACTTTTAAAACACGAAATGAATAAGCTTTACGAAAAACAACTTTTATATAAAAAATAACTTTTATAAAAACCTTAAAAACTTAAAGATAAACACAATAAGCTATAAAAATCAATGATCTAAAACAATCAAATGCATAAAAACACAATCTTTAATCAAATAAACAAGACAATAAGCATGTAAACATAAAGATCAAGCAAGGAAGAAAGGTAGAATGAGAGATCAAACAAGTAAAGTAAAGGTGCAATAAAGATAAAATTAACTTACTTGAAAATTAAAGTGCAAGACAAAGTAATTAAAGGTGCAAGGTAATTAAATGTGCATAAAAGTAAAGGTGGAAGAACTAGTGTCACTCTAGCCAACAAAATGAAATGATAATACTAATGTTCTATATATAGTGGAGGATTAGGAAGCTTCCTCCCCTCCTTCATTTTCTCTTAATTGCATCATTAGGCCCTTCCTTCTTAATCTCTTTGTTAATTGCACCATTAGTCCTTAAGCCTTTGAATCTTCTTTAATCTTGGACTTTAATGACTTATGGCTCAGGATTTCTTTAAACTCGTCTTTTAATTCTTCAATAATAAGACTCGAGTTCTTCGGCTTTTGGTAAACTTCCGTCTTTCGACTTTTTCTTCGATAAATCTTCAGAATTGGTCTTGGACTTCCGTTCTTTTTGCACTCTTGACTTCTTGGCTTCGTCTTTCATCTTTTTCTTCAATAAAAGCCCGTAAACGCCGTGTTTTCTCCACTTTTCACAATTTCGTCCTAAATCACAACAAAAACACAAATCACGCATAATTCCGACATAAAAGACATAAAATACACGTTTTGGCTTGGTTATTATTGTAATTAAGTGGTAAAAAGGATGGGTGTTTACACACCTATCAGTTATGATGCTTAAAATTATATAAGCTAACATGTCTCAAAGTAAGCCAAAAATTAAGGTTTATAATATATAAATTGTAATCAAATAAGCTCATAAGTTACCTACACAAGCTTAAAACAAATACCTCTTAAGTTTTTTTGAACTGGTAGTGTCAATTTGGTTACTAAAAAAACTTTGATTTACACTTTAATACTTTTTATGGATATGCAATATTAAATTATATTCATGTGTTTTGATGCTTTTTAAGTATTGGATAAATTAGTGATTTTTAACTCTGCTTGGTTGTTTCTTAATTTGGTTCTTTGAAGAGCTTGTTGGTTGAATGTATTTTATGAGCAGCTAGCTGAAAAGTGAGCTTATAGGTTTAGTCTTATTGGATATTTGTGAACAAGTGTGGTTAAAAACACTCATAGGCCATTTATGGTAAGCTAACTAGATATCTATTTTTAAAGCTTATTTAGAGTACGGTCAAGTGATATTTATATTAATCTAAACACGCTAGTTATTGGTTTACTATTGGGCGTTGAATAATATATACTTGGTGGATTGTCTGCTCATTTTGTGGTAAACTAGTCTTACACCTTATATAACTCTTACATGGTTGTCTAATTAATCTATCTTGTGCCTAGTAGGGAGATTAAAATGACTGATAGTGTATCAAATTTTATTTTATTTTGTTATCATATGATATTATGTCAAGTCTGGTTATTCTTTTCTTAGCGGTATCATAAAGAAGTTATGTTTTTCTTATGATGTTTGATGTTCTTATATTGATTATTATTTTCAGATGGACCCAAAGCCTTTGAGGAACCAGAGGTATGCAAGGAAGCACAACAAGCAGGGTGGTGAATCTGCTGCTGAAGAATAGATGATATAAGCTTTTGTTATGGACCATTATCAGTTCCGAGTTTATCTGTTCGGAATCATATGACTTATGAACCTAGTTTTGATTCTATATGATGTTATATTTATTATTTTGTGTTTTTGACTATGTTATCGATGAAGTTACTCTTTGAGAGCATTTCTATCAATGTTAGCGTGGGTAAGTTGCAAGCAAGTGAGTTTTTTATTTCTTTGTGATATTAGCACTTGCGGTTAATTTTCAACTGATTGTTGTATTCATGCTGTGTTTCTTTGAATCAAGTATGATTGACAATCTGATTCATTATCTATGAAGAATAAAATGCGTACTCTGAAATATGCATCGATTTTTAGTTTTTAAAATACGGAGCATCTTTTATGCGATCAAGATCAAAATGCAGGCATTATTTTTTTACTTCCTCAACGAAATCTTTTCAACTGATTGTTGTATTCATGTTGTGTTTCGTCTTCTATTCGATCATGATCAAATACCGAGCATCTTTTCAAATACGGAGCATCTTTTATGCGATCAAGATCAAATATGTGGCATCTTTTTAACTGATTGTTGTATTCATGTTGTGTTTCGTCTTGTTTAACAACTTGTGCACCTTTCTTATATGACGAATCTTACATAAGTGCTTGATTATTGTAAGAGGCCTGGGTATGGCTCGTGGTGGGCTGGTTGGCCACCATGGCGCGACGCTATGGCGCGACGCCATGGCGTCGCCAACCACATCGTGCCCTGCGCCATAGGGTTTGGCCTGGCAGTGGCCAGCCGAAGTTATCGTCCACGGCGCAGCCAACCACACCGTGGCTCGCGCCATGGGCTGCGCTATGATTTTTTTTTGAAAATTTGAAAAAGTAACCGTTATTCAACGGCTATTTTTTAATGTTTTTGTACCATTTGAAGCTAAAAAAAACCCTACTTTTCCCTTTTATTTTCACTATAAATCCCATTTAAAACTAACAAAAATTTATACATTCTTCTATAATCAAATTCCTCTAATTTCTATATTGTTTCTATCCACCATGAGCCAAAATACAAAGCAATACCCTAATCAATAGATAAACAATTGTTTTATCTGATCCTCAAAATCAAATTCCGACTACTCAACTACCAAACTCGTCTACTTCGTCTAACCCGAATACTCCCTCATACGCAACCTCTAACACTTCAAGAAACCAATTTTCTTCATTCTCCAACTATAATCAAATACCAAATCCTTTTACTAACTTCCCACAACAAAACCTATTTGTTAATTGTACACTCGAGGCATTCAATTTATGGTTCCAACAATCTCAACAATCGCAAGTCTTCCAACAATCACAACAACAAAATTTCTAAAACTTTCCGCAACACTCGTCACAAGAACCTCATGAGCCCGATGCCTGATGCGCCCGAAGAACAACCCACGGGTCCATCGAAGAAAGGTGGGAGAAAGAAACTGTTGGGAATTATTTGTAAAGTACCAAGTACAGTTAGTGTAAGTACAAGTACTGTTAGTGTTAGCAAGTACCGTTAGTGTTAACGCGGTACATAGTAAGTACTGCTATATTGATTAGGACGAATATATCTTTGTATAAGATATGTCATAGTTATAGTTAGAGTATATCTTATGTGATATACTTAATAGTTAGAATATTGATAATATATCGTGTGTGATATACTTATCTTTATAGAATATTCTAAGGTTTCTAGGGTTCCTTACTCTATAAAAGGAACATAGGTACGATGACATTCATGTACCTCATTCTAGTCGATTAATAAGAGAATCGAATAGTTAAAAGTAATTATGTTCTTCTGTGCTTTATAAGTTAGATTCCGCATAACCTATTTAGTTGAGTAAGAGTTCTTAGAGTGTTTTAGTTTGATTACAAACTAATATACTAGTTCTTAACAGAATATAGATCCAATCTTAGGGGTCAACAAGTGGTATCAGAGCTTGTTGAGAAACTCTGAAAAAAAAGAACACAACCCTAACATACCTACTCACAAAACTTAATGTCTCAACCTGATGATGACCCTCACTTGGAAGACATTCTAGATCCTTATCCAATACCATAGGGACAACCTCAAGTTGTGCATCCTGCGCCACCACAAGGTGTTCTAGCTATAGATGTTGTAGTTACTTCTACAACTACAACACCTTCCCATACTCTTTCTGCTGTCAAACTCCCAGTTCTCAAAGGTGATAATTATCAGACATGGGCTATGCAGAATGAACATTACTTGAATCACACAGATCATACTCTGTGGCAGGTTATCAAGAATGGGAATACACCTAAGAAGTTGCACTGGTTGCCTGATGGTACATGCTATGCTTTACCTGCTGTGACTGTTGAGGAGGCACAAGCAGAGATCAGAGAAAGAAAGGCCAGAACTGCTTTGACTATGGCACTTTCAGAAGACATCTTACCTACTTTCATCACTACAAGGATGCAAAGGCTATGTGGGATGCCATCAAACTTAGCTTTGGAGGTAATGACAAATTTAAGAAGATGAAGAAGATTGTTTTGAAACAAGAATTTGATAACTTCTCAATTTATAGTATAGAAGGAATCCATGGTGGCTATGGAAGATTCAGCAAGCTGCTCATTTAATTGGTAGTTTATGGACAAGTAATTCCTAATGAAGAAGTTAATCTAAAATTCTTAAGAAGTGTTCCACAAGAATGGAAAGCAATGGCTATGCACTTCATCACAAGGGATGATTTGGATACAATTCCTTTTGATCATCTCTAGAACAATCTTAGAGCTTATGAGATAGATGTTAAAGGCGTTGAGGTGACCAAAGAAGCAGCAACAACAAAGTCTAACTTGGCTTTTGTATCAGAAGGTAATGGCGGTACTTACTTTCAAAATACTGCTAGTGGATCAAGTAGCGGTACTTACTTCCAAAATACCGCTGGAGGACTTACAAGCAGTGCTTACTCTCAAGGTACTAAAGGCAGTCCTAGTATATCTCAAAATCCACAAGGAAGATCTTCACCATTATTTAGTGACAATGATGCCTTCTCATTCTTTGTTGGACAAGACAATAGACCAAGATTGACTCTCAATGGATTGTTCCAAATGGATGATGCTAATGTTGAGGAGATGAACCTTAAATGGTAAGCTGTTATGATCTCTGTGAGATCTAATAGGTTCTTTAAGAAGACTGGAAGGAAGATGACTGTTGATCCTAATGAACCATTAGGATATGACAAGTCTAAAGTTGAATGCTATAACTGTAGAAGGAATGGACATTTTGCAAGGGAGTTCACTAGAGACAAGGCTGAAAGTAGCAGTCAAAAGTCCAAGAACAGCTATAGAACCAGTCCAAGAATTTCTGAAAGCTTTCCAAAAGGAAACAGCAGGAGTCCCAAAGGAACCAAAGCATTGGTAACTGTAGATGGAGTGGTGAACTGGGCTGAAGATAAGGAAGAAGAAGAGCTTGGTTTGATGGCCCTCTCTCATGAAGATACTAAGGTACATCCTTGTTCTAAAGATTGTGTTCTTAAATTTAATAGTCTAAAAGTAGAACTAGATGAACAGTATCAAAAAGTCAACACATGTACTATAGAAACAAATGCTTTTAAACAGGGTGTTGCTAAGCTAGAGGAAATTAGAATTTTGACTCTTCAAATAGAGAAAAAGATGTGGAAATTAAAGCTTTTGAAATATAACTTTTGAAAGTATCAGTAGAAGATGAAGCTTTAAAAGCGTCTTTATAATGAAAGGGAAGTAATTAATCATTGGCAAAGATCCTCTAAAAGATTGGGTAAGCTGATTAATTCACAAATGGGGTTTTATGATAAATTAGGCCTAGGATATATTGAGGACCAACCTGGGATAACTTTAACTGACAAGGACTTATCAAAGGGGATTTTTGATAGTTTTAGTTAGTCAGATGATACTCATGAAAATGATAGATATGCTGAAGGAATGAAGGCAGTTCCTCTACTATTATCAGGAATTTTCATGCCCCCTAGTAATGATATAGGTATAGAGTTAGATAAATCAAAAGTTGTTAAGTCAAATGACTCAAACTCCAGTACCTTGACCCAATATAAATCTGTTGTGACCAAAAATATTATTTATCCATCTTTTATGAGCAATTTTGTGCCTAAAGGACATGTGTCTACAACTAGTCTGCTCCCAAGCATATAAAAACTTCTAGTAAGGCAATGGATAATAATATCAAACATAATAGTGACACTAAGAGGGGTGGGTTAGGCTTTAAGAAAACTAAGTCAAAAAAACCTTTTGGGTCTTCTTTAAAAAGAAAAGGATGTTATGTTTATGGTAGTCTAAATCATTTTATCAAAGATTGTACTTTACATGAGGATAAAATTGTAAAACCGAAGGCTGCACAAAAGGTCACAAAGAAAGGTAATGTGAAAATTGCACAGGTTAATAGGCAAATGGGACCTAGAGGTGACAACCCTAAGTTTGATCATGCTCAGAAGGGAACTAAGCATCATAAGGTTAGTACCAAGTACTTTGTTCCAAGAGCAGTACTTATGAGACAAGGTCTAGTACCTTTGAAGTCAGGAAAACCAAGTACCTGCAAGTCTAGAACTGCAAGTACTGGCAGACCAAATTCAAGTACCGCTAGACAAAAGTCTATCAAACCAATGTCCCACAAGACTTCTAAGAATGTAGTTGAGAAAACGAGAACATCTAGAAGTAAGCCTAATAACAAACCAGTGTAAATGTGGGTTCCCAAAAGAGAGAAACCATGTGTTCAAGTAAGTACCGCTAAAGCAGTACTTAAGTCAAAGAAGCCTAAGCACATAGAATCACCCTATGTCTTTGACTATATAACTGAAACCATGAAGTATAAGAGCAAAAGTAGCATTACTGGAAACACTACTGATAAAACTCTTAAGTATGTAGGTCCCACAAGATCCAAGCCAAATGTGGCTTGGGTCCCTGTTGAAAACTAATGTGTTTTGTATATGTGTAGGGGCATCTAATTGATGAATTGAAAGATAAAGGTATTGTATATAGTGGATGCTCAAGACACGTGACATGGAATAAAGATTTCCTTGCTGAATTTGAAGAATTCAAAGGTGGACCAGTAGCCTTTGGAGGTAGTAAAGGTAGAATTACTGGCAAAGGGAAAATCAATACAGGGAAGTTGGAATTTGAAGATGTGTTCTTTGTAAAAGAATTGAATGAATTCAATCTCTTTTCTTTATCACAAATGTGTGATAAAAAGAACAAGGTGCTTTTCACAGATACAGACTGTTTGGTGCTCTCCAAAGACTTTGAGATGTCTAAAGAATCTCAAGTACTGCTCAAGGTACCCAGGCAAGAAAACATGTACACCTTTAATCTTCATATTATTACTCCAACAGTTGGTATTACATGTTTTCTAGCTAAGGATTCTAATGATGAGTCTAATTTATGGCATAGGAGATTAGGTCATGTGAATTTCAAGAATCTTAATAGATTGGTGAATAAAAATTTGGTTAAAGGGTTACCTAACAAATCTTTTCAAAATGATTTCACATGTACTGCTTGTCAAAAAGGTAAACAACATAGAGCCTCTTGTAAGACCAAGACTGTTAATTCTGTGACTAAGCCTTTGCAACTTTTGCATATGGATTTGTTTGGTCCAGTTTCAGTTAGGAGCATTAGTCATAAGACCTTTTGCCTTGTCATAACTGATGATTATAGTAAATTCAGTTGGGTTTTCTTTTTAGCTCTTAAGAGTGAAACCAATGGATTACTTAAGGATTTTATCGCTTTAGTTGAAAAGCAGTTCACTAAACAAGTCTTAATCATTAAGACAGATAATGGGACAATATTCAAGAATGTTGAATTTGATGAATTATGTAGGTCTAAAGGCATCAAGAGACAATTTAATAATCCTAGGACTCCACAACAAAATGGAGTAGCTAAAAGGAAGAATAGGACACTAATTGAGGCTGCTAGAACTATGCTATCTGGTTCCCTTTTGCCAAATACATTTTGGGCAGAAGCAATCAATACTACATGTTATGTGTTAAATAGAGTCTTAGTGACCAAGCCTCAAAACAAGACATCTTATGAACTTTTGACTGGTATTAATCCAACCATAAGTCATTTAAGACCTTTTGGATGTCATGTGTCTATTTTAAATACTCTTGATCATTTGGGAAGTTTGATGGAAAATCTAATCCATGATATCTTGTAGGATATTCATTGCAAAGTAAATCATATAGGGTTTATAACTTGGCATCTAAGAAGGTTGAATAAAATGTCCATGTTAATTTCTTAGAAAATAAACCCAATGTCCCAGGAATAGGTTATGCTTGGATGTTTGATTTGGATTATCTAACTAACTCCATGGATTACTATTATGTGCAAAAGGATTGTCAAACTAACAATGCAGGTGAGGAGATTGGTGCAACAAGGTTAGGTACTCAAGGATAACCTTCTTCATCAGATACTCAGGATGATGATGTTCACATCTATGTACCAAGTATGCCTACTTTTTCTCCTATGGATGCTACTCCCCAGAAGCAAACAATGCCATCAACTGATGATCAAGCCTCCCAAGAGCTTCAAAGGCTTCAAGATCAAGAAAATAATGCTACATCTGCTACTAAGAATTCAGGAGAAGAATCTTTGGAATCACAACACTCAGTAGTACATATTACACCTGGCGGTACCTCATATGCAAGTACCGCTAAGTCAAATTCTGCAAAGTCTATTGATTCATTAGAAGATATTCTACAAGCTATGGATGATGAAGATGTTTATGCTAGTCCAACTGAAGGAATCTTCTCCAAAGCTTCTTATGATGAGCAGGGTGTAGTAACTGATTTCAATAATTTGGAAAGTGAAATTCCAGTCAGTTCTATTCCCACTCATAAAGTCAACAACAACCATCCTACTGCTCAAATTATTGGAGATCCTAAGTCTGTTGTGCAAACCAGAAGACAACTTTAAGCCAATACTAAAACTCATGCCCTTGTGAGTTATGTCAAACAACAACAGAGAACAAATCATAAGGATACTCAGCATTGTTTGTTTGCATGTTTTTTTATCACAAGTAGAGCCTAAGAACATTTATCAATCTCTTGATGAATAAAGTTGGGTAGATGTCATGCAAGAAGATTAACGCAATTTGAACTACAAAAGGTTTGGATTCTTGTAGATCTTCCCTCAGGTAAAAGAGTCATTGGTACTAGATTGGTTTTCAGAAATAAGAAGGATGAAAGAGGAGTTGTTGTGAGGAACAAGGCAAGACTTGTTGCTCAAGGCTATAGACAGGAAGAAGGGATAGACTATGATGAGGTCTTTGCACCAGTGGCAAGAATAGAAGCCATTAGGTTATTTTTGGCCTTTGCATCATATATGGATTTTATAGTCTATTAGATGGATGTGAAAAATGACTTTCTCTATGGTACTATTTCAGAGGAGGTATATGTTTCACAACCTCCAGGTTTTGTAGATCCTAAGTTCCCCAACAGAGTCTACAAAGTTATCAAAGCACTTTATGGTCTACATCAAGCTCCAAAGGCTTGGTATGCAACCTTATCCACTTTTCTGTTAGAACGTGGATATAGGAGAGGAACCATTGACAAAACTCTATTCATCAAAAAGGATGCTAAGGATATTATCCTAGTACAAGTCTATGTTGATGACATTATTTTTGGTTCAACAAAGAAATCATGAGGTGAAGAGTTTGAGGCTTTGATGAAGGGAAGATTTTAGATGAGTTCTATGGGAGAACTTACTTTCTTTTTAGGACTACAAGTCAAACAGAGAAAGGATGGAATATTTATCAGCCTAGATAAATATGTTGCTGAAATCTTGAAGAAATTTTCATGTATGGATACAAGGAGTACAAGCACACCTTTTGAAGCTAAGAAATCTTTGTCGAAAGATGAACATGGTGAAAATGTGGATATTCACCTATATAGGTCAATGATTGGTTCATTGATGTATCTTACTGCTTCAAGACCAGATATTATGTTTGCTTTGTGTGCTTGTTCAAGGTTCCAAGTCAATCCCAAGGTGTCACATCTGCATGCTGTGAAAAGGACTTTTAAGTATCTTAAAAGGCAACCTAATTTAGGATTATGATACCCTAGAGACTCAACATTTGATTTGGAAGCCTACTCAGATAGTGATTATGCTGGAGCTAATCATGATAGGAAATCCACAACAGGAAGTTGTCAATTCCTAGGTAGAAGACTCATATCATGGCAGTGTAAGAAGCAAACCATTGTTGCTACTTCTACAACTGAAGCTGAATATGTAGCTGATGCTCATTGCTGTGGACAAGTAGTTTGGATTCAAAATCAGTTATTAGACTATGGGTTCAACTTCATGAACACCAAGATCTATGTTGATAATGAAAGTACTATATGCATTGTCAAGAATCCAGTCTTTGACTCCAAGACCAAGCATATTGAGATATGAAATTGAGTATAATGCAGTTCGTTTTTTCACAGTTCTTGCTAATGGAAAGTCCAACCAATATCGGGTTTTTAACTGTTTTTGGTTGTTAATCTTGTTTGGATATTCTATTTGCTAATTCAACACAGCCTTGCAAAATGGAAAAATATTACCTACTTATATGTAAAACATCTTGCAAATACCAAGTTTTTATTCAAGTAAAATTCAAAATGTAAAATATGAAACTTAAAGGACTGAAAATGTAAATTCTAGGAAAGATAAATGCTTAAAATGTAAATTCTAACAAGTCTAGGGACTAAAAGTGTAAATCAGTTAACTAAAAGGATCAAATATGTAAATTCTAAAACAAACTAACTAAAATGTAACAAACTTAACAACTTGCTAACTGAAATTAACAACTTCCAAAATTACAAGGACTTTCAAATTGCAAACCCTATAAACATTGAAGTTTAGCCAAGTTTAGAAGCTGTTTAAAACAAGAGGGACTAGATTGCAAATTCTAAAACTATTTAAGCCAAAAACGGGTTTAGCATGAAAATAAGCTCGTTTGAGCTTATTACTTAACCAAATTCAATGAGACAAGTTGCAAAACACTTTAAATCCCAATTAAGCTACGTGTGTAAAAGGATTTTGGCTAAAGTTGTGAAATAAGCAAATTAGCACTTATCAATAAGCCCAAAATAAGCTAAAGCAAAATCTAAACAATCACAACTTGATTTTCTTGTTGAAACTGATTAAGCTACTCAAGTAATGAACGGTAAATCAAACTAGAACATTTTTCATCAAGTAATAAGCTGGGAATTTGAATTAAGCTGAAAATGGGCTTATGTTGACCAGAGTTGACCAAAATTATACAAAAAGCTAAAACTTTCAAAAACCAATTATGAACACTTTTAACACGTTTCTGTAAAAGAAAATCACAAGATTAATGAAGTGGATTAAGAGAACCAAGAAATCAGTGTGCTATTTTATTACAGAAAATGAGCTATGCTCAACTTTGACCAAAAAGCTATTTTCTAGCTTATTTCCTAAGACTGTAGAATTTCTTCTATACCACTAAAACTTTGGATGTTACTTGAGATCTAGAAACAAGTTTTAGTGAAAAAGATTAAGAAATGAAAAGGCTGTAATGATTTGAATCTGACAAGTTTGAGAAATGCTAATGTTCAAAATCTGAATCACAAAGAATCCAAGTACACAATTGAGCAATAAGACCTATGAGTGAAGGTTACCAACTAAAATGCACCCTATTTCATCACACTACACTAGAACAAGCTTAAAATCCAACTTTTAACAACTAGATCAACACAAATCATACAATGATTATGTCTAAACACTGTTGCCAAACACACCTTTCTGAATTTTTTTGGAATTTTTATGAAAGCTTTATGAGCAAAAGTTAATACTGAGCTAAGAACTCTATCAAACTAAGTTTGGTAATCAAAATGAAGTATGCTAGCACTAGTTTCAAACAAGTACAACTACTAAAACTCAGAATAGCAAGGAAAGCTAAAACTGGCTCACAAAAGCTGAAAACAGGTTAAATTCTAAAACAATAAGCTAGATTAAGCTACACTTAATGCTATAAGAACTCTGGAATCAATCAATCAACAAACTAAACAGCTTTTATCATTCAATCAAGCAAAGTTATCTAAGAATTGAGCATGCATCAACAATTGAGAGGAATTGAAACAAGAGGCGTTTGCACCTATTGTAGTTAACCACTGAGAAGAAGAGGAGCGCTGTGCTCTCTTAGCCTAGTGATAACCACCACCTTATCACTAGGACAACAATCAATCAATCAAATTCAGCTACAAATCAACAGAAATCATCAACATGCTTGAAATCTTCAAAAAACTATGGATTGAACTGAATTCTTCTCAAACAGCTAACAAACTTCTTCAAAGTAAGTTATGATCAAGGAATGAGCATAACAAACACAATGCAGTAACACAAGTATCCAATAGCAGCAGGAAATGAGTAGTAATATGAAGAACAGATTTGGCGGGAAAGGATGAATTCAAATTTTATTAATGGAAAACGGTTACAAAGTTGTTAGAAGGTAAGTAACTAACTAACTAACTCAAGAGTTTGTCAGACTCTTGAGTAGCTAGGGTAAAAATGGAGGAAAGGGAAAGGAATTAAAAAACTATGTGTTTTTCTACAAATTGCTAACTCTTACAAATGAAGGCTAATCAATCTATTTATAGGCATGAAGGAGGAGTTTGTTGGGGTTGGTGACGTGTTGGGACCAATCCCAGCTCTCCACGTGGACAATTCTGCAAATTTCCTCTTCCAAGTATGAACACAAATTGGGCCTTTCTTCAATAGTTGATTTCATGTTAATTGACTTGTACCATTGTTTTCGTCTCTTCAAAATGATCAATTTTGGTGTTGACATCTTTTCATTAAATGGATTGTAGCTCAAACGCGATCCTGGAAAATATTTTTGATGAAGAAGATGCCACGTGTCATCACATGAATGGTTAAAAATTGATCACACGGATCCAACTGTTGTGATTGGGTATTAATTGCATGGCTTGGTGATCCGTGTGCTCATTTTTCTCTTCTCTCATTGGTTGAAATGGTTTCACATGGATCAAGCTAGTAAAAATCTTCCAAACTTGGCAGAATTAGTCCCTATACTTTGGCAGATTGCATTAAAGGCTTGTAACTTTATTTCTTTGACAGTTTAAGTCCTCCAAACTTCATCTTTGAGCAGGATTGACCCTTTGACTTTGTTGACTTGATAGTTGACCAATTTTGACTTTGATCTTGACTGTTTACAATATTTGCACTTTAGTCCTTCAACTTTCGCAGTTTGTCAAGATAGGTCCTTGTACTTCAAAGTCTTGTCACTTTTGATCCTTCTTTATCTTTTTCATCCATTTGAGCTTGATTTTTATTTGTTTGCTTGAAAATGTATACTTTTACCTACACAAGTGTACACAAACACAAACATACCACATAACACTGTTTTTGCAAGATAAATTGGTATTTTGCTTCATGTTTTAGGGTTATTTGTTGTTAAAAGGATATGAGTTTAAGCTCATATCAAAATCCCCTACACTTGAACATTGTCATGTCCTCATGCAATATTATATATTAAAGCTCAAAATTGCATTTCCCTCATAATTAATCCACCTTGGCCATATGAAATGCATCTATACTACTCTAAGCTAAATGATGCATGATTTTGACTTTTAATAATGCAATGAACAAAATACAATTCTATCTATTTCTTTTTGATTTTTCTTGAAATGGTTTTGATGGAAATAACTCATAAAGAATTCAATGGCTTAGATTAGGGCTTGGGTACCATGGACATTTATCACCCTCAAGTTTCACTTTCTCCATACCAAGCTTAAAAATGGGATCATTGCATTCACAAGTAAAAAGTGCATCAACTTATTCATGACAATTAAATGTGGAACCGGTTATTATTTGAGCAAATTGCTTGTGGGCAAATTTGTCATTATTCAAGTGAGAAGTATAAGAAGTGTAAAATCCAAAAATAAGGAAGCACGGTTTTAATCCTAAGTAATCCTCTCATCCATTACTTGAAAAACCGCTCACAATTAATATAAGTCCGTTTTAAAAGTAATAAGTCATTCGCCTTATGTGTAAAATCCTCATGTCATGCTTTCATAAGTAGCTACACACTCGCTAAGGAAAGAAAAATAAAACTCACGCAATAATTACATCCGCCATCTTTTTGAGACTTTGGATCTTCAACCCCGCAACCCGTCAAGGTAATATTGGATTGGAGCAATCTATTGAATCCCCGCAACCCGTCAAGGTAATATTGGAACTCAATAGTCACTATAATTAACACCACACTGCCCCTCTTGGGAGTCTTGCATTATTTTTTTTTCTTTTTCTTTCTTTTTTCCTTCTTTTTTTCCTAGCCACTCATTTTTTTCATAAGCCGCTCTTATTTTTCTTTATTCCTCACAAATAAATTTGAAAAGAAGAAAAGGAAAAACACCCGCTAAATATGGAGCATGACATAAGTCAAGTACACATAAAACGTGCTAACTTAGAATCTTAAGACGTACTCATATCAACCATGAATGATTAGCCAAAAATGCATAAGAGATTACAAACCAATTAAACCGTACTTGATTATTTATTAACAATTATATACATGCGAAGAAAGTAGAGGTCAAGAAGAGAAGGGTTTAGCCACAAGTAATTGCCATGAAGTCTATCTAGCCCTTTTATACTTGCTTCAACTCTATCATTTCCCATTCTCCACAAATTTAAAATCTCAAATAATAAGATTGGTGAATGCTTAGCCTAATAGACCAATGAAGGACTACATGGTTAAGGATACTAGCTAGAGAATGCTAAAATTAGCAAACTCGGGTTGAGTCAAAATATCCATGGCGGGCCTAATATGTCAAAGAAGTCTAAATTTATTAAAACCATGTTTTATTATATTTTTCCTTTTTATATATTTTTTATGAAAAATAAAAGAAGAAATATATACAATGCAAATGTGCTATGCGAAAATGATTGATGCAAAAAATTATGAATGCATATTTTTGTTGGCCAAAGTAGATCAAAAATTTGAAAAATGTTGAAAATTCAATTTTCCATGTTATCATGCAAGACAATGACAAGTTCTAGGTAAGGTCACTTCGATAGAAGACCCCCCTACACTTAAGCTAAACATTGTCCTCAATGTTTAAGAGCATGGAAGTATAAAAACTTCCCCTACACTTATGACAATGAATGGACTTTGCTTAACCCAAGTTAAGGAAAGTACAACTATTAGTGAAATCATGTTTAAGCACAAGGTGTCAATGAAAAATCACTATAGTAACGAAGTGAACCGGATACAAGGGCCTCCTCCATAAGCTCCAAAGCATGAGATGAGTGAGCAACCCTACAAACAATCATGAAGACAAAAGAAGGTCTCCCCTACACTTATCTCCAAGTCTATACCTTTATTTCTAACCTACAACACTCTAAACCTAGTTATACGATGCTTGAGTTAATGAGTCTCTAGCTCGACTCGTCCCACACTAAAAAGTGTCTAAAACCTATCATGGAGAAGAAAAAGTTTGCCCTTTTTAAGAAAAATCTCCATGATGAGGTAAAACAAGTGTTCATTTATCAAAACTCCATAAATATCCCACAGGATCAAATACATAATTACCCTCCCACCTATAACACAATTCAACAACTAGCTTCCCAAGCAATGGTGAGAAGAATGAGGTGTAGTTCTCTAAAATGGTTTCCCATATGTTCTTCCCAAGGTGATAGTGTAAAGCTCTCAAATCTTTCACAAGGTTTCCTTTTGTTGCATCAGATGGATACTGAGATGGTTTAGCAAGCTCTATGCCAGGATCAAAAATCCGTTCCTTGATGGGAAAACAATAAATGTTGGTTGCCTTAGAAGACTCTTCTTTGTAAATCACATTGTGAGAGAAGGGTTGTGAAGGCATTGGTAACAACAAGCTCTTGAAAGGAACTATCATGACTTGTTTTCCTTTATCACTTTGAAAAGTTGAAATGGGCAAGGAAAAAGGTGAAGGATCTTCATTCAATAGGGATTCTAAATAGAGTATGTCCCCCTCCTCATCAAGGTAACCAAGAGTATACTCAAAAGATATATCCTCCACTAAAAACTCATCACTCTCATCCACTATAGAATCCTCCTCATCACCATAAACATCATAGATTGGACTATCAAAAATGGGTGATCCCTCAAAACCAAAGGAAGTATGATCATCAACAAATGGAGAGTCACAAGTAGAAAGCTCATCATCACTATAGTCATCATATGTTGGTGAATCACAAAGAAAAGATTCCTCATCACTTAAGTTCTCATGATGAAGATTATCATTGTGGAAAAGTGGATTGTCATATGGGATTTCACTAAAGTTTAGCTCTTGAGGTTCATGAAAATCCAAGGAGGAAGTAATGGAAGCAATGGTCTCAATATGAGGGAAATCATAGTCTCCACTTGAGCAAGCTTCATAAAAGTACTCATCACAAACTTCATCAAGAATATCATCTTGTGTTTCCTCCTCATGCACAACATCAATATGTTTTACCGCTTCGGGCTCATTAGACTTTTTGGACAACTTCCCCATGTTAAACACCACTCTCTCATCTCCTACCCGCATTGTAAGTTCTCCTTCCGCCACATCGATTAAAGTACGACCCGTTCTCAAAAATGGCCTACCAACAATCAAAGGCACTCTAGGATCCATATCATAATCAACCACTACAAAATCCACGGGAAATGTAAATCTATCAACCCCAACAAAAACATCCTCCGCAATTCCCACCGGATAAGCTATAGTACGGTTGGCCAACTCAAGAGTCATCTTAGTAGGAGTGAGCTCGGGAAGTGAAAGTCTCTTCCAAACCGATAATGGCATAAGATTTATGCTTGCTCCTAAATCCGCTAAAGCCATACAATTTTCCACCCCCGGGAAATTGCAAGGAATTAAAAACCTCCCCGGATCTCCAAGCTTAGTAGGCAACTTCTTAAGCAAAACCGCGGAGCAATTTTCATTCAAAGAAGCATTAGGCAAATCTACCAATCTTTCCTTGTTAGAAAGCAAGTCCTTAATCATCTTAGCAAACTTAGGCATATTGGCTAAGGCTTCCGCAAAGGAGATATTGATGTTAAGTTGCTTGAACATCCTCAAAAAGTTAGAAACTTGGATATCATCCTTGTTCTTAAGCTTTTCTTTTCTCAATCTTGAGGGATAAGGAAGACTTGGTTTTGGTTGTGGTTGAGGTGTGGATGAAGGATTTTCCTTATTGAGTGTTTCATGAATAGGCTTTGAAATTGGAGAAATGGGAGCATTTTGAGGTGGTGAAGTAGAGGTAGAGGGCTTGTCACAAGTAGGAGCACAAGTGGGTTGAACAATAGTAGGTTTAGGAGGGGAAGGATCCTTTGTTGTTGTTCCACTCCTTGTTGTAATAGCATTGACATTGGCCCGTGGGTTTGTTTGTGTGTTGGAAGGTAAAGCCCCTTGTGGTCTTTGATTTAATACCACCAAAACCCTATTGAATTGGTCATTCATTTTCTTCTCCATAGCTTGGAACTTCCTTTCATTCTCTTGATTCATTTTTTGCAAGAGATCCATTGTGTTATACTCTTGTGGCACATGACTTTGAAAACCTTGAGGTTGGAAAGGTAAAGGTTGGGAGTTAAATCCTTGATTTGGTGGATAAAAGGTATTTGCTTGAGGTTGAAATTGATTGGGTGCCTTGTAGTTATTTCCTTGGTATGGTGGTCTTTGCCATTGATTCCTTGGTAAAATTTGAGGTGGATTTTGTTGAATTTGGGTGGGTGGTTGGGGTGGGAATCCGGGTGGAGTAAGGTAGTTTTGGGACTTGTAAGAAAGGTTATTTGGATTGATATTAGGCTTGAAGTGTTCACGATGTTCCTCTTGGTAAGCATAGCATTCCCCTTGATACCCTTGCACCTTATCACATTGTTCATAAGAATGGGGACCTCCACAAGTAACACAAGAAAGAGTAATGGCATTCACATTATTTGAAGAATTGTTCAATGACATGTTCTTAAAAGCTTGAAGCATTTCTTGTTGTACTTGCAAATTCCTCTCACTATCTCTATCCATCCTTTGAAAATCTCTTCTTGAAACTTGAGGAGTTGGTTGTCACAAGGAGTTTGAGAATTGTTTTGGATAACATGAACCTTTTCTTCAAATGGATTGTTTGTTTGAACCATTGCTTTAGTCTCAATGATGTCCAAAGCCTCTTGGTAAGTTTTAAGAAGAATATTCCCTCCCGCGGAAGCATTGAGTGAATCTTGGTGGTGAGATTTAAGGCCATTATAGAAGAGATTGATTTGGTGAACTTGATCCAATCCATGATTAGGGCATCGCCTCAATAACTCACTATACTCTTCCCAAGCATCACTAAAGGATTGACTAGGTTTTTGTTGAAAGCCCATAATTAAAGTCCTCAAAGCCATAGTCTTATGTGGAGGAAAGAACTTGTTCAAAAACTTAGTGGTGAAACCATCCCATGTGGTGATACTATCGGGTGGTTGGGTGTTTAACCAATGCTTAGCAATTCCCTCTAAGGAAAATGACACTAACATCAACCTAATCACCTCATGTGGAACCCCATTATGCTTAATGGTATTGCAAAGAGAAAGGAATCTCTTAAGGTGAGCATGAGGATCCTCATTCTTGTTACCAAAGAAAGGTGATTGTGAAACCATATTGATCATAGATGTATGTAGCTCAAATGTGTTTGCGGGAAAGTCGGGAATCTTAATGGCACTAGCATATCCATGAATGTTGGTTTGCATACGTTCATACAAAGAGCGATTATCAATAGCCATGGCTTCTTGTGGTGGAGTCAAAGCACGATTCTCGTGATCGGCTTGGTGGACGATGGTGGTCTTACTCTTTCTCTTTTTCTTCCTTTTCGGAGGAAGAGGTTGTACACCAATCGGTATTTGTGCACGCCCGCGAGTGAGCATGCAACTCAATACGAGGAATGAGAGAGAAGCTCTCGTGTGACTTTGAAGAGAAATGGATTATCCTCTTCGAGTTTCAATATTAAATATCCACAAGAAAATAACAATATACGTATGTACTACTTGGGTGCAAGACCCTCAATGAAGCCTTCCTTCTTAGAATACTTACAAGTGAACGGGGGGTTAGGTGGCGCGAAGCACTTAAGTACCCATTGACCCTTAGATGGCATTTTATAGCACATCGCCTTTCTATTCACTTAAATGTTCGTATTCTTCGAATTGTTGCTTATTGAGAGTATTTATCTATTCTTGCTTTATTTTGTTTGATCGATACACGTGTCAAGGACCGGAACGCCCCTCAACACGGTGTATTGCCTCGGCAATACTTATGGAAGATATGTAGATTGGTTGTTCTTATACGTATACGTATTTACTTATAATAATATATGGAAAATATTTTTGTATTTATGAGTTTTTTAAGAGAAAATACTATATTTACATAAAAACCGAGAGAATCCAATAATATATATTTTTGTTTGCAATCTCTTAGGAAAAAGATTGCTTTTTGGATTTTTTATTTTTTTGGTCAATTCTTTAGGAAAAGAATTGTTTTATTAATTTTTTAGTTTTTATATATTTTTATATTTTTGATTTTTTATTTGTTTTTGATTTATGATACGTAAAAATAACGTTCACAAAGTGAACGGATCCCAAAAGCCAATGAAAACCGTCAATCGATAGTCTCTCGTGTAGTCAAAGAACCGGCAGCGGCACCATTTGAAATTGAGTATAATGCAGTTCGTTTTTTCACAGTTCTTGCTAATGGAAAGTCCAACCAATATCGGGTTTTTAACTGTTTTTGGTTGTTAATCTTGTTTGGATATTCTATTTGCTAATTCAACAAAGCCTTGCAAAACGGAAAAATATTACCTACTTATATGTAAAACATTTTGCAAATACCAAGTTTTTATTCAAGTAATATTCAAAATGTAAAATATGAAACTTAAAGGACTGAAAATGTAAATTCTAGGAAAGATAAATGCTTGAAATGTAAATTCTAACAAGTCTAGGGACTAAAAGTGTAAATCTGTTAACTAAAAGGATCAAATATGCAAAACTTATAACCAACTAACCAAAATGTAACAAACTTAACAACTTGCTGACTGAAATTAACAACTCTCAAAACTACAAGGACTTAAAAAACTGCAAACCCTAAAAACAATGAAGTTTAGCAAAGTTTATAAACTGTTAAAAACATCAAGGACCTAAGTGCAATTTTGAAAACTTAATAAGACAAAACGGGCTAAAGAAACAAATAAGCTCGTTTGAGCTTAAAACTGAACCATTTTCAATGAAACAAGTTGCAAAACTCTTCAAATTCAAATTAAGCTACGTGTGAACAAAGAATTTAGCTAAAGTTGAGAAATAAGCAAATGAGAACTTATTAATAAGCTCAAAATAAGCTACAGCAAAATCTAGACAGTCACAACTAGCTTTTCTTATTGAAACTGATTAAGCAACTCAATTAATGAACGGGAAATCAAACTAGAACATTTTTCATCAAGTAATAAGCTGGGAATTTGAATTAAGCTGAAAATGGGCTTATGTTGACCAGCGTTGACCAAAATTTTACAAAAGCTTAAACTTTCAAAAATCAATTATGAACACTTTTAACACGTTTCTGTAAAAGAAAATCACAAGATTAATGAAGTGGATTAAGAGAACCAAGAAATCAGTGTGCTATTTTATTACAGAAAATGAGCTATGCTCAGCTTTGACCAAAAAGCTATTTTCTAGCTTATTTCCTAAGACTGTAGAATTTCTTCTATACCACTAAAACTTTGGATGTTACTTGAGATCTAGGAACAAGTTTTAGTGAAAAAGATTAAGAAATGAAAAGGCTGTAATGATTTGAATCTGGCAAGTTTGAGAAATGCTAATGTTCAAAATCTGAATCACAAAGAATCCAAGTACACAATTGAGCAATAAGACCTATGAGTGAAGGTTACCAACTAAAATGCACCCTATTTGATCACACTACACTAGAACAAGCTTAAAATCCAACTTTTAACAACTAGATCAACACAAATCATACAATGATTATGTCTAAACACTGTTGCCAAACACTCCTTTCTGAATTTTTTGGAATTTTTATGAAAGCTTTATGAGCAAAAGTTAATACTGAGCTAAGAACTCTATCAAACTAAGTTTGGTAATCAAAATGAAGTATGCTAGCACTAGTTTCAAACAAGTACAACTACTAAAACTCAGAATAGCAAGGAAAGCTAAAACTGGCTCACAAAAGCTGAAAACAGGTTAAATTCTAAAACAATAAGCTAGATTAAGCTACACTTAATGCTATAAGAACTCTGGAATCAATCAATCAACAAACTAAACAGCTTTTATCATTCAATCAAGCAAAGTTATCTAAGAATTGAGCATGCATCAACAATTGAGAGGAATTGAAACAAGAGGCGTTTGCACCTATTGTAGTTAACCACTGAGAAGAAGAGGAGCGTTGTGCTCTCTTAGCCTAGTGATAACCACCACCTTATCACTAGGACAACAATCAATCAATCAAATTCAGCTACAAATCAACAGAAATCATCAACATGCTTGAAATCTTCAAAAAACTATGGATTGAACTGAATTCTTCTCAAACAGCTAACAAACTTCTTCAAAGTAAGTTATGATCAAGGAATGATCATAACAAACACAATGCAGTAACACAAGTATCCAATAGCAGCAGGAAATGAGCAGTAATATGAAGAACAGATTTGGCGGGAAAGGATGAATTCAAATTTTATTAATGGAAAACGGTTACAAAGTTGTTAGAAGGTAAGTAACTAACTAACTAACTCAAGAGTTTGTCAGACTCTTGAGTAGCTAGGGTAAAAATGGAGGAAAGGGAAAGGAATTAAAAAAACTATGTGTTTTTCTACAAATTGCTAACTATTACAAATGAAGGCTAATCAATCTATTTATAGGCATGAAGGAGGAGTTTGTTGGGGTTGGTGACGTGTTGGGACCAATCCCAGCTCTCCACGTGGACAATTATGCAAATTTCCTCTTCCAAGTATGAACACAAATTGGGCCTTTCTTCAATAGTTGATTTCATGTTAATTGACTTGTACCATTGTGTTCGTCTCTTCAAAATGATCAATTTTGGTGTTGACATCTTTTCATTAAATGGATTGTAGCTCAAACGCGATCCTGGCAAATATTTTTGATGAAGAAGATGCCACGTGTCATCACATGAATGGTTAAAAATTGATCACACGGATCCAATTGTTGTGATTGGGTATTAATTGCAAAGCGGCTGTGAGTGGGAATTAATTGCATGGCTTGGTGATCCGTGTGCTCATTTTTTCTCTTCTCTCATTGGTTGAAATGGTTTCACATGGATCAAGCTAGTAAAAATCTTCCAAACTTGGCAGAATTAGTCCCTATACTTTGGCAGATTGCATTTTTGAGCTAGCAGCTTCATTCTTTTGACATATTTGGTCCTTCAACTTTCATTCTTGAACAAAATGGTCCTTTGACTGAGTTGACTTGAGAGTTGACCAAGTTTGACTTGAATCTTGACTTTCACAATATTTGCACTTTAGTCCTTCAACTTTGGCAGTTTGTCAAGATAGGTCCTTGTACTTCAAAGTCTTGTCACTTTTGATCCTTCTTTGTCTTTTTCATCCATTTGAGCTTGATTTTTCTTTGTTTGCTTGAAAATGTATCCTTTTACCTACACAAGTGTACACAAACACAAACATACCACATAACACTGTTTTTGCAAGATAAATTGGTATTTTGCTTCATGTTTTAGGGTTATTTGTTGATAAAAGGATATGAGTTTAAGCTCATATCAAAATCCCCTACACTTGAACATTGTCATGTCCTCATGCAATATTATATATTAAAGCTCAAATTTACATTTTCCTCTTAATTAATCCACCTTGGCCATATGAAATGCATCTACACTACTCTAAACTAAATGATGCATGATTTTGACTTTTAATAATGCAATGAACAAAATACAATTCTATCTATTTCTTTTTGATTTTTCTTGAAATGGTTTTGATGGAAATAACTCATAAAGAATTCAATGGCTTAGATTAGGGCTTGGGTACCATGGACATTTATCACCCTCAAGTTTCACTTTCCCCATACCAAGCTTAAAAATGGGATCATTGCATTCACAAGTAAAAAGTGCATCAACTTATTCATGACAATTAAATGTGGAACCGGTTATTATTTGAGCAAATTGCTTGAAGGCAAATTTGTCATTATTCAAGTGGGAAGTATAAGAAGTGTAAAATCCAAAAATAAGGAAGCACGGTTTTAATCCTAAGTAATCCTCTCATCCATTACTTGAAAAACCGCTCACAATTAATACAAGTCCGTTTTAAGAGTAATAAATCATTCGCCTTATGTGTAAAATCCTCATGTCATGCTTTCATAAGTAGCTACACACTCGCTAAGTAAAGGAAAATAAAACTCACGCAATAATTACATCCGCCATCTTTTTGAGACTTTGGATCTTCAACCCCGCAACCCGTCAAGGCAATATTGGATTGGAGCAATCTATTGAATCCCCGCAACCCGTCAAGGTAATATTGGAACTCAATAGTCACTATAATTAACACCACACTGCCCCTCTTGGGAGTCTTGCATTATTTATTTTTTTTTCTTTTTCTTTCTTTTTTTTTTTTCTTTTTTTCTAGCCACTCATTTTTTTTCATAAGCCGCTCTTATTTTTCTTTATTCCTCACAAAGAAATTTGAAAAGAAGAAAAGGAAAAACACCCGCTAAATATGGAGCATGACATAAGTCTAGTACACATAAAACGTGCTAACTTAGAATCTTAAGACGTACTCATATCAACCATAAATGATTAGCCAAAAATACATAAGAGATTACAAACCAATTAAAACCGTACTTGATTATTTATTAACAATTATATACATGCGAAGAAATTAGAGGCAAAGAAGAGAAGGGTTTAGCCACAAGTAATTGCCATGAAGTCTATCTAGCCCTTTTACACTTGCTTCAACTCTATCATTTCCCATTCTCCATAAATTTAAAATCTCAAATAATGAAATTGGTGGATGCTTAGCCTAATAGACCAATGAAGGACTACATGGTTAAGGATACTAGCTAGAGAGTGCTAAGATAAGCAAACTCGGGTTGAGTCAAAATATCCATGGCGGGCCTAATATGTCAAAGAAGTCTAAATTTGTTAAACCATGTTTTTATTATATTTTTTTCTTTTTATATATTTTTGATGAAAAACAAAAGAAGAAATATATACAATGCAAATGTATTATGCAAATGAAAAATGATTGATGCAAAAATTATGTATTCATATTTTTGTTGGCCAAAGTAGATCAAAATTTTGAAAAATGTTTGAAAAATTAATTTTTCATGTTATCATGCAAGACAATGACAAGTTCTAGGTAAGGTCACTTCGATAGAAGACCCCCCTACACTTAAGCTAAACATTGTCCTTAATGTTTAAGAGCATGGAAGTAAAAAAAAACTTCCCCTACACTTATGACAATGAATAGACTTTGCTTAACCCAAGTTAAGGAAAGGACAACTATTAGTGAAATCATGTTTAAGCACAAGGTGTCAATGAAAAATCACTAAAGTAACGAAGTGAACCGGATACAAGGGCCTCCTCCATAAGCTCCAAAGCATGAGATGAGTGAGCAACCCTACAAACAATCATGAAGACAAAAGAAGGTCTCCCCTACACTTATCTCCAAGTCTATACCTTTATTTCTAACCTACAACACTCTAAACCTAGTTATACGATGCTTGAGTTAATGAGTCTCTAGCTCGACTCGTCCCACACTTAAAAGTGTCTAAAACCTATCATGGAGAAGAAAAATTTTGCCCTTTTTTAAGAAAAATCTCCATGATGAGGTAAAACAATGGTTCATTTATCAAAACTCCATAAATATCCCCCAGGATCAAATACATAATTACCCTCCCACTTATAACACAATTCAACAACTAGCTTCCCAAGCAATGGTGAAAAGAATGAGGTGTAGTTCTCTAAAATGGTTTCCCATATGTTCTTCCCAAGGTGATAGTGTAAAGCTCTCAAATCTTTCACAAGGTTTCCTTTTGTTGCATCAGATGGATACTGAGATGGTTTAGCAAGCTCTATGCCAGGATCAAAAATCCGTTCCTTGATGGGAAAACAATAAATGTTGGTTGCCTTAGAAGACTCTTCTTTGTAAATCACATTGTGAGAGAAAGGTTGTGAAGGCATGGGTAACAACAAGCTCTTGGAAGGAACTATCATGACTTGTTTTCCTTTATCACTTTGAAAAGGTGAAATGGGCAAGGAAAAAGGTGAAGGATCTTCATTCAATAGGGATTCTAAATAGAGTATGTCCCCCTCCTCATCAAGGTAACCAAGAATATACTCAAAAGATATATCCTCCACTAAAAACTCATCACTCTCATCCATTATAGAATCCTCCTCATCACCATAAACATCATAGATTGGACTATCAAAAATTGGTGATCCCTCAAAGCCAAAGGAAGTATGATCATCAACAAATGGAGAGCCACAAGTAGAAAGCTCATCATTACTATAGTCATCATATGTTGGTGAATCACAAAGAAAAGATTCCTCATCACTTAAGTCCTCATGATTAATATTATCATTGTGGAAAGGTGGATTGTCATATAGGATTTCACTAAAGTTTAGCTTTTGAGGTTCATGAAAATCCAAGAAGGAAGTAATGGAAGCAATTGTCTCAATATGAGGGAAATCATAGTCTCCACTTGAGCAAGCTTCATAAAAGTACTCATCACAAACTTCATCAAGAAGATCATCTTGTGTTTCCTCCTCATGCACAACATCAATATGTTTTACCGCTTCGGGCTCATTAGACTTTTTGGACAACTTCCCCATGTTAAACACCACTCTCTCATCTCCTACCCGCATTGTAAGTTCTCCTTCCGCCACATCGATTAAAGTACGACCCGTTCTCAAAAATGGCCTACCAACAATCAAAGGCACTCTAGGATCCATATCATAATCAACCACTACAAAATCCGCGGGAAATGTAAATCTATCAACCCCAACAAAAACATCCTCCGCAATTCCCACCGGATAAGCTATAGTACGGTTGGCCAACTCAAGAGTCATCTTAGTAGGAGTGAGCTCGGGAAGTGAAAGTCTCTTCCAAACCGATAATGGCATAAGATTTATGCTTGCTCCTAAATCCGCTAAAGCCATACAATTTTCCACCCCCGGGAAATTGCAAGGAATCAAAAACCTCCCCGGATCTCCAAGCTTAGTAGGCAACTTCTTAAGCAAAACCGCGGAGCAATTTTCATTCAAAGAAGCATTAGGCAAATCCACCAATCTTTCCTTGTTAGAAAGCAAGTCCTTAATCATCTTAGCAAACTTAGGCATATTGGCTAAGGCTTCCGCAAAGGAAATATTGATGTTAAGTTGCTTGAACATCCTCAAAAAGTTAGAAACTTGGATATCATCCTTGTTCTTAAGCTTTTCTTTTCTCAATCTTGTGGGATAAGGAAGACTTGGTTTTGGTTGTGGTTGAGGTGTGGATGAAGGATTTTCCTTATTGAGTGTTTCATGAATAGGCTTTGAAATTGGAGAAATGGGAGCATTTTGAGGTGGTGAAGTAGAGGTAGAGGGCTTGTCACAAGTAGGAGCACAAGTGGGTTGAACAATAGTAGGTTTAGGAGGGGAAGGATCCTTTGTTGTTGTTCCACTCCTTGTTGTAATAGCATTGACATTGGCCCGTGGGTTTGTTTGTGTGTTGGAAGGTAAAGCCCCTTGTGGTCTTTGATTTAATACCACCAAAACCCTATTGAATTGGTCATTCATTTTCTTCTCCATAGCTTGGAACTTCCTTTCATTCTCTTGATTCATTTTTTGCAAGAGATCCATTGTGTTATACTCTTGTGGCACATGACTTTGAAAACCTTGAGGTTGGAAAGGTAAAGGTTGGGAGTTAAATCCTTGATTTGGTGGATAAAAGGTATTTGCTTGAGGTTGAAATTGATTGGGTGCCTTGTAGTTATTTCCTTGGTATGGTGGTCTTTGCCCTTGATTCCTTGGTAAAATTTGAGGTGGATTTTGTTAAATTTGGGTGGGTGGTTGGGGTGGGAATCCGGGTGGAGTAAGGTAGTTTTGGGACTTGTAAGAAAGGTTATTTGGATTGATATTAGGCTTGAAGTGTTCACGATGTTCCTCTTGGTAAGCATAGCATTCCCCTTGATACCCTTGCACCTTATCACATTGTTCATAAGAATGGGGACCTCCACAAGTAACACAAGAAAGAGTAATGGCATTCACATTATTTGAAGAATTGTTCAATGACATGTTCTTAAAAGCTTGAAGCATTTCTTGTTGTACTTGCAAATTCCTCTCACTATCTCTATCCATCCTTTGAAAAATCTCTTCTTGAAACTTGAGGAGTTGGTTGTCACAAGGAGTTTGAGAATTGTTTTGGATAACATGAACCTTTTCTTCAAATGGATTGTTTGTTTGAACCATTGCTTTAGTCTCAGTGATGTCCAAAGCCTCTTGATAAGTTTTAAGAAGAATATTCCCTCCCGCGGAAGCATTGAGTGAATCTTGGTGGTGAGATTCAAGGCCATTATAGAAGAGATTGATTTGGTGAACTTGATCCAATCCATGATTAGGGCATCGCCTCAATAACTCACTATACTCTTCCCAAGCATCACTAAAGGATTGACTAGGTTTTTGTTGAAAGCCCATAATTAAAGTCCTCAAAGCCATAGTCTTATGTGGAGGAAAGAAATTGTTCAAAAACTTAGTGGTGAAACCATCCCATGTGGTGATACTATCGGGTGGTTGGGTGTCTAACCAATGCTTAGCAATTCCCTCTAAGGAAAATGACACTAACATCAACCTAATCACCTCATGTGGAACCCCATTATGCTTAATGGTATTGCAAAGAGAAAGGAATCTCTTAAGGTGAGCATGAGGATCCTCATTCTTGTTACCAAAGAAAGGTGATTGTGAAACCATATTGATCATAGATGTATGTAGCTCAAATGTGTTTGCGGGAAAGTCGGGAATCTTAATGGCACTAGCATATCCATGAATGTTGGTTTGCATATGTTCATACAAAGAGCGATTATCAATAGCCATGGCTTCTTGTGGTGGAGTCAAAGCACGATTCTCGTGATCGGCTTGGTGGACGGTGGTGGTCTTACTCTTTCTCTTTTTCTTCCTTTTCGGAGGAAGAGGTTGTACACCAATCGGTATTTGTGCACGCCCGCGAGTGAGCATGCAACTCAATACGAGGAATGAGAGAGAAGCTCTCGTGTGACTTTGAAGAGAAATGGATTATCCTCTTCGAGTTTTAATATTAAATATCCACAAGAAAATAACAATATACTTATGTACTACTTGGGTGCAAGACCCTCAATGAAGCTTTCCTTCTTAGAATACTTACAAGTGAACGGGGGGTTAGGTGGCGCAAAGCACTTAAGTACCTATTGACCCTTAGATGGCATTTTATAGCACATCGCCTTTCTATTCACTTAAATGTTCGTATTCTTCGAATTGTTGCTTATTGAGAGTATTTATCTATTCTTGCTTTATTTTGTTTGATCGATACACGTGTCAAGGACCGGAACGCCCCTCAACACGGTGTATTGCCTCGGCAATACTTATGGAGAATATGTAGATTGATTGTTCTTATACGTATACGTATTTACTTATAATAATATATGGAAAATATTTTTGTATTTGAGTTTTTTAAGAGAAAATACTATATGTACATAAAAACCGAGAGAATCCAATAATATATATTTTTGGGTGCAATCTCTTAGGAAAAAGATTGCTTTTTGGATTTTTTATTTTTTTGGTCAATTCTTTAGGAAAAGAATTGTTTTGTTAATTTTTTAGTTTTTATATATTTTTATATTTTTGATTTTTTTTTATTTGTTTTTTATTTATGATACGTAAAAATAACGTTCACAAAGTGAACGGATCCCAAAAGCCAATGAAAACCGTCAATCGATAGTCTCTCGTGTAGTCAAAGAACCGGCAGCGGCGCCATTTGATATTGAGTATAATGCAGTTCGTTTTTTCACAGTTCTTGCTAATGGAAAGTCCAACCAATATCGGGTTTTTAACTGTTTTTGGTTGTTAATCTTGTTTGGATATTCTATTTGCTAATTCAACAAAGTCTTGCAAAACGGAAAAAAATATTACCTACTTATATGTAAAACATATTGCAAATACCAAGTTTTTATTCAAGTAATATCCAAAATGTAAAATATGAAACTTAAAGGACTGAAAATGTAAATTCTAGGAAAGATAAATGCTTGAAATGTAAATTCTAACAAGTCTAGGGACTAAAAGTGTAAATCAGTAAACTATAAGGATCAAATTTGTAAATTCTATAACAAACTAACTAAAATGTAACAAACTTAACAACTTGCTAACTGAAATTAACAACTTCCAAAATTACAAGGACTTACAAATTGCACACCCTAAAAACAATGAAGTTTAGCCAAGTTTACACACTGCTTAAAACAATAGGGACCAGATTGCAATTTCAAGAACTTTTTAAGCTAAAAACGGGTTTAGACTGAAAATAAGCTCGTTTGAGCTTATTACTTAACCAAATTCAATGAGACAAGTTGCAAAACACTTTAAATCCCAATTAAGCTACGTGTGTAAAAGGATTTTGGCTAAAGTTGCAAAATAAGCAAATGAGAACTTATCAATAAGCCCAAAATAAGCTACAGCAAAATCTAGACAATCACAACTTTATTTTCTTGTTGAAACTGATTAGGCTACTCAAGTAATGAACAGGAAATCAAACTAGAACATTTTTCATCAAGTAATAAGCTGGGAATTTGAATTAAGCTGAAAATGGGCTTATGTTGACCAGCGTTGACCAAAATTTTACAAAAAGCTAAAACTTTCAAAAATCAATTATGAACACTTTTAACACGTTTCTGTAAAAGAAAATCACAAGATTAATGAAGTGGATTAAGAGAACCAAGAAATCAGTGTGCTATTTTATTACAGAAAATGAGTTATGCTCAGCTTTGACCAAAAAGCTATTTTCTAGCTTATTTCCTAAGACTGTAGAATTTCTTCTATACCACTAAAACTTTGGATGTTACTTGAGATCTAGAAACAAGTTTTAGTGAAAAAGATTAAGAAATGAAAAGGCTGTAATGATTTGAATCTGACAAGTTTGAGAAATGCTAATGTTCAAAATCTGAATCACAAAGAATCCAAGTACACAATTGAGCAATAAGACCTATGAGTGAAGGTTACCAACTAAAATGCACCCTATTTGATCACACTACACTAGAACAAGCTTAAAATCCAACTTTTAACAACTAGATCAACACAAATCATACAATGATTATGTCTAAACACTGTTGCCAAACACTCCTTTCTGAATTTTTTTGCAATTTTTATGAAAGCTTTATGAGCAAAAGTTAATACTGAGCTAAGAACTCTATCAAACTAAGTTTGGTAATCAAAATGAAGTATGCTAGCACTAGTTTCAAACAAGTACAACTACTAAAACTCAGAATAGCAAGGAAAGCTAAAACTGGCTCACAAAAGCTGAAAACAGGTTAAATTCTAAAACAATAAGCTAGATTAAGCTACACTTAATGCTATAAGAACTCTGGAATCAATCAATCAACAAACTAAACAGCTTTTATCATTCAATCAAGCAAAGTTATCTAAGAATTGAGCATGCATCAACAATTGAGAGGAATTGAAACAAGAGGCGTTTGCACCTATTGTAGTTAACCACTGAGAAGAAGAGGAGCGCTGTGCTCTCTTAGCCTAGTGATAACCACCACCTTATCACTAGGACAACAATCAATCAATCAAATTCAGCTACAAATCAACAGAAATCATCAACATGCTTGAAATCTTCAAAAAACTATGGATTGAACTGAATTCTTCTCAAACAGCTAACAAACTTCTTCAAAGTAAGTTATGATCAAGGAATGATCATAACAAACACAATGCAATAACACAAGTATCCAATAGCAGCAGGAAATGAGCAGTAATATGAAGAACAGATTTGGCGGGAAAGGATGAATTCAAATTTTATTAATGGAAAACGGTTACAAAGTTGTTAGAAGGTAAGTAACTAACTAACTAACTCAAGAGTTTGTCAGACTCTTGAGTAGCTAGGGTAAAAATGGAGGAAAGGGAAAGGAATTAAAAAACTATGTGTTTTTCTACAAATTGCTAACTGTTACAAATGAAGGCTAATCAATCTATTTATAGGCATGAAGGAGGAGTTTGTTGGGGTTGGTGACGTGTTGGGACCAATCCCAGCTCTCCACGTGGACAATTCTGCAAATTTCCTCTTCCAAGTATGAACACAAATTGGGCCTTTCTTCAATAGTTGATTTCATGTTAATTGACTTGTACCATTGTGTTCGTCTCTTCAAAATGATCAATTTTGGTGTTGACATCTTTTCATAAAATGGATTGTAGCTCAAACGCGATCCTGGCAAAAATTTTTGATGAAGAAGATGCCACGTGTCATCACATGAATGGTTAAAAATTGATCACACGGATCCAACTGTTGTGATTAGGTATTAATTGCATGGCTTGGTGATCCGTGTGCTCATTTTTCTCTTCTCTCATTGGTTGAAATGGTTTCACATGGATCAAGCTAGTAAAAATCTTCCAAACTTGGCAGAATTAGTCCCTATACTTTGGCAGATTGCATTAAAGGCTTGTAACTTTATTTCTTTGACACTTTAAGTCCTCCAAACTTCATCTTTGAGCAGGATTGACCCTTTGACTTTGTTGACTTGATAGTTGACCAATTTTGACTTTGATCTTGACTTTTTACAATATTTGCACTTTAGTCCTTCAACTTTGGCAGTTTGTCAAGATAGGTCTTGTACTTCAAAGTCTTGTCACTTTTGATCCTTCTTTGTCTTTTTCATCCATTTGAGCTTGATTTTTCTTTGTTTGCTTGAAAATGTATCCTTTTACCTACACAAGTGTACACAAACACAAACATACCACATAACACTGTTTTTGCAAGATAAATTGGTATTTTGCTTCATGTTTTAGGGTTATTTGTTGATAAAAGGATATGAGTTTAAGCTCATATCAAAATCCCCTACACTTGAACATTGTCATGTCCTCATGCAATATTATATATTAAAGCTCAAATTTACATTTCCCTCATAATTAACCCACCTTGGCCATATGAGATGCATCTACACTACTCTAAACTAAATGATGCATGAATTTGATTTTTTTATAATGCAATGAACAAAATACAATTCTATCTATATTTTTTTTTTATTTTTCTTGAAATGGTTTTGATGGAAATAACTCTTAAAGAATTCAATGGCTTAGATTAGGGCTTGGGTACCATGGACATTTATCACCCTCAAGTTTCACTTTCCCCATACCAAGCTTAAAAATGGGATCATTGCATTCACAAGTAAAAAGTGCATCAACTTATTCATGACAATTAAATGTGGAACCGGTTATTATTTGAGCAAATTGCTTGAAGGCAAATTTGTCATTATTCAAGTGGGAAGTATAAGAAGTGTAAAATCCAAAAATAAGGAAGCACGGTTTTAATCCTAAGTAATCCTCTCATCCATTACTTGAAAAACCGCTCACAATTAATACAAGTGCGTTTTAAGAGTAATAAATCATTCGCCTTATGTGTAAAATCCTCATGTCATGCTTTCATAAGTAGCTACACACTCGCTAAGTAAAGGAAAATAAAACTCACGCAATAATTACATCCGCCATCTTTTTGAGACTTTGGATCTTCAACCCCGCAACCCGTCAAGGCAATATTGGATTGGAGCAATCTATTGAATCCCCGCAACCCGTCAAGGTAATATTGGAACTCAATAGTCACTATAATTAACACCACACTGCCCCTCTTGGGAGTCTTGCATTATTTTTTTTTTCTTTTTCTTTCTTTTTTTTTTCTTTTTTTCTAGCCATTCATTTTTTTTCATAAGCCGCTCTTATTTTTCTTTATTCCTCACAAAGAAATTTGAAAAGAAGAAAAGGAAAAACACCCGCTAAATATGGAGCATGACATAAGTCTAGTACACATAAAACGTGCTAACTTAGAATCTTAAGACGTACTCATATCAACCATAAATGATTAGCCAAAAATGCATAAGAGATTACAAACCAATTAAAACCGTACTTGATTATTTATTAACAATTATATACATGCGAAGAAATTAGAGGCAAAGAAGAGAAGGGTTTAGCCACAAGTAATTGCCATGAAGTCTATCTAGCCCTTTTACACTTGCTTCAACTCTATCATTTCCCATTCTCCACAAATTTAAAATCTCAAATAATGAAATTGGTGGATGCTTAGCCTAATAGACCAATGAAGGACTACATGGTTAAGGATACTAGCTAGAGAGTGCTAAGATAAGCAAACTCGGGTTGAGTCAAAATATCCATGGCGGGCCTAATATGTCAAAGAAGTCTAAATTTGTTAAACCATGTTTTTATTATATTTTTTTCTTTTTATATATTTTTGATGAAAAACAAAAGAAGAAATATATGTTGGGAATTTAACTTGTTAGATTCCCTGTTCATTGATTTAAACATAATTAGGCTGATAGATAGTCCCTTGCCTGTGCCTAGGAGGCAGGCAAGTTTCGCAAGACTCACAGAGATCCAAGTCTCTGTGAGCAACCTCAGAGGAGTCCATGTCAGAGACATTGTCAGGGAAGTCGAAGATTACCTGAAGACATACTCCTTGGCTGTGATGGATAACAGCCAAGATGTATTAGGGACTTTGAGGGGTTGAGAGTTAACAGGGGTGGCAATACCCTGATAACTCTCAGCACACTTTGGACATGCCATTTGTGTGTTCGAGAATATGAAGAATAAGGAAACTGATTTTGACAACTGTTCCTTAAAGCATAATGGAAGACTACCAAGAATAGAAGGACATCATGTGACTGATGTGGGAACTTGTAAAAGCTTGTGTAGTCGACATCAAGTACTGTTTAAGTCAAACTCGTAACACTATAAATAGGATGTGTATCCATGCATTAATGTCAACACTTTGAGATATTAAGAACATTAGTGCGTATAACTTAGTGAATCAAACAGCTACGATTGTATTCATAAGTTAAGGTTTATTGTTGTTCAAAGTGTGCACAACACATTGTCATCAAACGGTGTTATCCATAACACTTGTAATTCTTTATTATACAATAATAAGATTACGTTTGAAAAGTAATACCTTGTGTTGATTAAGTTAAAATTAGGGTTTCTTGCATTGATTAGGGACTTTCAATTGGTATCAGAGCGGTGTTTGATATTAAAACCTTCAAGAAACATCGTTCTCAGTTTTATAATTAAGATCCACCATGCCAGAAACTTCTAGCCCACAATCACCTTCCACAAACCCATCTTCACCAAGACTTAACCCTCCAGCAAATGACGATGATCTACCCCAACTTCATGACTCAAGAGGTGGATCACACGTAACCAGTGTACCAGTCTTTGATGAAGAAGACTTTGCCAGTTGGAAGAGTCAATTTCTTGTATACCTTGATGGACTTGAACCTTTTCTCTTAGAAATTTTAGAAAATGGTCCATATATTCCCATGGCGCTTACTTCTACTGAAGAAAACCCTCTTCCCAAGCCTGTCAAACAATGGACCGCAGCTGATAGGAAATTAGCAAACCAAGATAAACGTCTCAAAAGCATCATAATTTCCTGTCTTCCCAAGCATATCATGAAGTATGTCATTCAGTGTCCCACAGCTAAACAAATGTGGACAGACCTCATTCTTGGCCATGAAGGACCCTCTGAAACAAGAGAGACAAAGATTCAGGCACTCAGACTTCAGTTTAATGCCTTTAAGTCACTTGAAGGTGAAAAAGTTCAGCAAACCTATACTAGGCTGAAGATTCTTCTAAATGACCTCGCTATGAATGATGTCACTATTGGTCAAGCTGAGATCAATGCTACTTTTGTCAACAGCCTTCCAAGAAAGTGGCTGAGTATGAATCAGACTCAGAGAGCTAACAACTCAATAAAAAATGATACCCTTGCTCAGCTTTATGGTAAGTACAATTATGAAGAAGGGCTGATCGACACTATCTACAAATCAGAGACTGAAAGATTTGTAGTCCAAGGAGCATCTTCCAAAGCTTTGATCTCTGCAACACATCCTCTTGACAGCGATTCTGATATTGAAGAAGATACCCGCAGCAGCCAAGAGTTCTTATCAGACCTCAATGCAGAATTCCATGAAAGAGCACTGCTAGCCAACCAAAGAAGATACTACAAAAGATCTGGAAGAGTAGGATCAGCTAGCAAACCAACTGACAGGTCAAAAGAAACATGTTTTGCCTGTGGAAAGCTTGGACATTTTCAAAAAGAATGTCATTCCACCAAGACATCCTCACCCTCTTATCCATCATCTTCATCCAAACCCTACAAGTTCAAACAACATAACAACTCATCTCAATCCAATTCTTCAGACACTGAGAAGAAAGATTACAAAAATAAGTACAAGGCACTTAAAGCTGAGTTAGAACAAATGAACTTGAAGATTGAAGCTATGTCCAAAAAGAAAGGTGGTGAGAAAAAGACTGAGAAAGGGTTGGTTGCTGAAACTTATGATTGGAATGATGAACCATTGACTTCAGATGAAGAAGACACCACAAGAGTCAGGGCTTTTATGGCGATAGCTGAGGATGAACCAGCTGTTGGAAAAGGTGATGCAAGATCAGGACAATGGGTTGACATCACAATGAAAAAGGTATACAGGCTTCTATCTATGTCTGATAGTGATGAACGTAAGCATGTCCTTGATTACACCATTGTTGATTTGCACTTTGTTGAGGAACAAAGGAAGAACCTACTTGATAAGTTTCACTCTGTTAAAACTGAAATGATAAATGCTAAGGCTGAATGTGAAACTCTCAGGCGGGTTAACTTAGAGAAAATATCCCTGCAAAATGAAGTAGCTAGATTAACCTTGAAAAACATAGCTTTAAATGATCAAGTCACTGAATTGAACAAGATTATTGAAAAATGGCTGTGTGCTAGGTTTACTATTGATGAATTGCTTAGGGATGAAGTGCCTGCTGACTTAAACAGGGATATAACTGCTAAGAATAAAAAGCTGAGGATTCTCACCAAACCCAAAGACATTATCTTTAAATCTACAGAGACTATTCATATGTCAGATACCTCTTTGACTAATGACCCTGTCTCTAAAGATGTGGTTGAGCTACCACCTTTGCCCAAACTCTCTGGAGTTGAACCTAGCAGTTCTTCTAGATCTGCTAAGGACGAACTTAAGACAGATATTGAGAATCCTCCAGCCAAAGTTTTTCGTGTGCCTGCTAAACAAACTGGTAAACAAGTAGCTTTTAAGCCTGTTACCACTAAAGCTGTGAATAAGGTTGACCCCACTACTGAAGATCGCCTGTTGTCTCTTATGAAAGAAGTAGAACTCTTGAAACAACACATTAAGCCTTCCGCTGAATGCTCTACTTCTCATGAACCTAAGTCAGTCCTAGGTGAACCCAAAGGGGAAAGGTTAATCAAACCTTATTGCAATGTTTGTAAAAATTCTCACCACTCGACCTTAGATCATGACAGACACATGGCAGCTAAAAGAGCTCAGACACCCTCTAGGGACAGACCACAAAGTTCCAAAAGACAACAGGGAAATTAAAAATCTTATCCTCCCTGTAAATTCTGTGGGTTCACAGACCATCACTCAGACGAGTGTGGTGACTTCCCTGGGTGTGATATCTGTGGGAGTTATAACCATGAAACAATGAACTGTCCATCCCAACACCAAAAGTTTTTCAGGAACACAAGAGTTGCTAACAAGCAATTCAGGGAACCCACTGGAAAGTGGGTTCACCATAGGAACTAATCTGTTTCTATGTATCTGTGCAGAAATATCTCAAGGAATCGGTATGGTATCTAGATAGTGGTTGTTCTAGACACATGACAGGGATTCAACAATACCTGCACAGATACTCAAAGGAGCCAGGTCCCAAAGTAGTGTTTGGAGATAACTCTTCAGGTGACACAGAAGGATATGGCTCAGTGAATTGCAATGGGATCACATTTACCAGGGTTGCATATGTGAATGGTCTTAAACACAATCTTATTAGCATCAGCCAATTATGTGATGCTGACTATAAGGTGTTGTTTACTAAGACTCAGGGAACCATATTCAACAAAAACAATGATGTTGTGCTGGTTGCACCTAGAAGGAGAGATGTTTATGTCATCAACATGGCTGTGTGCTCTGAAGACAGTTCAAATTGTTTTCTTGCCAAAGCCTCTGAAAGTGTCAACTGGCTGTGGCACAAAAGACTGTCTCATCTCAACTTCAAGAACATCAATAAGATAGCCACTCAAAACTTGGTTGCTGGTCTACCTTCAGTAATGTTTTCCAAAGACAAAACTTGTTCTGCCTGTGTCAAAGGAAAACATCACAGGTCTTCATTCAAGACTAGGCAATCATTCTCTATTGACAAGTGCTTACATCTCCTTCACATGGACTTGTTTGGGCCTGTCAAACCTCAAACCATTAATCACAACAAATACACCTTGGTCATAGTTGATGAATTTTCAAGATATACATGGGTGTTCTTCCTCAGAAGGAAAAGTGATGCAGCTGAAACCATCATGTCCTTCATCAGACAGGTAGAAAACATGAATGATGTTAGAGTCAAAGCTCTAAGAAGTGATAATGGTACAGAATTCAAGAATCATCAACTTGAATCTTTTTGTGATGAAAAAGGGATTTCTCAGAACTTCTCTTCAGCTGGCACTCCTGAACAAAATGGTGTGGCTGAAAGAAGAAACAGGACTCTGATTGAAGCAGCAAGAACTATGTTAAATGGTGCAGCTTTACCAAAGCAATTTTGGGGAGAAGCTGTACACACTGCCTGCTACACTCAAAACAGATCAATCATTGTCAAAAGACATGGCAAAACCTCCTATGAAGTTTTCAGAAAAAGATCTCCAGACGTCAGCTATTTTCATGTGTTTGGATGCCCTGTGTTTATTTATAACTACAGGGATAAACTTGGAAAGTTTGATGAAAAAGCTGATGATGGATTCTTTTTGGGATACTCTCCAACAGCCAAAGCCTTCAGAGTATTCAACATCAGAAGACAAGAAGTAGAAGAAACTTTCCATGTCAGATTCAATGAAGATGATGAAGTCATACAGAGGACAGGAACAGAGGGTGATGAAGTAGATTTCAATGAAAATATTTCTTTCCCAAGTGATGAGTTCACAGAACCCAGACCTACCTGTCATCACCACTCGAACACACTCACTCCTTATGTTCCTGCTTTTGACCCTCTGTCTACTCACAACATAGAAGTTCCTACCTCTCAGGAACTTGATGAAGAAGAACCTCAAATCTCTGATGGTCCTTCTCATGATATTGATGACTCACCAATTCTTCAAATCTCTGAAGATTCTCCTGCTGATAATGAAATAGCTTCCCTTGATATGGCTGAAGAAGACTCTGACACTAAAGTAGTCTTTGAAGAAAGCCCTCCTAGTCAGCAGGATGAGACTCAAATTGTACCAGCTGTGCCCTCAAGTACCCCTGTTCTTGAATCCCCAGCTCCTCAAAATAAGTGGTCAAGAGATCAACACATTCTTCTTGTCAACATTATTGGGGAACCAAATGCAGGGGTCACAACCAGACAGCGAATCCAAGACTCAGAGTCAGCCTCAGCCAATGAATGTCTATTTGCTGAATTTCTTTTACAAATTGAACCTAAAAGAGTAGCTGAGGCTCTGGTAGAAGAAGGATGGGTAGCTGCTATGCAAGAAGAAATCAATCAGTTCAAAAGGAACAAAGTATGGACACTAGTGCCAGCTCCACCTGGAAAGAATATCACAGGCACTAGATGGATCTATAGAAATAAGATGGATGAAATTGGGAACATCATCAGGAACAAGGCAAGACTGGTAGCACAGGGGTTCTCTCAGACTGAAGGAATTGATTATGATGAAACTTTTGCACCTGTTGCTCGACTTGAGGCCATTAGAATCTTTCTTGCTTATGCTGCCTATATGAACATCACTGTGTATCAGATGGATGTAAAGAGTGCTTTCCTCAATGGTGATTTGGCTGAGGAAGTCTATGTTGCACAACCTGAAGGATTTGAGAACAGCGAGTTTCCCAACCATGTGTACAGACTTCACAAGGCAATGTATGGTCTGAAACAAGCTCCAAGAGCATGGTATGAAACTCTTTCAAATTTCTTATCTGAAAATAAATTTATCAGGGGTTCTATTGATAAAACACTCTTTACCTTCAAGGACAAGAGTGATTTCATCATTATGCAGATTTATGTGGATGATATCATCTTTGGGTCAACAAATGTCAATCTTAGTAAACGTTTTGCTAAATTAATGACCAAGAAATATGAGATGAGTATGATGGGTGAATTAACTTACTTTTTGGGCTTTCAAATTAAACAATGTCCTAAGGGAATTTCTATTTGTCAAGAAAAGTATGTTAAAGATTTACTTAAAAAATATGACTTAGCTGATTGTGCATCAGTGAAATGCCCCATGCTTCCACCCAACGACTTGGGCCCTGATGAGTCAGGGGTCTCTGTCAATGAGACTTTATATAGAGGCATGATTGGGTCACTGATGTATCTAACAGCCAGTCGTCCAGATATCCAATTCTCCACATGTCTCTGTGCAAGGTACCAAGCTAACCCAAAAGAATCCCATCTAGTGGCTGTTAAGAGAATTTTCAGGTATCTCAAAGGAACACCATCCCTAGGACTATGGTATCCAAAGGAATCAGGCTTTGATCTCAAGGCCTATTCAGATTCAGATTATGCTGGATGCTGTATTGACAGGAAAAGTACTTCAGGCAGCTGTCAAATCCTAGGAGGAAAATTGGTTGGATGGAGTGCTAAGAAGCAAAACTCTGTGGCTATGTCTTCAGCTGAAGCAGAATATGTCGCTGCAGCCAGCTGTTGTGCTCAGGTGCTCTGGATGAAAAGTCAATTGGCTGACTATGAAATCTTGTATGACAAAGTGCCAATCTTTTGTGACAACACCAGCGCCATTGCCATATCCAACAACCCTGTTCTTCACTCTCGTACCAAACACATTGATATCAGGTATCATTTTATCAGGGATCATATTATGAAGGGAGATATTGATCTGCATTTTGTTCCCACTGAGCTGCAACTAGCTGATATCTTTACAAAGCCTTTGGCTGAACCTACGTTCAACAGGCTAGTTGCTGAGCTAGGGATGCTAAATATCTCAAAGCTTGTGGCTTGATATTAAATGTGTTCATTAAATGATTGATTCTATATTAAATGTTTTATTAAATGTTTTTCACATGAAACTAGGTAGTTACTTTCCAAGTAAATGCAAAAAACATTCTCACATATTTAATCATTTATTTTTCGGATAACGAGGAGACAAACTTTTTGAAAGGTCAAGGGGACCCACTTGAGCAGTCATTTTCGCCCTTGCATTTAATACGGTTGAATAACTGTTCACTTAAGTTTGAATATATATTGTCTTCTTTCTCTTCTCACCCACCACCATTCTAAAATCAACTTCTCTCTCTAAACTCTTATCTCTCTCAACCATCCGCCATTTTCATTCTCCTTCAACCTTAAATCAATGGCGTTTCCCGTACCAAAAGCCTCCAATGTGAACTTCGAGATCAACGAAAGCATCATCGCCTCCAACAACGCCATTGGATGGATCAAGGCACCAAACAGCACCTATTCAGATCTGGTAAATTTCATGCAGAATTGTGACCTAAATGAAGCCTTCACCAAATCTCCATCCACCTTTTACCAAGAATACCTTAGGGAATTCTGGTATTCTGCTGAAGTAGTTGAAGACACCATTACATTTAGCCTTTCATGCAATGAACATCCTTTTGCCTTTTCCCTTAAAGATTTTTCTAGTGTGGCCGGACTCAAACATGGAGATGAATGCTTGAAGACTGTTGACAAAAAGGCTGTCAAGGAAGCCCTGGCCACACTCAACCCTTGCCATGATGTTAACCCTGCCCTTACACCAGCTGAGGTCCTCGCCAAAGCCCCTCTGAAGATTAAGTATTTCACTCCTATGTGGCGTGTCCTCTTCACCCACATTGTGAAGTCCCTGGGAGGAATGCAGGGATCACAGGATCAGATGTCGTCCAATCATCAGGCTATTGCGTATGGACTTATCTGGGGAGCTGATGTCGACTTTGGAAGCATCCTTTTCTCAAACCTGGTAGAACAACTGAAGGGAAGGAATCAGGTCAGGGAAAAGAACATCTGTTATGTGCGCTACCTGTCCCTGATCTTTGAGAGTTTGCTGGGAGAGAATTACCACAACAAGGCCTTGACAGCTCTGAAGCCCTATCGCATCACAGGCGCCATCTACAAGGAGATAGGAGCTGAGGATACCCCTGTCACCGCCCACATGCTGAACGTTGCCAACCAGGTACCCAACGCTGAGAAGCCCTTGCTCCCTTCCTCTGAGAAGGTGAATACTTCTAGTGTCGCTGGCAAGTCTACGTCTTTGACCTCTGGGCAGCACACTACTAAGTCCAAGGCTTCATCTGGCCAACAGCCAAAGAAGAAGAAAATCCCCTCTTCTTCCCAATCCAAAGCTGTTAGTAAGGCCAAGAAGATTGACACCGCCTCTGGTCCAGATACTCTTGTGGATTCAGAATCTTTGGCTGACAAACAACAGGCGTCTAGTGTCTCTAGGTCAGCAGAGACTACAGGAAACCAGCCAAACCAAGCTGATATCTCACAGGTAATCAGTGTACATTTTTAGAGGTTCACAAACAACCACTCTCATTTGTCTGTAGGAGAGAGTGGTGAAGTTAGGGTAATCCTCAACCCATAGAAGTCTGTCATTACACTTAGAATACTTTAAGACTTCTGTACACTCTGTCGTTGCACCAGGGAGTGATTCATTTGTGTTTATAAAGCACCCCGATGACCCTGAACCCTCTAGACAGTATTCAGGCTAACAACAACCTGAATACATTAATGTCTCAACCTTGATCAGCTGTACTTCACACAGCCTCTTGGTTCCCTCCTTAAAAGAGTCCCAAAGGATTTATCCTTTCAGGGGGAGCTGAATCATCACCCTCAGCTTTCCTAGGGGCAGCGTAACAGGCGACCTACAACAACATATGTTTCACTCTTAAAAGAGTCCCAAAGGTTTTACCTTTTGGGGGGCTGAATAATCACACTCAGCTTTCCTAGGGGCAGCGACTGGCGATCATTAAACAACATATGTTTCACAATCAAAAGAGTCCCAAAGGTTTTTACCTTTTTGGGGGGGCTGAATAATCACACTCAGCTTTCCTAGGGGCAGCGAATGGCGACCATTAACCACAATCCATTCACACTTAAAAGAATCCCAAGGATTTATCCTTTGGAGTGGCTGAGTAATCACCCTCAGCCTCTCTGGGACAGCGAAATGGCGACCATTCACCTTATATTTTTCCCTGTTACTAATTACAACAAACTTGCAGGCTGAAATTGTACAGCCAGTCAAAGAATCTCAGGTACATGAAAAGGAGGCTGAAACAATAACTCAGGACATTCCAAATGAAGAAGAACCTGTGCTCAATGCTGATGAAGAAATGCTCTCAGTAGAAGATTATGTCTCTGAGTTTGAACCCATGCCTGAAGATGAATTCCCTGAGGGAATGTTTGATGAAGAGGAGGAAGACGATGAGGATGACCAGCTGTCAGCCTCTCCTCCTAAAGAAGATGACAAGACTTCTCCTCTCAAGGAAGCTGTTGACACTCCAAACTCTGCTACATCTGCAACAACAGTCTTCCAAAGACCAACATATGATCCAACAGCAGAATTCCTCATGTTTGATCATCCTACCCAGACCAACTTCGACTTAATTCCAAGGGGGGATGATTTTGCTCAGCAAAGCCTCAATATCAAGAATCTTCAGCCCGTACATCATCAATCTGATATTGAGCGCTTATCAAGGAAGCTGGACGTGATCAAGTCAGAGATGCATAATTTTACTGTCACTTTTCCAGGCATTATAAAGAAGGCTGTGACTGAGGCTGTCACTGAGCCAATTCAGGAGGGTGCAAGAAAAGGTGTGGCCCAGGGACTAAGTCATCTCTCGACACGAATCAAGGATGCCATTGACTCAGTTATCCCTGCTATGTTCCATGAACAAGAAATCAACATGAACAGGCACTTCAATGCGGTTCGCAACAGGCAATACAACCATGCTGGCTTTATTGTCAGGCGTGTTCAGGCAAATACTAATGCCAATGCCAACCTCTTGCTGAAGATTGCCAGGGCTTCGAGAAAGAGACAACGTGCCATGGCTGCCTCTGTGGAGCAGATTGCAAGACGATTTCAGGCACGTTCATCCAAGCATCGGGGAAGTAAGGATGAACGTGAGGGGGAGAAGAAAAACATACTCAGCCTTGCATCTGCTGAACAAGGCTCATCATCAGCCAATCCCTCAACTACACCTGTCTCTCTACAAGTCATCACACCAGTTATAGTACATGATGATGAGGATGATACTCAGGGGGAGCAACAAACACAAGATGGATCTGACTTATCTAAATCCATGATCTTAGTTAACATCAGCAAGCCTGAGGATGAGGATGAGCCAGCGGCCAAGAAACTAAAATTCACTGTGAGCTCTCTCCCAAAATCTATTCAAAATCAGGCTCAGACAGCATTTCTCAAAAGAGCTGATGATTTGAAAAACATAAGTGTGGAGTCCTCTGTCTCGAAGAAAGGGAAGGAGATAGTTTTGGTTGATACTGACACCAAACTTAAGAAGATAGCTGCGATGCTAGAGACAGGAGGATCCACCACAGACCTTTCCCACTTTTCAACCTTTACACCTTCTGATGAGAGTCCTTTAACGCCTGAAGAAATAGAGCAACAGGCTGAAGAATTCAAAAGACTAAATGAGCTCAAGACAGCCAAAGAATTAAATGAAGCTACTCTAAGGAAGATGACACCACCTGAAAGGGAAAAACAAAAACAAAGGTTGAGGGAAATGGAACTTAAACGCGCTGAGGCCTTAAAGAAAGTCAAAGCTGACTATGATGCCTGCGTGAACAACAGGTATGTTGCTGGCAAGATAACCAAGTTTAAATACACCATTCACAAATCCACAAACACCCCACAGATGATCTTATGGAGGGAAAACCAACAGAGGAATATGGATGTGTTTGACAACTTCAGGTTAAAGACACTTGGGTTATCAGAATGGTTTGAACTCGAAGCCTTAGCTGCCAAAAAGTCTGGACAGGCAAATTTCCTTCTGCTTAAAACTCTTAAGGCAAAGTTTAACTGGATCAAGGAAACCGCTGCCAAACTCAAGATTGATCCCCCACCACAGCTTTTCGAACAAGAACCCCCAAAGACAGGCAACAAAAGAAGAAGAATTTCACAAATTATTGATGAAACTTTTGTTACTGAAGATGTTCGTGTGGATGGTATGCACAGGGATCTGATCCTTCCAAATGGTATCGTTGGCCCTGTTGATGGTCAGACATACTCAGTGCCTGAAAGAGGAATGGCATTTATGAACAAGGCCTGCCAGTATGCGTTTCAGAGGGAAGATGAGCTGTGCCTGGCTTCAACTATTCAGCTACTCTGTCACAAGAAGTGTCTCAAGATCAACTCAGAGTATTCCAAGAAGTTTGCAAAGACTTTGCAGGATGAAATTGATAACAGATTAGATGTGGCCGAAGCTGAAGAAAGAATCAAAAATGATGACTATTGAAGATAGTGTCAGCCCTTTTTACCTTCATCTTTTATTTAAACTTATGTAATGAACTTGTAATTTTCTTTAAGTCTTAATAAAATCATGAGGTATGTTTGTTTAGATCTGTTATGTGTAAGAAGAAGCTGTTAAACTCACTTACCTTAACTTAGTTAGATCTAGCATTATTTATGTTTAAATAGGGGGAGATTGTTGGGAATCTAAACTTGTTAGATTCCCTGTTCATTGATTTAAACATAATTAGGCTGATAGATAGTCCCTTGCCTGTGCCTAGGAGGCAGGCAAGTTTCACAAGACTCACAGAGATCCAAGTCTCTGTGAGCAACCTCAGAGGAGTCCATGTCAGAGACATTGTCAGGGAAGTCGAAGATTACCTGAAGACATACTCCTTGGCTGTGATGGATAACAGCCAAGATGTATTAGGGACTCTGAGGGGTTGAGAGTTAACAGGGGTGGCAATACCCTGATAACTCTCAGCACACTTTGGACATGCCATTTGTGTGTTCGAGAATATGAAGAATAAGGAAACTGTTTTTGACAACTGTTCCTTAAAGCATAATGGAAGACTACCAAGAATAGAAGGACATCATGTGACTGATGTGGGAACTTGTAAAAGCTTGTGTAGTCGACATCAAGTACTGTTTAAGTCAAACTCGTAACACTATAAATAGGATGTGTATCCATGCATTAATGTCAACACTTTGAGATATTAAGAACATTAGTGCGTATAACTTAGTGAATCAAACAGCTACGACTGTATTCATAAGTTAAGGTTTATTGGTGTTCAAAGTGTGCACAACACATTGTCATCAAACGGTGTTATCCATAACACTTGTAATTCTTTATTATACAATAATAAGATTACGTTTGAAAAGTAATACCTTGTGTTGATTAAGTTAAAATTAGGGTTTCTTGCATTGAGTAGGGACTTTCAATATATACAATGCAAATGTATTATGCAAATGAAAAATGATTGATGCAAAAATTATGTATTCATATTTTTGTTGGCCAAAGTAGATCAAAAATTTGAAAAATGTTTGAAAAATTAGTTTTTCATGTTTTCATGTAAAAATGTTTGAAATTGAGTATAATGCAGTTCGTTTTTTCACAGTTCTTGCTAATGGAAAGTCCAACCAATATCGGGTTTTTAACTGTTTTTGGTTGTTAATCTTGTTTGGATATTCTATTTGCTAATTCAACAAAGCCTTGCAAAACGGAAAAATATTACCTACTTATATGTAAAACATCTTGCAAATACCAAGTTTTTATTCAAGTAAAATTCAAAATGTAAAATATGAAACTTAAAGGACTGAAAATGTAAATTCTAGGAAAGATAAATGCTTAAAATGTAAATTCTAACAAGTCTAGGGACTAAAAGTGTAAATCAGTTAACTAAAAGGATCAAATATGTAAATTCTAAAACAAACTAACTAAAATGTAACAAACTTAACAACTTGCTAACTGAAATTAACAACTTCCAAAATTACAAGGACTTTCAAATTGCAAACCCTAAAAACATTGAAGTTTAGCCAAGTTTAGAAGCTGTTTAAAACAAGAGGGACTAGATTGCAAATTCTAAAACTATTTAAGCCAAAAACGGGTTTAGCATGAAAATAAGCTCGTTTGAGCTTATTACTTAACCAAATTCAATGAGACAAGTTGCAAAACACTTTAAATCCCAATTAAGCTACGTGTGTAAAAGGATTTTGGCTAAAGTTGTGAAATAAGCAAATTAGCACTTATCAATAAGCCCAAAATAAGCTAAAGCAAAATCTAAACAATCACAACTTGATTTTCTTGTTGAAACTGATTAAGCTACTCAAGTAATGAACGGGAAATCAAACTAGAACATTTTTCATCAAGTAATAAGCTGGGAATTTGAATTAAGCTGAAAATGGGCTTATGTTGACCAGCGTTGACCAAAATTATACAAAAAGCTAAAACTTTCAAAAATCAATTATGAACACTTTTAACACGTTTCTGTAAAAGAAAATCACAAGATTAATGAAGTGGATTAAGAGAACCAAGAAATCAGTGTGCTATTTTATTACAGAAAATGAGCTATGCTCAGCTTTGACCAAAAAGCTATTTTCTAGCTTATTTCCTAAGATTGTAGAATTTCTTCTATACCACTAAAACTTTGGATGTTACTTGAGATCTAGAAACAAGTTTTAGTGAAAAAGATTAAGAAATGAAAAGGCTGTAATGATTTGAATCTGACAAGTTTGAGAAATGCTAATGTTCAAAATCTGAATCACAAAGAATCCAAGTACACAATTGAGCAATAAGACCTATGAGTGAAGGTTACCAACTAAAATGCACCCTATTTGATCACACTACACTAGAACAAGCTTAAAATCCAACTTTTAACAACTAGATCAACACAAATCATACAATGATTATGTCTAAACACTGTTGCCAAACACTCCTTTCTGAATTTTTTTGGAATTTTTATGAAAGCTTTATGAGCAAAAGTTAATACTGAGCTAAGAACTCTATCAAACTAAGTTTGGTAATCAAAATGAAGTATGCTAGCACTAGTTTCAAACAAGTACAACTACTAAAACTCAGAATAGCAAGGAAAGCTAAAACTGGCTCACAAAAGCTGAAAACAGGTTAAATTCTAAAACAATAAGCTAGATTAAGCTACACTTAATGCTATAAGAACTCTGGAATCAATCAATCAACAAACTAAACAGCTTTTATCATTCAATCAAGCAAAGTTATCTAAGAATTGAGCATGCATCAACAATTGAGAGGAATTGAAACAAGAGGCGTTTGCACCTATTGTAGTTAACCACTGAGAAGAAGAGGAGCGTTGTGCTCTCTTAGCCTAGTGATAACCACCACCTTATCACTAGGACAACAATCAATCAATCAAATTCAGCTACAAATCAACAGAAATCATCAACATGCTTAAAATCTTCAAAAAACTATGGATTGAACTGAATTCTTCTCAAACAGCTAACAAACTTCTTCAAAGTAAGTTATGATCAAGGAATGATCATAACAAACACAATGCAGTAACACAAGTATCCAATAGCAGCAGGAAATGAGCAGTAATATGAAGAACAGATTTGGCGAGAAAGGATGAATTCAAATTTTATTAATGGAAAACGGTTACAAAGTTGTTAGAAGGTAAGTAACTAACTAACTAACTCAAGAGTTTGTCAGACTCTTGAGTAGCTAGGGTAAAAATGGAGGAAAGGGAAAGGAATTAAAAAACTATGTGTTTTTCTACAAATTGCTAACTCTTACAAATGAAGGCTAATCAATCTATTTATAGGCATGAAGGAGGAGTTTGTTGGGGTTGGTGACGTGTTGGGACCAATCCCAGCTCTCCACGTGGACAATTCTGCAAATTTCCTCTTCCAAGTATGAACACAAATTGGGCCTTTCTTCAATAGTTGATTTCATGTTAATTGACTTGTACCATTGTGTTCGTCTCTTCAAAATGATCAATTTTGGTGTTGACATCTTTTCATGAAATGGATTGTAGCTCAAACGCGATCCTGGCAAATATTTTTGATGAAGAAGATGCCACGTGTCATCACATGAATGGTTAAAAATTGATCACACGGATCCAACTGTTGTGATTGGGTATTAATTGCATGGCTTGGTGATTCGTGTGCTCATTTTTCTCTTCTCTCATTGGTTGAAATGGTTTCACATGGATCAAGCTAGTAAAAATCTTCCAAACTTGGCAGAATTAGTCCCTATACTTTGGCAGATTGCATTAAAGGCTTGTAACTTTATTTCTTTGACACTTTAAGTCCTCCAAACTTCATCTTTGAGCAGGATTGACCCTTTGACTTTGTTGACTTGATAGTTGACCAATTTTGACTTTGATCTTGACTTTTTACAATATTTGCACTTTAGTCCTTCAACTTTGGAAGTTTGTCAAGATAGGTCCTTGTACTTCAAAGTCTTGTCACTTTTGATCCTTCTTTGTCTTTTTCATCCATTTGAGCTTGATTTTTCTTTGTTTGCTTGAAAATGTATCCTTTTACCTACACAAGTGTACACAAACACAAACATACCACATAACACTGTTTTTGCAAGATAAATTGGTATTTTGCTTCATGTTTTAGGGTTATTTGTTGTTAAAAGGATATGAGTTTAAGCTCATATCAAGATACGACATCATTTCATAAGAGATGCCAATGACAAAAAGCTTATTCAAGTCTTGAAGATTCATACAGACAACAATGTAGCTTATTTGTTGACCAAGTCATTTGATGCAAAGACATTTGAATTCTTGGTAATACATATTGGTATGCTTAACCAATAAACTGTTGCATATGTTAAGGGGAGATAATAGTTGTACAATTTTTATGCTAATTGTTATTGTATAGTGTTTGTTTTGTGTTTTTGATGTGATTGTAGGTTGATGGAATGAGATAAAAGAGGTTATAATGATAGTGGAATGCATGAACTGGTCAAATTTGTGAGGTACCGTTATGGATCTAAGTACCGCTAGCACAAATCTAAGTACCGAGTATGTTCCATGTACCGCTACATATCCGCTGTACCGTTGAGGGTCTCTTTTGTAAATTTGGCGGTTTCTTCGCACTTGGGTTTGTTATTTACATAAATACTTACTCCAATTATACAACTGATTCACCTAATCTTTTATTCTTATCTCCTAATTCTATAACATTCTCTCTAATTTTTCGATCATAAAAAATACTAATGGCTGCTTTACAAGTGATCTCTAAGCACAACCTAGTTACGAATCTTGCTCAGAATGATGATTCTCTTGGTTTTCATGAGATACTTGGATTTCTATCTCGAAGTCATATTCGTTTTGCGCTTACTGTTAGTCCCATTGTCTCTATTCCTATTGTTAAAAAATTCTAGAATACTGCTGTCTTAGGTACTCGTCATAATCAACCTTGCATTAGGGCCAGGGTGAATAATAGAAATATTTATGTGACTGAGGTACTACTAAGGGCTAGTTTAAGACTCAATGATGAAAATGGACTGAGTATGTTAAATAATACAGAGGTACATGATGGCCTTGCAGCCATGGGTTATCAGGGTGGTAGGGAAAGTCTTACTTTCTTTAAAGCTTTATTTTCACCTCAATGGAAATTGCTTTTTCATGCCATTATTCACTGTATGAGCTCCAAAAGTACTTCTTTTGATCAAATCCCTGTTGCATTGGCATCAGTTGGTATTTGTCTAGCAAATGATAGAGTTTTTAATTTTTCAAAATTAATTTTTGAAGGCATGACTAGGAATTTGGAAGGATTTAAATTTTTTTTTATGTATCCTAGATTCATTCAGACTTTAGTTAATGACCAAATCCCTAACCTACCAGCATTGACAAATACATGGGATGTTCCTACCTTTACAAAGAGAACTTTCTCTTTCTTGACCAAACAAGGAAATGTATTCCGAGAGCTGTTGAACTAACGACTCTATTAGAAAGTAGAATTAGCAACTTTTACAGGAACAATCACACCCTTATTTGTAAATATGTTAGCCCAACCTGCAAACCAAGAAAGTGAGGAACCTAGCTCAGCTAGTGCTTCTCAGCAAACTCCTTCTCACCAGAGTTCCCATTCCTCAGAAGATACTCAATCTTCTTCTTACAATGTTGGTAATCAGCCAAATTCACATGAGATGATCCACACACCTGCTGCTTCAATTGCTGCTAATGGTTCACCACAAGCAAAAGCAACAGAGGTGGTGGATGTTGCCAATTTAACTGCTTTGTGCACTAGCTTGTCCAAACAGGTATAGGTATTGTAAAAAGAGAAGCTTCTTCAAGACAAGAAAATTGCTGAATTAGAGGCCAATTTAATGAGAATGTAGAACAGATCAATTCAGAAAGCTGCTCTTAAGAAGCAAAGATTCAGGAACCTCAAGAAAAGGCAACTGAATGCAACCAAACTAGGGGGAATTATGAAGAACAAGAACCTTCTTCTGACATTCATACAAGGGTCTCTGGAAATGACATTAACTTTGAAGCTGATGATGTCATTGGAAATTTTGAAGATGGCAATGGCATAGAGACTAATGTGGGAAAAGATAGCTTGGAGCCTACAAACATGGAGCTTCAACAAAAAGAAGTTTTGGCCGAATGTTATACAAAGATATATCTTATACAAAGATATATCTTATACAAAGATATATTAAGTATATCACATAAGATATACTCTAACTATAACTATGACATATCTTATACAAAGATATATTCGTCCTAATCAATATAGCAGTACTTACTTTATAAGTAGCAGTACTCTGCTATGTACCGCGTTAACACTAACGGTACTTGCTAACACTAACAGTACTTGTACTTACACTAACAGTACTTGGTACTTTACAAATAATTCCCAACAATCCTCCCCTAAACAAGAATGACAACTCGTTTTCTTCTTGTTTCTCTTTGTACTAAATGTATTAGAATACATGTCTTCAGTCTTCTCTTCAAACTTGGATTGAACTTGGTAATTTGTACTTTTGTATCCAACTGAATGTAGCCAAACACTTTTGTGTAGATCTTCTTCTGATAAGATAACCTTCAAGTCTCATGAACCTTATCTTTGTCTTCAAATTATGATCTTCTTGTGTCTTATGAACATTCATTTTGTTCTGTAACAACATTAATTGTCTTCTTTGAGTTAAATATGTGAACTCTAAATCATGAACTTATGTCTTGATTTGATGAGACAAAACCTTCAAAGTATTCTTTCCTCTTTTCTGAGAAACTAATACTCCTTTGCTTGTAGCTTCATACCTGAAATAAAACAGTTAACAACAAAAACCAATATGTATTGGCTTCATGATTTTTAGCAAATCATTAGCTATCAACGGATTTGATTTATTCTTTACCAGTTAGTCGTACACTCTGGAATAGCCAATACTTTATTCATAAAGAATAAGGTGTACTGATAACCCTACATTTTTTGGTAAACTGTCAACCATCAACGGATTTGATAATGTCTTTACCTAGTACCGTTTGTCTAGGACTAGCCAACTCTTTGTCTCGAAGCATGGTGAGTTAGAACCATATAGTTTTTAGCAAACTACCAGCTTTCAACGAATTTGAGAAGTCTTTACCACAAACCGTTTGCTTATGGACTAGCCAGATCTTATGTGTGTTAGAAATGGTGAACTGAGAACCATTTGTGAAGTATGATTGTAAATCAAACACTTAAGGCTCTTTCTCAGCTTCTTCCTCTTGCTCCAAATCCTTGATTTGTTGTATAACTATTCTGATCAACTCCAAAGCACTAGCAGATTCTTCTGAAACTTCCAATTTTTGTTCCAACATTCTTTCCAACAATCTTCTTCCGAAGGATATCTCTTTTCTTGAAGCATGTAATAGGTTATGTTGGGTCTACTAGATGTGGATCTTGTAGCCTATTAAGGATGGTGAACGACTTCTGTAATCACAAGTCTATTCACAGAGAGACTCTTAATGTAATACAAAGTATAAGTGCTGAATACAAATACTATGATCAAGAAGAAACAGAATAACTAAATAACTTGATCCTTACTAAGGATTTCTACTATTAATATGAAATGAATAATGGTGAAAGGTGTGTCTAACCCTTCTGCCAATGGGTTCCTTTTATACTACAAGGAAACCCTAATACTACATTAAACATAAACGTGTAACTCCTGATATGCATATCCTTTCCTAACATATCTCATGCATATCCCAACAAACTACGAAGAACACATTGTTTGACTTTCTACTAGACCAGGAGCACGTGTTGCTCCTACTACTACTAGGACCATGAGGAAATACATACCTTCTATCCATCTATTATAAATATCTATTACATAGGTCCTAACAATCCTCCTGTAAACTTGCATTTGACTGGTTGAGTTCATGTTTCTTGGTAGATCTTGCAAAACAGCATGAGGATTGAAACAACAAAACAATAGCAGCGAAATAACGATAAGAATCGAAAGCACAAAGACCGCTGCAACGAGTAACACTGAGAAGCTTCTTGAAAGTTTGGAATGTATCTGCACGTGTTGAATCTTCACAGCAACATGAGCAGATTTGATAAGCCTTTACCAAGTAGCTGCTCGCTCTTGGGCTAGCTAGTCTTTGTGGCGGAATAAGCATCAACCTGGGAGACCAGAACCCAGCCCAACTCTTAGAACATAAATCAATGGTGAGTGGGATTACCCTAATGATTTTGGTCAAATCATCACAGCCGTCAACGGATTTGATTGAAGTCTTTACCAGAAGTCGTACCCTTCCGGGCTAGCCAACTCTTAGCAATAAAGCATCGGTGAGCTGAAAACCCTATAGCTTTGAGCAAGCTATTACAGCTCTCAACGGATTTGATAAAAGTATTTACCAAGAGCCATACCCCCTTGGACTAGCCACTTTTCAGTCTAGGACCAAGGTAAGTGAAAACCATCCAATTTTGGGTAAACTGGTAACCATCAATGGATTTGAGAATCACACTAGAGCCGTACCCTCATGGTGAACCAACTCTTTCTTGTCTACAAGACATGGTGAGTTGAACATCATTTGTTGTGTGGAACAGGTCCAACACCAGTAGTACATCACATGACAGCCCAAGTGTGAAAAATCCAAGAGTTAAACAGTTTCATGATGGAAAAGTATAAGCAGATATTATATGATTTACAAGTTTGAAATCCCATCACATGTTAGAAGTATAAGCAGATATTATATAAAAGTATTTTTTTTATTTTTTTAAACAAACTAAGTAAAGTGTTAGGCACCAATCACTGTACATATTGGTGAAATGTATAAAATATCAAAAGTATAGAAGAAACAGACCAATCACTGACCAGAAGCAACAACCTTGTCCGCAAGTAGTCGAGCCTGAATTCCTTCAACCAAGGTGGTGGCCATAGTAGACTCGTTGCCAGAAGTAGCATTTGACACCACCAGGTGACTCTCCAACATGGCTTCCATGGTAGCAATGGTCAGGGGATACTCCAAATCCACAAGCATAAAAACACTAGCACCAGATTCCAATTCTAAAACATGCACAACACAACCCGCATACAACTTCCACCTTTTAATCATCCAACGAGGTTGTTCCTTTCACACACCAGCACTAGGAGAATCAGGGGGCAATCCAACATGATCTTTAAATCACCCCAAAGGACCAACCTAGGCCAGTTTGGAACATCACTCGGGGACTTTGGAATAGCAGCATCAACCAACCCATATAACACCATAAGATCCTCATGATCCACCCAAGATAAGATATCATTCAAATCAGAGAAGTATTTATGGTGGCTATCATTGGTCTGGACCATATGAGTAAAAGTTCCAGCAAGAATGGGCGATGGTTGAACCTCCCAATGCATAATCCTTCCACGGCCAAGGGCAAGTCATCATCGCTATTAGAAGCGGCATCTATTTAGTGAGCAGGATCCCTCTTCTCAAATGGAACTGTCTTACCACGGCGAGCCTGCTTCTTTCGAATAGACCGGCGAGGGGTGGGGACAGCAGTAGAGGGTTCCTCCTTAACCTTGACAGTAGTGGGAGCAGTAGTAGAAATATGATCATCAACATTCATAGGTTCAGTAGCGGCCGCAGCTGTATGTTGCGTAGAGAGTGGTTTAGAAACCGATGGAGGTGTAGGATCATCAACAAGAGTAGCAGGTGTGGCATCAACATCAGGTGTGGTAGTAGCATCATCATGAGAAGCGGTGGGATCAACCTTTGAAGAAGAAGTAGTGGGAACAGCAGTAGCAGCTTCACCAGTAGGTGGAACACCAGAAGTATCTCCTTCTTGAACAACAGATGATGGAGTGGGAGCAGCAGTAGGCTTGAAGGTGTGAACAACACGAGGAGGAGGGCGATAGATCGCATGAGCAGCCACGGGGACATCCTTTTGCTTGATCATCTTTGTGTACAGCTCCTTAAGCTCATCATTAGACAGCTTCCTTGCCCTCTTCCACGTCCAGCCAGTGGTGAAATATGCTCCAAATTGATTTTTCACATACTGCTGCATTAACCTCTTTTGCTCAGCATAAGAGAGAGAGGGCGGTTGCATCGATTTTGGCGAAGTTGGGCAGCTAGATCTTCCCTTTGCCTTTGCATCAGAGACATCGCCCTTCGAACACAATTTCCCTGGTTCACATCCGCACCCAACACATCGGTAAACTGAGAGTAGTCATATGTGAGGATGGTAACCACATTCATACAATCCGCATTGTCCCAAAACATAGCATTGTGTTTGATATGCTCACGACGTTGTTGTTGCAAGGCTTCATCCTCAGCCGCAGTCGTTGAGGAAGCCGCGGCCTGTTGGTCAAACTCCTCTTGCAGCTTTTGAGCAGCCTCCTCTCCCATCCTCTCTTCCTCCAGTTGTCTACGGGTTCTCTTCCTATGAGGGGAGGGAACATCAGTCACTGGGGATTTACCCTTTGGGTCATGAGAGGGACCAGGAGTGAGGGATGAAGGACCAGCAGTATCATTCTTTGGTACGGGACCAGCAGCAGTGGGTGAAATGCGTGAAGCACTAGGAGGAGCATGTAGGTCATCACTTGGCTTTACAGCAAAAGCAGCCCTAGCCAACACAGTCAACCCATCCTCCTCTTTATCCTCATCAGAATCAGATAAAACCATCTTATACTTATGGCGCTTGAGAAGTTTTTCCAATGACTTGACCCTGTTCGCCAAAGGGAGCACAAAATCCCTTGTGAGCTTTCGATGCTGGTTGAGCTCATCCTCCAAAGATACGATCTTCTCATAATACCCGTGTACTAAAGCAAGCAAAGAAGTCAGAGTAACAGGTTCCTCAGCTTCCCCACCAAAAGTACTTGGTTTGGGGGATGCTTCATTGGGACCAGAAGCAAAGGATTGGTCATCCATATGTGCATGAGAGCTAGAAGGCTCCTCGGCTAAAGGGTGAATTGGGCTTGGAGGGGGAGAATCAGCAAATAGGGACATATGTGGACGCGAAGAAGAGGTGGCCTTTGAGGTAAATAGCATTTCTACCACCATCTCTCTAGCCGGCTCCTCAACCTCCACATGTGGCACACCAACAGTAGGAATTTCCTCCTCCATGGGATCATCCACCAATTGAGGTTCCTCCTTGGCTTGAACAGCCGGAGGAACCACATTGGGACCCCCTTGGGTAAGGCCCAACATAGCAGCAGTGAGGGGCCTGTGAGGACCAAGGTGTCCAATTATCATATTCGCATAAACTTTAGGAGTAAGCCTAGAAGGGTGATATTATGTCCTATTACTAGGTAAGCACATAAGTATCTGTTGTAAGAACCTAGGATACATAAGAAACTTCTTTTTAGATCCAGTAACAATAAGATTGCTAACCAAACCATCAAGCAGATAACAAGAAAAGTTAAAAGTACGACCTTGGTCAATACACACCAAACCAGTAGCAAGGGAGATGGGAAATGCATCCCAACTCCCAGCTTTGGGACTCAAGCATTGAATCAAGAAGTGGATAAGCAGCTTCTATTGAGGGGAGAAGCGATTTTTCTAAAAGTTAAACTTCCCCTCATGATTGTAACCAATAGCAGCCATTCCATCCAACACCTCCTGATTGGGAAGTGAGATAATGCCACCTTCATCTTGGAGATGAAGGGCAGAACGGATGGATGCTTCAGCCACCATAAGAGCGACCTATAGTAGCATGGATCTCCAATGGGCGACCTAACACCTCGTGGGTGGTGGCAGTGGCCCAGAACTGACGAATGACCGAGTCATATACAGTGGGGCTAACAGTAAAGGCATACCTGAGATTAGAGGCCTCGATGTATTCCAAGATGTCAAGAAACTCCTCCCTTCTAGGGCCTTCTCCGAGATAAGCAACCTTGTTGTGATCGGATTTGTATTGAAGTGATGCCATTGATGACGATTGAGCAGTGGAAGATGATTGCTTGGAGATTGTTAAGGGTAGGAGCGTGTGTGTGTGTGTTTTGGTTGTGATAATTGAGTCAAATGATCCCTTTGACCATAAATAATGGTTAGGGAAACTGTTCATTGACCCCTAATTATGGGGGTTGCCCTTTCCAAATTAAGTCCTTAATGCTGAGTAACCACTTGCCCTCTAAACCATTATTAGCAAATCCCAGTTACCAAAGACAAAGAAATATGGGTACCAGAAGTAACCTGCGTTGACTAAAAGTTAAAACGACTAGAGGTCAACGCTAGGAGCAGCGAGTGGGCAACAAAAGTCAACATAATGAACAGTGACCCAAAGTAGTACTAGAAGCCAAACACACGTGGATAAGAGGTGTTTTGACCCACTAGGAGCAGAAGAGTGCTACTAGGAGTAACCAACTTCTTCCACTAGAAGTTGCACACACAACACATACCCATTGAAAATGTTGTAAGTAGCTACCAAAAGTAAGTATGTACAAGTATATATGTACAAGAAGCCTCCCCTTAGGCTTAGCCTCCCCTCAATCCTAGACCTCAAGGATTGACCATACCAATGTGAACCACCAAGTGATTAAACCTTGGACCATCAAATGCTTTAGTCAACAAATCAGCAACGTTATCATCCGTATGTACCTTGAGAACCTGTATTAGCTTCTTTTCATTTGCATCGCGTATAAAATGGTGCCGAATCTCTATTTTGGTTCGTTGATGAAACACAGGATTCTTCACTATGCAGATAGTGCTTTGATTGTCGATGAAGATTTTGGTGTTCATGAAGTTGAACCCATAATCCAGCATTTGATTTTGTATCCACAAGACTTGTCCACAACAACTAGCAGCAGCTACATATTCAGCTTTTGTTGAGGAAGTAGCTACTATTGTCTATTTCTTACATTGCCATGAGATAAGTCTTCGTCCCAAAAATTGAGAACCACCAGTAGTAGACTTCCTATCATTATTAGCACCTGCATAATCACTATCACTATAGGCTTTAAGAACAAAAGATGATTATCGTGGATACCACAAGCTTAGCTTGGGTTGTGCCTTGATATATTTGAAGATTTTCTTGACAACATTCAAATTAGACACAGTGGGTGCCACCTGATGTCTAGAACAAGCAATACATGAGTGAGCCAATCATTTACCTGTACATGTGAACATTTACCGGGGGATCTGGCTCATTCTTGAGTTTGACTTTAGTGACTTCATAAGGTGTTGCTGCTGGTCTAAAAGGTTCCACATCAAACTTCTGAATGATTTCATGAACATACTTATCTTGACTAATGAAAATACCATCCGACTGTTGCTTGACTTGGAGACCAAGGAAAAATGTTAGTTCTCCCATGGCACTCATCTGAAATTCGCCTTTCATTAGCTGTTCAAACTCATCACACCATTCCTTCTTAGTAGAACCGAAGATAATATCATCCACATATACTTGAACCAGGATCATGTCTTTGGCATTCCTCTTAAGGAACAATGTTTTGTCAATGGTGCCTCTTCTATAGCCATGCTTCAACAAGAAAGTGGATAGACGCTCATACCAAGCTCTAGGAGCTTGATGAAGTCCATAAAGAGCTTTGACCACCTTGTAGACTTTCTTAGGATGAAGTGGATCCACAAAGCCCTTAGGTTGAGTGACATATACTTCCTCGTCAATCTTGCCATAGAGAAATGCACTCTTGACATCCATCTGAAAAACCGTAAAGCCAATATAAGAAGCAAAAGCCAGAAACCGACGAATGGCATCAATTCTTGCAACAAGAGCAAAAACTTCAGTATAGTCAATTCCTTCTAGTTGAGTGTGGACTTGTGCTACTAGCCTAGCCTTATTCCTCACCACAATACCCGTTGCATCTTTCTTGTTTTTGAGAATCCATTTGGTACCAATTGCTGTCTTTCCATCTGGTAAATCAACTAGGATCCAAACATTCTGAAACAAGAAGTGCTGCATCTCCTCCTGCATAGCCTCCACCCAATTTTGATCCTCAAGAGCATGTGAAACAGACCTAGGTTCCACCTGTGACAGAAAACAAGCAAACAAACAGTGAAGAAAATCTGTGTGATTATTACGCTTTTGGTCTTCAATGTAGCTCACAAGAGCATGATGACCAGAAGTTGCTTTCTTATGCATGCCGCGAGTCATGACAGTGGAACCAGTATCTCCTATGATTTGAGTAGTGGGATGCACTTTATAGATCTGCTGAATAGGAGTAGGAGCTACTTCTAATTCTGATGACAAGTTATTAAGATCCCCAACTATGTCATCATCATATGAAGCAGAGTCGAAAATGCCATCTATTGGTTGCTTATGAATATCGTCCAGCTTAGTTGAAGACTTCTTTTGATAGTTTCCCAGATCAGAAGGACCAGAGAACCTAGTTGTGGAAGTAGGATCACTAACCAGGCTTCCAATAGGTGTTGAACTTGCACTAGGAGCAACAATAGGATCACTAGAAGTAACTGGTACAACAGGAGTACCCATAGGAAACTCAAAGCCTCTTTGAGTAGCTGTTGTAGTAGCATCTTGTTGTTGCTTAAGCGGTATATCAAGAGCTCCTTGCAAGTCCACAATGTCAGATGAAGTAGTATCAATAGGAGTATCATTGGTGTCAGGAGCGACTGTGGTGGAATAGGGTGGTATGACAAAAATGTCATCATCTTCTCCTGAGTCTGAAAAACTAGATGTAGCACCTGCACTAGAAGACACAAACACTTGTGGTCCTGCATTTTGGTTAGTTTTGAAATGAAAATATCCCAATGAGTCACTAAGATAATCAAGATCAAAATACCATTCAGGACCTTTGCCTTGGATGTTTGTCTTCTCCTCAAAGTACCTGAGATTGATAGTTTCTATGACACGCTTGGTAGTGAGATTGTATGCCCTATAGGCTCTCGAGTGAGCCGAATATCCCACAATGTAGCCTTCATCTGCCTTGCCATCAAATTTCTCCAAATAGTCACTAGTATTTAGAATGGTGACAGGACAGCCAAATGGCTTCAAATGAGTAATGCTTGGGACTTTAGCTGTGAGTAGCTCATAGGGAGTCTTCTTATGTGGATTTGTAATGCAGACCGTATTGAGCACATAACACATAGTGTTGACAGCTTTTGTCCAAAACATAGTCGGAAGCTTGGAATCAGCAAGCATGGTTCTTGCAGCTTCTATAAGGGTCATGTTTTTCTTTTCTGCAACACCATTCTGTTGAGGAGTCCTGGTAGCACTATAATCTCTTTTGATACCTTTGGAATTGCAAAGTGCTATGAGGTCTGCATTCTTGAACTCAGTTCCATTGTCATAACGAATACCTATCACCTTTTTGGACAGCTGATTCTCAATGAGTGTAATGAAGTCTTTGAGAATGGGTAGGTCTCACTTTTAGCAGCCAGAAAGAAAACCCACGAAAACCTGCTATAGCCATCAGTTATCACAAGACAATAGTGTTTATGGTCAATGCTCCTAATGGAGGTAGGACCAAACAAATCCATATGTAGTAGCTACAATGGCTCAGTTATTAAGTTGAGAGCAGTAATGGCTTTGAAGGATACTTTGTGTTGTTTGCCTTTACTGCAAGCAAGGTAATTGATGTCATTCCTGAACGTTTTGGGAGGTAAACCAGAGACCAAGTTCATATTTGCTAGTTTGTGAATGGTCTTGAAGTTTACATGCCCCATCCTCCTATGACATTTGGTGGCTTCATCTTCTGATGCTTTAGCAACCAAACAAGCTAGTTGACCAGTAGGATTAACTTCATTCAGCTTGATACTGTAGAGATTATGTCTTCTAGGGATTTTGAGTAGAACATGGGAGTCATCCGGTAGCTTAATGTCTTTGGACAACACCAGTGCTTTAGTATCCGTAAAGAGAACAAACTGCTTCTTGTCACAAATCTGAGAGACATATATCAATTTGAAGTGTTGAAGTGCTTATACATAGTAAACCTGCTCAAAATTAATGTTAGGGGTCTGAATTGTTCCTTTTCCAGAGATCCTTCCTTCACCACCTCTAAAGTACAACTTCCCGCCTTAGAATGGTACAAAGTTAGTCAAAAGTCCTTTATTTCTGTCATGCTCCTAGAGCATCCACTATCTACAATTCCAAGAGATGGATCTTGGTATGGAGTAATCTACAACAACACAAAAGTCATATGAAAAAGTTAGTGTCTTAAGGGGACCCAAACCTTTTCAGGCTTGAGTCTGCCTTTTGGATCATTAGTAGATAGCCAAGAAGATTGATGAGATCCACTGTTTCTCTTGCATTGCCTATGCATCATATGGGTGTTATTGTGTGACCAAGAACAACCTGCTGAGGGCTTAACAGCAGAACCCAAATATTCGAACCCAAAATGTATTTGGTCTGAAAAAGTAGCATAATTCTAATTAAAATTCTGAAAATAATTGTTGGTTGGTCTATGAGGGGTATAAGCATTACTTCTCCAAGAAGTAGAAGCTTAAGGAGAGGTCCTTCTTGTAGAAGGAAAAGATTGGGCACAGGGATTTAATCCTCTAGAAGCATAACCCATACCAATAGGATCAGCTCCTGGTGGACCAGGAGTAGCATAAGCTTGATATCCAGGAGGCTTTTGATCATAAAAATCACAATATTTAATCAAATGAAATTTACTACCACAAACAAAGCATGTTTTAAAAGACCTTTTATTCAAATGACATTGTTTTAAACTGCTATTCTTATTACAAACCACTCTAGGAGAATCAACAGTCCTAGAGTTCAACATACTAGAATAAAAAACAATGGAAGTAGAAGCAGTAGCAACTCTCTCATCACTTATCCTAGCACTAGTAGTAGCAATGTCATTTGTCTTGGGACTCGAAGGACTTGACTCTTCATTTAAACCACAGGATGCATAGTCACTTGCCTTGTAACTGAAAGTACAAGATATAAAGTCATTAGTATTAGTAGAGCTTTTGGGATACTCATGCATCTGTGATCCATCCAAGTCAGTATGCCTGGATATGGGCATAAATGTTCCTGTAAGAGGTGGAGGAACAGCATGCATTGCTGCAGCTTGTTTAAACCTATTGTAACTAGGTTTTCCCTCCTCCTCTTTGTCAAGATCAAAGACACTTGAAAAGGATAAATCAAAAACATCATCTGGACCAATATATTTGTCAAAACCTAACCCTCTCTTGGTTCTACCAGACATGCTACTATCTATTAGTTTGGAAAGATTCTTGGGTGCTTTTTGCCATTTATCAAATCTTAATAGTGTAGCATCCAGTTATTCTTGCATTTCTTGTTTTGCCTGAATACTCTCAGTGTTAAGTTGTTTTTCAGTATATTTAAGCATGTTAGTGGTATTCTCTAAATCAATGCTTAACACTCGAATCTTATCCTCATACTCAAGTTGAGTATTTTGAAGCCACTTCTTTTGTTGTTCTAAAGTTTTTAGAGAACTCTTATAAGCTTGAACTTCTAAAAAATATTTATCATTTTGAGCATTTAGTTCATTGCATTGAGTTAAGAGGTCTGAGTATTTATCATCACATCCAAGAGGGCAATTTTGTACCTCAGGAGAGATTCCCATAAGAGCAAATTTCTTTGCTTCCTCTGCATCAGATATGTGACCAGCAATCATAGCAAACACATCAGTAGAAGACTCAACTGATTCTGATGCTGGTGTATCATGCTCATTCTAGTTGACCATAGTATCAACTGACACCAAAGCTTTCTTTTCATCCTTGGGCTCTTGAACCTTGAAAGCTGAATACCTGTTCTTCTCCTGGTCATTTTTGTTAGGGAATTCCCTAGCAAAATGTCCTTGCTACTGACAATTATAGCATTTGACCTTGCTCCTATCAAACCTGCCTGACTCTCTTGGGTTGTTGCTGAATTTTCTACCGGCTTTCTTTTCAAATTTATGACCCGGAGAGTGAGCATAGCCATCTGCCACTTTAAATCCATTTCATCCAAGTCAAGTTTATCAACCTGTTTGAAATCATCAAAAGCTAGCTGTTGTTGTGGATCAACATCAACAACAAAGGAGTGAAGAATAGTTTCTACAATGCTACTAGTCTTGGCTTTTGATTCAGGAGTAGTAGTATGTTGGGATGACAAAGTATAGCTTGGGATACTGGCATAAGACATTGGGCTAGAGCCCATATAACTCACAAAACCAGAATTAGCAGGAGTGGAATAGGAATCACTTGAGTACCCTCTTACATAAGACTCAAAGGTTTTGAGTTTATAGAACAAGTCATCAAAAGAACGATATTCAAGCCTACCTTTAGCCTTTAGAGAGATGACTACCTGGTTCCATGAATAAGGCAGGGCTCTAAGAAACCTGGCATTGATGTCTTCATTCTCTGGTTTGGAGCAAAGATGATTTAATTGGCTGAGAATCTTTTGAAACCTGTCATAGCCTTGATGAAGGCCTTCTGTCTCAGAGATCTTGAATTCTATAAATTCATCTCTTAGCATTGATCTGCACATCTTCTTGGATTCTTCATTCCCTCCAAATCTTGCCTTAATGCCATTCTAAATCTCTCTAGCATCATCCAAGTGATATAAATCACCCATATGATCATCAGGTAGAGACTGAAGCAAAATAGTTTTTGCTTTTATTTCCTTCTGAACAGTAGTGATTTCTTCATGAGTTTTAGGATCTAGAATGGTGATATTACCATTCTTGTCTCTACCAGTAGTCTTCTTACTGTTGCCATTCTGAACAATTTTCCAAAGGTCTAGATCAGTGTTGGTGATCCAGCACTCCATCTTCATGGCCCAGCTATCATACTTCTCCTTCTTCAATAGTGGAAATTTTCCATTTGTATTGGAAACAGTAGCAACGATTTGCTGTGTTTGTTGTGTTGTGTTGGTGCTTGCTTCTCCTGATTGAGTAGAACTAGAAGCAGACATGATTAGACAAAGATGTTAATAGAAAAAAATGATTCTTCTTTAGCAGAGACTCTCCCAGGCTCTAATACCACTTGTTGGGTCCACTAGATGTGGATCTTGCAGCCTGTTAAGGATGGTGAACGACTTCTGTAATCACAAGTCTATTCACAGAGAGACTCTTAATGTAGTACAAAGTATAAGTGCGGAATACAAATACTATGATCAAGAAGAAACAAAATAACTAAATAACTTGATCCTTACTAAGGATTTCTACTATTAATATGAAATGAATAATGGTGAAAGGTGTGTCTAACCCTTCTACCAATGGGTTCCTTTTATACTACAAGGAAACCCTAATACTACATTAAACATAAACGTGTAACTCCTGATATGCATATCTTTTCCTAACATATCTCATGCATATCCTAACAAACTACGAAGAATAACATTGTTTGAATTTCTACAAGACCAGGAGCACATGTTGCTCCTACTACTACTAGGACCAGGAGGAACTACATACCTCCTATCCATCTAATACAAATATCTATTACATAGGTCCTAACATGTTACATCATCTATAGCCAATGTATGTATTCCACATTATCTATAATATCTCTAGTAACTAGGAACCTGATTCTCTAAGTCCTTCAATATTTTTTGATCATTGTTGTAAGGATCATACATGAATTTCAGCTCATTCCTCAATAGTGTGACTTCTGCTTGACCTTCACTTCCACCTTCAACAAATTTGTTAAGGTCTTGAATGTCTTGTCTGTCTAGGATGTGTAGAATCACTTCAAGTAGTCTGAACATCCTGAATGTTCTGTTTGACCTAGTGATTCCATGAATTTCCAATCCATCCTTCATAGCACTTGTCCATCTTATGATATCTGACTTCTTTCCAAAGATCTCTGTGTCAATGCACTGATCTTCAAAGTTTACTATCTTTAAGTGCTTTCTGCAGCTTTCATCATCATCACTATCTTGATCTGTAGAATTCACCTTTTTCTTAGCTTTCTGCTTTTTCTTAGTTGATCACTTCCTTTTTCCTTTTCTTTTGGAGATTTTGTCTTGATCTAACACATCAGAATCTTTCTCAAAATCAGTATGTACTGTTTCCTTAAGTATTGTTGACTGTATATGTACTACTTGTACATTTTAGTCTTTTCAACACTTAGAATTTCATCTCCTTTATTAATTCTTTGAGCAGTCATTGTGTTCTTTGAATCTTTCTTCACCTTTTTACTTTTCCTCACATATGTAGTCTTGATAGGTAGAGAAGTACTTGTATGTTCAATAGTACTTGACTCAAATCTAGGAGTACTTCCAAATTGTCTTTGTTGTTGAAGTTGTCTTTTGGCTTGTTCAATAGCTATCCTATATGCCTCAGATCCATTCTCAACAAAGTGTAATTCAGTTCTCTTGTGTTGTTCATACAAAGCCTTGATTTCTTCAAAAGTCTTTCCGACCAGTTGAGCATGGGTAAAATGCTTGACTTTCTTGAGGTATGACATCATCTGATTTCTGATTTGCATAGTGGTTGGAGGCTTAATGCTTTCTTTTCTTCTTTTCTCTACAAAGAATCTTTGTTGCTCTCTCACTAAATCATCAATTAGCTTGTCTTTCTCCTCTTCATCATAAGCATCCCTTTCTTCAGCTAGCAATGACTCTGCATGAAGCTTACTTGCTTTAATTTCAGCTTGAATTCTATCATACTCTTCAATATTCCACTCTTGTTGCACTCTTTGGGCTTCAAGCATATGTTACTTTGCTGCAAGGTCTTCTTGTAGTTGTTCTTCATGTATTTGAGCTTGCAATCTGAAAGCTAACTGATAACGCTCAAATCCAACATATTTTCTTGAGCATTATCCGTATATTTTGCATGGTATTTGGTTATACTAACGGGCTTTATAGCTCATATATGTGTAAAGTTATGTTTTGTGTTGTTAGTTAGCCAAGAACAAGAAAAGTGAAGAAAAGAAATAATAATTGACAATTCATGCATATACGAAGGAATCCTGACTAGCTACAAGCCTTTGAAGATTAATTTCGGGTGCAAGAACAAGTGTTTCCAAGGAGCAAATAAAGATATTCAACATGAAAGTTGCCACCATCACATTGGAGTTGATTTGCCTCCAACATAGTTGAAGATGCCTCCATCATAGCTCAAGTTGCCTCCAACATGAGTGAAGTTGCCACCAATATATGTATAGACAAAATTGTGTCCACATTCATGCAAGCTTCTATGGAGCATTCTAGAATCACCTTTGGCTCCAAGAATATTTCTTTGGCTCCAAGCCAAACATTGATGACCAAGCCTTAATTTCAAGCATAAATAAGACCCTTGGGGTCATTGTAACATATCACTCATCACTTGCCATTACCACCTTCATTATTCACCAAGGAAACTCTCCCAACCTTGGTGAAGAACCCCATTCCCGGATTTAATATTGGTGTACCAAAAAGTGACATTTTTGGAGCTCCAATCATCAAAATAACCTTGCTAAACTCTAAGGGATCATTACCCTTATCATTGGTAGTGTTTCTTGATACCTAAATCACCACCAATCTTCACCAAACCTCTCCAAAACCAGCCTCAAATATCAAATACGAATTTCAAATACATAACCCGAAAGACCACATAACTTGTAGTCAATTGGAGGCCTAAGGATTGCTCTAATTCCTTCATTTACTTATTGTATTAGCAATTTGGTAAAACTCCTTTTATTATTTCAAGAATGATTATGAATGTTATGAATATTGTTCGTATGAGTTTTGTTGAAATAATTATGGAGTAGTTTTCTTATACTTGTTTGGAATAATGTAAACATGGATATGGAGTGTTTATTATTTTGCAATATTGAATTATGATTTTGTTTATGAGTTTTTTTAAATCAATATGAGTTTTGATAACTTGTTGGTAACCCATAACTCGGTCGAAAGGATTCCTAGTTATGCTTTGTTCTAAATGTTAATGCGCATATATGTTTGGTGTATCATGATTGACAACCATGAGTAAACAAGTTAAATGGATTTATAAAGGTTTAATCTAGAGTATAGTTCGAAAGGGCTCTAATGAACAAGTTGGCTAAAATCATACTTCTCACAAATGGATTTAATTACCGGTTTGTAATATTGATCATAGGTCGAAAGAGTTCTTTATTCTAAACCGTGTCATGTGCAATTCTATGATATTACCCATTGACTTGGAATTGTATACTTATAATTTGTGTGCTATTGCTTAAATATCTACCCGATAATCTATTCACTCCATTGAAATGAATACTAGTTCCAAGCAAGTATCTTATTTATTATTTGTTATCTCATCTTATTAGCTTAATCATCATTTTCGTGTTACTTGTTAATTACTTGCTTATTGTTACTTATATGGTAATTTGGGAGTGACAACCATCTTTACCAATAACGTTACATTGTTACTTAGATTCCTTACAACCCGAAAACACCCAAATCCTAGTGAACGACCTTGGCATACCACAAAAAGCTAGCTATAAACGAAAGGGTCATACTTGCCCGTGTGTTCTTAGCTTATTTGGAAATCCGTGTTATAAATTTAAAACTTGTGTACACTCACAAAGAACGCATCACTAACTCTTCATCATGCTCTAGTTGGTTGAATCTATTCATGACTTTTCTAATGTCATCATCTGAATCACTTTCTTCCTCAGATTCAGATTGTAACACTTTCTTGCCCTTTGGATTGATTTTAGGTAGTTTCTTCTTTAGCTTTGAAGATCTTCTCTCTTCATATTCATTTGATTGCTGTTGAATGATAACACCTTTAGTGGGTTGTGAAGCTTGAATCTTCTTGCTTTTAGCTTTTTCTTTCTTAGCAAGAATTTCTTGTTGTGCCTTTAACTCTGCTTCTGCTTGTCTTGCTTTTTCAGCTGAGCTCTTCTCCCTTAGATCAAGCAGTACTTGTGCTAAAGTCTCATCCTCTCCAAAAGGAGTTTGACTTTCTGCAGAAGAATGTAGTGAAGGTTGTTCACCAGCGGTACTTGTAGTCGGCTTAGTTGGCTTAGCAGTACTTGGTTCTTCAACAATGTCAGTGGTACTTGCAGTCGGCTTAATTGGCTTAGCAGTACTTGGTTCTTCAACAATGTTTACTTCACCAGTGTAAGACACACTTATTTCTTGAATCACCAAAGTATCTCCAGATACTTTTTCTTCTTTTGAAGTTGTCTTCTCAATTTGTAACTCCTCAGTCTTGTCTGATCCATCATTTCCAGAGACATATGTCTAAGCGAAACCCGAAGAAAGACCCATCACCACCCCCGAAGTCGGACCGTTCTTTTTGGACCCAACGTGAAGAAGAAGTTTTGTCCGAATGTTGGATTGAAATATCCGAAGACCCGAAGGTCGGTTCCGATCAACCATACGATACGTTTTGGTATCAAATCATGAATATGTATAACGATCGGCTTAAGGAGGAGGGTTTTAAAGCTCAGAACAAAAATATGTTGACCGGGAAGTGGACAACTTTGAACCGCGAGGTTCACAAGTTTAATTCATTTTATGAAAACGCCAAACTTTTGAGTGGCGAAAATCAAGACGATTTGATGACTCGTGTTATGAGTTTGTATCGAGATGAAAAACGAAAACAAGGAGTTTCCACACAAAAGTGCTTGGCTTGTTTTGAAAGACAAGTATAAATGGAAAAATCCCGATTCAACTCGAACACGCGGTGCCCGAGGGAAGATAGTCGGCCTAGATCTGGATCTTTTCAATGACAATGAGATCCCTCGTCCATCCGGTGTTCCAAGAAAGTCCATGGTTGAACGCTCCTCAAGCTCATCCGTCACTCCGGGGTCTCAAAAAGAACAATTGGTCGAATTGCTACAACAATAAATGTTATCGGATTGTGATCCAAAATAGGAACGATTGGAACGAGAGGTGGCGGAAATACTAGAAGTGGTTGAGCTTCAAAAAAGGAACGAAGAATTACAAATCCTTTGGTTCGACACTACCAGATTGAGTGCACAAGACGTGGCAAGAATCGAAAAGCTTAAAGACGAGGCGCGCGCAAAATATTTTAATTTTTAAGTTGTATTTGTATTTAAGTTTTTTTCTAATTTCGTATTTGTTTTTTTAATTTCGTATTTCTTTTCGTGTTTTTTAATTGTAATTTTTTTTAGTAATTGTATTTTTATTTTTATTAATGAAAAAATTAAGTTTTAGTTAATTAATTGTTGAATTTAAAAAAAAAGTGGTTGGGTCACGATAAACCGAGAAATTGTGGTGTTAACTATGGAAGGGGGTTGTGGGGTTATGGGGAGTTTGATGTTATGGGAGAAAAAAGTGACGTGACACCACTTTTTGCCCACGGCTTGAGCTCCACGGCTCAACCGTACCTAGCCCTCTAAGTAGCAACATTAGGGATGTAAGTAGCAACATTAGGGCTACAATCTCTTTCGTTCATTTCTGTAGATACCTGAAGCGCTTGTGGGATCCTTTTCTTGAAACAAAAATTGTCAAGCACTTGGTGTGCTTCATCGAAACGCCTCATTTGGCCTAAAAATACGGAGCATTTTGCCGAGACTGAAGGGCTGCGACAATATCCCACATAGAAGGTTGTTCTCTAGCATAACCAATGTGCATTGTAAAACTATTTCGAGCAACCCCGGAACTTCTTTGTAAAACGTTATAATTTTTAGTATTAAGGTCATTCATTCACAGAAAATTCCACAAAACTCAAACCTTTCAGTTCACTAACAGAGCTTAGTATTTCCCCATAAAAAACAGATATTTGCAAGAAAACTTGTCCAATATTGACACACTCTCCAATATCAGTAGGAATCTCACTTTCCATTACTTTCAATTCATTAATAGAGATAAGTATTTCATCATACTCGGTAAAAAAACTGATCTTTGCAAGAAAACTTGGCCACGATTGACACACTCCCTGATAACAAATTACTTCCAAAATGTTAGAAGAATCTATCAATGTAACTCGAGGTTTATTTGCAATTTTCGTCCGTATTGTAGATTAACATTATTTGTTAGACCAAAGATATAGATGGACCGTACCCGTTAGGTTATATGTTAGTTGCTTAGTCCCCAAGCTAATGTATTAGTATATATACATATAAAATCATAATAATGAATTACAATAATACAATACCTTGAGGTTTTATATGGTATCAAAGCCAAAACCCTAAAGAACCCTTTCTCCGGCACCCTTCACACTGTTCGCCGGAATTTACAAATTCCGGCCACGTTTTTGCTTTTTCCGGCCAAAATACATTGATTCAGAAAAAACAAAAACACCACTGTGATCCTCATCTAATTCCAAACAAATCCCACTAATCATTTTTGATTTTCTGATCGGTCGCACCCACCACACCCGACCACGTTTTTGCTTTTTCCGGTCAGATTACATTGATTCACGAAAAACCAAAAATATCATTGTGATTCTCATATAATTCTAAACATAACCCATCAATCAATTTTGGATTTGGGATCAGTTGCCGCTGCCGTTGCCGCCACCACCGCCACCGTTACTGCCGATGTTGTCAACCTTTTAAAAAACAGGAATATGGCTATGATGTTAGCTTTCACCACAGCCGATAAAACGGCTCACAACTCGCGTAAGTTCGCTTTTACCCTTTCACCTACAAACTATGCTTATTGGAAAAATATGATTGAACCATTCCTCGTCACAAACAATTTGATGGGTCATGTGGATAGCTCCATACCCTTCCATCAAAAATGGTACCCGCTGTTGCCGAAGGTGAAACTGTTCCACAGGATAACCCGAATTATTCAATTTGGGTCTCCATTGATGCCCACGTATGTATGTTAATTATCTCTACAATCTCAGAAGCTTCTTTTTGCTATGTTCAAGGTACAACTTCTCGAGATCTTTGGTTGTCTCTTGAAGAGGCGTATGCACCTCATTCCACATCTAGGGAATACACTCTCAAGACACAACTTCTGAGAATAGAGATTCATGGTGATGAAACTCCTGATGCTTATCTAAATCGTGCTCAAGAATATATTGATGCACTCGCTGCTATTGGTGAACCTGTAAAAGATAAAGATCTCGTTATGCTTGATGTCTCGGGTCTCCGTGAAGAATATAATGACCTTAAAATCACAATCACTGCCCGTCAAAGTCCAACTGCATTTAGTGAGCTTCATGTACTTTTTAGTGATCATGATTATATGCTTGGAAAAACACGTGCACCTGCTCCAACAATCACTCCATCTTTTGCTACAAACTACGCAGTGGGCTCACCAAGCATACAAGAACCTCGCAAGGCTCAACTTTTAGAGTTGGCTGCTCAATTGAGTGCACTTGGATTTCAAATGTCACCCATTGCACCATCTAGTCCACAAGATTTTTACGGTGCTCGTTCATCCAACAACATAAGTAACAATAACAACAACCGTGGAAATCGAAACAAATCTCGTGGTAACAACAACAACCGAGGTCGTGGCAATGGTCGTCAATTTGATTGGACATCCACCCAGAACACATGGTATGGCACTTGTAATAGATGTGGTATTGGTCACATTCCATCACAATGCCCAAATCGTGACCCTTCGACCATTCATACGCCGCCATCGACTAACTTTGCAAATACTCTCGGTCAATCCTCTACTGCGTCTGTAAATTGGCATTCAGACACCGGAGCAAACAGTCATGTGACACCTGATTTGGAAGCAATGGACAATTCAGAAGCATATTATGGTGACGACGCACTTCATGTTGGCAACGGTAAGGGTCTTCCTATTCTTCATATTGGTTCATCTAAAGCTTACTCACCACAAAAACGTTTTCTCTCAAAAACATTCTTCATGTACCAGAAATCTCCTATAATCTCCTTTCTGTTCAAAAATTTTGTCATGATAATGGTGTCTTTTTTGTATTTCACTCTTCTTATTTTGTTGTAAAGGACGAGCCTACACACACCACTCTTCTCACCGGGCCCAATAAACACGGTCTCTACACCATCACTCTTCCTTAACTGAAGTCGATCAACAAAGTGTCTTTTTCGGTTGTACAAGCTTCCCTAACCATCTGGCATAGGCGGCTCGGATATCCTCATCAACGTCTTTTGCGTTCTATGCTTTCTAATTTTTCTCTTCCTGTTACAAATAATAGTTTGTCAAGTCTATATAATTATTTTCAATTGGGAAAATCTTCAAAACTCCCTTTATTTGTTTCTGATTTTCGAAGTAATAATGTTTTAGACTTGGTTTATTGTGATGTTTGGGATCCGCACCTTTGTTATCTTTTGAAGGTCACAGGTATTTTATGTTGTGTGTTGATCATCATTCTCGGTACATGTGGATCTATCATTTAGCTCAAAAAACTGATGTGTATTCCGCTTTTAAATCATTCGTGCAAATGGTCGAACGTCAATTCACCACAAAACTAAAGAATGTTCAAACCGATTGGGGTGGTGAGTTTCACAATTTAGCTTTGTTTTTCTCTTCGCTAGGAATTATTAATAGACGATCTTGTCCTCATACAAGTGAGCAAACTGGCTTTGTTGAACGTCGCAATCGCCACATTGTAGAGATTGGTCTTACTCTTCTTGCTTAATCATGTGTTACTCAACGATTTTGGCATTATACCTTTGATATTGGTGTTTACCTAATCAATCGCATGCCCTCTCGCACATCAACAAACAAGTCACCTTTTGAACATGTATTCAAACGTCAACCCATCTATACTTTTCTTCGTGTCTTTGGGTGCCTATGTTTTCCCCATATTCGTCCATACAATCGTCACAAAATGTATTTTCGTTCAACTCCGTGTGTCCTTCTTGGATACAGCCTATCCCGTCATGGATACTGTTGTCTTGATATTTCGACAGAGCGTCTTTATATTACTCGTCATGTTCGTTTTAACGAAGCACAATTCCCCTTCGATATCCCTAAAACTACTTCATCACCCTCTTCACAAACAAATCCATGTTACTCTTCGGAATCACCTTATATAATTCCTACCACAGACCATCCAATCCCACCACCTTCACCACGCTCACCTATCTCCTCTCCATCATCCGGTTCACCATAGTTGAGTCCAACTTCTCAAACTTCTCCCGCGTCTTCTAATGGCCAACAATCTTCCGTATTGGTTACATCGATACCAACACCACCCCTACCATCACCACCTCCTATAATTTGACAACGTCCCACAAATCTTCGTCCAAATCCCAATCAATGGGTTCCTTACAATCCTTCCGCAAATCATGTTACCTTCCTCCCCACTAAAACCACTGAACCAACCTCGTTTACTGTTGCCAACGACTCTCTAGAGTGGCGCCAAGCTTTGAAAGAAGAGTATGATGCTCTCGTCAAGAATGTAACGTGGTCTTTAGTACCTCGTGCCTCTAACACCATTGTTGTTGATAGTAAGTGGGTATGCAGGATAAAACAGGGCAAGAATGGTGCTATCACTCGTTACAACGCGAGATTTGTTGCCGATGATTTTCGACAACAACCAGGTATTGATTTTCATGAGACATTTAGCCTGGTTGTCAAGTCAAAAACTATCCGGGATTTTTTTATCACTTGTCGTTACTCACAGTTGGTCACTACGGCAATTAGATGTTCAAAATGCATTTCTTCATGGAAATCTTAAGGAGAAGGTTTATATGAACCAACCTCTGGGCTTTATTGATCCGTAATGACCACATCATGTATGTTTGCTTCATAAGTATCTTTATGGCTTAAAGCAAGCCCCACGCGCTTGGTTTGAGCGCCTTTCTACGACTCTCTATGATATCAGTTTCAAAGGCTCTAAAACGGATCTATCTTTGTATATTTATGCGCGTGGAAACACATTTTTGTACATTCTGGTATATGTGGATGATATCATCGTTACAGGTAATAACACGGGCACTATCGACAATATAGTTTGTCAACTTGGATCAGCTTTTACATTGAAAGATCTTGGGCCCCTTAACTACTTCTTGGGTATTGAAGTTGTTCCTCATGTGTCTGGTATTCTCCTGTCTCAAAAGAAGTATATTTTGGATCTATTACAAATGGTTGGTCTTTCTAACTGTAATGTTGTGTCTTCTCCCATGGTTACCTCGAGCCCACTCACCTTATATGACAGTACTGCTTTTTCTAATCCAGTGAAATGTCAACAAGTAGTGGGTTCTTTACAATATGTTACCTTATCTCAGCCTGACATAGCTTTTGCTGTTAACAAGGTATGTCAATATATGCATGCTCCAACCGAGAATCATTGGTCCGCAGTAAAACGGATTTTATGTTATCTTCATGGTACGGTTGAACATGGTATGCTCATACGTCGTTCTTCTGGTTCTACAGTTAGAGCTTTTATCGATGCACTATGGAAAGGTAGTCCTGATACTTCTCTTGAAGCTTTCTCAGATGCTGACTGGGCTGGAGATTCAGATGATCGTCGGTCCATGGGGGGATTTGCTATGTGACAATCTAACATTTTCAGGTAGTGAAATATTTTCTCGTATAATATTTTGAAACTTATTTTTGCGTTGGTTGACGAACTCACAATTTACGGATTTAAATTTGGGCTTACGTGCATAATTTGGCGTCTTTTACGACTAAACCGGAAACCTTAGGATTACGTATTTACGTTTTTGAACTCCGTTTTTGATGAGACAATTTTTATTGGATTCGTTTTGTGACGTTGATTCATAATTTATAAAAACGTTTTTCGTAAAACGACCCGGGGGCACGCAAATCGAGAAAACTAGAATCGAGAAATACCCGTAAACTAGTGAGATGGGACAAAACACATTGTCCCACCCCACTAGCATGGTATGGACGGCCAAACATGACACCACACCATCAAGGTGGCATCATGTTAGCTAAACTTACACAAGTATAAGCCTTAGCTTACCCTTTAAGCTAACTTTACCACTAACACACCTAAACTAGCAACTTGTTTTCATTTCCATCATTCTTACATGCAATCAACATCAAAAACTCTCTCAAACTCTCCCTTGTGCCGTCCCAAATAAGCCAACAAACATCCCATTTGATCTCTTCTAGCCATAAACCACATGTTTACTAGTTCTATTAAGGTGTTCTCTTGAAGCCTTGATCATTTGGTGGCCATATTAACAACTTTGGAGGTGATTTGCTTGTGTCCTAGGGCTGATTTTCCAACCTATGTTCTTGATATTTGATGGTCTTGGAGATACTTGTTGTGTTCATCAAGTTCTTGTCTTCCTAAAACAAGAAATCCACTTGGATTGGTAAAGAAGATCATCCTCTCCATTTTTCTCTTGTTATTTTGTAAAGAACAAATGTATTTTCTTTCATTTTGTATATGTATATGATGTATATATGATGATAAAAATGTTGTGGGGGGATCAAGTGTTGATAAATATGCTTAAAAATGATGATAACTATAAGAAATGAAGCTAAAATCTTGATTATTTAGTTGGCTGTATAAAAACAGTAGATAACTAAAAGATGAACTGATAAAATTGCATGGTTTGATCCATTTACAGTAAGTAGATGATGTTATACACATGTGAGAGTTGGCCATGCAATGGAATCAAAATAATGAGTGAGATATGATCAAAACAAGTTAGGTGGTATAATCTGAATAAGCAGTTTTGTAGGGACTGTTAAGGCAACTTAAACTCAAAATGGGCAGTAGCTATAACTAAGTTAAATGTAGCACATACTATGAAGATCATGCCATCCAAAAATGAGCTTCTAATTCATTATAGAACTCTAGATATGGTAAAAATGGTGAACATGAAGTTAAAAATCAGATTTTTGGAAATAATGTTTATTATTATTATATAAGCACTCACATTATAAAGTATAAAATGTAAAAATATAAACCCACTAACTTTTAAAACTTATTTATATAAATGTATAAAAGGTTAATTAAATGGGTAAATTATATAAATGGTGGTGAAATAATATTTATAAGTAATAAAAACTATAAACTTGATTTTTACGACTTTTTCGGCTATCGCCGTAAAATTAACGTTTTTCGCCAAATAAAACTTAGACGACCAAACCCGTCTAATGTAAAGTTTATAAAAGTTATATACTGATGTATAGGTAACTAATACAAGTAAAAACCAATAAAACTCGAACTATAAAAAAAATACGGACATTTACGAGCTAATCAACATATTGGACTAATAATTGGACTTAATAAGATAAAAACTTGTAAAAAGAACTTATTGGGCTTAACCCATTTGGGCCCAACATGAAAAGTATATATACTGATAATATAGGTATAAAAGGGGTAAAAACAAGTTAAAGAACTTATAAAAGACTTAATGGACTTAAAATAGGTAAAATCGGTAAAACTAGTGAACTAGTAAGACGTTACCAAGACGTAAACACTAAAATGAGTAAACAAGGATGTATAAACCCACTTGATCATCATCATATGTACAAAATCATCATATGTATATTATTATTTTTATAAAAGTCATTGGACCGAGTCTAAGACCGATTATTATTTATATAGGTTTCCGTGACCGAAGCACGCCCGTAGCCGATAATCCGCCTTTCATTAACAACGTGAGTTCATAGCCTCGCACTCTTTTAAATGTTTTATTAATGATTTGTAAACCCGCGAGGGAGATAACATGCTAGATTTTTATAAAAATAGAACACAAGTAGTCCCGATTGTATGCTTAATGATATGGACCCGAATGATGCTATGACCCTATATTCGAGACTAAAAGGATTATTAGTAGTTAGGTTATGTCACTTAAAGTCCCATTAGCATGAATTGTGAACTACCGGGATTTGGTAGACGCTTATGCATTTGATAGTACTATTTGGGGACGATCACCCCAGTTCGCGCCTTGACGGTTGATCCCCGTCGTACCACATTGATTGGTAAGCGAATTTATGTATGAGAAGATTCCATAGCGTGATTTTTGTGACGACACGCTAACTTAGATGGGCAAATTGTTTGTCGGGTTCGCGGCCCGCTGTTTTCATAGTAAGGTAACAATGTCATGCGGCTAATAATAATCCTACAATCTATACGACCTGTATAATCTAAATATCCGATATGATACGACGCTAATAACGATGAATATATTACCTATCATGGTAATATAGAGACTACGGTCTCATGGACGGTTTAAGATGTATGCTTGATTTATATATTGCCTGACTAGCAATATGTGGACTTACTTCCGATATTATACTTGTGTTCTGATTTTAAATGATTGTAAATGATTGTTTTTATATAACGGTTTTCATTAAACTCTATGAATTCACTCGGCATTCGCTGATATGATTTTTGCATGTTTTTATCTCAGGTGCTTGAAGGTAATCCGGATGGAGATCGACTCTGATGGCCCACATAATATTAAAAATGTTCATTCGATCTATGTTTTGTAAACTTAATGACCTGTATAATTTGGGACCTGTTGTACCCTTTTGAAACTTTTTATCTAATGAATGTTTGTTAAACCTTGTACAACCATTTTTATGTGTTGTCTATGATTGGAGTTATTGTGCTATCCCGTAACACTCTGAAAGACCCTTCCGTTGTACCGATACGAAAAATGAGAGTGTTACAGTTTGGTATCAGAGCTCTCGTTATAGAGAACAAAAGATTTTAAAAAACCAAGGTTTTGAACAAAACTTTTCAAAATCTTTTGACAATGAACATTTGAGAAAATATTTGAAAAATCTTTTGACTATAACGGTGCCAGAGATCTCCGACGTTACCAACAAGCCCTAATGAGAAGATATATATTTTGATATATATAATTTAATTTATATATATGTATATATCGTGATTTCATTATGTAATTGTTTAACTAGTATGTTATCCTAATACGAGATATATATAAATGCAGATTGTCATGGCTGACCCTAATATTCCTGTAGAAAACCATGCTATTCCCGAACCTAATATAGAAGATGATCCTTATTTAGACTTAGTAGATTATGATATCGATGATGAGAAGGAACCATTTGAGGATCCCGAGCCCGAGTTAGGACTAGGAGATCAGATTGCCCCTCAGGTTGACTTAGTAGAGAATGATATTGAGAATGTGGAGATTGAGAATGTGGATAATGAGAATGTGGAGATTGAGAATGTGGAGATTGAGAATGCTGATATTGAGAACGATGATGAGATTGGATTAGATAATTTAGATGACGAGATTGACGACGAGGATGTCGAGGAAGATGTAGGTATAGATGTTGAGGTTGATGACGATGAGGAAGCTGAGCTTATTTATCCATATGATGTTCCAGAGGGCGAGCCTTTGCCCCCACCAGTTTGTTTGTCTGATTCTGAGGATGAGTTACCTAGGGATGAAATGTCTGAATCGTCTGAATCTGATTCTGAATCAGAGGAGGATGAGGATGACGATGCACCTGACGGTACTGATGGTATTGCTACTCGTAGACGTGAGATAGGAGAGTCGTCTAGTACTCGAGAGGCTACTCATATTGATGGTCTTGCACCATGGGCCTTGAGACGTGATCTAGATGCTTCCCGTGTTAAGAGTTGTGTGACAGAGGTTGGATTAGGTGTTGTTCAGACTCAGGTTGCTTATTTGGAGTCGAAGACAAAGGTTGGCGAGAAAGAGCGAGAATTGCTTACTTTGGATTTGAGTGATGTAGAACGTGGTTTGAATGAGGCTTTTAGGAGGTTATCGGTGTTGGAAAGTGGTGAGTATGCTGCAATGAAGAGAAAGGTGAATTCTATGGAGATTCAGTTGAGTGTGGCTCGTGCGATGCGTGAGAAAGCCGAAAAGGAGCTGAATATATCTGTGGGATGGAATAGTAGATTTTATGCTGATATGGTTGAAAGAGGAGTAATCCGTAAGCGCCCGGCTGAAGATGTGTCTAGTGATCGTCCGGCGAAGATCTAGAAGACGATGGATGATAGACCATCTGGCGGTTCTCAGTAGACCAGTCTGTGTTTAGTAGTGACCTTTATATCTTTTGTGCTTGTAGCTTTGACTGAACAGACTTGTTAGTAATAGATTTGGCACGAATTTTGAGTGTATATAGTGCTAGAACTTTGATATGGATGTACTAAGACAATACTTTTGTTTCAGATCGAATGAAATATGTATCTTGTCTTGAATTCCATATTGTGCCTTATTTGTATCTTGATTATGAATTCGATCCATATTATATGAATCCTTTGTTGGGTGAATGCTTAATACTTTGAAATTGTGAAATTATAGAACTATGCCGCCCAAGAAGGCTGTGACTGAGGATGATGTACGTAGGATTATTACGGAGCAAGTTACCGCATCTATGACTGAATTTATGGCAAATGCTAGAAATGAAGCTGGCGGTAGTGGAGCTGGCGGTAGTGGAGCTGGCGGTAGTGGAGCTGGCGGTAGTGGAGCTGGCGGTAGTGGAGCTGGCGGTAGTGGAGCTGGCGGTAGTGGAGCTGGCGGTAGTGGAATTGGCGGTACTAATGTGAATGTGAATGCTAATAATGTAAATGCTAATGCTGGAGGAAATGTAGGAGGACTTGGAACGAATGCACTTGAAGTTGGTGGCTGTACTTATGTGACGTTCATGAAGTGTGAACCTCTACCTTTTAATGGAACTGAAGGTGCTGTAGGACTAAGCCAGTGGATTGAGAAGATTGAATCAGTGTTTAGGATTAGTAAGTGTAAGGAGGAAGATAAGGTGACTTTTGCTATGGCTACTCTTAAAGGTCGTGCGTTGACTTGGTGGAACGGGAGAATTGCTTTCATGGGTCTTGATGCTGCTAATGCTACTCCTTAGGCTGAAATTAAGAAGTGGATGACTTTGGAGTTTTGTCCTCGTAGTGTGATTATTAGGTTAGAACAAGAGTTGATTCATCTGAGAATGAAAGGTGTGGACATTGATAGTTACACGAATCGATTCCATGAGTTGGCCTTGCTATGTCCTCGATTGGTTGAACCCGAAGAGATCCGAATTGAGCAATATGTGAAAGGGTTGACCAGGAATATCCGGGGGGACGTGACATCATCGAAACCACTGACCATTGATGATGCTGTTCGAATGGCTTACCAACTCATTGGACAGATAATTCAGGATAAGGAAGATGAAGCCCGTGTTGGTGAGAAAAGGAAGGGAGACGGTGAGCGTGTAGATAGAGGTGATAATAGGAAGAATTTCAATCGCCGTCAGAACAAGAGAAAGGGGAATGCAAATGCTCTTACCAACAATACACCGCGCAACGATGATAGATGTCCTAAGTGTGGCAACAAGAGGCATGCTGGCGACTGCTGGAAGTGCCGAAATTGCGGAAAGCTTGGACACAAGGTTGAAAGGTGTAAGAAGGGAACCATTTGCTTCAACTGTAATGAAGAAGGTCATAGGAAATCGGAATGCCCCAAGTTGAAAGCGATTGTACCTGGAAGAAACCCCCAGGGTGGTATCTACCAACTTGGAACAATTGAGGTGAAGAAAGAGGATCCGAATGTCGTTACCGGTACGTTTTTACTCAACAATCATTATGCTGTTGCTTTATTCGATTCGGGTGCCGATAGGAGCTTTGTATCCACTAAATTTAGTGCCCTTATTGATATTGAACCTGTTGAGATAAGTACCAGTTACGAGGTGGAATTGGCTGATGGTAAATTAGTGAAAACTAATAAGCTATTAGAAGGATGCTCTCTAAATCTCTTGAACCATTCCTTTCCGATTGATTTGATGTTGATAGAATTAGGTAGTTTTGATATTATTATTGGTATGGATTGGTTGTCGTTGAATAATGCTACTATTTTATGTGGAGAGAAGAAGGTTAAGATACCTCTTAGGAATAGGACGTTAGTAATTGATGGTAGTCGAGGTGAATCCCGCTTGAAAATCGTTTCATGTATTAAAGTCCAAAAGTACATCAGGAACGGTTGTGAGTTATTCTTAGCTCAAGTGACCGGGAATGAGTCTAAGGAGAAACGATTGGAAGATGTACCTATTATTTGTGAATTTCCTGAGGTATTTCCTAAAGATTTACCCGGACTTCCACCGATAAGGCAAGTAGAGTTTCGAATCGATTTAATTCCTGGTGCTGCACTGGTGGCACGTGCGCCTTACCGATTAGCCCCTTCTGAATTAAAGGAGTTATCTGAGCAACTTAAGGAGTTGTCTGATAAAGGTTTTATTCGACCGAGCTCGTCACCTTGGGGAGCTCCAGTCTTGTTCGTTAAGAAGAAGGATGGATCTTTTCGTATGTGCATTGATTATAGGGAACTGAAGAAGTTGACAATTAAAAATCGATATCCTTTACCTAGGATTGATGATTTGTTTGATCAACTGCAAGGATCTAGTGTGTATTCTAAGATAGATTTGCGGTCAGGATATCACCAACTTCGCGTCCGTGAAGAAGATATTCCTATAACTGCATTTAGAACTCGTTATGGACACTATGAATTTCAAGTAATGCCATTTGGGTTAACTAACGCACCTGCGGTTTTCATGGATTTAATGAATCGAGTGTGCAAGCCCTACTTGGATAAATTTGTGATTGTGTTTATTGACGATATTCTGATCTATTCTAAGAATGAAGATGAGCATAAAGAACATTTGAGGATTGTTTTGAAGTTGTTGAAGGATGAAAGGTTGTATGCTAAGTTTTCGAAGTGTGATTTTTGGTTAGATTCTGTGCAATTTCTTGGTCATGTGATTAACAGAGATGGAATTCATGTTGATCCTGCAAAGGTTGAAGCTATTAAGAATTGGTCTGCACCGACAACGCCAACGGAAGTGCGACAGTTCTTAGGATTGGCTGGCTATTATAGGCGATTCATTAAAGAATTTTCTTTGATAGCTAAACCCTTGACTAAGCTTACTCAGAAGAATAAACCTTTCGTTTGGGGAAGTGATGAAGATGGAGCATTTTAGACATTGAAGAAAAAATTATGTAGTGCGCCAATCTTATCATTACCCGACGGGAGTGAAGATTTTGTAGTGTATTGTGATGCATCTCTTAGAGGTTATGGAGCTGTTTTGATGCAGAGAGAGAAAGTGATAGCTTATGCTTCTAGGCAATTAAGGAAGAATGAGGAGAATTATACTACTCATGATCTTGAGTTAGGAGGTGTAGTCTTTGCTCTTAGGTTGTGGAGACATTATCTGTATGGCACCAAGTGTACGGTATTCACCGATCACAAAAGCCTACAGTATATTCTCGACCAGAAGGAATTGAACATGAGGCAACGAAGATGGATAGAGTTGTTAAGTGATTATGATTGTGATATAAAATATCACCCAGGAAAAGCCAATGTTGTTGTTGATGCGTTGAGTAGGAAAGATAGAGAGCCTATCAGGGTGCGTTCTCTAGTCTTGACTGTGCACAATAATTTGCCTGAGCAAATTAGAAATACGCAAATAGAAGCGTGTAAGAAGGAGAATTTTGTTAATGAAGGATTCCGAGGAGAAGGAGATCATTTAGAGGTTAGAGCTGATGGAGTGAAATGCTTAAGAAGTCGTATGTGGGTACCTAAGTTTGGAGGCTTAAGAGATTTGATTATGTTAGAATCCCATAAATCTAGGTATTCCATTCATTCGGGATCTGATAAGATGTACCATGATTTGAAGAAGTTGTACTGGTGGCCGAATATGAAAGCTGACATAGCTATGTATGTTCTTCAATGCTTGACTTGTGCTAGAGTTAAAGCCGAACATCAAAAACCATCAGGACTACTTCAACAACCAAAGATTCCTGAATGGAAGTGGGAGCGAATTACGATGGACTTTATTACCAAGCTTCCTAGAACATCATCTGGAAACAATTCGATTTGGGTTATTGTCGACAGACTGACCAAATCAGCACACTTCATTCCGGTTAAGGAGCAGTTCTCACTAGAGAAGCTGACTCGAATATACCTCGATAATGTTGTATGCAAGCATGGAGTGCCTGTATCGATCATTTCAGATCGAGATCCTAGATTCGCATCGAATTTTTAGAAATCTCTCCAAAGATCTTTGGGAACGAATCTCGACATGAGCACTGCTTATCACCCCCAGACTGATGGGCAGAGTGAAAGGACGATACAAACACTGGAAGATATGTTGAGAGCTTGTGTGTTAGACTTTGGTAAGAATTGGGATAAACATTTGTCGTTAGCAGAGTTTTCGTATAACAATAGTTACCATTCTAGTATTAAGGTTGCACCGTTTGAAGCTTTGTATGGTAGGAAGTGTAGATCTCCTGTATGTTGGAGTGAAGTTTGGGATACCCAACTCACGGGACCGGAATTGATCCGGGAGACTACGGAGATGATAGTTCAGATTAAGAAGAGGTTGTTGACTGGCCGTAGTAGACAGAAAAGTTACGCGGATGTGCGGCGGAAGCGAATGGAGTTTGAAGTGGGTGACCGAGTAATGTTGAAAGTATCGCCATGGAAAGGCGTTATAAGATTTGGAAAACGAGGAAAATTGAATCCTCGTTATATTGGACCCTTTAAGATTTTATCTAGAGTAGGTCCGGTGGCTTACAAACTAGAGTTACTCCCAGAACTTCATGGTGTTCACAACTAATACAAGAGATTTTCTATGATGAAAGTTCGATTCTCGGAATCCTCTCGAATTGATCTCGGTTTTAAGTGGAATGATTTGTTCTTGGTGTCCAAAAATGGAGTTTGGTTTTCTATTCTATTAAAAAGTAAAGCTAGACTTAAAAATTTAAATCAAACAGTAAATGAAAAGTACCCTAACAGAAATTACCCTATTCAGAAAACAAGCACTATGCGGAAAACATTCTTCTATTCGGAATAAAATGCAACTCGGAATAAAATCCCTATTCAGAAAAACACAAACCTATGCGGAAAAGAAACTCTATTCGGAAAACAATCCTATGCGGAATAAAAGGGTCAATTCGGAAAGAAAGTCCTATACGGAAAAACATGTGCTATTCGGAAAATCATGGGCCTATTCGGAATATCGAGCTATTCGGAAAAAAAGGACTATGCGGAAAGTAAGCTATTCGGAAAACAAGGCCCAATTCGGAATATTGTTCTATGCGGAAAAATAAGTTCTATTCGGAATATATCAAATATTCCGAGTAAGGAAATGGGAGATCTTGCTATGCGGAATAAATTATTCCGAGTAAGAGAAAGGTGAACAGCCCTATTCGGAATATCCAATATTCCGAATAAGGGAAATAGGAAATCGCCTATTCGGAATATTCCTGGGTAAGAACAGTAGCAGTATCGCAAGAACAGAAGACACGGTTTAAATCCAAAATCAAGACGAATACGCAAAAAGGTTTTACCAAACTAACCAATAATCATTTAAATACCATAAGTAACAAATCCCACCAATAAAAACACAAAATCAACAACTTTTTTTAGAATCAAACTTGAACCAAATAAAAACTTAAGAACTTGCAATAGAAAGATGATGAAGAACAAGATGAATAGAAAGATTGGATTGAAAGATTAATGTAAAAGTTAACAATAGTAATGATTAAAACTTACAAGATTGAAGGAAAAATTAAAAATCACCAAACACCCTAATAGTGTTGGTGATGAAACGAGCCAAAGAGAAAAGTGGGGAAAAGAAAATAAAAGCTAACTCCCTAAAATGTGAAGGAAAACCCTATATATATTCCTAGTGGTTGGTTGGTGAGTGGGCTTTCTCCCTTTCTTCTTGTCTTCTCGTCTTTTCAGAAAAGTTGACATTTTCGATTCTGATTCGGGATTTGTCGACGATTAAATTCAACTCGTCTTTTAATTTCTTCGTTTAATAGACTTGAATTTCTTCGACATATGTAAATCTTTCATCTTTGGTCCTTTTCTTTGATAAATCTTCAAATAGGCCCATTGACTTCAAATCTTTTGCATCTCTTGGACAATAGACTTCGTCTTTGGTCTTTTTCCTTGATAAAACCCGTGCAATCCCATGTTTTCTTTAATATTCATCCGGTTAGCTCTGAAAACACAATAAACACAAAAACCACGCATAATTCCAAACAAATGATATTAAATACGTGTTTTGGTCTTGTTTTAGCCAGAATTAAGTGGTAAAAGGATGGGTGTTTACACACCTATCAGATCCTCTACACTTAAGCATTGCCATGCCCTCATGCAATGCTTAGTGATAAAGCAATTTTACACTTTTCTCATAATCAATCAACCTTGGCCTTATTCAAATACTACTAAATAAAAATCAAAATATTAAGAGAAATTAAAACAAAAGGATGGAAATAACTTGCAAAGAAATCAAGGACTTACATTAGGGCTTTGGTGCTGCGAAGATTTATCACCCTCAAGTTTCACGTTCCCCAAACTAAGCTTAAAAACGAGATCATTGTTATTATAAGTTAGCAAATCAAACACTTACACACATGGCTTAATTAAATGCTTAAACTCCCTTATTCCTAGGTGTATCTCTTATATTTTATTTTTGTCTTAGAATGATCATGAAGATGTATTTTTGGACTTATTTCGATAGTTTATTAAGGCTGAAAGCAAAGTAGGACGATTTGATCAATAGTTAGCTAAAGGACAAAATCTCTTAAAACTGCTTCTCGGGATATCAAAAAGTTCATATCTTGGCATAACTCGGTTCGCGATTTGAGACCTTTCTCGGGCCGATATTTGGCATGTACTTCATACTTCATATCTTGAGAGACGTTCTTGAGATAATGGTCTTCTCATCATAATAGAATTTCTTCACTTTGGAGACTTTTGAGGGGTACTCCAACTTTGTTGACCACGACTTCATGATTATTTCTTCAATCTCTATTTGGGATTTTGAGATACAACGATCCGCCTCCTTTTCGGACTTGGATCTATTTATCCTCATACCTTGTTAGGGTCTTTTCGGATAGACTTCTCCATGATCTTAATGGGAGTTGATTGTTTTTCGTCGTGAGTCTTGATCCTTCATATTGACTTTGGGAATAATGCTTTTCACATCACTTTGGATCTTCAGCAATAAAATTGAATCCTCATGCCTTGTTAGGGCCTTTTCGGACTCACCAATCTTCGCGCCCCGCTTCATAAGTTATGCCTTGGCTATGAACTCTTATCATTACCGAGCAACTTTTAAACGATCTTGGGCTAGAAGCTAAGTAACTTTTCAAATCGTACGACCTTACTTATTGCAGATAAATTATTAGCAAGTGATGGGAGAATAGGCAAATAATTACACCAAGTGAGCTTGTGCAAGAATACCGACTTATAATTGACTCTATCATTTCTCGTCCTCCACAATTCAAAATCTCAAGTAATGAGACTCGTGGATGCTTAGCCTAATAAACCAATTAAGGTCTACATGGTTAAGGATACTAGCTAGAATAAACTTGGATAAGTTTATTCGGGTTGAGTCAAAATAAACGCAACGGGCCTAATATGTCAAAGATTTCTAAACTAGCTACACCACTTTATTAATATTTTTGACTTATTTGCGGGATATATACATATGAAAGTAACGAGGAAAAATTTAAAAATTACGACTAAATGGCCAAAGTTAATAAAAAATTTGAAAAATGTTGAAAAATAGGATTTTCTGGTTAAATGAAGGCATTTTCATGGAAAAGTCCACTTAAAACTTCGATAGAAGTCCCCCCTACACTTAAGATAAACATTGTCCTCAATGTTTAAGCATGTGGGAAAAGTCTCCCCTACACTTATGACATTGTGCACGTTGGTTAACTCAAGTTAAGGAAGAGACGACTAAAGTGATCAATTTCAAATGTGAGTATGAAGAAAATTGAATCACGATAGTTGAGAGATAAAACCGGATTTCGGATAACACGGGAGCACGGTTCTTCAAAGATTCCAAGATTGCAGTTATCCCTGTAATCACATCACCACACAAACGACCAAAATAGGTCCTCCCCTACACTTAGGGGGTTAAAGGGATAGATACTCGGGCTGCCTCCCGAGGAGCGCTTGTTTTTTATAACCGAGTCACGAGCCTGACTCGACCCAAAATTAGTTCATGGGGAACGTGGTGAGGGATGGAATCACCTCCTGAGAGGTGTCCTCACCAAAGTACAATTTCACTCGTTGGCCATTCACCTTAAAATTAGGTCCATTAGGTTGAGCGAGCTCGAGAGTACCATATGGAAAAATTTGGGCAATGGTGAATGGGCCGGACCAACGAGATTTGAGCTTTCCCGAGAAGATTTTCAACCGTGAGTTAAAAAGTAAGACTTTGTCTCCAACATGGAACTCTTGGTTTTTGATCTTGGAGTCGTGAATGAGCTTAGTTCTTTCCTTATAGATTAAAGAATTTTTGTAAGCCTCATTACGGAGTTCATTGAGCTCATTGAGTTGGATCTTGCGTAGGTCACCGGCTTTGTTAATATCAAAATTAGCCCACTTCAAGGCCCAATAAGCCTTGTGCTCCAACTCAATGGGGAGGTGGCACACTTTCCCGTACACGAGACGATATGGTGTGCAACCAATCGGAGTCTTGTAAGCAGTACGGAAAGCCCACAAAGCATCATCAAGTTTATCAGCCCATGAGGCACGATGCTCTCCCACGGTTCTTTCTAGAATTCGCTTTAGTCCTCGGTTGGATATTTCAGCCTGGCCATTAGTTTGTGGGTGGTAGGCTGTGGAAAGACGATGATTCACACCATACTTAGCCATGACTCTAGCAAATTGGTCATTGCAAAAATGAGTCCCACAATCACTAATAATGGCACGAGGCACACCGAATCTAGCGAAAAGAGCTTTCAAAAAGTTACAAACCACCCTTGCGTCATTAGTGGGTAAAGCTTTGGCTTCAACCCACTTTGAAACGTAGTCAACGGCTACAAGGATGTATTTGTTTCCTTTAGAGGAAGGGAATGGCCCCATAAAGTCGATACCCCAAACATCAAAGATTTCACACTCTTGAATGAAATTCTGAGGCATCTCGTCTTTATGTGTGATCGTGCCTTGTTTTTGGCAAACATCACATCTTTTAACCATATCGTGAGCGTCACGATATATGGAGGGCCAATAAAATCCCGAATCAAACACTTTTTTGGCGGTGTAGTTAGGACCAAAGTGACCACCGGTGGGTCCTTCGTGGCAAGCATCAAGGATTTCAGACGCTGACGGTCCGTCAACACATCGGCGGATAATCAGGTCGGCACATTGTTTGAATAGGTAAGGGTCGTCCCAAAAGTAAGTCTTGATGTCGGTGAAGAACTTTTTCTTTTGTTGAGACGTCAACCCTTCCTTGAGAATTCCACCCGCCAAGTAGTTTGCAAAGTCCGCAAACCACGGGGTTTCATTCGGCTTCGAGTTTATAGACATTAAGGTCTCCAAGGGGAAAGAATCATTGATTTCTTTATTCGGATGATCCCCTTGGTAAGGATCCTCAAGTCGGCTAAGATGATCCGCGGCTAGGTTTTCTGCTCCTTTTTTATCGCGAATTTCGATTTTAAATTCCTGGAGCAGCAAAACCCAGCGAAGAAGTCTTGGTTTGGAATCTTGCTTTGTCAACAAGTACTTCAGCGCGGAATGATCGGTATACACAATTGTTGTAGAAAGGACAAGATAGGGGCGGAATTTTTCAAAAGCATAGACAACAGCTAAAAGCTCTTTTTCGGTTGTCGTATAATGCAATTGTTCCCCAGTCATTGTCTTGCTAGCGTAATGGATCGGTTGGAAGTGTTTGTTCACTCTTTGTCCAAGAACCGCTCCAATAGCAAAATCACTAGCATCGCACATCAACTCAAAGGGAAGCTCCCAATTAGGGGTAACCAAGACGGGTGCCTTAGTTAGCTTATCCTTAAGCGAGTTGAAGGCTTCAAGACACTCTTTGGAGAAGATAAAAGGAGTATCTTTTTCCAAGAGGTGGGTCATCGGGCGAGCGATTTGAGAGAAATCTTTGATGAATCGACGGTAGAAGCCCGCATGACCCAGGAAACTTCTCACACCCTTCACGGTTGAAGGTGGAGGCAACTTTGCGATAACATCGACTTTAGCACGGTCTACTTCAAGACCGGCTTTCGAGATCTTATGTCCAAGCACGATGCCTTCTTTTACCATAAAATGGCATTTTTCCCAATTCAGAACAAGACGAGTGTCTTCGCACCGCTTAAGCATACGTTCCAAATTGGCAAGGCATGAAGAGAATGAATCCCCGAAGACCGAGAAATCATCCATGAAGACTTCCATGGTTTGTTCAACCATGTCATGGAAGATAGCTAGCATGCACCTTTGGAAAGTCCCGGGGGCATTGCATAAGCCAAAAGGCATTCTTTTGTAAGGAATGTGCCATAGGGATAAGTGAATGTAGTCTTCTCTTGATCTTGGGGATCGATGGGTATTTGAAAATAACCCGAGAAACCATCAAGAAAGCAGTAATATTCATTACCCGCTAAGCGTTCAAGCATTTGGTCCATAAAAGGTAGAGGGAAATGATCCTTTCTCGTGGCATCATTGAGTTTGCGGTAGTCTATACAAACTCTCCACCCAGTAACGAGACGAGTGGGAATCAACTCGTTGTGTTCATTTGGAACAACGGTTATTCCGCCCTTCTTGGGCACACAATGGATTGGACTAACCCATGGGGAATCTGAAATAGGGTAAATCATACCCGCATCAAGAAGTTTGAGAACCTCTGTTTTGATGACTTCATGGATTTTTGGATTCACCCTTCGTTGGCTTTGAATTGTGGGCTTAAAGTCGTCCTCCATGAGAATTTTGTGTGTGCAGAAGTGAGGATCAATTCCACGAATATCCGAAATTTTCCAAGCAATAGCCTTCTTATGATCTTTCAACACGGCGACAAGTCGGGCTTTCTCTTCATCCTTCAAATCCTTAGCAATGATGACTAGCGACATCTTCTCTTCTTCAAGGAATACATACTCAAGATGGGGCGGCAACTCCTTAAGTTCTAGATCCGGAGGATTGTCGACGGGAGGCGTATTCGAAGTCGGAGTATCGATAGCAATAACAGTGGAAGATGGAGGGGAAGGATTGTCTTCTTTGAGGAGGTTTGCAATGAAACTGAGATCTTCATCCCAATTGGTAGTAGAATCGTCATTGTCTAAATTCACATCTCCCATGGTGGCTTCCAAATCTTTCCAAAGGAAATCACTTTCTCCAAATAGAGATAATGATGAGTCGATAGAGGAAACGGTCTCAACATTGGGAAGAGAGGTAGGAATATTTTTACAAGCATCTTTGAAATGTTCTTCACAAGCCTCATCAAGAACGTCAATACAATTAACACTCTCGTAAGAATAAGGCTTTTTAGAAAGCTTTCCCATGTTGAAGACTACTTTATCGTCACCCACTCTCATGATAAGCTCACCGGCTTCAACATCGATGAGAGTGCGACCGGTCCTCAAGAATGGACGACCAACAATTAGTGGCACACGGGGGTCCATCTCGTAGTCGACGACAACGAAATCAGCAGGGAAGGTGAATTTGTCGACTCCTACAATGACGTCTTCGGCTATCCCCACTGGATAAGCAACCGTACGGTTAGCTAATTCCAAAGTCATTTTGGTGGGGACTAGCTCTGGGAGAGATAATTGCTTCCAAACACTTAGAGGCATGAGATTAATACTGGCACCTAGATCGGCTAGGGCCATGCAATTCTCTACTCCCGGGAAATTGCAAGGGATAAGGAAACGACCCGGATCACCAAGCTTGGTTGGCAATTTCCTTAAGAGTACTGCAGAGCAATTCTCATTAAGTTGGGTGTTAGAAATATCAAGAAGCTTTTCCTTGTCGCTCAGAAGATCTTTAAACATTTTTGCATACTTGGGCATGTGAGCGAGAGCCTCAGCGAAGGAGATATTGAAATTCAGTTGTTTGAACATTTTAAGGAAGTTCGAAACCTGAATGTCATCCTTGCTTTTGAGCTTCTCTTTCCTCAACCTAGATGGATAAGGTATATTGGAAGAAGAGGAAGGCTTTTGGAGAATAGGATCACTCACATCCTTGGGTGGAGGAGGGGTAGAAGGAAGAGGTGGACAAATTGGGGAAGGAGAAGAATGAGGAATAGGAGCAGGTGACTCGTTCTCCTTAGTCACAACCACCGGTGGAGGTATAGGAAGCTCGGGTTCCTTGGTACCTTTGCCACTTCGAGTGGTGATTGCTTTCATCTTCCCTCTTGGATTCGCAATGGTGTTACTCGGAAGAGTACCCGAAGAAGAGGGTTGATTACCTTGGAAGAAACTAGCCATCATGTTCCGCAGATCATTAGTTTGGCTATCCAACGTGTTTCTCATGTCGGCTCTCAAATCGTTTCCTTGCTTGACCAAGTCTGCTTTCAAGTTTCGCACTTCCTGTTGAAGATTTTCCACAATCACATCATTGGTCCTCATGTAGGTTGCAACCTCTTGGTGTAATGCAGTGGTGGTTTGGTTGGGAGGAGCATTGTATGCGGGTGGTTGATAAGCAGGTTGTTGGTAAACTTGGTTGTTACGTTGAGGTGGTTATTGCTGCTTGTGAGGAGGTATGTATGGTTGTCGAGCTTGTTGTTGTTGTTGAGGAGGGCGATTAAGGTTTTGTTGTTGGTTTGGGTTGGTAGGAGGAAAGCCAGGTGGGGAAAGATAATTGTTGGAGCTGTAGCTAAGCAAGTTACGGTCACCTTGAGGTCTAGCTTGATAAGCCGGTTGAGGGTAGGTGCCATATGCCGCATTCACATTCTCAGCAGGGTATTCTTGGGTGGCGGTACAAGTTGTGTAAGAGTGAGGACCACCGCATATCTCACAAGGTTGGCTGATAGCGTTCACTTGAGCGTTTTTGGCGTTGTTGCTGTTGTTGTTGCTGACGGTGTGGGTGACAAGCGATTCAAGAAGCGTAGTGATTTTGTCCAATCGCTTGTCGCTGTCACTTGTGCTAGCACTAGCGACATTGGTCCGAACACTCTTGGTTTGCACACGAGATTTATTCTCAATGATGTCCCAAGCAGCATTGGAAGTCTTAGCCAATAGATTACCCCCCGAGGCACTGTTCAGTGAATCTTGGTCACTCATGCTTAAACCATTGTAAAAAGTATTAATTTCATGTACTTTGGTAAAACCATGTTGTGGGCATTTTCTTAAAAGATCTTTAAAACGATCCCAAGATTCACTGAACGACTCATCGTACTTTTGTTCAAAATTTATGATCTCATTCCGCAAAGCGGTAGTACGAGAGGGTGGGAAAAAGTAATTTATGAACTTAGTTTCCAAATCCGTCCACGAGAGAATACTCTGTGGCGGTTCCTTAGCAAGCCAATACCGGGCTTGTCCCTCTAAAGAAAAGGGAAAAAGTTGTAACCTTATAACCTCTTGTGGAACACCATTGAACTTGACCGTGTTGGTGAGTTGCAAGAATCTCTTGATATGGTCATGAGGATCATCAATGGTGCGTCCCAAGAATGGTTGAGCGGAGACCATCTGGATAAAGCCTGATTTTAGCTCGAAGTTGTTGGCTGCAATTGCTGGTATAACAATCGGATCAGTGTTGCCATCGACATGAGCTTGCAGCAGTTCAATCATCGGGCGATTATCCGGAAGAGGCTCATTGTTGTTGTTATTGTTCATGTTGTTGAAAGGCGGGTTGTTGTTGTTATTATTGTTTGGAGGTGGTACACCGGCCATGTCTAAGTGATCGAGAGGCTCGGGCTCTTGATATGACGTGGATCGAGTGCGCATACACCTGCAAAAGAACTAACAAGAGAAAAACAAGGCAAAAATATTTTTGGTTTTTATGTTTTTTAATTTTTTTTTGTATTTTTGAAAATTTTATATTTTTTAGGATTTTTTGAAAAATTTTTGATGAAAAAGTAACGTTCACGGGGAACGGATCCCAAAATCCAAGTTCTCACAAAAAACTTTTGATCTTAACGAGAAGAGCCGGCAGCGGCGCCATTTGATACATGAGATTTTCTATGATGAAAGTTCGATTCTCGGAATCCTCTCGAATTGATCTCGGTTTTAAGTGGAATGATTTGTTCTTGGTGTCCAAAAATAGAGTTTGGTTTTCTATTCTATTAAAAAGTAAAGCTAGACTTAAAAATTTAAATCAAACAGTAAATGAAAAGTACCCTAACAGAAATTACCCTATTCGGAAAACAAGCACTATGCGGAAAACATTCTTCTATTCGGAATAAAATGCAACTCGGAATAAAATCCCTATTCGGAAAAACACAAACCTATGCGGAAAAGAAACTCTATTCGGAAAACAATCCTATGCGGAATAAAAGGGTCAATTCGGAAAGAAAGTCCTATACGGAAAAACATGTGCTATTCGGAAAATCATGGGCCTATTCGGAATATCGAGCTATTCGGAAAAAAAGGACTATGCGGAAAGTAAGCTATTCGGAAAACAAGGCCCAATTCGGAATATTGTTCTATGCGGAAAAATAAGTTCTATTCGGAATATATCAAATATTCCGAGTAAGAAAATGGGAGATCTTGCTATGCGGAATAAATTATTCCGAGTAAGAGAAAGGTGAACAGCCCTATTCGGAATATCCAATATTCCGAATAAGGGAAATAGGAAATCGCCTATTCGGAATATTCCTGGGTAAGAACAGTAGCAGTATCGCAAGAACAGAAGACACGGTTTAAATCCAAAATCAAGACGAATACGCAAAAAGGTTTTACCAAACTAACCAATAATCATTTAAATACCATAAGTAACAAATCCCACCAATAAAAACACAAAATCAACAACTTTTTTTAGAATCAAACTTGAACCAAATAAAAACTTAAGAACTTGCAATAGAAAGATGATGAAGAACAAGATGAATAGAAAGATTGGATTGAAAGATTAATGTAAAAGTTAACAATAGTAATGATTAAAACTTACAAGATTGAAGGAAAAATTAAAAATCACCAAACACCCTAATGGTGTTGGTGATGAAATGAGCCAAAGAGAAAACTGGGGAAAAGAAAATAAAAGCTAACTCCCTAAAATGTGAAGGAAAACCCTATATATAGTCCTAGTGGTTGGTTGGTGAGTGGGCTTTCTCCCTTTCTTCTTGTCTTCTCGTCTTTTCAGAAAAGTTGACGTTTTCGATTCTGATTCGGGATTTGTCGACGATTAAATTCAACTCGTCTTTTAATTTCTTCGTTTAATAGACTTGAATTTCTTCGACATATGTAAATCTTCCATCTTTGGTCCTTTTCTTTGATAAATCTTCAAATAGGCCCATTGACTTCAAATCTTTTGCATCTCTTGGACAATAGACTTCGTCTTTGGTCTTTTTCCTTGATAAAACCCGTGCAATCCCATGTTTTCTTTAATACTCATCCGGTTAGCTCTGAAAACACAATAAACACAAAAACCACGCATAATTCCAAACAAATGATATTAAATACGTGTTTTGGTCTTGTTTTAGCCAGAATTAAGTGGTAAAAGGATGGGTGTTTACACACCTATCAACAACACATTCCATGTATCTAATCTGAAGAAATGTCTAGCAGTGAGTGATGAGAAAATTCCGTTAGGTAAGGTTCGAATAGATGGGAAGTTGCATTTTATCGAAGAGCCCGTAGAAGTTATGGACCGTGAGGTAAAGCAACTGAAACAAAGTCGGATACCTATTGTCAAGATCCGATGGAATTCAAAGCATGGACCGGAGTATACTTGGGAACGAGAGGATGAAATGTGGAAGAAATATCCGCACCTCTTCGATTTCAATAAGAAACGGACATCCAAATGAAATGGATCACGAGGACGTTGATCCCTTTTAGGAGGAAAAGCTGTGACAATCTAACATTTTCAGGTAGTGAAATATTTTCTCGTATAATATTTTGAAACTTATTTTTGTGTTGGTTGACGAACTCACAATTTACGGATTTAAATTTGGGCTTACGTGCATAATTTGGCGTCTTTTACGACTAAACCGGAAACCTTAGGATTACGTATTTACGTTTTTGAACTCCGTTTTTGATGAGACAATTTTTATTGGATTCGTTTTGTGACGTTGATTCATAATTTATAAAAACGTTTTTCGTAAAACGACCCGAGGGCACGCAAATCGAGAAAACTAGAATCGATAAATACCCGTAAACTAGTGAGATGGGACAAAACACATTGTCCCACCCCACTAGCATGGTATGGACGGCCAAACATGACACCACACCATCAAGGTGGCATCATGTTAGCTAAACTTACACAAGTGTAAGCCTTAGCTTACCCTTTAAGCTAACTTTACCACTAACACACCTAAACTAGCAACTTGTTTTCATTTCCATAATTCTTACATGCAATCAACATCAAAAACTCTCTCAAACTCTCCCTTGTGCCATCCCAAATAAGCCAACAAACATCCCATTTGATCTCTTCTAGCCATAAACCACATGTTTACTAGTTCTATTAAGGTGTTCTCTTGAAGCCTTGATCATTTGGTGGCCATATTAACAACTTTGGAGGTGATTTGCTTGTGTCCTAGGGCTGATTTTCCAACCTATGTTCTTGATATTTGATGGTCTTGGAGATACTTGTTGTGTTCATCAAGTTCTTGTCTTCCTAAAACAAGAAATCCACTTGGATTGGTAAAGAAGATCATCCTCTCCATTTTTCTCTTGTTATTTTGTAAAGAACAAATGTATTTTCTTTCATTTTGTATATGTATATGATGTATATATGATGATAAAAATGTTGTGTGGGGATCAAGTGTTGATAAATATGCTTAAAAATGATGATAACTATAAGAAATGAAGCTAAAATCTTGATTATTTAGTTGGCTGTATAAAAACAGTAGATAACTAAAAGATGAACTGATAAAATTGCATGGTTTGATCCATTTACAGTAAGTAGATGATGTTATACACATGTGAGAGTTGGCCATGCAATGGAATCAAAATAATGAGTGAGATATGATCAAAACAAGTTAGGTGGTATAATCTGAATAAGCAGTTTTGTAGGGACTGTTAAGGCAACTTAAACTCAAAATGGGCAGTAGCTATAACTACGTTAAATGTAGCACATATTATGAAGATCATGTCATCCAAAAATGAGCTTCTAATTCATTATAGAACTCTAGATATGGTAAAAATGGTGAACATGAAGTTAAAAATCAGATTTTTGGAAATAATGTTTATTATTATTATATAAGCACTCACATTATAAAGTATAAAATGTAAAAATATAAACCCACTAACTTATAAAACTTATTTATATAAATGTATAAAAGGTTAATTAAATGGGTAAATTATATAAATGGTGGTGAAATAATATTTATAAGTAATAAAAACTATAAACTTGATTTTTACGACTTTTTCGGCTATCGCCGTAAAATTAACGTTTTTCGCCAAATAAAACTTAGACGACCAAACCCGTCTAATGTAAAGTTTATAAAAGTTATATACTGATGTATAGGTAACTAATACAAGTAAAAACCGATAAAACCCAAACTATAAAAAAAATACGGACATTTACGAGCTAATCAACATATTGGACTAATAATTGGACTTAATAAGATAAAAACTTGTAAAAAGAACTTATTGGGCTTAACCCATTTGGGCCCAACATGAAAAGTATATATACTGATAATATAGGTATAAAAGGGGTAAAAACAAGTTAAAGAACTTATAAAAGACTTAATGGACTTAAAATAGGTAAAATCGGTAAAACTAGTGAACTAGTAAGACGTTACCAAGACGTAAACACTAAAATGAGTAAACAAGGATGTATAAACCCACTTGATCATCATCATATGTACAAAATCATCATATGTATATTATTATTTTGATAAAAGTCATTGGACCGAGTCTAAGACCGATTATTATTTATATAGGTTTCCGTGACCGAAGCACGCCCGTAGCCGATAATCCGCCTTTCATTAACAACGTGAGTTCATAGCCTCGCACTCTTTTAAATGTTTTATAAATGATTTGTAAACCCGCGAGGGAGATAACATGCTAGATTTTTATAAAAATAGAACACAAGTAGTCCCGATTGTATGCTTAATGATATGGACCCGAATGATGCTATGACCCTATATTCGAGACTAAAAGGATTATTAGTAGTTAGGTTATGTCACTTAAAGTCCCATTAGCATGAATTGTGAACTACCGGGATTTGGTAGACGCTTATGCATTTGATAGTACTATTTGGGGACGATCACCCCAGTTCGCGCCTTGACGGTTGATCCCCGTCGTACCACATTGATTGGTAAGCGAATTTATGTATGAGAAGATTCCATAGCGTGATTTTTGTGACGACACGCTAACTTAGATGGGCAAATTGTTTGTCGGGTTCGCGGCCCGCTGTTTTCATAGTAAGGTAACAATGTCATGCGGCTAATAATAATCCTACAATCTATACGACCTGTATAATCTAAATATCCGATATGATACGACGCTAATAACGATGAATATATTACCTATCATGGTAATATAGAGACTACGGTCTCATGGACGGTTTAAGATGTATGCTTGATTTATATATTGCCTGACTAGCAATATGTGGACTTACTTCCGATATTATACTTGTGTTCTGATTTTAAATGATTGTAAATGATTGTTTTTATATAACGGTTTTCATTAAACTCTATGAATTCACTCGGCATTCGCTGATATGATTTTTGCATGTTTTTATCTCAGGTGCTTGAAGGTAATCCGGATGGAGATCGACTCTGATGGCCCACATAATATTAAAAATGTTCATTCGATCTATGTTTTGTAAACTTAATGACCTGTATAATTTGGGACCTGTTGTACACTTTTGAAACTTTTTATCGAATGAATGTTTGTTAAACCTTGTACAACCATTTTTATGTGTTGTCTATGATTGGAGTTATTGTGCTATCCCGTAACACTCTGAAAGACCCTTCCGCTATACCGATACGAAAAATGAGAGTGTTACATGCTATATCTCTTGGACCGCTCGTAAGCAATGTATGGTTTCACGTTTCTCTACAAAAACATAATACAAAGCTCTTGCTGACACCGTTGTTGAGCTCACATGGCTTCAAGCTCTTCTTGATGATCTTGGTATCCGTTCATCTTCAACGCCTATACTATGGTGTGACAATCTTGGTGCAACATACTTATCAGCTAACCCTATCTTTCATGCACGTACAAAACACGTGGAAATAGACTATCACTTTGTTCGAGAAAAGGTTGCTCAAGGAGGTCTTCGAGTTCAACATATATCTACAGATGATCAAATTGCAGATATATTTACAAAGCCATTACCAACTCCTCGATTTCTCTTTCTAAGATCCAAGCTACAGGTTGTTGCCCGTCCTTAGCTTGCGGGGGCGTGTTAGACCAAAGATATAGATGGACCATACCCGTTAGGTTATATGTTAGTTGCTTAGTCCCCAAGTTAATGTATTAGTATATATACATATACAATCTTTTTATAATAATGAATTACAATAATACAATACCTTGAGGTTTTATATGATTCAATATCCCAAAACAGTTTTACTTCTATTAATAAAAAATATTTAAAAGACAAAAGCAGAAAACATAGAAGACTACTACTACTAATCGGTTGTAGTCCTATTATCTACATGATAATAGTTTTACAAATCAAAACACAAGAACAAAAAAAGAACTATAGTTTCGAGATCAAATCTAGAGAGAGACAGTAACCAACGAAAATACACACACCAAACTATCACACCATAAACAATGAATGGTGGCTAGGGTTAATAGACAAAAAATGAGCCGTTGCACTCATGGTCGTGGGCTGCTACATGATAACTTCGTAGTCTTGGCAGCTTAAGTCCCTTGGGTCCAAATGTGCTTTCACTTTAAGTCCTGAAGGTCCAAACTAAAACATCAAATAAACACAGTAAGTCCCTTAAGTTGATATGGGTTAGCAGATTGGGTCATAATTTTAACATCCCCTTAATCTGATAGCCCATACAAATTTATCATTCCCAAAATTTCAACCAGGTTTTCATGTTGATCTGTATTCAACCCTTTTGTAAGGATATCTGCAATTTGATTTACAGAATCCATTTTAACAATTTTAACAACACCATTCAAAATCTTTTCTCTAACAAAATGCAAGTCAATTTCAAGGTGTTTGGTTCTTTCATGAAATACAAGGTTAGTTGCTATCTTAATAGCAGAGTTACTGTCACAGTGAAGAGTAACAGGGAGTAGGTTTTCCCACTACAAGTCTTTTAAGACTTTTAACACCGAGATTACTTCACTGGTTACTGAGGCAAGAGCTCTATACTCTGCCTCAGAAGAAGATTTAGAGAGTATTTTGTTTTTTGCTTTTCCAAGAAATCAAATTGTTATTTATAAACAGATAATACCATGTGACAGATTTTCTAGTTACCACACGCTTAACCCAATCAGCATCAGAGTAAGCATTAAGATTCGTACCAGAAGTCCTTTTGAAATGAATACCTAAACCTGGAGAGCTCTTAAGATATCTCAATATCTTGAAAGCAATTTTGAGATGAGAGTTCAAAGGAGAATGCATAAACTGATTCAAACAATGCATAGCATAAGAAATGTCAGGTCTAGTGTTAGTCAAGTAGATAAGCTTGCCCATGAGTTTCTGGTAATCAACAATGTTTTCAAGTAAGGGATCACTATCAGTAGGCTCATTAGATATAGCAAGCTTAGGCACCAAAGGAATCTTAGTAAGTTTACAAGCAAGAATATCATACTCAGATAACAAGTCTAACACATATTTTCTTTGATTCAAACAAATACCATAATCAGTATCAACAACTTCAATGCCCCAAAAATACTTTAACTTGCCCAAGTCTTGATCATGAACTTGGTTTTCAAAAAAACTTTAAACTTCTCAATGTCAACAGTGTTGCTACCAGTAATAATGATATGAGTGAAGTGCAAAACTCATCCATGTGTTATGTCGAAAAATCAGATTACATCTTTCGTTAGTTTTTGTACACCAACCATCCCTCCATTAGTGAACGGCGCATCATACATCCCTCTAGACGGATAATGCAAATCATTTTCTCGTTAAGAATTAACAAGGTCTAAAAAGGAGGGGTATTCTTGTCTTTTTTTCCTTTTCCAGGGATGTATAGCGAACCTTATCATTTAATAAAAATTCGTAAAGTGTTTTTATCTAAAAAAATAGTTTTTTCGAAAGAAAAAAATCATATTTCTTTTTAAACTTTTTTTTCAAAAATAATTTCTTTCGAAACAAATTATTTTAGAAAAAAGTTTCTTTTGAAAAAAAAGTTAAACTTTTTTTTAAAATAACTTGTTTCGAAAAAAAAAATATTTTCGAAAAAGATGTTTTTTATTTTTCGAAAAAGATTAAACTTTTTTTTCGAGATTTTCTTTCTCGAAACAAGTTATTTTTAAAAAAGTTTATTTTTTTTCGAAACAAACTTTTTTATAAAAGTTAACCTTTTCTGTGACACCCTAGTCGGTTGTGGCCAGGAGAGATCCGTGTTTTATAAGAGAACAGTCGCCTTCTCATGACACAACGTGTTTTATGGTCTACTACAAGTGGGGTTCTTAGGAACTGGCAGTTAAGCGTGCTCATGTCAGAGTACTAGGTTGGGTGACCAGCTGGGAAGTACTTACAAGAGGGCCATAAAGCAAAGCCGTGAGCCTGAGGGCAAAGCGGACAATGTTGTAGTCTGAGTAGACGGGATGTTACAAGTGGTATCAGAGTCACTCCTGAGCCGTTCGAGATGGTGGGGCAAACCTCATCGAGGACGATGAGTCCTAAGGGGGGTGATTGTGACACCCTAGGCAAATCCCACATCGGTTGTGGCCAGGAGAGATTCATGGTTCATAAGATAACAGTCGCCTTCTCATGACACAACGCGTTTTGTGGTCTACTGCAAGTGGGGTTCTTAGGAACTGGCAATTAAGCGTGCTCATGTCAGAGTAGTACTAGGTTGGGTGACCAGCCTGGAAGTACTTACAAGAGGGCCACAAGCAAAGTTGTGAGCCTGCGGGTAAAGCGGAAAATATTGTAGTCTGAGTAGGCGGGATGTTACATTTTCTTTCGAAAAAAATGTTTTTAATTTTTCGAAAAAGATTAACAAAAATTTTTCGAAACAAGTTATTTTTAAAAAGACGTTTAATTTTTTTCGAAAGAAACTTTTTTTTTAAAGAACTTGTTTAAAAAAAATATTTTTGAAGAAAAAGTTTAAAAATTATTTTCGAAGAAAAAGTAAAAAAAAATATTTTCGAAAAAACTTATTTTTTAGATAAAAACACTTTTCGAATGTTTTTTTAATTGATAAGGTTTGCCATACATCATTGGAAAAAGAAAAAGATAAGAATACCCTCCTTTTTAGACCTTGTTAATTCTTAACAAGAAAACCATTTGCACCATCGGTCCAAAATGATGTATGATGCACCGCTCACTAAGGAGGGATGGTTGGTGTTCAAAAAACTAACGAAGGATGTAACTTGATTTTTCGACATGGCACGGGGATGATTTTTGCACTTCACTCTAATGATATCATCAACATACACAAACAAAGCAAGAAAATATCACCATGAGACTTGGTATAAAGAGAGTAATCAAATTTACTTTGAATGAAGCCATTTTCATTTAGAACAGAGGTGAGCTTGGCATTCCATTGCCTAGGTGCCTATTTAAGACCATATAGTGATTTTTTAAGTCTAAAAACCATGTTTTCACCTAGGAAGATATACCTGGGGTAGTTTCATGTATACAGTCTCATCAAGGTCACCATACAAGAAGGCATTGTTAATGTCAAGCTGAAACATAGGCCAAGATTGCACAATAACTAAATTAAGGAGGCGTCTAATAACAATCATATTAACAACAGGGGCAAAGGTATCCTCATAATATGATCCTTCCTTTTAACCAAACCCTTGAGCAACAACCCTAACCTTATACCTTTCAATCACCCCACTAGACTTAAATTTCAATTTCCAAACCCATTTGCAACCTAAGGCTTTCCTACCTTTAGGAAGCTCAAAAATGTCCCCAAGTATCATTTTCAAGAAGGGTAGCTAGTTCATAATTCATAGCATCAACCAAAGAGGGTTCTGAGATGCTTCAAAAAAACTTTTTGGTTCATTATTTTTATTAAGTTGAGTGAAAAAGCAGAAATTTTCTTGATTAAGCTTGGAATAACCAACAAATTTTCAAGACCATACTTGACTTTAGAATTGACAACAAAATCATTGTATTTTTTGGAAAAACAGAAGGTCTGGTGGACCTTCTCAAATTTAGAGTTCCCTGAGCTGAGGTATTTGGATTTTGATCCACATTTCTTTTAGACTAATTATTTTCATCAACTATAGCAGCATCCTCTTCCAACCTAGCATTAGTGTTCTCACTGTTATGAGCATCGTCCCCAAGGATTGGGGAATCAACCGTGTGTGCACTATCCCCAAGGTTAGGAGAGTGGCCACCTTCACTGAGTGACCCATGGTCACTATTTAAATAAGGTGTTACTCTCTCATCATCATTAGGAAGCTCAGGGTCATCATAATCAAAGAAGTTTAAAAAGTTTAAATCTTGAGAAACATTTGAATTCTTATCTTTATTTTCTTTGGAAACATAATCTTTAAAAGGAAATATGTTTTCAAAAAAATTAACATCTTTAGAAACAAGAAACTGATGTCTATCAAGACTAACTCTATAACCCTTCTGAGAATTAGAATAACCCATCATAACATATTTTTCAGATCTGTTAGTGAGTTTATCATGACTGTTAAGGATAGTAGCAAAACAAAGACAACCAAACATTCTTATATGAGAGAGATTAGGACAAGTATTGTAAATCATTTCAAAGGGAGATTTTCCATTTATCACAGAAGAGAGCCATCTGTTAATAAGATAGGTAGCAGTCAACACACATTCAGTCCAATATCTAAGAGGGATTCCCCCTGAAACATAAGACATCTAGCCACATTTAGCACATCTCTATGTTTCCTTCAACAACACCATTTTGTTGTGGGGTATATGCACAAGATGTTTGGTGTATTATACCTCTTTTATTACAAAATTTTATACAGTTTTGATTTACAAATTATGTTCCATTGTCACTTGTAAAAATCTTAATAGTTCTTTTAAATTTATTTTTAATCAGGTTATAAAAGATGTCAATACAAGACAGACCTCATCTTTGATTCTTATAAGATACACCCAAACAGCCCTTGTATAGTCATCCAAAACAGTTAAGAAATACTTGTGACAAGAATAGTTGGCCACCATATAAGGACCTCACAAATCTAAATGCACAACATCACCAAGAGATTTAGTCTTATGTTCACTTAAAGGAAAAGGTTTCCTAGTTTGTTTAGCTCTTTAACATATATCACAAAAAAGAGTTTTATCATCTTTGTCAATTTTTAAAGACTGCTTTAGCACATTAAGGGTAGGGTCAGCAGGGTGGTCAAGTCTACAATGCCGATCATGGTGAGATAAAGAGCAAGAAATAAAACTGTTAAAACTATTATACTTAATACCTTCAGTGTCTAAGTAGTATAAACCACCATACTGTTACCAATCCCCAACACATTTTTTAGATTCAAATCCTGATTCAGAAAGAAACATTTACTCTCATAAAAAAAGATTTTATTGCCTTTAGCCAATTTATGAACAGAGATAAGGGTAACACAACACTCAGGAATAATAAGCACATCAAACAAAATCAACCCATTAGGAAGTCTAAGGTTTCCAATTTTAGATATTATAGCCTCAGTCCCATTAGGGTAAGCAACTTTGATCTTAAGGTGAGAAATGTCATAAACATTATTAAGTTCTTTATCATTGTTGGTCATGTGTTCGTTAGCCCATAATCAATCATATTCCCATTATAGTTCATACCAGTCTTAGCACTAGTGACGGAACAATAAAACTTGTTGAAGTTTTCATTAAAAAATTTGCGAGAATTAAACTAAGTACCTGCCATATTGGCCTGCACATTCTTACCAGTCCCATTGTTATCCTTAATAAGAGAGAGTAAAGTAGCCATTTGTTCTTTAGAAACTAGTAGCACAAGTAGAACCAACAAAGTTACTAGACACATTTTTCCCTTTAAAAATTTGACTTGATTTTTCTTACCAAAATCAGTGGGTACCCAATGATCTTAAAACACCTATCAATGGTGCGACCATTGTACCCATAATTCTCACAAACCAACTCATCATTAGAGGTAAAATTAGGTCTAATAGCATTTTGATTGTTAAGTCTAAATCCATTGGTACTATTGGTAGGTTTGAAATTGTTGGTTATGGGTCTTAACACATTAGCATTAAGGTTTTGATTTCTCTTAAAGTTGTTTCTAGTGGGCCCATTAGACAAGAAGGCAGAACTTTGGGCTCTATAGGAAGACCCAGAGCTACTACCAAATGCCATTCTGTGAGACTCCTCACTAGAGATGATGGCATAAACTCCCTTCACATCAGGGAGATTCTCCATAGACAATATAGAACTCCTAATACTCATGTAAAATTGCATCAGATTTAACAGTTGATTATGCTTTTTAAACTCATTAGAAGCAGTACACACACAGTTAGGCAATTCAATCATGGCATCATATTATTTGCACAAAGCATTCAACTTATGATAATAATCAGATAAATTAGAACCATTTTGTTTTAAGGTATTAATCTTATGATGAAGATTAAATATAACAGAATCATCAACCATATGATAAGTCTCCTTTAATTCTTTCTAAACATGTTTGGCCTTTTTGAAAAAATTTATCTAAGGAACAACTCCTCAAATATGGAATTAAGAATCCACCCCAAAACCACAACATCAACTCTAACCTATTGTTTTCCCAAAACTTCATTAGTTAAAGATCTCTTGCAAGTACCATCAATAAAACCAGATTTATTTATTCCTTCCAAAGCTAACAACATAGCACTAGCCCAAACTTGATAACTGACAGTTCTTTTTAATTTAACTGACATAACAGTCAACACTGCTGAGTCATTAAGGTGTAAGTGCAAAGGATTGCTTACATCTTGTTTACTGATGAGTGTCACTGGATCAGTCACACTCTCAGTATCAGATTCACCATGTTCAGACATGGTGAAGGACAACAAGGTCAAAAACTAAACTCAACCAAAGCCAACTAAGTTCTCAGGCTTCCAAACTACTCAAGGTGACAAGTCAAGGGCAAGGCCAAGGTTGAGGTTCCAAATAAAGGGTAAAAACAAAAAATAAACAACAACCAACCCTAGTAAAAACAATAAGAAACAAACAATCAATAAGCAAAAAGGCAACACATAGCAAATAAAAGGAGAGAGTTAAGAGAGGTGTTACAGTGCACAAATCAAGCACAATCGAACAGTTACTCCTAGATTGACTTAGTCTAAGGAGTAACAGAACCTCCAACGAACAAACCCTAATTTTTCTTCTCGGGAAAAATTACGGAGAACCACCAATACGAGTAGATCAACCATCAAATCAATAAAAAGACGTCACCGTAACCACCACAAGGCAACCAATCTTGCAAAAAAGTGAAACCCTATTTTTTTGGAAAAAAATTAGGGCAAATCACCTTAATCGAAAGATAAGCCAGCCAATCAAATGAATTAGTAACAAAAAAGATAATCACCACCAGATCTCTAAAACCCTAATTTTTTCTCAATAAAATTAAGGAGTGAAATCAGTAGATCAAGATATAATATTAACAGATCCAACTATCTCAATAGCAAATCTAAGCAAAAAAATGTATAAATAACTAAAACCCCTATTTTTTATCAAACCCTAATAAAATTTCATCGATTTTCAACAACCTGGCTCTTATACCATGTAGAAGAACATGATTCAAGAGATCCCAAAACAGTTTTACTTCTATTAATAAAAAATATTTAAAATACAAAAGCAGAAAACATAAAAGACTACCACTGCTAATCAGTTCTAGTCCTATCATCTACCTGATAATAGTTTCACAAATCAAAACATAAGAACAAGAAAAGAACTAGGGTTTCGAGATCAAATCTAGATAGAGAGTAACCAGTGAAAATACACACACACCAAACTATCACACCATACACAGTGAATGATGGCTAGGTTTAATAGATAGAAAATGAGTCGTTGCACTCATGGGCTTATGATAACTTCGCAGTCTTAGCAGCTTAAGTCCTTTGGGTCCAAATGTGCTTTCACTTTAAGTCCTGAAGGTTCAGACTGAAACATCAAACAAACACAAATAAGTCCCTTAAGTTAATATGGGTTAGCAGATTGGGTCATAATTTTAACACCTATGAACACAGTTATGACAAAATATCATATGGATGGCACGTGACGACACTTTCCCTACAAAAATAACGGGTGTTAAGCCATAATGGCCATTTTTATAATAAAGGATATTTCCTAAAGAAAAAAATGAAACTTCAAATATGTAATTCGTAGTTTACTAAAATCGATACTACATAATTAAACATTTGTGACCTTTTCATTTATATAGAGCTTAAATTCTTTAACCAACACATATTACAATTTTGGAATTATATAAGATTAAAAAAACTTCTTACATGACTCAAACCTTGATCGCTAGGATGACTTAAGCCGCCCCCCAGGCTTTGAGAATTTCAGGAAAGAAACTTCATCTACTAGCACTCAGCAACCAGCTTAAAATGAATCTGGTTCTCATGACTTAAGTCTTCGTCGCCTAGGCTTTGAAAATTTCAGGAAAGAAACTTCATCTACTAGCAATTGTTCCACATCCTTTGCTAGGTTTCGAAAGAAGGACATCAAAGGTTTCTCCCTAATTAATGAGATGACTAGAATTATTGAAGTTGGTGATTCTTTAGGCTATGACATGCGAGGTTGCTGAAAATCTATAAGGAAACAGAATGATGGTATTGGTGTTCACATTATTGACAAATGAATGTTACATCGATTAACAGTTGCGGCAACAACGGTGTAAACATGTTTGGATAAAAGATCTTTGCTTTAAACATAATGTTCACTTTTTGTGTATTCAAGAATCCAAGATGACAAAGTTAAGAGTTATTTCATCGTAAATCCATGTGGGGTAATTCATTCAATTTTGCATGTAGTATGGCTCGTGGATGTCTCGCAGTCTGATATCTTTGTGGGATCCCAATATGTTCGTTAAAACAAAAATATGATGTGATGACGATTTTGCTATTGTTAAGGGCCGATGGAAAAATATAGATAGTGATTATTTTATGATCAACATTTATGGGCCACACTATGGCTATATTCTATTAGTACTTTCTTAAAAATCACACCCTCACCACATAATAGTCATTTCTAACAACTAATTAAGTTATCATAAAAATTAAACATCCTACTTAACAACCAAAAACCCCAAGTAAGTCTAATAAACCAAAATCTCCCAAAAAGAAATAACCAAAAATGTTAGTAAAAGATAAAATGCCTTGTTTAAAAGTGACTTAAACTTTAGGGTTTGTTTAGTAAATTTGTTTTAAGTAATTTGTTTAGCTTGTCAAATAAGTTTTGTTATTTTTAGTATGTCTTTCTTTGGTTAGTTTGGGTCATTGGTTCCCTATAAATAGATGTCAATGACATTGTAGCTTTCGAATTGTAACTTTGAGTATTTGAATAAAATCTTCCGCTTCGTTTGCTCGTATTTGTTTGTTTGTTTACTTCGTTTGAATTATCCAACAAGTGGTATCAGAGATATATTGATTTGCAATGAAAAGAAAAATAAAAAAAAATTGGTCATATCGAAGTGTGATTGTCTATTGTTCGAACAAGAAAAGTATTCGTCGCTTTTGGATTGCTCTGTAGCTTGCTTTGATTTAGATTTTGGAAATTTTGGTTTTTTTTAAACGATTGGTATTGGTTGGTTGGATTGTTGTTTTGTTTGAGACTTTAATATATTTGGCACACTATATATAAGTCGTTTGGGTTGTCTTTTCGATGATCGAGTTGTTTGAAGAATTTGTTTTGGATTTGGAATTGTAAGGTTACGGTGGAGTCTATTTTATTATTTGGAATATGAAGATTGACGTGGCACTTAAATACTTGATAATAATCGGGTCGTTTGAAATTTGTTCGATCGTTTGAAAATTTTGAGATATTCGTTCGTCGGGTCTTTGAAGTTAGTTGCTTGAATTTGATAATCTTTGGTGAAAATCGTTTGGGACGATTTGTTTGTTGGTTGCCTGTTTATAGGTTCGGTCGTTTGTTTGGTTGACCGTTTCAGGTTTGATCATTTGATTGGATCATTTTCAGGTTTGATCATATGTCTGTTTGTTTGGATCGTTTTCAGGTTCGATCATTTGTTTGTTTGTTTGGATCATTTCAGGTTCTATCATTTGTTTGTTTGTTTGGATCGTTTTCAGGTTCGATCATTTGTTTGTTTGTTTGTTTGAGATCGTTTTCAGATTCGATATTTTGTTTGTTTGTTTGAATTTGGCTAATATCTCTAGCCTTTGTAATTCTGAACTTTAAGACGGATGTTCGTTTGGTTTGAAGCTTCAAATACAATTGAAGTCACGGTGGAGATTCTTAGAAAAGTGACTTAAACTCTCAAGGGACGTTTGGAATTTGGTATTCGGATATTTAAATTTGAAGACCAAGATTTGTTTGTTTTGAAGTTTCTTATGAAGTTGAACTCACGGTGGAGATTGTTGGAAAGCGAGTTAAACTTTAGGGTTTGTTTAGTAAATTTGTTTTAGGTAATTTGTTTGGCTTGTCAAACAAGTTTTGTTATTTTTAGTGTGTCTTTATTTGGTATGTTTTGGGTCATTGGTTCCCTATAAATAGAGGCCAATGACATTAGTTTTCATTGTAGCTTTTGAATTGTAACTTTGGGTATCTGAATTAAATATTCCGCTTCGTTTGTTCGTATTTGTTTGTTTGTTTTGTTCATTTGAATTATCCAACATGCCTAAATGAAATTAAGAGAGTAAGCTTTTTTGCTTCCTTAACATCGTTTTATTGTCCTCTCGATTATTGACTCTTTCACTACATAAACTGCTCCACGCTCAAAATATCATCGGTTTTAAACTTCCTCGACAATTTTCTCTTCGTACTCTTGGTCTTGAAACCTCTTGTATACATGTTACCACATGGCGTCGTAACTTCAAATTTAACATGCCATGACTTGTCACCTTCTTTCCTCGTATACTTATTATTTCCCTCGGGCCCCAAATCCAAATTTTAAGTTGAATCGGTAATGATCCCAAGAAATCAGTCATCTTCTTAAACACAAGTATATTCTTGAACGGATTGAAATATGCTTCAATAGCCAAAGCTTTCTCAATAGCATCATCGCATTCTAAGAATGATGCACCCAACAGGCCATACTCAGGGTTACAATCCTCATCATGTTAAACCTCAAAGCATTCGAACCACTCGTCTTGTAACTCACTTTCAAAGTCGAAATACCACGGCTTCACTCTTGGCCTCAGTTGATAGGTATGAATTGTAACGCCATCATTTATCACTAATGTGCCACGTCCCAAATCCATTATTGCACCGCATGTTCTCAAGAATGGTCTTCCCAAAACATACATAGGCTTTGCTTGGGTATTTTCACCCATCGTATTTGAACACACATATTTTTCACCAAACACATAGGCTTTGCTTGGGTATTTTCACCCATCGTCAAATTTGAGAAATAGGGAACCAGATTGCTTACACTTTGTTCCCGAGTTTATATTTTGAAGTGAAAAGGAAAGATTTGGGATGAAAATAAAATAATTTTGTTCCTGAGATTTTTTAGGAGAGCAGTGAAAAGTAAAGGAGCGTAAATTATACCAAATTTACTCTCCAAATTTTCTTCCCAAATTGGGATGAAATGGAGTGAATTTGGTTTTTAAGGTTTTTTTTTTCTTACTTCTTTCTCCTTTCTTCCCAACTCAGGAAAATAAAATTAAAAATCATTTCATATTTCTCTCCTCTTTACTTCTCTCCCTTTTCTCCTCTCCATCTCTCTTATTTCCTTTTTATACTCGAGAACAAAGCGTTAGACCAAGATTTTGATAGATTGCATATGGCATCACACTCACACTAGTACCCTGTCAGTCAATGTGTCATATGGTGTAGTCCCATTCACCATAATAGGAACAACAAAATTTTCGGGATCCGATATCTTCTTTGGTAACCCATGCTCCATGATTCGGGCCTTCACACTTTCATCAAACTCTTTGTCCTCTAATCGGGCTCTCCCCATCTCTATTTCAGCATACTTCTTCCGATACTCACATAGTTCTCCAAAACCTCCAAAATAGGCTTTGGATCTTTAAACTCCACTTCTTTATTTTCCAAGATAACTCTTACTTTTTCCTTTTGCTTTTTGGAAAGTGGGTAGGATAGTGGTGGTGGATTGGGTACAAGCATGAAAGAGGATCCCTCCTCACATTCGGGTTGAGTAGGCATGTATTAGATTGGAGTAAGTTTGTTGGCCTCCAAGTTTTTGTTTCTTTTAGGCTTTCCCATCTTCACGACTTCCTCCACACTCTCTTTAGTTGGTCCTCATTCCACCAAAAAATCAACATAATCATCCATACCTACCTTAAGCATGGTCAAATCTACCTTTATTGTTCATTGCACAAAATCTACTACACAATGAGTTCCCCACAAAAACTTGTAACCGAACAAAACCGACGGCTCTCCGATGCCAGCATGATTGATAATATAAAAGTCCATAAAAAACACGTACCCATGGATATCAACTCGTACTTCTTGCACAATCCTTCTCCTATACTTTGTATAACCATACGAACGAAACCTAGTTTGTTTAGCATTTATTCCGTCATATAGTAACCGCATAAGTCATACTGAGTTCCGCATACTATGCACCTTGGTTGTCCACGTTACATGGTATATCAAACCTCGTCAAAGGTTCGGGGTGTCGACGGGTACGTCGCACGTGAGAAAACTACCTTCTCATGACTATCTTCAGTCACTAAAATACTCTTGTGAGATAAAGCCTCAAATAGCTCAACCTATCTGTTAGTCTTCTCCACTTTTGTAATACTTGAATGACACTCATCGCTAAGCTCTCCCTCAAGTTCGTTAATGTAAGCCGAAATCTCACTCAAAAATTTCATTTTCTATAATTAAAACTAAAACAACACAATATAAAGATCACAAACGTTAGCGTTAGTTACAAATAATATATAAAACAAAAATAAAAATGATTAACTATCTACAAGCATACAAACCAAACTAAAATAAGTTAAACGGTTAATTTAGCCAAGCATTCAAACACTTTAAAAAAGAAATTCACAATTTTTTTTACATCTGAGAGTAGCCGACCAGCTGCTCAAAGCAGCTGGCAGCCGGGTGCAAACAGAAAAAAAGAGTTGGTCAGCCAAGCTAGGCAGCCGACCGGCTGCAGCAATTTCTACAACACAATTTTCTTTTTGGATTTTTTGATTTCCTTTTTTTAAATTTTAATTTTCCAAATTATTATAACACATTTTTAAGGCTTTTCTTTAAGAACATAAAAACAAAACAATTATACTTATTTTTGTATGAAGTTAATCAAACAATAGCTTGATCTAAACACCATTTATATATAACTTTTTCTTGAACTTTATTACTATTATGAACTCATGACAAATGTAATAGAATAACACAAATAAAACATCAAATAAACAAAAGATCATCTTATTACCTAAGCATAATCCAAATTAATACAAAATTCCTAAACTTTTATTCTCTTTTTATTTTATTTTAATAAAACTAATTTTTAACGCCGCCACTAATTAGTAGCGATTATAACATGAAAAATAAACAAATCCCCGGTAGCGGCGCAAAAAACTTGATGCACGTCTTGCACTCCTAGTTTTACATTTATAAGCAAGACTTAAGTGGGTTGTTTGAAAAATGTGAAATGTGGTACAATTTCATCAAGTTTGTTTGCCTTTTGGTTGGATATGATGATCCTTTAACTATTGCCTTGCAACAAAAAGTGGAAGGATATGTGGAATATGGTATAAGTGTTGCATTTAGTTCATGATTATGCATTTTCCTATGCATTATATGTGTCAGTTTGCTAGGCCGATCCTGATCTTTAGAGGGTGAGATGAGATGTTGTGTGTGTGTGTGTGTGTCAATATGTGGCCAGAAAACGTTTTGGCTTTGTCGCAATTTGATGCTAAGATCAACGGCCATGGCTGACTTAGAGTTATAATAATCAACGATTGAGGAACGTATTCACACAAAACACAAACGTATTTTTATATTGATGCATTGGTTTCCATGATTCTCCTTTATTATTGATGCATTGTGCTTTGATAACCTATGTCGTTTGTTACGTACGCAGCCTCTTTTATCTTATGGACACTTTATAAATTTAAAATAAAACTGATCCCATATATATTATGAGTTGCATATAAGCTGAGGCGAATTTTTTTGTTATGGCTAATATTAACAATTATCTCATACCTTATGGTTGCTACTACACTATTTGTGTGCTAACAAAAATTGTTTCTTCACCCCTCCGTACATTTCCGCCGTCCTTGCCAAGCAACGATAGAGACGGGTGCATGACGATTGTGATAGGCTTATTGGCCTTCCGGGTCGGATTCTGACATACGGTGTGTTGATCCCTTTTATTGGATCTATATTCTGTTAAGAGCTAGTATAGTAGTTTGTACTCAAACTAAAACACTTTAAGAACTCTTACTCACACTAAATAAGTTATGCGGAATCTAACTTATAAAACACTAAAGAACAGAATTACTTTTAACTATTCGATTATCTTATTAATCGACTTGAATGAGGTACATAAATGACATTGTACCTATGTTTCTTTTATAGAGTAAGGAACCCTAGAAACCTTAGAATGTTCTATAAAGATAACTATATCACAGACGATATATTATCAATATTCTAACTATTTAAGTATATCACATAAGATATACTCTAACTATAACTATGACATATCTTATACAAAGATATATTCGTCCTAATCAGTATAGCAGTACTTACTTTATAAGTAGCAGTACTTACTATGTACCGCGTTAACACTAACGGTACTTGCATAATACTAACAGTACTTAAATTACACTGACGGTACTTGACACTTAACAAATAATTCCCAACAATCCTCCCCTAAACAAGAATGATAACTTGTTGTCTTCTTGTTTCTCTTTGTACTGGATGTATTTAAAATACATGTCTTCAGTCTTTCTTTCATCCTTGGATTGAACTTGGTAATTTGTATTTGTATCCAAATGAATATAGCCAAACACTTCAAATGTAGATCTTCTTCTGATAAGATAATCTTCAAACATCATGAACATCATCTTTTTCTTCAACTTATGATCTTCTTGTGTCTTGTAACATTCAGTTCTCTTTGCAGCAACAGTAATAGTCTTCTTGAGTTAAATCTATGAACTCTGAATCATGAACTTCAGTCTTGATTTGATGAGACAAAACCTTCTAAGTATTTTCTTCTTTGAATACTTCTTTGCTTGCAATCTTCATACCTGAAATAAAACAGTTAACAACAAAAACCAATATGTATTGGCTTCATGATTTTTAGCAAATCACCAGCTATCAATGGATTTGATAAATTCTTTACCAGTTAGCCGTACATTCTGGAATAGCCAATACTTTATTCATAAAGAATAAGGTGTACTGATAACCTTATAATTTTTGGTAAATTGTCAACCATCAACGGATTTGATGAAGTCTTTACCTAGTACCGTTTGTCTAGGACTAGCCAACTCTTTGTCTCGAAACAAGGTGAGTTAGAACCATATAGTTTTTAGCAAACTATCAGCTTTCAACGGATTTGAGAAGTCTTTACCACAAACCGTTTTCTTATGGACTAGCCAGTTCTTATGTATGTTAGACATGGTGAACTGAGAACCATTTGTGAAGTGTGATTGAAAGTCAAACACTTAAGGCTCTTTCTCAGCTTCTTCCTCATCTTTCAAATCCTTGATTTGTTGTTTAACCATTCTGATCAACTCCAAAGCATCAACAGATTCTTCTGTAACTTCCAATTTTTGGTCTAACATTCTTTCCAACCATCTTCTTTTGAAAGGGTAAGTCTTCTCTTGCAGCATATAGTATGTAACATCATCTATATCCAAAATATGCAATCCACATGACCTATAATATCTCCAGTAACTAGGAACCTGATTCTCTAATTCCTTCAACATTTCTTGATCATAGTTATGTGGCTCATACATAAAGAGAAATTCCCTATATAATAGTGATACTTCATTTTTACCTACACTGGCTTCTTGAACTAACTTGAAAATATCCTGAATATATTGTCTGTCAAGAATGTGAAGAATATCCTCCAAAAGTCTGAATATCCTTGTTGTGCCATCAGTTCTTTGAATTCCATGAGCTTCAAGTCCTTGATCCATATAGTAAATCCATCTAGCAATAGATGATCTCTTTCCAAAAATCTCTGTATCAATACATTGATCTTCAAATTTTACAATCTTCAAGTACTTCTTCAAGCTCTCATCATCATCACTATCTTTTGTTGTTGATTTAGCCTCTTGGCTTTCTTCTTTATCTTTGTTGACCTTTTCCTTTTAACACCCTTGGAGGTTCCTTCAAGTTCTGTTGAACCCTCTTCCAAGTTTGTATGTATCGTCTCTTCAGTATGTACTGTTGACTGTGTATGTAATGCTTGTATATTTTCAGTCTGAGCAATATCTTGAGCTTCAACTCCTTCATTCATTCTTTGATCAGTCTCTTTCTCCCTTGAACTTACCTTCTCCTTTCTATTCTTCCTCACATAAGTGGTCTTGATAGGTGGAGATGTATTTGTAGGTTCAGCAGTACTTGGCTCAATTCTAGGAGTACTTCCAAATTGCCTTTGTTGTTGCAGATGTCTTTTAAGCTCTTCAACAACCATTCTATCTGCTTCATATCCAATCTCAACAAAATTCAATTTAGTTATCTTATTTTGCTCATACAAAGTCTTGATTTCTTCAAAAAATTTCTTGACCAGCTGAATATGAGTAAAACCCTTAACTCTCTTAAGAAAATTCATCATTTGATTTCTAATCTTCATAGTAGTTGGAGGCTTAATCTTTCTCTTCTTCTCTTTTCAGCAAAGAATCTTTGTTGCTCCCTTACCAGATCATCAATCAACTTTGATTTTTCTTCTTCATCATAAGCATCTCTCTCTTCAGCTATTAATGAGTCTTCACGAAGCTCACTTGCATGTAATTCAGCTTGAATCCTATCATACTCTTGTATGTTCCATTCTTGCTGTATTCTCTTAGCTTCTAGCAAATGCTTCTTTGCTGCAAGTTCTTCTTGTAATTCATCTTCACGAATTTGTGCTTGCACTCTGAAAGCATATTCATCATCATGGTCCAACTGATTAAATCTGTACATGACTTTGCTTATATCATCATCTAAATCACTTTCATTTTCAGATTCTGATAATATCTGCTTCTTCCCCTTATCCTTTGGATTAATTTTAGGTAGCTTCTTCTTCAGCTTGGAAGGTCTTTCCTCATCAGCTTGCTGTTGAATAACTATACCTTTAGTAGGGTGTGAAGCTTGAACTTTCTTACCTTGAATTTGATCCTTTTTGGCAAGAACTTCTTGTTGTGTCTTTTTCTCTGCCTCTGCTTGTTTAGTCTTCTCAACTGAATTCTTCTTTCTTAAGTCAAGCAGTAATTGGGCTAAAGTCTCATCCTCTCCAAAAGGAGTTTGACTTTCTAGTGAAGGATGATCACCAGCGGTACTTGCAATCGGCTTAGTGGGCTTAGCAGTACTTGGGTCTTCAACAATGTCAGCAGTACTTGCAGTCGGCTTAGTTGGCTTAGCAGTACTTGGATCTTCAACAATGTTGATTTCACCAGTATTAGACACACTTGTTTCTTCAATCACTTGTGTATCCCCATATACTCTTTCTTCTATAGAAGCCATCATTTCAACTTGCACCTCTTCAGTCTTGTCTGATCCATTGCTCATTCTTGATCTAGACAGTACTTGCAAAGTCTGTTTCCTCTGAAACCATACTTGTCTTTGTGGTGGTGGAGTTGAAGATACAGGAAATTGAATGTTAATTTCCTCTAACTTCTCATAGAAAGTACTCTAATTCACTTGAAGTGGTGATTGAGGTGTTGGGTGCTGGTTGAGTTACCATCATTTCTTCAACTTGTGGCTCCTCATGAGTAGGTCGTGGTTCTTCTTGTTGAATCTCCATATTTGAAGGTCCATCCACACCAGTCTCTAAACCAGTTCCATCTTCATAAGTCCCCATGACATCTTCATCCAGCTCAAAATTGATGTCATTTCCAGAGATCCTTGTCTGATTATCAAAAGAAGGTGGTTGTTCTTCATAATTCCTCCCCTGTTTGGTTGCATTCAGTTGCCTTTTCTTGTGGTTCCTGAATCTTTTCTTCTTGAGTGCAGCCTTCTGAATAGATCTATGTTGCCTCATCCAAGGTGATGCTTTGTTCCTCAACTTGATTAGGCTAACTTCCAATTCAACAATTTTCTTGTCTTGAACAATCTTTTCTTTCTGCAACACCTGTACCTGTTGGGACAAACTAGTACACAAAGCAGTTAAATTTGTAACATCCACCACCTCTGGTGCTTGTGCTTGTGGGGAACCACTAGCAGCAATAGAAGCAGCAGGTGTGTGGATCATCTCATCATTGTTTGGTGGAGCACCAACATTGTGAGAGGAAGATTGTGAATCTTCTAGGGAATGGGAACTCTGGTGAGAAGGAGTTTGCTGAGAAGCACTAGCATTGCTAGGTTCCTCACCTTCTTGATTGGCAGGTTGGACTAACATATGAGCAAACAATGGTGTAACTATTCCTGTAAAGGCATTGCCTTGTTTGGTCAAGAAAGAGAAAGTTCTCTTTGTGAATGTAGGAACATCCCATGTATCAGTTAACTCTGGTAGGTTAGGTATTTGGTCACAAATAAAGTCTGAATGAATCTAGGATACATCAAAAACTTTTTAGTTCCTTCCAAATTCCTAGTCATGCCCTCAAAAATTAATTTTGAAAAATTAAAAACTCTGTTATTTGCTAGACAAATACCAGCCGACGCCAATGTAGCAGGAATTTGATCAAAAGATGTACTTTTAGAGCTTAAACAGTGAATAATAACATGAAAAAGCAATTTCCATTGAGGTAAAAATAACGCTTTAAAGAAAGTAAGACTTTCCCTACCACCTCCATAGCCCATGCCTTCAAGGCCATCATGAATCTCTGTATTATTAAGCATATTAAGTCCATTTTCATGATTTAATCTCAAACTTGCCCTTAGCAGTACCTCAGTTATATATATATTTCTATGATTCACCCTAGCCTTAATGCAAGGTTGATCAAAACAAGTACCTAACACAACAGTATTCCAAAATTGTTCAACAATAGGAATGGAGACAATGGGACTTACAGTGAGTGCAAAACGAACATGACTTCGAGATAAGAAACTAAGAATCTCATGGAAACCAAGAGAGTCATTATTCGTAGCAAGATTCGCAACCAAATTATGCTTAGAGATCACTTGTAAAGCAACCATTAGTATTTTTGATGATCGAAAAATTAGAGAGAAGGTTATAGAATCAAGAGATAAAAATAAAAGATTAGGTGAATCAATTGTATAATTGGAGTAAGTATTTAAGTAAATAACAAACCCAAGCGCGAAGAAACCGCCAAATTTACAAAAGAGACCCTTAACGATACAACGGACATGTAGCGGTACATGGAACATAAGCGGTACTTGAATTTGTGCTAGCGGTACTTGGAGTTATAACGGCACCTCACAATGTTGACCAGTTCATGCTTTCTACTATCATTGTAACCTCTTTTATCTTTTTCTATTAACCTGTAATTACATCAAAAACACAAAACATAGACTATACAATAAAAATTATAAAAATTTGTACAACTATTACCTCCCCTCAACATATGCAGTAGTCTATTGGTTGAGCATACCATTATGTGTCACCAAGAATTCAAATCTCTTTGCATCGTATGCCTTGGTCAACAAATCAGCTACATTGTTGTCTGTACGAATCTTCAAGACTTGAATAAGCTTCTTGTCATAAGCATCTCTTATAAAGTGATGTCTTATTTCAATTTGCTTGGTCTTGGAGTGAAATACTGGATTCTTCACAATGCATATAGTACTTTCATTATCAATGTAAATCTTGGTGTTCATGAAGTTAAACCCATAATCTAACAATTGATTTTGAATCCAAAGTGCTTGTCCACAGTAATGAGCAGCAACTACATATTCAGCTTCAGTTGTAGAAGTAGCAACAATGGTTTGCTTCTTACACTGCCATGATATGAGTCTTTTGCCTAGGAATTGACAACCTCCTGTTGTGGATTTCCTATCATGATTGGCTCCAGCATAATCACTGTCTGGGTAAGCTTCTAATTCAAAGGTGGAATCTCTAGGATACCATAATCCTAAATTAGGTTGACTTTTAAGATACTTAAAAAACTTCTTCACAGCATGTAGATGTGACACCTTTGGATGAACTTGGAACCTTGAACAGGTACACACAGCAAACACAATATCTGGCCTTGAAGCAGTAAGATACATCAATGAACCAATCATTGATCTGTATAGATGAATATCAACATTTTCTCCATGTTCATCTTTTGATAAAGACTTCTTAGCTTCAAAAGGTGTGCTTATACTCCTTGTATCCATACATGAAAATTTCTTCAAGATTTCAGCAACATATTTATCTTGGCTGATAAATATTCCATCTTTCCTTTGTTTGACTTGCAGTCCTAAAAAGAAAGTTAGTTCTCCCATAGAAATCATTTGAAATCTTCCTTTCACTAAAGCCTCAAACTCTTCACACCATGTCTTCTTGGTAGAACCAAAAATGATGTCATCAACATAAACTTGAACTAGAATGATATCCTTAGTATTCTTCTTGATGAACAAAGTTTTGTCGATGGTCCTCTCCTATATCCATGCTCTAGCAAAAAATTGGATAAAGTTGCATACCAGGCTCTTGGAGCTTGATGCAGACCATAAAGTGCTTTAATAACCTTGTAGAGTCTATTGGGGAATTTAGGATCTACAAAACCTGGAGGTTGTGATACATATACCTCCTCTGAAATAAACCATATAGAAAGGCACTTTTCACATCCATTTGATAGACTATAAAACCCATATATGATGCAAAGGCCAAAAATAACCCAATGGCTTCTATCTTTGCCACAGGTGCAAAAACCTCATCATAGTCTATCCCTTCTTCCTGTCTATAGCCTTGAGCAACAAGTCTGGCCTTGTTTCTCACAACAACTCCTCTTTCATCCTTCTTGTTCCTGAAAACCCATCTAGTACCAATTACTCTCTTACCTGAGGGAAGATCCACAAGAATCCAAACTTTTTGTAGCTCAAATTGTGTTAATTCTTCTTGAATGGCATCTACCCAACTTTCTTCATCAAGAGCCTGAGAAATGTTTTTGGGCTTTATTTGTGATAAGAAACAGGCAAACAAACAATGCTGAGTATCTTTATGATTTGTTCTCTGCTGTTGTTTGACATAACTCACAAGTGCATGAGTTTCAATATTGGTTTGAAGTTGTCTTCTGGTTTGTACAACAGATTTGGGATCTCCAATGATCTGTGTAGTAGGATGGTTGTTGACTTTATGAGTGGGAATAGAACTGACTAGAATTTCTGTTTCCAAATTGTTGAAATCAGTTACTGCACCCTGCTCATCATAGGAAGCTTTGGAGAAGATTCCTTCTGCTGGACTAGCATATAAGTCTTCATCGTCCATAGCTTGTAAAATCTCTTCTAGTGAATCAACGATTTAGCAGATTTTGACTTAGCAGTACTTGCAGATGAAGTACCGCTAGGTGTAGTATCTACTGCTGAGTGTTGTGACTCAAAAGATTCTTCTCCTAAATGCTTATTAGCAGATGTAGCATTGTTTTCTTGATCTTGAAGCCTCTGAAGCTCTTAGGAGGCTTGATCATCTTTTGATGGAATGGTTTGCTTCTTAGGAGTAGCAGACATGGGAGTAACAGTAGGCATATTAGGCACATAGATATGAACATCATCATTTGATGAAGAAACATCTTCTTGAGTACCTGCATTATATTCACTTGACTCCTCACCTGCAATGTTAGTTTGACAATCCTTTTGCAAAGAATAGTAATCCATGGAGTTAGTTAGATAATCTAAATCAAACATCCAAGCATAACCTATTCCTGGAACATTGGGTTTATTTTCTAAGAAATTAACATGGGCATTTTCTTCAACCTTTTTAGATGCCAAATTATAAACCCTATATGCTTTACTTTGCACTGAGTATCCTACAAGATATCCTGGATCAGACTTTCCATCAAACTTTCCCAAATAATCAAGAGTATTTAGTATAGACACATGACACCCAAAAGGTCTTAAATGACTTATGGTAGGCTTTACACCAGTCACAAGTTCATAAGGTGTTTTGTTTTGAAGCTTGGTCACTAAGACTCTATTTAACACATAACATGCAGTGTTGATTGCTTCTGCCTAAAAGGTATTTGGCAAAAGAGAATTAGCCAGCATAGTTCTAGCAGCCTCAATCAGTGTCCTATTCTTCCTTTCAACTACTCCATTTTGTTGTGGAGTCCTAGGATTACTAAATTGTCTCTTAATTCCTTTAGCAGAATTCATCAAATTCAGCATTCTTGAATTTTGTCCCGTTATTAGTCCTAATGATTAAAACCTGTTTAGTGAACTGCTTTTCAACTAAAGTGATAAAATCCTTAAGTAATTCATTTGTTTCACTTTTAAGAGCTAAAAAGAAAACCCAATTGAATCTACTATAATCATCAGTTATGACTAGACAAAAGGTCTTATGAATAATGCTTCTTATAGAAACTGGACCAAACAAATCCATATGCAAAAGCTGCAAAGGTTTTGTCACACTGTTGATAGTCTTGGTCTTACAAGAGGCTCTATGTTGTTTACCTTTTTGACAGGCAGCACATGTGAAATCGTTTTGAAAAGACTTGTTAGGTAAACCTCTAACCAAATTCCTATTCACTAATCTGTTAAGATTCTTGAAATTCACATGACCTAACATTCTATGCCATAAATTAGACTCACCAAAAGAAGCCTTAGCTAGTGATAGGTGTGAAAACACCCATCCTTTTTACCACTTAATTACAATAATAACCGAGCCAAAACGTGTATTTTATGTCATTTATGTCGGAATTATGCGTGGTTTGTGTTTTTGTTGTGATTTAGGACGAAAAGGTGAAAAGTGGAGAAAACACGGCATTCACGGGCTTTTATCGAAGAAAAAGACGAAGGATGAAGTCGAAAGATCAAGAGTGGAAAAAGAACGGAAGTCCAAGACCAATTCTGAAGATTTATCGAAGAAAAAGTCAAAGGACGGGAGTTTACTAAAAAGCCGAAGAACTCGAGTCTTATTTATAAAGAAAAATCAAGACGAGTTAAAGAAATCCCAAGACAAAGTCCAAGATTAACAAAAGATAAAGAAGAAAAGGACTTAAGTGTGCAATTAAGGCAAAGAGGAAAGAGGGAGGAAGCTTCCTAAGCTCCTCCCTAATCACCCCTATAAATAGATTAGGCCTAGTTCATTTTTATTGGTTGGGTGGTTTGACAAACCACCACTTCCACCATTTTCATACTTGTCATTTCATTTCTTTCACTTTAATTAATTGTTATGCACTTTTAATCATTTAATTTTCAAGTAAGTTTTCAATTATTATTCTTTAATCTCTACTTTTCTTGTCTTAATCTCTCATCCTCCTTTCTTGATTTTTGTTTGCTTTTGGTGCGATTACATTTGATCCGTGTTGTTCATTCATGTTTTCGTGCTTAAAAGTTCATCTTTTTATAGTTCGATTTTAAAAGTTTGTTTCTTTTAAGTTTGATAAGTTGTTATTCATGCTTATTGAGTTCATCTCTCTTTGGATTCGTTCTAGTTTTGGTCATTAGCTTATTTCAATAGCTTATTTCCTTTGCTTTTTGTTTCGGATCACACTCAAATCGGAAAAGGTGTTAAAACCCTTTTCCGATCAACTCTTTCTGATCTACAGCCCCTTTTTCCGATCATCAAATCGGAAAAGGGTTTTGCTTTTTCCGATTGGCTCCCTGTTGGCTTATTCCGATTGGACCCCCTCGCCAAGTATTCCGATCAGGACCTTTTTCCTTATTCCGATTATTTGCATTTACGATATTCCGATCAGCTTGTTTTGTTTATATTCCGATTGCATCACTTTTCCATCATTCCGATTGGCTAGCTTTGATGATATTCCGACGGGTGGATTTGGTACATTCCGATCAAATGATCGGAATATATTCCGATCTGACCCTTTAGCACATTCCGACCATCCTTTCCGATGGGTTTACATTCCGATCGGATTCCGATTGGATTCCGATCGGGTGTATTCCGATGGGTTGTTTTTGTTTTGTTTTATTATTTTGTTTTAGTTTAAGTGTCAAGTTCTCTCGTTTTATTTTTAGTTCATTTTTAATTCGTTTTGCATTTTTATTTAATTGTCAATTTACTTTTCGCTAAGTTTTAATTTTACGTCATTTACTTTTAACGTTTTAAATATTGCACCTTTTACTTTTCAACTAGTTTTAGTCTTAATTTCCCGTCCTTTATTATTAAGTTTTGCACATTTATTTTACAAAAACCAAAAATTTGTTTTACCAAGAACAACTAACCTCTCACAATTAACCGGAAATCAATTCGAGAAGATACCGAGAATAACGAACTTTCAACGAGTAAAATCTCTTTACATTAAAATGGCGCCGCTGCCGGCTCTTTTCGTGAGGATCTACGGTTTTTTGTGAGAGACGCGTTGGATTTTGGGATCCGTTCACTCGTGAACGTTATTTTTCGTGTCCAAAAATTTTCAAAAATCACAAAAACATTTGTAAAATCATAAAAAGCATTTCTTTTTCAAAGTTTTGCACCAAAAATATTCTTCTTGCTTATCTATCTTTCTTTATGGATTTTTATGTCCATTGCGTCCGGTGTGGGAAACAATTATCTGGGAACAACTCTTGTCAATGGTGTACATGTGAGCGGTGCGGAAATGATATCGACTACACACAAAACGGATTTTGTCCCTTATGCAACTCGACTAATTCATTCTTTTTGAACCCACCTCATGTTCCCCCGTGCATCTATTGTGGAAGCGATTCTCATTGGCATGTTTCGTGCCCGGTTCGATACCCGTATGGTCACGGGCAAGAACCGGGGTACAATTATGACAATGATAATAGCTATCCACAAGCCGCACCTGATTTTTCTCCATACCCGGTTTGCAACAACTGTGGGGGTCCTCACGACACTTATTATTGTCAACCAATGAATTATTATGAGCAAAATCCGTGTCCTCAGTTTTCTTCACCTATGGATTATTATGAACCAAACCCGGTTTCTAATTCTTCTCAACCGATGAACAACTATGAGCAACATCCGTGCTATAATTCCGGTTTTCAAAATCTTGAGCCCCCACCGCACTCACTCGATCATCAGCCTTGTCACGGGATGAGTTACCAAGAACCAATCGTCGATCTTGCTACAGCCTTTCAAGAACAAAGAAACGATCTTGCTACAACTTTTCAAGAGCAATCGAAAGAGCTTTTACACACGCTGCGAACTTGTATGGAGTCATTTTTACAGCAGCGAGATCAGACGAGTACTCATATCCCTGAGCATATTATTGGCCCTATAGATAATGAGGAGAGTGATGACGATATTGAGGTTATTTTCGACGAAGAGGAATTTCTAACGCAAAATACTTCACTCCTTCGTGATGATGGTTTTCACATTCCTGAGATCGATGAATATCTTGATATTGATACACCCGTGGAATACATATCCGGGTATTCTGATGTGGAGGGATATATACTTTTTCTAGAGGATTTATTACACGATGACACTATACCTTCTATCCCAGAGGTGGAAAGACGTGAATCTAATGAAAAAGGGACGCAGGTGCAAGGTAATTGTTCTCATACTTCTCATATTATATTGCCACCTCATCCTACCACGTACACACCCAAGCGGGTGATGTATCATCTTTACTCTCCTCGGTTCATACCGGGAAATGAGGATGAGTGCTTTGACCCGGGAGGTGACAATGACAATTCTATAATTGATACCCTCACGGCTTTGCCGCTTGCTCAGCATCTATTGTCTTTGGGGGAGGACAATGTGCTTACTTTACCCAACCCACCTCCCGTAGATCTTGATTTCACATACTTCTTGTATGTTGAACGGACCTTTCTCCCATACAAGACTTATCCCCCCGCCTCTCCTTTGTTGATGTCAACCGGGAACGAGGACAAGGTCTTTGATCCCGGTATTACATACGAGGCTTCCCCATGGACCATTTAATTCGGGGACGAGTCAGGCTCGTGACTCGGTTAATATAAACAAGCGCTTTTTGAGAGGCAACCCAATTATCTATCTATTTTTCCTGTTTTCACCATAAGTGTAGAGGGAGCCCCGTTGGTGTTTCTTATTCTCTTTCTTATCATGTGCAGGGATTAGAGCTTCAAAGACACACTCTTGATGACTTTTGACGAACCGTGATTCCGTGTTCCCTTCTTCCCGGTTCTATCCTAAACTCTTTTCGATTCACTATTTTATATCTCTCAATATTAAAATAGGAATCTCTTTAGTTGTCTTTTCCTTAACAAGATTTAACCAAAGTGCACAATGTCCTAAGTGTAGGGGAGTTTACTCCCACATGCTTAAACATTGAGGACAATGTTTATATTAAGTGTAGGGGGGACTTCTATCGAAGTTAAGTGGTCTTTTCCTTGTATTTGCCCTCATTTTAACCGAAAAATCAATTTTTCGACATTTTTCAAAAATTTTAATCTATTTTGGCCTAGTTGTAGTCTCCTTTATTTTTGTTACTTTCTAGCATTTTAATAAAATGGTTTTAGCAAGTTTAGATATCTTAGATATATTAGGCCCGTTGTGAGTATTTTGACTCAACCCGAGTTTACTTATCCAAGTTCACTCTAGCTAGTATCCTTAACCGTGTAGACCTTAATTGGTTTATTGGGCTAAGCATCCACGAGTCTCATTCCTTGAGATTTTAAATTGTGGAGAACGAGAAATGATAGAGTTGGTTACAAGTTTGGTATTCTCTCATTAACTTATGTGAGTTAATTATGATCTTTTTCTCCCATCACTTGCTAATAAATTATCTGCAATAAGTAAGGTCGTACGATCTGAAAAGTTACTTAGCTTCTAGCCCAAGATCGTTTAAAAGTTGCTCGGTAATGATAAGAGTTCATAGCCAAGGCATAACTTATGAAGCGGGGCGCGAAGATTGGTGAGTCCGAAAAGGCCCTAACAAGGCATGAGGATTCCATTTTATTGCTGAAGATCCAAAGTGATGTGAAAAGCATTATTCCCAAAATCAATATGAAGGATCAAGACTCACGACGAAAAGCAATCAACTCCCATAAAGATCATGGAGAAGTCTATCCGAAAAGACCCTAACAAGGTATGAGGATAAATTGATCCAAGTCCGAAAAGGAGGCGGATCGTTGTATCTCAAAATCCCAATTAGAGATTGAAGAAATAATCATGAAGTCGTGGTCAACAAAGCTGGAGTACCCCTCAAAAGTCTCCAAGTGAAGAAACTCTATAACGAAGAGAAGACCATTATCTCAAAAACGTCTCTCGAAGATATGAAGTATGAAGTACATGCCAAATATCGGCCCGAGAAAGGTCTCAAATCGTGAACCGAGTTATGCCAAGATATGAACTTTTTGATATCCCGAGAAGCAGTTTTAAGAGATTTTGTCCTTTAGCTAACTATTGATCAAATCGTCCTACTTTGCTTTCAGCCTAAATAAATTATCAAAATAAGTCAACAATGCATCCTCGTGATCATTCAAGACATCATTAAAATATAAGAGATACTCGTAGGAATAAGGGATTTTAAGTGATTAATTGAACCACATGAGTAAATGTTTGTTATGCTAACTTGTACTAACAATGATCTTGTTTTTAAGCTTGGCATGGGGAACGTGAAACTTGAGGGTGATGAACATTCATGACACACAAGCCCTAATGTAAGTCTTAGATTTCTTTACAAGTTTCTTCATTGTTGCATCTTGTTATTTTCTATCTTTTTTATTTTCCTTAGTTGTTTAATAAAGGCCAAGGTAGGTTGATTATGATGGAAAATGTAAAACGTGCTTTGTAACTAATGCATTGCATGAGGACATTGCAATGGTTAAGTGTAGGGGATTTGATAGGTGTGAAAACACCCATCCTTTTTACCACTTAATTACAATAATAACCGAGCCAAAACGTGTATTTTATGTCATTTATGTCGGAATTATGCGTGGTTTGTGTTTTTATTGTGATTTAGGACGAAAAGGTGAAAAGTGGAGAAAACACGGCATTCACGGGCTTTTATCGAAGAAAAAGACGAAGGATGAAGTCGAAAGATCAAGAGTGGAAAAAGAACGGAAGTCCAAGACCAATTCTGAAGATTTATCGAAGAAAAAGTCAAAGGACGGGAGTTTACTAAAAAGCCGAAGAACTCGAGTCTTATTTATAAAGAAAAATCAAGACGAGTTAAAGAAATCCCAAGACAAAGTCCAAGATTAACAAAAGATAAAGAAGAAAAGGACTTAAGTGTGCAATTAAGGCAAAGAGGAAAGAGGGAGGAAGCTTCCTAAGCTCCTCCCTAATCACCCCTATAAATAGATTAGGCCTACTTCATTTTTATGTGGTTGGGTGGTTTGACAAACCACCACTTCCACCATTTTCATACTTGTCATTTCATTTCTTTCACTTTAATTAATTGTTATGCACTTTTAATCATTTAATTTTCAAGTAAGTTTTCAATTATTGTTCTTTAATCTTTACTTTTCTTGTCTTAATCTCTCATCCTCCTTTCTTGATTTTTGTTTGCTTTTGGTGCGATTACATTTGATCCGTCTTGTTCATTCATGTTTTCGTGCTTAAAAGTTCATCTTTTTATACTTTGATTTTAAAAGTTTGTTTCTTTTAAGTTTGATAAGTTGTTATTCATGCTTATTGAGTTCATCTCTCTTTGGATTCGTTCTAGTTTTGGTCATTAGCTTATTTCAATAGCTTATTTCCTTTGCTTTATGTTTCGGATCACACTCAAATCGGAAAAGGTGTTAAAACCCTTTTCCGATCAACTCTTTCCGATCTACAGCCCCTTTTTCCGATCATCAAATCGGAAAAGGGTTTTGCTTTTTCCGATTGGCTCCCTGTTGGCTTATTCCGATTGGACCCCCTAGCCAAGTATTCCGATCAGGACCTTTTTCCTTATTCCGATTATTTGCATTTACGATATTCCGATCAGCTTGTTTTGTTTATATTCCGATTGCATCACTTTTCCATCATTCCGATTGGCTAGCTTTGATGATATTCCGACGGGTGGATTTGGTACATTCCGATCAAACGATCGAAATATATTCCGATCTGACCCTTTAGCACATTCCGACCATCCTTTCCAATGGGTTTACATTCCGATCGGATTCCGATTGGATTCCGATCGGGTGTATTACGATGGGTTGTTTTTGTTTTGTTTTATGATTTTGTTTTAGTTTAAGTGTCAAGTTCTCTCGTTTTATTTTTAGTTCATTTTTAATTCGTTTTGCATTTTTATTTAATTGTCAATTTACTTTTCGCTAAGTTTTAATTTTACGTCATTTACTTTTAACGTTTTAAATATTGCACCTTTTACTTTTCAACTAGTTTTAGTCTTAATTTCCCGTCCTTTATTATTAAGTTTTGCACATTTATTTTACCAAAACCAAAAATTTGTTTTACCAAGAACAACTAACCTCTCACAATTAACCGGAAATCAATTCGAGAAGATACCGAGAATAACGAACTTTCAACGAGTAAAATCTCTTTACATTAAAATGGCGCCGCTGCCGGCTCTTTTCGTGAGGATCTACGGTTTTTTGTGAGAGACGCGTTGGATTTTGGGATTCGTTCACTCGTGAACGTTATTTTTCGTGTCCAAAAATTTTCAAAAATCACAAAAACATTTGTAAAATCATAAAAAGCATTTCTTTTTCAAAGTTTTGCACCAAAAATATTCTTCTGGCTTATCTATCTTTCTTTATGGATTTTTATGTCCATTGCGTCCGGTGTGGGAAACAATTATCTGGGAACAACTCTTGTCAATGGTGTACATGTGAGCGGTGCGGAAATGTTATCGACTACACACAAAACGGATTTTGTCCCTTGTGCAACTCGACTAATTCATTCTTTTTGAACCCACCTCCTGTTCCCCCGTGCATCTATTGTGGAAGCGATTCTCATTGGCATGTTTCGTGCCCGGTTCGATACCCGTATGGTCACGGGCAAGAACCGGGGTACAATTACGACAATGATAATAGCTATCCACAAGCCGCACCTGATTTTTCTCCATACCCGGTTTGCAACAACTGTGGGGGTCCTCACGACCTTATTATTGTCAACCAATGAATTATTATAAGCAAAATCCGTGTCCTCAGTTTTCTTCACCTATGGATTATTATGAACCAAACCCGGTTTCTAATTCTTCTCAACCGATGAACAACTATGAGCAACATCCGTGCTATAATTCCGGTTTTCAAAATCTTGAGCCCCCACCGCACTCACTCGATCATCAGCCTTGTCACGGGATGAGTTACCAAGAACCAATTGTCGATCTTGCCACAGCCTTTCAAGAACAAAGAAACGATCTTGCTACAGCTTTTCAAGAGCAATCGAAAGAGCTTTTACACACGCTGCGAACTTGTATGGAGTCATTTTTACAGCAGCGAGATCAGACAAGTACTCATATCCCTGAGCATATTATTGGCCCTATAGATAATGAGGAGAGTGATGACGATATTGAGGTTATTTTCAACGAAGAGGAATTTCTAACGCAAAATACTTCACTCCTTCGTGATGATGGTTTTCACATTCCTGAGATCGATGAATATCTTGATATTGATACACCCGTGGAATACATATCCGGGTATTCTGATGTGGAGGGAGATATACTTTTTCTAGAGGATTTATTACACGATGACACTATACCTTCTATCCCAGAGGTGGAAAGACATGAATCTAATGAAAAAGGGACGCAGGTGCAAGGTAATTGTTCTCATACTTCTCATATTATATTGCCACCTCATCCTACCACGTACACACCCAAGCGGGTGATGTATCATCTTTACTCTCCTCGGTTCATACTGGGAAATGAGGATGAGTGCTTTGACCCGGGAGGTGACAATGATAATTCTATAATTGATACCCTCACGGCTTTGCCGCTTGCTCAGCATCTATTGTCTTTGGGGGAGGACAATGTGCTTACTTTACCCAACCCACCTCCCGTAGATCTTGATTTCACATACTTCTCGTATGTTGAACGGACCTTTCTCCCATACAAGACTTATCCCCCCGCCTCTCCTTTGTTGATGTCAACCGGGAACGAGGACAAGGTCTTTGATCCCGGTATTACATACGAGGCTTCCCCATGGACCATTTAATTCGGGGACGAGTCAGGCTCGTGACTCGGTTAATATAAACAAGCGCTTTTTGAGAGGCAACCCAATTATCTATCTATTTTTCCTGTTTTCACCATAAGTGTAGAGGGAGCCCCGTTGGTGTTTCTTATTCTCTTTCTTATCATGTGCAGGGATTAGAGCTTCAAAGACACACTCTTGATGACTTTTGACGAACCGTGATTCCGTGTTCCCTTCTTCCCGGTTCTATCCTAAACTCTTTTCGATTCACTATTTTATATCTCTCAATATTAAAATAGGAATCTCTTTAGTTGTCTTTTCCTTAACAAGATTTAACCAAAGTGCACAATGTCCTAAGTGTAGCGGAGTTTACTCCCACATGCTTAAACATTGAGGACAATGTTTATATTAAGTGTAGGGGGGACTTCTATCGAAGTTAAGTGGTCTTTTCCTTGTATTTGCCCTCATTTTAACCGAAAAATCAATTTTTCGACATTTTTCAAAAATTTTAATCTATTTTGGCCTAGTTGTAGTCTCCTTTATTTTTGTTACTTTCTAGCATTTTAATAAAATGGTTTTAGCAAGTTTAGATATCTTAGATATATTAGGCCCGTTGTGAGTATTTTGACTCAACCCGAGTTTACTTATCCAAGTTCACTCTAGCTAGTATCCTTAACCGTGTAGACCTTAATTGGTTTATTGGGCTAAGCATCCACGAGTCTCATTCCTTGAGATTTTAAATTGTGGAGAACGAGAAATGATAGAGTTGGTTACAAGTTTGGTATTCTCTCATTAACTTATGTGAGTTAATTATGATCTTTTTCTCCCATCACTTGCTAATAAATTATCTGCAATAAGTAAGGTCGTACGATCTGAAAAGTTACTTAGCTTCTAGCCCAAGATCGTTTAAAAGTTGCTCGGTAATGATAAGAGTTCATAGCCAAGGCATAACTTATGAAGCGGGGCGCGAAGATTGGTGAGTCCGAAAAGGCCCTAACAAGGCATGAGGATTCCATTTTATTGCTGAAGATCCAAAGTGATGTGAAAAGCATTATTCCCAAAATCAATATGAAGGATCAAGACTCACGACGAAAAGCAATCAACTCCCATAAAGATCATGGAGAAGTCTATCCGAAAAGACCCTAACAAGGTATGAGGATAAATTGATCCAAGTCCGAAAAGGAGGCGGATCGTTGTATCTCAAAATCCCAATTAGAGATTGAAGAAATAATCATGAAGTCGTGGTCAACAAAGCTGGAGTACCCCTCAAAAGTCTCCAAGTGAAGAAACTCTATAACGAAGAGAAGACCATTATCTCAAAAACGTCTCTCGAAGATATGAAGTATGAAGTACATGCCAAATATCGGCCCGAGAAAGGTCTCAAATCGTGAACTGAGTTATGCCAAGATATGAACTTTTTGATATCCCGAGAAGCAGTTTTAAGAGATTTTGTCCTTTAGCTAACTATTGATCAAATCGTCCTACTTTGCTTTCAGCCTAAATAAAGTATCGAAATAAGTCAACAATGCATCCTCGTGATCATTCAAGACATCAATAAAATATAAGAGATACTCGTAGAAATAAGGGAGTTTAAGTGATTAATTGAACCACATGAGTAAATGTTTGTTATGCTAACTTGTACTAACAATGATCTTGTTTTTAAGCTTGGCATGGGGAACGTGAAACTTGAGGGTGATGAACATTCATGACACACAAGCCCTAATGTAAGTCTTAGATTTCTTTACAAGTTTCTTCCTTGTTGCATCTTGTTATCTATCTTTTTGATTTTCCTTAGTTGTTTAATAAAGGCCAAGGTAGGTTGATTATGATGGAAAATGTAAAACGTGCTTTGTAACTAATGCATTGCATGAGGACATTGCAATGGTTAAGTGTAGGGGATTTGATAGGTGTGAAAACACCCATCCTTTTTACCACTTAATTACAATAATAACCGAGCCAAAACGTGTATTTTATGTCATTTATGTCGGAATTATGCGTGGTTTGTGTTTTTGTTGTGATTTAGGACGAAAGGGTGAAAAGTGGAGAAAACACGGCATTCACGGGCTTTTATCGAAGAAAAAGACGAAGGATGAAGTCGAAAGATCAAGAGTGGAAAAAGAACGGAAGTCCAAGACCAATTCTGAAGATTTATCGAAGAAAAAGTCAAAGGACGGGAGTTTACTAAAAAGCCGAAGAACTCGAGTCTTATTTATAAAGAAAAATCAAGACGAGTTAAAGAAATCCCAAGACAAAGTCCAAGATTAACAAAAGATAAAGAAGAAAAGGACTTAAGTGTGAAATTAAGGCAAAGAGGAAAGAGGGAGGAAGCTTCCTAAGCTCCTCCCTAATCACCCCTATATATAGATTAGGCCTAGTTCATTTTTATGTGGTTGGGTGGTTTGACAAACCACCACTTCCACCATTTTCATACTTGTCATTTCATTTCTTTCACTTTAATTAATTGTTATGCACTTTTAATCATTTAATTTTCAAGTAAGTTTTCAATTATTGTTCTTTAATCTTTACTTTTCTTGTCTTAATCTCTCATCCTCCTTTCTTGATTTTTGTTTCCTTTTGGTGCGATTACATTTGATCCGTGTTGTTCATTTATGTTTTCGTGCTTAAAAGTTCATCTTTTTATAGTTTGATTTTAAAAGTTTGTTTCTTTTAAGTTTGATAAGTTGTTATTCATGCTTATTGAGTTCATCTCTCTTTGGATTCGTTCTAGTTTTGGTCATTAGCTTATATCAATAGCTTATTTCCTTTGCTTTTTGTTTCGGATCACACTCAAATCGGAAAAGGTGTTAAAACCCTTTTTCGGTCAACTCTTTCCGATCTACAGCCCCTTTTTCCGATCATCAAATCGGAAAAGGGTTTTGCTTTTTCCGATTGGCTCCCTGTTGGCTTATTCCGATTGGACCCCCTCGCCAAGTATTCCGATCAGGACCTTTTTCCTTATTCCGATTATTTGCATTTACGATATTCCGATCAGCTTGTTTTGTTTATATTCCGATTGCATCACTTTTCCATCATTCCGATTGGCTAGCTTTGATGATATTCCGACGGGTGGATTTGGTACATTCCGATCAAACGATCGGAATATATTCCGATCTGACCCTTTAGCACATTCCGACCATCCTTTCCGATGGGTTTACATTCCGATCGGATCCCGATTGGATTCCGATCGGGTGTATTCCGATGGGTTGTTTTTGTTTTATGATTTTGTTTTAGTTTAAGTGTCAAGTTCTCTCGTTTTATTTTTAGTTCATTTTTAATTCGTTTTGCATTTTTATTTAATTGTCAATTTACTTTTCGCTAAGTTTTAATTTTACGTCATTTACTTTTAACGTTTTAAATATTGCACCTTTTACTTTTCAACTAGTTTTAGTCTTAATTTCCCGTCCTTTATTATCAAGTTTTGCACATTTATTTTACCAAAACCAAAAATTTGTTTTACCAAGAACAACTAACCTCTCACAATTAACCGGAAATCAATTCGAGAAGATACCGAGAATAACGAACTTTCAACGAGTAAAATCTTTATATTAGCTAGCAAACATGTAATACCACCTGTTGGAAATCTTTACATTAACCGGAAATCAATTCGAGAAGATACCGAGAATAACGAACTTTCAACGAGTAAAATCTTTACATTAGCTAGCAAACATGTAATACCACCTGTTGGAGTAATAGTATGAAGATTAAAGGTGTACATATTTTCTTGCCTGGGTACTTTAAGAAGTATTTGAGATTCCTTAGGCATCTCAAAGTCTTTAGACAGCACCAAGCAGTCTTTGTCTGTGAACAGCACCGTGTTCTTCTTATCACACATTTGTGATACTGAAAATAGATTGAACTCATTCAATTCCTTCACAAAGAACACGTCTTCAAATTCCAACTTCCCTGTGTTGACTTTCCCTTTGCCAGTGATTCTACCTTTGCTACCTCCAAAGGCTACTGGTCTTCCTCTGAATTCTTCAAATTCAGCAAGAAAATCTTTGTTTCCTGTCATGTGTCTTGAGCATCCACTATCTACTATACCCTTATCCTTCAATTCATCAATTAGATGCCCCTGCACACAAATAAAACTCATTAGTTTTTAACAGGAACCCAAGCCACATTTGGCTCGGATCTTGTGGGACCTACACACTAGTTTGTTTTGAAGCATTCCCAGTAATGCTACTTTTTCTCTTATACTTCATGGTTTTAGTTATGTAGTCAAAGACATAGGGTGACTCTATGTGCTCAGACTTCTTTGCCTTAAGTACTGCTTTAGCGGTACTTGCTTTAACACATGATTTATCTCTTTTAGGAACCCACATTTGCACTGGTTTGTCATTATCCTTACTTTTAGATGTTTTAGCTTTTTCAACAACATTCTTAGAAGTCTTAGAGAACTTTGGTTTGACAGACTTTAAACCAGCAGTACTTAAGTTTGGTCTAGCAGTACTTGCAGGTCTAGACTTGCCGGTACATGGTTTACCAAACCATAAAGGTACTAGACCTTGTTTCATAAGTACTGCCCTAGGAATAAAACTTTTGGCAGGGTTATATTTAATCTGTTTGGCTACCCTTGAGTGATCAAACTTAGGTTTGTCATTCTTAAGTTTCTGATTCCTATTAACCTGTGCATTTTTCCCATTACTGTTTTTCATGACTCTTTGTGCAGCTTTTTGTTTCACAAATTTATCTTCATGTAAAGTACAATCTTTGATAAAATGACTTAGACTACCACAAACATAACATCATTTTCTTCTTAAATAAGACCCAAAAGGTTGTTTTGACTTAACTTTCTCAAAACCTAGCCCACCCCTTTTGGTTTTATTATGTTTTACATTGTTTTTCAATGTTTTGCTAGGAGTTTTTACCTGCTTGGGAGTAGAACTAGTCTTAGATTCTTCAGAAACAAAGTTTTCCATTAAAGGTGGATAAACAATGTTTTTGGTCACAACAGTCTTTTCTTGGGACAAAGTACTAGAGTTTGAGGTATTTTTAACCTTTGGTTCTTCTAACTCTATACTTGTACCATTACTAGGGGCATGAAACTTCCTGATAGTGGTGGAGGAACTGCCTTCATTCCTTCAACATATCTATCATTTTCAGGTGTATCATCTACCTCACTAGAACTATCAAAAATCCCTTTTGATAAGTCCTTGTCAGTTAAAGTTATCCCAGGTTGGTCCTCAATATATCCTAGGCCTGATTTATCATAATACCCCATTTGTGAATTAATCAATTTTCCCAATCCTTTAGAGGATTTTTGCCAATGATTAATCAGTTCCCTTTCATTATAAAGACTGGCTTTTAAAGCTTCATTTTCTGTTGATATTTTTAAAAGTTGTCTTTCAAAAGCTTTAATTTCCACATCTTTTTCCCTCATTTGAAGGGTTAAAATTCTTATTTTCTCTTCATAGTTTTGTTGAGCCTTTTTATACAAAACTATATTTTCTTATAATTTAACAACACCCTGTTTAAAAGCATTTAATTCTACAGTGCATGTGTTAACCTTTTGATACTGTTCCTCTAGTTCTACTTTTAAGCTATTAAATTTAAGAACACATTCTTTAGAACAAGGATGTACCTCAGTATCTTCATGTGAGAGAGCCATTAGACCAAGCTCTTCTTCTTCTTCATCTTCAGCCCAGTTCACCACTCCATCTACAGTTACCAATGCTTTGGTTCCTTTAGGACTCCTACTGTTTCCTTTTGGAAAGCTTTCAATTATTCTTGGACTAGTTCTATAGCTGTGCTTGGACTTCTGACTGCTACTCTCAGCTTTGTCTCTAGAGAATTCTCTTGCAAAGTGTCCATTCCTTCCACAGTTATAGCATTCAACTTTGGACTTGTCATATCCTAATGGCTCATTAGGATCTACAGTCATCTTTCTTCCAGTCTTCTTGAAGAACCTGTTAGATCTTACTGTCACCATAGCAGCTTGCCATTTAAGATCCAACTCTTCAACATCAGCATCATCCATTTGGAACAAGTCATTGAGTGTTAATCTTGGCCTGTTGTCTTGTCCAGCGAAGAATGAGAAGGCATCATTGTCACTAAACAATGGTGAAGACCTTCCATGTGGATTTTGAGAGACTATGGGGCTGCTTTCAATACTTTGTGGGTAAGTACTGCTTGTAAGTCCTCCAGCGGTATTTGTGAAGTATGTACCGCTGCTTGATCCACTAGCGGTATTATGAAAATAAGTACCGCTGTTTCCATCTAACACAAAAGCCAAGTTAGACTTTGTAGTAGTCGCTGCCTTAGTTACTTCAGTGCCTTGCACATCCATCTCGTATGCTCTAAGATTGTTGTAGAGATGATCAAAAGGAATTGTTTCCAGATCATCTCTTGTGATGAAGTGCATAGCCATTGCTTTCTACTCTGGTGGAACACTTCTTAAGAATTTTAAATTAGCTTCTTCATTAGGAATTACTTGTCCATAAACTGCTAATTGAATAAGCAGCTTACTGAACCTTCCATAGCCACCATGTATCCCCTCTATACTGGTAATTGAGAAGTTATCAAATTCTTGCTTAAGAACAATCTTCTTTATCTTCTTAGATTTGTCATTGCCTCCAAATCTAAGTTTTGTAGCATCCCACATAGCTTTAGCATCTTTATAATGATGAAAGATTGGTAAGATGTCTTCTGAAAGAGCCATAGCCAAAGCAGTTATGGCTTTTCTCTCTTTGATCTCTGCTTGTACCTCCTCAGCAGTCACAGCAGGCAGAGCATAGCATGTATCGTCTGGCAACCAGTGTAGCTTCTTAGGTGTGTTCCCATTCTTGATAACTTGCCACACATTGTGATCTGTGTGATTCAAGTAATGTTTCATCTGCATAGCCCATGTCTCATAATTGTCACCTTTGAGAACTAGGAGTTTAACATCAGATAGAGTATGATAAGGTGTTGTTGTAGAGGTAGCTACAACATTCACGGCTTGAACACCTTGTACTGGTGCAGGATGCACAACTTGTGGTTGTCCCTATGGTATAGGATCAGGGTCTTGAACATCATCTAAGTGAGCATCATCACCTTATGGTTGAGACATTGAGTTTTGGTGTGAGTGAAGTGTTTGGGGTTGTGTTCTTTTTTTTAGAGTTTCTCAACAAGCTCTGATACCACTTGTTGATCCCTTTGATTGGATCTATATTCTGTTAAGAACTAGTATAGTAGTTTGTAATCAAACTAAAACACTTTGATAACTCTTACTCACACTAAATAAGTTATGCGGAATCTAACTTATAAAGCACAGAAGAACAGAATTACTTTTAACTATTCGATTCTCTTATTAATCGACTTAAATGAGGTACATAAATAACATTGTACCTATGTTTCTTTTATAGAGTAAGGAACTCTATAAACCTTAGAATATTCTATAAAGATAACTATATCACAGATGATATATTATCAATATTCTAACTATTTGTATATCACATAAGATATACTCTAACTATAACTATGACATATCTTATACAAAGATATATTCGTCCTAATCAGTATAGCAGTACTTACTTTATATGTAGCAATACTTACTATGTACCGCGTTAACACTAACGGTACTTGCATGATACTAACAGTACTTAAATTACACTGACGGTACTTGACACTTAACAAATAATTCCCAACACGGTGTACTAGAATATAATTATGTATCCTTGGGATATGCGATCACTATGGCTATGATGAGTAACATATATGAGTATGTGGTAATGTATCTGTTGGAAGCTCGTAAAAGGCCATGATGATACTATTCGAGCGTCCCTAAGTGGATTCGAGCAAGATTTGGATTGTGTGCCTCTTGGTGAGGCAAGCTTTGTATGTTCGAAGCCCGAGCGCACATTTCCTGATATCTAATTGCTCACTTATATGAGCCTGAACCTACCATAAAAAATACTTTACCCTTTCTCTTTGACCTACAATGTGTCATCAGGATTACATATGGGTTTCTAAGAGCAACAACAGGTTGTGAGTACAAGGAAGACACGATTGAAGCTAAGCGCACACCTTTTGATATAGCTTTTATTTTTAAGTCATATCCACAAACTAACTACATTTTTATCTAGATTTGTTTGGTATGGCACAATTTAGAAGAATATATGGCTTTGACACGAGCTCTCCTTTGTTAATTCAGGATCTGAACTTCTATGGTTCCCTACGATGATATTTTCTGTAGCCTTGCCAAATCACGGGTGTGACATGACAACCATGTGTCCTGTACCTACGATCAATGGCGGAGCCAAAATAGGTGGTCGAAGGGGGCATTAAACATTAAAAGATCCGAAAATTTTAATTTTTTATTGTGTTTTAATTTTTTATCACCTAGATTTAAAATAAATCAGGTCGGGTTTGATATAAGTTAACAAAGTGGCTGCTATTATGATGTAATTAACACTAGAAAATAACCTATGTTTTTGCTGGTTATAAAAACCCAATTCGCAAAATTACTTAACTATTACTAGGTAGTAGAAACAAAAGAAAAAGTTATTGAATACACAGTTTCCAAAAACGTATTTCAATTCATTTTTATGTAACTATGAAGTACACACTAAAAAGAAGAAATATACATATTAAATTAGTGAATACATTATTAAATTTATATTGTACTATTTTTAGCCCACTGAGTCAATGATCACTTATCATTTCCCCACTCATATCTTCCATTGTTTCGGATGAAGTATGTGTTAAAATGCCCACTCCAACATACTTTTTTGGCATTAGAGAACGCTTAAAAGTGCTTGAAGTCAAGATCAACGGGGACAGTTTGATTTTTTGGCTGAGGGCATTTGTCTTTTTTGTCGTAAATCCGACGGTTTTTTATATATTTTACGTAGATGCAAGAACTTGGTTGGGGGCATCGCCCCCCACTACTAGCAACATGGATCCGCCCCTGCCTACGATTCATGTAAGATATACATCTAATGTTCTTATTTTTTGTCACTGTGTTTTTATCTATTCTATAATACCTTGCGCTTGTTTCTTAGGTCGGTTTACCATTGTTGTTTAATTGTTTGTTTATACTAGCCTACCTGTATTCTTAGATTATGATTGTCGTCTTTTAATAACACTTCATTGTTACCGTAGTTTTTTTCCTCCTCTTCTTTGCGGTTATCGTTTCTTTGTTTAATAGGTTGCAGTTTTGTGGCGTTCCATAACTCCTTTTGCTACCATCTTTTTCTCTTGTATGCTCATAAGGTACATATCATGCAGATTTTCTATGACCCACAACATGTAAGCTTATTAGACTTTATAACATCCTATGTATGCTCATAAGGTCTCAACAAAAGAGCAATTTTTGTAATTAAATGGTAAACATGCGATTCTTTACTTTTTGTGGTCCTACAATGAAGAAACAAAACAACTTCAATATTACAAGTTGTGAATGATAACGTTCTCACTGGTCAGAAAACTGAGCTGGTTTTTTGCTCACGACATCACGCGGAGTTTTAAATGTTACAAGTTGCCTAAAATGACAGTTTAAAGTTGCTTAAAGTGGACCCGACGAGTTTTTTCAACAAGATTTGCAATCAAGCAGCAAGCAACACACATGATAAACTCTTACCTCGATCCTATCGAGATGTACCTTTTAGAGCATGAATCAAAATGCAATGATTACATTTTGAGATCATGAACTATGAATTAAACAAACAGCAAGAAACATGCATGTTAAACTTTTACCAATGTTATCCATTTAGTAAGCTTGGTTTTAATTTGTAAATAGTTCATATAGTATAATTCCATTTTTAGTATTTAAACTCGGGCTCCTCCAATGTAACTAATACGAAGACCAATGTGTTAAATAGATCTCTACAATCTAAGAGATACAAAAAACGCTAAGTTCACAACGCACCATTATAAAATCCGTTCAACCTTTCTCTAACAGCACGAAACAAAACACTGTGGCGAAGCGCGGGTACCATTCCTAGTATAAAAAAATTGCAAGTCAATTTCCTAAATATAAAAACAAGCTAATATATACCACTCTCATAATCTCACCGCACAAGCAAAAAATCTTTAGAAAATATCGTCCATGATATGAAATCGTTAGTCAATATTTGCAAAAAGCGTAAAATTTGAAAATCGCAAAACAACATTCACATCCGCACCTGGTGCTTTAGACGTATATTATAATAGTAAAAAAGTATAGTCATTGGTATCCGATAAACTTACTAGTGTTAAGGGTGTGTTTGTTTCAGATTGTATAAGCTTACGAGCTTATCTGACTTCATCTTATATTTCATAAGCTTACTTTTTGTGGCTTATAATACTAGACTCTTACAAGTCAAACATTTCAAAATAAGCCACAAAAATAAGCTTATAAAACCTAAGCCCAAACCCAAATAAGCCATAAGTCGAAACAAACACTCACTTATAGCATAGGGAGTTGGTGTCAAAGGTGGTGTTAAACTTTATTTTATGTAATAAGTGTGTTATATGTGTACTCATGATACTACTTTTGTCCTTTCACATCATATTCTATACTGTCAACCACTCCTCTAATTTTTTTGTGATAAATGGTTTTTGTGCCGAAGACAGATTTTCTTATGTGACATCATCACCGCTCCTGATGCCCTTTACGGGTGAGCATGGTGCGGTTTTTGACTAAAACCAAACCGCAACCACACTTGCGATTTCTATAAAAATAGAAACCGCACCACACCACATTTTATGGTTGCGGTTTTTGCAGGTTTTACGGATTTTAACCGCACCTTAATATGGGTATTTGCGATTTTTTGTTTACAACGTTGGCTTTTTCGGTTATAACAATGTATAAATGTAATATAATAAATACATCACTTATGACTTATAAATTTTTTTAATGATAACATACACTTCAAACCTTATAAGTTACTAGGGCTTTTGCCCGCGCTCCGCTGCGGCGGGTTGTGTTCGTGTATGTTAACGCTGTTAGGAGACGGTAGGGAAGTCGAATGTAAATCATGTTATACATGTGGTCGTTACAGAAACTGGTGGAACCATTTTTCTATACAACAACTGGGTTACAAAATATGTGTTATAGTTACATTGTTACAAAAGGGACAATTGGATGTTACGTTTCATGTTCAAGTGTTTTGCAAATATTGCGTACATACATATTTTTTCTACCTCTTTATCTATTAGTAGCATCATCGTGATATTTCTCTCATGTCTGGTACGCTTTTGTAAATCCATGTCTGGTACGCTTTTTTAAATCCATGTCTGGTAAGCTTTTGGAAATCTATTTGCAAAAATCCATTTGCAGAAATCCATTAAGTCTCATTTGACTTCCAATTCAGCTTGCCCGTTGTACTGCATAGATTTAACATCATTCAATCGATATGATATCATTCAAACAACAACATAAAAACATGTCAGCTTGTACCTCATTATGTTTAAGCATCGAGGTTGAAAGTAAGTCGTGTGAATGTCGGGAGAGAATCCATTATAGTCTGAAGAATAGTATGACAATATTTATTTTATCTTTTTGTGTAGAATGGCACGCTACGAAGTTTGCAGGTATATATAAAACCAAATAAAACTTGATTTAAGGTAACATATCATAAATTTGTAAGCCAAAATAAACGGCTACGTTAAAATAGTACACATTTAGAAGATAGTGTACCGAATGATGCTCTTTGTTAACAAACTCTTTTCCAATTGGATGGGTGCTCTTTGTGGGGCAGGACGAATGTCATGTGGAGCGAATTTTGTGAATTCGTCAACAGAATACGCAAAAAGTTTAGTGTCATCTCCAGCTGAAATAAGCATGGGGACGCCCATATGGGCCCATTTACTGTAACTAAAGTCAAGTGGCTTTTTCCTACCACGGGCTCGTTTCACTTTATCTTCAGGTAATACATCTGTTGACAAATCAGTGTAACATTAATAAGAATATTAACAGAGGCGGTAGTAATATGTAAGCATTATCTATACATGAGTACATAGGCATACCTTCAAGATCAATGGGTACAACAACAATCAAGTCTCTCACATCATGTGTATGAGCTCTCACATAGCCAATGTAGACCCATTTTTTAACAAAGTTAGAAGAAGCTTCATGGCCACCAGAGCCTACAGCATTGAGGTCAATAACATCAAATAAAACACCGCTAAACTACTTCACAAAAAATAGCAAAACGAAGCATGCGCTTACCTTATCAGCTGAACCATTAACAACCATCTGACCATCGCCCCCAAATCTAACACTGGTGACCTAAGAGCCCGAAACAAAAAACAAAGTTAAAAAATAAGCTAACGACATCTAAACATGACATCTGTAACTGTTTACCAAATAGGGAATAGCAAAAATTTCTGATGATTGCTTTGAAATGAAATAATAGTGTACATGATTTTCACTAAAACACCAAATATTCAAAAGAATTATATTTATAAGACCTATATTGTATGTGTACAACTTGGTTTTTGGTTTTGTTCCCGATATGTGTGTAATCTGTTACTAAACGATCTTCTGGACTCTGTTGGGGTCGAATGTGTAAGTATGAGTTTAGTGCCATTCACCTGGAGTTGTTGCAATCTATCTGCGACAGGCGTTTCAGCTGGTGTTTTGATCATGTCAACCGGGCGATGCTCATACAAAGATCAGCTTGTTAGTATCCGAGTTAGCAGAATCAAATTGAAACACTGCTCCCTGCAGGGATCAGATCGTAATCAATTATTATTATGGTTTGAGCAATATATTCAAAAATCTTAATTGATTAGAACCAAATATATCGCTCAAACCATAATAACAATTTTAATAGAAGACTCACTGAAATACCTGTACTTCATCCATCGTTTATTATAACGTGGTCTTAGCTAAAGACATTATTCGAAGCTTTTCATTTTGGTCAGCTTCTTTCCGAGCTCGAAGGTTAGTCGTATCTGAGATTCTACTCATGGGGGAATAATTTAAACACTCCCATTCAAAACTTTTATATGACTTCAACTCAGAATGTTAAAGACGGCAAACTTTTATACAAACGTCGTATTCAAGGTTATGTGGCATTTGTGCAGACCGTGTTTCAATCCTGGCAACATCACAATATATCAGTTAACTCGCTAGTTTCTATTAAATAAGCAGAAGTTACTTAAAGCGTACCTTGTATTTTGGCTCAGCTTCTTTCTAAGCTCGAATGTCACCCATAATTTAGTCCTTTTCAGCATTTCGTTATGCCTCTGGAATGCTTACCTTTTCTTGTGCAAGCAAGCCATTAACGGATTCCATATAAATCTTTTGCAACAACCAAGATGTGTATTGTTATTTCAATGTAATATACAGAATATGACATACAATGTATGACGATCACTAACTATGGCAGTTACGCATGATTTATTCATGTAAACGAAAAGAACCGAATTGTTTAATTATGAAAAAAAGTTGGTGATATAGCTAAACGATTTAAGTCTTATTCGCATGTCTTATGTGTTTTCCATTATCGTAGTGGAACCGAAAACCAACTAAACATAGATATCAAAAGATAGCTATTGTGACCACATGAAAAGTATCGACCTTTGAACAATAAAAAGATGTCAGCTTGGGATTTCCTGTTTTTACTTAACCTTAACCACAATTTCGTTGACACGAATCATATAGAAGTTAAACCATGACTACTCCCAGTTCAAAAATAATTAGGATACAAATATATTATAGCTAAAACCTATTAAAACCCACATACATACCTAAAATATCTTCATGACAGGTGGATGCATATAATGCGCATAGGCAGTGAGACTTACCCGCAAGATCGCCACCGAAACAAATTGACACAACCGTTACGTATCTGTCACTAAAACAAAAGATTAACAACATTAAAAGATTAACAAATAAAGTACAAATTCTACCTTTTGAGTCTCCAACAATGCCTGCAGCCACATGAGAACTGACACAGTGTTTGCCTACCATCAAAATACACCCCAATTATTAAAGTAAAGTTATTAACAATTATAAATTTAAAAAAAACCAAGGAGAACCTAATACATCCTTCATAATCTGAATGGATATGTGGTATTATGCAAACGCAATACATCCTGAATCTTTGCGCCTGAAATATCAGAAATGCAATTGCCATTAGTGACAATTTCACTACAATAAAAACACTTACACGTAATAATTGTTGTTAGAAGTTAACACCAATCACGTGAAAGACATATTTACAAACACTTAGACGCAATAGTCTTAGTCTCGGGTGATGCAGTTGATGTCTTATTCTGATGTAAGCACCTTAACAACACATATAAACTTTAAATTATGGCGTGTTCAAGAATTACGACTTTCTTAATCACTACTAATGTCCTGAGCAGCAAACATCATAAAAACTAAAAAGCATATACATTCAACAGTTGACTAAGAATCTATGTAGCAACAACATTAAGCAAAACACATTAAGCCCACAACATCAAAAAAATCAAATTGGTGTAAAAAATAAATGAAAAAAAAACCTTTAATGGATTGAAGCATACGACACACTTCACGATTTTTTGCCATCTTTGTTGGTTAATATAATCCCCACACATCTTGTTGGTTCTCACAGATAATCGACACCTGCTAAATAAAATACACAAAAAAGAAAGGGTTTCAACCTTTCATCAAAATCTTGAAAGGCTAGCAAGTTAAAGTCAAACGAAAAAAACCCAATTCATTACTTATGATGAAATAGTTAGACCCCTTTTCATTCAATATTTTAAAAGAGGTATGTTGAGACATACTATATAAAATCAAATATCAATCGATCAATTCATCTTTAAAAAAATAAAAAGCAAACCCAAGATAAGTTAAAGTTTAATTTGTACCTGAACCCATATCAATGGATCAGTCGAGTCGACATCGGGGGCTGAATCAATTTTTCATTCTCACAATCTGCAAAAATATCACAAACACACACCAATTCATAATAAACCAAAACACATATTAATAATAAAAATTCGAAATCATTAAAAAAATCATGTATAACACTATTAGATAACTGATCAAAATTGGATCGGTTTTTACAGAGAGAAAGGGTTTTTGGTGGTGTGGTAGGCAAACCAACGGTCTTGGGTTTCTTTGGTCAATGGGTGTGATTTGTGGATTATGGGAAGGTGACGAATGAAGGTTCGAGAGAGTGAATGTGTGATTGACAATATTTTTTTTCTACCTGTGTGTGTGAGAGACAGAAGTGTATGTGAGGGCATTATGGGAAGGTGACGAATGAAGGTTCGAGAGAGTGAATGTGTGATTGACAATATTTTTTTTCTACCTGTGTGTGTGAGAGACAGAAGTGTATGTGAGGGCATTATGGGAAGGTGACGAATGAAGGTTCGAGAGAGTGAATGTGTGATTGACAATATTTTTTTCTACCTGTGTGTGTGAGAGACAGAAGTGTATGTGAGGGCATTATGGGAAGGTGACGAATGAAGGTTCGAGAGAGTGAATGTGTGATTGACAATATTTTTTTTCTACCTGTGTGTGTGAGAGACAGAAGTGTATGTGAGGGGAGTATGTGTGAGGATTAATAAAAAATTGAGATTGTGAGAGGGGAACTGTTAATTGGGAACGTGATTCCCCTCTTTTAATAAAGATATAATAACACATATAAAATAATCAATTTGGTATTAAATAATCATGATGTGGCGCGAATTTGCGATTCGGTTTAAGAAAAACCGCAACCACCACGCGTTCTATGTCTTTTTTTTAAAAACCTGATTCACCGTTTTTATCGTACTTTTACGATTTGTGATGCGATTTCACCATACCCTTGGTGTCCTTAAAAAAGAAAAGTAACACCCAATGCCGTCTTCCACGGATTATGAGTCCCAATACCGTATAGACAATGTATAGGGGAGGTTAAAACATAAACAGACATACCTCTACTAAAGATAAAGAGACTGATCCCGGAAAAAACCTTAAGCCTACAAGTGAGAATCGAACCCCTAACTTGTCTCTCAAAAAATAGTGCCCTTAGCATTGTAGTATTAAAAGTAGAATGACCCTAAACCATAGGGATGAAAGAAGCAAAAGAAACCTCAATAATTTCCCCCAAATAATTAATTTATCTATCATCTTTTTACAAGCAACATTCATTCGAGTCCTACCTATATAGCTCGTGAAATTCCCAATTTAATTAATAATTATATAAATTAGGGTTTCATTCATATTCAATTTCCCCAATTTAATTCGATTCAAAACCCACCACCCAATTTCCTTAATTTATAAGAATTAAAAATTAGGGCTTGAATTCAATTGAATGGGTGCACCTGAGAAATTGACTACTTCCAATAGTAGCTCCTTACAGGTTGGTTGGTTAATTCTGTTAAGTTAGTTTTACTTGATTCGATTGATTAAAGTTTCTTTTTTTTATAATTATTTGATTAATTTTTATAAACTTTATGAATTTATGTTAGATTTTTATAAACTTACGTAACACGTAAGTAAGAAAGTTTAGTGATGTAATTAGGATTTATTTGAAGTCGCGTTATGTAAGCTTATTTGTGGACTTATGAGCTTATTCAAGTTTGGGTTTTTTATTTCATAAGCCTGAATTTTCTGGGTTATTGATACTTATGGGCTTATATAAGCTTATTATATGATTAATTCTTGTAAAGTTTATTAATTTATGTGAGATTTAGGTGGATTCATTTTTTCGGGAGAGTTTAAGGGAATAATGCTTACGAGCTGATACGTAAGTAAGAAAGTATAGGGATGTAATTAGGATTGGGCGAATGAGCTTGAAGTCGCGTTATGTAAGCAGTTTGGCGTATAAGCTTATCTGTAGAATTGTTCAAGCTTATTTGTCGGCTTATGAGCTTGTCCATGCTCGCTTATGTTTCACAAGCTAAATTTTTCTGGCTTTTTTGAGACTTAGGCGCTTATATAAGCTTTTTATATAAGTATTAAATAAGCCAGAAAGTTTGGGCTTATGAACTATAAGCTGAACTTGAATAAGCTCGGAAGCATAGGCTTAAATAAGCACCTCCCAAAATGGTTCGTTTTGTGATAGTTTAGTATATAGATGAACTAGTAAGGTGGTGGTATTAGAATTACATGTTTGCGTAGCTTGCAACAATGATGGATGCTAGCTGTGCTAACTTATGCGGGCAAGCTAGGTTACCTTATTTCTGTAATGGAAACTAGCTTACGTGTTTTGATGGCAAAACTGAGAAAGAGTAATATGGGATGTAAGTAGGATTGTTCCTATTCGTGGGCTCATGAGCTTATTCAAGTTCAGCGTATATTTCACAAGCCCAAGTTTTCTGGCTTATTGAGATATATGGGATTATAGAAGTTTATAACAAGTATTAAAACAAGCAAGAAAATTTGGGCTTATGAAATATAAGCTGAACTTGAAAAGCTAATAGCCCACAAGTAGGCTTAAACAAGCACCCCCCCCCCCCCCCCCCCCCCCCCCCCCCCCCCCCTAAAATGCTTTGTTTTGTGATATATTAAATAGATGAATTAGTAAGGCGGTGGTATTAGAATTACGTGTTGTGTAGATTGCAAGAATGACACTCGATAGTGTTAGGGTTGAGAAGGTGCCAATTATGGATGCTAATTGTGCTGACTTATTTCTGTAATGGGAATTAGCTTACTGATACGAACCTATCCCATACTAGGCTCGTAATCGGTTCATAAGTCCCAAATGTAGAACTCACTCAAAAAGCTAGCTTGTTTGAGGAGGGGACACTTGGACATTATAAACCATCAACCATTCCCATACATGGCCGATGTGGGATCATAACATTACCCCACCCTTTGAAGAACCAACGTCCTCGTTGGTCACGGCTATGTTGGTCACGGTTGGCACCCCCTTTGGGTCCAAGCCACCACTCCATAGGCCACCACTCCGAGCTCGTTGGTCACAGCTATGTTGGTCACGGTTGGCACCCCCCTTTGGGTCCAAGCCACCACTCCATAGGCCACCACTCCGAGTGTTGGAACCTCGTAAGGTAGGACTAGCTCTGATACCAATTGATACGAACCTATCCCATACTAGGCTCGTAATCGGTTCATAAGTCCCAAATGTAGAACTCACTCAAAAAGCTAGCTTGTTTGAGGAGGGGACACTTGGACATTATAAACCATCAACCATTCCCATACATGGCCGATGTGGGATCATAACACTTACATTTCTCGATGACGAAACTAAGAAAGAGTATATGGAATAATTTTTATTTTCGCTGTTTCCGTTTAGTCCCTTATATGATAAAGTTTAGATGGTGTATGAGACTATGAGTTCAATGATGGTCTTAGTTTTTGCACTCGGGGGTATGTATTATCTAGTTGGTTTGGGCTAAAAAGCCTCTTACTTTGTGTTTGGTTATTGAATAGCTTAACCAGTAAGGTCTTGGTGCTTGAAGCATCGGCGACAATGACACTAGCTACACCTGTTGCTGATACGAACTGATTAACTGATGACCGACCGAAATAGTTGAGTGGTCTGAGAGAGTTAATTATTAAAGCTGCTGGAAGTTTAGTGTCTTTATTTATTTAGTTTCCTTTTAATAAGTAGTTTCTTATATATATTTTCTTGCGTATCAAGAATGCGTGAGTTTATATAGATGTAAGAGTCACAGTTTTATGGATGGGGGATTTTGGAGTCGATTTAGACTAATAAAAAAAGGTCAGATCTTTGGTTTTGTAAGAATTTCTTATTATTCTTTGCTTTTGTCTTCTGAATAGCAATCATCAGTTTAAATACGTTCCAGTAAGCTAGTCATCTCATTTAGATAAATTTAGATTTTGTTAGCTAAATGATGGTCTTGATCCTTGAAATTATTAAGTATTTGTTTTTGAAGCATTTCAGTTAGTGTGTGGAGGTTTCTTATGAATTCGGTTCAGTTTGATCATGTGGGGTAGATACATCTTCTTGATTGTCCCAGTTCTTAAGAATATGTGTTGATGTAAATAGTCCACTAGGAAAGTTGTACCTGAAGTTTATTTCATAAATAACCTTCTTTTGACCAATTTAGCGAGAATTAAAGAAATTTTTTGGTAATTGGTCTCTGCAATAACTTTCAGCCGCAACACCTAGTTTGAGTGTTTTGAATAATACTCTTCTCACGTGGTTAGTGGTGGCAAAGAAATCATTATGGGCTTAAAGTTGCATGATAGTGGCTGATAAGGAAAGCTGATGTGGCATTAGTGCTGGGAAGTGATTGGCGTGACCACTGTGGATCCTGTAATTTTTATTTGCTTAAGTAGCTTGACCATAGATTCGAAGCACCTAGTGTTGAATATTGTCTTTCCTCATTGTAGCCTTTTGCTATCAGTTATGTTATTAGTTTGTCATTCCTGTGTAGTTATTGAGTTCTAATCTATTGCTTCTGACGGATAATGTTCTTTTTACCCCATAGACAGTTTCCGTGTTCTCTAAGATCAACTATAGAAAAATTCCTTGGTTACACGCCTCACCCTCACTGTTGAATTTTGTAAATGATAGCGTGTCAAGGTAGGTATATCAGTTAGACAACTTCCATGAGAATACCGGTTAGACAACGTACCTTCGAGCCACCTAATAAATTTCTTCCGAAAAGCCAGAACATAAATCCTAATCTATTCACCTTAGTATGCCTTCCCTAAAAAAACCATAATCAAATACTATAACAAATATAAGCCACTGTATTAAAAAACCTTATTGTACTAAATAAAAGCCCTACGTATATTATAAGGCCCAGCATCTATTTTTTGTAGGGCCCACTTATTTATGTTCTAATTTATGAATATATACTGAATTTATCAATGTATAATGAAATTTCAAAATTTATGTGTAGAAGAGTCCAATCTGCCTAGGCTCTGCGTAGACCAATTACTGGCGGTGACCGCTCGCCTGGCTAGCACCTAGCGCTTTTTGCAACATCGCATATGTGACTGAATTTTCAGTTATGTAAGCAGTTTGACACATAGATGTTGTAGAATTGTAGAGTGGTATGCAACTATGCATTATTTAAGCAATAACTAAGTAGTGCTAAAATTCTTTGTTTTGTGACAGCTTATAAAATAGATAAACTGGTAAGCTCGTGGTATTTGAAGAACCTGTTGTGTAGCTTAAGCAATGACAACTTGTTGGTTTAGGGGCGAGGTGGGTAGTGGTGCCAACGATGGATGCTAGCTGTGCTTAAATGGGAAAAAGAATGATTTAGTATCGATTTACGTCTTTGAAGTTTATTCCCTCATTCATATACCGACGGTTTTTGTCTTTGAGATTTTGTAGTATTGTTTTTGAGTTATTTTAGTTCAAGTGGAGGTCTCTTATATATTTCTTAATTGCCGAGAGTGCTCTTATTTTATAACTGATTTCTTTTCCCTCCGAATTCAATTTGATCATAAAACGCAGATCATATTAGAGTGTCTGAAATCATAAGGATATTTATTAGTTTAAATAGGATTACAGGAGTTCTACCTGAATTTTGTTTTAAAAAGAACCATTGTTGGACTCATTTCGAGAATATTAGAATAACCGTTTGGTAGCTGTTCTGAGTATCTGCAAAAATATTAACCAGAAATACCTAGTTGTATTTTTGTAAAGAACACATGTCCCACTTGGTACAGTTCTCTCTACCCCTTATGTGATATATCAATCCGAGTAGCTGACGTTACAAGGTAGCTGACCGCTCGAGTACCGCCTGGCAAGTTGATTGCAGGCATCTTGGCGTGAGCCCTGGGGTGGAGATTTTTGTGCGTGGAAAGCCGATCGTGAAGGCTTCTTTCTTATGGTTTTTAAATGGTATGTGTGCGGGAGAGGTTTACTGTAGTTGATAAAGTGGGAGTGGGGATAATGTAACCGTTACAGGTTACAGGCGTAGGATAGTGGTGAGTAGGAAAGCTGAAGTGCTAGCAGTGTTGGGGAGTGGTCAACCTCTGCAAATGCTGCAATAGTTTTTCTGGCATAACTAGCTTGCCCGTAGACTTTAGCTAGACCAGTATGGAATTATATATTTTCTCACTGTAGCTTTTTGGTTATCAGTTATGTTATTAGATTGTCATTCATTGTAGTTATTTAGTTCAAATCTGTTTCTGATGGATGTCGTTCTGCTTCTACTGTTATCCCATTGACATTTTCTGTCGTTATGTATGATTAATTATAGATAAATTAATTGATTATGCGCCTAACCCTCATTCTTGATTATTGTAAATGATAGCGTGTCAAGGTTTATCGACTCAGTACTGATGGAAAATGGGATGATCAAGGGACTGGTCATGTCGCCATTGACTATTTGGAGGTCCGTATTTATCAATTAGCTTTTACATACGTGAATATTTTTATATAATGATGACTTATTGGCCATATTTAGTAACAATCTTTGCAACAGAGATCTGAAGAATTGGGCTTGTTTGTCGTTGATGAAGAAGATAATGAAACACTGCTTGTGCACCGTATTAGTCCAGATGATATATATCGGAAACAAGAAGGTATCTTTTTAATTTCAGAAATGCATTCCATTTATCAGCCACTCGTCTTTACTTTTCTTAGTTAAACGCCTTAATTTATTAAATTGTTTTTCAGTTCTGTTTTCATGATTAACTTGTTTTATTTGTCAGACACAATAATATCATGGAGGGATTCAGAGTTTACAAGTGAACTAGCCCTTAGCTTTCAAGAAACAACAGGGTGCTCGTACATATGGTACCTAGTAAATTGGAAACCTTATTTAGTTCTATTTACTATTATTATTATGTATATAATATTGTATTAATCGACATTTTTGCTCTATTTAGGGACCATATATGCAATGTGCAACGAAATATGCATTTTGATACTCTTCGCAGTAAGTATTCGTGAATTTACTTCCTAAATTTGTTGTGGATATCATCTGTCATAAATGGATTAAACGAGCAAGTTTGGCTCTTTATCCATACTTGGTCTTCTTTTAGCAATTTATGCAGTTGCTTGTTAATCCTATAAAATTGGCTATCTATTATACTCATCTTAAATCTTATGTAAATGTTGCATCTACAGATGAGACATACAATGGGGCTAACAATGAGTTGAGGGAGTTGCCACCTGTTGAGATATCAACACTGCCTTCAATACTTAAGGTTTCGAGTTAAATTGAATGTCTTTAATTTGCTGTCATGAGTTTGAAATTGGTTGGATAATTTATTGTCATTTATTGTCATTTGTGTAAGTTGCTGTCTTACTGTTGTTGAATGATTGTTGTCTTGCAGGTTGTGGTTGACAGTAGCATTACAGATCAGTTGTGTGTAACAGAGCTGATACTGCATGATGTATGTAATTCTTATTTTCCCTTCATATTGTAGGTCTAAGCAAATATACCTGCATGGAGTTAAGTTTGAAAACTCGCAATCCTTGTGAGATTAGTGTATTAATAACAAATAATGTCTTCATAAATCTTGGAAGTTGGTAATGTATATTCTGATAGTTACTTAACCTCAATTTCAGCTAATAGATATATTGCTATTCTATCAATACTAATATTTGTGCTCTGCAAGTCTTGGAATCTTCGTAACTCATAGATTGATTGGACTCACAAAGTTGCTTGTATTTTATTATGTGAGCAGCAAACTTTTTTCCGGAAGTTGATGGATGTGTTTAGAGTATCTGAAGATCTGGAAAATACGGCTGGGCTTCACATGATATACAAAATTGTCAAGGGGATAAGTTAATACTCGAACTTTTGTAGCCGTCCTCAAATGAATTAGTTTCTTTAATATTGTAATCCAAAACTCATGAGTTTGTATCCGTCTTTATTGTAGTTCTACTCAACAGTCCTCAGATATTTGAGAAAATATTTGGAGATGAATTAATCATGGATATTATTGGATGTCTCGAATGTAAGTATTCCTTTGAAGTGCTAAAATCTTGTTTGTTTCGTTAGAATCCATCTCATGACCCACTGCCTGTTGTGGACCTACAGATAACCTGAAGACGCCTCACATCAATCATCGCAACTTCCTTAAAGAGCATGTTGTTTTCAAGGAGGTATCTGTACTTGATACAGTATAAATTATGTTCTTCTAATCTTCTTTTATGAAATGTATAATTTAAATGTTCACTCGTGTAGGCTATACCCATTAAAGACCCTCTAGTCTTATCGAAGATACATCAGACATACAGAATCGGTTATTTGAAGGTTATAAATCGTAACTTGCCTATTGACTACGTGCTACTATAGTCTTCATTCTCATGTATGTTACTTTCTCTAGGATGTTGTGCTGCTTAGGGTATTGGATGATGCTACAGTTGCAAGCCTTAATTCTATGATTCACTCGAATAATGGAATGGTGAGATAATCAAATCTTGGTAATTTCGTGTAAAGCCGTAATGTTTTCCTACTATTATTCTGTATTTGACATGTTCCGTTGCAGGTTGTCACGTTATTGAAAGACGATAGCACCTTTATTAAGGAGTTGTTTGCGAGGTTAAAGTCTCCTACTACGTCTCCTGAATCCAAGAGGAATTTGGTAATTTTTTTTCCAATGCTTTCTATTAATTAAGTTGTTCAGAAGTTGCAAGTGCATTATTGATGGCTAAACTATAAAGACGATCTTGATTATATGATTATGTAATTTTCAAGTTGCAGTAATCATTTTCATTTTTGGATACACAGATATTTTTATTAATTGATTCAGATTTTCATTTTCCTGCTGGATGTACGGGTAAAATAAAGTTACACATCATTTCTTCTATTGACCTATATTGAAAGCTTACTTCCATTTCACAAAACGTCTGACTTTCCACGAAATGCCCTCCTTGATCATTTTATGTAAAAATTTCCAAACACGTAAACAGCTTATTATGGCAATGTAAACATTGGAAGCGCATCAAAATGTTTCTGTTCTTCAACTAAGTTATTGCAACTGATTATGTGATTATTTATTATATATCACAAAATCTCTTTATAGCAAGAAAGATCTAAACACACTTTATGTTGTCACAGTTGTTTGTTCCTTCCTCAACTATTCCCGTTTCCTTACTGATTTGTGCAATTGCTATGAAAAGTAGTAGGTCCTTTCTATAAGGACCAAATAATTACCGTTAATAAAGGTTTACTCATAATGGTACATCTATCTTGTCCATGTGTAGGTATTTTTCTTGCAAGAATTTTGTAGCCTAAGCAAAAGCTTACAAATGGTCCAGCAACTCCGCCTATTCAGGTTCGTATCTTGGATTCTTGATGTTTTTATTGTATGAATCCTGAACTCCTAATGTGGGTCTGCTTTTTAACTCTTGTAGAGATCTAGTGAATGAAGGCATATTTGGTATCATTACTGATATTTTACAGAGTGAAGATAAGAAGCTTGTTTTGACTGGGTAATCAATTCTTATAGATCTCACTTCACTTCAATTAATGCTTCTTATTCCAAGTGGCAAACAGATTAAATTTTTGGTATATAAATCTTATGGATGCAGGACAGACATCCTCATTTTTTCCGTGAACCAAGATCCAACTTTGTTGCGCTCTTATGTTAGTCGCCAGGAGGGTGCACCATTACTTGGTCTTCTGGTATGTGAGACGATTTGTCGTTGTTATCTGGACATGGTTTATAAGTTGCATGACCTGCTTCATTTTAGCAGGTTTTATTAGTAAAAAATAGGAACAGACGATACATGTGTTTCTCTTTTTAAATCTGGTTTTGCTAATTTAGTGCCATTAAAATATATGGATATTCAGAAGATGACATGGTGGCATGTTGTCTACAGGTGAAAGGGATGCTTACAGATTTTGGGGATGATATGCATTGTCAGTTTCTTGAAATTCTTCGAAGTCTTCTTGATTCTTTTTCTTCAGCAGGACAGGTGGTATTTATTCCAATGTTTATGCTGTTTTTTTTTGTTTGATCTCAACTCACTTCTGATTTAAATTTACAGAGAGATGCCATTGTTGAGGTATTCTATGAGAGACACTTGGATCAACTTATCAATGTTATAACATCATCATGCGTTCCAATTGATTCGACCCTCGCTGGTCACAAATCCAAGAATTTCAACGGAAGTAATGGAACTCAAGCAAGCACAAAGCCTGAAATACTTTTAAACATATGTGATCTTCTATGCTTCTGCATTCTGCACCATCCTTATAGAATAAAGTACTCCACTATTCACACTTTTTTATTTTTTATTTGAATTAGACCACACCCCATCATATATAAATGCAATTTCCTGTCTTTGCAGGTGCAATTTCTTGCTTAATGGTACATTAGATAAAGTTTTATGTCTGACCCGAAGAAGGGAAAAGTATCTTGTAGTTGCCGCGGTTCGGTTCATGCGAACTCTAATATCGCATAATGTAAGCACAAGTTTTCTGCTTATTGGATGTTGATTAACTAATCAGTACATTGTAACAATAATATAATTTGCTGATGTTTTACAGGATGAAAATCTCGCGTATTATATTGCCAAAAACAACGTACTTAAACCAATTGTTGATGCTTTTATTTGTAATGGAAGTCGCTATAATTTGTTGAATTCTGCAGTTCTGGATCTTTTTGAGCATATTCGCAAGGTATATATATTTCTTGATTGTCGTACTTTATGTTGTATGATTTTAGCATGTGGCCTGATGACACATGGATTCATGCAGGAAAATTTAAAGATACTGCTGAAATATTTAGTTGAAACCTTCTGGGATCAACTGGTGAAATTTGACAGTTTACCTTCCATTCAGGCTCTCAAAGTTAGATATGATCAGGTTCTTTTCTGAATTCTCATCTCGACTGTGAGTGTGCCTATGCATTTAGATATTTGTTGTCACGCAAGGCAAATCTACTTTGCTAAAAAAAAGGCAAATCTACAGGCCCAGGAGCATGCTGCAAACCAAAATGGTGTAGGTCCCTTGGAGACTAGAAGACGTGGAGATGAGCGAGCCTTGGAGAAGGAAGAGGAGGATTATTTCAATGAGAGGTATCCATGCATTACACTTCCTTAGTTTGAGTTTAATCAAATATTAGATGATGAATGAAATATAAGTACACACTAGTTGTTAATATAAAGATTATCTGTTTTTTGAGAAAGTGTTCATCTCAACCCATATAAATCACGACTTGGTTTAATTTGTTACCCTCCCGCTCATTTTGCCACCTATTATCTTAAGAGTTTAGTTTTTGAATGTTTTATTTCGCTAGCTTACGCTGAACTTGTCATGTTAACAGTGACGAAGAAGATTCTGCATCAGCATCAGCATCTGCATCAGCATCAGCATCAGCATCAACGACTCGTACCACACGGGTACGTGCACAGCCTGGTACCCCTAAGGGATCTGATTCTAGCTGTCCACCAGTAAGGTATTTCAATATCCTCAAGTTTGAATCTATTAGTATATTATATTATTTATATGGCGACATTTTTGATGTTTTTATTGTTCACGTTTCTATACGGAACTGGTATTCTGTGATCTTATATAATCTAGGAATGCTGAGATAAGTTTCGCAAAAAGTAATATCTGGCCGTTACTAAGTATGAACTCGATTTGTGTGTTAAAAGAGGTTATATGTGGTGGCTATATGATGTTTATTTGAGTTTTTAAATATCAATAAAATTCATTTTTTCTGTCTATTCCTAAACATGGAAAATATCTTTTTTGGGTTGATCCAAATGAATGCGATTTTTTGTTTCGGGTGGGTATTTAATCTTTTTGTAAGTTAATAATATTGTCTGCTAAATCAATCACAACACTATTGTTGAATAGTCAACACTTTTAAGTTTTAACATCATACAGTGTGTCAGTGTATAATTTTGTAACAAAATAGTCCAGCCAAACGAGGTTTAATTTTGTCATCACATTTGAATCATCAATTTGTACGTTACGAATTGACATTCCTCGACCCATATTACTCTTTAAGTAAGATCACCATAGACTTGTTCTATATGTTGATACATATTATCTTTGTCCAAGGTCGGGTGGACTAGTTGATTATGCAGATGACGATGACGATGACGACTACAAACCACCACCAAGGAAACCCCAGGAAAAATCTGAAGACGATGAAGGAACGTTAGAATTTAGATTGAAAAAGAGACTATTAGCTGCAAAGGAAGAACCTGACATGGTAAAGAAGCGTCGGTTACTAGGGAAAAATCCAAAGTCAAAAGAAAGTTTATTCGCTACATTATGTTCAACTTTGAGTCATGCAGCGTTACCTTCTAAGAAATCATCTAGTGGCCCACACGTCATAAATAGTAATAAGACGAGTGACATGGATCATAAAGAGAACGGATCGGTAAGCCAATCTGAGAATAGTGATCACTCGAGGGAAATAATTCGTGAAGATAATGGACCTATAAGCCCGTCTGAGAATAGTAACAGCATAAATGAGAAGCATGAAGAGAACAGACCTGTAAGCCAATCCGAGAATAGTAATGAGAAAAGTGGAGCAGAAAAAGAAGTTAAAAGTGTCTAGAATCCATTTTGATGGCTCAGGCGCTACCCAGATTGATCAGCTGCTCGGGTATACTACCAAACTCGTCAAATGAGACGACTGCAAAGATTTATCGAGTTATTATACACACCCGGATGAGAACAATTCTTAACATGATTATCGGTCAGTCGCTTATTCTTGATGCTTTCAGCCATGTACAAACTCTGTTAATGTCGAACTTCTTACCTCACAGTTTTGCCTAGCTTCTATCAACTCTTTGTTTTAGCAATCTGAAATGTTTCCGTGTTGGGTGGTTATGAGTTTAGGTAAAAGAAATATGGCAAGAGTCCTCCCTTTTGGAGATGTAGTTTAACATTGTAGTATATGTTGTACATTTCAGTTCAAGGACACTGAGAAATTTCGAGTAGAGTTGATTATTTATACAAAACTGAACGGCTTTTGTGGACACTAAATCTGTAATGTTTGATAATCAGGCATTTGTTTCAATAGGTTGATGTTTAAGCTGCGTTGCAGAAGTATATTTGCTGTTTTCTGTTATGAATGTGTTTATTTTCTTTTTTATCAATTAGAAATCTGCGTGATAAACAATACATGATGTGGTCGGTGATCAGACCCTACTTTCAACTGGGATCAAATGTGGTTGAATCCATTTAAGCCCGGGAATCCAAAGCAAGATTATCTAACTAGTTGAGTTTGGTTTTTACCATGACCTGATTTTTTTTGGAGAAGTTCAAAATGAGTCTTATTATTGTTCATATTGCAGCCTAGTGTTCCCTTGGGGTTTCTGAGTTTAGGATCTTGCTTTGTGTCGACTTCGAGCTTTCATCCTAAACACTCATTGAGCTATCATGTTGAATATGAGCTTTGGCTTGGTTGCATAGCTAGTTAGTAAAACCTTAGCTAGCTACTATTTTTGTTTAGTAGCTAGTAGCGATCAAGCTAAACGTATGTATATATGATGTTGGAAACTGGTTGGCTTCTCTCGGTCTGTATTGTTACATATAAGATCAATCTACTAAGATTTTCATACATGTTCGAACCAGTCAAAGGTTTATTTCACAACATAAAGTTCTCAAAAGCAGACGAGATGCCCATCATTTTGTGTACAAGGTTTCCATACATGAACCAAATTTTTTCAAAAGCAGACAACTTTCATATAAAATATTTTCTATTCGTTTTTAGCCTACTTTCTAATAAAGTATCTTTTATATTCGGGATAAGAACAATCTTAGTAGTTCATCTAACTTTAAATAATTACAATACATTTAATAGCATTTGACAAAATCAAGTAATGTCAATTAAGACACATTAAGTGAACACAATAAACTCTTATGAATTTCATGCTGAAAGTTAACAATAAGCAACTAACACTCCATTTAGCGTTCGAAACTCGAAAGCACAGACAATCCGACTATTTTCACCTACGAACTGGTTCAATATAATTAGCAGAGTTATTTGCAGTTAAGGACGAAATCAGGACTAAATACGATCAGGTGAACAAATTTGCGTGGAACGTAAGGTACGTTTAAGATACATTTAAGATAAATTTAAATTTAAAAAAAAATTAACATTATATCGAAAAAATAATAGATGGCCAGGATCCCGCAACACACCTCTCTAGTTCCGTCTCTTTTTGGAGTTGGCATCACATATTCTTGTACCAAATACAACAACTTGTCGACTATCAGTTTGCTTAATCATCTTATTAACCTTATTTAATCATTAACCACACGTTGCAAAATCATTTGACTTTCCAACTTTAGTACTATAAGTTTTTCAAAGATGATTAACATCATGTGTTATCCTCGTTATTTTTTAAATAATACATGATGGAAAAATTGATTGTTTTTTTGCTCAACCTTATCCAAAACATATTGAAATTCAAGATGCTATCAAATTTATTCACGTCTTCATAAAAGTCATCTTTCTCATACACACACAAAAGACTCTTTGGTCAGAAAACTCGTCTCACCCCTTCTAGAAAACCCTATATCTCTATATATATACCAATGCATGTACTCTCTAAACACCATTAGCCACACACAAAAACACACACTTATTAGGGTTTTTGAAACTTCATTGCAAGTCTATAAACACAAAAACACACACATATTAAGGTTTTTGAAAGTCCATTGTAACTTTGTAAGTCAATAATGCTCAAGCAAAAACAAAGCCCATCCCACATTTCCAAAGTGATATGAGTTTTGTCACACTTCTAAGCAAAGTTAAGCTTGTTCAATCATTTTCAGTCGTGTTTCTTTATTGGTTTTACTCAGTTTCTTGAACTTTTGTGTATATACATTGTAAGTTCTTCTTATCATATACGTATAAATTTAAATTTATAGTAAGCTAGTTAATTGAAAGCATGTCATCAAAGGGTTATATAGTAGTGGATGAAAAGAAGAAGAAGAGAATGATCTCAAACCGCGAATCAGCAAAGAGGTCTAGAATGAAGAAAGAGCAACACATGAAGGATCTGAATGACCAAATCTTTTATTACACTAGAAAGAGAGATGAAATGGTTATGAAAATCGAAAAAACCGCGAAAGGATATGCTGCGATGGAGAATGAGAACATGGTTCTGAGATCACAGAAACAGGAGTTGGAGAAAAGATTGGAGTATGCAAATAATGTTTGTGGTTGGTATGAAGGTGATGATGATGGTAATGAGTTTAAGTCGTCTTCAGTGGGTGTAGTTGTTCAAGAGCCATGGCTAAGGTCTTGGGACCAATATCAGTTGTCTAATACATTTTCTACCAGGTTATCTGCTGGAATATTAACTGATTATTAATTAGTTGTATATATTTATATGTGTTTGTTAAAGTTTGTATCTTTTGTATGGTGCTAGAAATAAGAAATCTGTTATTTTTTAAACTATCATTTGTAATTGTTGTTCGATAAATTTAGAAAGAGAAAATGTATAAAACAATTGTATAATTTAAACATGTGTTGCAGGTCTAAATAAGATTCTGCTTCAAATAAAAATTGGGAAACGCAGCATGACAAAAAGTTCGTTTAACAACAATATAAGGAAGTTTATTGGAAAATATCATTGTTCAACAATTACTAGAAAAAGCATATAGATTTAATCATGACTAAAATATTTTCTCCGTCTCATTTTTACTGTTCTCATTATTATTTTAATTTATTTTAAAATATTATTTATTTTGTTAAATAAAAAGTTTAAATTAATTAATTTTTAAATTTTACTCATGTCATTAATTTCTTATAAGAAAACTAACTTTTCTTTTTTAAATATAAGTCAACATTCATTAAATGTAATCAGCAATTATAGAAAAATTGTTAAGACTAGTAATATAATTAAGTGAACACTTTCTATATTTGATTTCTGATTCATTGCAACTGTAAATCATGAATCAAAACTCGAGTAATGGAAGTTTTACCATCACATTAGACAATAATTACCAAAACAGAGAAAACACATTTGCACTAAAACAAACATAATCATATGGGGGACTTGTGCCTCATGTAATGGAAGTTTTACTAATATAACAACAACCTTCTGATATGTCTACTAGTCTTATATTGGCCGAAACTCGAGGCCTTCTATAATCAGGCCAGACATTGTTCCTTCATAACTTATAAATTTCAAATTCACGGGAACACAATCATTTTCGACTTCATCACTTGAGTTAAATTGCCAAATATTAACCTCCATCCATCCATCTTCCCTTTGTTTTGAAACCCGAGTGATATCATGTATATTCCATGGGCTTGGGGATCTTAAATAAACAACTTGAGCTTCTTTGTTTTCTTGGTGAAGTAAATCAACTACTTTCACTGGACATTGCAGGCCATGACAATTTTCTGTAATCTTGAATACAAGGAAACATCCATATGTTGTATCTCGTGACAACATGTGTCTTTCAATCATGCAATTGATACCGAATACTTGTTGTGGTAATAGCTCAATCACTTCTTGAAATCTGCATTAGGTGATTGAATCTTCTTAGTAATGTGAATTTCGAAATCAACAGGGGTATGTAAAGTATATATTTAATGGTCAGAATGTGAAAATGCAATGAGACATATATTGGCAAACCTGGACTCAGCTGATGGTTTTGAAGTAAACAGCCCGACATTAGAAGAGTTGTGCAAAGCGGCCTTTGCTGAAACATTAATATGTTTCCTTCCGTTTATTTCGCTTATCAGGCGGAACACCTGTTTCCAATTGGTTTAGAGTGAAATTGATGGGTAAAATCAATTGATTGTTTTAGTTACACTATTATTGATAGATTATGTTTGAAATAAAGTATGGACCTTTCCATCATTGTCGTAGTTTGTTGGCGCTTGCTGCACCTGATCTGCATTCAAGTCTGAATACGATACAACTTGTTGGACTTCCTTTAACTTCATAACTTTTTCCTGTTTTACCTGAAAAATATTGTAAGACCATTTAAATTGTAAACGTGTATTATGATGAGGAGTTGTAAACGTTTTCCATCTATTCTTCTACGTTATAAATGAAAGAAAAGAAAAGAATATTTTAGCTTGCCTTGTCAATGGCTCGAAACTCGATGCCTTCCACATAGATCACACCATCACCACAGTAGGATGATGAAAAGCTCTCTAGTACAAACTTAAAAACGCCATGTTCTTTGTGATTCAAAAATCTGCACAATTCGATCATCATCCACTCTTCGTCTCTTTGTGTTGCAAAATATGCATGTAAACGTTCATTTGCCATTCTATACTTTAAGTTGACATAAGTAGTTTTACTTGAAAACTTTCTTGAATTGCCAAATTTAAAGACTAAATGAACACCATAAACGGCATTTGGAGACAAAAATTGACCACTTGTCTGGACATCGATCATCAAATCTGAGATATCTAACATCTCTGCCACTTCCTCGAACCTGCAAATATTATCAGATATTGAAATTCTTAGTCATAGACTCTCTGTTTCCCCACACTGACACATCTTTCAAAAATTGCAAACACATACAGAGAAAAAGAGAGAAGAACCTTGACTCTGGATGGAATTTCCATTTATGCGGGAAACACTTTGCATATGAAAAGTTTCTTGCTGTTGTCATTTCGTTTATATCTCCATTATCACCAAGTGAAACCGACTGTTAACAACAAAAAACAAATCGACTAAATTTCTGTAATGTGAAAACGCCTGAAATTAACTTATCCCTCACACGAGCTGGCGAGCTGCGTATCTCTTGCGATACTTAAGACCTAGGTTCTGATTTTGTAACTAAATGCATGCTAACATGAAAAAACTGAGTAAAATTACCAATACTAAAAGCAAAAGATACATATATGGAACATATATAGAAACACCAAATAATCAAAATAGATGAGAATGATTACCAGTTTGCCTTGTTGAAGAAGGATTCCTTTACGGAACATTTTGTAAAGATCTTCTTTCTTTTTGGATGAATAGATTTCAGGTGATATTGACATTCGGATTATTTCTTGATAGTCTTTAGGCAATCTTGGCTCCCATGCTTCATAATCCTTCTGTATATTTTGATCAGACAATTAAATATCACATTCAAACTAAAGCATATGTTACACATAAGATCTACATCCTGTAAATTTATCTGGCTTCTAACTTCCAATAATTTTTTTTTTAATGTTTAAAGGTGACCATATGAGTTGCGTGTGTAGATAATAATGAAAACGCTTACTTGGAATTCCAATGCTTTCTTAAGTTGTACTATCACCTCGCTTATTGTTGGTCGTTTTTCTCTCTCTTGTTGTATGCACTGAACGGCAATCCTAGAATATGTAATCAGTGATTCTGTCACAATTTCTTCTTTCACACTGTCAAGCACGATGTCCTCAATGGCTTCTTCATTGAAGTGGTGTTTAGCCAATACGGGGAGAGGCCTATCCTCATAGATTTGATCAGTTGCATGTTTCCCACACAACATCTCAAATAGAACCACACCGAATGAGTAAATATCAGATTTTTCAGTTAAAAATCCTGTACTCTCATATAGTGGGTCTAGATAGCCGAGGGAGCCAACCACATTGTCGATCATGTGAGTCTCCTGAGATATTGGCATTTTCAAAGCACGCCCAAAATCGGAAATTTTGGCTCTCCAATCACCATCTAGTAGTATGTTACCACTATTGATGTCCCTATGTATCACAGTCTCTTGAGTTTCAACACCTCCATGAAGGAATTCTAATCCACTTGCAACATCAATGGCTATTTCAAGACGTTTAGTCCAAGTAAGATCATGACTGCCCAAGTGGAGATCGAGACTTTTATTGGAGGCATACTCATAAACGAATATACGTTCGTCATTTTCTTTGCAATAGCCTAGGAAGCTAATTACATTCTTATGTTTATACCCCAAAAGAATATCAAGCTGAGCCGAAAATTGTTGTTCTCCTTGACTTGTATGTATATCTAACCGCTTAGCAGAAATGAATATCTCCCCTTTAGCATAACGGACCGTTCCTTTGTATATTGTACCCAAAGCTCCATGTCCAATGATATTGTGATCACTGAAGTTATCCGTGGCCGATCTTATGTCTTTTAAAGAAACTGTAAGTTTGTCCTTGCGGTTTACCTGAGAATCATGACATATTCAAGTCAAGACTGTAACTCAAAAACACTAATTTTATTCTCAAACTCTATTTTTGTATCTATGACTTTGTTATCAAACTAACTGCTGGTTTTAAATATAGATGAAAAAAGACGAAGGGCAATAAAAATGTTGATGTATGGAACCATGGTCGGGTCCGGTCGGGTCTATTCGAGTGGGGTAACGTCAGGTTAAGACTAAAATTTTCATACCTAAAATCAATCCTATTTGAGTTTTAGTTACTTGGGTTCGGGTCAATTCGAATTCGGGTGAATTCGAATATGAGTAGAACTCACTTTTTTTTATTCTTTTTAGTAGAAAAAATATATAATTTATATTCAAAAAATAAAATATTCTTATTTGGGTCAAACGATTGATTTTAACCCGAGTTAGCCAAAAGTTTCAACCCGATATCCGACCTTTTTTAGTTGAGAAACTCAAAAAAAATTTAGACCGACTAACCCAATCCGAATATGTTTATTCAGATTCGGGTCGAGTTCACATAGGGTCAGACTTTTTAACACCCTTTGCAATAGATAGTTAGGAATAAAGTAAGAAATAAAAATAGGATAATCAACTTTGCTAACCTGTCATTTTTTCAAATTTGGTATAGGTTTTTTTTTCCTTTCTATAAATGCAATGTTTTAAAACTCAGTTTTTTTAGTTGATCCGGTCTAATAACCGGTTAATGGGTCAAACCGGTTTTATGTCAAAACAAAAAATTACCCTACATTTTATTTGAACACAAAAACAACCCTACATAAAGGAACAAGTACTAACTTATTAATCATGTATTGTATTTGTTTGCAAGGTTTTCAAGATCGGGATCTTACCTAGGATCGTTTTCGTCTTTGCAATATCGAGATCGTAAAGTAGGATCGGGATCGTAAGATCCTACTATAATGTTATTTTCTTAGTAGTCTTTGCAGTATTTTACAAATTTACAAATTAATATACATCGTAAACACAAAATTATACGAATATGTCATAAAAATGGGGTCCTAAATTATCATTATTAAATGTATAAGAAGATTTACATGTTGTTTTTAGATTATACAAAATAGAACTTATAAATTTGTAGTTTTTTAGTTTGTCGCACGAGAAAAAGTAAGATCGGATCGTAGTAGATCCTAAGAATCTATAATCAAGGTCGGGATCCTATAAGATCTTAAGCATGCAAAGATCCTACGTAAGATCCGGATCGTTTTTGCTTTGCAGCATCGTAAGATCCTAAGATCAAGATCGGGATTTTGACAACCTTGTTTGTTTGTATACTCATTTTTACAGCACAGTTTACACAAACTCACACATTACCTCAAAACCTGATTCACACTTTGACTTGCTCATCACTCGTCGTCCCAAAAACAACTAGCTATAAACAATTCTTATTTTATCCATCAGTCACCCCCTTTATTTTAGCTTAACAAAACACCAAAAGTAAAGATTCAACAACAGATCTTTATAATCATCCACTAGAACCACCACTATCATCCCACTAAGACGAATCTCCTCATCACGTCAAGGTTCAAGAAACTGAAAGTTAAATAGATCGATCTAGACTGTCCATCGATCTTATTCAATTACATACTCTGATGATTTTTTTTATATTTTTTTGAACCAGCCGGTTTTCGGTCAGCAGTTTGACCCGGGTCGATCAATACCCGGCGGTTCAATCCGGTTCGAGTTTTATTTAAAACCAGGGCTCACAATGAACCGATCATCACTCCGGTTCCCGGTTGAACCGGCCGAGTCAAACCGATTTTTAAAACATTGTATAAATGTACTTTTGTATTTTGTTTGTTGTGTGCATTTTGTGATTATCACGTCATTCATAACTTCCAAAGAGTCATAATGTTTTTATCCTTTATCTATTTTCTATCATTAATATCCCTTATTTTTATTTTATACTTTTATAATATAAATAAAATTATAAAAAAAATTAAAAATTAATTTTTTTAAACATATTACTTGTAAAAAAAGGAGGATATGAGTAACCAAACCCCTTACAAATTGAGAGAGAAAGTGGTTATAAGATACGCATATCAAAAGTACATATGACTATATAAAAATGGTAAAGAACGATGTTACATTTGGTTTTATATAATTTACTAGTATGATACCCGTGCAATACAACGATGGGTAATAAGTGATTATCTTTTTGCAATTTATTTAGCATTAAAATTTTAAAAAGTTTAATTAAAATAAATAAAATCACTAAAAATAAAATAACCAAAAAATTGTAAATATATTAAAATGGATGTTGAATTAAAAGGAACAATTTTTTTTAAAAATATGATGAAATTAGATTATAAAAAAAATAAATGAGTTAAAACATATTTCAATTTAAAAATAAAAATAATTTTTAATAAGTTATTATAAAAGTTTGTTACAAAAGAAATGAATAGTCAAGATTTAAAGTTAAGTTTAAAATTAAAACTAATCTAATGGTTAAATTATTAATATATTTATATTAATTTTTAGTTTAAAGATACACCCTTCATATATAGGGAAAAAAATCTCCATATACCTTTAATTTAGCATAAACTCAATCAACCAATAACAACCATCAATTTTTATCATTTAACAAAAAAACTCATTTTTTAAAAATTAATTATCTCACAAACCGTTCATCGTTACGTAAAACAAAACATATCATCGCGACGAGAATTAAATCATCTATCTATCGAGAGGCACATGTATATACTTTCGACGAACTTTTTTTTCGATTTTTTTTCTTAAGTCACGTCTGGAGAGAATCATATATGATTCGTTACGAAACATATATGATTCTCAGAAAATCATATATTATTCATATCACGAATCATATATGATTTTCTGAAAATCATATATGATTCGTGACGAATCATATATGATTCGTGGCGAATCATATATGATTTGTGACGAATCATATATGATTCTCTCTAGACGTGACTTAAGAAAAAAAAAGTCGAAAAAAAAGTTCGTCGAAAGTATATACATGTGCCCCTCGATAGATAGATGATTTAATTTTCGTCACAATTGTGTATTTTTTTTCGTTTAACGATTTACCGTATGTGAGATATTTAATTTTTAAAAAAGTGGTGGGAAGTGGGTTTTTTAAAAATGGGTGATTAAATTCGTTTTTATATTTTTTTATTACATTTTTGACAAATGATTTTTGGTTGGTTTTATTCTTTTACACGATTTTTTTTAATTTTGACTAAATAAAATCCAACGTTAACTTTTTTTAATCAATCAGGTGGTACGATTTTTTCTACGTGTCACAATCATAGTTCTAAATAGCTCGCTATAGCCCGCCTTAAGGCGCGCTAAAGCTTGAGGCGTGACCTTCGCGCTACGCAATAGGTCAAGGCGCGATACGACATGAGGTGCGATTATTTTTTGAATTGAACTCCAAAAAATGAATATTATTAAATGTAAGAAGAGTTTTCTAGCTTTAATTATTATGTATAACACTTATTATGAACATAATATAGATATAGTATTGAAACACATAAAACAAATAAACATTTTTATATGTTGTGCCGCTATAAGTCACGCTATAAAAACGTTAAAGCTTCGCCTTAGCTGCTAAAGCGTGTAGCTTGGACATGCCGCAACGTCACGCTTCACGTTATTTATAACCATACTCACAATCAAGCATTTAATTTTTATCTATACGATCTATTTATCTGAGAAAAACTCCAAAATAATTTAACTTTTTTATCATATAAAACACCATACGATATAAGTAGCGTGTAATTGCAAGTGAGATCTTATGAGCAACTTTCAATATTAGCGCAGGGTGTAGTTTGGCGTTATAGTGTGGTGTTATGTGAAAAGTAAGTATCACGTCACCATATTATTCCATAACATCAGAAACTATATAATACAAAAACTTGTTTCTTTGGTCATCAGATTTCTGGTGTTATATTGGTCTCACTTTTAATAAAAAAAATTCACGGCGCGAGCCTATAACGCGAGCCACAGTACAGTTCTCGCGCCGTGGGCTCGTGTTATGGCCACCATTTTGGGCTGACAACTCGTTTTCATTCTGACGTTATGACCATGACTCAAGCCATGAAAGCCATGAAAGACCATACGATATAGGGCTGAGCACGGCAGACCCAAAACCGACCCGGACCGGACCTGACCGAACCGAACCACACCGAGCAGTTTCGGTCCAGTCCTCGGTCCGGGGTTTTGGACGAATTCGGTCCTCGGTCTGGTCCGATCCAGTTTGGTCTTACCAAAATCTCGTCAAATATGTCTAATATGACCGGACCGGACCGAAGACCGAACCGGACCGGACCAACCCGGACTATTTCGGTCCGGCCTCGATCCGGGGTTTTGAACCATTTCGATTTTTGGTCCGGTCCGATCTTAGCCGGTCCAGTCCGGTCCCGGACCGATGCTCGGCCCTAATACCATATGCTCTTAAGATGAAAAGGTCCGTAATTTCCGATCTCAGTTACTGATTAGATGAACAGCCAAAGATTGGTTCAATGGTCAAAAACTTCATACTGGTTTCAAAGATTTTTTATTTATTTGATTCATGTAAATTTGTGAATTAAAGTTACACCGTCTAACCTCGATTCATGATTTTGTGAATCCATTTAAAAATAATTATATTTTAAATCAGACTTTTATCAAAACAGAATAATCATAAATTATAGTAATAGACTTACTTGAAAGTATAAAGCTTTCTCAAGTTCCTGGATGATAGCTTCTGTTGTTGGACGTTTTTCATGAGTTTCTGAAATGCATTCATACGCTAGCTTTATAAATGTGTCGAGTGATTCTTGATTGGGTCCTCTGTTTAGAGTGAAATTGTTTTCATCAATTTCTTCCTTTAACAAAGGGTCTATCATATCATTTATTGTTCCCTCATTGAACCATTCTCGAGCAAGAGGTGCAATCTCTTTTCGGTTAACCTTGGTGTAAACTAGATCTCTAGCCAACCTCCAAGACAGAATCTCAACTAGAACTACTCCGAAAGAGTAAACATCTGATGCCTTTCTCAACACACCCGTCTTCACATATTCTGGATCAGTATACCCTGGTGTGCCTGCAACTGTAGATGGAGTGCTTGCTTGTTGATTTGCAGGAATGAGTTTGGCTAGTCCAAAGTCATTAATCTTAGCCTCCCAATTCTTGTGTAACAGAATGTTATCGCTTTTTATATCACCGTGTATTATGTTTTGTTTATGAATGTAATTTAATCCCCGTGCGACGTCAATACATATGTTGATTCGTTCGGACCAAGTAAGAGGTTTCCACCGACTAAGAGTCACACCGGTCATCATATACGTAGAAAGACATCCACGTGATGCATACTCATAGATAAGTATCCTTTCAACTCCCTCCTTACAAAAGCCAAGAAGAGAGACTACGTTGTGATGCGCACAACGAGTGAGAATTTCAATTTCTGCATTCAGTCTTATTTCATCATTCTCGTCTTCTGCAGCATATAGTCGTTTTATAGCTACGCTGCCGTGTTTTTTCGGAAGCTGATCTATATTCGTCTCGTAAGTTGACAGTAAGTTTTCCCGATCAAAATGGTAAAGTTCACCTCTAAACACAAGACCTGAACCTCCTTTTCCAATGCAGTCAGCAGCTTTCAGGGTGCCTAATATATGCATGGATGGGATCTCCAAATGATTCATCGCCTGTAACATTTTGTGTCAAAGGACAAATATGAGTACTGCGACTTATGTATGTAATAATTAGAATGAAGACTTGGTAACGGGAATTGCTAAGACTTTGTCTATACATTGATACGAACCTATCTCATATTAGGCTCGTGTTAGCTTGCAAGTGTAGAACTCATTGGAAAAGTTAGCTTGTAAGTAGAGGGGACATCTGGTTGTAAGGGGTGAGTAATAAGAAAGATAATAAAAAATGATGCTTGGTTAATTAAAAGATGGTTAATCATTTCTTAGTATTGGACCATACTCTATTACCATGATTTTGAATTACTTTATTTGATAACTGGTGCTCACATTCTCTATCTTTTTGTTTTATATTTCATCGATCTTTCATAACGTAATTTGTAATGTGTTTTCAATTCCTTGTCAACTTCTCTCTTTCTTTGTGATTTATTTATGATTCCTTCATTTTTAGTTTTCCTTTGATTTCATTTTCCTGGTATATGTATTTGTCAAGTAGACAGGGGCGGATGTATTCCTTAGGTAGGGGGTGGCAGCGCCCTCATAGCTAGCCCAAAAATACGAAATTTTAGTGTAATTTTTTTTTATAATTTTGATCTTTTTTCGAAAGTGCCCCCCACATAAAAGTCGGATTGCCCCCACTCACATATTAAAACCCAAAATTCAATTCTTTTAAACTTTATAAACTCTTGACATATAAATAAATATACTTGATTTATCATTACTAGCATAGTTTTTTTCCTCCACATTTTATTGTGACTGTAAAAATTTTTTTTGCCTCCCACATGCTACTTTCTTGGTTCCGCCGATGCAAGTAGATAGAAGTCAATTCTATGAACATACTAATCATGAATAAAATTGTGTTATCATGATTAAAAAACACAACTCCTATCTGTTAGACTGTTAGTGACATTATAACAATTTATGTCTTCCCTTTCCTTTTACAATTACCATTCCTCACATTGAAGTTTGAACCAAGCAGGCCCTAAGCCACTTCCACATTTAGCCGGTGTAAAATCGTAATATGCATTTCGGTATAGAAAGAAATTTAAAGAAGATAAGAAAAAAGAGATGGTTTTTTTGAGTTCATTAGTAAAATGATTGTCCTTTACTAGTTTACCCATCAAAGTTTAATGAAAATAAACCCATTACGTGCAAATTCTAAAAAAGGGTAAATCACAAATTTTTTCTCTGACCTATCCAAAAATGCGAAAAAACTTTTGAGACAAAAGATCGTGTAAAACGCCTATTAAGTTTACATTTTCTTGCGGAAAAAACACTTGAGACATGATTTTAACATTTTGATCGTCAGTGCCTACGTAATGACTAATATACCCTCGCCTTCTTTCCCATTATACCTTCTATATCCTTTGTTATTTTCTTCCGCACTTTGATTAGCCAAACATTAATTGCAAGTTCCTCTCAAACTTTCTTTTTAGGGGGTGTTTGTTTTAGCTTATATAGTGGGCTTATAAGCTTATTAGCTTATATAAGCTTATAAGCCGAAACTAAGTGTTTGGTTAAGCTTATATAAATAGGCTTATAAGCTTATATATGGGGTTTTTGGTAAGCCCAAAATGTGTGACTTTTAAGGCTTATATAGTAATAATATATAAAAAGACATTTATGCCTACATTTAATAACCATATCATTTAATATTTATGTACCTTTTTGTTATTTTATCTTACTAAATTTGATAAGTTAAACCAAACACTAATAATAAGCTTATAAGCTTATTATATATAACCCACAACGGCTTATATAATATAAGCCTAAGCCAAACTAATAAGCTTAACCAAACACCCTCTTAATGTCTACATACTACTCCCTCCGTCCAAGGGGCGGAGCCAAGATTCTGAATTAAAAGGGCTGATATTTTTTCTTCACGATAACAACAACGAATAACGAAAAAACACCAATATTTCTTATAGAAAAATCGTAGTTAAACAATTTGACTATTTTTTTTATTATCACCAAAAGTTTCAATAATATATAGTCATTTTTAGGTCTTTCAAGCGAAGCGGATAAGGAGCCTAACATAACTATGCGAGGGTTCGAAGAAGACATTCATTCGCTTAAATGTCATTACACGACTCGACCCACTAACCACTAACATTTGCCGTTGTTAAAAAAAATAAAAAAATACATAGTCATTGTTGCTTATTTTTTTTTCATTTGTACACAATTACACGTTATTATATGATTCTGGATGTGCTACTTTGTATTCCAAAGTACCGTAATTTAAAGAAAATGTAAATCACAGACTTCATACGAATAACTTATATTCGTTTATTTCAGTTAATAGGAGTCATTATTAATTTGTATAAGGATGTTTTTCTTAATAGCGGTAGACTTTTATAACGAAGTGTAGGTTATAGATTGGTTATGAGAAAAAAATGGTTGATTACCAGAAAGGTTTATTAAAAATGACTTTAAAACATCAATAAAATACCAATTAACACGTTTTCAAAGCAAATTTACAAAAACTCTCTCCTGCATTACTGTTTTTTAAAAGAAGTTACCTCAAGCAATAGAAACTAAAATAAAAGTTTTAAAACTAAATAATAAATTTCCTTTTTTTTCTCAAATTTGTTTTCCACTTTTCGATGCAATTTGATAAAAATTGTGGAAGTACTCTATACTATTAGTTTTGACTTTTTTTCCAACCTTTCTTCTTCCTATTGAAAGTTTATAAACATAAAATTAATAGTCATGTGATAGAATCGAATTCGGGATTACGAAATTACACATAATACGTAAAAGGTTAATTTTATTTAATAAATATATTTAATATATTTATCAAATTAAACTAAGCTTAACTAACGATCGTTGAATAAATTAAGAGTTAAGTTAAACGATCGTTATGGAATTAAATAGAAGAAAAGAAGGAAACGGAAAATTCCGGAAGCCTCATTTGGGTGGGCTTGGGTCGGCGGCTACAAGGGCAAAAGGGGAAGAAAAATAGTTTTTCTAGCCTATATAAACAACCCTTAGCCCTCATAATCATCCCTCTCTCTTATTTCATGCGATCAAACCAAAAGGCAAACACCTTTTTAGGGTTCCTTTTAACCTCTTGGTTTTGATTTCTTGAATCTAATCCTATCCCCTCTCTAGGGTTGTTGGGTAGATTATTCCACAAGCGTAGAAGCTTCGTTTATACGTGCTATACTCACGGTTAGCCCGTTGCATTACGTGTGTACAAGAGCGTAGTATAGTTTTACATTAAACTATATCTTGGTATTGTTCTTCATAAACCCTAATTGGTGATCTTGTGGATCTTTTCTAGGATAAAGGTATGTAACCCTATTTTGATTAATTATAATTGTGTTATTATGATCTTGCTAAATCGCTTCCGCTATTACGTGCTTTGATCTTTGCTTATGATTTTATAATTGTTATGAACTTCATAAACCATCAGTGGCATCGAGAGCCGTTTTAACATGTTATAATTATCGAGATCTAAAGGTTTTTTAAGTAATAATGATTTGAGTTAAAATTACATGTTGTTTTTTAGGTTTTATCAAAAATTAGGGTTTTGTTTTTTTTGTTTATAAAAGTCGACCTAGCCGAATTTTTTATTAAAGAAAAATAAATAAATTTATAAACCCTAAAGTTACATGGTATAATCTTTAGATGTTGCATGGATTAATTGTTATGTCATGTATGGTTACGATCCGTAGTATTTTAATTGTTAAGAGTATGTGGGAGATCCGTGATGAACATGCATGTTTTCACGGATCATATGATTTTGTATGCTATTTGCTTTATTTGATTCAAAGTTTTAATATAAGAGAAGACTTTTATATGTTTATAAAACCCTAGATTTTATGTTCTTTGAATAAATTGTTATGTATGTGGCTATTAATTTAGTTTTTTTGTACATACTTGTTTTCATACGTTTTATATTAATTGTATATTGCAAACAAGGGTAATTTAAAAAAAAATTAATATGGACTGAATCATATAAAAATTAATGAATTGTTTTGAGATCTAAATTACATAGAATTGCGTTGATTGATAATTTGCAATGATAATTTAACGGCCTACTCCTTTTGACAAACAATAAAGTGGGTTTAACACACCGCTCGTCATGTACCCGGTTAAGGAAGGAGGTGTTATGCCATTAGTCGCTGACCGAATTCCCGGCTCGCCTGTGCGTCAAATTGAAATTACCTACGATTATCATTAGCATTATATCTTAAGGTTGATTTGCCGCAAATTCACATCCGAAACATAATGAATAAGGTTATTGCTTTGTGCTTTAGCTAAGTTCTAGAAAAAGTACGTTGTGAATTGTTGTGGGTAAATTTTTTAATTGGTTTAACCAATAGCTCAACTTGCGATTTATAGCAAAATATTTGACTCACCAAAAGTTTACTAAAAGTTTTTTATTAAACTTATGTTATGGAGATGTATGCATGCTTCTCCATACATGATTTTGACACCAAAATCAATACCCTTAAATTTAAGTCTTATGCCATCTAATTGACGAACACTTGAAGTTACAATTGTCGTCATATGAGATTTTGGACGATGTTGTAATGGAGAGAAAACTTCATGACTGAATAAGATTGCACATGAAGGTTTTACGTTCTTTAGATTAGTCGACTTGATTGAGTTACTCAGTGAGACCTGGAAACTTAAGGCGTAAAGTAGGAATGAAACATGTTTACAATGCAAAATAACTTTTGGCAATGTAAATCCCTAAAATATCTAGAAATTGCAAATTTGTTTGTCAATTATTGTTCGACAAGTTACCGTGTTGAATACATTTGTTACTAGCAGATCAAGTGATGTGATAAGTTTATGTCAATATGGATTCTAGTTTCAAGGAAATACTATGGTTTTTTTATTACCAGGGTAATTTTATTTTCTTGAATGGTATTATCAAAAATAATAATATTTGAACTTATTTCTGTAGAAATGGCTTAACCCGAAAACAATATGACTATAAGTTCTACGTTCAAAGGTTTCTTTGATCGTCCTGAACTTACTGGCCCAAACTTCAATGATTGTTATCGCTCACTAAGAAATGTCTTGAGAGTAGCGGGTACTATCGATATCTTGACTACTCCTTATCTGGAAGATCTTGCTGAAGGAGCATCTGATGCGCAAAGGCTTGAACACACTGCTAATGTTAAGAAGCACTCTTAGGTGGCTGCCTTAATGTTAGGAAAAATGGCTCCTCCACTTCAACAGAAGTATGAGCTATTTTCACCAAAGCGAATGCTTGATGAGCTCAAGGCTATGTTCGAAAAGCCGCAAGCTGTGGAGATCTACGACTTGGTAGATGATTTGCATAGTTGCAAGCAAGCTCCTCGAAAGTTTGTAAGTGCCCATTATATGAAAATGAGGGGTTATATGGAACAGCTCATTGCACTAGGACAACCCTATGATCATAATATGGCTATCAACTTGATCAATAGGTCCCTTAACAAGGACTTCAACGATTTTGTTCAAAACTATAACATGCATTGTACGGGGAAGACAGTTAATGATTTGCATGCAATGCTCATTGACTATGAAAAGGGGTTAAAGGACAAGGCATCTGCTTCCACTCCTCCTGTGCTTTATGTATAAAAGAGTAGAGTGAATAAGCCAAAACCGCAAGCGAACAAGAAGAAATGCAAAGGCAAGGGTGATAAGGGCAAACAAGTTGCGACTTATTCTAAACCTAAGCAAAACTTTGTCAAGAAGAATCAATCTCAGAAGGATGAGACTTGTCACCATTGCAAAGCAAGTGGTCACTGGAAGAGGAACTGCCCTCTTTATCTCGATGAGTTGCGAGAAATAAAGAAGAAGACTGAGCTTAGTGCTGCAACATCTTCAGGTAACTTATTTATGATAGAGTTATTTAATCTTATATACAAATTGTAAAACCTCGGTTTTTACCACTTTGACCTTGTCACCTTATGTATACGTGACCATGAATGAATGCAATCTCACTTCATATATTTTATGAAGTCTCAGACTCTTGATCATATTTTTCTGTCAAACCATGCTTTATTATATAAACAGGAGTTTTTATCACCTCTAACTTCATTAACACTCACTGAGTCACGCTAGTTCATTATTTTTATCTGTAATTCACTATGATAAGCTTATACTCCTTACATTATATCAAGACTTGAATATATAACGACATGCTATGTTGTTTCCTTTTTAGACTTTATATCACACGATTTGGACATTTACCCGCAAAGTGCCTTCGATAAAACTTTACTACACCCTAAATCCTACCTAACTACCAACATTACACAAGATTTTTGCTTACACTATTGTTAGATATTTTGAAACCTCAAAACCCCCACATGTGTTGTAAACACACGGTTAGGAGGGCTCCAACCCAACCTTTGCATCACACTTTTCAAACAAATCTAGTACTAGGATATGGTAATTAATGAGGGTACTTTGTTGTCTCCTAAACCAACCCTCCCTAGCCGAATAAAGGACCAAGGCAAGCAAGTGTACATCACATGCATTTAATGGATTGTACTAGGGCACCTCATACATATCTCATACCACTAACACAAACCAACCATCCCATCCCCTTGTTTTGAAACTCTCGGCTAGAAAAGGAAGGGCAAGAGAGATCAAGCTTAAACCATTTACTCCCACCTCATTTACTCCCATCTCATTTACTCTCCCAATCATTAACAAAATCACACATTTACTTCTCTTAGCATTCAATTTAGCCGAATCCATGATGAAGGACATTGGAGACCGCGGCATATAAGTGTAGACTAGGGAAAACTATACTTGGTTCACTCCTAATCAATCTCTAGTTCTTGAACTTCTACCACTTCACTCATCCTAGATCTAAAACAAGTAAGTTGTTATCTCCCTCATCATCTTTTCCATTCTTTCGTTTCTCATGCATAGCATTCACGTATATCCATAATAACCAAAATGGGAATGCATGCACACGTAAGAAACATCCTAACTTTTGACGAGAAGCTTATTTGTTTCGGCTTATAATCATAACCAAGGAGGAATGCCATGTTTCTCATTTGAGTTAGCTTGTGACAAAATGGAAGTTTAGATGTTATAAACCTAGGAATATAAGCTTAAAACCATCCATTGTTAAGCTACCCTATAAGCCATAAGCACTCCACCATTCGGCTTATTTATTTAAATATGGGCCGAGACACATATAAGCTATATTGGGTAATACTAAACTTAATGTCTTGGATAAACTAGTAAAGGTTGTAATTTAGTAGCCCAATAGGCCCACTAAACACTAAATTATCATTTTGGAGACTTTTTGGGCCAAGGTTGATAATATAGTGGAATTACTAGCCGATTATGGCATAGTGTACAAGTTAGGTGGTACTTTCGTAGCATATGTTAAGCACAAGGACCAATAATGCACATAAGATAGTTAAGGGGGGGTGCGGCATATATAAGCCGAGCCACAACTCAAACCCCAAGGACTAGATATGGCATTTGACAAACTTATTCCAAGCCCTAATCCCCTTTTTGAACTTAGCCGAGACATGGGGGACTTATATTGCCACTTTGGAAAACTTATTAAAACCTAAAATGATTAACCTTGCCACTATTATAGTTCTTAAAACCACAAGGGCTCTTCTCGCCACTTTTGAAACTTAAACCGAGCCCTAGGAGGGGGCTGTTTTGTAAATATGGGAATATGCAACCCTATTTAAGAACCACAAGGACTTAACTTGACATATTGTAAACATTTTTGGTGCCCTAATTATCAAATGGGACGAATATATTAAATTCGGGACTTAAGGGGGTTAGTTTTGCCATTTTTCCAAACTTGATTAAACCTAATATATATATACTCCTTAAATATATAAAAGGTGTAACTTGAATAAATTTATAAATACAAAACCTATTTTTTTGTCACTTGATCTAGGAATTATAAAGACTTTGGAAACAACTACGAAATAAATGGTAAATATCGTTGGTAAACTTGATTTATATAAACTCATTATACGAAGACAAATTAAAATATAGATACACTTACGTTGATTTTATCTACATAAACCCTTTACGTCTAAATATAATTTATTATATTTGACCCAACTCAAAACATTATCTGTACAAACAAGTAATCAATATGGAATAATCAGCTTGTTTATGTAATTCACTACGTCTTTGGGACGATTACATTATTATAATCAGGAACAATTAAACTAGTACGAACAGTAATATAAAATGCTTAAAACTTGTAGAAGCATATACGTATACTTCTGTAACTATGGTGCAACCTATTATACTTTTACTGAGACTGTATAATTATCTAGGTTGTTGACTGAGTGTTGAGCACTACTACAGACTTTTGTGACTATCACCATACTGATAAGGTGAGTTCATGGCCCCACTTTCATATATTGACAAACTTTTAAAATCCTCTTGGGGGAGAAAACATGCAACTAATTTATGGATATAAATTAAACTGTACCAACTTTAATTATATGTGCCTATTGTAGAGACACTCATGACCCGTGAGCTGAAACTGTTAAAATCGTTGGATTACCTGAATGATATAAATAGATCTATTTGGGATTGACCATCCCCACCTGGGTGAGTAGCGCTCACTGTGCCCTGGATGGGACAACAGGTGTTTACCATGTCAGCATTTTACTATTGATGGGTGCCTGAATCAGAAATGGTGCTGGTCCTCATTTGTTGAGGGCCCAACTTTGTTATAGTGTTAGTTTCGGGCAATAGACAGTATAATTACCTTTTTTCGGTAATGCTTGGTGCTTTACTGATACAGTGACTATTTATATCCAAACTATATAACTAAACCTATGAATTCACCAACTTTTTGTTGACTCTCCAAAGCATGTTTTTCTCAGGTGTTTGAAGCAGGTAGACCCTATGTGCATGGACTCTTACATTTTGAGTAGACAGCATCTTAGCTAGCATGGGGAATTTTCATAAGGGAATCATGAACAATCTTTTTATTATGTCAGACTATTTAAATTAATGATTTACACTTTTGGTCATGTAATAAATGTTTGATAAACTTATATCTGATGCTCTATGTACTATTGCTATCGATCCACCCACGTGACACCTAAATACTATATCCGCTGCATTTTGACTAATCTAGGGGTGTCACAGAATGGTATCAGAGCATTAGTTATAGAGAACCAGACTCAGAAAAATTTATAAAAATAAAATAAGAATTTTATAAATAAACTGGACTATAACTGCATTAAAAATCTTTGGGATTTTTCTTTATGGGACTAGAAAGTAAGCATATAGGATATAGAGCATGCATTATGTGATCTATTGTGTAAAGTGATTTTAACATTGGTTAAATGATCTGATAAGTATTAGCTAAATCCTAACCTGTTATAGGGAATACCCACTATCATTATTATAATACCAGTATATTATCTTTTGACTTACACTCACGTCAGCAAAATGATGATTTCTTTACAGAGATACCATGACATCACCATCATCCGTCTTAGCAGGATGGCTGTCCGCCTCAGATTCCGAGGACAGTCAGTCTGATGGAGTAGTTCCAGTTATTTCCTCACCACCTACTGCATTGACCCCTCCAGCTGAGGAGGTGGACCCAGTGACCCACGCTCTGCCACCCTTACCACCCTCTTCATCACTCCAGGGTTATGCTCCTGGATCACTAACCCCTCGTAAGAGGAGGTATGAGACGGCCCCGACCTCTACCTTTGAGGTCGGAGAGGGATCTGGGACTGGACAGGTGGACCCTGTTCAGGCACAGATAGCGGCTTTGACGGTCCAGCATGCCCAGGACATGGCCGACGTTCATAGCCTACTAGCATCTAGTCAGGCCGAGAGATCGATACTGAGGGAGCGTCTAGATTCCCTGACTTGGACTACGTGGGCGGAAGCCCAGGTTGCCAGAGGGGCTTGGACCACAGTTTACGATGCTCTCCAGTGGCTCATGACGGAGTACGACCACGCCATCCACCGCATCTACACCATGGAGGGCCGACAGCAGCAGACTCATGACGCCCTCACAGCTCAGGAGCAGTCCCTCTCTATGTTCTTCGACCTGGCGATTGTTCGTCACGATGGGGTCACGGCAGAGACAGCTCACCTCAGAGGAGCTTTAGACACCCTCAGGGCCCAGTTAGTCTAGACTCTTCGTCACGTCAAGAAGACGAGGCTTGCTATGATCGCTCTCCAGGACGCTATGCCCGCGCCAGCAGCTCCACCAGCACCCGCTGTACCAGACATCTCCATCGGATCCCTTAGACCAGCATAGATTAGATGTACTAGATCTCATGTACATCGTGATAAGCTTTGGGTTGCATCCCAGCTATCACGATATAGGATTTCATGTACTTTCATTTTCATGCAGCTTTTGTAGCCTATCAGTACTGTACTCTCATAGATAGGTGTCTGTATATATATCACTTTAGACTGTGCGTACCACTACCCCAGCCAGACGTACTACACTTCTGTCTTGGATCAGTTGTACTTGATGTTATTGTACTTTCTCACAAGAAATATCATATGCCACTCTCTTTGTTATATTATGTGTTGTATTACTAAAATGTGACAGGTTATTCAAATTGTTGTAATTATTGTATACAGGTTTGCTCAAGCAAATAATATATGATCATATGAACTTTGAAGCTAACAATTTCATTTTTGGGTATAAAACTACAGATAAATGGCAATCACTAGGCAAAACCCTACTGCTAATCCTGCCGTTAACCCGGCCGATAATCCTGTAGACAACCTTCCTAATGACGATGCCACTCATAATGTCACCCCCGCCCAGCTTAGGGAAATGATTGACCAAGGCATCGCCACTGCTATGGCAGCTAGCCGAAACATGGACGATAGTGAGAATTCCAACAACCGAAGGAATAATAATACCACCAGGGGTTGTTCTTACCCTTATTTTCTCAAATGCAAACCGTCATACTATCGGGGCAACGAAGGCGTAGTAGAGTTGATGCAATGGTTTGAAAGACTAGAGACCGTATTCCGCATCAGCGACTGCACCGATGAGAACAAGGTTAAGTTCGCCACCTGCACGCTACTTGAAAGTGCCCTCACCTGGTGGAATTCTGTGGCCATTACTCTAGGGCATGACGCTGCTTATGCCCTGAACTGGACAAGTCTAAAGGAGAGAATGACGGAAAAGTACTGTCCTCGGGGCGAAATGAAAAAGCTGGAAGTCGAACTATGGGATCTTAGGTGTAAGAACAATGACATCGTGTTATACAACCGGAGATTCCAAGAATTGACTCTCATGTGTACCAGGATGTTTCCCGATAAGGAGGGAAAGATTGAAAAGTACGTTGGAGGACTCCCCGACGCCATTCATGATAGCGTTCTCGCCTCGCGGCCTACCACCGTCGAGAAAGCCATGGAGTTTGCCGCCGAATTGATCAATAAGAGGAACCGTACTATCTCTGAGAGGAACACTGAGAACAAGAGAAAATTGGACGACCATGTCCGTGCTCCCTATCACCCAACTCCAAAAAGGCAAAACGCCGGACAGATTTACAGTGCAATCGCCCCCACAGGACCAAGGATTTATGAAGGCACCAAACCTTTGTGCCCGACTTGCCATTTTCACCATCAGGTGGGTGAACCATGCAAGACTTGTTACAAATGTGGAACAGTGGGCCATCCGGCTCGCAATTGCCAAGCAAATGCTGCTACCCAGATTCAGCCCAACAATGTTGCAAGGAACAATAGTCGAGGTGGAACCAACGGCCGTGAATTTGGGAATAGACAGCCAGGAAACCGTGGTGTTATAGGAAGAAGCATCAGTGGCCCAAGAAAGGGAGTCACGTGCTATGAGTGCGGAACACCCTGTCACGTGAGAACAAGCTGCCCCAAATTAGCCCATCAGAACAAAAGCAATGGAGGATCCACATCCAGAGTTTACGTGGTGGGCAGTGCGAAGCCCAACCCAGACTCCAACGTAGTTACGGGTACGTTTTTACTAAATAATCGTTACGCATCTATTCTATTTGACACTGGGGCCGACAGGAGCTTTATTTCCACTGAATTTAGTAGAATATTAGAAGTTGTCCCTTCCGCATTAGACCACCGATTCGCAGTGGAGTTAGCAGACGGTAAGATCATAGAAGCCGATACCATCGTTAGGGGTTGCACACTGAACTTTTCCAACCACCCGTTCAATATTGACCTAATCCCAGTGGATCTAGGCAGTTTTGATATCATCATTGGCATGGATTGGTTATCTAAGTACCACGCAGTGATCGTATGCGACGAGAAACTAGTCCGATTGCCATGGGGAAATGAGACATTGATCGTTCGAGGTAATGGCAATACTGACCTTGCAGACACTAGGCTCAGTGTCATATCCTGTACCAAGATTCAGAGATACCTATCAAGAGGATGTCCCATCTTCTTGGCTCATATCTCCCAGGCAAATAAAGAAGATGACACCGAAGGGAAGCAAATAAAAGACGTGCCCATCGTCCGGGATTTTCCCGAGGTCTTCCCCGAAGAATTACCAGGTCTACCACCAGCCCGGCAAGTGGAATTTCAGATTGACCTGATTCCAGGAGCTGCACCCGTGGCAAAAGCTCCTTATCGACTAGCACCATCGAAAATGAAGGAACTAGCAGAACAACTTCAAGAGTTGTCCGACAAAGGGTTCATCCGACCCAGTTCCTCGCCATGGGGAGCTCCGGTATTATTTGTTAAAAAGAAAGATGGTTCGTTTCGAATGTGTATCGATTATAGAGAACTGAATAAGTTGACTGTCAAGAACCGTTATCCACTCCCCCGTATTGACGACTTATTCGACCAATTGCAAGGGTCGAGTGTGTATTCCAAGATAGACCTGCGATCTGGGTACCATCAACTAAGGGTCAAGGAGGAGGATATCCCAAAAACCGCTTTCAGGACTCGTTACGGCCATTTCGAATTTCAGGTCATGCCTTTTGGGTTGACCAACGCTCCTGCCATTTTTATGGACCTGATGAATCGGGTGTGTAGGCCGTACCTGGATAAATTTGTGATAGTCTTCATAGACGATATACTTATCTATTCCAAGAATGAACACGAACACGAGGAACATCTTACCCAAGTTCTGAAGGTACTTAAGGAAGAACAGTTGTACGCCAAGTTCTCCAAATGTGAATTCTGGATCTCGAAGGTCCAATTCCTCGTTCATGTTATCGATAGCGACGGCATTCACGTAGACCCAACTAAGGTCGAATCCGTCAAGGATTGGGCATCCCCAAAATCACCAACAGAAATCCGTCAATTCCTAGGCCTTGCCGGATACTACCGTCGATTCATCGAAGGTTTCTCCAAAATAGCAAAACCAATGACCAAACTCACACAAAAGGGAATAAGATTTAACTGGGGAGAGAAAGAAGAGTTGGCTTTCCAACTGATCAAGGAAAAGCTGTGTAGTGCACCTATCCTGGCCTTACCCGAAGGCAACGACGACTTCGTGGTATATTGTGATGCGTCACATAAAGGCTTGGGTGCAGTATTGATGCAGAGGAAGAAAGTAATCGCGTACGCCTCCAGACAGCTAAAGAAACATGAGGAGAATTACACTACCCATGATTTAGAGCTTGGATCTGTGGTATTTGCGCTAAAAATCTGGAGACACTATCTGTACGGAACCAAGTGTACGGTACATACGGACCACAAGAGCTTACAACACATACTAGATCAAAAGGAGCTAAATATGAGACAACGTCATTAGATTGAATTGCTAAGCGATTACGACTGCGAGATCAAATACCATCCCGGTAAAGCGAATGTGGTTGCAGACGCACTAAGCCGTAAGGAGACCGATCCTCCTATGAGAGTCCAGGCACTGGTCGTAACAATTAGCCTGGATTTACCCAAACAAATCCTAGAAGCACAAACACAAGCTCAGAAGCCCGAAAACCTCGTAAATGAAGATGTTGGGGGTATGCTCAGGACTGACCTCACCAAGGAGAAGTTGGAACCAAGAGCAGATGGAACCCTGTGTTTGCATGGGAGGAGTTGGTTACCTTGTTATGGAGGTTTAAGGGACGTAATCATGCACGAGTCCCATAAATCTAAGTATTCCATACACCCCGGGTCGGAGAAGATGTATCAGGACGTGAGGAAGTTGTACTGGTGGCCGAATATGAAGGCAAACATCGCCACCTACGTCCAGAAATGTCTTACCTGTTCCCGCGTCAAGGCCAAACACCAAAGGCCCTCCGGGTTACTAGTTCAACCAGAGATACCCAAGTGGAAATGGGAGAATATCACTATGGATTTCATCACCAAGCTTCCAAGATCATCTCACGGTTACGACACCATCTGGGTGATCATTGACCGACTCACCAAATCCGCTCACTTCCTGCCCATCAAGGAGAATGACTTCCTGTCTAAGTTAGCCAAGACATATCTGAAGGAGGTAGTGACTAAACACGGAATACCCGTCTCAATAATCTGCGACCGAGACGGTAGGTTCACATCTAATTTCTGGAAGGCATTCCAACGAGCTTTGGGAACCCGCCTCGATATGAGCACGGCATACCACCCACAGACTGACGGTCAAAGCGAAAGGACAATTCAGACCCTTGAAGACATGTTGCGAGCATGCGTGATTGACTTTGGGAATAGTTGGGTCAATCACATTCCGTTGGTAGAATTCTCCTACAACAATAGTTACCATGCTAGCATTAAAGCTGCCCCTTTCGAAGCGCTATGTGGTAGGAAATGTCGCTCACCAGTGTGTTGGGCGGAAGTCAGTGAATTTCAACTCACCGGACCTGAACTGATCCAAGAAACAACTGACAAGATAACACTGATAAAGCAAAGAATCCAAGCCGCCCGTGACCGACAAAAGAACTATGCAGATCATAGACGAAAGCCGATGCAGTATGAAGTGGGTGACCGTGTAATGCTCAAGGTATCGCCCTGGAAAGGAGTTGTACGTTTCGGTAAACGGGGAAAACTGAACCCTCGTTACGTAGGCCCTTTCAAAGTAATAGCCAGAGTCGGAGAAGTAGCATATCACTTGGAGTTACCCCAACAACTAAGTCGAGTGCACCTCACTTTTCATGTATCTAACCTGAAAAAGTGCTACGCTGATGAGCCCCTAGCTATGCCATTAGAGGGAGTCCGCTTTGATGACAAGATCCAGTTCACTGAAGAACCAGTGGAGATCATGGAAAGATCAATGAAAAAGTTGAAGACTCGTCGCATTCCGTTGATCAAGGTACGATGGAACTCAATGCGAGGACCTGAGTTCACTTGGGAACGAGAAGAATCGTTCAAGGCTAAATATCCTCAGTTGTTCACATAACTAGTGGCGTTGATCTAAGCTTTGAGGACAAAGTTAAAATAACGGGAATGTGCTGTAAAACCTCGGTTTTTACCACTTTGACCTTGTCACCTTATGTATACGTGAACATGAATGAATGCAATCTCACTTCATATATTTTATGAAGTCTCAGACTCTTGATCATATTTTTCTGTCAAACCATGCTTTATTATATAAACAGGAGTTTTTATCACCTCTAACTTCATTAACACTCACTGAGTCACGCTAGTTCATTATTTTTATCCGTAATTCACTATGATAAGCTTAACTCCTTACATTATATCAAGACTTGAATATATAACGACATGCTATGTTGTTTCCTTTTTAGACTTTATATCACACGATTTGGACATTTACCCGCAAAGTGCCTTCGATAAAACTTTACTACACCCTAAATCCTACCTAACTACCAACATTACACAAGATTTTTGCTTACACTATTGCTAGATATTTTGAAACCTCAAAACCCCCACATGTGTTATAAACACACGGTTAGGAGGGCTCCAACCCAACCTTTGCATCACACTTTTCAAACAAATCTAGTACTAGGATATGGTAATTAATGAGGGTACTTTGTTGTCTCCTAAACCAACCCTCCCTAGCCGAATAAAGGACCAAGGCCAGCAAGTGTACATCACTTGCATTTAAGGGATTGTACTAGGATACCTCATACATATCTCATACCACTAACACAAACCAACCATCCCATCCCCTTGTTTTGAAACTCTCGGCTAGAAAAGGAAGGGCAAGAGAGATCAAGCTTAAACCATTTACTCCCACCTCATTTACTCCCATCTCATTTACTCTCCCAATCATTAACAAAATCACACATTTACTTCTCTTAGCATTCAATTTAGCCGAATCCATGATGAAGGACATTGGAGACCGCGACATATAAGTGTAGACTAGGGAAAACTATACTTGGTTCACTCCTAATCAATCTCTAGTTCTTGAACTTCTACCACTTCACTCATCCTAGATCTAAAACAAGTAAGTTGTTATCTCCCTCATCATCTTTTCCATTCTTTCGTTTCTCATGCATAGCATTCACGTATATCCATAATAACCAAAATGGGAATGCATGCACACGTAAGAAACATCCTAACTTTTGACGAGAAGCTTATTTGTTTCGGCTTATAATCATAACCAAGGAGGAATGCCATGTTTCTCATTTGAGTTGCTTGTGACAAAATGGAAGTTTAGATGTTATAAACCTATGAATATAAGCTTAAAACCATCCATTGTTAAGCTACCCTATAAGCCATAAGCACTCCACCATTCGGCTTATTTATTTAAATATGGGCCGAGACACATATAAGCTATATTGGGTAATACTAAACTTAATGTCTTGGATAAACTAGTAAAGGTTGTAAGTTAGTAGCCCAATAGGCCCACTAAACACTAAATTATCATTTTGGAGACTTTTTGGGCCAAGGTTGATAATATAGTGGAATTACTAGCCGATTATGGCATAGTGTACAAGTTAGGTGGTACTTTCGTAGCATATGTTAAGCACACGGACCAAAAATGCACACAAGATAGTTAAGGGGGGTGCGGCATATATAAGCCGAGCCACAACTCAAACCCCAAGGACTAGATATGGCATTTGACAAACTTATTCCAAGCCCTAATCCCCTTTTTGAACTTAGCCGAGACATGGGGGACTTATATTGCCACTTTGGAAAACTTATTAAAACCTAAAATGATTAACCTTGCCACTATTATAGTTCTTAAAACCACAAGGGCTCTTCTCGCCACTTTTGAAACTTAAACCGAGCCCTAGGAGGGGGCTGTTTTGTAAATATGGGAATATGCAACCCTATTTAAGAACCACAAGGACTTAACTTGACATATTGTAAACATTTTTGGTGCCCTAATTATCAAATGGGACGAATATATTAAATTCGGGACTTAGGGGGTTAGTTTTGCCATTTTTCCAAACTTGATTAAACCTAATATATATATACTCCTTAAATATATAAAAGGTGTAACTTGAATAAATTTATAAATACAAAACCTATTTTTTTGTCACTTGATCTAGGAATTATAAAGACTTTGGAAACAACTACGAAATAAATGGTAAATATCGTTGGTAAACTTGATTTATATAAACTCATTATACGAAGACAAATTAAAATATAGATACACTTACGTAGATTTTATCTACATATACCCTTTACGTCTAAATATAATTTATTATATTTGACCCAACTCAAAACATTATCTGTACGAACAAGTAATCAATATGGAATAATCAGCTTGTTTATGTAATTCACTACGTCTTTGGGACGATTACATTATTATAATCAGGAACAATTAAACTAGTACGAACAGTAATATAAAATGCTTAAAACTTGTAGAAGCATATACGTATACTTCTGTAACTATGGTGCAACCTATTATACTTTTACTGAGACTGTATAATTATCTAGGTTGTTGACTGAGTGTTGAGCACTACTACAGACTTTTGTGACTATCACCATACTGATAAGGTGAGTTCATGGCCCCACTTTCATATATTGACAAACTTTTAAAATCCTCTTGGGGGAGAAAACATGCAACTAATTTATGGATATAAATTAAACTGTACCAACTTTAATTATATGTGCTTATTGTAGAGACACTCATGACCCGTGAGCTGAAACTGTTAAAATCGTTGGATTACCTGAATGATATAAATAGATCTATTTGGGATTGACCATCCCCACCTGGGTGAGTAGCGCTCACTGTGCCCTGGATGGGACAACAGGTGTTTACCATGTCAGCATTTTACTATTGATGGGTGCCTGAATCAGAAATGGTGCTGGTCCTCATTTGTTGAGGGCCCAACTTTGTTATAGTGTCAGTTTCGGGCAATATACATTATAATTACCTTTTTTCGGTAATGCTTGGTGCTTTACTGATACAGTGACTATTTATATCCAAACTATATAACTAAACCTATGAATTCACCAACTTTTTGTTGACTCTCCAAAGCATGTTTTTCTCAGGTGTTTGAAGCAGGTAGACCCTATGTGCATGGACTGTTACATTTTGAGTAGACATCATCTTAGCTAGCATGGGGAATTTTCATAAGGGATTCATGAACAATCTTTTTATTACGTCAGACTATTTAAATTAATGATTTACACTTTTGGTTATGTAATAAATGTTTGATAAACTTATATCTGATGCTCTATGTACTATTGCTATCGATCCACCCACGTGACACCCAAATACTATATCCGCTGCATTTTGACTAATCTGGGGGTGTCACACAAATCAAATTCTTGGGTATATGATACGGGATGCGGTATTAACATTTGTAATACACGGCAGGGATTTGAGTTGGAGATGAAGCTTACCTATGGGGAACAATTTCTGCAAGTGGGTGATGGTGCACAAGCAGCGGTTGAAGCCATAGGAACATTTAATCTAGTTTTACGTTCGGGTTTAGTACTGAGTTTAAATAATTGTCATTATGCACCTACAATTGTTAGGGGTGTTACTTCCTTTTCGTGTGTGTTGGATCTTGGATTTATTCACACTATTGATAATAATAGAATTTCTGTTTTCAAATATGGTTTATTCTATTTTGATGCAATTTCTGTGAATGGTGTTTTTGAAATTAACATGCATGATAATAATTCCAAGAGAAAAAATAATTTTGTTTTTAGCATGAATAAGAAGAGAAAGTTAGACAAGAACTCTTCTTATCTTTGGCATTGTAGACTTGGCCATATTGGGAAGACTCGCATATAAAAGCTTCAACGTGATGGTCTTTCGGAAAGTATCAACGATGAATCATTTGATAAATATGAGTCTTGTATCTCTGGAAAGATGACCAAGAAACATTTTAATAGCAATATTGAAAGGGTACTGAGCTACTTGGTTTGATACACACTGATGTGTGTGGACCACTTAGACATGTGTCAAGGAAAGGTGCTAGCTACTTCTTAACATTTTACGGATGATTATAGCCGTTATGGTTATGTTTATTTACTTAAGCATAAACATGAGGTATTTGAAATATTCAAAGTGTTTAAAGCGGAAGTAGAATTGCAACTAGGAAAGAAGATTAAAGCTCTTCGTTGAGGTGGTTAATATTTAAGTCAACAGTTTAAAGATTATTTAAGTGAGAACGGAATTGTTCTAAAACTTACTACTCCATATACTACACGACAAGATGGTGTATTCGAAAGGAGAAATCGTACATTATTCGATATGGTGCGATCTGTGTTTAATCTTACAACTTTACCTTTATCCTTTTGGGATTATGCTCTAAAATCTGTTGTTCGTATTCTGAATATGGTTCCCACAAAGAAGGTTGATAAGACACCATATGAATTATAGCATGGCAAAAAGCAATATTTGTCTTATTTAAAGATTTGGGGTTGTGGGGCGTATGTGAAACGTGACTCTGAAGATAAACTCCAACAACGCTCAGTAAATGTATCTTTTGTAGGCTACCCTAAAAAAACTATGGGCTACTACTTTTATTATCCGCCTGAGAACAAAGTTATTGTTGCTAGGTATGGAGACTTCCTTGAAAATGATCTTGTAAATCAAGAATTCAGTGGGAGAAATTATGATCTTGAAGAAATTCAAGAAGATACATTGCCTTCTGAAATACTAGCGAAGAAATTCCAATAGAGCCAGAGAGTCTGGGAGCTCCACCAGAATTAATTCCTCCACGTAGGTCTGGAAGGACTATACGTGCGCCAAGCAAACTATGTCTTAACATATAGGATGATGAGGAGGAAGTAGGGGATCTTGGTGAACCTGCTAACTATCGATCCGCAATGCTTGATCCAGAAAAGTCAAAATGGATAGTTGCGATGGATGAGGAAATGAAATCCATGGAAATAAATGATGTTTGGATTCTTGTAGATGCGCCTAAAAATGCTAAAGTAGTGGAAAATAGGTGGATTTTCAAGAATAAAACCGACATGGATGGTGAAGTACAATCCTATAAAGCACGTTTAGTAGCTAAATGTTTTACTCAAACTTTTGGCATAGACTACAAGGAGACATTTTCTCCTGTAGTAGACTTACGAGCTATTAGGATTCTCATAGCTATAGCAGCATACTATGACTATGAGATATGGCAAATGGATGTTAAAACTGCCTTCTTGAACGGCCGCTTAGATGAAGACATCTATATGCAACAACCGGAAGGGTACGTAGATCCTAAATATCCAAAACGCGTGTGCAAACTTCAAAGATCTATTTATGGTTTGAAGCAAGCATCACGTCAATGGAATAAACGATTTGATGAAGAAATCAAAAAGTTCGGATTTATTCAAAATCGTGATGAGCCATGTGTATATCGCAAAGCTAGTGGGAGTAATGTAGTGTTCCTAATTTTATATGTCGATGACATATTAATCATGAGAAGTAACATTCCAAGACTTAAGGAAGTTAAGGATTATCTTGGTAAATGTTTTTCTATGAAGGATTTGGGAGATGCTGGGTATATTATGGGAATTAAAATCTATCGAGATAGGAAAAGACGGTTAATTGGTCTTAGTCAAGATGCTTATATTGATAAGATATTGAAGAAGTATGATATGCATAATTCCAAGAAAGGTTTTCAACCTATGGAAGTTAAGCATAATCTGAGTCATGAGATGGATGCATCAACTCCTGAAGAGGAGGCATACATGCAGAAGGTGCCTTACGCTTCGCTTGTAGGATCTATAATGTATGTTGTTAGATGCACAAGGCCTAATGTGGCGTTTGCTCAGAACTTGGTCAGTAGATACCAATAGAATCCAGGGAAGCTCCACTGGAATGCTGTTAAACTTTTTCTGTAGTATTTGAGGAATACAAAAGAAATGTTTTGGTATTCAAAAGGTAGCCATATACATAACTAAAAGTGTTTTGGATTAGGAATCTTATTGGAGATCTTGGTATGATGCTTTCAATTAAAGTACCTATTGATATATATTGTGACAATTCTGCTGCAATTATATTCGCCAATGATTCTGGAGTCATGAAAGGCGCCAAACACTTTAAACGTAGATATCACTACGTTCGAGAACAAGTTGAAGCTCGTGAAATAAAATTAATAAATTTCACACAGACGATAACGTAGTTGATCCTTTTAATAAGGCTTTGCCTAGACCAAAGGTAGTTAAGCATGCAAAAGCAATTGGGCTGCAACTAGCTAGCGAACTCATGCAATAAATCTGTGATTAGTATTTGGATAAAAGATGTTAAAACATTATTGAATTGATGAAATAAATATTGATTTTCCTTTATTTTATGTTATTTGATTTTGTATCCTATTTACATGTTTTAATCCATGAATAATTGTTATGTTCTAAATGTCCGTTGTCGATTAATAATATGGGAATATTATTAAATAAGACAATTCAAAATAGTGACAGAATATACTTGAAAATATATTGGTCAATTTTGGATGATATTTGATGAATCAAATATTGGACTTATCCCAAATATATGATTTTACTTTATGGATCTTTGTCATTAAGTAAATCATAAATAGTTACCCTTAGACCTGAGATACCAGGAAACCGTCACGAATGTAGTGTGCTTCTATGAGATAACCTAACGCTAAACGTAACTGGTAGCTATAAGGGTTATTTTCAGAAGTGTTGCAAAGTTCGTAAGTTTCGCTTGTAGTCAAAATGGGATTTGTTTCCTTCAAATTATTTTGAAATATAATACAGCTGGGCCCCTCGGGGGAGTAGTAAGATGTTTGTGTGGCCACACCCAAATTTGCTTTGGTAATCTTGCTATATTCGTAAACGAGAAACATAATGGTTAATGAAGGAATGACTGAGATCCATATCTTATTAACGTTGTATTTGAAATGAAAGGATAATAATAATGGTGAATCATTAAAATGTTTTGTCCAGGAGACCTTACTCGAGTTGTACTAGTGACATTGCTAGTGTAACTAGACGTTAGTCAATGTAATCACGATATTCGAATTTTGTCCAAGTGGGAGCTGAAAGTTTATGAACATAAAATTAATAGTCGTGTGATAGGATCGAACTCGGGATTACGGGATTGCACACAATACGTAAAGGGTTAATTTTATTTAATAAATGTATTTAATATATGTATTAAACTAAACCAAGCTTAACTAACGATCGTTAAATAAATTAAGAGTTAAGTTAAACGATCGTTATGAAATTAAATAGAAGAAAATAAGGAAACGGAAAATTTCGGAAGCCTCCTTTGGGTGGGCTTGGGCCGGCGGCTACAAGGGCAAAAGGGGAAGAAACATAGTTTTTCTAGCCTATATAAACAACCCTTAGCCTCATAATTTTTTCCATCCCTTTCTCTTCTTTCCTGCGATCAAACCAAAAGGGAAACACCTTTTTTAGGTTTCCTTTTAACCTCTTGGTTTTGATTTCTTGAATCTAGTCCTAGCCCCTCTCGAGGGTTATTGGGTAGATTATTCCACAAGCGTAGAAGCTTCGTTTATACGTGCAGTTATCCTGTTGCGTTACATGTGTACAAGAGCGTAGTATAGTTTTACATTAAACTATATGTTGGTATTGTTCTTTATAAACCCTAATTGGTGATCTTGTGGATCTTTGCTAGGATAAAGGTATGTAACCCTAATTCGATTAATTATAATTGTGTTATTATGATCTTTTTAAATCGCTTACGCTATTACGTGCTTTGATCTTTGCTTATGATTATATAATTGTCATGAACTTCATAAACCATCACCTATTACCCCCTCCGTCTATCTTCTACACTCTTTATCTTCAACAAATTTTCAGGTGAAAGCCTCAATATTCAAAAACGTAATAACTATGGGTGTGTTTAGATATAAGATATAAGTTATTGGCAGAGGCTAGATCGGAAACATCACAAAACGTTGCCCGGAAATCAAGTTACACGCTGTGCTAGCTGGGTAGGTTGGGGGTGGCTGAGCACCCGCTAGTCACCCCATTGGCTCCGCTCTTGTCCGTCCCATATTAATAGTCCAGGTTACTATTTTTGGACGTCCCAAATTAATAGTTCAGTCCAAAAATATAAGAAATGTAGATTAAGTTTACCATATCACCCTCAATTAAGGGTATTATTACAAACAATAAATAACTTGTAAATTAATTGGTTAAGTGTAAAGTTGTTATTGTGTAAAAAGTAAGAGAGAAAGCTGTAAAGTGATGTTTTTATTAAACTGCGTTTTTTAGTCGGTGGACTATTATTATAAGACGGAGGGAGTAGTTGATATCTATCTCAGTTGACGAGTATGTTTTCGAGTAATCTTCGACTTATTTGATAATGTCTTTGACTAATACGTCTGAAGTTGGTAGATCATGTCTTATGAGCGAGTCTTTAAACACTTAAGCCTAATTTCTTTTTAAATCTAGGTAGAGACAACTGAGCACTCAATTTTTTTTGGTTTGATCCACCAGGTTGCCATTACTACTTTCAAAACTTGCTAGTATGAAAAGTGCGAAAACTCACATTTTAGGGCCCGTTTGGTTTATTAGTTGGTTTAGCATTAAAATTTGAATATGATATAAGAGATAAGTTAAGGGTATCGTTTAGTTTTGATTTATGGTAAGATGGGACCCATGAAGTTTGTTATTTTATATTATAACATATTAATAAAATATACAATAATATATTACACAATTGTGAGACTCATTAAAATTATGTAAACTCACCTTTTATATGAGATTGGTGTCGGTGGGGCTAATGCCCACATTCTCACTTTATGTTTTACCAAACAATTACTTTAATAGCTAAAGTTATATATGACCCTTAAAAACTGTAAACCAAACATGCCTTTAATTTAGGTTTAGGAGGTGTTTGTTATGAAGTCATAGAATGATAGAATATGAATCATTTCAAAACTAATTGTATGCTTTACTAATTTGATCATATTTAAAATTGGTTTTCTGTTAGTAAACTCATACGCTGATATCAGATTAGATGGGGTCGGTTTTATGAATAGTCTTCTCTATAATAAATGTCTGTCTACTTATCAATATGCAAATCAATTTATGGCATCTCTAAACTCTTTCATAGCTTTTTGTATTGGATGCATTTAATGCGTTGCTCGAAAGTCTTAATGACTTTTTTCATTTATAAGAACATTTCTAATGCATGACTTTTCCAATAGCTATTAGATGACTTTTTACCATTGTAATATATAGCTTTTTCAAATAGGTTTGCTTAAAGACTTCGAATTCTCAAACCTATTGAAACAAAGACTTTACAATTAATGCATAATTATTTTAGCCTCTTTATAATGTATTCTCTTCCTTTCAAAACACTTTTGTAGAAAACTTAGCATTGGAGGTAAGTTTGTAAAATGAGTTTGAAAATATAAAATTTAATGGAAAATTTTATGGTAATAAATGAAAAAAGTTTTTGTTAGTTTGTAGCATTGGATATGCTCTAACATATTACTACTATTACTATTATTTTTCTAATTTAATATAAGGCATTTAATATTTAAGTCATTAATGGCTTGTAGCTTTTGGCGAAAGTTTTGAGTTTTCAAATCTTTTGTAAAAAGTTTTTATAAAACCTCTAGCCACAATGCTAAAAAGTTATTCTAAAAACTTTGTAAAATTATGAAAAGCCTTTTAAAGTTTTTGTATTGAAAATGCCCTTAATAACTAAGGGTGACAGCCCTTAGGGTTGCTTTTAAAAAGGATCTTTTTATTACAACTAAGTGTAAAAAATGAAATCAACCAATTATAATCAAATATTTGTTATGCATCCTGATTTTTAGGGATTGTGTCCATGTTTTTCGGAATTGACATCCAATCAAAATGATTCATTGATACCATTGTAATGAATTTATTCTCTTAACAACAACCCTAAGGGCTGTCAAACCCTTATATAAAATGTGTTTATTTTCTAATTATTAAATGAATAAAACATTATTTATATAAAAGTAAAATAAGGTAAAATGATTATTTAAATGAATAGATATAATATTTATGGTGTAGAATAATGGAGGACAATGAAATGTCAGATTTCTCTAAAAGTCATCAACATACTGGAACCATTTTTTTGTCAGATTCATTGTTTCATTTCCGAATCTTTGAACCAAACTGCAAGTTTAGTATATCATTCTACCCCAGCAGTATAACACCCATAAAACAAACAACCCCTAAGAGTTTGAAGAAAAACTTTGTAAACAAAAAATCTTCTGAAAAAACTTTTAATTCAATGCATAAAAACCTTTTCAAAAGTCTTTATGAAGGACTAAAAACTTATTGCTTACTTTACCCATTGGAGATACTCTAATACTCCATCCGTTTTATAATTATAATCTATCGAAAAAAACAGCAGTTAAATAAAAATATCATTTTTTCAGCTTTCTTTCTTACTTTTGATATAATGACAGTTTTACCTTAACGAATTTATTTACAACTTCTTATTATTTATAATTATGCTTTCAATTAAGAGTGATATGGTAAACTTTATCTACCTTTCTTAATAATTTTTGAAAGTGTACTATTAATTTAGAACGTCCAAAAATAATAAATTGAACTATAATTTCGAGACGAAAGAATACTATAAACCAAATAAATCTTAAGATATAAGCATGTCTATTCTTATTTTACCTCAAACCGATTCCGGCACTTATTGGTATTCATGACAACCCATCAAACAACCCATTTGATTCACATTGATATTTTTTGAAAACCAGTTTTTAAATCGATCTGATTGAGTCATCGCATCATCGGGTTAACGGCTCGACCCATGTCTGTCCGGGTCAACGGGGTTTTCGAAAAAAAAATTATATTTTCAGTGATTAACAAAAATGATATATAAAAATAATGAAATCTTTTATATATTGAACATATAAACTACTATTTACTAACAAATATAATATGTAAAAGTTAAATTACGTCGCAAATACACATAAATTACATGCTTTATTTGTAAAAAACACGAAAAAATCGAAACTCGGCCGGGTCTCAAGACCGGGTTGACCCGGGCCACCCTAAACCCGACGGTCTAACCGGGTTTCGAAAATGTGAAACCTAATTTAATATGACCCGTTTTTTCGAACGAAACCGGATCGACCAGTTCACCCCGCCGGTTTACAAAACATTGCTTACAAGTATTATCCTTAGTTAAGATCAAGGGAAAATACGAAGAGGGGTGATGGAGAAACAATTAAATAGCTCTAGATTATGAAACAAGAGAGTTGGAATTTTTGGACATTGACTTACTTGAAAGTGCAGCGCTTTTTCAAGTTGCTTGATAACGACTTTGATTGTTGGACGATCTTCCTGACTTTGTTCCAAACACTGATATGCCAGTTTCGAAAATATGTAGAGAGACTCTTGATTGGGTCTTGTAACTGCTTTCTCAGTTGATTTGAGTCTACCATCTACCATTGTATTTACTGTTCCTTTATCAAAGTGTTGTCGTGCAGTGAGTGCAAGCCCTTGGTTATGGTTTGAACGGTATATTGGATCATAGGCCAAGCGCCCACCTAGAATCTCAATCAGAACCACACCCAAACTGTAAATATCTATTTCTTTTTTCATCTTTTTTTCCTTCACATACTGTGGATCCATGTAAACTTGTGTGCCTGCAATTCCTTTCGGCTCTTCATTTACAGAAAGGAATTTACAGAGCCCAAAGTCACCAATCCTCGCATCTAAGTTCTTGTCCAACAAAATGTTGGCACTCTTAATGTCACGGTGCACTATCTCTCGTCTGCTCCCCTCACTGGTGTGCAGATAGCTCAATCCTCTTGCCACTTGAAGGCAGATTTTTATACGTTGGGCCCAGCTATCATTTTCCATCTTACTCGTGGTTTTTAAATAGTCATCGAGACTCCCATTGGAAGCATACTCGTAGACAAGCATCATTGCAGAACCTTCGTCGCAAAATCCAAGTAGAGTGAGTATGTTGGGATTCTTACAGCTAGTAAGCATGTCAATTTCTGCATAAAACCCTTGTTCGCCCGAGCCATCTTCCGTATCAAAAATGCGTTTTACAGCAACTTCGCTGTGTGCCTTCGGTAATTCGTGTACTTTTTTCCCTTCTATTGATGCGCAACAATATTCCCTATCAACATGGTCAAGTTCTGCTTTGTACACCGTACCAAATCCCCCTGATGCAATGCAATTATCAGAGGAAAATTTATTGGTGGCTGACTTTATATCCTCGAATTGTATCTTCATATGTTCCAAGTTCTTCAGCTGAATCATTAAGTGTTATTAGGACGTCGTTGTTGCTAAAATATAAGTTATTTAATTGATTAATTAATAAACTTTGATAAATTAATACTTTTTGTTTGACGGATGTAAAATGTCATTTTCATCTTGTTACAGGGTGTTCATCCACTCGGTTACGGATTTATACTTCATCGGTTTTGAAAATTTTAAAATTACAATCAAAATCAAATCAAATCAATTATATAGCAGGTAAGACTAAACCATAAACTAAATTAGAATTCAGTTTGATTTGACATAGAACTAAAAAAACTAAATTCAAATAAACTACAAAATACTGTATCATCAATAAGTCATATATATAAACCTAAAATTTCATATAAATTAATAAAGAAAAAAGTCACGAACAATCCTTTAAGTAAATCAAGAAACCACAAGTTTTTAAGAACTAATATATTTTAAATCTTAACGGAAATAAATGAAAGCAAATAACATAACTTACATAAAAGTTGTATGTGATATTACTCTAAAGCAATGTTTTCAAACTAGGTTAACAGGTTGATTCGGTTTCGGTCGAAAAAACGGGTCATATTGATTCGGGTTTCATATTTTCGAAGCTAGACCCGCCGGGTTTGGGGTGACCCGGGTCAACCCGGTTCCCGAGACCCGGCAGGGTTTCGATTTTTCGGGTATTTTATAAACAAATATGTAAATTTTACGTATTTGCGACGGAATTTAATTATATCTTTATTATACGAGAGTTTTTATAGTTTTTATATATTATTTTTGTTAATTATTAAAAATTTTAAAAAATAATTTTTTAGAAAACTGAATTAACCTGGGTCGACCCGGACTTGATGACTCGACCGGATCAATTTGAAAATCAGATATCAAAACATTTCTCTAAAGTGTACAATATTTAAACCTAAAAGTGATTTATTTTTTCATTCCAATAGCCTACTAACTTTTACATATATACTTTAAAAGTTTAGATCAATATACACCATGTTTTTAGCATAAATCACATAAAATAATCACATTCATTCAAATCAACCTTCAATTATCTTTCTTAAAAATTGAATATCTTACAAACCGTTAATCGTTACGCAAACGAAACATACTATCGTTACGAGAATTAAATCATCTTTCTATCGAGGGCACATATATATACTTTCGACGAATTTTTTTCCTGAGAAAATAGTATATGATTCGTATCACGGATCATATATGATTTTCCAGAATCATATATGATTCGTGATACGAATCATATATGATTTTCTCAGGAAAAAAATTCGACGAAAGTATACAAAGCCGCCCCTCGATAGAAAGATAATTTAATTTTCGTCACGATTGTATGTTTCGTTTTGCGTAACAATTAACGGTTTGTGTTCAATATTTAAAAAGTAAAAAAAAAATTGTTATATAAAAAGAGAGGGTTATGATTGATTGATTAAGTTTATATTAAAAAGATAATTTATGTTGAACTTTTTCATATACTTTAAAAATGTAACTAAATTTATTTCTACCTATTGATATACTTTGTCCACCAAAACAACCAAAAATAATGTCTTCTTTCATTTCATTTCAACAGCCTTTGCATACTTTATAATGTAAAACCAAATTTACTTTTATGTTTTTGATTCTATATCATAATATAGAACAAACACTCTATCATATATAAACTAGATACCATTCCAAAAGAAAAACCATTAAGTGACTAAGATTGTATCTGAAATTATGGTACACAATGTATGTGTGAATTTGCAGGAGTTAATTAGCTTAAGGGTATGTATATATGAGATGGTTATCATTCATTACTATTCAAAATAAATTATGTTAATTTTTCTCATATATATATTTATATATATATTCGATGTTTGATTTGAGAATTGTTAGTTTTAAATATATTTTTAAAAAGCTTGGAATGAATATATCATAGGTGTATATATAAATATATGATTAAAGTTTATCATGCAAATAAAGTTATTCAATGTTTTTGTTCGATTTTCTATATGTGAAAATCAAAACCAAACCGTATACAAATTAAATAGAAGGCTCGGGGTGACGATCACTCTTAGAAACATATCCTACTTGAGTACGAGAAAGAAACAACTATAGTTTTACCAAAACTCTTTACGAAATAATTAATTACCTTCAGCTTTAAGTTGTTGGATGATGGACCTTTACGTACAACCGTCGAGTGTTTCTGTAAATAATAAACACAACAATGAGAAATCTTTTATGACAAAATTATTTAAAAAAACATCAGTTGATGGTATGATGGCCTCACATCATTTTCATATTGATCTTGAAGTGTTAAGGCTCTTTTAAGTCTTGTGAGGACTTCATTCATATTTATCCGTGCTTGTTGCTCCTTCAAGCAATAATATGCCGTTTCAGAAAAGATGTTAAATGATTGCGGATCCATTTGTTTGAACAGATCCGGATCAACCAATTCATGTAATTTTCTGCCTTCAAACTGGAAAATGGCCAGTGAAGGTTCAAACTTATTATTCTTGGTAGAGATAAAGGCTTCCATGCCACATAAGATCTCAAATAACACGATGCCAAAGGAGAAAACATCTGACTTGTATGTTCCAAATCTAAGCTTTTCATATTCTAGATCTAGATGCTCAATTGGAATTGTCATGGAATATTCAAAGCCAGATAATTTGGGTTCCCACTTCTCATCTAATAAGATCGAAGTGGTGTTTAGGTTATGATGTAGGACGCCATAACCTCTCGTGTTATCATGCAAGTAACTTAGCCCACGCGCTACACCAACACTTATCTGCAATCTTTTCATCCAGTTAAGTTTGGGGCCACTTAGATGTCTACTGAGACTTCCATTGGCCTCACGCTTATTTACGACGAGCATCTCACCGTCTTCTTCACAAATACCGACAAGCGAGACTAGATTCTCATGCTTAAGAGTAGAAAGCATGGCAATCTCCTTGTCAAACGCAATGTCTTGCAGCCAAAAACTGTGATCTAACCTCCGCACCGCAACATCTGTTAACTTTCCAGAAACTGAAAGTTGACCTTCATAGATCTTCCCAAGAAATCCTTTGCCGATGATATTTTCATCAGCAAAGTCCTTGGTGGTCGATTTAACTTCTGTTAGTGGAATTTTTAGGGTAGTAGAAGAAGACATGATATATTTTTGTTGTTTTACAATGAATTAGAACTTTGATAATGGAAAATAATTATGCAAGATAAAGTTACTACCACATACATATATACACAAATACATAAAATTATTAATTATAAGTCATTAGGGGTGTAATGTATTTAATTAACATTTAACACACGTCACTAATTTTTCTAATATAGCCCACCTAAAGTAGAAGCCTTGGTAATGGTATTCATCGAACTTCTGTAAAAAAACTTAAGTAAAAAGCTTTTATTATCAGATAGTTGAGAGTGGTTGGCCTCAAAAGTAATATCAAAGTCGTCATGTAAGATTTTGAGGTTTTGGCATCATATTTCTGAGCTAACCTTGTGACCCAAAATATGTAGCCAAAAAAGAAATTTTAACATAAAATAACTTAAATAAAAACTTTATTAAAACATAAAAAAAAGAATACATTAATTTAAAAACATAACAAAAAAGCATACCGAAAAATACATAACATAAAGAAATAAACTAGTTCCCAAGAATGCAAACAATACGCAAATCGCATTTTTTTTACTCTCGATGATTGCTCTGTCTGAAGGACTCATCATGGTTGTGTCGATTTGAAGAATTTTGAAGCCACCTTATGCGTGTTGAAGTAACTAAAATTTTCCATTCGCCTCACGCTCCATGATATTCAATTTTGACTTGCTGTCTAGCTCGCATTGTTCTTTCATCATTTGTTTATACGCTTCCGGGTTTGAACCGGAACTAGCCGTTGAGTCGGAGAAACGTTGTTTTTAGCAACACGATACGACCCGACCAGCCGTGGGACCGCGTGAACCCCGCCATTCTTTTATAAGCTAGCTCAACCTAATTCATAAACCCCTCATCGTTCTTCCTACTCATCACTTGCATCTCGTCAAAAAGATTGTTAAACTTTTTGATTTTACGATTTAACGCGGTTCCACTTTTCCGTCATCATGTTCTTGGTGCGAGTCGTTAATTTTTTGGTTCTCGCAACCGCATTGTATTCGTCGGTTACCTTGTACCAAAAATTATCTTTTTTTACACGCACCAACCTTAGGATCCTCGGAAATTTGTATGTAACATTCGGCCAAAAGATACTCCTCCGCATCGGTCCACAAATTCCGAGTACCCGGACCGGCTTCCGATTCATCATTCGTCTTAGCCTTGGCCTTCCTACGGGGACCTTTCTTTGACATTGGTGTCGGTTAATTTTCTTCGTCACCTTCATCTTCGTCTACTAGGTGATGGGATTGTTGGTCGAATGTGGTGTATGTTGTGGCTGTGAACCGATTTGGGCCGAAATTTGTTGTTGTTGAAATTTCAAAAATTGTTCTTGTTGAAATTTTAAAAATGCTTCATTTTGATTGGGATAAACTGGCATATAGTTGAATTGAGGTTGAGAAGAGGATCCCGGATTCGAAGACGAACCGGAGTTGTAGCTTGGAAATTGGTTGAAAGGATCGTTAAGCATGTTGTTTTTTCAACTGGGATCCATTTTTGGTGAGTAAAAATAGAAAAGATTATAGAAAAACAAGATAAAAAGTGTAAGAAATGAGTAAAAGGTTGGGTTAAAAGAGGTATAATTTATGTTTTGAAACATTGGAAATTGGCTTAACCATTATGAAACATGTTTTCAAGTAATAGTCATTTCTAATGACAAACATAATTTTAATCAAGGAAACCATTCAACCCCCCCCCTTTTCTAGTTTCTACAGATTCCTTAATGTTTACTACCTTTTCAACATCAAAGTATTCATCTCCTAATTTTCTAACCTCTTTGGCTCTAACTATGTCTATTTCATCTAAGTCACCATCTACCAAAGGTGGTGTCTTAGTTGAAGGAGGAGTTTCATCAAATGTCACGTTGAGTGATTCTTCGATTACGCCCGTGGTTCTATTAAGGAATATATATGCTTTACTATTTTGAGAATACCCTAAAAAGATACCTTCGTACGACTTTGGGTTTCTTACCTTCAAGAGAGACCAATTTTTGAAGGAGTGTGATATTCGTTGGGACATGGCCAGAAAACCAACAAAAAGAGAGGTTGAGATGTGTGACGTTGTTTGAAAACCTTCCTATTTTACTTGGAATTTGGGAACCCGAAAAATAATTGTAAGCAAGGTTGAGTTTTTGGAGATGAGGCAGGTTGAAGAGGGAGCTGTTAGGATGAATTGTACCTTGTAGCATTCCACAACTGAGATCCAGACTGATAACGTCACCGGTGGAGTAATCGCAAGTAACTCCATTCCATTTACAACAATCTGTACTTGTGTTCCAATTCATCATTATTGGATAATAATCAGAACCAAGCCAAACATGACAGTTGTAATAAAGGTCATTTTGGTGTAATTGATGGATGAAAGGTTTTGTTTAAAGTGAAGCAAAGCTTCAATTTCTTTTTCAGGGCATTTATGAATATTATTCAAAGAAGAAGCAAACGTGGTTATTAGAAAGAAAAGAAAAACAATACTAAACAACTTTAAATCACTCATTGTGTTTTTTAGTTTCAATTGTTTTAAGAATAATAAGATTAAGAATATGTTTTATGGTCTATAGTTTTATCGAACGAACTTATATAGAGCGTTGTCATTTATTCCTTTCCAATTTAGTAGTTAATTTCAAGTTAAGCTGTGTGATTTATACTCACTCTTGTGGAAGACTTGACTTCCACTATAGTGGATAGACTTGCTTTAACTGACAATCAGCTGAAATTAACCTTTTTTCAAACCAACATCTCTTTTCATTAAAAAACTTGTTAATGGAAAATAAGATATGTCCCACATTCGAACCATTCAAGTTCAAAACTATTTACATTAGCAACAATTGGAATGTAAATTTGGCATTGATAGATTTGTTTATGATTACCTAAGAAAGTTCGAATAAGAATTTGGTTTAGAATATAGGTAGATGTGTCTACGGCATTGCACCATAACTTTTGAGGTAATGATTGCTCGTTTAACGTAGTCTTACTCATCTCTTGGAGAGTCGTATTCTTCCTTTCGAATACCCCATTTGATTATGGAGTGCGAGGAGCCAAGAAGTTTAGGTCGAACTTAGTAAGGTATCTTTTTAGGGTAATACCATGAGCTTTGGGTAAAACTTAGTAAGGTAATACCACGAGCTTCACAAAAGGCACTGAATTGCACTTCATTATCAAATTCCCTCCCATGATCTGTCCTAATAGATACAATTGGACATCCTAGTTGATTTTGAATTTTCCAACTAAAGATTTCGAAATGATCGAAAGCTTCATTCTTATTAGCCAAAAATCTAGTCCAAATGAATCTAGAATAGTTGTCAACTATTAATAAGGTATAAAGGTTACGTCCATAACTCCGTATGACGGAAGGTTCAAAGAGATTCATATGTAGGAGCTCAAGGCATCGAGAGGTGAAAACCAAATTCTTGGTTTTGTGACTAGTGTGAACTTGATTTCTAACTTTACAAGCATCACAAAAGTGACTATCAAACTTGATCTTGGAGAGATGACTTAAAAACTCGTTAGAGACCAAAGATTGAACTAAACGCATATTAGTGTGACCTAATCTCCTAGAGCATCGAGAAGAATTCATACGAGATGTGAGGAACATGTTTTTAAGTATGAGGGAAGAGAGAGAAATTGAAGAGCAATGAGAGTAAACTTAAAATTTAAATACTTATGACTCTACGTCTCTTGTGATTCCATATGATTACAACAACGATGACGATAACGATAATTTCAATTTCGATCCTTATCGTGAGACCATTACTCCTATACCCACTACAGAAACCGACGCCTCTCTAAGTATAGGGGAGACGAATCTTAGCACTAATCCTAGTGTCGAGATCCCTATTCCAATCCAAAGTGAGCCTACGGTTTTTTCCGAAGATAAGGTAAGTGGTTTTGCCCTCGACGAATTTTTCCACGAAGATTCTAACGAGGCAAATCACAATAGTGAGTGTGAATCGATTTCTTGTGATGATGTCTCTCCTAATGACACTTTGAGGAGAGAATCAACGACTTTTTCGAACCCGTTTTTCAATGACGATGATTTTTCCGCTAGTGATGACGAGTCACTGATCAATGAGGACGTTCAAATTAATGATTTCAAAATCTTTTTGAACCCTTTATTCGAATTTGATGACGCGTTCATTTTTGGTGACGTAAATCCTCTCTTTGATGAGACATTCGAGGACATCGAGAGTGAGGATTCTAAGGATCCTAAACTCGATGAGCCGGATTTGCTAGTCACCTTCCCGACGTCTCATACGGATGAGACTTTTGTCTCTTCTACTCATGATGTTTCCATTCTCGAGGGGTTCACCGATGGACCGCCTCTCGATGAGAATGAGGATTTTAATGAGGCCTTTGCCTGCGATCCGGGAGGAAACTTTGAAACACCAAATTTGAGTAATTCTCTTTCGATTTTATCTTTGTTTCAAAGTATCCCTACCAACCCCCTCGGGTTTGATGAGTTTACATACGTTGTGAGGAGTTTTCTTCCTTACAAGACATATCCTCCGGTTTTGCGTATTTTATTTTCAACAAAATGTGAGGATACGATCTTCGATCCTGGTATAAAGGCTTTGCCTTTATTCACGATTGATTTTGGGCCTTGATTACATGTAAGTCCCACAAAAAATGATCGAACCATGATAATCCCTAAATGATCATATTTATGGGGATTCGAGTCGAGCTTTTGACTCAGTTACCAAAACAAGGTGTCTCGGAGGGGAATCTCATGCTTATCCTTGTAAATATTTTGTATTTAACCTAATGAGGGGATTTGTTCCCTTCCAACTCGTTGTTTCCGTGGTTGCATGTGACTTGTGTAATCTAGGTCATCATCTTCACGATTGAAGCATCTCGTATTCGTTTTACGCGAGCCTCGATCGTTTGCTTGAAGAATTTTCCGATATCCAAATGATATATCCTTTATTGTTCTATCAATAGGTCTTTTAGCACACTTCATAAACGGCTATAGATTTAATGGTTACACCCTTTTCATGCTAGATTAAGAATTCGATTCATCATCTCTAGTATGGGGGTGTGGCACCCTTAGACTCGAAACATTGAGAACAATGTTTAACTTTAGTATGGGGGGTGAATAGATACTTGCCTTGCTCACGCCTTCACGCTTTCCAAAGTTTATCTTTTTGTTTATCGTTTTGTTGCAACTAAGGCTAAAAATTGCTAAATTTTAAAAATTTTCTCATGTTTCCATAAGTGTTTTAAGACACGAATGTAGATTTTTCGATGGCGAGAATAAGAGTAATTTTTGACTCGACCGTGCGTGTTGAGCACTTAGCTTAGATTCCTTAACTTTTATTAGGCTAAGTCTCTTAAATGAGGACGAGAATGATAGAGTTAATTATAAGTTACTATCCTAAACGTTGAGTATTTATATTCTTTCAAAAACTCATGTGTTTTAATTATTTGCTTATTCTCCCCACACTTATATACAAATAAATGCAATAAATAAAGTCGTACGGTTTATAAAATATGTTAGCTTCTAGCCGAAGATCGTTTAAAAGTTACTTGTAATTAAATAGAGTACATAGCCAAGGCATAACTTATTGAAACGGGACGAGGAGATTGGCGAATCCAAAAAGGACCTAACAAGGCATGAATATTACCTTTTGTTGCTAAAGATCCAAAGATGATGTGAATAATCATTAATCCAAATCTAAATGAAGGATCAAGACACACGACGACAAGCAATACTCTCCCAAAAAGGTTGCGGAAAAGTCTATCCAAAAAGGCCCTAACAAGGGATGAGGATACATACATCCAAGTCCTATAAGGAGGCGGATCATTGTTAATCAAAAATCCTAAATAAAGAAAAGGATAAATGAAGAAGTCATGGTCAAAAGTCGAAGCATCTCGTAATAAGTTGAAGATGTATACCAAAAATGAAGAGAATACCATAATTTCAAGATCGTCTCTCAAGATTTGAAGTTAACACATGCTAAATATCGGTCCGAGAAAGGTCTCAAATCGTGAAACGAGTTATGCCAAGATATGAACTTTAAATGATTAGAAGAAACGTTTTATAAGATCGTGTCCTTTAGCTACTTATTAATTAAACCGTCCTACTTTATTTTCGGCTTAAATAAATATCAAAATAAGTAAAAAAATGTATCATCATGATCATTCAAGACAAAATAAAATATAAGAGAAACAAATAGGATTAAGGGAGTCTAAGTACGTGATTAACGCATATGAGTAGTGTTAGCATTACTAAATTGTAATAACAATGATCTTGTTACACGCTTAACATGGAATTGGGTGAAAATCGAGGACATTGAACTTATCTCTATGAGGTATTCACGCGTTCTTATTCTATGAAAGTCCTACATTATGTCTAAAACACAAGTAGTAGTAGCTTATTAAGTTTACATTTCAATAAATGTCGATAAAAATGAATTTAGAAGATGCTTAGATACTTTATTCTAGCATTTCGTGAGGGCACGACAATGGTTTAGTATCGGGGAGTGATGAGACTACATTTATACATAGTCTCATCGTTCAAAACGGGCTTAAAACGATGAAAATATCATTAAAAGTGCCAAATATATGACTGTGTTTGTTCAATGTGTATTTTATGTACGAATATCGTAAAAAGACAAAAATATAACAAGAATCAATGCAAAAACGAACACGGGAAACGAAGCCGCACAATGAACCGGACCCTAATGTTGAATTTTGAAAAAATGCCCTCCAACTTTGAAGATTGTACAAGTTTGGTCCCTAAAGTTTTGAAGATTAACGCTTTATACCCCTAAGAATCTCAAAAGTACTTTGGGGTCCCTAAAGTATGATGACGTGTCAAAAATCAGCCCTTATGTTTGAAGAAGTTACATGTTATATCCCTTTTAATGACAAAGGACTAATGGTGCAATTGATAGAGGACTAACGGTGAAATACAACAAGGACTATGGGTGCAAAGCTGATCAAAGAAGTGTTGTTATTGGAGGGGGTGAAGTTTCCAAATCACCAAACATACTTAACCAATAACCCATTTACTTAACCAAACTATCCAGCAAACCACCAACCAAGCCCAATACAACCCGGATCTATAAACCAAACCCATTTGCCCAAACTAGCCACGTCAGTCACCACTTGCTTGTTATATTAATATTAATCTCTGTTTGAAATAATATTAATTAATCACCAATTAGGCGTCTAACAGATACTTTTACCCAAATTAAGATCCACATCCTGTTCTTCATACCTATAAACCCTAACTTTGATTTTGATCAATACCTTAAGTATCCCCACTCCCAAAATCAACGTCACATCACCCTTGGACCCCCTCACACATAAACCAAAAGTATCCCCACTCCCAAAATCAACGTCACATCACCCTTGGACCCCCTCACACATGGTCCCCTGCACCCAAAACCCTTATCCTTGGCAAACAAACAAAGGGAAACAGTAAATCCCATGGCTGAGTTGGATTTCGTGTTGCACACAACACGATGAAGGGCCCTGATTGTTTTTGGCAACTGGCATTCACATGTTCTTCGTAGAAGATTCACATGGTGATACTTTGACCAAGCTGAATATTCAAACAAGGAGGGTAAGTAGGGTTTTAGGTCATTTGATTTCCTTCTAGAATCATGTAGATGCTATATAAACCACCCTTAGGATTTTTTATTTGTTTGTTCCAGAATTTCCAAAATATATTGTAATTCCTTTCTATATATTTAAGTTGGTATTTTTCTTTAAGAAATTATAATTCCTTTGTCTATATAGAAGTTGGTACTGATTTTTATGATTCTGAGTTCCATAGTTATCCAAGTGTTGTGAAGTTAATCTTTTGTAATTCCTTTTTCTTGTGAAAAGTTGGCAAAAAGAGTTAATTTCCAAAATCCTCATTTTCTGTTAATGATATTGATTCTCAAATCTGTCTCAAGTTTTATTTTAAGGTGTTAGGTTTTCAAGGATTTCTCTTGTTTTTAAGAAGTTTGTTTGTAAGAAAAAGATTTTCAGAAAGTAACAAAAAAGTAAAAGAAACATCAGTTGGTTCATTTTGATATTCTGTTTATGTGCAACATTGTTATTCTTAGCAAGTATAGGAAGCTTGTGCACGGGCGTGCACATAAGCTCGAACATTCGAGGGTAGGGATGGTCTACCCTTGAGGTCACTTTCTTTCCCTATTTCTTATTTTTCTGCTTATACGTGGTGTATACTTGATTTTGTGTCTTTGATGTTAAAGTGTGGAAGTTTTGTTTGTTTTCTTATATTTGTATGCTATTTGATCTTTATCAATTGAAGTCTTTTGGTTTTAAGATGTTTAAAACATAAAATCTTTGTAAAATTTTGCACACCAAAAATTTAAGGACTGTTTGGGACAATCTAGTTTGTGGGGAGTAAATGACCCAATTATTGACTTAGCTCTGCAAGTCTTTTAGGTATAGGATAGGTAGTTTTTTTACTAAGACTTGGTTGTTTAGTTAAAGAATTTGATTTTGCATGTTTGCTTGAGCATCTGCCATAAAATAGACATTGAGCTGCTATTATTTTGAGTAGGTGTTGTTAGTTTATATAATCTTGTTATTCTGTTAGCTTGTAGGTTAGTTCAGGTATTTTGATTGTTATTTTTCATTTACACAACTCATTTATGCTTATAGCTTGAATACAAAGTCAGCTTTTAACCAACTAGATCAGCTAGTTTTTTGCTTTTGTGTTTTGGGAATCTGTCAACTTTCAAACAGTCAATCGCTTAGGTTCTTGTTAATTTAACTGATAATCTGGTTAATCTGGTAATTGTTTGTTGGTTTGAATGTGTTTGAAGTTTTTGACGTGTTATTGTATACTTGATATGCTAAGTGTGTTTAGTTCTTGCTGTCCAAAAGCTAAAAACATAGAAACCAAGTAAGACCTAACATAGTAAGATACAATAGAGATAAAAAAAGGATAAAGCATGCTCAACTATGTTCACATAATACCAAAACTTTGGTGTGATTTGTGTTTTACATTAGTGTTTTAGTGTTTGTGTTTTTATTTCAAGTTTGTATTCGTGCCTGTGCGTCTAAAACAAGCAAAGCATAACACCCAGGTAACCTTAAAAAAGTGATTTGTTGTCATTCATGCTTCAATCTGTGGCGAGTTATAACGTATTAAGTTGGATTTGGTGTTTGAATTGTGGTGTGTGTCGGAGTTGTGTGTTAATTTGTGCACTGTGCCCACTGTCATATACCAAACAACATACATAACGACCATAAGCAAAAGAAAGTAAGGGGCATGTTGTGTTCATTCCAGCACATGATAGTTGGCGTGGTTTATTATTTTTGGTAGTGTGTCTGCTATTGTGCTTATGTTACATTTTTGTGTTTAAATTTGTGACTCCCACAAGCACAAAAGGCTTATGGGGTGCCCCCTTTTGTACCACAGCAAAACACACAAACCCAAAGAAAAAAGTTACAAAAAGGGGAAATAACACCTGCTGTGCACACTAATATCCAGTTGTGGCCTTATTTGTTTATCGTGTTATGTTTTGTGTTTGTGTTCCATTAAACCAAAAGCAACCTATAGAACAGAAAGTTAAACCAAAAAATAGGGATGCTTGCTGCCTATAATTGCCTACTGTGATCATTAATTTTTTTGTGGCGTATTAAGTTTAATTGATGATGTGAGTGTGTTTTGTGGTTTGTTTTCATTCTGTGTGCACTGTTCCAACGAGCATACCCTAGCTCAATTTAGGCCACTGTTTCCTAGCCGTTTGTGAGTTGCTGTCCAAAACGAAAATCACTAGGTATACTCAAGCAGGTCTTTGTGGTTTGTAGTAGTGAGGTCCAAAAGTTGTTAGTCGTGGAGTTCATCTTGGTCTTTGGTTCGCTTGTTTGTAGGTCATGATTCGAGCTAATGCTCATTTTGTAGTCACCATAAGCTGCTCTGCCGCCATTGCCATAAACCCACTCTTAGCATTTTAGTTATAGTTTTAATTGTTTCTTGTAGGTCTTAGGTTTCTAGAGTCCGGTTTAACGAGATGTGGTAAGCTAGAAATGGTTGGGGCTTCTGTGTGTAGTCTTGTGGTTTGGAGTTCACATTATAGCTTACCTCACATTTTATAGTCACCAAAGATCCTGAATTGTCCACTGTCTAGTTAGGTATATCGGGGGCCACTGTTTGCTTAATTTCCCCATTGTGTTCTTTTTGGCATTTGACCTCTGTGTGCTTCGTTACTCCCAATTTATATTTGTTGCTCGTGTTGATGGTCTGTGCAAACAAAGCTTAACAAAGAAAATGAAAAACACACAAAGGGGTGCTTGGGTTTTCTTAGGCCTGTGTATTTGTGATCTTTAACTGTGCTTACAAAAGCAACAAATTCGTGGCTAGAATTTGTGTTTGTGTTGTTGATTAGTGAATATTTAGGGTTGTCCCCCGACCTTCCCCCTTTCTACGCCTTAACACACCCACCCTACCAACTGCCTTAGGGACTTTATTTGTAATGGGTTGGTTTATTTTCTACTTTCTTGCTTAATATATAAAGCCGTAGCTTGTAAGCTACTTCCCAGCTTATTTTGTAAACATTTTTTTCTTTTTCATTTTTCCTTAGGTTTATTTTCAGTTTAGTATTTTTTTAGAACTAGTTTTGTATTTTTCACTTTTCCCATTCAAATTTTTATGATTATTTTTCCTTTTTAATTTTTAAAAGTGTTTAAAAAATAGTAAAAAGTAATTTAAAATTTTAAAAAAATATTTTAGGTTTTATTTAATATAGTTTAGTTTACATATAAAAAAATTGAGTTTGACTTTTTCTTAGCAAGATTTATTTTTTAGGTTTTTAATTAACTTCAAATATTAATATAAAATAATTTAAACACTTTCAAAATTTTTGGTTAACATTTTATTCTTAATTAGAATTTTTAGAACATTTTAGTAATTTTTAATTAGTTTTTAGGTGAAAATTTTCTTTTGGTCGCGTTTTTACGTTCGTGCGTTTTCACGTTTTCGTCTGTTTTGAGCGTAGTCCGTTTTCGTTTTATTTTCTTTCCTTCTTTCCAAAAATGTAATCACTCGAATAAATAATGTAAAATTATTTGGTTCAAACACATATACCTCCTCGAGATCAAACTCAACGACGAGTATTCGCGTTTTTCACAAAACGTGATACTTAATACATACCCGCTTTTGTCGCTTTGTTTTTCCTAAAATAAAGTGTACAAAAATAATACATCAATGACGTTCATCAGTTGCAAATCATGTGCAATTCTTAGATCTTTATGGGACTCATGACACAAGTGAACATTTCACTAAATGTCAAGTTAGCATGTTTAGTCCCATCCTTTCCTCGGTCAAGGTCTCACCACTTAACGATTAAGTCATCCAATTTGAGAACATGCGAGAATAAGTATAGGTCTCATACATAGATAATAATCACCTTGGGTTACAATTCACATCCGTTTCACAAGATGCAAAAACTAATTTCAATTGATCTCAAACGATTGGAGGGCATGACTTAAATTATAAACGGGTTTAAAAGTTTGGTTTACAAACCAAAAGAGTGTACGAGGAAGCATGCATTCATCCATCGTAGCACATGTTAACAACATTTGTTAGCTTAAGTCTAATCTTGTTTTTAGTTTATGATGTCAAGTTGTCCGTGTTAAATACTAATATAAAACCTAAGTGGAATTAAATATTATATTAGACAATACATAAAGAAATAACATTCATAATACGTTATGAGTTATTATGAAAACAAGATTTTAGTTTTAAATCATATTTAAAATTTATAATAAAACAAAGATTTAGTTTTATATATGGTTTGTGATTGGTTTCAAGTTTTTATAAAAACATTTGCAAGTTATAGAAAGATATCAAGCAAATAAGCAACCACACAACCACAAGTATGCAAAGCCTCAAACCGATGAAAACCTATGCCTGATCTCGTGAGCCATCACGAGGACCAAGAAGTCAACTAAGGGTAAGTTAACACAACCAGAAAGTGGGCTCCCACTTGATCCAATACCATCAAGAGCAAGTAGAACCTAAAGTGAACATGAAGCCCAACTATGCCATAAATTTTCAGTCGACTTCTAGGGCCCAAAACCCATCGAAGGTGTCTTCCCTTGCCTAAGATCTAGTTTATACTTTTGAAGGTCCATGATTTGTGTATTAGAACACCAAAATTGGACTTCTAACTCATTATAAAACTCCAGGAAATCACGTTTTAGTGCAGGTCACTCAATAACTCCGAATTTCACAGTATGTCTTTAATTCTTTAGCCATTCCCATTTGAGCATCAGTTACAATTGATTTATGACTAAAAAATTAATTCTATCATTAACCTACTGTAAAATGCCCAAAAAATGGCTATAACAAACATAAAAAACATATTAATGAAGCTGAAACAATGAAAAATTCCCAAAACTGAAATTAAATGCAGATCAACACACAACATGTCACATTTGGTCTAGGTTTTCATCGGCTTTGCATACGAAACATAATTATACCATAAAATTATGAATATGACAAGGTGTTTGTTAATTCTATGGCCAAACATGCATGTATTTTCCATAGAAATAAAGTTAAATAACAAGAAACACTGGTTAGCCAACGAAATAAATGAAATAGTCAACAATAATTAAACCCCTTATTGGTACGTGTAAGCAATGACCTTAGGATATTAAAAACACATTTTAAACACATTATAACTATCATATAATTATAGAAATCATGTCCATAAGGCTGTTCCGATCCACAAATCGTGCCAAAAGACGCGTTTTTAGGTCATTTTACACGTACTGGTAACAATACCAATTAACACATGCGTAACCCGTGGCTTAGAGATCAATACACATATTTTAAGACCTCCTAAGGGTTTTTCAATTTAGAAAATAGACTCATACGATCTGTTTTTAAATCGGATTCATAAAACCATCAAAACATGCATTTTAGCCACTTTTACGCATACCCGATAATCATATGAGATCATATGATGGCTCTAATACCACTATAGGTCTGAATATGAAAAATAACATATCAAACATAATCAAATACAGCGGAACAAGCACCTATGAACAAATCCATAGAGTCATATGATTAATCAGTAAAAATGGATATAAAAGTATACCTTTGTAGCGTGATTCGGTAAGAGAAACTGAAAACAACAAACAATGTATGGAGACAATCACCACACGATCTACCCAAGAAACCAAGTGATCAAAATAGATCACCTCTATGTAAAAAGACACTACACGTCAATGTATACCACCTAGATGCTAGTCTTTATACCCTGTAACCGTTGTTAAACGTTAACCACAATATGTTAAAGCTTTATAAATGACAAAAAACAACTGACCTACAATAGATGAATTTTTCGTAACTTTTGATGGGAGGAAGAAAAAAAACCTACGTTTGTTATTCGTGTTGTTTTTCTAACATTAGTAGAAATCATCAAAACAAATCAATTTTTAATTAAGACAAAATCAAAACATATGGCAACCATTTAAGCCACATTAAACGATTTATTATGGCCTTAAAATGGCCTTGTGATTTATTCCTTAAAGTTCATTTTACTAAGTTTATACTTAGTAATTAAAGGACTAATAATTATCCCGAGTTACGAAAGTTATATGTATCATGAATACACTATACATGATATATTAAGTGATACATCTGTGTATATGTGTGTGTTCACATAGGCTCACATGTATCTAACTATATAATTAGTTTTTATGACACAAGCAAACTATAACATGTTTACCTCCAACGCATCCAAAAACCAAGAGTCAGCGTGTCTTAATGTGGATCTTCCATCTGATGGGTCGGTCATGAAATTCGCACGTTCTTGTTTTATGGCAGAGATCCCGACACGCCTACATATGTCGAAAAGAACGTCCCTAACCAAATATGGTCGGTACTTGAAGCCAGAAAGTTCCTTATAATGAATGCGTGTTCGCAAAAGAATCCAAACATGCCTTGCGACAAAGAGGGCATATCACATCAACCGAAAATAAAGGAATCATAAAGCAATACTTAAGGAGAGTTTGGTATTTACCAGCGACATATTTGACCAAGACCGTCTATAGGGATAGCTAGTAGAAAAATATTTAGAATGTGGAGCGCATAGACACTCAAAAACTGCTTTCTGTCTAACCGTCATGTCAAAGTAAACTCCCATATCTTTGAACGTCTCACTAAAAAGGGCACTCGTCCATGTTTCTTCAGCTTTAGATTGGGTGATGTCCTTATTAGCACTAAAATCAAAGCTTGGAATCATTTGATGAAGACACACTAGAGCAGAAACATAATCATCATCCATACCACATATGCCACTATCACGTAAGATGTGGTCTTGTAACATCCAAGATTGGGCCCTCTAGGCCACAAAGGCATTGGAGGAGACCAATTTTATCGAGTAAACGCCTAAACCACCAAGACGGGTGATTAAAGAAACGAGTCTTTAATGCAAGTCCCCAAAGAAAGGTCCTCCACAAACCACTATATTCTCGATTGACTGGCGCAAACCTTTGTCAAAAAACAATGTCGCCTCCTCTAGTTGTATAGGTTGACAGATCCATAAACCAAATAACGTTTAGCAATATCCATACATGAATGAAGCAAAAATAGATCACCTTGCGAGTAATGTATATGCGGAAAAAGACCCATCAATCAACACCATTTACAGCTCTCCTCATAGCCAACCCACTAATAAAATATGCATACAAACGGATCCCCCAATAAGCTTCACACCCAAAGAAGGACATCGAATATCAACCAGCAATAAATCATCCCGAAGCTTCGTACCATTACAAATGGGCAAAAATATCCATGTTTTCTTAATGTTAAATTCAAGACCAAAGCCTGGACCAGTCGCCTTTATAATGTCTAACGCCTTGGATACCTCTTTTGAATTTTCAATAATGGTTCCATCATTAAGATACCAAGCATAAAAACTGTCTCTGATCTTATGTGCTAGCGGGTGCAATACAAGAGCAAAAAGAAGAGGTCCCAATGAGTCACCTTGTCACACAACCGTGACAGATCAAATATGCGTGTCTCCTATATACAACCTCGTCGTCTGGCCATATAAGTAGTCCGTAATACTACTTAATGTGAATTTTTTATGTTAACATTAGAGATCCCTTCATCGATCTTAGCTAGAATGAAATCATGTCTATACTAAACTAAAATGAGTCTTAATTTGAGTATTGAAAATGAAGTCCAACTCAGTTGGATGGATGCATTTGGTTATAGTCTCCATGTGTGGGTGGTCAGAGGTTCAACTCTTGTCGTTCCCCATGTGGGGGATTTTCCTAAAATTGACAGCCGGGTTTCAATCCTAACGCAATGCCTTGAAGCCCCTTAATGGGAAACTGGATGGCTAGCATGGGGATTGATATTCTCTTCGTGAGATGATTCGCACTCGGGTTTAGAGACTTAGTGCCTCAGTGGCACGCAAGATACTCCGCTGCATCAAACTGCCGTTCAAAAAAAGTTTACCAGCTCGATCTTTGAATAATTTATCATGTCCTTTTCTCAAGTTATTACATAGAAAATCCATAAGTATTGTTTTAAAATAATTGTATTGTTATAGTAATTTGATATAACAATATATGAACTAATTAAAACAATAACAATTAAAGTGATTTTCAACGTATAAATTGTTATTCAAGGAAGAAATCATCTATAGTATGTTTTTCTTACGTAATAATAAAGCAACTGAATAAAAAAGTTAGTTATCTTCTCTCAAACTTAATCTCAAATCAATGCAAAGAGTTTAAGTTAAAACTTTCTAACCTAACTAATGTTGTGTACTTAGTAGTTCTATAGTTTGATTCAGGAATAGATACATTGTTGAATGTTTTTCATATTAATCGAATGAGATAATGTATTTACTCTCACATCTCCTTTTTATACACAAAGAATTAAGGTTTACAAGAGGGTATCTTTTACACGTTTTAAGCATACAACCGGTTAAGATCCCATTAAATGTAGTCATAATAGGTAAGAAAGAAACTATTTTTTAAGAAAGCACATGTACTTCTATTACAACTTTGTAAGAAGTCAATACGAGATATGGTATATTGCTATATGGGTAGGAGCACTTATACACGAACTGATTCAGTTGATGCTTGTTAGAAACACGAAAAATACATCAAATGTAACGTTTCTACACAACAAAGTATAGGTCACTCGTAAATATTTATTTGTTATAGCTCGTTTAGGTTTTTGTCGAATTGTAATCGGCCTGACTAGTCGTATTCCGCTAAGAAGCCCGATAAAGGCCCGTAAAAGCCCATTAGTGGCCGGCCATAACATGGTATTTAAGGCTTTTCCATAGTTTTGGAAATATTTTTGTTCATTTTATAAAACACATAGTTCATGTGTGTCTCTCTCTCTAGAAAAACAACCAACGATCCTTTTTCTCTCTAAACCCTCTCTTTGATCCAAAGATCTTTAGGTGTTAGTGTGATAGTGTTATTGTATTAGTTATTAATTGGTATCTTATGCCAAGGGGTGATTCATACGGTTTGTACATGGATTGAAAGGCTCAAAATCAGAAAAAATCTTGTTTTCATCTTTTAAAAAATGGATTTTTAATGATTTGTGTCTTTTTGATGTTTGATGTTTATGGTTTGTACTTTTAGATGGGTATTAACGATCTAAACATTATGGTTTTTACGATTTTCATTTTTGTTGTGTAGATTAGAAGTTATGGTGGTTTGAAATTTGAGTTTTTTCAAAAAAATCGTACTTTCTTTAGAGTTGTTCTTGGTGATGAGATAGGAGCACCACCCCTCTAGCAGAATAGGCGTACTTGTTGTTAGCAAGATAGGTGCAAAGTCAATGGCGAGATACGCGCCTAGGTGTTGGCGGAATAGGGGACACATCCACTAGCGAGATAGGCGCACACCACAGTGGCGGAATAAGGGACACCTTTGCTAGCGAGATAGGATTTATGTGTTAGCAAGATACGTGCAACACCAGTGGCGAGATAGGAGCACAAAGAGTGGTGAGATAGGAACAAAAATGGCGAAATAGAAACCAAAAATTGGAAAATTGAGATTATTGGGGTTAGCAAGATAGGAGCAGCGGAATAGGAACCATATTTTTCTTTTCTAACTTTTATGCAGGAACACAAACACCTATTCATCGTCCATATCTAGTCGTTACTCTGTCCGATTTTCATCAGTTCTTGCAAAATAGAAGCAATTAAGTTTATGGAATACGTTTTCAAAGCTTGGAGGAATAGGATACAAAATACGATTTTTCTAAGTTGCAAGATAGAGAACATTTTTGGAAACCGTGATATCTCGTGACTTCTCATAAACCGCTAATCAAAAATTTCAACCTCAAATTAATGAAATCTTGAACAAACACCGTGATTCACCACTTTGATCCTACATAGTTGTTAACATTATGGTTTTTACGGTTTTGATTTTCATTGTGTAGATTAGAAGTTATGGTGGTTTGAAATTTGAGTTTTTTTCAAAAAAATCGTACTTTCTTGTGATAACCCGAACCCGAGGTCCTTTTTTTTCTCATTTTACGAGTATTTTTGAAATTTTTGATGAGTTTGAGTTCTATTAATTTGATGGTTTGAATTGAAACCAATGATTGGAAGTCTTATTTCTATGTTTTGACAAGTTATGAGAACTACTAGTAATCGTGATATCGACGGATGCCCGAAATTTTACGTTATATTATCGATCGTTTCGATGTTTGATGTTTTTGACGTTTTTGTTTCAGTTACGTTATAAGTCATGTCGAATCCATATTATTATATTTAGTGTGCGTTTTAACTTTTAAGAAGTATTTTTACGAAACCCGAGTCTCAAAAGTTTTTTGAAAATTGACTATTAGTCATTTCCCGCTCTTTAACTAGTATTTTGCATTTTAGTCCAAAAGAAAGAACAAATTGCAAAACCTACCCTCAAAACCCCACTATATATATTTTTCTTACTAACTACATTTCTTAATAAATTCATTACAAGAAATTTTCTCACCAACTTTCTTTCTTTCTATCTTATGTCGTGAGCTACCAACACCATAAACACATCCAAATTTTGATTTTGAGTTTGATTTGTGAAAAATAATCAAAGTCCCATCTTGGAAATTAAGAGGTGATCATTTTGATCTAATTTTTACTTACATGCATCAAGTTTTCATTTTTCATAGAATTATAGGTGTTTGATTCATTTTTATGTCATGCATGTGTTGTTTATCACCTTGATTGTGGTTTTTGATTAATGCGTGTGTAAATTTTGAATGAACATGCAAGTGAATTAGGAGTATTAGGGTTTGAATTGAATGATTGTAGGTTGATATTAGAAGTGTAAAAATGATTGAAATGGGTCAAAAGATTGATTTAGGGTGATTTATAAAAGTGTATTTTAAGGCAGTGAGTTTAAAGGTATTTTTGGAAATCTTAAGTCTACGTTGAAGTTGAGATGATCGAATTTTGTTGTAGAGCTTTTCTCAAGCTTCGTTTTGATACCAACTAGAGCTCCAACTCAAAACGACGAGGAAGTTATGCTAGTCTGATTATTCGTGTACCGGGAGGAGAGTGTCAACACAATCCGAAATTATTGTTGATATTCGGATCAAATATCGGAGACAATAAAATGAGTTTTGAAAATAGTCAAGGGTTGTTCTTAGGCTCTAAACCTAGGGTTTTGAGTCTATTTTTAAACTCAAGTGTCGGTTTTGCAAAGAGAACTGGTTAGAAGGGTCAAAATGGTTTTGTGAGTCGAAGGCGTAAAACTGTCCTGATTTTAGAAGTTAAAGATGTGTTGAGGAGAAGGTCTTAGAGGTCAAATATTTTGATGAAAATTTTTGAGGGCTTTCGACAGATTGTGAGTGAGTTTTTCCAAGTAGTTTCATAAGAATTGAAGGTGTCTAAGTAAGGGAAAACACCTTGTACATTTGGTATATGCCGGCAGAATGTTATCGGGAGTGTTGTCTAGTGAAGTGAAAATGTGAAGGCGTCTAGTAGTATCACTTGCATGGGTTATTCTTGTGATTTATCGTGGTTTTGAAATGTCGGTTTGGTGTTACTAAGTATGAATCGTACTTGAGTATATTATTATTCAAGTGCGCGCCTTATTTGGTAGGTTGCGATTTTCGTGTTCATTGGGCATCATCTATCATCGACGATCGTCTTGCTACTACTCTTATACTAAGGTGAGTCTATAGCATCGCTTTATACTGGTTATTAAATGATTTTAATCCGCGAGGGGGGATACATGCTATTTGAAGAAATTGTTTGGACCCGAATGTTGCCTTGAAATTGTATAAGTACCTTGTTGCTGAAGTCCCTAATTTCATGAGCCGTTAACTATCGCCTAGCTCTTTGTTGTGATTTGGAATAGACGCTTATTCAAATGGTAGCACTACGGGGTTGAAAACCCTATCTCGGTCAAGAGTTTTATGTCGAGTAATCTATTGGATGGATAATTTCGATGAATAAGACTTGTGGTATAAAATTAGCAACTAATACCCTAGATGGGCAATGGTTTCATCTAAGTCGTGCTGGAATTTGGCGTGGGGGAATAAAAGTTAAGGGGTCGGTGTCATGAGCTTAATACAATTATATAGCTTTTGTTATAAGATGGGATACTTGAAAAATAGACTGTATATGTAACAATTATATTAAATGATTACGATTGATTTTTCCCTTGTGTTCAAATATGATTTATTAAACCTATAGATTCACTCAACATTATTTTTGACCCGTTTAAGCATGTGTTTCAGGTAATCGAAGGTGATTGATGACGGAGCTTGATTTGGAAGGTTGTGGGTTTGCTTTTGTGGTTTTGTGGTCTAAAACTTATTTATTTCCCTTTTGTTTAAAAACAATTTATGGTATGATCTTATGTTGTGTTAAAACTATATGGTTTAATGGTTAAGATCCACGGGGGACTAAAATGCTACTCTAATGTTTATCTTAATGGTTTTTGGGACCGAATGCTTGTTTTAGACAATGTTGTAAAAATTTATTTCATTTTATATCTAGACGTCTCATTTTGAGGTCGTTCAATGTTCCTTGTGTAATTATGCTTGTGTTTAGCACCCAAATGGGGTGTTAAAGATTGGTATCAAAGCCACAAGTTATAGAGAACTAGGACGGTTTTGAAAAGTCCTAAACTATAACTTTGGTGTCGAAAATATTTTACAAAAGCATACAACTTCTCCGCAATGCTCCGGTAAGATCACTTTTAGTTTTGTTTTGCATTATAGATGTATCCCTCAAAACTGAAATGAATTCCCAAGTATTTATTAAGTAAATACTATGATAATGTATATATTGTTGAAAGTGCGCTGAGTACTTGTCATCATAATTTCTTTTGCGAGCATTGCATAATCATAATTTGCATTGTATATCATGGCATACGTATAACATTTGCATTGCATGAGCATGCATTTATAATTTTGAACAATGACCTTAAGTACCCTCGAATTTTTTGTAATTGCAGAAAGTGGCTGATATACCACATGATGAAAGGATAGACCAGGAAGTAGAAGAGAATGAGGCTATGTGGAATGGTGAAGTTGATAACTTTGGTACTAGTGACGATGAGGAGCCATATGAGTATGTTGATGATGGGATTGCTCCTGATGCTGTGGGACAGGTTGAGCCAGAGGTTATACATGGTAGAAGTGTGCCTAGAGGACCTGATATACCACCGACTGGTCGATATGATCAGCGACCTGTTTTTCGTTTTGCTATGCCTACTTGTGACGGCTATCTAAGCGGGTTGCCTAGGATTGCTCGTACTCGCGATGACTTTCCTACTGAGCGCAGCTAGTGCTCGTTCTCTCCACTAGAACATGTCTAGGGTTTACTGTCTGGGACCTAGAGCTTATGATGATGTTCTCTATTTTCTGAGGAGGTTTGATAGGTTGATGTTTTAGAGATATGTGGTGGAGACTCATGTGATTAAGAGGTTTGAGGAGAATGAGAAGGCATTTCATAGGTTTATGTTTAATGTGATGAGATCTGATTATACAAGGGCTAGGGAGATAGATGAGGTCACTAGTCCTAGATCCATGGTGATGAATTTGAGTGCTCAGTTTGAGAGGTTTAAGGAAGAGCAAGCAAGGTTTGAAAGGATGAGCGAATGGGAAGCTCAAGTGAGACCTTTTTTGAGTCATGGTTTGAGGTTTAGAGATGTACCCAGTCGTGCTGAGACTTATTCGTCGGTTAAACCATGTGGGGAGTCAAGTTCTAAGGGGAAGGAGAAGATGGAGGTTAGTGATGAAGATTCTAATAATGACAGCGATGATGATGAGCCAATACCCAAGAAGCTACGTGGACCACTTCGTGATTAGTTTCTTTGTATTTTATTTTATTTTCCTTGTTGTGACTGAACTTATCTAGACTCGTACTGTAGTGTTGTGATGAAACTTGAAATCTTTAAGTTTTATGTGATGGACGATTGTAGTGACATTCCTTGTCACGATTTTGTAAAATTTAAAGCAATCAAAATTACCTTCATGATCTATGATGTGTCTTTATTATCTATTTTGTGATTTGGTTGATAAATCATTGTAGTTTGTGTTGTTTATGCATGTAGTATCCATGATATGTCTTGATAAAGAAATCCTTCTTTGTATCTTGATATGAATACTTACCTTGTTTTCTTTCATTTGTAAGGTTAGAAATATACCGCCAAAGCTAACAACTGCTACTGTAAACACTATGATTGAGAAAGATATTGCTAGGGCACTTGAAGCAGACCGTGCTACAAGGGTTCAAGGTGATGGGGATGGTGTTGTTGCTGGTCCAGTTCGGGGTGTTGATTCTATTCCGCAAGTTCCACGGGAATGTTCGTATGCTAGTTTTATGAAGTGTGAGCCTACTCACTTTCGTGTGACTGGTGGTGCTTTGGAATTGCGCAGATGGATTGAGAAGATAGAGAGTAATTTTGAGATTAATGGGTGCTCGGAGGCGATTAGGTGTGTAGAAACTAGAAGGGGGGGGGGGGGTTGAATAGTTTCTAGTTCATTTTCAAAACATTTTGGCTTAATCCACTGTGCGCGGTTCTTTATTGTACCCGCGGTTCTTTATCAATAAAGAACCGCCGGTCCATTTAGGGAACCGCCGACAGTGCCGAAACCATTTATTGAATGTTAAGCAATCCTTGTCTCAAATTCTCGATCAAGTTTGACTAGATATGAGATGTGTTTGATTGAAAGATAAATACTACAAGTAAGAAAACACACAAACACATCAAATCAAGAGTACATCAAGCAATAGTCTAAACACTAAGCACACACGTACTAAGCATAAGCTTTTCCGCAACTAAGATGTTTAGACTAAGTGATGTACACTTGACCATAATCTAAACATGAAGCACACAAGTACTAAGCCTTAAATTTTCCGCAACTTAGATGTTTAGATTATGAGATACACACAACACACAACAACATATAAATGCATCAATAAGAGTAAATACATAAATGTAAAGTAAAGTACCGACACGATGATTTATAGTGGTTCGGTCACGAAGCTCCTCTTCGCCCTGCTCTACTCCTCGAGTACACCTTACTCGAGAGTTACTTCACTAGTCAACAAACTCCTTAAGGTGGAGAAACCATACACAACGTCGCTTATCCAATTTCCGACTCTAAGCTAAAAGTCGAGTCCTAATCTTAGGTAGGACCAATCTACACACGTCGCCTACTTCACCATTTTCTGACACAAGGCTAGATGCCAGGTCCTAATCTTAGCTAGGACGAATCTACACCCATCTACACTAATCTTCACCACAAGTTATGTTTTATGGTCCAACATAACAAACCTTATATTTTATGGCCTAAACACATAAACCATATAGATCTAAGCACACAACACTTAGATCAATGACTCTAACACTATATCCAAGTATTAACAAACTTAGATCTACACAACTAACACCTAATCCAAGGATACGCATCACTTAGATCTTATACCCTTACAAACACATCCAAGTGAACCCAACACTTGGATCTTCTACATATACATAGTAGGAAAACAATGACTTGATCTATAAGGAGAGATCTTCATCATGTTATGAACCCAACACTTCATGGTAATGAAAGTTTTCTTCTCTTTGCACTTGACAGGATGATAGGATGGAGGATAGAATCAAATCTTAAATAAGATTAATCAAAACTAACTAATTAAGGAGTTTAAAGATGTTTTTGAAGAAACTGTGCAAAAAGGGTTGAAAGAAAAGTTGGAAATGATCCACTGTTTATAGGAAAAGAGTGCAACGGCTTTATATACCCGCGGTTCCTTATCAATAAGGAACCTCGGGTGACGGTTCCTTATCAATAAGGAACCTCCTCCTAGGAGTCCGTTCATTTTTGTCCTTTAGTGGGGAAATACCATTTATACCCTCAAAGGATATTCTTTTAGCATATGGAATATGCCAAATTCAAATTTCCATTTTCTTTTTAATAAAACATTTTCTTAAAAATAAAGTTTATCAAAATCTTTTGTCACATTTGATTAAATGTGAGTTTTAATAAATTATTAATCCTTGATCACTTAGTTAGGTTAATGAAATGTTTATTCATACCTTGAGTGATTCATGCCGAATACGATCTTGGAGGTGTCGAGAGAAGTATACAAATGTATTCTTGAGTTATTACGAGTACCTTAACATCATACATAATGTATTGGGATTTATTCGTTTGTCATCAATAAAACACGAAGAGATTATATCGACTAAACATCTTAATATTTGCACTAACAATCTCCCACTTTTTAATGATGACAAACAAGTAAACCATAACACATATTAAAATGTATAAGTTACTCGTTTACACTTACTTCTCCCCCTTTTATCGAATCAAAAAGGTAGTCAACGTCTTTGAAGAAGAGAAGAATCAACGTCGAGAGAGCACACATCCAAAGTGGTATTCATCAATTGCTCGTCATTTGAGGAAGAGAAGAATTGACATAACGAGAGCTTGCATCCGAAAGGTTTTCTTCATTTGTAGAAAAGGAGGATCGACTTTGAACGAGCTTGCATCAAAAGCTAGTCGTCCCTTGTAGTCGTCGGTTGAGAGGCGAGAATCCAAACCGTAGACCCATAATCTAAAGATATTGAGCTTGTGACATCCAAGTGAAGTCTTCAGTCAACATAGGTTAACCAACTCCATGCATAATAAAATGCTTATCTTCGAGATTGCAAAATTCATTACTTGCAAGAAGTTCGATGAATACAATTTAAGTGACTCAACGATCTCAAATGTAATGCCTAGAAATCTTGCGAATGCTCCCCCTTGATATGAGCTCCCCCTTGCTTGAGGCACCAATAAAGCAAGGAGAGTGAAAAGCTACAAAGAAGGGTTAGAAAAGTCCTACAAAACAAAGTTAGTGGATAAGAGGATATATGTATAGCAATATCACCCAAGCGGAATTAACTTTAAACATCTCGAGTACAAAGAGAGGGACTCAAGAGAAAGCTAAACAATCTTAGCTTTTAGAACTGTCAAAATTATGACAAGTTAAGAAAAATAATAGGGCTATTAGATAGAAAATAGAACCCAACTTATTTTGGTGACATCAAAAAAATATATAAAGAGGGCGAAGACAGAAAAGAGATGTCCAATTTATAAGAAAAAATATTGTCGAGAGGACATACTCTAGTTCAAAGAGAGTATGACAATGACAATAAAACAATTCCACATAGTCGAAAAGAGAGGAAGAATGACAATGAGGAAAAACAAAAGCGAGGACGATAAACAAGTCGTTTGCACAAACGATGACACGCATTGAAGAAAGAAGTGTGCACGCGATGCTATCAATCCAAAGACAAGTCAAAGGAGATGATCTTGACAAGATCAATTCACAATTGTTGGAATAGAGGTAGAAAAGAAACATCCATACCAATTGTAATGATAATATGTCAAAGGGTTAAAATCTTAGAATTTTTGGAATCACCCAAGAAAATTTAAGATTTAACCAAAATCCTCTCAAAAGGTTAAAAACTTAGAATTGTTGGAATCACCCAATTCAATTGTAAATTTTAACCGCAATCAACTCTCAACAACGAGAAAGACAAAAAGAAAATCTAAAATCAAAGACATTTTTGACCTTAAAAATAATTCCTTTAGAAAGCTCCAAAAGCTTTAAGTCGGGAATCAAGGTACAAAAGTAAAGAAAAACCAAAAGCGAGGATAAATCGACGCTTAAGAAAAATACTAGATATAAGACATTATAGGCAAGGATGCTTATGAATGTTGACACAAAAAAAATGACTCAAAGATATAAAGAGAGAGATCAAAGGAGCCAAAGAAAATAAAAAACCCAGATGGATGGTGTTTAGCATACGATAAACTACATGCTCAAAGTTTCGTAGCTCTTCTCAATCACTGTAAATGTTCAAAGAACAATTACATGACGAGGAAAGGGTGAGGCTCGACTCGACTTAGTTTAGAAAGGATAGAAGAGAGAGACTCAACTTAGACTAGCATGATTAAAATAAATCAAAAGAGACTCAACAAAGAAGTTAAGGATAACTTCACAAAATAATTCAAGAATAATATACCTTATTAGGTGATAGTGAAGTCTTGAAAGAAAACTAGAGAAGAAACTCAAAAGAGAAGAAAAGAAGGAATCTTCAAGAAAACTCGTCAAAGATAGAGATAGACCAAAAAACGAACAAAGGGACTCATTGGCCGCGGTTCGTTAAATAGGTCCGCGGTTCATTATCAATAATGAGCCGCTAGGTTATTTGAGGAACCGTAGATAGTGGGTGTCCAAAAATGATTATCGACTCAAAAGAGAATCACTTGGTCAAACAAGTTAGCATAAGTTGCTAAATGGCTTGAAAGTCAATGCTTTGGATATGACTTTTAACAATTTCATTGCAAGTTAAAATTACTTGAATATTTCAAAAGAAATATTTAAGTTACCAATCTTACTAGGAGAGGAATTATATTTAAATCTAACATTCCTTGACAACCGAGTGAGAAAATAAAGAAGAAAAGAAAGATCACAAGGACAACGAGATCCAAGAACCAAAGACAAATCATGTTGAAAAACATGAAAGGAAATACAAGAAAATAAAGATCATACAAAGCTGTATGAAACACAAGCATAAAACTTAGGCATAATCTTAATCTTAGTTACACTAGAATTCTAAGATTTTCTTAAATTGGATGTCTTAGCAATAAGCAATCCACATGCTTAAATGAAAGACAAGGTGGTGGCGGAATTTAGTGGAGAAGGCTTGGAGATAATCTTGTAATTCAACCCATCATAGATATAAGACATGACAAGATGTTGATATTGATAACAATGACAATATGTTCCATGATGCATGACATAATCATGTGATGGAGTAAGAACACAAAAGGGAAGTGATGGAAAAAGAGAGTTTCCAAAATCAATTTCCTTAGAAGAAGAAAAGATTTAATTTGGTGTGTTCTTTGGTAAATTTGGATTGAAAGAGATTTTAGAAAATAATTGATAATTTTAACACCCCATTTGGTAAATGGAATGTCACATGTGATTATGGCGTGTCATCAAAGCATACAAGGTAAATGTCTTAAAAATATTAAATGACCATGAAAGGAAATACAAGAAACAAACATCGGTACCCCCAAGTATAAGCTCACCACACACAAACATAAGTACTGTAAAGGAAAAGGACTAAACAATGTCCAAAGAAACAAGTAGCAAAATGTATGATGAAATGCATAAAGTAGAGAAGCCTATATAGCTTACAATCTATATGCACGTACGCTTAAAGTATACGAATGCCCTTGAGTACCTGCGTTTGGGAACATGAAAGGAAAATGGCTGAGCATAACGCTCAGTGCACGGATATACAAGCATATCATGGAATAACATAAGCATAAAGACTAATAGCAGCGGAATAGTATAAGTTCTAAGAAATTTGGAATCATGTTTATAAAACTGGTTTTATAGTTTGAAAATACTTATGTTTCTATGAAAATCCGTATTAATTACCAAATAACCCATATAGGTCATGAGGTTCCACCGTGCATGAATACTTGGAGGGAAGACCTCGTCATGCAATTAGAGGGGTTGCCTCTAATTAAATAGTCTGGGTAGGAGGGATCAGCTCCTAGTGAAGGATGCAAGACACACATCGCATTCACTCTGATAATACTGATAAACATGTAACTAGGATTCACCCATACACCCACTTGATGATATAATATAATGGCCAAAACTGAAAAGGGACGCCACGAGCAATCACTTCGTTGTGGGGAAGTCATAACCTAGTGCCTCCAGTGTTATGGTTATGGTACCTCCATAACTAGGTGGTCATGCATGTATATGGCTTAGGCTCTTAAACTAACATAAGCAATCAAACATATAAAACAATACTGGGAAAACAGTTGGCTACAAACGGGAAATCCTAATAAGGAAAGAATTTTCATACTAAAGGGACGGGAAATACGTACCTTGTGTCCAGTGAACATAAAAGACGAACGAAAGGAAGTCCTACTCCGATCTCACTAATGATACATAAATAGGGTACATGTATGAGTATTATGTTTACTGAGTACTTAACTGATTTTATATCGTGTCTTAGCTTGTTTTATATGTTCATGTCTTGTTTTACTGATTTTAAGGTTATGTTGTGTTTATCATGTATTCTACGTATTCTGATTAAGTATTACTTGTATTACTTGTATTTCTTGTATTATTATACTTGTTGTGTAATAATAAGTAACTTTATAAAAATAGTAGGTTTCCTAAAATAGAAAGTTTCCAAAAATAGAAAGTTTCCAAAAATAGGAAGTTTCCAAAAATAGGAAGTTTCCAAAAATAGATTACTTCTTAAAATAGATCAGTTTCTAAAAATAGAAAGTTTCCAAAAATAGTAATTTTCCTGAATTAGAAAGTTTCCATATTTAGAATTAAGCTAGATTAATAAGCTAATAATATAAGCTTAAGTTTACTGGTTAAATAACATATGTCATGTGATTATAGTATAGTTTATTAATATTATCATGTTAATTAAATAAACTATATGATTTAATTAAATATAAGCATGATTTAATTAAATTAAGGTGTAAAAAATACATATGTTAAATCATATATTAATATTATATCAATTATAACCTAAGTCATGTTTATTAATTAATTATATTCATGTCTTAAATAATTAATTAATACTATAGTCTAAATTAAATAAATAAATACTTAGGTTAAAACATGTATTATTTAATAAATAATAATTAACCTAAGTCCATGATTAATTAAATTAGTTATAAGTCATGTTTAATTAATTTAATTCCTTGTTAAATAATATTCTTGTAAAATTTAGTCATGAACCGAACCCGTGAATTTAATTTAGACATGTCGTGAACCGGACCGAAACCCCATGAACCGGACCAACCAAACACACCCTTAACAGTGGCAAACCAGCTCGGTCGGTTTCCACTGCTCGTGTGAAAACACCACCGGCGGCTGCCGGTAGTTCCTCTCGGCTAGCCGCTTACCACCGGCTGTGTGCCGGTGGTTCCCCTTGCTGTCGCCACGATTCCCCCTACTTGACCCGAAACCGCCACCGGCTGTGTGCCGTGGCGATGGTTGCTTGCTGCCGAGACCCCAACTGAACCACAAGGCCACCCCGACTCGCGTCGGGGTCCCTTGTTCCTACTGTCGACCGAGAGCAACACCACCGAGACACGAGGTCTCGATTGGTGGTGCGAACCAAGATACGCCGAGAGCCATTGGGCTCTCGGTTGGGTGTCGGCCGAGCAAACCAACCCGAAAACATACCTTAATTTTCCCCCGTGATTTCATGACATGTTTTTAATTACTTGTTTATTTAATCTCATGTTCATGTGCTCATAATTAAATAAAAGAATTAAAATAAAAGGGATAACGGATTACCGAACGCGTGTAACGAATAGAGGTTAATAACAGGAACACGATGCTTGAACAAAATCAACCAAAAATCAAATCAAACACCCCTTGTTGGTGGTGTTATAGCCGGCGACCAAAGGGAACAAAGAGGCTAGGGTTTTTAATTTTTCTGTAAAAATTATGTTATGAAAACTCTGTGTTTTTTAGTTTCCATTAGTTAACCAAAAAAATGGGCTTGGGCCCTTGTCTCTTTGGTGCCGCGGCATGTAGGGACCACAAGGGAAAAACCCAAAGTTTTTCTCGTGTTATATTTTACGTGTTCGTATGTTCGTGTTTTTGTGTTATAATTGTTCGTGTTATATATAAATACTTGTACGTTCTAGAAGTATAATAATATTTTATTTATCAAGAGGGTTGTTGTTTCTAGAGAGAGAAAGTAGTGAGAGAGATGAGAGAAAAAGTGAATGTATATTGTGAGAAAATAAAACAACCAACACCCCTTTCTATAGTGGAAAGGGGTTTATATACCCAAGTCCCTTAGTGGACTTGGGCCTCTGGCCCCTGAACATGCTCATGGGTCGGGCTAAATATAAACTTTAATTAAACAATACTACGAGCCTATAACTATATTCTTGGAGTGACCGAGACTTTCTAAATACGAAAAACGTATTTCCAACAATCTCCCCCAAAGAGAGGTCACTCCAAATTCACAAAGTCCTAATCTAGCATGTTAGATCTTCGTTCTCATGCTCGTAGTCCACTTTCTCTTTTCTTCTTTTACTTTTCTCATTTTTGTGAATATGTGTTGAATATCATCAGGCTTTGGCTTAGACCATGTTCTTTTGGACTTTCACGTGCAGTCTTTATCTTCTTGTGATGTTCGCCTCTTCGTGACTTCATGTCCCACATACCTATCCTTTGTTGAATTCTTGAAAGTTTCAGAGTTGATACAACGGAAGACTTTTAGGTCAGACTTTATTGAATTTGCTGAAATATTTGATGTAGAAGGAATAAGTATGTGAGGACGACTTCAGCTTGGACACCGCAACGCCACCTTCTTCAAATGCAGCAACATAATAAGACACGAATAAAATGGCTTTGACATTTTATTCTGATTCGGTAGCATTTTACCTCCGGTCGGTGAAGACCGTTGGACGATAATAAATATCGTACTTGTGACTAGTAGCTCTATTTAAAGATCTCCTTGACAAGATTTCGCGGGTAAACTCGTTCTCTTTATTCGACCGTCCAAAGCTGACTGCGAACATAAAGAGTGAATCATTTGTATAATATTATCCGCATGATTTGAAGCCGTCAGTTCATGTTCCTGGAACAAGTGAAAATCAATTAAGAATCGCACCATCGTTGATTTCCAGTTGTCACGAGCTTGATTCGTATAGAATCTTGCAAGTTACCTACCAAGTGCTGTTATAGGTTAACACTAGAAGGATTTCCACTCATCACTGTGAACACTAAGGTATCACTCTTAGTGTTCTGGCAAGATCACTTGGATAATGCGTAGAGGCCCCGGAACAAGTTTAATCTCAATTAAGAGTTAAACCATCGTTTCTTTCCAGTTATCACAAGATTAGTTCTTAAAGAACCGCACGTGTCACCTACCATGAGCTTGTTTGATGTTGGCTCAAGCAGGATTTCCATCTTCATTGTAATACTTTCGTATCACTCAGATGTTATGGCAATATTGCAAGAATAATACGTAGGACTCATAAAAAATCTTTCTTATTTTCAAATTGAGTCCTAATGAGACTTTTGATGATCTCGTGGCTCTAGACTCAATAGTGCATAATGAGCGGAGGCTGGAGAGGATTGCCACCTTTTCAATATCAATTTATTCAGAGTGAACAAAGCGATAGATAACGTGTGGAAATCTGTGACATTAAAACAAATATCTTTTGAGAGATATTTGAGTTGGGTGGGAGGGGTTGTGCATCGCATCACTGGGTCCATGATACTTTTGTCTTCAAGATGAGTTGACCCGGTTTCTGCCTAAGTTGTAAGGAGGGCTTCTTTCTTTATACCCTTTATCTTTACATTTCTTTTACATTCTTCAACCCCTTCAATTCTTACCAATACATCATCACTAGCACCTTGTTGTAATTGTTCCAGTGCTAGCATCAGTACTTGGTCGGCATTCAGCTACGTTCACAATCTATTCCCCATCTTTCCTAAGGACTTATATTTTCTAACTATGGAATTGTCCTTGGGAAGATTCCTCCGGTTCTGGAAGAATCATTGGACTAATACCTAATCCTACCACCCTTTTGTCACCACATTCGTCGTGAGTTAAGTGTGTTTTGGGTAAGTATACGTCTTTATAAAAAATTCCTTAAAATCACTGAGGTACTTGTGATATAAATATCAAGAGTTTTTTTTGTACCTTCAGTGTTTTTGTCTACAAAATGCTCCGCCTTAACATATGCGTAGCATATATCAAGGTGGATTTTCTATTAGGCCCTTTTTCATTTTTAGCCACATATGTTTTACAAGTCTCCTTAATCCCATTTTCTCCCCTTATCCAAAATGTTAACCATTAATCTTTTGGATATTAATGGATTAACCAGCCTTTGAGTTAAAAATGAAGTTGGTTGATGGCCATAGAACATATTAATGCTCCCCCTCAAATTAATTAGGATTAGTTGTAGTGCTTAAGTATGATCTGTTTGAAAGATTTAGAATCTCGTGAGAAATTCTTGAAAAAATTTCATACTCTTGCACTACACTATGCCACAAAAGCCTATCATAAACATATTCACATATTCACAATATAAATACATATGGAGTTGACCTGAGAGAAAACGATCCATGTTAAATAGATCGTTTCGTAAGCCTGTGGTGTGCTCCATATGGTCTTCCACCTACGAATCGTTCTAGACTTCTTATCAACCGACGTTTCCTTAATGTTTCCTTGATCTTCTTAATCGCGTACCTAGCACCTTTCTTGCATTGGTCTGTCCATCTGTACTTAACAGCTGGAAGCGGTAGTCTGGCATTGAGAACAGTCACATCATCACGAACGTGTTTGAGTGTGCCATCACTGAATTTATGCAGTTCTGAAAATATCATAAATTGCGTGAATCCTATCTCGTTCGGATAAAATATCCCTACTTCCGGTTTCAGAGTCCCCATGTATGGCAATTTGTCTCTGTGGTATTAACTGAGCGGAGTTGTATGAGGACGTTGCAAGTTTAGCTTCTGTTGGTAACTCTCCACACCAAGTTGAAAGTCTTCAACTCGACTTTTGATGACGATTCTTCGAGTGAACTGACGAAGATTTGAATTTAATGCAATTACCATGTCAAGCGATAAATGATCGACTTTTTCTTGAGCCAATATCAGGAGAAGATCTTCAATGTCTTTAAGGAGAAGGTACTGGAAGTCACTTTCATCGATTATGTATTCTTTTTCATTAGTACGTTTGAAGCAAATGACATTCAAATAGTCATAACCAAATACGTATGAGTGGTGGCTCCTTGTATGCTTTTAATTCTACGATCTGATTGAACAGGAGAACTTGGTTGTGCACGATGGAATTGGTTGTAAGCTAACCTCTTCTTTGTATTCCAGTGAGATGTTCCAAGTGCTACGTGAGGATTGTAAAATTTTAGCAACTTCTTTCGCCATAGAGCATTAGGTACATTGTCTTCAATCCACGGTACATTCTTCAGATATATAGCTTTGACCATGGTGAGTGATGTAGCATATTTTTCGCGCCGTTTTCTTGATACCCAAGATCATGACAGACAAAATATTCCATTGGAATAGTTTTTGAACCGCAATGACTATAGGTGTGAGAGGCTGTAACACTGGAGTCTGAATCCTGAAAGTCATCGCTTTCATGGCCTTTGCAAGCTCATTGATGTGATATTCAGCCTCATTGTTGCTGATCTTCATGGTATCAAAGAAATCCACATCTGCGGCTGACATTTTGAGAAGATCTAGAGTCATAGAGGGTTTCCCGTGAGTATAAATAAGGAAACCTAAAAAGTCGATCGGATTGTTGAGGAAATTAGTCAGCTCGATATCTGTTGCCGATGAGAAAGGATGTTGTGGTGCTGCATTAGTAATCCATTGTTGCTCCTATACAGTCTCGTCTATGACAAGAGATTCAACAAAAGTCGGTTCTGGTATATTTAGGTCTTCGACTTCCATGTGAATAATGTTAATCCATTGTAGGAGGTGGAGAGTGAGGTATTGTAGAACCATCTTCATGCATAGACACCATGGGTTCGTCTTCATGCATAGACACTTGAGGTTCGTATTCATGCATAGACACTTGAGGTTCATCTTCATGCATGGGTTCTACATGTGGTGTAGGAGAAACAATAGTAGTAACCAGTGCAGTGGAAATACCTGTGTCTTTAGTTTGAAATTCTCTGGAGATGAATGTACCGTGGAGATTCTTTTGACGATTTTCTCTATTTCCATCATCACTTGTTAGTGATATGCATGGTGAATCCTCCTTGCTGATGGCAGTGGTCTCATCATCTCTTTCATCTTCTTCTTGTTCACTCTCCGTTGGTGCTGCATCCACATCCTTTTCTTTGGTTCCAATACGACTTTCTTCTTCTTCTTCAACACCCTTATCAGATTCCTTATCCTCTTCACCCTGTTTTGACTCTTCTCCAGTTTTACCCGTATTCTCTCCCTTACCACTCTTTCCCATACCATATCCATCACTATTATCATCATCATCATCCTCATCCCCATCATCCTCATTTTCATCCTCCTCATCATCATTTTTACCATCATCTCCATCTTTATCCTCATTTCCATTACCCTCATTTTCTTTATTCTCGACATCGTCTTCGTCTTCATCGTCGTTCTCAGACTCTTCATCATCTTCCGGTGTATCTTCAATGATGGTCTTTTTAAGATAATGCAGAAGTTTGCGTTTTGTCTTCGTTGTCTTAGAGCCCATATTGATCAATCGAGTTTTTAACAATTTCATTAATTGAAGATCAGATAAACCTGTGGTGAATAGAGTTGGGAGCTCTCGATCAACATATGACTTCACTTCATGTTGAATGATGTTGGTCATGTGATCATCAATGGAATTGATAAAAGCAGCATTTTCTTTGTCACGTGCATCCGTTTCTTTAAGAAGCTTTTTATGCTGACTTTTAATTTTTGAGACGGTTTTGGATATCTTCTTGAGTTTAGACTCGTCATTTTGCTTTTCTCTGAGGGCTTGATCAGGTATCCTTCCATTCAGCAATTCAATTTGTTTTGCCTGATCCTCCAATTGTTTTTGAAGGTTCTGAATAAGTGGATCATTGACCGTGATAAATGGATTGGAGGTGGAGGATACTTGTTGTATTGTAGCTGATGGAGGAGGTGTAACCACGAGTGTTAGAGAGGTTGTGGATGATACAAGTTGTTCAAGGATTGGTAACAGTGTTGTTATAGTCTCTTGGGCGGTGGTTGGTACTTGTTGTGAGATGATTGGTGGCGGTAGGTTCAGTCATTAGGGCGGTAGTTGGTACAGGTTGTTCAACAAGTTCAGGTGTGGGAGTTGGTGTGATGACATTGGTGATGACCGGGGGGTAAATGGTGGAATGGTAGTTGTTGTAACTGAAGTTATAGGAACGTCCACCATATTCTCATTCGTCGAGGGATCAGTATTTGTGACTTCGACGCCTTCCCCTTCAAAATTAAGATATTTCATCACATCATCAGAACCAGAAGTAGACTTACTTTGGAGTTGAGTTCCTGGAATGAGAGTTGCATGAGCATCTTCTGAAATCACAGTGCAAGTTGGTGTTGGTAATGATGTGGTGATATTGACATCATGGTACTGTGTGTTTATTTCTGTGTTGTCACTTCCACCAACCTCTTCACTATGCTCACGACTTTCAAAGTTGAATGTACCAACAACTTCATCATTAGGATCTTCATAAAAGAAAATATCGTCATCAAGTTCGCCAAATTCATCTAAGTCATCAGCTGGTGTGGAGCCTGAACCTTTTGATTTCGCGAAAGCCTCCTCTCTGCTCTTCCTTAGTGTGAGACACAGCCGTTTGTCTTGAGAGATATTTTCTTGAGCTGGTTCGTCTTGATCAACACATTTTTCTTTACTTTTGTGCTTCTTTTCCTTTCTTATCAGCTGTTGCTCTCCTTCTTCGTCACCAGTTCTGATCATTTCATCTATTTCTTCATCATCTTCATCATAGAGTTGCTCTTTCCCTGTGCCTTTAGCTTTGGAAGAAGAAGTCGTTTGGCGCTTGGCAGTCCTTTTCTTCCGTTTACCTGTTTGTTTCTTAGAGGGATCTGCATTTGTTCTTTTAAACTGTGCTTCAATATCCTGGAGCATCTCTTGGTAGGGGTCACTCTCCTTGATCCCTTCATTGATCATTACATCGGGCACGAGAGCTGGACGTAGTGAGTACTTTGTGAATTGATTATCAGCAGTCATATGGTCCAACACATTGTCTCTATCTCGAGTATGATAGAAGAAATTCCCACGAGTATCAATGGCTGGGTTACTCTTCATGAAGTGATTGATTATGAGCTTTGTGAATCGTGGAAATGGAAGATGCAAATACTTCTTCTTGGTGCTAGTGAATTGATGGCAAAATTCGTCCCAAAGTTGTAGCGCGTAGTCTACTTTAGCTCTAGTGTAGAGTCCCCAAAAGATATGAGCCTAAGGGGGTCTCATTGCGTTTGATCCACGAACCTTTGAAGTGAGGCACTTGACAATGATAGTGACAATTGCTTTCCATGGTTGCCCGATGTGTGACGTATTAAATTGAGATAGATTAACAATTTCACCCTCATAGTTTAGAGCTCGAATTACTCTAAGCAGTTCATCTAATTCTGGGTTAGGAACAGAGTGTTCTCCTTTTGCTAACTTAGGAAACTTGAACAATTGCCTAAATTGACTCAAATCAAGTGTTAAGTTTGTGTTGTCGAGCATAAAGGTGATAATCTGCTTTCACAATTGTTTTCCCTGGGAAATTGTGGCTGTTGTCCAAAACTCGTGCATATAGACTTCAGGAACTGAGGCGGTGGCTCGTAATGCATCCTTTATCGGTGACATACCTAGAATATCCATTGCTACTTTGAAAGCTGCCAAAGTGGGATCAAAGTCTTCTTTCAAACAAAAATTGTTTGCTGCAGGTGGCAGGCACTAAGTGGAACAAGTGCAAGATCAAGTTGTTTTTGTTGTTCTTCGTTGATCGACATTTTCCTGCTTAGATAACATAGATACACTTGATATATATTGACATACATAACACATAATCCATGTAAATTCCGTAGCATGAAAATGTAACACAACACATGTCACCACATGTTATGTTGTACAATTCTTCATCTAGCAATGTTCATTTTAGTTTCACAAGTCACAATGTATAAGTCTATGTATCGTAATGTTGGCCTATGTTTCCATCGCAATATATTAGAAGCCATCGGAATACTACCTGTATCGCAATCCTAAAGTCCATCGCAATATATGCCCTATCGGAATGTCATCGCAATGTATGCGATCGTAATGTGTGCCATCGCAATGTACCCATCGAATGTGGGATCGCAATGAGCCATCACAAAGTTAGCCATCGCAATGTAAGCCATCGCAATGTACCCATTGCAATGAGACATCGCAATGAGCCATCAGAATGACCCATCGCAATGAGCCATCGGAATGACCCATCACAATGTATAGCCATCGCAATATAACGATCGGAATCTGGATCGTAATCTGAGACGGAGATTATGATGCAAAGCCTTTTGATTCTTACGGGTCTTATTATGTGTTTAAGGCAAAAGCAGTGAAGTCCTATGTTTATAAAGGTCTAATAAACGAAACCCAACACTCAATTACCATTTTCATTACACTTGAAAGATTCAAAACCCTAATCTGAAGAACTCGGATCTGTGGAGTTCGAAAGATATGAAAGGCACAAGTATATTACCATATAAACGATGAATACCTAGGATGATAGCAGCAAATGATCAAGGTTAAAGATCAAGTTCTTGGAAAGAACAATAATGGCGGCCAAAGTTTGGTGTTTGTGTGTTTTTGCGATAAAGAAGAAAAAACGTGGAAGGGGGGGTTATGTTTTGACTTTGGTCAATCCAAGTTGCAAGAAATTGCATTTTGGCCCCCCTGGTTGCAAGACATTACAATTTTGTTTCCCCAGTTAGTAAGATTGTTTATTAACACTTGTAAAACCAAGTGAACTAACAAACTCAATAACCCGTAACTTCTTATCTTGAAAACTAACACTATCACATACACCTAACACTCAAATTCAAATTCCTAACGTCAAATCAAATTCCTCACAAGGCACACATAGCATATGATGATGAAGATTATCGTTTTGCATTTTTCTGAAAACCCGTTTTGAAGACTTGTTCAATTCCAAAATGATTTGATATTTGCTCCCCCCTTAAACGCTGAACTGTTTTCTATTTAAAGAGTTGTAGTCATTGTTTTTAAAGAGACAACTATCCATGAAGACCTTTTCTGTTTAGTGATTTTCTGAAACGATTCTGGTGGCAATAAGATTTCTCTTATTTTAACAAAATAAGTGCACTGAAGCGTACACAAATTTGTGTTAGACCAAGTTGTAAAGTAAACTTGATCCCTTACAAGGTTTTAAAGTAAACCTTGCCCGAGAAACTTAATTCCCGTTGTGAGCCAACGTTTTCAAAAGAAATACGTGACTTAAATGCGAAAAGCGGGTTGTAGTCAGAAATAACTACAAGCCATATGGGCATGTTTTAAAATATTTACAACTTTCATATGGACTCTATTTATGGCACCGTGTCAATATTAATCGACATTTCTAAGGCCGTAAAGATTACCGTACTAAAAGACATGCCCGATTTAAAATGAAAAATATTTTTGGATTTTCTTGATTTTATAATTTTTATGGTTTTTGTAGGTTTTATATTTTTGTATTTTTCTTTTTGTGGTTTATATATATACGATAATATACAAGATCATGATAAAAGGATACTCTAGAATAGTTTACCACCACTATTCTGCAGATTCTTCTACCAACTCCTTAAGTGTCGCCGGTGAGAATGATTTCATACCCAAGTTTCGATCAAAAACTCGATACGTCCTCGATCTAAGGCCTTTGTGAATATATCCGCCAGCTGATACTCAGTGTTGACAAAATACAGCTCGATTACTCCATTTTCCACTTGCTCTTTGGTAAAGTGGTAGCGTATGTCAATGCGCTTCGCCCAAGAGTGTTGAATGTAGTTGCAGCAAAGGGCAATGGCGCTTTTGTTGTCACAGTACATCGAGATTTTATTGAATCCAAGACCGTAGTCAATTAATTGGGATCTCATCCAAAGAACTTGAGCACAACAACCGGACATAGCAATGTATTCTGCCTCTGTACTTGATATCACAACGCTTTTCTGCCTTTTGGATGCCAACTAATCAGTCTATCTCCAAGAAGTTGCACACTGCCAGAAGTACTACGTCTCGTATCTTGACACCCAACATAATCCGCATCTGCATATGATATCAGTGCAATAGAGGAATCCTTCGGATACCACAGACCACGATTAAGTGTTCCTTTAAGATACCGAATGATCCTTTTCACAACATGTAAGTGCTTTTCGGTAGGCCGAGCCTGATACCGGGCACACATGCATATAACAAATTGTAAATCATGCCTGCTAGGATTCAGATAGAGAAGGGTGCCGATCATTCCATGGTAAAGTTTAGGATCGACATCAATCCCATCCCTATTCTCATCTAACTTGGATCTCTCCACCATAGGAGTATCCACTGGGTCACAGTTTTCAAAACGATACTTTTTCAATGATTAAAGAGCACGTTTGGATTGATTAATGAAGATGCCTCTAGGATTTTGAGAAATTTGGAATCCTAAGAAAAATGAAAATTTTCCCATCATTGACATCTTAAAACGTGTGGACATGATTTTCTCAAAATGGTCAGACAGTCTTTGAGTAGTGACAACAAATATTATATCATCAACATAAATTTGTACCAGTATCATGTCGTTGTCCTCCTCGAGAATGAATAATGTTGGGTCCACTTTGCCTTTGGAGAAGCCTTCCGAGATCAAATAAGACGATAGGAGATCGTACCACGAGCGTGGAGCTTGTTTCAACCCATAAAGAGCCTTCTTGAGTTTGTACACATGATTAGGATACTCCGAGTTGACGAATCCATTCGGTTGGCTTACGTAGACATCTTCCCTTAATTCACCATTAAGAAATGCCGTCTTAACATCCATTTGGTAGACGATCATATTCATGTGAGCAGCATAAGCAAGGAATAGTCTAATCGCCTCCAATCGTGCAACAGGAGCAAAGGATTCTTCAAAGTCAATACCCAAAGCTTGTTTGTAACCTCAAGCAACCAATCAAGCTTTGTTCTTAACACTCCACCTAACTCATCGAGTTTAACCTTATATACCCACAATAATGTAAGGATGTCAACGTTGTCGGGTAGAGGAACTAATTCCCATACTTCAAAGCGTTGAAATTCATTAAGTTCCTCTTGCATAGCTTCAATCCATGATGATTGTTGCATGGCTTGTTGCCAAGATGTAGGTTCCTTCTCGCAGAGAAATGCATCAAAGAAGAAATATAATGCGTGCTCTTGGAGTTGATGACGTGTCAAGACTGGTCGATCGATGTCACCAATAATAATGCGGATTGGGTGATCCTTTGTCCATTTAGTGTTGTGATTTTCAATCCGTGGTGGTCAGGAGTGAACGATTGTAGTATCTTCCTCTGAGGTAGACGCACCGTTAGGGTTTTCGGGTATTTGTGAACCAAAGAATGGAAGCTCTTGTAGGTGAGCAAGTTCCAAATCGTGATCATAGTAATCCTCTTCAACATCATTAGGAATGAGTGGGGTGATGATTCAAGTGTAGTTTGAGAATTAGTGGGGGATGGTGCATCCGGTTCAATAGTAACAGTAGATGCATCAGACTGATTTCCATTAATTTGAGCAACAACTTTAGGAATTGGGGCTACTGCAGCAGGTGTTGGAGAATCGTCACTTGGGGGATCAAAGAATTCGTCAAACATAGGTTGAAATAACTCATCCCACTCGGGCCTTGTAGGTGGTGTAAATGATGGAGAAGTATGATTGTTGGGAATTAATCCAGAACTAATCGTACCGGCTCCCATCTCATGAAGTGCAGGTTCAGAGCTGTGTTGCTCAGAAGCCATCGCTGTCAGCTCATCAAAATCGGCATCCAAAGTTTCTCCTATCTTGCCAAGACGACGGTTATAAATTCGGAAAGCTTTCTTTGCGGGTGAGTAACCAATGAAAATTCCAATATCAGCCTTCGGTTGAAGTTTGCCCAAATTCTCACTATTAGTATTTGGATAACACAGTGCACCAAACACATGAAAAAAAGAAATATCGGGTTTATGTCCATGAAGTAGCTCATATGGAGTTTCACCATGGTTCTTACGAATGATGGAGCAGTTTTGGGTATAACATGCGGTTGCCACTGCTTCAGCCCATAAGAATAAAGGAGCATTCACATAAATCAACCTAGTTCTAGCAGCTTCCATAAGTGTACGGTTACGTCTTTCCACGACACCATTTGTTGTTGAGTGCGAGCAACTGAAGTTTCATGTGAAATATGAACCTCTTCATAATAATCTCGTAGAGTCTGATTAACGAACTCAGTTCCATTATCAGTTCGAATGCGAAGAACAGTAGCATTAAGACGCACTTGGATCATCTTTAGAAAAGTAATAATATAATTTGGTAATTGATCCTTGGTTGCTAAGAACTTTACCCATGTAAACCTGGAGAAATCATCCACCATGACGAGGATGTATTTTGTACCACTCATACTAGCCGTACGCATTGGCCCGCAAAGATCCATATGCAAAGGATGCAGTGGTTCTTGGTTGGTGTCTTCAGCTTTAGGTTTGTATGATTTCTTGGTGCTTTTCCCCAAAGAATACGTGGAACATAAATGATCCTTGTCGAACTTAAGTTTTGGAAGACCACGAACAAGCTCGTTTTTAGCCAAATGGTTGATAGCATCAAAGTTAAGATGAGATAACCGGCGATGCCACAACCATGACTTGGTATTAGATGCTTTGGAGAGAAGGCATACAAGAGATGCGGCCATCATGTTTTGAATGGACAGTGTGTAGAGATTATCCCCTCGATAACCTTTTAACAAATCATTTCCTGCAAGATCACGAATGAACAAGTATGTTGTCGAAAAGCGACCTCAAGGTTTGAATCGCAAAATTGTCCCACTGAGAATAAGTTGTGACCAAGTCCCTACACGTAATACACCCTTGAAATCGTAACATTCCCAATTTGATATTCACCATAACCCATGATCTTCGCTATATGGTCGTTGCCAAATTTAACCGTTCCTAGAAACTTGGCAACGAAATTTCTGAGCATCGAGCGGTCTCCGGTCATATGCTTTGAGCATCCAGAGTCCAAGTACTAGAGGATGATTTGGACCACCTAAAAATATCACCAGACGAAGACAATGTATCGTAATCTAAATGTTCCTCTGTGTTAGCAGGTACATATATATTTATCTTAGATTTGCTATCAGAAGGATTCTTAGGCTTCCAAATTTTCTTCCTAGATGCTAGCTTAGATTCTAGTTGTAATACCCTGAGGTACTTCTTCACTGGTAGGCACAATAGTGGACGCAGACCTAGTTAAAGGGCGCTTTTTCCATTTGTTAGTGCTGGAGTTCCTATTTAAAGGACGATGAGACCTAACTTCAATTGATGTGATCCTAGTTAAAAGGCACTTAGTTCCATTTGCGGTAAAGGTCCTACCAGTGGGTTTCCATTGCCAACCAACTTGGGTGAATTTCTTCCCTATTGGAATCCATTCAAGATTGTTCATAATGGCATACATTTCATTCACATGATCAACAAGGCATAAATCATGACGCTGAGAAAACATGCATTCATTACAATTCCAACATCTCAAATTAGAATTCACATTTTGATTAGACTTCTGCATAGAGGCAAAGCCTTTTGTCTTAAGTACATGATTCTTTTTATTTAAAACTGAAATAACATTCCTAGGGTGAACTTCTACTTTCTTCTTTGCAGTCCTACTAGTGGAAGGCTTGATCCTATCTTTCTTGTCTTGAGATCCTTTAGCCTTAGTAGACATAATTACTCCTGTAGAAGGCAAGGGAACATTAGTGACAGATTTTTATTTAGCCTTGATAGGTGTGCTTAAAACAAGCTTAGCTCCTGGGGTCTTATTGAATGGAGTTATGGCAATAGTGGCGGTTTGTTGTTTAGGTGGTGTAGAACCCGGTTGTCCTATGTAAGTCAAATGCTCTAAGTATTGTTGTACCTTCTCAATGTAAGCATGAGCAGAGTAATAGTGACTATTTGAGGGATCTAGTTCATAGAGATCATCTACAACATCCCTAGCAAGATCCGCGTACTTAATTGCATGCTCCATATAAAGCTTATATGATAGATGATTGTTCTTATGGTACGGGTTCTTAGTGATCACCACCTTTTTTGGAGTACTAGAGGACGGTGGAGAAATTATAACTGGGGTATCAACAACTTCTCTTCCTTTGAGTTGAAGTGTATCCTTTAACTCAGCCAAGACCATATTTTTGTCTATGAGTTTCATGTTTAAGTCAGAGATTTCCTCACACTTTTGGTTTAGTTTGTCAACAAGTGACTTTTGCTCTGCCGCATTAAAAGTGAAGCGTTCTTCTAATGAACCATAAATATGTGAAAAACCCTGCTTTACTTTATCAAACTCCCCTAACATACAAGTAATTCTTTTTTCTAGGGCATGGTTTTTAACCTTTGCAGCCTCTAGTTCCACTTTCTCTTTTAGTGACTCTCTCTTAAGTCTCATGATTTCTTCCTCTAATGCCTGAACCACCTGAATCATCTTGTCACTAGTCTCAACGGTGTTTTCACAATCATTTGATTTTGAAAGAGTTTCATTTTTAGATTGATTTTTAATTTCAAGAGATATACAATGTTGTTGAAGCTCATAAAAACATTTTGAAAGTAAGTTATAAGAATCTTGAAGCTTTAAAAATTCAGCGTTAGATTCGTGACAAGAATGATTATCTACATTATTCACGGGTGCAACAATATTCATAGAGAGATCATGCACATCATCACATTTATTCACAGCAAATGTAATCTCAAGAGCATATTCAATAGTAACAACTTGCATCAATTTGAGAGACACTACATGTTCCAAAAATCGGTCATATTCGGACAAAATATTTTCTTTCTCAATTAGATGTTGCTCATAAGCATCATCCATTTCGTAGAAAACTTTTCGAACTTCAGCCATTTCGAAATTAAGATTATCCCCGAGATCTAAAAATCCCTCTTTAATATTGTGTACAAACGGAACGATCTGTTTCTCAAACACCATTTTCATGTGTTCGAAAGCCCATTCTCCAGTGGTTTGATCCGTTGAAGTCGTACATTCCTTGATGACCTTGTCAAATCCGATAAGGTATCGCTTAATCTCTTTCAAGCTTAGCAATACTATACTTGCCGGTGGAAGACCCTTTGGAATTTCCTTAGGTTCATTCGGATTGACAAGTGTAGGAAGTATACTAAGGCTTTCTCTAGTAGACATGTAAGTAGGTGTATTGATAAATTCCCTTTGTATATTAAAGGGAATTCTAAAATCTGTTTTTGAATTTTCTTCATTAAGCTGTGGATAGTCATATTTAGGATATGTAAAAATCATTTTTGACCGATTCTCTTCATGCAGTGACATATTCTCAGATTCATTCGAAAACACAATCGGATCTAAGACCAATCCTAACTTGGTTGCATCATAAAGTCGTGGGTTGTGTTTAAATGCTTGCTTTGCATATCCTGGGTTAGGTGGTAAGTCTATTAGACGCGATAGAGTGAATTCCTTAAAAGATGAATGAAACAAATGTACTAGATGTGAAGCAGAGTATTGTTTTAAAAGCAAAACTTCAGTCTTTTTAACTTTTTCAGACGCCTTAATTTCCATTTCAACCCTTTTAGACTCAAGAATTTCGAAATCCGTTTGTAGGTTTTGAAAATTATTAACGACTGACTCTTTTTCTTTAAGTTCTTTTGAAAGATTTGCTCTTAAACTTTCAATTTCTAGCAAGTTATCCATTTGGACTTTCCTAAACCTATCAAATTCTGGATTGGTTAAGGTAATGGTCACTGGAGTTAATTCCAAGGTTTTAACCTTTTCCTTATACAAAGCAAGCTCGTCAGATAGAGTCTGAGTAACCCCGAGGGTTTCAAGGACCGCATTATTCATTTGGTCAAGCATAGATGCCGAACCAAATCTTGTTGAGCAGACGAATTTGTAGACGTAATAGCTCCCGGTTGTGTTTCACTCAAAGTCTAGGGACTTGCATTGATATTGCTATCATTGTTTGTCTCCTCGTTTGAATTACTAACCATCGGAGGCTGTTCCGGATACTCAGACATTTGCTCAACTTGATAAGGTACAATACTAGTATCATTAGCAGTATTTGGTACCTCAGAGATTGTGTCAGCTCCATAAAGTGAAAGATTTGCCATGAGAGCTGCCTTGGCGGTATTGAGATCCTCACAGTCTGAATCGTATGCATCAAGATCATCGCATTGGTATGCTGCATTGTTGGTAGAAGCTACTGTGAGTCCTTTAGTATCCGCAACTTCTAGATCTGCTAGAAATGCTAACTCTTCTTCATCGAGCTCTCGACATTGTGCTTGAGCATTAACCAAGTATATCTTTTCCTGAAACCCTGTGCCAGCCCTCTTCCTCTTTGGTTGCTTGCACTCCCGAGCCATGTGTCCTTCCCCTTTACAGTTATAACATATGATCATTTTCATTTTGCCAGTGTTATTTCCCCTTGTAGTAGTGTTGAATGGGCGTGCACCAATATTGGATGAACTTGGTCTCCCCTGAAGTGGTTGCATAGTAACTCTGCCATCTTGGATTGTAGCTTGTTGACGAGAGTTAGAAGAATTCCTCAACTGATTGTTTGTTAAAGATGGTCCTCTGTAACCTCTTTTATTCAACGCTTGAGTGATGTAAGCAGACATTTGTGCAAGTATATCAGTAGAATTATCCTGTGTCTGAACTCAGGAACTGGAATCTCATCATCATAGTAGAAAACTGGTGCAGGTTGAGCTACATACACACTTGAAGGAGTACTGACATGTTGTGAGTATTGGGGTTGAGGAACCTCATGTTGCTGGTAAGTGATGGCAGGGTTTGTTGGAGGTTGATAAGGAGAGTATGGTTGTGAACCATAAGGTAAATGAAGTGAATCACCTTGTGATGATAATGCTGGTTGCTGATATTGTTGCTGATATGATGTTGGTGGTTGTGGTAAGATCGAATATTGTGGAAAGCTGGGACTTTGAAACATGGGCTTGTGATAATATTGTTGCCCATAGCATAAGGAGTGTTGTTATATGACAGTGTTGGATGATTTGCCATTAATGCCAATGGTTCGGAATAAGATCCTTGAGACATGCATTTCTGGAGCACATGCTTCTTGTGTTGCTGCAAGATATCATAAAGTTGATCTAAATTTGATTTGTGCAGATCCAGAGTCAATTTAACATCAGTGACATATTGACTCCACTCTAGGGGTAACGTGTTCAAGAACTTGGTGTTGATTTGAAACTGAGCAGTTGTAAGATTATATATTCAAATCATTCATCAAAGTAGTGAAGCGCCAGTATTAGTCATGAATTGTTTCCCCTGAAATGTATGAGAACCTATCAAACAAATCATAAAGTTGACACTCTCGTTCCTGCTTGGAAAGTGAAGTCCCTTATAACAAAACTGCTAAGCGATCCCAAAGTTCCTTTGCTACCTGTTAGCCTCAAAATATTGAGTTAAACAAGAATGCTCGGTCATATGTTTATTATGAATCGTATATTAGAACGTTGTAATAGGTAGTAGGTTAGTCGTGTATTACAGGCTTAACTTTAAGCTAAGGTTCATTCATAAGTAACCAAAGCCCAAAAGGAAAGCCCGACCCATTATCATATAGCCCATCATGCCACATGTAGGCAAGGCTATATAAACCTCTCCTTGCATGTAAGGAGAGGTTGGATGGTCATTCTATTTTCTTAATCTAACATTTCACAAGTTTTCACACACTTCTCTCTCTTTTCTCTCTCTAGTTTCTCTCTCTAGAATTCATCTATTTTCTACCTTTCTTTCTTGTTTAATCATCACGTAATCTACGGGACAACAATTGGTATCAGAGCACTTTAAAATGTGATCTTATATAAGACTCAAGCACTTTAACTCTTACCTACATGTACAAAACATTTTCGATCATCGATGCACATGTAAAGGGGGAGCATTTCTGAAACAACAAAAACTATCAAGGTGTTAAATGTTTTTCAAACATCTTGTTAGATATTTGAAGTGGTTTTTATGGTTATGATCAAATACCCACAACATCTTTAATCCACGACGTTATTGGTGTCAAAAGTGTGGTTAGGTTTAAGTCCTATGATCCAACCAGAACCGGAGGGATCTTCCCAGGGACAATCCAATAGATTATTAGAAGTCCTTAGGAAAGATGGAGTAGAATGTGAACGTAGCTGAATGCCGACTAAGTACTTATGCTAGCACTGGAACAATCACGACAAGGTGCTGGTAATGATGTCTTAGTAAGCATTGAAGGGGTTGAAGAATGAAAAAGAAATGTAAGGATAAAGGGTGTAAACAAAGAAGCCCTCCATACAACTTAGGCAGAAACCGGGTCAACACATCATGAAGACAACTCATCATGGACCCAGTGATGTATGCACAACCCTTTTCTAGCTACTCAGGCTTATCTCAAAAGAAGTTTGTTTTATTGTCGCGGAGAACAACATGACTTCTATTGACTTTTCACTCCGAGATAGTTGATATTGAATAGGTGGCATCTGCTCCAGCCTCCGACCACTAAAAGTGCACAAACCGAGTCTAGAGCCAAGAGATCAATCAAATCTCGTTAGGACACATGGATGACGAACAAGAGAGTCATACGCCATATCCTTGTGATATTAGTAGAACACTCAGAGTGACACTATTTAGTATTCACAATGATGAGTGGAAATGCTTCCAGTGTTAACATCAAACAGCACTGCGGTAGGTCATATGTAAGATTCTCTATTAATTAAACATATGTAGAACTAAAAAGCAACAGTGGTTTGATTTTGAATTGATTCAAACTCGTTTCAGGTTTCTACGTAATATCTTTATGGTCTTGCCAGAACATTCAGAGTGATATACATTAATATTTACAGTGACGAATGGAAATCCTTCTAGCGTCAACATCAAACAGCGCTACGGTAGGTGACTTGTGAGATTCTTATGAATCAAGCTTGTGTCAACTAGAAAGAAACAATGGTAAGATTCTTTACGAATCACACTTGTTCTTGGAATTTGAATTGACGACTTTAATCAAGCGGATATCTATCCAATTGATTCACTCTTTATGTTCGCAGTCTTGCTTTGAGATGGTCGAGTAAAGAGAACGGCTAGTACAGTCGTGAAACCCTGTCAAGGAGATTCTTAACTGAATCTACCTAGCACAGGTACGGTATTTAATATCGTACAACGGTCTTCACCAACCGGAGGTAAAACGCTACCGATTTAGGACGAATGTCCAAGCCATTCAGTCCGTGTCTATGTTTTGTCTCAAGAAGGTGGCGTCATGGTGTACTCAGCAAAGTGAAAGATTCAAAACCATATACTCATGCCAAAAGACATATTCAACAATTAATAGCTTGGGCATGTGGATGAAGACACAAGATTGCAAGATGGCAAAGACAAGTCAAGGATAATTTGAAGATCCCAAGATCAAAAGACAAAATTGAAAGACAAAGTCGAAAGACAACGATAAAGGCTCAAAGATCACAGCATGAAGGAAAAAGACTACTATTACACGTTCAAGACTCATTTATGGCGAGATTAGTGATCTCTACAAATTTCCAAATGACAAAGGGTAATGACCTTTCATAAAGGGTAATGACCTCCCATTGGGGGAGATTGTTAGCCTCAAAATATTGAGTCAAATAAGAATGCTCAGTCATATGTTTATTATGAATCGTATATTAGAACGTTGTAATAGGTAGTAGGTTAGTAGCGTATTACGGGCTTAACTTTAAGCTAAGGTTCATTCATAAGTAACCAAAGCCCAAAAGGGAAGCCCGACCCATTATCATATAGCCCATCATGCCACATGTAGGCAAGGCTATATAAACCTCTCCTTTCATGTAAGGAGAGGTTGGATGGTCATTCTATTTTCTTAATTTAACATTTCACAAGTTTTCACACACTTCTCTCTCTTTTCTCTCTCTAGTTTCTCTCTCTAGTTTCATCTATTTTCTACCTTTCTTTCTTGTTTAATCATCACGTAATCTATGGGACAACAATTTGGTATCAATCACCATGGGGTAGTTTTTGTGATTCGTTGTTGCTATTATATTGGGTTCGTGTGATTTACTCATAACATCATCCCGAATTTAAGTATTTTCTTGTTTTTCGTTGTGTTTCGTGTTCTAAATCATACTATAGATCATCTAAATAATTGTAGTAACGATTTGGAGATATTGGTTTGGCTAGAAACACGAATTCCCAGGTAAAGTTCTCATCTGTCTTGTTGCCTAAAAGTCTCGAACTTTTTATTGGTTACGATCCGGATATTACAATCGCATAAACCTGGGGTTTCTACTTGCGATCTAATAGTCCGATCACGTGTTTCGATCACTGACCACGATCACGGTTGCGATCACTGACCACGATCACGGTTGCGATCACTGACCACGATCACGGTTGCGATCACTGACCGCGATCACGTGTTACGATCCATCACTACGATCCATCACTATGATCCATCACTACGATCCATCACTACGATCCATCACTACGACCCAAGACCACGATCAAGACCACGATCCAAGACCACGATCCAAGACCACGATCCAAGACCACAATCAAGACCACGATCAAGACCACGATCTAGGACTACGATGGACATCTAAATTTTGTTAGAGTATTTTTTAGACTTAGCCACTATCTAGACTAGTTCCGGAACATAGTTTACACGAAGATTAAATAAAATAGTTAAAATTTTTAGGTCAAGTAAAATCAGATTTTTTCCATACTAGTTTTAGGCTATTTCTAGCTCGATTTCATAATGTGGTGATTACAAATTTTTTAGGTGTACCGTTTTGTCAGATTGAGGAATTTATTGTCGGACTGTGAAAAATCATAATTTTCGGAATTTCAACAACAAAACAATCACAAGACAACTACTTAAGATCCACATTCAGTTCATCATTTCAGAGAATATTGAGATGGATTCTACTGCAGAATATCGTGTGACGAACAACAACATAATGGTGGCGGGTAATAAAGAGAGACCACCAATGCTTGTGGCCGGTCGATATGCTAAATGGCAATCACGTTTTCTTCGATATCTTGATACAAGACCTAATGGTGATGCATTGAGGAAATGTATTAACAATGGACCATATGTTTTATCCGATATCACTGTTCCTCATACACCAGCCACAAACACTATTCCAGAAATACCCGCAGCCACAAGAAAAGAAACTTTATCTGATTTTACACCAGAGAAGCGTGCTTGGTATGATCCAGAAAAAGAAGCGATCTATATGATTATAAGTGGAATTGGAGATGATATTTATTCCACGGTTGATGCATGTCCTACGGCACAGGAAATGTGGACAGCTATTGAACGCTTGCAACATGGAGAATCACTCAACAAGCAAGATGTTAAAACAAACTTGTTTTGGAATTTTGGTAAGTTTACTGCATTGGAGGGAGAATCAATTGAGCCTTATTATTCACGATTCTACAAGATGATGAATGATATGACAAGAAACAACTTGGAGGTCTCCACCATGCAAGTCAATGTGCAATTTATTCAGCAACTTCAACCAGAGTGGACACGTTTTGTTACTTTGGTGAAACAACAAAAGCAGTTAGACAAGGTAAACTATCACACTCTCTTTGATATCTTGAAACAATTTCAGCATGAGGTAAATGAAATTCGAGCTGAACGAGTTGCAAAGACGGCTAATCCACTTGCTCTAGTGTCTACCACTCAAGATCATCGATCTCGTACTCCAAAGTCATACTCCATTCAATCATCCTCACCACAATATTCCACATCATCCAAGTCTTCATCCTCCACAAGATCACGCGGCAAAGAACCAAGAGCACCATCACCACCATCTGAGTCATCATCTGAAGAGGATAGTGATGAAGATCAAGCTCAAAAGAATCAGGAAATGAAACAACAAATTGCTTTCATTATGAAGACCTACCAGAAAATCTTAAAACCCACCAACAACAATCTTTGAACATCATCCAACACAAAGAACCAATATGTTGAGAATCCTCCAAGGTATGACACACGTCGACGTGCTGAAAGTCCTTCTAGGTATAATCGACGTAATCCAACACATGTTGAGGGTTCTGCAAGGTATGATCGACAAACTGCCAAGTATGATACTCAGAGGATTACCGCTCCTACTGGGAATAGGGAAACTGTTGGAACGGAAGTAGTTCAACAAAGTGGGATTCAGTGTTATAATTGCCAAGGTTATGGGCATATGGCAAAGGAATGCAGAAAGCCGAAACGGGTTAGGGACTCTAGCTATCATAAAGAGAAGATGTATGTTATGCAAGAAGATGAAAGCAGGGGTCAAATTGTCGGCTGAGTAAGGAGCAATGCTTGATGACACTAATGATGAAGCCTCCGACCATGAATTAGAAGCACATTACTCGTACATGGCAAAGGTTGAAGAAGTTCTCAACGTCACTGAAGATGACAATGGCCCTATCTTTGACACTGAGCCACTCGATAAGGTACACACCACTAACAAATATAATGTGTTTGGCGATATTCCTGAGCATAGTGAGCTACCCAATGCCATTAATGACACATGTATGATTGAAACGGTTGATAGTAATACCACACCTGATTCATCAGACATGTGCAATAATGAGTCTGAGGACGATCAACATGCAAATGAATATGATGAAGAGGAACGTATTGCGCTTGCTAATTTAATTGCCACTTTACAAAAAGATGTCAAAGAAACTAAAAAGAGTCAAAAGCAATTAAAGAAGGCAAACGCAGCGCTCACTCAAAACTTTGAAGAATGCAAAGCCGCTCTAATTAAATCTAATGAGACCCTTGAAAGTTATAGAGCTGAGCTTCTTCAAAAGACCAAAGAGCTTGAGGGTTACAAGGGTAGTGCGTTAAAAAGTCAAAAGGACGATATTGAAAAGAAATACAACGAAACTCTTGAGTTATTAACCAAAGAGAAATATCAATTTAATGTTTTATTAATGGATGAACGTCAAAAAACGTACCTTGCTACCACCAAAGTTAACGAACTTGAACAACGGCTTTCGATGGATAACACCGAGTCTGCTAAAATTCTTGATGTTAAGAAACAAGAGGTTGAAATGTTAAAATAATATTTCAAAAGTCGACATGAAAAAGATACTTAAAAAGTAACGGAACTAGAAAAACAAGTTGAATTTTTGAAGAAAGTTGTTTATAAAACGCATGACTCTATTCAAACCGTAAGAATGATAGCACCTCCGTCTATGTTTAAGGGTCAAGCTAGCTTTGCAAGTCCTGATTATCTTGCCCAAGATCAAGCTGCGAACCCGCGCCTTTATATGGATGAGTCCGAATGGACCGATCCTGAATATCCTCTTGGTTATGATGAGACATCCCTTTGGGAAGAGGAGAGTAGATCACCGGTCAATAAAGAGTTTGTGAAACCAACAATTATGCTTATGAGAATAGTCTATATGGTCTTTTAACTACATAAAAACAAAAGTATCATGAGGAATTGTTTTTAGAATGCAAACAAAGAAGAACTCAATGGAAGAAAGCTTTTGCTACTAAGAAAACAAACGTTTCTAAGTTCATCAACTACTTGCCTCTTGATGCTTCTAAAATCAAGAGTAGGCAGACATTTGGGTTTCTACAACATTACATTGATAATATTAAATCCATTGTTGACAATGAATGCAAACAACGAGAAAATGACGAGTGGAAAAAACCGATTCCTCAAGATATAACTGTGCTTATCAAACAAATCTTAATACCGAACACGACCACATTAAAAGAAAATATTCTTGAATTTGAAAGATTAATTCAGTATGAAATGTTTGATGATTTAAAATATGTTGAGTCTATTAAGAAAGAAAGTGATGGTCTTCAAATGGACAATTCCGTTTTTTCAGATGAATATGATTTACTCTTAGAAGAATGTCTCTCCAAAGATATTTTGTGTGTTACTCTTTAATCTTGTGATGATATCGATGAATATTCTGATGTTGCATGCAAATATCTTGATAAAATCAAAGAACGTGAGCGTCTTGAACTTGAGATTTCGAAACGTAAAGAAAATGTTGATAAAAAGGCTTTTGAGTTACTTCAATACAAAACTGATTTCATTCAAAAACATTGTCATTCTCTTGAACTTGCTTTGCAAAAAGACGTTGGTAGTTTTCCACATGATAATAACTTGCAAGAAAAACTTTCCAAAACGTTTCGAGAAATGAATGATAAGAGTTTGGAAATTAAAGGGTTGAAAGCTCAGTTACAAGACAGGGAAATAGCGATAGCAGTGTTGAAGAAACTCGTTGCTAAGATGGGTGGGAAAATTGTGGAACCTAGTGTTAAGAAACCTGTTGTAAGACAACCCAATGCGCAAAAAGTGACTAGACCCTCTGTCTTGGGAAAACCATCTGTTTTCTCTAATTCTGCATTTGCAAAACCTTCGTTTGCCCCCAAGACGGATGGGAAGGATAGGTTACCACAAAACACTCTCAAAACACATATTCGATCACAAATCATTAAGAACACAAATGTGGTTAAACCAGGGATGTATAGATTGGCCACTACTACACACAACAAAGAAAGTCAATCACCTTAGACTTCTAGAAACACTAATAGATGTGTGTCTTTTACTACAGAAGTAGTCCCCCACTGATAGTGTTAGCTGGCCCTAGCTTAAGAGCACTCGCGTGAATGAAAAGGTTTGGCAACACAAAAGTCAAGGGAAGATGAAGACAGTAGAAGACCACCCTAGGATTTTCAATGGTTCTAAGAATAAAACGTCTGTAATCGCGTGTAATGACGATTTGAATTATTCGACTTTGAATGCTTTGAATGTTAAGTTTGTTTATGTGAAATGTGGAAAGTGTGATAATGCCAATCATGCTATGTGTGTTTCGAATAATGTCAAAAGCATAGCTACTAGAACTAAGAAGCAAACTGTGATGCCTATTAGTGCTAGAAAACCCAAACGTAAAGTGAACCATTCTGGTGCAACCCCCCCTGAGAAAAGTATTGCATCAGACTCCACCACTAAGACCACTAGAAGTAGAATTAGGGAATTATATGAGTCTACTAGCAAGTCGTGGAAATGGTGGTTTGCTAATCAATGTCCTCCAAGATATAAATGGATGTCTAAAGTTAGGACATAAAATGTGACAACGAGTGTTAGTATGCCTTTAAATGTTGCTAAGGACACTAATGATTCTGAAATCACGCCTAATGTGGTATCCAATTTAGCAAATGCTCCATCGTGTTCTAACTCTTATGCAGGTGATACAAATAATTCTCTTCATAATGGACTCCGGATGCACGAAGCACATGACGGGGAATCTCAAGCTTCTAATTAACTTCGTGGAGAAGTTCCTGGGTACGGTCCGATTCGGAAATGATCAATTTGCACCGATCCTAGGATATGGAGATTTGGTTCAGGCGAATATCACGATAAAAATGGTATACTACGTCGAAGGGCTCAATCACAATCTTTTTTCGGTGGTCAGTTCTGTGATGCAGATATGGAAGTTGCTTTCAGAAAGAAGACATGTTTTGTTCGTGATTATGATGGGAATGATTTACTCACCGGTTCACGGAGTACTGATCTTTACACAATTTCACTACAAGACACAACTTCATCAACTCCAATTTGCGTCATGGCTAAAGCTTCAACGACTCAGGCATGGTTATGGCATCAACATTTATCTCATCTCAATTTTGATACCATCAACTTGCTATCCAAGAAAGATATTGTGAGAGGCCTTCTAAGTTTGAAATTCATCAAGGATCATCTTTGTTCTTCTTGTGAGCTTTGCAAAGCTAAACGGAGTAGTTTCAAGACAAAGACTACACCAAGCTCAAAAGGACGGTTAGATCTTCTTCATATCGATTTGTGTGGACCCATGCGTGTTCAAAGCATCAATGGGAAGAAATACGTTATGGTAATTGACGATGACTACTCAAGGTACACATGGACTCACTTCTTGAGGTCCAAGGATGAAACACCTGAGGTTCTCATTAACTTCCTTAAGTTGATACAACGTGGTCTTCAAGCTCAAGTAAAAGTGGTACGTACTGACAGAGGCACAAAATACTTGAATTCAACTCTAAAGAATTATTTTGAAGCCGAAGGGATTGAACATGAAACATCTATTGCTCGAACACCCGAATAAAACGGTGTTATTGAAAGACGAAACCGTACTTTAGTTGAGGCCGATAGAACTCTATTATCCGCTTCAAAACTACCATTACACTTTTGGGCCGAAGCCGTGTGAACTGCATGTTACACACAAAACCAATCCTTAATTATCCCAAGATACGAAAAGACACCATATCACATAATTCATGATCGAAAACCTTCACTCAAACACCTTTACGTTTTTGGATGTACGTGCTACATTATTCGAGATGGTGAAAATCTAGACAAGATGAAAGAGAAAGGTGATGCATGCATTCTAGTGGGATATGCAACTCAGTCTAAGGGATATAGAGTGTACTACAAGAGAACAAAATTGATAGTCGAGACTATTCATATCAGATTTGATGAATTACAAGAAATGACACTTGAACAAAATAGTTTAAGTCCCGATACACAACGACAAATGACTTCCGTTCACAACCGCATGGAACTCGGAACTCAAGACCACAACAATGAACCGTCAAGTTCAAAGCTGGTTCAAGGAAATGTTCCAAGGAGCATATATGACAGTCAACACGACACTTGAAGAGTTGGAAATGTTATATGGCCCAATGTATGATGAATATTTCACGGGGGAGAAACATGTTGTATCGAAGTCTTCCGCTGTCACTCATGATAAGAATGATGATACCGATCATCGTCAACAAAAGGATACAACTTTATCTACTTCAACACGGGTTGCTGCAGATTTACCTCCTCATAATATCACATCAACAACCGCTCCTACAACATCAACAACTACTGTCATTGCTCCAGAGAACACAAATTAAGCAGACACTGCATTATCTAACGAAGACGAATTTATCAACCCATTCGGTACACTGGTGCACGAAATTAGAGAGTCTTATACTCGCCATATTGATCCGTCAAATATGCATACCTTTTATCAATGACATCCTTCAACACATCATTGGACCTAAGATCATCCTTTGGTTCAAGTAATTGGAAACCCTTCACAGCCCGTTCGTACAAGACGACAGCTTGAAACCGATTGCGATGTTTGTATGTTCGCACTCGCCGTGAGTACATCTAAACCAACAAATATCAAAGAAGCCATGGCTGATCATGCTTGGATTGAATCAATGACGGAAGAACATCAACAATTTGAAAGACTTAAAGTCTGGGAACTTGTTGACAGACCATACGATGTGATTTCATTAAATCTTCGTTGGATCTGGAAAAACAAGATGGATAAAGAAAACACAATCATCAAGAACAAAGCTAGGATAGTGGCTAAGGGGTATGGTCTGAAAGAGGGAATTGATTTTGACAAATCATTTGCACCAGTTGCTCGTATGGAAGCGGTCAGGATTTTCCTTGCTTATGCTGCACATAAGGGATTCACTGTTTATCAAATGGACGTGAAGACAACATTTCTAAACGGTCCTTTGAAGGAAGAAGTCTATGTTACGTAGCCGGAAGGATTCGTTAATCCTCATTATCCTGACAAGGTGTATCGTCTCCACAAATCACTTTATGGACTCAAGCAAGCTCCAAGGGCGTGGTACGATGAGCTCTCGAAATTTCTGGTATCCAAAGGTTTCTTAAAAGGTTCATTTGATCCGACTCTGTTTACTTATAAATATGGGGATGACATTTTTCTTATGCAGATTTATGTTGATGACATCATTTTTGGGTCTACAAACCAAAAACTTTTAAAATGGTTTGAAAAAGTCATGCACAACAAATTTGAAATGTCAATGATGGGCGAACTAAAATTCTTTCTAGGAATTAAAGTTCACCAATCCCCAAGTGGTATCTTTATAAACCGAGCTAAGTATTATCAAGAGATAATCAAAAAGCATGGTATGACTTCATGTGACCCCATTGGAACACCATTATCAACCACATCGCTAGATGCTGACTTGGAGGGAAATGCCATAGATCAAACGAGATATCGTTCCATAATCGGTTCCCTCATGTACTTGACAGCAAGCAGACCTGATATTTCACATGCTACATGTTATTGTGCACGTTATCAAGCACGACCCACTGAAAATCACCTCAAGGAGGTTAAACGGATCTTTCGGTACCTCAAGAATACCATTCACTTGGGACTCTGGTATCCGAGGGAAACCGGTTTCTTTCTAACGGCCTATTCATATTCTGATCATGCAGGGTGTCTTGATACACGAAAAAGTACTTCTGGTGGTGCACAATTTCTAGGTCAAGATAAGCTTGTGGGATGGTCCTCCAAGAAGCAGGATTGCATGTCACTTTCATCAGCGGAAGCGGAGTATGTGTCTCTATCTCCATGTTGTGCTCAAGTTCTATGGATGAGAACACAACTCACGAATTATGGATTTCACTTTGATAAAGTACCTATGTACTGTGACTCAAAGTTGGCCATAGCCATATCCTGTAATCCGGTACAGCATTCCCGCACGAAGCACATTGATGTCCGATATCACTTCATAAAGGAACAAGTTGAAAGAGGTATCGTTGAACTATACTTTGTTGGAACGGATTACCAATTAGCCGACTTGTTTACGAAAGCTCTGTCGAAAGATAGGTTTGAGTACCTCGTTAGGCAAATTGGTATGAGATGTTTGACTCCAGCAGACCTGGAGATTCTGGCAAAGGTGCCTGCTTGATTTATCTATCAAACATCTACTTGTAAATACCTTTAAAAAAGCAAAATACAAAAATATAAAACATATAAAAACAAAACACAAAAATAAAAATCTTTCAAAATCCAAAAATATTCTTCTCGACATGTCTTTTAGTATCGATAATATGGACGTGCCTAGAAATGTCACTCAATAACGACACGGGTGTGTACATAAAGCTCGAATGAAAGTTGTAAATATTTTTCAAAACATGTAATTTCTTCTTTTAATAAAGGAAATTGTCTATTTTGGACAATATTTCCAAACAACGGGTAGAGCAATCTATCACGGGTTAAGCTTGTCACAAAACATTCAACGTTTTGAGCACAACACTATGGCTTGTAATCACTTTCATATTGCAACCCGGTTCGATATTCACGGGGGAGTGTACGATTTATTGCGCTTACCCTTAACAAAAGAAGAGAAATCTTCTTACACTTGAGTGGATTCGTCAAGACATTCAAAGTCTATGAACTCAAGTTTATGCTTTAGAAAAACCTTTTCGCCAAAAAGAAATAGGATTTTTCAAAAAGCGTTGAACACAATTTTTTCAAGAATTTTTCAATGATTATTCAAAATCTTTCAAAATTGTGTGTTCAAGAAACTCCCTTCCTCAAAAAGCGAAATTTGGATCAAATCCTCATAATGACAATTCAATTGGATCAATTTTTGAGGGGGAGCATTTCAACTTCATGCAAAAGATCAACACATCTTTCTCCAGAGATTTTCAAGACTATTTTGCAAAATATATTCTAATCAAATTTGGTATCTCTAATATCAAAAGATTTTATATATTAGAGATAGGGGAGAAAATGTGATTAAAATATGATCTTATAAAAGACTCTAGCACTTTAGCTCTTACCTACATGTGCAAAACATTTTCGATCATCGATGCACATGTAAAGGGGGAGCATTTCTAAAACAACAAAAACTATCAAGGTGTTAAATGTTTTTCAAACACCTTGTTAGATATTTGAAGTGGTTTTTATGGTTACGATCAAATACCCACAACATCTTTAATTCACAACGTTATTGGTGTCAAAAGGGTGGTTAGGTTTAAGTCCTATGATCCAACTAGAACCGGAGGGATCTTCCCAGGGACAATCCAATAGATTATTAGAAGTCCTTAGGAAAGATGGAGTAGAATGTGAACGTAGCTGAATGCCGACTAAGTACTGATGCTAGCACTGGAACAATCACAACAAGGTGCTGGTAATGATGTCTTAGTAAGCATTGAAGGGGTTGAAGAATGAAAACAAAATGTAAGGATAAAGGGTGTAAACAAAGAAGCCCTCCATACAACTTAGGCAGAAACTGGGTCAACACATCATGAAGACAACTCATCATGGACCCAGTGATGTATGCACAACCCTTTCCTAGCTACTCAGGATTCTCTCAAAAGAAGTTTGTTTTATTGTCACGAAGAACAACATGACTTCTATTGACTTTTCACTCCGAGATAGTTGATATTGAATAGGTGGCATCTGCTCCAGCCTCCGACCACTAAAAGTGCACAAATTGAGTCTAGAGCCAAGAGATCAATCAAATCTCGTTAGGACACACGGATGACGAACAAGAGAGTCCTACGCCATATCCTTGTGATATTGCTAGAACACTCAGAGTGATACTACTTAGTATTCACAATGATGAGTGGAAATGCTTCCAGTGTTAACATCAAACAGCACTGCGGTAGGTCATATGTAAGATTCTTTATGAATTAAACATACATAGAACTGAAAAGCAACAGTGGTTTGATTCTGAATTGATTCAAACTCGTTTCAGGTTTCTACGCAATATCTTTATGGTCTTGCCAGAACATTCAGAGTGATATTCATTAATATTCACAGTGACGAATGGAAATCCTTCTAGCGTCAACATCAAACAGCGCTACGGTAGGTGACTTGTGAGATTCTTATGAATCAAGCTTGTGTCAACTGGAAAGCAACAATGGTAAGATTCTTTACGAATCACACTTGTTCCAGGAATTTGAATTGACGACTTTAATCAAGCGGATATCTATCCAATTGATTCACTCTTTATGTTCGCAGTCTTGCTTTGAGATGGTCGAGTAAAGAGAACGGCTAGTACAACCACGAAACCCTGTCAAGGAGATTCTTAACTGAATCTACCTATCACAGGTACGGTATTTAATATCGTATAACGGTCTTCACCGACCGGAGGTAAAACGCTACCAATTTAGGACGAATGTCAAAGCCATTCAGTCCGTGTCTATGTTTTGTCTCAAGAAGGTGGCGTCACGGTGTACTCAGCAAAGTGAAAGATTCTGTAGAATATTGATAATCAATGAATCTATGAAGGGGTTTGTTGATTTCTAGAGAGAGAAAGTTAGAGAGAGAAAGTGAGAGAAACTATGTGTATTTTATTAATATGGAAAACATGAAATGACAACAACCAACCCCTTTCCTTAGTGGAAAGGGGTATTTATAGTCCAAGCTTGACATTGGGCTTGGGCCGGTCCATGACAAGCCCATGGACCGGTTCTTACTTAAGTTAATAAGCAAATAATAACTAATTACTAACTACGAGCTATTACAACATAAATCATATTGTGGAGCGACCGATACTTCTAATATACGTTAAAACGTATTTCTAACAATCTCCCCCTAAGGGAGGTCACTCCACGTTACAAAGTTCTAAACCTAGCATACTATACTAAGTCTTCGTTCTTTAGCTCGTAGTCTTTTCTTCTTTTCTTTCTTTTGTTGTGAATATGTTGATTTGATCTTTTTGGCTTTGACTTGAGAGCATTGTTCTTTGGCCTTTCACGTGCGATCTTTGCCTTTCTTGTGAACTTTGCCTCCTCGTGACTTCATGTTCCACACACTTACATCTTTTTGTTGAATTCTTGAAAGCTTCAGAGTTTGGTACAGCGGAAGACTTCATCTTGTACTTTCTTGAATTTTTGCTGAACTTTGTTGCAAAAGACATAAGCATGTGGGAACGACTTCTACAGGTACACCGCAACACTACCGTCTTTACTGGTACTCAGCAACGCCACCGTCTTCAACAGGTACACATCAACGCCACCGTCTTTAACAGGTACACAGCAACGACACGAATAAAATGGCTTTGAACATTTTATTCTAATTCGGTAGCATTTTACCTCCGGTCGGTGAAGACCGTTGGACGATATTAGATATCGTACCCGTGACGGATAGTTTCAATTAAGTAACTTCCTGACAGGATTTCGCGGGTAAACCCGTTCTCTTTATTCGACCGTCCAAAGCTGACTGCGAACATAAAGAGTGAATCACTTGGATAAATTATCCTTGTGATTAAAAGCCGTCAATTCATGAAACCTGGAACAAGTGAATTTCAATTAAGATTTTCACCATCGTTGCTTTCCAGTTGTCACGAGCTCAATTCATAAAGAACCTTGCACGTTACCTACCAAGTGCTGTTTGATGTTGACACTAGAAGGATTTCCACTCGTCACTGTGGTCAATAAAGAGTCACTCTGAGTGTTCTGGCAAGATCATATGATAATGCGAAGAGGCCTGGAACGAGTTTAAGTTCAATTAAGAATTAAACCACTGTTACCTTCCAGTTTTTCACAAGATTGGTTCTAAAAGAACCGCACGTGTAACCTACCATGAGCTTGTTTGATGTTGGCTCAAGCAGGATTTCCATCTTCATTGTAATACTTACGTATTACTCGGATGTTCTGGCAATATTACAGGAATATTGCGTAGGACTCATGAATATCTCTTACTTTTCACAGTGTGTGAGAAAGCAAGGAATAAATGGAAAGTGTCCTAATGAGACTTTTGATGATCTCTTGGCTCTAGACTCGATTGTGCGTTTTGATTTAGTGAGCGATGGCTGGAGAGGAGTGCCACCTTTTCAATACCAGTTTATTCGGAGTGAATAAACCAATAGATAACGTGTTGATCTCCGTGTGATTAAAACAAATACCTTTTGAGAGATATTTGAGTTAGCTGGGGAAGGGTTGTGCATTGCATCACTGGGTCCATGATGTCTTTCTTCAATACCGAGAATCATTAACAAAAATGACCTCAATAGCATATGTATTGACCCGGTTTCTGCCTAAAGTTGTAAGGAGGGCTTCTTTCTTTACACCCTTTATCTTTACATTTCTTTTTCATTCTTCAACCCCTTCAATGCTTACCAATACGTCATCACTAGCACCTTGTTGTGATTGTTCCAGTGCTAGCTTAAGTACTTGGTCGGCATTCAGCTACGTTCACATTCTTTCTCCATCTTTCCTAGGACTTCTAATTCTATCTAGGGAATTGTCCTTGGGAAGATTCCATCGGTTCTGATGAATCATTGGACTAAACCTATTCCTACCACCCTTTTGTCACCACATCCGTCGTGAATTAAGCGTGTTTTGGGAAGGAATTGCCACCATGAAAAATCATTGAAAATCACATAAGGTACTTGTGATATTGAAATCAAAAGTTTTGTACCTTAGGTGTTTTGTTCATCAAAAATGCTCCCCCTTAACACGTGCTTAACACATATTAAGTTGGATTATCGTTAAGTCTTTTTCATCTTTTAGCCAAGTATCACTTACGTCTCCTTAATCCCATTTTCTCCCCTTATCCAAAATGTTAACCATTAATATTTGGGATATTGAATGGATTAACCGGTCTTTGGGTAAAAATGAAATCGATGTTTGGCCATAGAACAAGTTATTGCTCCCCCTTAAGTTAATAAGGGATAGTTGTAGTGCTTTGGTATGACATATTTTGAAAGATTTAGAATCTCGTGAGAAATTCTTGAAAAATTATCATACCTTATCACTACAACAAGCCATTCAAGCACATTATTCACAAATATACATATTCACAATTGAAAACCAATATAAAGTGACCTGAAATGTACGACCCATTAGATGGAGCGTTGCAGTAGCTTGTGGTGCACTAAATACGGTCTTCCACCCACGAATCTTTCCAAGCTCCTCATCAATCTACGTTCACGGAGCTTTTGATCGATCTTCTTGATCACGTACTTCGCCATCTGCCGGTAACCCGGATGCCAATCCTCCGTCATCTCTGGCAAAGTCCCACCCGAGTTCAGATGCTCCAACTTATCTCTGACTTGTATAAGAGTTCCATCACTATACTTGTGGAGCTCCCCCACCCTCATAAACTTCATCAAACCTCGACTGTTCAAGTAGAAAATGCCGTAATTCGGGACAGAAATGCCGGTATATGGACATCTTTCTACATGTTGAGGTAGCACTTGATTCACAGGACGGGTTAAATTGAGCCTCCTCTGATAGCTTTCGACTCCCAATTGAAGATCTTCAACTCGTGACTTGATTACAACGCTTCGTGTGAACATACGAAGTGCTGTATTTAAAGCAATCAGGTCTTCACGAGGAATGTGTGTAAGTTGATCTCGGGTCATCAGAAGCAGCATATCTTCGATATCCTCAAGGCGAATGATGGAAAAATCTCCTTGCTGGATTTTGTATTCCCTGTCATCCTCCCTTTTCAAGCGAATCTCCGTCACATGATAATAGCCGTTCTTGGCTTCAGTTTTCAACCCTAAAATGCTGGAGATGCGGATATCTGATCTAACGATGCTTCCAGAATTGACCAAGCAGCAACCCCTGTACGCCCTTCGGATTCTTTCGTCCCAATGAGATGCCCCTATGACAGCATACATATCATAATTACGATTTATCTTAGGAACCCAGAGTCGATTTACCTTTTCCTCGATATAGGGTATTGTCCCCCAGTTGGCAGCTTTTAGCAAGGTCAGGGAAGTTGCATACTTTGATGACCCCTTCATAAGATACTCAAGATCATTGGTGACGAAGAAGTCAAGAGTAATCTGATTATCTTGAGCAGGATCCATTGGAGGTGGAGCTCTTTCTGATTCATGAAGTCCTGGCCGTTGAACGGTTTTCAAAGCCTTTAGGATCTCATCGGCATAATACTCGAACTCCATACGGGGTAATCGGGTTTTGGCGCGAAGTCTCTTATCGTGCAGCGCTTTCTTCACCAAGGATGGAGTAACCGAAGTCTTATACTCATGAGCAAGAAATGCACATAAGTCAATCGGACTTCGGATACGGAGATACAGCACATCTTTGTCAGCATCTGTGATCGGATCATATTGTGCTGCTGCCGTGATCCAAGCCTGTGGTGGTGCAGTTTCGTCTATCTCCAACGTATCTTCCCAAACTCGTATGCTTGGTTCAGGAACCGTAGATTGTTGAGCTTGTTGTTGAGGAGTTGAAGTGCGAACATCTGTTGGTTCAGTTTCAGGCATTTCAGCAGTGTCGTGAACTGGTGAGTGTTGTGCAGCTTCGGGTTCCGTCACTGATTCTGCGATCACAGGAGCAACAACAACAGAACTAATGGGGTTAGTGGTAATAGGTAAAGATACAGCGATAGAGATACCGGGAGCCGAAGACGCTGTAGTGGCATTCACATCGTGGCGCCACTTAGTTCGTCTTGATTCCGAGGATGTCGATTTGTCCTTCTGTGCTGCATCTTTTGTGGACTTGGTTCCAGTCTTAGCAGCAGTTTTCTTGGAGCTGGTAACCTTGTCTCCCTCTTTCGGCTGTTCACCCCCATCATCATCCTGATTGTCATCCCCGTTACTACCTCTAGCACTCTCCTGATTCTCATCACCACCATCATCGCCATCATCATCATCCTCATCATCGTCATCATCGTCATCATCCTCATCATCATCACCACCCTCATCATCCTTTTCTCCTTCTTCTTCTTCTTCTTCCTCTTCTTCCCCCGTACCCTCTTCTTCACTCTCTTCCCTTTCTTCCTCAGGTAAGATGTGATATGGTACCACACTTCCAAACGTTTTGAATAATCTATCATCCTCCATGATAGCATCATTCAGGGATTTATATAGAGCCCGTTGAATCCTCGACTTATCAAACGACCCAAGTTCCACCATACGAGCCTTAAGGATCTTCTTCAATTCAAAATCCGTCAGGTCATAAGCAATCTTGTAGGCGGCTTCTGAAGGGTTGGATGATTTGACCATCAAGTTGTCAGCAGCAAGTGTCTTCAACTCATCGCGAAGTTTAGGCATTAAGGATTCAACGGATTCTTGCACTCTTTCTTTCACAGATGCTTCAAGTGCTTCTTTTTGTTCCTTATATTTATCCCTCATCGCTTGAAGTCTGGTAATGCGTGCAGCATGCTTATCAGCCTCAGCCTGCTTAACCCGAGCAAGTTCTTCCGCATGTGCTTTTCGAGTCAACTCCATATCTGAAGCGAACCTAGCAATCATCTCCTCTTGGGCTTTCTGAGATGCTTCTTCCCTTTGAGCTCGTCTTTGCAACTCTTGGCGAAGTTCATCCATTTCGCGTTTGTGAGTGTCCACATGTTTGTCAAACATTTCGGCCATCACTAATGCAGCCATTGCAGATGTTGCAGAGCTGCTCTGGGTTGACTGAATAGGCTCGGTTGTTACTACGGTGCTAAGGATGGGAATTATCGGTGGTTGAAGAAATGGTGTTGAGGCCGGTCTGGTTGTTAAGGGTTGTATGGGTGGAGGTTGAGTTGTTAAGGGTTGAGTTGTCACCATGATCGTAGGGGCAACAGGTTCCTTTTCCACACTTACTGAAATAGGGATTGATGGCTCCTTCGAAGTGGAATAGTGTTCAGGTGACCCAAACTCATCAACATCATCCGGTTCCACGTACTCATCCTCAATATCTACCCTCGCACCTGAACCACTACCTCCAGTATCTTTCCTACTCCTTTTAATAGCAATCTTCATCATTTGTTGCTCGGTTTTATCAACAGTAGGATCAACAATATCTTCTTCGTCACGTAGACGCATCAAATCCTTACCCTTTCCCTTCTTACCCTCTGTCTTCTTCTTTTTGGGTTCGGGTTCAGGTAACGCTGCTGGTTGTTTGCGTTTACCTTTACTCTTAACCGTTGTGGACGAGTCTTCTCCAGTCTGAAGGTTTTCTTTCAGCCTCTTGATCTCTATCTGCAGTAGCTTGTAATCAGCAGAACCTTTGATTTTGTCAGACAGAAGGTAATCAGGAATAGGACCCAGAATCACACCAATAGACGGTCCTTCATGCCTCAGATCTACAGTATCATCAGCTTCTTCAGTGTGATAGCGACCTCCTGCACGCCTATCAATAGTAGCATCAAGCTTCATAAAATAATTTATGATAAGCTTAATAAACCGAGGATAAGGAAAGAAGTTTGTCTTCAGCTTCTTGTTGTAGAAGAGTTGAAAGGTGAATTCTTCCCATATCAACAAAGCATAATCTAAATTTGCAGCTTTGTACATGCCATAGAAGAGGTTTATTATAGGACTGCGCAGTGCATCATGACCACTCGTTTTTGGCGTAAGACATTTACTGAGAATACCCATCAATGCTCTCCAAGGTTGTCCCACCTTAGCAGTTGTAAACTCAGATGCAACTCGTATTTCCGGACATCCAAGTGCGTCAAATAACTCCACGAGTTCATCTTTAGTAGGATCCCTTGAGAAAGACATGCCCTTGGGTGTATCCCGTATACCAAGAATCTTACGGAAGTCTGAAACGGTGAGTGTCTGCTGCTTGTTGTCGATGGTGAAGGTGATCTTGTTCGAAGTGATTTCCTTGGTTGCCCAAAATTCAAACATATACTCATAAGGCACCGAGGCTGTACTCCTAAGGGCGTTCTTGAAATGAGAGTTATCGAGAATGGCTATGGCGACCTTAAAACCATGGTGAGTGGATTTAGAGACTTGCTTTAGCCTATAGTTGTTGGGTATAAACTTAAGGGTTCGTGCTTTAGCAATATCGGCTTCTCTAGATTCTTGGATAGCTTGTACTGTTGGATTAGTCATTTTATCTGCTTAAGATAAGACATGAAAGGTTGATGCACAAAAACAGATAGATATATATCATTCTTACTTCTAAGCATAACACATTTCATAAGATAAAACAACAAGTACATAGATAGCATGCAAACAAGAATAATCAAACTCTTCATCCGGAACTTTTCCTCATTCGGAACATCTTCATCCGGAACTTTGCCTCATTCGGAACTTCTCCTCATTCGGAACTTCTTCATCCGGAAGTTCTTCATTCGGAACTTCCTTCATCCGGAAGTTCGTCATTCGGAACTTCCTTCATTCGGAAGTTCTTCATTCGGAACTTCCTTCATCCGGAAGTTCTTCATTCGGAACTTCCTTCATCCGGAAGTTCTTCATTCGGAACTTCCTTCATCCGGAAGTTCTTCATTCGGAACTTCCTTCATCCGGAAGTTCTTCATTCGGAACTTCCTTCATCCGGAAGTTCTTCATTCGGAACTTCCTTCATTCGGAAGTTCTTCATTCGGAACTTCCTCATTCGGAAGTCCTTCATTCGGAACTTCCTCATTCGGAAGTTTTTCAGAAGAAATCCTTCATTCGGAAGTTTTAAGCCATGTTCATTCGGAACTTTTACAAACTAAACTCAGATGTTTGATCTAGTGCGTTTGTGAGTTTCTAAGGCAAACTAAGGCAATTTAAACATCATAGAACCTATTCCGAGCAAAACCCACCTTAATTCCCTAATCAATTTAGCCTAATTTAATCAAGAACCCTAAATCTGATACTTGTTAATTATCTGAATCAATTAAGGGGATATAGATGATGATTTAGACGAATTACCTTATTAAACGAATGAACGGGATGGAATGATTATACGAGATGTTTGAAAGAGTTGTGTGTGTGTGATGTTTTCAACAATGGCGGCAAAGGAGTGAGTAAACAGTGAAAGGAAAATAGTGAGGGGCGGGGTGAATTGTTTTTGACTTAGGTCAAAACTTTGATTAGTTTCAACTAATATCACTTTAGTCCCTACATTTTCTAAACTTTTCCTTTTTGTTTCTAATTTTTCCATTTCACCTAACTCTTGTTAAACGTACACACAATTTGGCAAACGCATCTATTAGCATATCTCCAATATCTAAAAGCAATGCCTATCACTTAGAACGAACACTAGTCATATTCTAAAGCAAAACCACTCAATTACCATGTAGCCCTTAATTTTCACAATCACTTTTGAAGAACAATTTTAATGACGAAGATGATTTTAATATTTTCTCCCCCTTAAACGATGACCCGTTTTCTATTTAAAGAGCTGTAGTCATTGTTTAAAGAGTCAAATATTGATGAAAGCATTTCCAATTTATCTCTTGAAAAAGTTTGATTCGTGGTGTAAATAAGATTTCTCTTATTTTAACAAATTAATGCACTGAGACGTACACAAATTCGTGTTAGACCAAGTTATAAAGTAAACTTGATCCCTTTGCATGATTTGGCTTGTAAATCACGCCCGAGAAAATTAATTCCCGTTCTGAGCCAACGTTTTCCAAGGAAATACGTGACTTTAATATGAAAACCGGGTTGCAGTCTGAAATAACTACAAGCCATAATGGGCATGTTTTAAAAAATGTACAACTTTTATACGGACTCTATTTATGGCACCGTGTCAATATTGATCGACATTTCTAAGGCCGTAAATATTACCGTACTAAAAGACATGCCCGATTTAAAACGAAAAATATTTTTGGTTTTTCTTGATTTTATAATTTTTATGGTTTTTCTAGGTTTTATATTTTTTATGGTTTTTCTTGGTTTTATATTTTTGTATTTTCTTTTTGTGGTTTATATATTTACTATAATATACATGATCACAACCAAAGGATACTCTGAATAGTTTACCACGACTATTCAGCTGATTCTTCTGCCAACTCTTTGAGAGTTGCTGGAGTAAATGATTTCATGCCAAGCTTGTCGATCAAAAACTCGATTCGTCCTCGATCTAAGGCTTTGGTGAACATATCCGCCAGCTGGTACTCAGTAGTGACAAAATACAGCTCGATCACTCCGTTCTCCACCTGCTCCTTAATGAAATGGTAGCGAATGTCTATGTGCTTGGCCCGGGAGTGTTGAACATAGTTGCAGCAAAGGGCAATGGCGCTCTTGTTGTCACAATACATCGGGATTTTGTTAAATCCAAGACCGTAGTCAGTTAATTGTGATCTCATCCAAAGGACTTGAGCACAACAACCGGACATGGCGATGTATTCAGCCTCCGTGCTTGATATTGCAGCGCTTTTCTGCCTTTTTGAAGACCAACTGATCAATCTATCTCCAAGGAGTTGCACAGATCCAGAAGTGCTACGCCTCGTGTCTTGACATCCAGCATGATCGGCATCTGCGTATGATATTAAAGCAATCGAGGAATCTTTCGGATACCATAGACCACGATGAAGTGTTCCTTTTAGATACCGAAAGATCCTTTTCACAACATGTAAGTGCTTTTCGGTAGGCCGAGCCTGATACCGGGCACACATGCATACAGCAAATTGCAAATCAGGCCTGCTAGCAGTCAGATATAGAAGGGTGCCGATCATCCCACGGTAAAGTTTTGGATCGACAATAATCCCATCCCTATCTTCATCTAACTTGGATTTCTCCACCATTGGAGTGTCTACGGGGTCACAATTCTCAAAGTTATATTTCTTAAGAGATTCTAGAGCATATTTAGATTGATTAATAAAGATGCCTCTGGGATTCTGAGAAATCTGTAATCCTAAGAAAAATGAAATTTTTCCCATCATCGACATCTGAAAGCGTGTGGACATTATCTTCTCAAATTGTTTAGACAATTCTATGTTAGTGGCAGCAAATATTATATCATCAACATAAATTTGTACCAGAAGCATGTCGTTGCCGTCCTTGAGAGTGAATAGAGTGGGGTCCACTTTGCCTGTGGAGAAGCCTTCCGACATGAGATATGTTGACAGGAGATCATACCACGCGCGTGGAGCTTGTTTCAACCCATAGAGAGCCTTCTTAAGCTTGTACACGTGATTAGGAGACTCCGTGCTGACGAACCCATCCGGTTGACTAACATAAACTTCTTCCCTTAGTTCACCGTTCAAAAATGCCGTCTTCACATCCATTTGATAGACGATCATGTTCATATGAGCAGCAAACGCAAGGAATAGTCTAATCGCCTCCAATCTAGCCACAGGAGCAAAAGATTCCTCAAAGTCTATACCCAAGGCTTGTTTATATCCTCTAGCGACCAATCTTGCTTTATTCTTCAATACCGCACCCATCTCATCAAGTTTAACCTTATAAACCCATAACAAAGTAAGGATGTTAACCTTGTCAGGGCGAGGAACCAATTCCCATACTTCAAGTCGTTTGAATTCGTTTAGTTCCTCCTGCATAGCTTCAATCCAAGATGATTGGGTCATAGCCTGCTGCCAATTTTTGGGTTCAACTTCAGAGAGAAATGCATCAAAGTAACAATATAGTGCACTCTCTTGTAATTGATGGCGTGTAGAGACTGGTCGATCTAGATCTCCAATAACATTCCTAATTGGGTGATCTTTTGTCCATTTAGTGCTATGGTTTTCAATCCTAGGTGGTCTGGAGTGAACAATAGAAGGAGCTTCTTCTGAGGTAGACGCGGCTGAAGGGTTTTCAGGGATCGCTACACCAAAGAAAGGAAGCTCTTGCAAGTGAGCATATTCCAAGTCGTGATCAGTAGAGTCCTCTTCTACATCATTAGGCACAAGTAGGGGTGATGATTCAGGTGTAGTTTGAGAATCACTTGGTGAAGGTGCATCCGGTTCATTGTGAATTGTAGATGCATTAGATAAAGGTTCATTAACTTGAGCAATCACTTCAGGTATTGGAGCAATTACTACAGGTGCTGGAACTTCATCAGTCGGGGGATCGAAGAATTCATCAAACAACGGTTGAAACAGTTTATCCCACTCGGGCCTTGATGGTGGTAAAAATGATGTAGAAGTAGGATTGTTGGGAACTAATCCGGAACTTATAGCACCGGTTCCCATCTCATGAAGCGCGGGTTCAGAGCTGTGTTGCTCAGAAGCCATCGCTGTCAGCTCGTCGAAATCAGCGTCCATAGTTTCTACAATCTTGCCAAGACGACGGTTATAGATTCGGTATGCTCTTTTGGACGGTGAGTAACCAATGAAAATACCTATGTCGGCTTTTGGTTGAAGCTTACCCAAGTTCTCACTATTGATGTTTGGATAACACAGAGCACCAAACACATGGAAAAATGAAACATCGGGTTTGCGGTCATGTAGAAGCTTATAAGGTGTTTTTCCATGGCGTTTCCGAATGATAGAATGGTTTTGGGTGAAACATGCAGTAGAAATAGCCTCTGCCCACAAGAACAATGGAGCGTTCGCATAAATAAGCATGGTCATAGCAGCTTCCATAAGTGTGCGATTTCGTCTTTCAACGACACCGTTTTGTTGTGGAGTGCGTGCAGCGGATGTTTCATGTGATATACCAACTCCTTCATAATAATCACGAAGAGTCTGGTTGACGAACTCTGTACCATTGTCTGTACGAATACGGCGGACAGTGGTATTCAAACGTACCTGAATGAACTTCAGAAAAGTGATGATAGCCTTCGGTGCTTCATCCTTTGTACGTAGAAATCTAACCCATGTAAACCTGGAAAAATCATCCACAATGACGAGAATGAATTTCTTACCGCTCACACTTTCAGTTCTCATCGGCCCACAAAGATCCATATGCAAAAGATGAAGTTTTTCTTGATTGGTGTCTTCAGCTTTGGGCTTGTAAGATTTCTTGGTGCTTTTCCCTCTTGAACACGCGGAACATAGATGGTCCTTGTGAAATTTAAGCTTTGGAAGACCACGAACTAACTCGTTTTTAGCCAGATGATTAATAGCATCAAAATTAAGATGAGATAATCTGCGATGCCATAACCATGACTTGGTCTTGGATGCTTTAGAGAGAAGACATACTGGAGAGGCGGCCATCATGTCTTGTAAGGACAAGGTATATAGATTTGCACCACGAGATCCCTTCAACAAATCTTTTCCTTCCAAGTTGCGGATGAAACAAGTGTGTTGTCGAAACGCAACCTCAAGGTTGGAATCACAAAACTGTCCTACTGAGAATAAGTTGTGACCAAGACCTTCTACATACTATACCCTAGAAATCGTCACGTTTCCAATCTGATATTCACCGTATCCCATAATCTTTGCTATATGATCATTCCCAAATTTAACCGTACCAAGAAACTTGCTGACGAAATTTCGGAGCATCGAGCGATTTCCGGTCATATGTTTTGAACAACCGGAGTCCAAATACCACAGGATGATTTGGACCACCTAAAAATATCACCACACAAAGACAATGTAGAGGTATCGGAATCTGAGTGTTCCTTGTTATTAGCAGGTACAGATTTAATAATCTTAGATTTGCTAACTCTAGGTTTCTTAGATTTCCTAGCCTTCTTCTTCTTAATTGGTGGTATAGATTCTAATTGGCTCAAATCCTGAGGTATTTCTTCACTGATAGGCACTATAGTGGGGGCTGACCTAATTAAAGGGCGCTGTTTCCATACTTGAGTGCGAGTGTTCCTAACTAAAGGACGCTCAGACCTAACCTCAATGGATGCATTCCTAGTTAAAGGGCACATTTTACCATCTAGTGTAAAGGTCCTACCAGTGGGACGCCATTGCCAGCCAACTTGGGCACGAGTTCTACCCGTTGGCTTCCATTCAAGACCATTCTTAATAGCATTCATTTCATTAACGTGATCAATCAGACACAAATCATGACGCTGGGAAAACATACATTCATTACAATTCCAACAATTTAAATCAGAATTCACGAATGGTTTAGGCTGCTGCACAGGCGCAGAGCTTTTAGTCTTAACATGATTCATTTTATTTAAAACTGAACTAGCATTCCTATTGTGGACTTCTACTTTCTTCTTTGTGGCACTACTAGTGGAGGGCTTGATCTTAGCTTTCTTGAGTGGCGATCCTTTAGCCTTAGTAGTCTCTTTTAATCCTGTAGAAGGCAAAGTGGGAACATTAGCAGCAGATTTTAAAGGTGTCTTACTTGATTGTGCCAATGACGGTTTCGCTCCTGGAGTCTTATTAAATGGAGTGACAGCAATGGGCCTATTATTAAGTAGTGCAGAACCTGGTGTACCTATGTATTGCAAATAAGCCAAGCAATATTGAACTCGCTTAACATATTCATGAGCCGAATAATAGTCGCTACTTGAGGGATCTAAGGCATAAAGATCGTCTAAAATATCCCTAAGAAGATCGACATGCTTAATGGCATTCCTCATATAATCATCATAGGTAACCTGGTTTCTCTTGTGAAGCGGATTCTTATAAAGCACTACTGACTTGGTTGTTGGAGCACTAGTGGACGGTGCAGAGTCGGTAGCTAAGTTATCAACAACTTCTTGTCGGGTGAGAAGAAGTGTCTCCTTTAACTCAGCCAAAACCATATTTTTGTCTATGAGCAGGATGTTCAAGTCAGAGATTTCTTCGCACTTTTGGTTCAGTTGTTCAACATAATATTGTTGCTGTGCCGCATTAAAAGCGAAGCGTTCTTCTAGTGACCCATAAAGAGCGGATAGTCCCTGCCTTGTCCGATCCATCTCCCCTAGAACAGTTGATAGTCTAATTTCTAAGACCTGGTTTTTAGACTCTGCAGCCTCTAGTTCCATTCTTAATGTTTCCTTTGATGATACCTCTCTCTTCAATCTCATGATTTCTTCCTCTAATGTCTTAACAATTGCAATCATCTTGTCACTATTCTCAACACCGTTTTCACAAACATTTGATATCAAAAGATTTTCATTTTGATTTTGTTGTTTTAATTCTAAAGATATACAATGTTGTTCTAGTTGATTAAAGCGTTGTGAAAGTAAATTGTAAGAATCTTGTAGCTTTAAAAACTCAGCGTTAGATTCGTGACAAGAATGATTTTCTACCTCATTTACAGTATCAGCAACATTTACAGAAAGATTACAAACATCATCACAAATATCCTCACAAATATGCACAGCATCACAATTAATCATAGTGGATGTAAGCTCATTCGAATAGTTAACATTTACAGTAGTAAGCACATCACACGAGATTACTTCAGACAAGAATCGGTCATATTCGGTTAAAATCTTTTCCTTTTCAATTAGTTGCAGTTCGTAAGCGGTGTCCATTTCATAAAACACTTTTTGAACTTCCCCAATTTCAAACTGAAGATTTTCCTTAAGAGATACAAAACTTCCTTTTAGACTTTCGACAAACGGATTGATCTCAGTTTTAAACACCTCGTTCATGTGTTCGAAAGCCCATTCTCCGGCGTTTAAGCCATTTGAAGTCGTACATTCCAAAATGACCTTGTCAAAGTTAGTAAAGTATCGGTTAATCTCTTGCAAGTTTAACCATACAGTGCTAACCGGTGGAAGATTCTTTGGAATTTCCTTAGGATCTTCCATGTTGACAAGTGTAGGAAATGTACTAGGGCTTTCTTCCTCTATCATGTAGGTTGGTGCTGTAATGAGATCTTTATCCATATGGAAGCGAACTCTAAAATCAGTTTTAGCAAGCTCCTTATTCATTTTAAAATAATCACAATCGGGATATTTTGCTGAATTGTATGACCGATCCTCATCAACTAGATCCTTACTTGTTTGATCATTGGGAAAAACAATCGGGTCTAAAGCCAATCCTAATTGAGTTGCATTATAAAGTCTAGGACTATGTCTTAAAGCTTGTTTTGCATACCGTGGATTAGGGGGAAGGCCTTTTAGACGTGATAAGTTAAATTCTCTAAATGAAGCATCAAATAAGTGAACTAGTTGTGAAGCAGCGTATTGTCTTAACAGCAAGTAATCTAGACTTCTAATCTTATTAGTGGCATTAATCTCCATTTCAGTCTTCTTAGATTCGAGTAATTCAAAATCAGTTTGAAGTTTTTGAAAATTAGTGACCACTAACTCCTTTTCTTTAAGTTCATTAGACAGATTTGCTCTTAAGTTTTTGATCTCTTGCAAGTGACCCATTTGTTTGTTTCTAAAATGATCATATTCGAGATTTGTGAGAACACTAGACGAAGGCACTAATTCCAAAGTTTGTACTTTCTCATTGCTTAAGGCAAGCTCATCAGACAAATTCTTATTCTTAGCTAGGGTTTCTAAGAGAGCAGCATTCATTTGGCTAAGTAATGTAGCAGGAACCATGACCAAATCTTGTTGAGCAGGAGTAGGCGTATGCGAAATGGATCCCGGTTGTGATTCACTCAAAATCTGGGGACTCACATTGATATTGCTATCATTGTTTGTCTCCTCATTTGAAAGACTCACCACCGAAGATTCATTCGAATCAGCACTCTCTTGCCCAACTTGATGTGGTTGAATACTAGCATCAGTGGCATTATCGGTGTTATTAATAAGTACCTCAGATCTCTTATCTGGCCCTAAGCTGGAGAAAGTCGCCATGAAAGCAGCCTTTGCAGTTTGAAAGTCATCACAGTCAGAATCATACGCATCAAGATCATCGGCTTGGTAAGCTGCATTCTGCGTAGTGACAACGTCTTGTTCAGCAATCCCTGGGTCAGCAAGAAATGCAATCTCCTCTTCATCAAGTTCCCTTCCTTGCGCCTGAGCATTTACCAGATAGATCTTTTCTGCAAACCACTGTCCATCCCTTCTCCTCTTGGGTTTCTTACAATCCCTGGACATATGACCCTCTTCCTTGCAGTTGTAGCATGTAATCATTCTCAACTTGCCTGTATTAGCCCGTGGAGGATTGTTGACCATTGGAGCAGGAGCAGGATTGATCGTGCGAGCATTGGTTGATGTGGAAGGTCTCCCCTGATATGGTTGAATTGGCTGAACCATTACCCTGCCATTCTCAATTGTAGCTTGTTGGCGAGAATTGGATGAATTCCTCAACTGATTGTTGGTAGGAACTGATCCTCTGTATCCTCGTTTGCTTAAAGTTCTTGTGAGATAAGCAGACATAGTAGTTAGCACTTCAACTGGGTCAGCTCCTTGTTGGAATACAGGAACGGGGACTTCCTCATCATCACAATATAGTGCTTGATCTGGATGAGCTGCATAATCAGTAAAAGGAATACTCATTTGATCAGGGTAGCTTGTTGGATATGCTGCATTCTCTTGATAAGAAGAATATGATGGCTGAGCATAAGGTGCAACATTTGCTGGATGAAGTTGTGAAGCATACTGTGGTGAAGGTGCATTGAACCGATATTGTTGCTGATGTGAGGTGGGTGGTTGTGGTAGAATCGAGTATTGGGGAAAGGCTGGTGTCAAGTAAGGTGATTGATGATAAGCTTGATGTCCTAAGATATAAGGTGTGTTGTTGTGTGACAAACTTGGTTGATTCGCCATCAAAGCTAAGGAATCTGGATACATACCACGAGGAGAACGGTGCATAATCACATGCTTCTCATGCTGCTGAAGGAAGGAATATATTTGATCCAAATTGCACTTATGCAGATCCCTGGTTAACTTGACATCGGTAATGTACTCACCCCATTCAGCTTGAGGTAGAGTATTCAAGAATTTGGTGTTAACCTGGAATGGTGCAATCACAAGATTGTATACATTCAGATCATTCATGAGTGTGGTGAATCTGAAGTAATAATCGTGAAGTGTTTCCCCTGGGTTGTAGGTGAATCTATCAAACAGGTCATACAACTGACATTCCCTTTCCTGTTTGGTGAGAGACGTTCCTTGTAGCAACACCTTAAGACGTTCCCATAGATCCTTTGCCACCGTATACTGACTCACCATCCTATAGATGTCATGGGGAAGAGCTTGGAGAATTGTTTGAAGAGCTTTTTCATCTGCATCTGCAACAAGTTGTTGAGCTGGAGTGAGTTCTTCAAATTCTCGTGGTCTAGTCACGTTGTCAACCGTAATGGTACCATAGTCGAGTGGACCATTCAAAATCGATTTGACCATAAGCCTTCCGTATGTCGGTTTTCCCTTTAGATATTGCATCATTCGACCTTGCCATGCCTCAAACACCTCTTTAATAAGCATCGGTGGACGGCTATCAGTTCCCGTTATGATCGATATATCCGTAAGAGATGTCATCTGAGGCATTACTGAATTTGGATTCATTTTGTTTTTCTTCAAAGAAACAGAGATTATCGGTTGATCGAGCAGTGAAGTAAAGCTTGTGAATTGTGTTGTGTTTTTGTTGTAAGAAACCAAGATTAAATCCTCTAAAAAATCGTCGAAAAAACAAGCAAAATAACCCTTGATTCGGAACTTTTTGTTGATTCGGAAGTTTGATTCGGAAGATTACCTTGATTCGGAACTTTTTGTTGATTCGGAAGATTACCTTGATTCGGAACTTTTGGATTGACCCGGAACTTCTTGGTTCGGAAGTTCTTGGTTCGGAACTTTGGCTTGATCCGGAACTTCTTGACTCGGAAGTTCTTGGTTCGGAAGTTTGGCTTGATCCGGAACTTCTTGACTCGGAAGTTCTTGGTTCGGAAGTTTGGCTTGATCCGGAACTTCTTGACTCGGAAGTTCTTGGTTCGGAAGTTTCTTGATCCGGAACTTCTTGGTTCGGAAGTTCCTTGATTCGGAACTTCTTGACTCGGAACTCCTTGATCCGGAACTCCTTGATCCGGAACTTCTTGATCCGGAACTTCTTGATCCGGAACTCCTTGATCCGGAAGTTTTGCTGAATAAACAGAAACTTCCTCCGATGAACAGTCGAACAGTAAAAAGTAAGATTAAGCCCAGATTTTGACCAAATAACCCAAAAAGTTTTGTGCTTTCGACTAAAATAAGTAACAACTAATACTTATCTACTAATCCCAATCACAAAAACACCAAAAACACCAAGAATCAAGATGATTTTTCTTAAAGAACACTAATATAATCAAAAACTAAAAAACCACACAAATCACCACCTTAAATCACCCCATAGCTCTTGATACCAAATGTAGAATATTGATAATCAATGAATCTATGAAGGGGTTTGTTGATTTCTAGAGAGAGAAAGTTAGAGAGAGAAAGTGAGAGAAACTATGTGTATTTTATTAATATGGAAAACATGAAATGACAACAACCAACCCCTTTCCTTAGTGGAAAGGGGTATTTATAGTCCAAGCTTGACATTGGGCTTGGGCCGGTCCATGACAAGCCCATGGACCGGTTCTTACTTAAGTTAATAAGCAAATAATAACTAATTACTAACTACGAGCTATTACAACATAAATCATATTGTGGAGCGACCGATACTTCTAATATACGTTAAAACGTATTTCTAACAGATTCATAACCACATACTCATGCCAAAAGACATATTCAACAATTAATAGCGTGGGCATGTGGATGAAGACACAAGATTGCATGATGTCAAAGACAAGTCAAGGATAATTTGAAGATCTCAAGATCAAAAGACAAGGTCGAAAGACAACGACAAAGGCTCAAAGATCACAACATGAAGGAAAAAGACTACTATTACACGTTCAAGACTCATTTATGGCGAGATTAGTAATCTCTACAAATTTCCAAATGACAAAGGGTAATGACCTTTCATAAAGGGTAATGACCTCTCATTGGGGGAGATTGTTAGCCTTAAAATAAGTCAAACACGAATGCGCAGTCATATGTTTATTATGAATCGTATATTAGAACGTTGTAATAGGTAGTAGGTTAGTCGTGTATTACGGGCTTAACTTTAAGCTAAGGTTCATTCATAAGTAACCAAAGCCCAAAAGGAAAGCCCGACCTATTATCATATAGCCCATCATGCCACATGTAGGAAAGGCTATATAAACCTCTCCTTGCATGTAAGGAGAGGTTGGATGGTCATTCTATTTTCTTAATCTAACATTTCACAAGTTTTCGCACACTTCTCTCTCTAGTTTCTCTCTCTAGAATTCATCTATTTTCTACCTTTTTTCTTGTTTAATCATCACTTAATCTATGGGACAACACTACCTTGTAGTTGCTTACCATGCGATAAATACCGGGTGGAAGAGCTTGCTTGATGGTTTGAACGGCCTTGTCATCCGCATCGATAATGATTTGATTGGTAGCCGTTAGTTCATTAAAAAGCCTTGGCCTAGTCACATTGTCTACAGTAACTTCACCCCAATCGAGTGGTCCTTGCTCAATGGATTGAACCATGAGTCTCCCACTGGGTCTACCAATAATATAAGACATCATGCGACCTTGCCATGCTTCAAAAAGCTCTTTGATAAGCAATGGTGGACGGGTATCAGTACCCGAGATGATAGAAAGGTCAGTAAGCGATGTCATTGTTGGCATGTATGAATGTGAATTCATTTTATGATCCCTTGAATAAAGATTACCAAAAATGATCGAGCAATGAAATAAGATTATGTGTTTTAGTGTTGTTTAAACAAGGATGTTGTTATCTTTTGATTATGTGTTTTTGTTAATGTCTTCAAAGAAATGCAAATTTGAAAAATCCTCTAAGTCTTGCAAATTCTGCCCTGATCAGAATGTTCTATCACAATCCGTGATCGGAATGTTGGATCACAATCCGTGATCAGAATGTTGGATCGCAATCTCTGATTAGAATATTAGATCGTAACACCTGATCGTAAGATTAGATCGTAATACCTGATCGTACTATTAGATCGCAATACCTGATCGTAATATTAGATCGCAATACTTGATTGGAAAGCACGATCGAAATAAGCGATCGCAATCATAATCGCAATAAACGGTCGTAATATGGCTATCGGAATATTCGATCGCAATGTAGAAGCCCCAGGGTTTTTGCGATCACAATATTCTGATCGGAATGAGGAATAATGTTTTCGAGACTTGAAACCAACAAGAAATGTGAGATTTTTACCTTGTAATTCGAGTTTCTAACCAAACTCAAATACCCAAATCGCTACTACAAGTAGTTAGAAGAGATATAGATCACTTGGCACCATAAAAACACGATTTTTTTTAAAACTTTGGTAAAATCAATCAAAAACACATGAACACACTTATTAAAGCATGAACAACACGAAACCAATCTTTATTTCATCCCATGGCTCTTGATACCAATTGTAGAAGTATGATAATCTTTGATTTATCAAGAGGGTTGTTGTTTCTAGAGAGAGAAAGTAGTGAGAGATATGAGAGAAAAAGCGAATGTATATTGTGAGAAAATAAAACAACCAACACCCCTTTCCATGGTGGAAAGGGGTTTATATACCCAAGTCCCTTAGTGGACTTGGGCCTTCGGCCCATGAACATGCTCATGGGTCGGGGTAAATATAAACTTTAATTAAATAATACTACAAGCCTATAACTATATTATTGGAGTGACCGGGACTTTCTAAATACGAAAAATGTATTTCCAACATACGTAACGATATTAATCGTATTATATTAATTAAGTACGTAATTATGTGTTCGTGATTTTTACGTTCATGATTTCATGTTCGTGATTAGAATTATTATTGTTAATAATTATCGTGTACTATCACATACTTAATACTTATCGTGTAACAATACGTACATAACTTCTAAAATTAATAATCGTGAGTCGTGTTCATGTTATAAAAGGAAAGTTTTAACATGTACGTACATTTACTAAGTGTACTGTTCATGGTAAAAGCATGTGGGTTTTACAACTCTTCTCCCCTAAAAAGAAGAATAATTTGTCCCTGAATTATAGGTAAAGTGAACTGAAAGAGGAACATACCCGAAATAAAAATATGAAATGAGGGTAAGAAGCCCGAATAGACTCCTATGTTTCCCAAGTGGCTTCCCGCTCGGTATGATCCCTCCAAAGGATTTTGACGAATGGAATCGTCTTCTTCCTCGTGACTCGTTCTTGTCTGTCAAGAACTCGTTCGGGTTCCTCTATGATGGTAAGATCTTTACGAATCTGTTCCAGTGGATAATGAACCATGTGAAGCGGATGATACTTGTACCCTCTAAGTAAGGACACATGGAAAACGTCATAAACATGAGAAAGCTGCGGAGGTAACGCTAAATGATAAGATACTTCACCGACTCGCTCGATGACATCAAACGGTCTGATGAATCGAGGATTGAGTTTCCCTTTTATTCCAAAACGTCTAACACCACGTGTCGGTGATACCTTAAGAAAGACATGATCTCCTACGTTGAAATGTAAGTCCCTACGATGCTTGTCGACATAACTCTTCTGACGTGAACGATCTTCTAGTAATTTCCGCTTAGCTACAGCGACCTTCTCGTTGGTCAACTCAATCATCTCTAGTCCTTCAAGTGTTCGCTCACGAACCTGGTCCCAGCAGATTGGGGCGCGATACTTCCTGCCATACAACATCTCGAATGGTGCACACTTAATGTTGGCGTGCCAACTGTTGTTGTATGCAAACTCTACTAAACAAATATAATCATCCCAATCTACTGTCCACTCCAATGCACATGCTCGGAGCATGTCTTCCAATGTCTGAATAGTTCGCTCCGATTGACCGTCTGTTTGAGGATGAAAAGCCGTGCTAAGCTTAGTAAGTCGATTGACTTAGTAAGTCGATCAACGATAACACAAATTGCATCATGCCTCATCTTTGTCTGTGAAAGACCGGTAACAATATCCATGGTGATCTTGTCCCACTTCCACTCTGGAATAACAAACGGTTGTAGTAGACCACTAAACCACTGATGCTCGATCTTAACTTGTTGACAGGTAAGACATTTGGAGACATAAGTAGCAACATCATGTTTCATACCACTCCACCAAAAGTACTACTTGATTTCATGGTACATCTTGGTTGAACCAGGATGAATGGAGAACGGGGAGCTATGAGCTTCAGCTAAAAACGCTTCCCTGAGTGTAATATCATCAGGAACACAAAGTCTGGTGCCCCGCCATAAGATATCGTCGTCATCTAACCAAAACTTCGTCTGCTGCTCTAATATCTGAATGATCGCCCAAATTTCACCATCATCCTTCTAAGCTTCCTTAATCCTAGAGAGTAACTCAAGTTCCACTCTAAGATTAGCCCAGTAACCGTGTTGCCCACGTACCATGATCTCAATGTCTAATCGCTCCAAGTCTCTTATAATCTCTTCCTCAATTGTAATGCCGTTGATCATACCGGACTTTCTACTAAGTGCATCTGCCACTACATTCGCCTTGCCGGGATGATACTGCAGATTAATGTCATAATCCTTCAACAGCTCTAACCATCTTCTCTGTCTCATATTCAGTTCACGTTGAGTGAAGATGTATTTCAAGCTCTTGTGATCTGTAAAGATATCACATGATTCTCCATACAAGTAGTGCCTCCATATCTTCAATGCAAACGCGACTGCTGCAAGTTCTAAGTCATGCGTAGGGTAATTCTCCTCATAAGGCTTAAGCTACCGTGATGCGTAAGCAATCACTTTCCCATGTTGTATGAGAACACAACAAAGTCCCTTCCCTGAAGCATCACTATAGATTTGAAATCCATATGTACCAGATGGGAGAGTAAGAATCGGTGCAGATACCAGCTTTTGCTTTAGGTATTCAAAGATCTTCTCTCTTTCTTCAGTCCAAACGAATTTCTCCCCTTTCAGCATCAGTTTGGTCAATGGCAGTGCTAAACGGGAAAAGTTCTCAACGAACCTACGGTAGTAACCAGCTAAGCCTAGGAAACTGCGAACTTTAGTCGCTGATGTCGGTCTTGGATACTTGGTAATAGCCTCAACCTATGTTGGATCCATGGTGATTACTTCTGCTGATACAATGTGTCACAGGAACGCCACTTTGTCTAACTAGAACTCATACTTGGAGAAGTTGGCATATAGCTGCTTCTTGCGAAGTATCTGTAGTACAGTTTGAAAATGGTCTTCGTGTTCCTCCTTTGACTTAGAGAAAATCAGAATGTCGTCAATGAAGACAATGACGAACTTGTCCAGGAACTCATGGAAGATACGGTTCATCAGATCCATGAAAACAGCTGGAGCATTGGTAAGGCCAAATGGCATGACTACGAACTCGTAGTGCCCATAACGTGTACGGAAGGCAGTCTTATGATGTCCTGCTCCTTAACCCGTAACTGATGATAGCCCGACCTCAGATCAATCTTGGAGAAATGTTTGGCCCCTTGGAGTTGGTCAAACAAGTCATCAATGCGTGGCAACAGATATCTATTCCCGATGGTGATCTTGTTGAACTCACGATAATCTATGCACAGACGCATACTGCCATCCTTCTTCTTTACGAACATAACAGGTGCGCCCCATGGAGAAGCACTAGGTCGAATGAAGCTGAGTTCTAACAATTCCTGTAGTTGTTCCTTTAACTCCTACAGCTCTATGGGATCCATGCGATAAGGATCCTTAGAAATTGGCTCAGCTCCTTGTATGAGCTCAATATTAAACTCCACTTCATGAGCAGGTGGTATGCCCGGAAGTTCTTCTGGAAACACGTTTGAGAATTCTGACACGATCGGCTAATTCTGGATGGATGGGGATTCAACCTCCAAATCATGAACAGTAGCAAGATAGCCCTCACAACCATGTGACAGTAGTGCACGTGCTTGTTAGGTTGAAATTATTTGTACAGACCTTCCGGGTACGAAACCATTGTGAATGTACTATGGTGCATTTACATCACCGAATATGACCCGTGATGTGCTCGTACGCTAGGTATATTTAAAAAGAATTGCAAATACAAATCCTTGACAAGAAACCAAAAACTTGATATGCGATCTTTCCACACATTGTGTTCTAAATTTATAACAAGAATTACCGATATAATTAGGAACACAAATTCGAGCAAGTATGTGAGAACACGGAATTTCGATAATTTTCTTTTAACTGTTATGCGTGCTTATTCACGCTTTCACCACATTCCCTAATTATTTTACAGTGATTACGTGTCATCCTCGAATTTTAGTTAAATATAAAATTTTATGAATTTCGCTAATTTACGATATTATTAGCAAAATGCCCAAACTTCATGTTTGTAATTTCTATGAGGTTTTATCACATTTTATATGTCTTATTATTGACTCTTTGCCTAAAAAAATAATGAAAAACGACATCTTGAGCAATTACGGACGCAATGGTGAACTTTTGCGTTTTTGCGTTTTCCGGCTGTCGGACTGGGTTTTCGGGTCCGAACGTCGCAATAAAATTTATTTTTATATGATTTCTAGTTATTCTTGACTCCTTGATCCGACTTAGTGAAATCCGGGCCAAACTAATGTTTACGAGTAATTTTAAAGAAATTTCGTTTTAAAAATAAACGAGTCTCGGTTTTCATCGGAAACGACACGTTATTTAAACCCTTAAAATTTCGAGAGTTAACACCAAATACTTTGGGCCTTTTCTTAGGTATTCAGCTGGGCTAGGCTCAAGGGAGCCCAAATATGACTTTATTTGATCCATTTTAGCCTTATACTTAAACAAAAAAATCAGTAACTTTCAAACAAAAAAAAACATCGATGGTCTCCTTCTTTCCTTAGGCCGACACATCACCAACACCACTCAAAACCTCTGATTTTTTTGAATTGAGGTAAATTAATACTAATTCCATGTCTAATCTTTGATTCTTATTCATACCCATGTGTTAATTACAACATGCATCAAGTTTTTGATTGAGGTAAAAAAATAATCAAATCTTATGATTTGATGATGTTTTTGTAAAATTCCATGTTTGTTTTTGATGTTTATATGCATAAAACCTTTATATGTTGTGAAAATTTTTGATTTGGGTATGTTATGATGACCTAGGGCCACGAAATTTCTAAGGATCAAAGAGGAGGAATTGTTTAATTTGCGTGTTTGGATTAATCCCTACTTGTTGTGAAGGTATATCCCTCCTAGCATTTTAGTTTTGATATTGCTAGTATTTTGATTCTCCTTGTTCATGTATTTTGAACTCCTTGGGTGAAACCCACTGAGATTTTTGATAATTAGGTCATATTAGGACTTAGGACACTTGCGTGGCGATTTAGTATAGCTTAAGTGTTGCTTGATTAAGGTTAGGTAGCCGAATGGAGTCGTTTTCGTAGTATGAAAATTATCACAGAAACAAACAGGTTATGGCAAAATTTTCTTAATAATATGACTGTGTTTTTATTTGAAAATTTGATACCCACTGATGTGCTTAGTATATGGTGAGTTGGATGGAAACGGGAAGTGTCCGGATGTGCCCGGAACGGCCGTTTTACTAAACTTTGTCAAATATGAATGTTATGCTTAAAACGTGGGTTAATTGACTTGGGTAAAAAGGATGAATTTATAATTTTGTAACTTTTTACAGTAGGTGCAATCATAAGACAACTTCTCTTTTTGGTTTGGTGTCAAAATCTTATACCATTTGGGATTTGTGCTCAAGTTACCGAAGGCATCGTAAGACGTTTACAACTTTCTGTTTTGATAGTCTGCCACTAAAAATTGAATTCCCGTTGATTGAAAATAGTTCTAGGTCTGTTTTTGCCCAAATTAGAACGGTAAGAGGAATACCTATACATGTCAAGAAATTTCACCTCCTTTACTATTATCGATTTTTAGATATGATCAAATCTTCACAGCCTTTTTCAGAAAACTGAATGCAGTCCCTTGTTTTGGTTTTTCAAACCGAGTCTTAAACGTGTTCCGAACCCACACATAAATGCTTGGACCATCATACAAGGTTGATATTAGGTTATTACAGTAGGTTCAAGGTGTTGGGTCAAAATTTTAACTTAAGCTTAAGTCTCGCCATCGCACGCAAGTTACCTAGTCATATTATGTCCCGCCACTTCTAAAACGTTATTGCTTCATTGAACGCATTCTTATTACGCGTCACCATTGCATAGGTCCGTGAAGACTTCTTTTTGCCCAGCCCCTTTTACATTGTGATTACTTACTAAAGGTTAGTTCATAGCCCCTTTTCTTATATACTTGTTACAAATTGCGGGGTGAGAATAACATGCGTGGAATACAATCATTTAGAACTTTTAGTATGCTATTCAAGAACGGTATGCTTTCCCCAGATTATACATTTACTTATTGCATTAGTACCTTAGTCAAAAAGCCCCTACATCATGAACCGTTAATTCACATTTTGCAAGCGCGAATGTTGTGGATGGATCCATCGGGATTAACAATCCCCGTCCCGATTATCTTGACGCACTTACATTTAATTACCTAAGTATTTTGACTAGATACTTACTAGGGGTAAAACATTTATGTTAAATCTTCGGTGTCGTGAGCTATTGCAATAAATTAATATAAATGATTTTGTACGACGGTACTAAATCATATCCTGTTGCTATTTTATAAAACTAATGTTTGTATTTCACATTACCACTTATTAAACCTATGAATTTCACTCAGCTTTATGTTGATATATTTACATGTTATTTCTCAGGTAATGCTAATGCTAAATTTTGCTAAGGATGGGAGCCCGCAGGATCCGACAACTGGACGATTCCATGTCATTATTGGTTGAAACTTTAGAGAAAACTAATTATGCCATGTTAATCATGCCAAATAAAAGTACTTTTATGCACTAAGACTACTATGAGTATGTTGGTAAAATTATGTGACTTTTGTTGATGTCATATTATGCAAATCTGGGACCATATTTATATATTTTATTCCGCAGCTTTTGAATAAACCCGTGAAGTGTGTCATATTATTTGCTTTGTCTTTTATTTACCTTATTGCCATGTATGTTGTTACCATTATGTGGGACCCCACAGTGCTTCCCTGTCTCGTTACCAGATTTTTGGGGTCTTATAGATTGGTACCAGAGCCATGGTCATAGTGAATTGAGTCGTTTTAAACTTAGTCTATGACCCATATTTTTCAAGAAAATCCTATGAGTCTTAGTGCCGGAATCTGCCAAGATGTTCGGTATCCGTGCGGGTAACTCTCTAATCCTTACTATTGCTTGAGTTATACCTATATTGAGACTTGTATAATTTACTACAATATTCATTACTTTATTCTTGTATTCTTCCGATTTTTCTGTACCGACTATTTCTAACGACTTGCTTTTATCGTTTGCGCGAGTTTTCGCGATAACTCCAGTTGAGATATTCTAAGTGTTTTAGTCGATGAGAGATGATCAAAAGGAATTGTATCCATCTCATAAGCTCTAAGATTGATGTAGAGATGATCAAAAGGAACTGTATCCAGATCATCCCTTGTGATGAAGTGCATAGCCATTGCTTTTCATTCTTGTGGAACACTCCTTAAGAATTTTAGATTAGCTTCTTCATTAGGAATTATTTGTCCATAAACTGCTAATTAAATGAGCAGCTTACTGAAACTTCCATAGCCACCATGGATTCCTTCTATACTGGAAATTGAGAAGTTATCAAATTCTTGTTTCAGAACATTCTTCTTCATCTTCTTAGATTTGTCATTACCTCCAAATCTAAGTTTGATGGCATCCCACATAGCCTTTGCATCCTTGTAGTGATGAAAGCTAGGTAAGATGTCCTCTAAAAGTGCCATAGCCAAAGCAGTTCTGGTCTTTCTTTCTCAGATCTCTGCTTGTACCTCCTCAGCAGTCACAGCAGGTAAAGCATAGCATGTACCATCAGGCAACTAGTGTAACTTCTTAGGTGTATTCCCATTCTTGATAACTTGCCACAGAGTATGATCTGTTTGATTCAAGTAATGTTCCATTTGCATAGCCCATGTCTCATAGTTATCACCCTTGAGGACTGGGAGTTTGACAGCAGAAAGAGTATGGGAAGGTGTTGTAGTTGTATAAGTAACTACATCATCTATAGCTTGAACACCTTGTGGTGGTGCAGGATGCACAACTTGAGGTTGTCCCTGTGGTATTGGATCAGGATCTAGAATGTCTTCTAAGTGAGAGTCATCACCAGGTTGAGACATTGAGTTTTAGTGTGAGTGGAGATTTTTAGGGTTGTGTTCTTCTTTTTCAGAGTTTCTCAACAAGCTCTGATACCACTTGTTGATCCCTTTGATTGGATCTATATTATGTTAAGAACTAGTATAGTAGTTTGTAATCAAACTAAAACACTTTGAGAACTCTTACTCAAGCTAAATAAGTTATGCGGAGTCTAACTTATAAAGCACAGAAGAACAGAATTACTTTTAACTATTCGATTCTCTTATTAATCGACTTGAATGAGGTACATAAATGTCATCGTACCTATGTTCCTTTTATTGAGTAAGGAACCCTAGAAAACCTTAGAATATTTTATAAAGATAAGTATATCATAGACGATATATTATCAATATTCTAACTATTAAGTATATCACATAAGATATACTCTAACTATAACTATGACATATCTTATGCAAAGATATATTCATCCTAATCAATATAGAAATACTTACTTTATAAGTAGCAGTACTTACTATGTACCTCGTTAACACTAACGGTACTTGATATAAGTAACAGTACTTAAGTTTACACTGGCGGTACTTGATACTTAACAATAATTCCCAACAGCTTTTGTGTTCATCAAGCATCATCTATCGTCGACGATCGTCTTGCTACTACTCTTATACTAAGGTGAGTTTATAGCCTCGCTTTATACTAGTTATTAAATAATTTTAATCCGCGAGGGGGGATATATGCTATTTGAAATAAAATGAACACAAGTCATTAATAATTGTTTAGACCCGAATGTTGCCTTAAAGTTGTATAAGTACCTTGTTGCTGAAGTCCCTAATTTCATGAACCGTTAACTATCTTCTAGCTCTTTGTTGTGAGTGGGAATAACCGCTTATTCAAATGGTAGTACTACGGGGTTGACAACCCTATCTCGGTCAAGAGTTTTATGTCGAGTAATCTCTTGGACGGATAATTTTGATGAATAAGACTTGTGGTATAAAAATTAGCAACTAATACCCTATAGGGGCAATGGTTTCATCTAAGTCATGCTGGCATTTGGCGTGGGTGACTAAAAGTTAAGGGGTCGGTGTCATGAGCTTAATACAATTATATCTTTTGCTATAAGACGAAATACCTAAAAAATAGATTGTATACGTAGAAATTCTATTAAATGATTATGATTGATTTTTCTCTTGTGTTCAAATGTGATTTATTAAACCTATAGATTCACTCAACATTATTGTTGACCCGTTTAAGCATGTGTTTCAGGTAATCGAAGGTGATTGATGGCGAAGCTTGCTTTGGAAGGTTGTGGGTTTTCTTTTGTCGTCTTGTGGTCTAAAACTTATTTCTTTCCCTTTTGTTTAAAAACAATTTATGATATGATCTTATGTTGTGTTAAAACTGTATGGTTTGATGGTTGAGATCCGTGGGGGTGACTAAAACGCTACTCTGATGTTTATCTTAATGGTTTTTGGGATCGAATGCTTGTTTTAGACAATGTTGTAAAAATTTATTTCATTTTACATCTAGATGTCTCATTTTGAGGTCGTTCAATGTACCTTGTGTAATGACGCTTGTGTTTATCACCCAAATGTGTATTTCCGCTACGCTGTATATTTGGGAGTGTTAAACTTCTTAAGAGCTGTTCTTGGTGGCGAGATAGGAGCACCACCCCTCTAGCAGAATAGGCGTACTTGTTGTTAGCGAGATAGGTGCAAGGTCAATGGCGAGATACCCGCCTAGGTGTTGGCGGAATAGGGGACACATCCACTAGCGAGATAGGTGCACACCACAGTGGCGGAATAAGGGACACCTTTGCTAGCGAGATAGGATTTGTGTGTTAGCGAGATACGTGCAACACCAGTGGCGAGATAGGAGCATAAAGAGTGGCGAGATAGGAACAAAAATGGCGAAATAGGAACCAAAAATTGGAAAATTGAGATTATTGGGGTTAGAAAGATAGGAACAACGGAATAGGAACCATATTTTTTTCTAACTTTTATGCAGGAACACGAAGACCTATTCAACGTCCATATCTAGCCGTTACACTGCCCGATTTTCTTTAGCTCTTGCAAAATAGAAGCAATTAAGTTTGTGGAATACGTTTTCAAATCTTGGAGGAATAGGATACAAAATACGATTTTTCTAATTTGTAAGATAGAGAACATTTTTGGAAACCGTGATATCTCGTGACTTCTCATAAACTGCTAATCAACAATTTCAACCTCAATTAAATGATGAACAAACATCGTGGTTCACCACTTTGATCCTACATATTTGTTAACAATCTAACTTTCACTAAACTCGGATCATTTCTCATATTCTCACTCATTCTTATTCAATGCAATCTTCAAGTTCACATACAAAAGGGAAAGAATTGCAACGACTTCGTCCAGAAAAGACACAATTACAACGAAGTTATAGAAAAAATCTTAGACACCTGAGGAACGAGTTAATTGTATTGATCCCACAACGTATTAGATGGGGCAAAGAAAAGCATTCGTGACACTTTTTGGAGAAGAGTTTGTAAAATTCAAACAAACATTTTCTCTCAAAGTGAATAATCTTGAAAATCAATCTAGTAAAGACGATTTTAGCAAGGATGACTTCACAATACACTTGGAAGAACTCAAGGAAACGTTTAAGAAATTTTTATATCCGCAATTTGTAAATCCTCAAAATTTTGCACAAGCAGTGGATAATTTTAGGCAGTACACCGGATAATAAATTAAGAGCCTTCAAGATATGCTTATCCATCTCTTAAATGACATTAAAAATAGAATACATGCAAGAGCACATCTTGAAGATGAATTACGAATAATAGAAAGAAATGTTGGTTCCATAATCGTAGGTAGTCCAGAATTCACCACATTTGAGAGTATCGGTAGCTTGGTCTCTTCATTGGATGCTGATTTGGTTAATATTTAGAGCAATGGTATTAAATCAGGAAAGCAGGACACTAACAGCATGTCAGCGACTGATGCAAACATTGATGATGCTGACACTAGACCCATTTATGATGAAGAGCCACAGGTTGAGGTAAATTTATATGTTGTATATGATGTATCTGTTATCGAACATACAACAGTTAATAACTCAAATCAGTCTCTAGATTCTTCAAACGTAACTCAAAATGAAGCAATTAATTATGATTCAAATATTAAAGAGCTAGAAACTGTTTTAGCTCAACGGACTAAAGATTTTGAGGAAGCCAAACTTGAATTTTCAAAGAGAACACACAAGTTTGAAATCTATTTTGAAAAACTTGAAAAAGCAAATATTGTTCTTGAACGAAAATTGGATCTTAAGATTCAAGATTCTCAATCCGAAAAAGATCATTTTTTAAGAGAATTTAATTTGCTACAATCAAAGTTGGCTTCTCAAGATAAATGTCATTTGTCTGCTTCATTCAGTAATAAAGCCAAAACTAACAGGGAAATCGATGTTATTGAAACAATGAATATCCAATTGCAACTAAATGTGGCTAAGTTACGAGAGGAAATGAGACTTTGAAACAGCAGTACAATAAATTGTATGAATCTTTCAAACACAAAAGGTCTAATACCATTGAACAGACAACTTCTTTGATAGCTAAAAATGCTGATTTAAAAGCTCAAGTTCAAGAAATGATATTTGCAATAGCCACGCTGAAAAATGAATTAAGAAAACTAAAAGGAACTAGTGTGGAAACTGAGTTTAAAAAACCATCAATCTTGGGGAAACCGCCTTCAAAAGCGCTAAGAAACCAGTCAGTTGTTAGACAACTAACTGCGTTTAGATCTGAACGACAAAAGTTCTCGAGACAAGGGTTTACCTCCCAATTTGATGTGCATCACTTTTCAAAACCAGTCACTTCACAGTCTAGGCCTCGCGCACCTGCATATAGTTCTCCAAAATCTCAAAACATGATTCCATCTAGCGAATCTAGGTATTGTCTCAAGAGTATGTTTAGACATCATTCTTATAGACATCTAGAATCTGCTATGAAAAAGACAAAAGTAAGACCAAGTAACTTAAACCAGAGTGAGATGCCTTCTAGATTACCTAACACTATTAATCGTAGCGTGCCTAATCCTAGGAGCATCAATCAATCATCTAGAAATTCTAGATCATACTCAGACTCTAAACATGCCAAGTACACTACTTGTAAGAAGTGTGTCTTTCATGCGAATCATGATGCTTGTGTCAAAAAATTCTTGAACGAGGCTAACTCTCTTGCTAAAGCAGAATCCCATAGGACAAATTGTATAAACAAACTCGTAGAACAATTTCAAAACTCAATGAAATCTAAAAGATGGATCTCTAACAAACATAGGTTGTCTCCCGGTAAGTCTTCAACTATTCATAAGAAAACCATGACTCTTAGATCTTGTCTTAGATGGAAACCGACGGGTAGAATCTTTGAGAAAGTTGGTTTTAGGTGGATTCCCACAGGGAAGATTCTTGCCTCTTGCATAATCAAGATCGATTGTGAACCCACGCATGGTTCAAAATTAGATATCACTAACCCACATAAATGCATACAAACTCTTAAAGTGTAGGTACACCAACCAGTGTTCAAAAGGAACAAATTCATACTCTAACTGCAAGTACCTCATACAATGTCCAAAAGGATTTTTATCTACGAGTTTGGTTGCTAAAAAGGTTGATGTCCGAGAAGCATGTGTCTTAGGGGTGTCACAAATAAAGCTCTTAAAAATGGTGTATAGTCGTATAACATAATATACCCCGGTACTCAAAGAAAGGTATCACGGATGATAGCTTATCCTTAACAACAAGGAATTAAGTTTTCTTGATCATGAGATTCTATTAAAACTATTCAAAAAATTTAAGCTCGTGAAAATGATTCCTAAGTAAATAAAAACTTAGGACTCGGAACCCACAGTAAGGAAATTTATCTTTAATGATAACTTATGCTTCATAACGAGAAATTAATTTTTCTCGGTTATGAGCTTTCGATAAAATATGCGAAGTTTTAAGCTCATCAAAAATGACTTACAGTTACGTAACAGACTATAACTCGGATCTCAAAGAAAGGAACATTTATCTTTAATGATAACTTATCCTTCAGAACGAGAAATTAATTTTTCTCGGCCAAGAGCTTTCATTAAAATATTAGAAGATTTAAGCTCATGAACATGACTTCTAAGTAAATGTCAGCTTAAGACTTGTTATTCAAATAAAGAAAATGTATATTTAGTTACACTTATCCTCACAACGAGAAGCTTAAAACTTCTCAGACTTGAGCTAGTTTATTAAGATATTCAACATCTTAAGCTCAAGTAATTGGTTTTTAAAATTCTTGAACACAATTTATTCAAGAATCTATCAAAAGAGTTTTGTCTAAATCTTTCAAAATTGTGTGTTCAACATTCCTCGCCTCACTAAACTTCTCAATTGTTCAATATTTTTTAGGGGGAGTTTTTTCAACAAATGTTTTAGAAAAAGGGCATGTCTTCTCGCATCGATAATATTTACGACCCTAGAAATGTCGTTCAATAATGACACAGGATTGTAAATAAATTTCGAACATAAGTTCAAATATTTTAAACATGCTCAATATGACTTGCAGTTATTTCAGACTGTAGCCCTTTTTGTCACATTGAGGAAAGATTGTCTTTTAAAAGACAACTGTTCCTCGTAACGGGAAATTAATTTTTCCCGGTCATGAGCTTTGTCTAATACATTCAAAGTTTTAAGCTCATTTAGGAAAGTTTGTCCCTCAAAAGACAACTTCTCCTCTCAACGAGAAATTAATTTTTCTTGGTCACGAGTTTTCTATTAAAACATACAAAGTTTTAAAAGCTCATGAAATCGTACGCTTCAGTGCATAATGTCCTTGGAAAAAGAAGAGAAGTCTCCTTTTTGAAAACCCAAGCACTACTATTATCAATACTATCCAACTTGTTTAGGTTAACCATATCTTGTATGACCGCCATATCTTGAAGGGGAGCTTATTATAATCATGCTTAATCGGACATGCGTTTTTATCCTTAAATTTTTGTTAAAACTTCATTAAATCAATTGATATCCAATATTTTTGATAAGGGGAGAAAATGTGATTTAATATGTGATTAATGAATTGGTTGATTCTAAGTGCGTGCTCAACCCTACATGTGTTAAATACACTTTTGAATATCGGTGCACATGTGTAAGGGGAGCAAATGGTTTTAGTAATGAAAACTTTCAAGGTACATATAAATCTTTGAGTTTTATCTATGGTACCTTGATTGGTTTTTGAAACGGTTTTCATGGTGACTTTAGATACCCAATAACCAATGAATTCACGACGATTGTGGTGTTATAAGGGTGGTAGGTTACGTATTAGTCCTATGATTTAACAAGAACCGGTTGAATCTACCCAAGGACATCCCATAGTTAGAATTAGTTGTCCCTAGGAAAGATAGGGTTAGCTTGTGAAGGAAGTAGAATGGCGACTAATGACTTAAGCTTGCACTGTAACAATCACAATAAGGTGCTAGTGATGACGTCTTGGTAAGCATTGAAGGGGTTGAATAATGAAAAAGAAATGTAAAGATAAAGGGTAAAAAGAAAGCAACCCTCTTTACACTTAGGCAGAAATCGGGTCAACTCATATGTTATAATAAGCACAAGGTGATTGCTTATATATAAGATAGACATCATGGACCAGTGATGCAATGTACAATCCCTTCCAGCTAACTCAAGTATCTCTCAAAAGATATTTGTATTAATGTCACAAAAGATTAACTTATCTGCTATCGACTATCTCACTCCAAGTTAGTTGATATTGAAAAGGTGGCATTTGTTCCAGCCTCTGTTCACAAAAATCAAATGTGCACTTATCGAGTCTAGAGCCATAAGAGATCACTATTATCTCACTAGGACACTTATCCATGACAATACTTGTTGTTCACATTCAGCAAAAGTGTTCAATTATTCAGAGTCCTACGCATTATTTTCATGATATTGCCCGAACATTTAGAGTATACGTTTTAAGTTACACAAGGATGAATGGAAATCCTTCCAGTGTTAACCTTAAACAGCATTGTGGTAGGTCATGTGTAAGATTTACCATGAATCAAACATGTTTCAATTGGAAAGCAACGATGGTTTGATTCTTAATTGAATTCAAACTTGTTCCAGGTTTCGACACAATATCCCTGTGATCTTGCCAGAACATTCAGAGTGATATATTTAAAGTATTCATGATGACGAACGGAAATCCTTCGAGTGTTAACTTTAAACAGCACTGCGGAAGGTGACTTGCAAAATCAGCATGAATCGAGATTGTGACAACTAGAAAGCAACGATGGTGCGATTCTTAATTGAATCAAACTTGCTCCAGGAATCTGAATTGACGACTTTAATCAGCCGGATAATTCTATCCAAATGATTCACTCTTACCACGCTGTCTGCTTTGAGACGTTCGGGGTAATGAGAACAGGCTAGCACAGCAGCCAAACCCTGTCAATGAGATTCTTAATTGATTCTACCTGTCATAGGTACAATATTTAATATCGTATAACGGTCTTCACCGACCGGAGGTAAAACACTGTCGAATTAGGACGAATAACAAAGACATTTCGTCCATGTCCATATTTTTGTTGTTGACTATTTCATGCAGGGTATCAAAAAGGTGGCGTTGCGGTGTACTAACAGAATTCGTCTCCACATGCTCATACCAAATGTTAAAGACTTCAAATAATTCTAGAAAGATAAAGTTCAAGACTTCCGCTGTGTTCTGATCAAATCTTCCTAAACAAAATCAAGTTATTATTCGAAGTTCATGAAGAGGATATTGTTAGAAACTCCGAAGATTGTGAAGGAAGATTGTTAGAAGCTTTCAAGAATTCTCAAGAAGTATGAGTATGTTGGCTTAAGTTCAAGTCACAAGACTAGCAGGTCACAAACAATGAAGATTGCAAGATGGTTCGAGCTCCTAGACTATACGTACAAGATATAAAGTTTTAAGACAAAGACCACGAGTTGAAGATCCTTTGAATAGATTGATAGGGATTATATTTGTAAATCTCGAGTGACCTCACTTAAGGGGAGATTGTTAGAAACGAGAAACATACATCAAATGTAATGTTTCTACACAATAAAATATCGGTCACTTGTAGATATTTATTTGCTATAGCTCGTTTCGGTTTTTGAGGAATTGTAATTGGGCCGCCTTGTCGTAGTCCGCTAAGAAGCCCGATAAAGGCCCGTAAAAGCCCATTAGTGGCTGGCAATAACATTGTATTTAAGGCTTTTCCATAGTTTTGGAAAAGTTGTTGTTCATTTTATAAAACACATAGTTCATGTGTGTCTCTCTCTCTCTCTCTAGAAAAACAACCAACCATCCATTTTCTCTCTCTAAACCCTCTCTTTGATCCAAAGATCTTTAGGTGTTAGTGTGATAGTGTTATTCTTATAGTTATCAATGCTTATAATGAATTATGTGATTTTATGATAATTATTGTCCCTACATTGATGGTCATGGATACAAGAAGGAAATCAATCATGTTAAATATGAGTGAAACCTCTACGTTGCGGTAAGTGCATAGTATTTGGTCACTTTAGTGAGGATTATGCTAAATCTCCTAAATGTGCGAATGGTGGAAAAAGGTAAGGATGGATCATCTAGGACTAACAATGAAGGCTTTATTGAAGAAAAAAGGAATAAATCATGCGGCACTTATGGAGCACCAAAAAATTCAAACCGGTTCGGTGAAACCGAGAACCACATTTCATCCCCAAGGTGAACAACTGACTGTTAATGCGATACCTAAGAAGGTGACAATAGGTAAGTCGTTAAAGACAAAAAGTAAAATGAATGCTTTGACATCATGTAATCATATTGTTTCAATTATTAACTCTTTTCATGTTTTAAATGATGGTAACTTGGTTACCACAAAAGTAGAATCAGTTAGTAAGGATTCTACGTCTTTTGTGCATGAGGAAAGGCAAAGTTTTACCCCTATTATGGATAAGATTAATTGGATTAAAAACATTTAATGGAGGAGAAAAGTATGCTCGTGGGTGATGATGTCAAACTATTGGAAAAGGTTCATTTTTTGGTTGATCGTGATACTGATAATGAAGTTGTTCATGTGGATAATGATATGACAATTATTTTGGCGGCTAAACGGTGGGGGTTGGATATGGTAAATATTCTTGCAGCTAAATATAGGGATAATGCTGATCTTGAATACGACCCATACGATGATTAAATGTATGATGAGTTGTTGATCAAGAATTACTTGACCAAATTTAGTCTATAGCTAATAATTTGGATATCAAGGTTTGATGACGTTTGAAGAAAAATTACTTGATGTTTCTTGAGTTGCTTTTTGTCTACCAATATGTGTAACTTACTTTAAGGAAGTACTAGTTTGCTTATTTAACGTGTTGAGATATGGAATTTGTTAGAAATACGTTTTAACGTATATTAGAAGTATCGGTCACTCCACAATATTATTCATGTTGTAATAGCTCGTAGTTAATGTTACTTATTAAGTTAAGTAAGAAACCGACCCATGGGCTTGTCATGGGTCGGCCCAAGCCCAAATAAAGGCCTTGGATATAAATACCCCTTTCCACCATGGAAAGGGGTTGGTTGTTGATCATTCCACATTTTCATTTGAATAAAATACACATAGTTTCTCTCTCACTTTCTCTCACTAGTTTCTCTCTCTAGGAATCTTCAACCTACTTCATAGATTCATAGGTTATCAATATTCTACATTTGGTATCAAGAGCTATGGGGTGATTTAAGGTAATGATTTGTGTTGTTTTTTTAGTTTTTGATTGTATTAGTGTTCTTTAAGAAGATCCATCTTGATTCTTGGAGTTTTTGGTATTTTTGTGATTGGGATTAGTAGATAAGTATTAGTTTTTACTTATTATTGTAGAAATCACAAAACTTTTTGGGTTATTTGGTAAAAATCTGGGTTTATTTCATCATTTTTTGATCGACTGTTACTATGAATCAAGTTTCTGTTTACCCAGTAAAGTTACGAACCAAAAACTTCCGGATCAACAAGTTCCGGATCAAAAAGTTCCGGATCAACAAAAGTTCCCGATCACAAAGTTCCGAACCAAAAGTTCCGGATCAAGGAAAGTTCCGGATCAAGGAAAGTTTCGGATCAAGACAAAGTTCCGAATCAAAAAGTTCCGAACCAAAAGTTCCGGATCAAGGAAAGTTCCGGATCAGTACTTCCGAACCAAAAAGTTCCGGATCAAGGAAAGTTTCGGATCAAAGGAAAGTTCCGGATCAAAGGAAAGTTCCGGATCAAGGGAAAAGTTCCGGATCAAGGGAAAGTTCCAGATCAAAGGAAAGTTCTGGATCAAATCTTCCGAACCAAAAGTTCCGGATCAAGGAGTTCCAAGCCAAAATCTTCCGAATCAACACTTCCGAATCAACAAAAGTTCCGGATCAAGGGATATTTTACTTGTTTTTTCGACGATTTTTTTAGAGGATTTAATCTTGGTTTCTTACAACAAAAACTCAACACAACTCACAAACTTTACTTCACTGCTCGATCAACCGATAATCTTTGTCTATTTGAAGTGAACAAAATGAATCCGAATTCATTAATGCCTCAGATGACATCACTTACGGACATTTCCGTCATTACGGGAACGGATAATCGCCCTCCAATGCTCATTAAAGAAGTTTTTGAAGCATGGCAAGGCCGTATGATGTCATACCTTAAGGGAAAACCGATATATGGGAGGCTTATGGTTAAGTCAATTCTAAATGGTCCACTTGACTATGGTACCATCGTGGTTAACAATGTGACTCGACCAAGGGAGTTTGAAGAACTTACACCAGCTCAACAACTTGTTGCCGATGCAGACGAAAAGGCTCTTCAAACCATTCTCCAAGCTCTTCCACATGACATCTATCGAATGGTAAGTCAGTATACGGTGGCAAAGGATTTATAGGAACGTCTGAAGGTGTTGCTACAAGGTACTGAAGGCCTACGTATTCTAAGGATTTGGTAAAGGATGGATTAGATCTATGGATTTGGTGGAAGAGATGGGGAAGATGGAGATTAGGTGTAGAGAGAGAAAGGAGAGGGAAGAAAAGTAGAGAGAGAAAGTAAGATTAGATTAAATGAAAAGTGATGATGAATGAATGACCAACCCCCTCCTAACATGCTAGGAGGGGTATATATATAGCCACCCTACATGTGGGCTATATGGACTATACTTAACTAAGTGGATCACGAGCCCATTACATAATTATCGTTGGAGCGACCGATCCTTCATAAATACGTAAAACGTATTTCCAACAATCTCCCCCTAAGGGAGGTCGCTTCAAGTTACAAAGTTCTAAATATACTATGGCTCGTGATCTATGCTAATAATGATGTGACCGAGACTTTCTTTGGGAAAACACATTTCCAACAATCTCCCCCTAAGGGAGGTCACACCATTTTACAAAATCTTAAACCTAGCATCTATGCTTGAGTCTTCGATCTTGTTCTTGTGAATTTGCTTGAAGTGATCTTTGACTTTAGTTCTTGAGCATGTTTCCTTGCCTTGACCTTGTGCATTTGTCACTTGTGAAATTTGCCTCTTTGTGACTTCATGTTCCACATACTTATACCTTTAAATTCTTGAAAGCTTCAGAGTTTGATACAGCGGAAGACTTGACCTTCAGACTTTCTTGAATTTGTTGAAGTACTAAGTGTATGTAGTATAAGCATGTGGTGACGACTTCTTCTGGATTATACACCGCAATGCCACCTTCTTGTTACGCTGCATAAGACAGTTAGCAACAAACCATATACACGGATGAAATGGCCTTGAACATTTCATTCTAATTCGGTAGCATTTTACCTCCGGTCGGTGAAGACCGTTGGACGATATTAAATATCGTACTTGTGACAGGTAGTTTCAATAAAGAACCTCCTTGACAAGATTTCGTGGGTAAACCCGTTCTCTTTACTCGACTGTCCAAAGCTGACTGCGAACGTAAAGAGTGAATCATTTGGATAATATTATCCGCATGATTTGAAGCCGTCAATTCATGTTCCTGGAACAAGTGAAGTTCAATTAAGAACCGCACCATCGTTGCTTTCCAGTTGTCACTAGCTTGATTCATAAAGAATCTTGCAAGTTACCTACCAAGTGCTGTTTGATGTTAACACTAGAAGGATTTCCACTCGTCACTGTGATCAATAAAGAGTCACTCTGAATGTTCTGGCAAGATCATATGATAATGCGTAGAGGCCTGGAACGTGTTTAAATTCATTTAAGAATTAAACCACTGTTGCTTTCCAGTTATCACAAGTTTGATTCATAAAGAATCGCACAAGTCACCTACCATGAGCTTTTTGATATTCGCTCAAGAAGGATTTCCATCTTCATTGTAAATACTTTCGTATTACTCGGATGTTCAGGCAAGATCATGAAGATTTTGCGTAGGACTCTTAAGAACTTTCTTACTTTTCACAGTGTGTGAAGAAGCAAGTAACTATGAAAGTGTGTCCTAATGAGATATTTGATGATCTCAAATGGCTCTAGACTCGATCGTGCATTTTGGATTTTAGTGATCGGAGGCTGGAGAGGAGTGCCACCTTTTCAATACCAATTTATTCGGAGTGAATAAACCAGTAGATAATGTGTTGATCTCCGTGTGATTAAAACAAATACCTTTTGAGAGATATTTGAGTTAGCTGGGAAGGGTTGTGCATTGCATCACTGGGTCCATGATGTCTATCTTCAATATCAAGAATCATTAAAATGATCTTAATAGCATATGAATTGACCCGGTTTCTGCCTAAGGTTGTAAGGAGGGCTTCTTTCTTTACACCCTTTATCTTTACAATTCTTTTTCATTCTTCAACCCCTTCAATGCTTACCAATACGTCATCACTAGCACCTTGTTGTGATTGTTTCAGTGCTAACTTAAGTACTTGGTCGGCATTCAGCTACGTTCACAATCTTTCTCCATCTTTCCTAAGGACTACTATTTCTAGCTATGGAATGTCCTTGGGAAGATTCCTCCGGTTCTAGAGAAATCATTGGACTTTAACCTATCCTACCATCCTTATGTCACCACAATCTTCACCGTCGTGAATAGAGATGTTTTGGGTAAGTGTATGTCACCATGAAATCCATTTTGAAGTGCAAATCCATTTTGCTCCCCCTTAACATATGCTACGATATTCGAAAACATTTCGCACATGTCGGGATGAGCTAACACGTTAAGTCAAACCATTTGTGATTGATCATTTCCCATATTAAATCACATTTTCTCCCCCATATTAAAAATATTAACCCAATCGATGTTTTTAATATCAATTGATTTAATAGCGTTTTAAGAAAATTTGGGAAGAAAAATGCAAATCCAATTATCTTCATGAATTACACAAGCTCCCCCTCAAATTAATGAGGGTGTACTTGAAACGTAAATTAAATACCTTTTAAACACAAGTGTAAGGTATTTAACACGTGCAAAGATCAATATATGATGATGAATTCACAATATTAGCAATGTACGAGGTTGGACCTGAATAATGGAGAACAGCATATGAAAGAAGCACATGGTTCTTGTTCACGAATGTTGGTCACCTCGTCACGTCCCCGAGAAAATTAATTCCCGTTGTTGAGTCAAAGCTTTCCGGTGAAATGCTTGACTTGATTATGAAAAGCGGGTTGCTATCTGAAATAATAGCAAACCATTTTGAGCATGTTTTAAAAGTTTGAACTTCTGCTCGAACTTTATTTACAACCCCGTGTCATTATTGAATGACATTTCTAGGTTCGTAAATATTATCGATTCCAGAAGACATGCTCTGTTTATCAAAACATTTTTGAACACACAATTTTGAAAGATTTAGAAAAACCTTTTGAGAAATTCTCGAAAAATTGTGTTCAAAGTTTTGAAAAACCAATTACTTGAGCTTAAGATGTTGAATATCTTAAAAAACGAGCTCAAGTCCGAGAAGTTGTAAACTTCCCGTTGTGAAGGATAAGTTTATCATCGGCGATAAACTTTCCTTTTATCTGAAGAACGAGTCCTAAGCTGACATTTACTTAGAAGTCGTTTTTCATGAGCTTGAAAACTTTGAATGTTTTAACGGAAAGCTCATGACCGAGAAAGGTTAATTTCTCGTTATGAGGAAAAGTTCTCTTATTTAAAAGATACACTTTCCTTTCTGAGCTTAAAACTTCGAATGTTTTAAAACAAGCTCATGACCGAGAAAATTGAATTTCTCGTTATGAGGATAAGCTTATCATTAATGATAAACTTTCCTTTATTTGAAGTTCGAGTTACAGTCTGACATTTAACTGTAAGTCATTGTGCATGAGCTTAAAAACTTTGAATGTTTTCGATATAAGCTCATGCCCGAGAAAAATTAATTTCTCGTTGTAAGGATAAGTTTATCATCGGCGATAAACTTTCCTGCCTTTGAAGAACGGGTTACAGACTGTCATTTATCTATAAGCCTTAATGCATGAGCTTAAAAACTTGGAATGTTTTTGATATAAGCTCATGCCCGAGAAAAATGAATTTCTCGTTTTTAGGATAAGTTTATCATCGGCGATAAACTTTCCTTTCTTTGATAAGCGAGTTATAGTCTGTGATGTAACTATAAGTCCTTTTACACGAGCTTAAAACCTTTGAATAGTTTTAACGGAAGCTCGTGTCCGAGAAAGATTAATTTCTCGTTTTGAGGATAAGTCATCATCGGGATGAACTTTCCTGTATTTTGAGAGCGAGTTACAGTCTGTTATGTGACTGTAAGTCCTTGTTTGCAGCTTAACCATGAATCCCCTAAGACATTTGTTTCTCTGATATCTGCTTCTTCAGCAACCAAACTCTAAGAGTGTCCTTAGTTGAACGGTACACAACGATTGGACCGCTTCGTTCTTTTGGAACATCAACTTTGGTACCTGCAATCTCATTAGGAATTTGCATGCTTTGACGTGGGTTAGCGATATCAATTATAGAAGCACGTGGGGGTTCACAGTTTGCTTTACTTGTGTCAGAGGTGGCCTGAGGAGATGATTCACTAGTCTTGGCTGGCAAACGTTTCCTTTTATAGAAAATCTTAAGTTCAGGCTTAAGTGATGTATCATCCTTTGCAATTTCCTCCCTAGTAGTCTTCGTAGAATCAGAGACTATCCTAGTTAAAGGGCACTCGTTTCCTACAAGAGTAAAAGTTCTACCAGTGGGGCGCCAAACTTTACCAAAGGGTTTGATTTTAGCTATCCACTGGGACTTAATTCTAGCACGGGAGTTTACCTCATCAAGTAATTTCTTGACACAAGCATCATGATTTGCCGTAAAGACACATTTTCTACATGTTTTACAAGTAGCATATTTAATGTCTGAATAATTCCTAGATGATTGATCGATGCTCCTAGAAGATGGCATGCTACGGTTAGCAGTGTTGGGTAATCTAGAAGGCATCTGACTAGGTTGGACATTGTTATCTCTTGCATGTGTCTTTTGAATAGCTTCCCTTTGACCAGATTTATGGCAAACGTCATTTGAACTAGTTCTAGACGTGGTCTTGGTATTTTTAGGGAAACTAGAGGCAATCATATGATTTGGTCTTGCTAAAGCTGGAGTGATCACATTGGGCCTAGTTGCTGGAGTGACTGGTCTAAAAAGATGAACCAAATCAACTTGGGAGGCAAACCGCGGTCTCGAGGATTGTGGTCGCTCGGATCTAAATGCAGTAGGTTGTCTGACAATCGGTTGTCTGACGAACTGATTTGTAGGCGGTTTCCCCAAGATTGATGGTTTTTCAAGCTTAGTGTCCACACTAGGTTCTCTAGTTTTCCTTAACTCGTTTTTCAACGCAGCTATAGCAAAAACCTTTTCCTGTAATTGGGCCTTTAATGTTTCATTTTCTTTGAGCAAGTTATCTTGGGATGCCAACTTAGATTCAAGCAGTTGAATTTGTTTCAAAAGATTATCCTTTTCAGCTTTAGAATCTAGAACAGTTTGATCCAATTTTCTTTCAAGAACAACGTTTGACTTTTCAAGTTTTTCAAAGTATGTTTCAAATTTATCCGTTTTCTTAGAAAATTCAAGTTTGGCATCCTCAAGATCTTTTAATTGTTGAGCTACAATCATTTCGAGCTCTCTAATCTTGGAATCAGAAGCAGACAATGAAGCAGTTATAATACAATTTTCATGATGTACTATAGCATTCTGAACAATCTCTCCCCCATTATGACTTACATCGGATGAATCAGAAGTGGTATTTCTATCACTCTTTTCCATCCCATGTTTGTCATAATTAGGTTCAGAATGCTCAATATGCGGCATGTTATCAGCATATACATCATAACCAACATCACATTGTACCATGTTTGCAGGCTCTTCGTCATAAATGGGTAAGGTGTCATCAAGAGAAATCTCGTGAACATTCCCCGACGTGCCACTGATATCATGTTGTCCTTCTGAATCCGTGCTCTTGCCATCGTTAGGGTCCAAGTTGTCAACCGTATGACCAGTTTCCTCTTGCATCGAAGAGTCTTGCACTCCATTATCATACCCTTGCTGAAGTCGAGATCTTTCATAAATTGAAGACGAGACCGATGACATGAGTTTCAAAATCGTATCACGGAAAACTCGAAGCTCGGTATGTGTATCTCGAAGAAATGATTGGCAAATCACTGAGCTTTCAGGCTTGATGATATTGAATTGGAGGAAAGGCGTGAGTTGTGTCACAAGAGCCTTATAAGCAAGTGACAATGCAGATTGATTAAAGTTGTCACGGTTGAGTTGCTCGGCGAGTTCGGTCAAAGTGGTGAACATTGAGTCGATGAATACATGACGATCTTGTCCAAAGATTGTCACAAATTCGCTCCCTCCTTGAATCCGTGAAAGATTAACTAGATGATACTGAAGCATTCGAAATGAAGTTATACCACTTTCCCTAGCGTTGGCTTGCACGTGATGCGATTCTCCCTCTTTAAGTGTCGATTTTAACGATTCCATTGGTAATAGAGGAACAATGATGTGGCTGTTGTTGTTGTCGGGTTTGAACAATACGACTCGGCTCAAAAAAATTGTTATCGGCTCAAAAGATTATGAATAAAACCCGATCAAAAATCCGTAATTGCTAAAAATATATCCCGTCACTTTCACTCGTAAATTTGACTTCAAATCCGGCCAGAAAAATTTGAACCCGTCAAATATTTTTCCACGTTAATTCTGTTAAAATACCCGCCTCAATACGATTTTGACAACAAAATTAATATAGAAAGTTAACTTATTTTAAAAAAAAAAAAATTGTGATTATCTATTTAAACTAAAAAATATAAAAGTGTCAAAAAAAACAAAAATTTATTTAACTAAAAAAAAAAATAAACGTAGAAAATCGAATATTTTTTTTAAAAAACAATCTGATATTTAGACACGAGTGGCTTAAAAACAATCTGATATTTATGTCTTTGACTTTCGATATACCCAAAAATACTCACAATAAAGCCTATGTGTTTTCCTTGTATCCTCCGCCCCTTAATATATATATAAACACAATTACTTTGTTATATCCGTCAAAGATGGCACGTGGCCCAATCAGTGTTTACCCACCGCCCCACTCAACTTCGTGATATCCGCCCCAAATAAAGTCTGTCTTCTCCAACCTAATCTCTAAAACTATCTCCCTCTGTTCTCTCTCAAACAAAACGCAGCCTCAAACTTGTCTCTTTCAATCAACTCACAATATCTCTCTCACAAAACCTAAAAAACGCCTCCTATCCTTAATCTCTCACGAATTTAACCAAATACCAATCTCAATCCTCTTCTATCTCCACTCAACTAATGATTCAGCAAACGCACAAGGTCTTTTTCAGAAAGATCTCAGGTAGGTATTTTAACTTAAGTTTTTGTTGGTTTGAGTCTCTCTCTCTACTGTAGTGTCATTCTGTGATGTCAATAGTCCGAGTGTTTTTGAGAATGGATTTGAGTCGAAAGTGAGGTAATTTGGATCAATGAAAGTTTTTTCTTGTTGAAACTGAGATCTTGATGATTGTGAAGTGTGGATTGAAAGTTTGTTTTGGTAAACGAGGGTGGGTTTGTGTGTGTGAGTCGAGTCGAGGGTGAGGGAGTTTTGGTGAGGATTGAGTCGAGAGAGTTGAGAGTTGTGAGAGACGAGAGGGTGTTGTAGATTGTTGGAAAGCAACGATGGTGCGGTTCTTAATTGAACTTCACTTGTTCTAGGAACATGAATTGACGGCTTCAAATCATGCGGATAATATTATCCAAATGATTCACTCTTTACGTTCGCAGTCAGCTTTGGACAGTCGAGTAAAGAGAACGGGTTTACCCGCGAAATCTTGTCAAGGAGGTTCTTTATTGAAACTACCTGTCACAAGTACGATATTTAATATCGTCCAACGGTCTTCACCGACCGGAGGTAAAATGCTACCGAATTAGAATGAAATGTTCAAGGCCATTTCATCCGTGTATATGGTTTGTTGCTAACTGTCTTATGCAGCGTAACAAGAAGGTGGCATTGCGGTGTATAATCCAGAAGAAGTCGTCACCACATGCTTATACTACATACACTTAGTACTTCAACAAATTCAAGAAAGTCTGAAGGTCAAGTCTTCCGCTGTATCAAACTCTGAAGCTTTCAAGAATTTAAAGGTATAAGTATGTGGAACATGAAGTCACAAAGAGGCAAATTTCACAAGTGACAAATGCACAAGGTCAAGGCAAGGAAACATGCTCAAGAACTAAAGTCAAAGATCACTTCAAGCAAATTCACAAGAACAAGATCGAAGACTCAAGCATAGATGCTAGGTTTAAGATTTTGTAAAATGGTGTGACCTCCCTTAGGGGGAGATTGTTGGAAATGTGTTTTCCCAAAGAAAGTCTCGGTCACATCATTATTAGCATAGATCACGAGCCATAGTATATTTAGAACTTTGTAACTTGAAGCGACCTCCCTTAGGGGGAGATTGTTGGAAATACGTTTTACGTATTTATGAAGGATCGGTCGCTCCAACGATAATTATGTAATGGGCTCGTGATCCACTTAGTTAAGTATAGTCCATATAGCCCACATGTAGGGTGGGCTATATATATACCCCTCCTAGCATGTTAGGAGGGGGTTGGTCATTCATTCATCATCACTTTTCATTTAATCTAATCTTACTTTCTCTCTCTACTTTTCTTCCCTCTCCTTTCTCTCTCTACACCTAATCTCCATCTTCCCCATCTCTTCCACCAAATCAAAAGATAAAAAATGCAAATCCTAAGATTCAACCATGGCTCTGATACCAATTGAAGGCCTACGTATTCTAAGGATTTGGTAAAGGATGGATTAGATCTATGGATTTGGTGGAAGAGATGGGGAAGATGGAGATTAGGTGTAGAGAGAGAAAGGAGAGGGAAGAAAAGTAGAGAGAGAAAGTAAGATTAGATTAAATGAAAAGTGATGATGAATGAATGACCAACCCCCTCCTAACATGCTAGGAGGGGTATATATATAGCCCACCCTACATGTGGGCTATATGGACTATACTTAACTAAGTGGATCACGAGCCCATTACATAATTATCGTTGGAGCGACCGATCCTTCATAAATACGTAAAACGTATTTCCAACAGGTACGTCTCTTACCAAACAGGAAAGGGAATGTCAGTTGTATGATCTGTTTGATAGATTCACGTACAGCCCAGGGGAAACGCTTCACGACTATTACTTCAGATTCACTACTCTCATGAATGATCTGAATGTATACAATCTCGTGATTGCTCCATTCCAGGTTAACACCAAATTTTTGAATACTTTACCTCAAGCTGAATGGGGTGAGTATATTACCGATGTTAAGTTAACCAGGGATTTGCATAAGTGCAATTTGGATCAACTCTATGCTTTTCTTCAGCAGCATGAGAAACACGTGATCATGCACCGTTCGCCTCGAGGTATGTACCCTGATTCTTTAGCTTTGATGGCGAATCAACCAAGCTTGTCACACAACAACACTCCTTATATATTGGGACACCAAGCCTATCATCCATCACCTTACATGACACCAACCTTTCCCCAATATCCGATTCTCCCGCAACCACCCACCTCACATCAGCAACAATATCGGTTTAATGCACCCTCATCACAATATGCTTCACAACCTCACCCAGCAAGCATTGCACCTTATGCTCAGTCTTCATATTCTTCTTATCAAGAGAATGCAGCATATCCAACAAGCTACTCTGACCACATGAGTATTCCTTCTAGTGCTTATACAGCTCAACAAGACCAAGCAATGTATTGTGATGATGATGAAGTCCCCATTCCTGAATTCAAACAAGGAACTGACCCAGTTGAAGTGCTAGCCACTATGTCTGCTTATCTCACAAGGACATTAAGCAAACGAGGATTTAGAGGACCAGCTCCTACTAACAATCAGCTGAGGAATTCATCCAATTCTCGCCAACAAGCTACTATTGAGAATGGCAGAGTAATGGTTCAACCAATTCAACCTTATCAGGGGAGACCTACTACATCAACCACCAATGCACGCACGGTCAATCCTGCTCCAATGGTCAACACTCCTCCACGGGCTAATTCCACAGGCATGTTGAGAATGATTACATGCTACAATTGTAAGGAAGAAGGTCACATGTCCAGGGATTGCAAAAAACCCAAGAGGAGAAGGGATGGTCAATGGTTTGCAGAGAAGATTTATCTGGTAAACGCTCAGGCACAAGGAAGGGAACTTGATGAAGAGGAGCTTGCATTTCTTGCTGATCCAGGGATTGCTGAACAAGACGTTGTCACTACACAGAATGCAACATACCAAGCAGATGATCTTGATGCTTATGATTCAGACTGTGATGAACTTCAATCAGAACAAGCAGCTCTTATGGCAACTATCTCTAGCTTAGGGCCAGAAAAAAGATATGAGGTACTTATTACTACCACTGATAATACCACTGATACTAGTATTCAACCACATCAAGTAGTGCAAGAGCGTGCTGATTCGAATGAGTCTTCGGTGGTGAGTCTTTCAAATGAGGAGACAATCAATGATAGAAATATCAATGTGAGTCCCCAGACTCTGAGTGAATCACAACCGGGAGCCATTTCGCATACGCATACTCCTGCTCAACAAGATTTGGTCATGGTTCCTGCTACATTACTTAGCCAAATGAATGCTGCACTCTTAGAAACCCTAGCTAAGAATAAGAATTTGTCTGATGAGCTTGCCTTAAGCAACGAGAAAGTTCAAACTTTGGAATTAGTTCCTTCGTCTAGTGTTCTAACAAATCCCGAATATGATCATTTTCGAAACAAACAAATGGGTCATTTGCAAGAAATTGAAACCTTAAGAGCAGATCTTTCTAACGAACTTAAAGAAAAAGAGTTAGTGGTCACTAATTTTCAAAAACTTCAAACGGATTTTGAATTACTCGAGTCTTTGAAGAATGAAATGGAAATTAATGCGGCTAATAAGATTAGAAGTCTAGATTATTTGCTTTTAAGACAATACGCTGCCTCTCAACTAGTGCACTTATTTGATGCTTCGTTTAGAGAATTTAACTTATCACGTCAAAAAGGCCTTCCCCCTAACCCACGGTATGCAAAACAAGCTTTTATCCATAGTCCTAGACTTTATAATGCAACCCAATTAGGATTGGTCTTAGACCCGATTGTTATTTTCGATGATCGCACCAATAAGGATCTAGTTGATGAGAATCGGTCATACAACTTTGCAAAATATCCCGATTGTGATTATTTTAAAATGAATCAGGAGCTTGCTAAAACGGATTTTAGAATTCGCTTCCATATGGACAAAGATCTCATTACAGCACCAACCTACATGTTAAATGAAGAAAACCCTAGTACACTTCCTACACTTGTCAAAATGGAAGGACCTAAGGAAATTCCAAAGGATCTTCCACCTGTTAGCACTGTATGGTTAAACTTGCAAGAGATTAATTAATACTTTGCTAGTTTTGACAAGGTCATTTTGGAATGTACGACTTCAAATGGCTTAAACGCCGGAGAATGGGCTTTCGAACACATGAACGAGGTGTTTAAGAATGAGATCAATCCGTTTGTCGAAAGTCTAAAAGGAAGTTTTGCATCTCTTAAGGAAAATCTTGAGTTTGAAATTGGAGAAGTTCAAAAAGTGTTTTATGAAATGGACACCGCTTACGAACTACAATTAATTGAAAAGGAAAAGATTTTATCCGAATATGACCGATTCTTGTCCCAAGTAATTTCGTGTGATGTGCTTACTATTGTGAATGTTAATTATTCGAATGAGCTTACATCCGCTATGATTAATTGTGATGCTGTGAATATATGTGATGATGTGTGTGATCTCTCTGTAAATGTTGTTGATACTGTAAATGAGGTAGATAATCATTCTTGTCACGAATCTAACGCTGAATTTTTAAAGCTACAAGATTCTTACAATTTACTTTCAAAACGCTTTAATCAACTTGAACAACATTGTATATCTTTAGAATTAAAACAACAAACTCAAAATGAGGATCTTTTGATAACAAATGGTTGTGAAAACGGTGTTGAGACGAGTGACAAGATGATTGCAATAGTTAAGGCATTAGAGGAAGAGATCATGAGATTAAAGAGAGATGTGTCATCAAATGAAACACTAAAATTGGAACTAGAGGCTGCAGAGTCTAAAAACCAGGACTTAGAAATTAGACTTTCGTCTATTCTAGGGGAGATGGATCGTGCAAGACAGGGAATGTCCAAACTTTATGGTTCACTAGAAGAACGCTTCGCTTTTAATGCGGCACAGCAACAATCTTATGTTGAACAATTGAACCAAAAATGTGAGGAAATCTCTGACTTAAACATCCTGCTCATTGACAAAAACATGGTTTTGGCCGAGTTAAAGGAGACACTTCTTCTCACCCGACAAGAAGTTGTTAATAACTTAGCTACCAACTTTGCACCGTCCTCTAGTGCTCCAACAACCAAGTCAGTAGTGCTTTATAAGAACCCGCTCCATAAGAAAAATCCGGTTACCTACGATGATTATATGAGGAATGCAATTAAGCATGTAGATCTTATTAGGGATATTTTAGACGATATTTATGCCTTAGATCCCTCAAGTAGCTACTATTACTCAGCTCATGAATATATCAAGCGAGTTTAATATTGCTTAGCATATTTGCAATACATAGGTAAACCAGGTTCTGCACTACTCACTAATCGACCCATTACTGTAACTCTATTCAATAAGACCCCAGGAGCAAAACCGTCATTGGCACCATCAAGTAAGGCACCTTTAAAATCTGTTGCTAATGTTCCCACTTTGCCTTCTACAGGATTAAAAGAGTCTACTAAGGCTAAAGGATCGCCACTCAAGAAAGATAAGATCAAGCCCTCCACTAGTAGTACCAACAAGAAGAAAGTAGAAGCTCACCATAAGAATGTTTTGTCAGATTTAAATAAAAAGAATCATGTTAAGACTAAAAGCTATGCGCCTGTGCAGAAGCCTAAACCATTCGTGAATTCTAATTTGAAATGTTGGAATTGTGATGAATGTATGTTTTCGCAACGTCATGATTTGTGTCTTATTGATCATGTGAATGAAATGAATGCCATTAGGAATGATCTTGAATGGAAGCCAACTGGTAGAACTCGTGCCCAAGTTGGATGGCAATGGCGTCCCACTGGTAGGACCTTTACATTAGATGGAAAATGTGCCCTTTAACTAGGAATGCATCCATTGAGGTTAGGTCTCAGCGTCCTTTAGTTAGGAACACTAGCACTACAGTATGGAAACAGCGCCCTTTAATTAGGTCAGCCCCCACTATAGTGCCTATCAGTGACGAAATACCTCAGGATTTAAGCCAACTAGAATCTACACCACCAACTAGGAAGAAGAAGGCTAGGAAATCTAAGAAACCTAAAGTTAGAAAATCTAAGATTATTAAATCTGTACCTGCTAATAACAAGGAACATTCAAATTCCGATACCTCTACATTGTCCTCGTCTGGTGATATTTTCAGGTGGTCCAGATCATCCTCTGGTATTTGGACTCCGGTTGTTCAAAGCATATGACCGGAGATCGCTCGATGCTCCGAAATTTCGTCAGCAAGTTTCTTGGAACGGTTAAATTCGGTAATGATCATATTGCAAAGATAATGGGGTATGGTGAATATCAGATTGGAAACGTTACGATTTCAAGGGTATACTATGTAGAAGGTCTTGGTCATAATTTATTTTCAGTAGGACAATTTTGTGATTCCAACCTAGAGGTTGCTTTTCGACAACATACTTGTTTCATCCGCAACTTGGAAGGAAAATACTTGTTGAAGGGATCTCGTGGTGCAAATCTTTATACGTTGTCCCTACAAGACATGATGGCCGCCTCTCCAGTATGTCTTCTCTCTAAATCATCTAAGACCAAGTCATGGTTATGGCATCGCAGATTATCTCATCTCAACTTTGATGCTATTAATCATCTGGCTAAAAACGAATTAGTTCGTGGTCTTCCAAAGCTCAAATTTCACAAGGACCATTTATGTTCCGCGTGTTCAAGGGGGAAAAGTACCAAGAAATCATACAAGCCCAAAGCTGAAGACACCAATCAAGAAAAACTTAATCTTTTGCATATGGATCTTTGTGGGCCAATGAGAACTGAAAGTGTGAGCGGTAAGAAATTCATTCTTGTTATTGTGGATGATTTCTCCAGGTTTACATGGGTTAGATTTCTACGTACAAAGGATGAAGCACCGAAGGCTATCATCACTTTTCTGAAATTCATTCAGGTACGTTTAAATACTACTGTCCGCCGAATTCGTACAGATAATGGAACAGAGTTCGTCAACCAGACTCTTCGTGCTTACTATGAAGATGTTGGTATCTCACATGAAACATCCGCTGCACGCACTCCACAACAAAACGGTGTCGTTGAAAGACGGAATCGTACGCTTATGGAAGCTGCTAGGACTATGCTGATTTATGCGAACGCTCCATTGTTCTTGTGGGCAGAAGCTATATCTACTGCATGTTTCACCCAAAACCGCTCTATCATTCGGAAACGCCATGGAAAAACACCTTACGAGCTTCTACATGATCGTAAACCCGATGTTTCATTCTTTCATGTGTTTGGTGCTCTTTGTTATCCAAACATTAATAGTGAGAACTTGGGCAAACTTCAACCGAAAGCCGATATAGGTATTTTCATTGGTTACTCACCCTCCAAGAAAGCATACCGAATTTACAACCGTCGTCTTGGTAAGATCGTAGAAACTATGGACGCAGATTTCGATGAGCTGACAGCGATGGCTTCTGAGCAACGCAGCTCTGAACCCGCGCTTCATGAGATGGGAACCGGTGCTATTAGTTCCGGATTAGTTCCCAATAATCCTACTTCTACATCATTTTTACAACCTACAAGACCCGAGTGGGATAAACTGTTTCAACCGTTGTTTGATGAATTCTTTGATCCCCCAAATGATGAAGTTCTAGCACCTATAGTGATAGCTCCAATCCCTGAAGTTGTTGCTCAAGCTAATGAAGCTTTATCTAATGCATCTTCAATTAACATTGAACCAGATGCACCTTTACCAAGTGATTCTCAAACTACACCTGAATCATCACCCTTACTTGTGCCTAATGATGTTGAAGAGGATTCTATTGATCACGATTTGGAATATGCTCACCTTCAAGAGCTTTCTTTCTTTGGTGTACCGATACCTGAAAACCCTTCAGCCGCGTCTACCTCAGAAGAAGCTCCTTCTATTGTTCACTCCAGACCACCACGGATTGAAAAACATAGCACCAAATGGACAAAAGATCACCCAATTAGGAATGTCATTGGTAATCTCGATCGACCAGTCTCTACACGCCATCAATTACAAGAGAGTGCACTCTATTGCTACTTTGATGCATTTCTCTCCGAAGTTGAACCTAAAAATTGGCAACAGGCTATGACTCAATCATCTTGGATTGAAGCCATGCAGGAGGAACTAAATAAATTCCAAAGACTTGAAGTATGGGAATTAGTTCCTCTCCTTGACAAGGTTAACATCCTTACTTTGTTGTGGGTTTATAAGGTTAAACTCGATGAGATGGGTGCAGTCTTGAAGAATAAGGCTAAATTGGTTGCTAGAGGATATAAACAAGCCTTGGGTATAGACTTTGAAGAATCTTTTGCTCCTGTTGCAAGATTGGAGGCTATTAAATTATTCCTTGTGTATGTTGCTCATATGAATATGATCGTCTATCAAATGGATGTGAAGACGGCATTTTTGAATGGTGAACTAAGGGAAGAAGTCTATGTTAGTCAGCCGGATGGGTTCGTTAGCAAGGAGTTTCCTAATCATGTGTACAAGCTTAAGAAGGCTCTCTATGGGTTGAAACAAGCTCCACGTGCTTGGTATGATCTCCTTTCAACATATCTCATTTCAGAAGGCTTCTCCAAAGGCAAGGTGGACCCCACTCTATTCACTCTCAAGGAGGACAACAACATGATTCTGGTACAAATTTATGTTGATGATATAATATTTGCTGCCTCTAACATAGAATTGTCCAAACGCTTTGAGAAGATAATGTCCACACGCTTTCAGATGTCAATGATGGGAAAATTTTCATTTTTCTTAGGATTACAAATTTCTCAGAATCCCAGAGGCATCTTTATTAATCAATCCAAATATGCTCTAGAATCTTTAAAGAAATATAACTTTGAAAATTGTGACCCCGTAGACACTCCAATGGTGGAGAATTCCAAGTTAGATGAAGATAGGAATGGGACTATTGTCGATCCAAAACTTTACCGTGGAATGATCGACACCCTTCTATATCTGACTGCTAGCAGGCCTGATTTGCAATTTGCTGTATGCATGTGTGCCCGGTATCAGGCTCGGTCTACCGAAAAGCACCTACATGTTGTTAAAAGGATCTTTCGGTATCTCAAAGGAACACTTCATCGTGGTCTATGGTATCCGAAAGATTCCTCCATTGCTTTAATATCATACGCAGATGCCGATCATGCTGGGTGTCAAGACACGAGGCGTAGCACTTCTGGATCTGTGCAACTCCTTGGAGACAGATTGATCAGTTGGTCTTCAAAAAGGCAGAAAAGCGCTGCAATTTCTAGCACGGAGGCTGAATACATCGCCATGTCCGGTTGTTGTGCTTAACTCCTTTGGATGAGATCACAATTAACTGACTACGGTTTGGGATTCAACAAAATCCCGATGTATTGTGACAACAAGAGCGCCATTGCCCTTTGCTGCAACTATGTTCAACACTCCCGGGCCAAGCACATAGACATTCGCTACCATTTCATTAAAGAGCAGGTGGAGAACGGAGTGATCGAGCTGTATTTTGTCAATACTGAGTATCAGCTGGCAGATATGTTCACCAAAGCCTTAGATCGAGGACGAATCGAGTTTTTGATCGACAAGCTTGGCATGAAATCATTCACTCCAGCGACTCTCAAAGAATTGGCAGAAGAATCAGCTGAATAGTGGTGGTAAACTATTCAGGCGTATCCTTTGTTCGTGATCATGTATATTATCGTATATATATAAACCACCAAAACAAAAATACAAAAATATAAAACCTAGAAAAACTATAAAAAATATAAAACCTACAAAAACCATAAAAATTATAAAATCAAGAAAAACCAAAAATATTTTTCGTTTTTTAAAATCGGGCATGTCTTTTAGTACGGTAATATTTACGGCTTTAGAAATGTCGATCAAAATTGACACGGCGTCATAAATAGAGTCCGTATAAAAGTTGTACATTTTTAAAACATGCCCATTATGGCTTGTAGTTATTTCAGACTGCAACCCGGTTTTCATATTAAAGTCACGTGTTTCCTTGGAAAACGTTGGCTCACAACGGGAATTAATTTTCTCGGGCATGATTTACAAGCCAAATCATGCAAAGGGATCAAGTTTACTTTACAACTTGGTCTAACACGAGTTAGTGTACGTCTCAGTGCATTAATTTGTCAAAATAAGAGAAATCTTATTGCCACCACGAATCAATCTTTTTCAAGATATTAATTGGAAATGTTTTCATCAATATTTGACTCTTTAAACAATGACTACAGCTCTTTAAATAGAAAATGGGTCATCGTTTAAGGGGGAGAAAATATTAAATCATCTTCGTCATCAAAACGATTTTCAAAAGTGTTTGTGGAAAATTAATTGGCTAAATGGTTTATGAGTGGTCTTGCTTTAGAATACGACTTGTGCTCGTTCAATGTGATAGGAATTGCTTTAAGATCTTGGAGATTTGCTGTGATGCTTAAGTTGTGTGAAGGTTAAGTTGGCGAAATTTAACAATGGTTAGGGAGATTAGAAAAGACAAGGAAAAGAATAGAAAAGTATAGGGACTTAAGGTAACATTTGTGAAAATGTTAAAATTTGACCTAAGTCAAAACAAACCCCCCCCCCCCCCCGTCCCTTTATTATTCTTCTTCACTGTTTCTTTTACACTTTGCCGCCATTAACACACATAACACACACACAAGGTTTCACAAATCACGTTCTAATCAACTCAATCCATTTCATTCGATCTAAAAGGTATTAACATTGAATCTTTAACTTATAATTCGCCTAAATTCATCATTTAATCTGTTAATTGATTCGGGTACTCAACTTTATTAAATTAGGGTTCGTTTGCCTAATTAGGGATTAATTGATTAGGGTTTTTGATGGGTTTTGCTCGGAATATCATTAGAATGTGTGTAGTTGCTTTAGAATGCCTTAGAACTCACAAACGCGACTAGATTAATCATTAATAGGCTGCGTTTAGAACTTCCGGATGAACAAGGCTTATGAACTTCCGAATGAAGGAAGTTCCGGATGAACTTCCGAATGAAGGAAGTTCCGGATGAACTTCCGAATGAAGGAAGTTCCGAATGAACTTCCGAATGAAGGAAGTTCCGAATGAACTTCCGAATGAAGGAAGTTCCGAATGAACTTCCGAATGAAGAAGTTCCGAGTGAACTTCCGAATGAAGAAGTTCCGAATGAACTTCCGAATGAAGAAGTTCCGAGTGAACTTCCGAATGAAGAAGTTCCGAATGAACTTCCGAATGAAGAAGTTCCGAATGAACTTCCGAATGAAGAAGTTCCGAGTGAACTTCCGAATGAAGAAGTTCCGAGTGAACTTCCGAATGAAGAAGTTCCGAGTGAACTTCCGAATGAAGAAGTTCCGAATGAACTTCCGAAAGAAGAAGTTCTGAGTGGACTTCCGAATGAAGAAGTTCCGGATGAACTTCCGAATGAAGAAGTTCCGGACGAACTTCCGAATGAAGAGTTCCGAATGAAGGACTTCCGAATGAAGAGTTCCGAATGAAGGACTTCCGAATGAAGAGTTCCGAATGAAGGACTTCCGAATGAAGAGTTCCGAATGAAGGAGTTCCGAATGAAGAGTTCCGAATGAAGAGTTCCGAATGAAGAGTTGTTGGATTGATAGTTGTTTGCCTGTTATAAGTACTTGTTGAAATGTGTTATGCTTAGAAGTAATAATGAAACATATCTATATATTTTTTTGCATCAACCTTTCATGTCTTATCTTAAGCAGATACGATGACTAATCCAACAGTACAAGCAATCCAAGACTCTAGAGCAGCCGCAATTGCCGAAGCACGAACCCTCAAGTTCATACCAAACAATTACCGGCTGAAGCAAGTCTCAAAATCCACTCACCATGGATTCAAAGTCGCCATAGCAATCCTTGATCACTCTCATTTCAAGAATGCTTTAAGGAGTACTGCCTCGGTGCCTTATGATTACATGTATGAGTTCTGGGCTACCAAGGAAAGTACTTCAAACAAGATCACCTTCTCTCTCGACAACAAAGATCAGACACTCACAGTTTCAGACTTCCGCAAGATATTTGGAATACGGGATACACCCAAAGGTATGTCATTTTCTAGGGATCCTACCAAAGATGAACTCATGGAGATGTTCGATGCTCTTGGATGTCCTGACATACGAGTTGTGTCTGAGTTTACCACCGCTAAAGTAGGTCAACCTTGGAGAGCAATCTTGGGTATTCTCAGTAGATGTCTTACACCTAAAACCAGTGGGCATGATGCTTTACGTAGTCCAATTATGAACATCTTCCATGGAATGTACACAGGCTCAAATGCAGATTATGCATTATTGTTGTGAGAAGAATTTAACTTTCAACTCTTCCAAAACAAGAAGCTGAAGACTAATTTCTTTCCTTACCCTCGATTTATCAAGCTTATCATTAATTATTTTATGAAGAATGATGTTACTATAGATAAGCGTGCAGCAAGTCGTCATCACACTGAAGAGGCTGATCACACTGTGGATCTAAGGCATGAAGGACCATCTGGTGCTGTTATTCCTGGTCCTATTCCGATTATCTTCTGACGGATAGAATTAAAGCTTCAGCTGGTTACAAACTACTGCTACTAGAAATCAAGAAGCTAAAAGCAAGCCTTCAGACAGTAGAAGACTCGTCTACTACGGTCAAGAGTAAAGGTAAACGCAAGCAACCAACTGCTTTACATGAACCCGAAACCAAGAAGAAGAAGACTGAGGCTAAGAAGGGAAAAGGCACTGCTGATGAGTTTGTTCTACGTGACGAAGAAGATGTTGATGATCCTACTCTTGACAAGGCTGAGAGAAAATTAATGAAGATAGCTATTGAAAGGAGTAGGAAAGACACGGGAGGTAGTGGTTCGGGTGCACAGATAAATATTGAAGAAGAGTACGAGGAGCCAGAGGATATTGATGAGTTTGGATCACCTGAACGGTATTCTACTTCGAAGGAGACATCCATCCCCGTTTCAGCAAGTGTTGAAAAGGAGTCCGGTGCTCCTACAATCATGGTGCCTACTCAGCCTTTAGTAACTCAACCTCCACCAATACAGCCCTTACCAACCCAACCGGTACCAACACCATTCCTTCCACCACCAATAACTCTCATCCTCAGTACTGCAGTAACAACCGAGCCTCTTCAACCAACCCAGAGTAGCTCTGCATCATCTTCAATGGCTGCATTTGTAATGGCAGAGATGTTGGATAAACACACGGATAATCAAAGAAGAGAGATGAATGAACTTAGAGAAGAGCTACTTAGAATAGTGCAAAGTGAAGAAGCCTCAAAGAAAGCACAAGAAGAGATGCTTGCTAAGTTCGCTGCAGAGATGGAGACGACACGTAAAGCTCATGCAGAAGAACTTGCTCAGGTCAAAAAGTCTGAAGTTGATAAGTATGCAGCACGTATCACGAGACTTCAAGCTATGAGGGATAAATACAAGGAGCAGAAAGAAACACTTGAAGCTTCTGTTGAAGAGAGAGTGAAAGAATCCGTTGAGTCCATTATGCCAAAACTGCGTGATGAGTTGAAGACACTCGCGGCTGATAACTTGATGATCAAGTCATCCAATCCTTCTGAATCCGCCTACAAAATTGCCTATGATTTAACGGATTTTGAATTAAAGAAGATCCTCAAAGCTCGCATGAGGGAACTTGGATCTTTTGATAAATCTAAGATTCAACGGACTCTCTACAAGTCACTCAATGACGCTATTATGGAGGATGATCGACTATTTAAGATGTTTGGAAGTGTGGTACCTTGCCACATTCTGCCTGAGGAAGAAAGGGATGATAGTGAACAAGAAGAGGGTACTGGTGAAGAAAAAGAGGAAGAAGAAGGAGAAGAAGAAGAAGAAGAAGATGATGATGATGATGGTGACGATGGTGGTGATGATGATGAGGATGATGATGATGATGATGGTGATGATGGTGGTGATGGAAATGAGGAGAGTGCTAAGGGAAGCAACGAGGGTAACGATGAGGATGATGATGGTAAACAGACTAAAAAGGGGGACAAGGTAGCCAGCACAAAGAAACCATCTAAGTCTGGTACCAAGTCTCAAAAAGATGTTGCGTAGAAGGAAAAATCCACCTCAACGGAATCAAGACGATCCAAGTGGCGCCATGATGTGAATGCTACTACGGCGTCATCAATTCCCGGTACATCTATTGCTGTGTCTATACCTGTTACCACTAACCCTGTTAGTTCTGTTGTTGCTCCTGTGATTGCAGAATCAGTTACTGAACCTGATTTTGCACCACACTCGCCTGTTCATGACACCGCCGAGATGCCTGAATCAGAACCAGCACGTGTTCATGTCTCTACTCCTCTACAACAAGAACCACAATCTACTGTTCCTGAGTCAAGCACACGGGACTGGGCAGACACATTGGAGATTGACGAGACTGCACCGCCACAAGCTTGGCTCACGGCAGCGGCTCAATATGATCCAATCACAGACGCTGACAGAGATGTTCTATATCTCCGTATCCGTAGTCCGATAGACTTGTGTGCATTTCTGGCTCATGAGTATAAGACTTCGGTCACTCCGTCTTTGGTAAAGAGAGCGCTAAAGGATAAGAGAATTCGCGCCAAAACTAGGTTAACCCGAATAGAGTACGAGTATTATGCTGACGAGGTCCTGAAAGCTCTTAACACCGTTCAAAGGCCAGGCCTCCATGAATCAGAAAGAGCTCCACCTCCACTTGATCCTTCTCAAGATAACCAAATCTCTCTCGACTTCTTCGTCACCTATGATCTTGAGTATCTCCTCAAGGGTTCATCAAATTACGCAACCTCCCTGACCTTACTGAAAGCTGCTAACTGGGGGACAATACCCTGGATCGAGGAAAAGGTAAACCGACTCTGGGTCCCAAAGGTAACTCGTAATTATGATATGTATGCTGTTATAGGTGCATCTCATTGGGACGAACGAGTTCGAAGGGCGTACAGGGTTTGCTGCTTAGCTAATTCAGGAAGTAACGTTAGATCCGATATCCGCATCTCCAGTATTTTAGGGCTGAAAACTGAAGCCAAGAATGGCTACTATCATGTGACGGAGATTCGTCTAAAAAGGGAGGATGACAGAGAATACAAAATCCAGCAGGGAGATTTTTCTATCATTCGCCTTGAGGATATCGAAGACATGTTGCTTATGATGACCCGGGATCAACTCACCCATATTGCTCGTGAAGACATCATTGCCTTGAATACAACACTTCGTATGTTCACACGAAGCGTTGTTATCAAGAAACGAGTTGAAGATCTTCAATTGGGAGTTGAAAGCTACCAAAGGAAGCTTAACCTCACCCGTCCAATGAATCAAGTTCTACCTCAACATGTCAACAGATGTCCCTATACCGGCATTTCTGTTCCGAGTTACGGGATTTTCTACTTGAACAGTCGAGGGTTAATGAAGTTTATGAGGGTGGGTGAGCTTTATAAGTACAGTGATGGGACTCTCATTTACGTCAGAGGAAAATTGGAGCATCTTAATTCGGGTGGGTCTTTACCAGAGATGACTGAGGATTGGCATCAGGGTTATCGGCAAATGGCGAAGTATGTGATCAAGAAGATTGATCAAAAGCTCCGTGAACGTAGATTGATGAGGAGCTTAGAAAGATTCGTTGGTGGTAGACCATATGGAGTGCACCACAAGTTACTGCAACGATCCATCTAATGGGTCGTACATTTCAGGTCCACTTTATATTGGTTTTTAATTGTGAATATGTAAATTTGTGAATATTGTGCTTCTACGGCTTGATGTAGTGTTAAGGTATGATAATTTTTCAAGAATTTCTCACGAGATTCTAAATCTTTCAAAATATATCATACTAAAGCACTACAACTATCCCTTATTAATTTAAGGGGGAGCATTAACATGTTCTATGGCCAAACATCGATTTCATTTTTACCCAAAGACCGGTTAATCCATTCAATATCCCAAATATTAATGGTTAACATTTTGGATAAGGGGAGAAAATGGGATTAAGGAGACTTAAATGATACTTGGCTAAAAGATGAAAAGACTTAACGATTATCCAACTTAATATGTGTAAAGCACGTGTTAAGGGGGAGCGTTTTTGATGAACAAAACACCTAAGGTACAAAACTTTTGATTTCAATATCACAAGTACCTTAAGTGATTTTCAATGATTTTTCATGGTGGCTATACTTTCCCAAAACACGCTTAATTCACGACGGATGTGGTGACAAAAGGGTGGTAGGAATAGGTTTAGTCCAATGATTCATCAGAGCCGATGGAATCTTCCCAAGGACAATTCCCTAGATAGAATTAGAAGTCCTAGGAAAGTTGGAGAAAGATGAACGTAGCTGAATGTCGACCAAGTACTTAAGCTAGCACTGGAACAATCACAACAAGGTGCTAGTTATGACGTATTGGTAAGCATTGAAGGGGTTGAAGAATGAAAAAGAATTGTAAAGATAAAGGGTGTAAAGAAAGAAGCCCTCCTTACAACTTTAGGCAGAAACCGGGTCAATACATATGCTATTGAGATCATTTTTGTTAATGATTCTCGATATTAAAGAAAGACATCATGGACCCAGTGATGCAATGCACAACCCTTCCCAGCTAACTCAAATATCTCTCAAAAGGTATTTGTTTTAATCACACGGAGATTAACACGTTATCTATTGGTTTATTCACTCTGAATAGACTGATATTGAAAAGGTGGCACTCCTCTCCAGCTATCGCTCACTAAATCAAAACGCACTATCGAGTCTAGAGCCAAGAGATCATCAAAAGTCTCATTAGGACACTTTCCATTTATTCCTTGCTTTCTCACACACTGTGAAAAGTAAGAGATTTTTATGAGTCCTACGCAGTATTCTTGTAATATTGCCAGAACATACGAGTAATACGCAAGTACTACAATGAAGATGGAAATCCTACTTGAGCCAACATCAAACAAGCTCATGGTAGGTTACACGTGCGGTTCTTTTAGAACCAATCTTGTGAAAAACTGGAAAGAAACAGTGGTTTAATTCTTAATTGAACTTAAACTCGTTCCAGGCCTCTACGCATTATCATATGATCTTGCCAGAACACTCAGAGTGACTCTTTATTGATCACAGTGACGAGTGGAAATCCTTCTAGTGTTAACATCAAACATCACTTGGTAGGTGATGTGCAAGATTCTTTATGAATTGAGCTCGTGATAACTGGAAAGCAACGATGGTGAAAATCTTAATTGAAATTCACTTGTTCCAGGTTTCATGATTTGACGGCTTCAAATCACAAGGATAATTTATCCAAGTGATTCACTCTTTATGTTCGCAGTCAGCTTTGGACAGTCGAATAAAGAGAACGGGTTTACCCGCGAAATCCTGTCAGGGAGTTACTTAATTGAAACTATCCGTCACGGGTACGATATCTAATATCGTCCAACGGTCTTCACCGACCGGAGGTAAAATGCTACCGAATTAGAATAAAATGTCAAAGCCATTTTATTCGTGTCGTTGCTGTGTACCTGTTAAAGACGGTGGCGTTGTTGTGTACCTGTTGAAGACGGTGGCGTTGTTGTGTACCAGTTAAAGACGGTGGTGTTGCGGTGTACCTGTAGAAGTCGTTCCCACATGCTTATGTTTTTCTGCATCAAAGTTCAGCAAAATTCAAGAAAGTGCAAAATGAAGTCTTCCGCTGTACCAAACTCTGAAGCTTTCGAGAATTCAACAAAAAACATAAGTGTGTGGAACATGGAGTCACGAGGAGGCAAGATTCACAAGAAGGAAAAGATCGCACGTGATTGGTCAAAAGAACAATGCTCTCAAGCCAAAGCCTAAAAGATCAAATAAACATATTCACAACAAAAAGAAAGAAGAAAAGACTACGAGCTGAAGAACGAAGACTTAGTATAGTATGTTAGGTTTAGAACTTTGTAACGTGGAGTGACCTCCCTTAGGGGGAGATTGTTAGAAATACGTTTTAACGTATATTAGAAGTATCGGTCACTCCACAATATTATTTATGTTGTAATAGCTCGTAGTTAATGTTACTTATTAAGTTAAGTAAGAAACCGACCCATGGGCTTGTCATGGGTCGGCCCAAGCCCAAATAAAGGCCTTGGATATAAATACCCCTTTCCACCATGGAAAGGGGTTGGTTGTTGATCATTCCATATTTTCATTTGAATAAAATACACATAGGTTCTCTCTCACTTTCTCTCACTAGTTTCTATCTCTAGGAATCTTCAACCCACTTTATAGATTCATACGTTATCAATATTCTACAGAATTCACTCACATTCATTGTACTAAATTATTTTCTAAAGTAATAAATTTATCGGAGAAACCTTTTACAAAATGAACGAAATATGCTATATTCATTTTTATTTAAATCATATCTCTTTCCCGCCTTGTAAACATTTAAGAAGCATGAAATATTGTTCAGCTTGTGAATGGGTATTGACTTTGTTCATTTTTGTATTATTAAGCTAAAGTGGACTGAACTAATCTTTGGTCTTCTTCTAAAAACTCCGAAGACATTAGTGCTAAACTGTCTTAAATAAGATTATTTTGCATTTAAAAAATTTTATGTTCAAATTTATAAAGAACAAAGTCAGAAAGCTTAACAATAAGACGTAAGGCTGGAGGGAGTGGGTTCATTCCCATGAGCTGGTTACCCAGACTCACCCACGAGTGCCATTCTCACCCTCCAAAGTCGTGCGTGATTTCGTCGTCAGCAAAAAAAACAATACCACACTCACTTGGCGCGAGTTATTATTTGTGGGTTCAGGTGGTTTTATTTTTTTGGTTATGTTTATTTTTTGGTGTTTTTTTTTAGTGAAGTGTGTTTAAATAATAAAAAATTATGTATGAAAGGTAAGTGTGAGTGAGTTTGGGTGAGTGTTATTATTTTCGTGGATAAGTTTTAGTGAGTTTATTAAAAGCTGAGGTAGCGCTAACGTGGAGGTGAGTGAGTTTATTATCACGCCCCGTCTAAGGAACCTTTTTTTTAATGATATAAAATTAAATACGATGTCAAATGAATAACATACAACTGTGTACGCGTTGAACTCGAGATCATGATACCTTAACTACATGTTAACCACTTCGTTATAAAATTAAAGAATCGCCGAAAACAATATTACTATTTATATGTTTGTTAAAAACTGATTTTAAGTTGCCAGCTGTTGGCTATTTCTAATGTTTGTTAACTGATAATCACAACACGTCATTGCGATAAAAATATTAGTCTAATGTATAGTAATAATTACAGACTTCATTGTTTATTTGTGGTCCTACTTCCTACGAATTACTTGTAGCATTGAATTGCATAAGTGATCAGCTAAATATTAGGATCCTATAAACAAAACTGGACTATTACGTTGTGTTTAGAGCACACGGTACGGTTGAGTCGTCAAATTTGTGTCGTGGACAAAAAGTAATGTCACATCACCTTTTACTCTTAGACACCAAAACTTCCCACGATGACACAACCCTCCTCCTTGGTTAACACCAACATTCTCGTGGCGTCGTCACCCAACAACTTTTTTTTTTTTAACAATTTATTTTAAACTAAAAACACATTTCATTCATAAATAAAAATACAAATACAAATTTTTAAAAAACAATACACGAAAAAAAAAATTACATCTTAAAAAAATAACAATAATAAAAAAAATCAATGATTAAGGTTTCATAAATGCTCAACGAGATCACGTCGAAGTGCATCGTGAACTTTCCTATCCCGGAATTACTTATTTTTCCTTCTAAATGTCTCACACCGTTCGACCCAAGTACGTCCGAGATTGGCTTCAGGCGGAGCATACATATGGTCATATTCACTAATGTCAAACTTTTGGTCTTCCAATATCATGTTATGTAGTATAATGCAACAATACATGATTCTTTTAAGCGTGCTGACTTGATAAATTCGTGCTGGTTGCTGAATAATCGTCCACCGACCTTGTAATACCCCGAACGCTCTCCCAACGGTCAAATTTTTCAAATTTTCAAAAAAAAAATATCCATAACTCCACCTCATGGCGCGGGCGACGGTGTGGTTGGTTGCGCCATAGGCTCGCGCCGCCGCCCACGCGTCGGCTGGTTATAGCCAGCCCAAAGACGACGACGCCACCCAGGGTACGGTTGGCGTCGCCGTCGCCTCGCGCCGTCGTGGACAGTCACCGTACCCTGCCCTCTTAGCAAGAGCGGTGGTGAAACTTTTTGGAGTGGTGAACGGTGAAGAAGAGCATTTTGATTTTTAATGTTTGTTTGATAAAAAGTGCGGTGAGTGTTATGATTTTTTTCATCGTTTGGCAAAAAAGCGGTGAGCGGTGCTATTTTTTAGGAATATCTAGTTTTTCAATGCTTCTTTTAAGGAGCGGCGACAAATGAGATGTGAACAAATGAACGGTGAGCTATGACAGAGGTATGATAGCTACTGCTCACAGCTACTGTTCACTGCTCCTGCTTACAGCTACTACTCATTGCTACTTCTCGTAGTTACTACTCACTGCTCCTACTCATTTCAACAAACACTCCCTTAATAAATTAGGATCCGAAAGATGCGTTTTGATCTTTAACTAACTTTTTAATCACTCACATATAAAAAGATTTTATATAATAAAAGAATTAGATATTTTTAGAATTTTGGTGAAAAGTAAAGATTGTATAAAAAATAATTATCAAATAACTTGATTTTGACATATAAGCAAAATTGAGTGATGTGATTAGTAGAGAAAAGTTAAAATTGCATCCAATTTAGTCAAATTAAAAATTTTGGTGGAGGAATTTGATGAAAACCCACAAAGGTATATGTGTCAAAATTTGTGAAAATAAAAACTTAAAAAAAGTGAAGATGATTGATAAAATTTTAGTTGTTGAATTTTTAATAAATTAGATGACTTAAGTATAAACTTATAATTTTTCATAACAATTTACAATATAAACAGAATGCCTCCTTAAATTTGATACTCTCTATATTTTATATTTAAAATAACAACATATATGTTATATTAAAAAAATAAACAAGTCACAAAATTATAAATATTCAAATAAAAAAATAAATTATTGTCTATTTTTGTTTTGATACTTAACAAAGTCAAGCAATGCATTCTACGTATATTATTATTAGCATGAATATAAATGTCAAAATGAATGCAGGACCTCTGACATCGGTTTGAGATAGAAAATAAATAGACGGAATTCTACATATTACAACAACATATTTTTTTAAGGTCGTTATGTGTTATTAAACTCACAATGTCTAGAAAATGATAACTAACGTTTTAGTTAAACAAAGTCGAATTCTTTGTGCAACAAATATTTATACAAAATATCAATCAATATTATCTCATAATGAAAAATTATGTAAAACTTCTGGGCGCATGAGCATCGTAACTGTTTAAGTATTTAAAATTTTGATATTGTTTTATCTATACTATTATATAAAGCATTTGGGACCTTCTTAAAATAGCAAGGCTGAAAATTCAGTTTTTTTTCCTACTAAATAAGGCAAGTTGTTGATATTTTCATCAATATTATATACTATAACTTTTTCTAACAACCTTTTGTAACAAACTTTTGTAACAACCTACTTAAATAACATTTTTTTCTTTTAAATTGAAAAATCTTTTTATTAATTTGTTATTTTTATAATCTAATTTCACCATAGTTTCTAAAATTTTATACTCTTTAATTCAATATCCATTTTGCTATATTTTTATTAACTGTTAATTTTTTTTTAATTTAGAGATTTTTTTTCGATTTTTTTACAATTTTAACAATACAAACTTAATGGATAAGAGACTAATATTTGTTAGCTTCAAAAATAATTATGAGTACTCGCCGCCGCATTGCGCGGGTCCATGCTAGTATAATAATATTAAGGATTACAAAATCATGAATTTATAAATCGTGTACATGTAAGGTTGTGTAAGGTTGATGCAAATGGTTTGTTTGTTAATAATTAAGATATAACTATATAGAATAAAAATATCGAAAATAAAAAGAGTATGAAATTCGAAAAATAAAAATTGAGGTGAGTTTATATAAATTTACACGGTGCACAATAAAACAACAACGTAATCATACATATAAACATTATTTTTTTAAAAAATACATATGATATAAATAAAAACGAAATAACGAAATATTACTTAATTTATTCTTTATTTTTAAATCTCATGCGTACACAGACATTAAAACTAGTTACAATAAACAACAAATAAAACAAAACAGTATTATGACGTAAAAAATTACAATAAATATTGAAACTTAACATTAGTGCATCACACGGGTTTTGCAAAACTCGTATATTGAAAAGAGCCTTAATAGCTTTAGTGCAAATTGACTAATAATATAACGTGACAATTTATTGCCACTTATTTTTTGTTAATTTTAAAAAAATTATAATAAAATGAAATTACATCAATTCTTTCACATTTTTATTTCTATCAAACAAAAGAATTTAATCTAATTTCATTTCTCTTATTTCGTTTCTCTCTATCAAACACACTCCTAACGCTAAATGAAAATCGATTCATAATAATTGTTCAAAACCATGTTTATAAATCCACCACTTCCTGTCCACCAGAGTACTCGACTAGTTCTCGTAATATTTACAACTATTACAGTAGAATTTCTTTTTCTTTCCCATACCCGGGTACAAATTAAATAATTAAAAAATAAAACTCGGAGATAAAACATGCCAAAGTTCAGCGATCACTCGAAAAATCATATAGATTTCAAGACTCGGGAACAAATTAATTAAGTGAACACTTTCTATGTTGGATTTCAAATTCATTGCTATTGCAAATCATTTTATGAATCAAAACTCGAATACATACATACAAGTTTACAATCACATTACACGATTGTAACACCCCTAAATGATCAAATGCAGCGAAATAGTACGTGGGGTGTTACTTTTAGTGTGGATCGATAGCACACAGTATATAGAGCAATGATCATCAAATGTCATTAAACCATATCACATGAATTTAATTGTGCAAATTAAGTAAATTGTCTTGAAAACACATTTATTATTATTTGTAGAAATATCCCAACCCGATAATAAACATGAATGCTTCCTATGATGCTGGAATCCAATGCATGCACCTGCTTGCTTTCTTGAGAAAACATAAAAAGTAAAATGTTGGGGTCAACACGAAGTTGGTGAATTCACAGGTTTAGTTATAAAGTAAATATACTGATATGCAAAACACCACGAAGATAGTAGAGCACCAAACTTCCTACTATAGTAGTTCCTATTGCCCTGTAATAGATGTTAGACAATATTTCTCAGGTGCCTATCTGGATCATCCTGATGTGAGACCCTCAGTCCGACAATGAAATAAACATGTTGCTTGGCCTAAGCGTTTCGTGATAGCAAGTCACGCAGGCCGGGTACTGTCAATACCCAAATAGATCTATTTATAACATTTCGCGCTACACTATTAACTATTACAGTCCACGGGAATAAATGGGGCAAACAATAGGCAGTAATCTTTTGTTGTCTGTAAGTGTTTGCATATACAATAATTAAGTATGTTTTCTCTTCCAGTTATAAAACAGTAAAAGATGGGGCCATGAACTCACCTCAGTGATAAAGCAGTGGTAGAATGTCACTAGATATGCTGATATAGTATGATCACGGAGCAGTAAAATTACCTAAGTAATTTATGTGACTCAGTATATGTGCAATAAAATGCACAGATAAATGTAACTGATGAAAATGCATGATCACTAATTAATAAGTTGTTACTATTGTTTAAAGTTAAACTTATAGTAAGTTATCGATAATAATATATTTTTAATTTCTAAAAATATATTTAAATTGTTCGTACGTTAATAGTGCAATTAATTAAATAAATAGATTTTTATTTAATTAAGTGATTGTAAGAAAATAATACGTCTCACCAAAATTCCTTAGTGCTTTTAAATACATTGATATAGTTCGTTCGTTACACAAATGTCGTAAATAAACTCTTATGGTTTATTTAATTTAAATAATTAAAACCACTTAATTTAATTTATATACAAAAAAATATTATTAATGTTTAATTAAATAAATTGTATACTAGTCCTTTTAAAGATAATAGTTTCCAAAATAACCCCTAGGGTTTCGTTTGTTAAACATATTTGCATCGTTAGTCCTTGTCTGTTACATTTGTTTCAAAAAAAAACACCCCTAGGGCTCACAATAGTTACGAAGAGTGTCAAATATAGTCCCTAGGGTTTAATAATTTTGGGAAATTGACAAACCGAGTCCCTAGGGCTCGGTTATAGTTTGTAAAATGGCAAATCTACTCCCCCAAGTCTCGAAAATATTTACAAGACACAAGGGAGATATTCTAGGGCTTTTTATAAGTTTAGGAAACGACCATTATGGTCCTTGTGGTTTATTAAAGTCTCGGTTAAAACAATACATACTCTTATTCTTTCGAAACTGGCAAATTTAGTCCCTAGACTTTACAAAAGTCACGAATTTAATATGTATGTTTTATAATATTACTATTTTGACTAATACTTTCACCATTTGGCAAATTTGGCACGAAAAGACTCTTAATAGTGATTTTGGAGCTAAATGGGCTCGTTAGGCCCATTAGTGGTACAGATTGGGTTTTTGAGTTAAATGGGATCACACTTGGGCTTGTTTAATACTAGTACAAGTTAACTAAAGCCTTCTAAATAATCCAATTAACTACATGGGCCTTATTGGGCTTACTAAATATTCGGCTTATCAAATAAGCCTTGTATAGGCTATGACTTATTTGATTCGTGGATTATATGTGGCTTATGTAAGCTTATAACTTAATTTAAGAATCATCTAACCCTAAGTAATTGTTCCAAGTTAAGTGGCTTACTAGGAAAATGTTTTATACCCGGTTTTAAAGTAAGGCGAGATCTATGGGCTTATATATAGTGTACATGTCTAGCTTGTTAGATCTAGCTTATCTAGGGTTTTAGAGCAAGGTTATTTAGCTAGTTTCCATAGATTAGCTTTAGGTTTAGACGAGATTTAAATGGTATTTCTAGATCTATTGTTAAGCACGACTACTACACACGAATCCAAGCTGTGGGTTTTTAGTGTCCTTGTGACTCGAGTTCTAGCAAGTTTCACGTATGCATGTTCATCTTATCACGTTTTATATAGGTTTCCAAATATGGATACGTGGATTTGCATGTTTATGAAGTATATATGAATGAAAATGGAAATAATATGGATATGGAGGTTTTTACTTACTTGTTTAGTGAAGGTGGTGATGAATGAACGAGACTAGCTAGGATGTTTGTAACAACCCGAACTCTACACGCCTTAGACTCCTTAACCGTGATCTGGAGTACTTTTGCTTGCCTTGATAAACAAGATTCAAGTAAGGACTTGCACTAAATGCCTTTGAGACCAAGATTTGGGATAGTAAATGTGGAGTAAATGTGCTTCGTGTATGTGTGATATGAGATCCGAAAGTGGGAGAGTTATAAGTGAGTTTTGAGGATGTTGAAGTTAAGCTTATACTCAAACTTGGGATATGTGTGTGGTTCGGCTTGTAGACACGACAAGAGAGAAGGATGAGTAAGATTTGGCGATCTTAGGTTAGTACTTAGGTGATTTAGTTAGGGGATTTGTTAGTACTAGGTTTTAAATGCAACAAAGTACATTGCCCCTTTTGGTTGCCCCTTTAGCCGTCGCATACAAGTCAAGGGGATAAGGATGATGTTTTGTATAGTGCTAAGTTTAATGAGGAAGTGTTGTACATGTTTAATTTAAAGTCTAGTGTAAGCTTGTAAAGTTTTAAGTTAGCGTAAATGTGATTTATGTAGTATTCGGCTAGAATAAGGTGTCTAGGGTAGTTTTAGGTTCAAGTCGAGTGATTTGGTAGAGTTATTAGGAGTTTAGGTAATGTAGTGTGAGTGTAGATTCGAGTCTAAGTAGATTTGGTTAGGTTCTAGGGTTTTTGGTGAAAGTATAGTCATAAATAAATAAATGTATAGTTTTATTTATTTAAAGTGTAAAACACTAAGTAAAATGTTATACATTTGTTAGGTACAAAATTATACTATGACAATAGCTTTTGTTGACTTGAAGTAACACTTATAGTGTATAGAAAATATATAGGATATATATACTTTGTAGTGATGTGGTACTAGATAATCGTTATTAATTGTGATCATGGTTTTAGATTTTTATAAACTTAAAATGATACATGAATATGCTCATGTGTTTACAGGTGACTTAATAGTCCTAAAAATGATTTTCTGTAGGTTCTGTATGCTCATAAAGATGTAATCATACTTGATGTTAAGTGAAATGTAGTATGCATGTATGCTCATAAAAATGTAGTCATACATGTTTTTCATGTGATTCCATGATTGAATACTCACAATCATAATGTACTGTTTAAAGTTTTTGTTGCTCAAATGTTTCAACTGTTCCTAGATATGATAAATTGCCCAAAGCTCTAGTGATCAAAATGATGTATGCTCATGTATGATGCATATGATTGTACAAAGTTTCATGCATAGGTGATTATATATATATTATGAGGTGACGTGTACAATGATGTCATAGTCAAAACCTGAAAACTGTAGGTTTTACTACGATACCATAATAGAGAAAACACACTGGCACTAAAACAAACTTACTCATATAGGGGACATGTGCCTCATGTAATGCAAGTTTTACTAATATGACAACAACCTTGTCATATGTCTACTAGTCTTATATTGGCCGAAACTCGAGGCCTTCTACAATCAGGCCAGACATTGTTCCTTCATAACTTATAAACTTCAAATTCACAGGAACACAATCATTTTCAACTTCATCCCTTGAGTTATATTGCCATACATTGACCTCCATCCATCCATCTTCCCTTTGTTTTGAAACCCGAGTGATATCATGTATATTCCATGAGCTTGGGGATGTTAAATATGTAATTTGAGCTTCTTTGTTTTCTTGGTGAAGTAAGTCAACTACTTTCACTAGACATTCTAGTCCATGACTATTTCCAGTAATCTTGAATACTAGGAAGGGTACAAGTTATACAATAGCATCGTACTTATTAAAATGTAACGACTTTAAACACTTACAATTTAATCGTTACACATTACCAATGAACTTTCAAATTTGATCCGTCCTTACCAATATGACCATAAAATGATTGTATAACCCTTATCTTTTTTTTATATAATTACATATATGCCACGTTCACCCTTTCTCTCACCTTCACTGTAAAAGCATGTTTGATATAGTGGAAATTGGCTTTGGTATCAAATTTATGAATAACCACAACCCATTTGCTTAATCAAATTATTGAAATATTAGCAACAATGACTAACATTCTTCCTTGTATTTGTCAACCCATTTTCGTAATATACATATCTATTAAGTTAATCACTGACATAAACAAAGATATAAATGCCAGCATATATTCTTTCCGAAACAAAGTCCAACATATTTTGTATAAATTATAAGATCTCAAAAATACATTTATGTAGTTTTCATTGTATTATTAGGCAAGGAAGAAGAGAAACTAAGAACACAAGGAGACAATAATAACAAATTGACGAATGATTTATAGAAGAGGACCAGATCACACGATGAAAAAAACATAAAAAATTAAAGGCCAGATGAGATAAAGGTAGCAAAAACACGAGCCCTGGAATCAACTATGAATCCTTACCCTTTTGATGCCTTTCAGATATGGCCAATATCTATATATGATTTCCGTTCCGCAAATAAAAATTTGTGTAGCAAACACCGATTTTGGCTTCTTCAAAAATGGAGAAGAAAGCTCGGAATGTAATTCTACATCCTTATTCAACGAGAATCATAATCCTTTTATACCTCATGCCCGTGCAATGCACATTTACCTCATGCCCGTTCTAGAGTGCCTAGATCTATTTCCTTTATAAGATTTTTTTTGTTGTTATTTCTCTCTATTATATATTATGTTTGAATTTTAAAAATAGTAATGATAAATCATACATTGATTATTGAATAATGATAGAACAATGCGTTCTATTTTTTTAATATACTTTATTAATTTTGGATCTGAATTTTTTCTTGCAATATAAAATGTTAAAGAAGACAAGGGTATTACAGTTATTTCAAGGTCATATTGATAAAGAGAGAACAAATTTGAAAGTTAATTGGTAATGTGTAGTGATTAAATTGTAAGTATTTAAAGTCGATACATTTTAATAAGTACAATGGTATTATATAGTTTTTACCCTACTAGGAAACATTCATATTCTGTATTTTGTGAGAACATGCGACTTCCAATCATGTATCTGATGCCGAATGCTTGTTGTTTGCTTATTTAACAAGTTGAGATATAGAATTCATCCACATTCATTGTACTGAATTATATTTTAGAGTAATAAAATTTATCGAAAAATCCCTTTAAAGAATGAGATATGCTATATTCTTTTTAGTTTAAATCATATTTCTTTCCCGCCTTGTAAACATTCAAGAAGCACGAAATATTGTTCAACTTCCGAATAGGTCTTTGTTCATTTTTGTATTATTAAGCCTAGCTGAACTGAAATTTTTAGTCTTGTTTTTCAGTTTCTCTGCTATCTATACTACATCTAAACTATTGTATGCACTCTTTCTTCTATAAATGCACAAAAAATAACTAGTACAACGAAAGCAACATGATATACATCATTTTAATAAACCAACTCAAATATGATTTAAGTAATACAAGTTCAAAAGCCAAATGTACAATTGTTAGTATAAAATAATTAAAAAAAATTATTACCATTATTTTTCTAAATTAATTTTAATGAATACATGTTATAAAATATATTTTACAAATACACCTTAATTAATATATTAAACACCCTAATAATTAATATTTAAAAAATACCTTTAAATGTTAATATACATATTGTACAACTATTAAAACATAAAAAAAACTTTATATAACTTACAAGTTGGTGGTACATATGATTTTAAAATTGGACCAAATCAATGGGTTTGATAAAAAATATTGGAGAAAACCGGCCGAAATCTATACAAATAAACGAACTAGACTTTACCGAAATCATTTTTTTACATTCTTCCAATTAATCATAAGGTCATCGTCGCGACATCGCGCAAATACCCTGCTAGTATAAACTAAAGTGAAAATATCTTTGGTGTTCTTAAAAAATCCGAAGACATTAGTAGTGCTAATCTGTCTTAAGTAAGATTGTTTGCACATAAAAGATTTTATGTTCAAGTTTAAAAAAAATAAAGTCCGAAGCCGACCTAACAATAAGACGTAACGAACACTTTTTCAATGGTATAAAATAAAATACGATGCCAAAATGAATAAAATACAACTGTGTACGCGTTGAACTCGAGATCGTGATACCTTAACTTAGAGGTGGCAAAATGGGCGGGCGGGCGGGCACGGGCAAAAAGTGCCCATATGTATCAAACTGGGCTAGATTTGCCACCTCTACCTTAACTACATGTTTTTTTTTTTTTTTTTTTTTTTTTTTTTTTTTTTTTTTAACTACCTTAACTACATGTTAACCACTCCGTTATAAAAATATAGAATCACCGACAAACGATATTAAAAGAACCGCTAATTGCTAATATGATTGCTATATATCATATTAAAAACTTATTTTAAGTTGCCAGCTGTTGGCTATTTCTATGTTTATTAATTGATAATCACATTCACAACACGTCATTACGATAAAAATATTAGTCTAAAGTATAATTTGTTTATTAAGTTGTCAATCATATTATATTATTTTACAATCTAAAAGCCAACTCATACTTGGAGCAATGTTTTTTTTAAGCTCAATGGATGAGCTAGTTGAATGCCAATTTTTGTGTATTGTCAAGTTGATAATGATATCTGATCACATAAATGTTTACCTTAAAGCGATGAACCTGTAATTTGTGGACCTATACGAATTATAGAATGTTTGTAGTATTAAATTGCATAAGCGATCAGCTAGAAATTAGGATCCTGTAAACAAAACTTGACTATTATGTTTAGAGAGAAGCAATGTTTTCAGACCCGGGTCGACCCGGCCGAAAAAACGGGTCATATTGACCCGGGTTTCATATTTTCGAAACCCGGCTTGACCCGGCGGGTTTGGGGTGACCCGGGTCAACCCGGTTCTCAAGACCCGGCCGGGTTTCGAATTTTTCGGGTTTTTTTAATTTTTTTTTTTTAATTTTACGTATTTGTGATGAAATTTTATTTTTACATATTATTTTGGTTGATAAACAATTTATATTTTCAATATACGTAAGTTTTTGTAGTTTTTATAAGTATAATTTTGTTAATTATTAAAAATATAAAAAAAAATACTTTTTTTTAGAAAACCGGGTTGACCCGGGTCGACCCGGGTTGACCCGGACCCGGCGACTCGACCGGGTCAATCTAAGACCCGGGTTTTAAAACATTGGAGAGAAATGCAAAAATCATCCCTGTGATATGTCGAAAAATCGAGTTACATCCTTCGTTAACTTTTTGGACAACAGTCATCCCTCCGTTAGTGTGCGGGGCACAATACATCCCTCATGGACTAACGGTGCAAATTTTTTCTCGTTAAAAATTAACAAAATTTAAAAGAGAGGGTATTCTTGTCTTTTTCCTTTCCCAGGGATTTATTGTGAACTTTATCATAAATAGTTTCCAAAAAAAATGTATTTTTGAAAAAAAATTATTTTCAGAAAAAATAAGTTTTATTTTCTCGAAAAAAATTTATTTTCGAAAAAAAAATTATTTTGGGAAAAAAAAGTTTTATTTTCTAAAAGATAAGTTTTATTTTGGAAAAAATATGTTTTATTTTCGGAAAAAAATTTTATTCTCGAAAAAATATGTTTTATTTTCGGGAAAATTTTTTTTAGCGAAACAAAAATTCTGAAAAAAGAATTTAATTTTTTTTGAAATATAATTCTTTTTTCTCGAAAAAGAAGTTTAATTTTTTGAAAAAATGTTTGTTTCGAAAAAAAATAAACTTTTTTTTAAAATTTTTGGTTTCGAAATATTTTATTAATTTTCTAAAAAAGATTTATTTAAAAAAAATTATTCTTGAAAAAACTTGTTTCAAAACAAAAAATTATTTAAAAAAAAAAGGTTTTATCTTTTTCTAAAAAGAAAAAAAACATTTAAAAAAAAAAATAAATTTTTAAACCAAATTTGTTTCGAAAAAATATTCTTTTTTTCTTAAAAAATATTGTTTCGAAAAAAGAAATGACTTTTTTTTTAAAAAAAAAGTCTATTTCTTGTTAAACTGTTTTTCGAAAATAAACTTTTTTTCGAAAATAAACTTTTTTTTTCAAAAATTAACCATTTTTTCGAAAATAAAACTTTTTTCCGAAAATAAAACATAGTTTTTCGAAAATAATTTTTTTCCGAAAATAAAACTTTTTTGTCGAAAATAAAACTTATTTTTTAGAAAATAAAACTCTTTTTTTCTGAAAATAATTTTTTTTTTCGAAAATAAATTTTTTTTCGAGAAAATAAAACTTATCTTTTCTGAAAATAATTTTTTTTTCAAAAATAATTTTTTTTTTGAAACTATTTATGATAAGGTACAATATATCCATGGGAAAGGAAAAAGACAAGAATACTCTATCTTTTAGATTTTGTTAATTTTTAACGAGAAAACATTTGCACCGGTAGTCCATGAGGGATGTATTGTGCCCCGCGCACTAACGGAGGGATGGCTGTTGTCCAAAAAGTTAACGAATGATGTAATTCGATTTTTCGACATACCACAAGGATGATTTTTGCACTTCTCTCTTATGTTTAATAGCAGAGTGTAGTAGTGTGCTACTATATAAAATCAGATCGAGAATGAAGCAAGCCATCTCAACCACAAGGCTGCTAAAGTAAAGGCCGTTATGTAGGGCTGAACGAGAGACTGAAATACTTTAACTACAGGTTAAACATTGATTGATCGAAATACTTTAGTTTCAGATTACCCGCAATCGTAACACACGATATCTTTTTAGTTTATCTTTTATTAGTTTCTTAATCAGTCACAACACGTTAGTGCTATAAACAAATATTAATCATGTTGATAATCATATACAGCAGATTTCATTGTTTATTAAGTTGTCGATCATGTTTAGTAATTTAGTTGTCGATGAGTTTGAAGTCGAAAGATGCATTTTGATCTTTAATTAATTTTTTAATCACTCACATAAAAAACAACAAACAAAACAAAACACATGAAAAAAGTTCAACAATCACTAGTAAAATCATATAGATTTCAAGACTAAAGACATGATAGAACATGGCAATCTAATTAAGTGACACTTTCTATGTTGGATTTCTGATTCATTGCAATTGCACATCATTTTATGAATCAAAACTCGAATACATACATACAAGTTTACAATCACATTAATGCAAGTTTTACTAATGTGACAACAACCTTGTCATATGTCTACTAGTCTTATATTGGCTGAAACTCGAGGCCTTCTATAATCAGTCCAGACATTGTTCCTTCATAACTTATAAACTTCAAACTCACAGGAACACAATCATTTTCAACTGCATCACTTGAGCTAAACTGCCACACGTTAACCTCCATCCATCCGTCTTCCCTTTGTTTTGAAACCCGAGTGATATCATGTATATTCCATGGGCTTGGGGATGTTAAATATATAACTTGAGCTTCTTTGTTTTCTTGGTGAAGTAAATCAACTACTTTCACCGGACATTGCAGCCCATGACAATTTTCAGTAATCTTGAATACAAGGAAACATGCATATTCTGTATCTCGTGACAACATGTGACTTTTAATCATGCATTTGATACCGAATGTTTGTTGTGGTAAAAGCTCAATCACCTTGTGGAATCTGCATCAAGTGATTACATACTCTTAGTTGTATGTCAGAGTGAGAATGTATTGAAGTCAGTCAAAATGCAAACCTGGATTCAGCTGATGGTTTTAATGTAAACAGCCCCATATTAGAAGAGTCGTACACAGCCGCCTCTGCTGAAACTATAAGATAGTCTTTTCCATTTATTTCACTTGTTAGGCTGGACACCTGCTCCTCAACAGTTAACAAAAATAAATTGTTAAACAACATCAATGACAAATTTTGTCTAAAATAAAGTATGGACCTTTTCCTCATCGCCATCATAGTTCATTGGGGTTTGATGCACCTGATCTGCATTCAAGTCTGAATATGAGACAACTTCTTGGACTTCCTTTAACTTCACAATTTCTTCCTGTTTTACCTGTAAAAATATTGTAAGACCATGTTATACACATTAAAATTAATTAATAGTTGTAAAATGTTTTCCGTGTATTCATCTCCGTTATAAACGAAAGACTGTATAAATGTATAATGGGAAGAGAATATTATTTTAACTTGCCTTGTCAATGGCTCGAAACTCAATGCCTTCCACATAGATCACACCATCTCCGCAGTAGTATGGTGAAAAGCTCTCTAGTAGAAACTTATAAGCGACATGTTCCTTGTGAGTCAAAAATCTGCACAACTCAATCATCATCCAGTCGTCGTCCCTCGGTGTTGCAAAATATGCATGTAAATGTTCATTTTCCATTCTATACTTTAAGTTGACATAAGTAGTTTTACTTGAAAACTTTCTTAAATTGCCAAATTTAAAGACTAAATGAACACCATAAACAGTATTCAGAGATAAAAATTGACCACTCGTCTGGACATCGATCATCAAATTTGAGATATCTGACATCTCTGCAACTTCCTTAAACCTGCGCATATTATCACATATTGAAATTCTTAGTCAGAGCCTCTTTCTTTCCCCACATTTACAAATCTATTGACAGTCGCAAACACACATAGAGAGAATGGGAAGAACCTTGACTCCGGATGAAATTTCCATTTATTAGGGAAACACTTTGTGTATGAAAAAATTCTTGCTGATGTCATTTCGTTTATATCTCCATTATCACTAAGTGAAACCGACTGTTAAGAACAACAAACAAATCAAACTAAATTTCTGTAATTTGTAAACGCCTGTATAATATTAACTTATCCCTCACACGAACTGCTACGATACTTAAGACCCAGTGTCAGAAATTTTGGGTCCTGTTATTATCTATACTAGTTTATAAAGCATTTGGGACTTTCTTAAAAAAGGAAGGCTGAAAATTTATACTTTTTTTCTTACTAAATAAAGCAAGTTGTTGATATCTTCATCAACATTATACACTATAACCCTTTCTAACAACTTTTGTTAAATAACATTTTTTCTTTTAAATTAAAAAATCTTTTTATTTATTAATTATTTTTATAATCTAATTTCACCATATTTTCTAAAATTTTATGCTCTTTAATTCAATATCCATTTTGCTATATTTTTATTAACTATTAATTTTTTCAAAAATTTAGACGTTTTTTTCGATTTTTTACAACTTTAACAATACAATTTAATGGATAAGAGATTAATATTTGTTAGCCTCAAAAATGATTATGAGTACTCGTCGCCGCATTGCGCAGGTTCATGCTAGTTATTACTAAATACATGTTAACATGAAAAAATTGAGTAAAATTACCAATACCAAAAGTGAAAGGTACATGAAACATATAAATACAAAATAATTCAAACATATGAGAATGATTACCACTTTGCCTTGTTGAAGAAGGATTCCTTTACGGAACATGTTGTAAAGATCCTCTTTCTTTTTGGATGAATAGATTTCAGGTGATATTGACATTCGGATTATTTCTCTATAGTCTTTAGGCAATCTCGGCTCCCATACTTGATTATCCTCCTGTATATTTATCAGGCAATTAAATATCACATTCAAACAGGCGTTTACACATAATATCTACATCCTGTAAATATCTTTGCTTCTCACTTTTGTAGATTATATCGCTTCTTACTTTCATAATTTATTTGATTTGTTACTAGGAAAAGGTACTTTAGTAGATTATCCAACGATATCATCAACTTATTTGATTTGTTTCTATGTTAAAGGTGTGCATATGAGTTGCGTGTAAAACAATGAAAACACTTACTTGGAAGTCCAATGCTTTCTTGAGTTGTACTATCACCTCGCTTATTGTTGGTCGTTTCTCTCTCTCATGTTGTATGCACCAAAAGGCAGTCCTAGAATAGGCAATTAATGATTCCGGCACAATTTTTTCCTTCATATGGTCAAGCACGATCTCCTTAATGGTTCCTTCATTGTAATGGTGTTTAGCTAAAACGGGTAGAGGCATACCCTCGTGGCTTTCATATGCATGTCTCCCACGTAATATCTCAAATAGAACCACACCGAATGAGTAAATATCAGATTTTTTAGTTAAAAAACCTGTACTCTCATATAGTGGGTCTAGATATCCGAGGGAGCCAACAACATTGTCGATCACGTGAATCTCCTGAGATATTGGCATTTTTAAAGCACGCCCAAAATCGGAAATTTTGGCTCTCCAATCACCATCTAGTAGTATGTTACCACTATTGATGTCCCTATGTATCACAGTTTCTTGAGTTTCAACACCTCCATGAAGGAATTCTAATCCACTTGCAACATCAATGACGATTTCAAGACGTTTATTCCAGGTAAGATCATGACTGCCCAAGTGGAGATCGAGACTTTTATTGGAGGCATACTCATAAACAAATATACGTTCGTCATCTTCTTCGCAATAGCCTAGGAAGCCAATTACATTCTTATGTTGACAACCCAAAAGAATATCTAGCTGGGCCAAAAATTGTTGTTCTCCTTGATCTGTATGTATATCTAACCGTTTAGCAGAAATGAATATCTCTCCTTTAGCATATACGACTGTTCCTTTGTATATTGTACCCGAAGCTCCACGTCCAATGATATTGTGATCACTGAAGTCATCTGTGGCCGATCTTATGTCTTTTAAAGAAACTATTAGTTTGTCCTTGCGGTTTACCTGAGAATCATGACATATTCAAATCAAGACTACAACTCAAAAATACTGTAATTTTATTCTTAAACTCTATTAAATTTGTATCTATAAACTTTCTACATCAAACTAGGTTTTAAATATGGAAAAAGATTGGGAGACCTAAAACCCATGCCTATTTATGTCTAACTTATGTGTCATTAGTTTATTGAATTGTGAAGATGTGGGCTCTGTTTATAAAACCAATGAATTGGTGCCACACATAGTTAGGCATGAAGCAGATCTTATAAGCCTGTCCACACCTAAACTTTAAATACAATATCAAGTCACTTTACTAATTAAAAGGGAAAAGATGTTTGATGGCGTAATTTCTTTCTGATTAACCATCGTTGAGATGAAAAGGTCCGTAATTACCAATCTCAGTTAATGATAAGATGGACAGCCAAAGATTGGTTCAATTGTCAAAAACTTCATACTGGTGTCAAAGATTTTTTTGTTTATTTGATTCGTTGTAAATTTGTGAACTAAAGTTACACTGTCTAACTTGATTCGCGATTTTGTAAATCCATTTAAAAATAACTATATTTTTTAAATCAGAGTTATATCAAAATAATATAATCATAAATTATACGGAGTAATAGACTTACTTGAAAGTTTAATACTGTCTCAAGTTCCCGGATGATAGCTTCTGTTGTTGGACGCTTTTCATGAGTTTCTGAAATGCATTCATACGCGAGCTTTATAAATTTCTTCAGTGATTCTTGATTAGGTCCTCTGTTTAGAGTGAAATTGTTTTTATCAATTTCTTTCTTTAACAAAGGGTCTATCATATCACTTATTGCTCCCTTATTGAACCATTCTCGAGCAAGAGGTGCAATCCCGAATTCATTTTCCTCGGTGTAAGCAGAATCATAGGCCATGTTCCCGGACAGAATCTCGACTAGAACAACTCCGAAAGAGTAAACATCCGATGCCTTTCTCAACACACCTGTTGTCTTATATTCTGGATCTAGATAATAACGTGTGCCTGCAATCGTTGTTAAGTGAATTGCTTGTTGATTTGCAGGAATGAGTTTGGCGAGTCCAAAGTCAAAAATCTTAGCCTCCCAATTCTTGTCTAACAGAATGTTACTGCTTTTTATATTACGGTGTATTATGTTTTGTTTATGAATGTAATTCAATCCCCGTGCCACGTCAATGCATATGTTGATTCTTTGCAACCAAGTAAGAGGAGGTATATCACAGCTTATCAAATTATCATCAAGACCTCCATACGATGATGCATGCTCGTAGATAACTATCCTTTCATCTCCCTCCGTACAAAAACCAAGAAGAGAGACTACGTTGTGATGCTCACAACGAGTAAGAATTTCAATTTCTGAATCCGGCCCTATTTCATCATGCTCATCTTCTGTAGCGTATAGCCGTTTTATAGCTACAGTGCTGTTTCTCTTTGGAAGGTCATCTATAGTCTTCTCATATGTTGACAATAACTTTTCACGATCAAAATGGTCAAGTTCAGCTCTATACACCTCAGCAAAACCGCCTTTACCAGTGCGGTAATTTATATAAAAATCATGGGTGGCCAATTTTATACCACTGAGTGGGATCTCCAAGTGTTTCATCACCTGTAACATTGTGTGTTAAAGGACAAAGAAGCGTATTGTGATACATGTATATGTAAGAGCATGAGCGATGAATCAAATTTTTTATGATCATTAACTGATTTGTTCCATAATTAGTATATAACGCTTAATGTCAAAAACTCAAAATCTTTCAATGGTCTTTATATTGAAGGCATTATAACTAATTAACAGTTTGATCACTCACATTTGTTGCAATAAAATATAGATGTAATTGAACAGTAATTTATCAATAAATAAATTCTAACATTCAATCAACACAAGGGCACGTGTTATGTTGCTGCATCACCACCCAACCCACATAACAAATCAACCTTCTATGATTGTTGGTGTCTACTGTCTAATGATTATAATCTCTTTCAAAAGGAGATAAGAATTAATCAAGGGGTAACAGGTGCTCTTAAGTTATTTGATGATTCGGTCAACAATATGTGCCAAGAAGAACGAAGAAGTGATGACTGAAAAAGTTCCGTTTCATTATCAACTGATTTTCAAAGGACCAAGCCCAGTCATTACTATCATTGGTTATTCCTATATTCATCATTCTTGTTTTGTTTGTTTTTTTTTTTTTTTTTATGTTTCAGTTATTATAGTTTTTCAATATTAAAAAAAAAATTATTGTTCAGGATACTTTGGGTTATCCTTCGGATACTTTGGTTATTCGTAAAAAAATGGGTACTATGGGGGATACTTTGGTTATTCGTAAAAAAAATCAGGGTACTATGGGTTATCCTTCGGATACTTTGGTTATCCGTAAAAAGTAGGGATACTTTGGTTATCCTTCGGATACATTGGTTATCCGTAAACAAGTAGAATAGGGGATACTTTGGGTTATCCCGTGTTATTTTGGTTTATTCTTTTCTTTTGTTTTCTAGGTTATTTTTCTTCAGTGCGAGCTTTCGTGATTTCATCGCTCGGACTGCGGGGGAGTATTAGTAGATAAATATGGTTCGACCCGATTTGTGGGTTCAGGTCCATTAGAGTTTCCAGTATTTATACTCTATAAATACCTGATGAATAAACTTGTTAACCCATGGGGTTTACTATCTACCAAATTCATCTAAAACCATAATCACATCCACCGGCTCAAAGAGATCAATGGGCCTTAGGTTCTGGTTGATTTAAAGTGGATGATTTATGATTGAGTTAATATGAGTTTTGAATTAAATGAAAAAAGAGAAAATTAAAATAAGTTATAATAATATATTATATATAATGAGTATATTTTATAATACAATTTAAAAATATTGAAAATAAATTTTAAAAATAAAAAAAAGAAGAGAAATGGTTGGAGAGAGAAACTATCAATTTGTATAAAATTTTTAATACATTTATTAAACTACTCTCTCACACAACCTTTTTTATTAAACTAGACTAAATTTCAACAATTTACCAAAATAAATCATGATGTATAGACATGTGCATCACGACTCACAAGTTTCATGCATCATGGTGCACCACTCATTTTGTATGCAACTATGCATCATGGTGGACAAGAATTATGCATCAAACATATTTGTATACATACTTGATAGTGCACCACTCATTTTGTATGCATCATGGTGCACAAGATTTATACATCAAACACATTCCTATGCATACTTATGGTGCACCTCATTTTGTATGCATCATGATGCACAAGATTTATGCATCAAACACATTACTATGCATACTTGATGGTGCACCTCTCATTTTGTATGCATCATGATACATAAGAATTATGCATCAAACACATTCGTATACATACTTGATTGTGCACACTCGAGAAAGTTTTATTTTGCTATGCATCATGGTGCATAAGTAAGTGCATAGAGTTTCGAAATCACAACATAATGCATGTATGCACTACATGTGCATCACGCCGCACACATGCTTCCTTTTGCTAGTAAAATAAATCAAGTGCACAAATATGCCTTCCATGGCGCAGAATGCATCATGGTGCACAAACACATGCATCATAGCGCACTAATTCTTCCCTTCCCAATAAAATAACCAAACGCACAAACATGGATTATGCAGCACGGCGCACACACTGCATCACGGTGCACAATCATATATGCATCACGACGCATAACATTGTGCATCACCTTTCGCTTGCTAGTAAATTGAACGAAGCGCACAATTGTGCCCCACGACGCATAACAATTTAAAGAATGCATCAAGACGCATAGCTAGTGGCGCACGAGGTATAATATGCGCCATGATTTGTAGCCTTCGGATATGACACGTATCTTTCATCTAACGAACATTTTCAAAAAGTCAATTTTCGTAAAAGTTACATGCATCGACTATTTTCGTAAAAGGTCTAAAAAACCATTTAAGAAATCTCCTCAAAAAATTTATGCATCCTTATTGTCAAGGGCATGAGACCAACATTAAATGCTACTGTACTATTTTTATACCAAACAGGCAAATTTTGGTTTCATCCTAAACCTTTGGTTCAAAAACCTGAAACTAAACGAGCACTTAAATTTGTGACATCAATCACCAACCTAAAACCTCAAACGCATACACCACACAAGAATTCAAGGTGTCGTAATTTTAGGATTGTTAAACAAAACGACACAATTGCATGCGGTGAGTTAATCCTAAATTGTTTCGTAACTTTATCAAGCATAATTATATAATCTATGATAATTTTAGATTTTAGGATTTTATAGGATTTTAATTTTTTGCAAAGTATATGATTTTTCACATCAATCTGTGATTGAATGTGTGATGTTGTCTAATAGTTAAAAGAATGGTGGAAAGGGAAAAAGGTCGGAGAAAAGTGCATTCAACTTTTTCGGTTTTCGATTATGAGATGCTTGAGGAGAGAGTGATGGATTTTAATATGGGGCGGTTTCGACGTGTCATATGGCTCAAATTAGTGGTCTTATTTCTACTAAGGTCAACTTTCATCCTAATTTATTATGTAACATTCTTACGTTGTGAGCGTTTGTATATATGTGTTTTTACTTACAGAGCATGGATTGCCACATCAAAGGAACGAATTGGCTGGGAAGCTATTGGGTGGTATTTTAACACTTGCTTTTTAAATGTGTGGTTGTGGAGTTATCTAGGAGTGAGGAAGGTACTTTTTCTTTTAATCATTTGTACTTAACTTCTTGCGTTTTTTTTAAGTGAGGAAAAGATGGTTATTGAGTTGTATTTGCTTATGAGTCCACAGATTGAGTTTTTTTAGAACGGTAATTGTTAGTGGTTAGTGGGTCGAGTCGTGCAATGACATCCAAGCGGAAGAATGTCTTCTTCGAACCCTCGCCTAGTTATGTTAGTCGTTAGACTCCTTATCCGATTCACTTGAAAGGCTCTTGGCAGGTCTTGAACCCAAGACCTCCAGGAAACCTCCCCCAAGTAAATCACTTGGTGGAACCTTGGTGACTGAGCTAAGCCAGTTGGTTTGAGTCCACAGATTGAGTAACTAATAGTTACTTTATTATAGGCAATTAAGAATAAGCAGTTTATATCTGGCTACTTTTTCCTTAACTTTTATTTGTTAAACTTTGATGAGATATACATACTTTGGGATCAGAGATTGATTTACTAGCGAAACTGAGATTTTGGTATATGTGTTTTAGTATTGTATACTAGAGATATGGAAATTGATGTTTTTACGATATATTTGTGTGTCTTTTTTACTCTATATGATGAATGCTTATACCGAATTACACTTTTGTTTGCATCAATTTGCGAGCTCAGGATGTGGAGATTAATTGGAACTTTTTGGCGAAAAGGTCACCTACGGGAGCAGAATAAAGTGATATCAATATCAATTTGTTAAAATTCACTTGTTAGTCTGATATTCATGTTTTCAGGGACTAATGTTGCCAATGTTGTTATTCAGGGACTTATGTTGGAATTATGCTAAAGCTATGTTGGACTCTTGATTGTGGGCTTAAGGATTGCTGGGCTTTTACTTATTGAAGGCACATCCATGTGTTGGGTTTATGACCGTTGGTCAAAGAGTGTATAATACCCTAACTCTTCAGAGTTAGGGTTAAGGAAGCTTTGTGTGTGTTTTTTGCAGCCATCAATGGCGTCTCAACACTCTCTCTTTATTTCTGTTTAAATCATCTCTTTATTTTGTTTTAATATTTGTAAGACTATTATAAAGTTAGATAATAGATCAATACCAGTTTAATCCGTGGTGGATTTTATTTTATAAACTATCTCTTTCAGTTTTGATCTCTTTATGTTAATAAAAGTGTTTGAATCATCATATCTACTTTTTCTACATGGTATCAGAGCCTGGTTTACGAATCAGACTCTGTTATTGTGAAATTTTTTTTGATAAAATCTTTTCTTTTGATACTGGCTTTCAAAAATTGTTTTTCCTTTGATTCTGCTATTGAAATAGCTTTATACTCTCTCGATTTACAAAACTCCCAATTTTTTGAAAAAATTAGGGTTTGACCTTTTTTGGGGATCTTTTGATTTAAAGGTTCCGGTGACTTATTGGTGGTACTTTTGGGACTCTTGTGGTATTATCTTACTCATAAGTGGTAAATCCCTAATTTTTCAAAAAAAATTAGGGTTTACTATTTGTGATATGTTCTTGAGGTTTCCTGGTGTTATTTGGCTACGTTGGTGACAGATTCGCTGGCTTTTTTTTATTTTCCCTAATTTATTTCCCTTGAAGGAAAAAATTAGGGTTTGTCATTTGGAGGTTCTGATATCTTCTAGACTAAGGGTCCGTTTGGTTTGAAGCCGGGTTTTACTTTGGGTGTGGGTTTATAAAGTAGAGGGTTTAGGATTGTGTAAGATTTATATTTGATATAGGATTTATTAAATGATGTGAGAAATAAAATAAAATTTATTTATTTTAAATATAAAGGAATATGTGGTTTATATTTTTTTAATTATTGTATAGCAATATAAAATAAATATAAAATAAATAAACAAGTGGCTCACAGGTTTTATGAAATAAAAAATAAAATTGCTATGCCTTTTATCTCAAAACCCACCTAGTGGGTCAGGCTATACAAGTTGGAAGAAAAGTGGCGCGTCAAGCTAAGCTAGTGATACCAAACAACAAATTACATGCCTATCACAGTCTAAACCGGGTAAAAGAGAGGTACCAAACAGACCCAAAGTGAATCTAGAAATATGAGATCGATCATGCTTATATTTGGGTCTCACTGTAACACCTCTCATACTCTCTCTTTTGTATTGCTATTTGATTTATCTACTTATTTGTTTAATTTATTGGGTTGGTTGCATTTACTTTTTTGACCTCTTATTTCTGGATCCTCACTCATTGCTTGCCCTTGACCTGCCACCCTTGATTATTTTGGAAGCTTGGGAACTTAGTTGGTAGTGTTGTGAGTTATTTTATTACCCCTTTGACCCTTCACCATGGCTGACCATGTTGATGAGTCTGTTTATGGTGATGATAATACTTTGAGTGTGACTGATCCAGTCACACTCATTAGTAAATTGGACTTGAGAGACCCCTTACATTTGCACCCCAATGATACTGCTGTGTTGACTGTTGTGAGTGTTAAACTTAAAGGTACTGAAAATTATCAAGTTTGGGCCAATGCTATGTTGTTAGCTTTTGAAGAAAAAACAAAATTGGTTTTATTGATGGGTCTTGTAAAAGGTATATAACCGATGAAGTTTTGGAAAAACAATAGGATAGAGTCAATGTTGGGTTCTTGGGTGGATTTTGAACTCTATATTTGATGAATTATTTCTTGGTCAAATCTTTTCTAAAAGAGCTATGCATGTTTGGAATGAACTTAAAGAAACTTACCATAAAGTTGACGGGTCTGTTATTTTCAATCTTCATCACAAGATTAACACTCTTAAGCAAAATGGATCTAATTTGTCTGATTATTACCATAAATTGAATGCTTACTGGAAATAGTATGATGTTATGATTGAGTTCCCTAATTGTGTGTGTTCTGCTTCTGGTGAATTTAAAGGCATAATCAGTTGTTAAAACTTATGCAATTCTTGATGGGTTTGGATGACTCTTATATGAGCATTAGGAGCTCTATTCTCTCTAGAGAAACATTGCCTGATGTTAAGGGTGCCTATGCTATAATTTCTAGTGAGGAATCTCACAGGTTAGCATATGGTACTCTTGTTGGATCCTCTCAGAGGACTCAGACAGCAGCTTTTTTGTCTAATGAGCCTGCTAGAAACAATTTTCAAAGGAACCAGACCACTAACAATGGTAATTTTAGACCTAACTTTGGTAACAATGGCAGTTTTAGACCTAACTCTCTGACCATTAGATTTAGACCTAATGCTCCTACTAATTCTGTGTTTAGACCTTATGGTAATATTAATTCTGAGATTGTTTGTGAGAATTATGGTTACAATGGACACAACATTGATAGATGTTTCGAGATTATTGGTTACCCTAGTAACTTTTGAAAGAAAAAAAGGGGGTCAAGGTAACAAGGGTAAAAATGTCTCCAACAATTCTGTTGGGACATCCTCTTCATCTAGTTTCAGTGATGATCAACTTGCTACTTTGATCTCCATGTTTAAAGAAAACAAGGGAAGCACAAGTGATTCTGGAAAAACTGTTCAGGCCAATATGGCAGGTAGTTATTTGAACAATAGTAAGATTGTTAATGATAACTTTGAGAAGTTTTTTTGTTCTAACACCAACATCAAGTCAAAACTTGTGAACAATGGGAAGGTTGTTGATTCTGGAGCAAATCAACATATGACCAATGATGATACTGAATTGGAAAATGTTTTTGATATCTCTCATCTTAACATTAAGGTGGCTCATCTCAATTGGAGTGAAGCCATCATTTCTAAAATTGGAAATCTTAAGCTTTCAAATGGTCTTGTTTTGTTTGATGTTCTTGTTATACCTGATTATTGTGTTACCTTGGTTTCTGTTCAGAAGTTGGCTAAGGATAACAAAATTTTGGTTGCTTTTGATGAGAATAAATGTTTCTTTTTGAATCAGGATTTCAAAAAAATCTTGGGGACTGGTAGACAATATGGTGGTTTATACTATTTAGATGTAGAAGGTACTAAATGTGTTAATGACCCTTATGTGATTGCTTGTTCTTTGTCTAAACATGACTGGCATTGTAGATTAGGTCACCCTGTTGACCCAGCTCTAAATGTGCTTAAAAATTCTTTGAACATTAGTTCTACTGATCAAAATGAGTTTTGTGAAATTTGTCAAAGAGCTAAACAGACTAGAGAACATTTCCCATTAAGTGACCACAAAACCAAATATCTTGGTGAACTAGTTCATTTAGATCTATGGGGGCTTATAGGGTGACCAGTCACACTGGTCATAGATATTTTTTTAACCATTGCCAATGATTACACAAGAGATGTATAGGTTTATTTGATCAAAACCAAAGATGAAGTTGGTATCTCAATTGAGATTTTTTATAATCTTTTAAAAAACCAATTCAAAATAGATGTTAAAGTTTTTAGAAGTGACAATGGGACTGAATTTGTTAATCAGAATTTTCAAAATTTTTGTCACACCAAAGGAATTATACATCAAACCTCTTGTGCTTATACTCCACAACAAAATGGGGTGGTTGAAAGGAAACATAGGCGTCTTCTTAATTTGACCAAATGCCTTATGTTTTAGGGGGAATACCATTAAGGTTTTGGACTGAATGCATTCTAACTGCTACTTATCTTATCAACAGATTACCCTTTTCTGTGCTAAATGGTAGATCTCCTTATGAGATGATGTATAATTCATCCCTTAATCTCTATCATATTAGGACTTTTGGATGTCTTTGTTTTGCTACTATTTTAAATAGTCATGATAAACTCACCAGTAGGTCTGAAAAATGCGTTATGATGGGTTTTTCTAATTCTCAAAAGGGTTATAAACTATATAGTCTTGGCAGACATCAGTTCTTTGTTTCTAGAGATGTTAAGTTTTTTGAATCTATTTTTCCTTTTAAAGATACTATTTTGAATAAAAAGAATAGTAATGAAGATGTTGATGTCATTCAAAACAATAAAGTTTTAACTTTTTTTGATTTGAAAAATCCTAAGCTTCCTAATGATGATGAGAGAGTTTTAAACATTTATAATGGTGACAGTATGTCACCAAGTGCTAGTAGCCCACACATGGATCTAGGTGACAGTGGACACATTTCATCCAGCAATGATACCATAGATGCCAGTCCAAGTGACCTTGAGGCTGCCACACTTGATGAAAATCAAATATCTGAAGGAACTTTAGAGCATAACCCAGGTCTTCCTTTACATGGACAGAACTTGGGTGGCATATCTAATACTAATGCTCAGGATAACCAAGTCTTGAGAAGGTCTTCTAGAACTTCTATTTTTCCAAAAAACTACAATGATTTTGTTGATTCAAAAGTCAAATATGGGATTGAAAAGTTTGTTGGATATTCTAAGATTAAAAGGGATGCTTTATGTTTTGTGACTCAATTAAATAAAAGCTGTGAACCAAAAAGTTTTTTTGAGGCTTGTCAAAGTCCTCAATGGATTGATGCTATGAATGTTGAATTTGCTGCTTTGCTTAAAAATGATACTTGGGACTTAGTTGAATTGCCTGTTGGTAGAAATGCTTTAAATTCTAAGTGGGTTTGGAAACTTAAGTTCAAATCTAGTGGTGAAATAGAAAGGTATAAGGCTAGACTTGTTGCCATGGGATGTGGTCAAAAGGAAGGTATTGATTATGAGTAAACCATCTCCCCTATTGTGAAAATGGTGACTGTTAGGTGCCTCATAAACTTAGATGTTAATCAATCTTGGCCTATATACCAACTTGACATTAACAATGCTTTTCTTTATGGTGAATTAGATGAAACTGTCTACATGAAACCTCCTCAAGGTTTCTACTCTGACAACCCCAACCTTGTTTGTAGGATAAAAAAGTCCATTTATGGTCTTAAACAGTATCCTAGACAGTGGAATGCTAAACTCACTTCTGTTTTGGTTGATAATGGTTTTGTCCAAAGTAAATCTAACTATTCTCTTTATACTAAGTCTTGTGCTAAGTCCTTTATTGTTGTGCTTGTTTATGTGGATAACATTATTGTCAATGGAAATGATAAGAAAGAAATTGACAACTTTAAATTTTTTTTGAAAGGAAATTTAAAAATCAAAGACTTAGGAAAATTGCAATATTTTTTGGGAATTGAGGTTGTGGACACCAATTTTGGTGTGTGTTTGAATCAAAGAAAATATGATCTTTTGTCTGAGTATGGAATGCTTGCCTGCAAACCAACAAAGACACCCTTAATATCAAAGTTGTCAATATCTAATGAACCATATGAAAATGACCCTTTGTTAGAAAATGTTGTTGATTACCAGAAGCTTATGGGTAAGCTTATCTACTTGACCAATACCAGACCTCACATTTCATATGTTGTTCACTGTCTTAGTCAATTTATGCACTCACCTTTGAGATCTCATCTAAGGATTGCTTTTAAGATTCTCAGATACTTAAAGGGTTCTCCAGGTCTGGGTGTTCATGTTAAGAAACACTCTGGTATGTCTCTTAGAGCTTTCTCTGATGCTGATTGGGCTAAGTGCATTGTGACTAGGAAATCTGTTACTGTTTATTGTGTGTTTTTAAATGACAAGCTTGTTTCTTGGAAAAGTAAGAAACAAATTACTCTCTCTAAGTCATCAGCAGAAGCTGAGTATAGGGCTCTAGCTTCTATGACTAGTGAAGTCATTTGGATCCTGAAAATTTTGAAAGATTTGAGTTGTGAAAATCTTTTGTTTGTGGATCTTCATTGTGACAGCAATTCAGCAATTAAGATTGCTGCCAATCCTGTGTTCCATGAGAGAACAAAACACATAGAGATTAAACTTCACTTTGTGATGGAACAAATCTTAAATAGAGTTGTTAGAACTCAAAAGGTGGAGTCTGCAAATCAAATTGCATATATCCTTACCAAAGGATGGATACACCACAACATGAGTACCTGGTTGAAAAACTGAGGATGATTGACTTGTATAGAATATCAGATTAAGGGGGATGTTAAAATTCACTTGTTAATCTGATATTCATGTTTTCAGGGACTAATGTTGCTAATGTTGTTATTTTAGGGACTTATGTTGGAATTATGCTAAAGCTATGCTGGACTCTTGATTGTGGGCTTAAGGATTGTTGGGCTCTTACTTATTGAAGGCCCATCCATGTTTTGGGTTTATGACCGTTGGTCAAAGAGTGTATAATACCCTAACTCTTCAAAGTTAGGGTTAAGGGAGCTTTGTGTGTGTTTTGTACAGCCATCAATGGCGTCTCAACACTGTCTCTGCATTTCTGTTTAAATCATCTCTTTATTTTGTTTTAGTATTTGTAAGACTATTATTAAGTTAGATAACAGATCCATACCAGTTTAATCTGTGGTGAATTTTATTTTATAAACTATCTCTTTCAATCTCTTTATGTTAATAAAAGTGTTTTGAATCATCATATCTAGTTTTTCTATTGAAGGCCCCGTAAATATTCCACCAGTACTCCCTAATGAAAAATCCGAAATTTTTTGAAACACGCCTTCTGTACTCACCGGTGTCCTGCGGTTCTGATGATTTCCGTAATCCCCTATCGAGAAAGGCCGACTAAAAGCACCGGTTGTTCCTGGCGGTAACGGGTATCCCTGAGAATGAAAGTGTAACCCCGAAAAACTCGTATATGCAGCCGACGGAAGTGGCGGATTCTACTGAATAGTGGTTGGGTGAGATTGTATGGCGTCGGGATGGTAGTTGTGTATACGGGTGTTGATTGGGTGGGATACGGTGGTGGAATGGTGGTCGCGGCGTGATAGGACGACGACGATGGCGTGGGTAAATGTAGTAGTGGCCGGTTGTAGGATATTCGATTCTAGGGTTTTCAGCACCCGCATTACCTCAGCAAATTGTTGATTTGATTCAACCTTATTCTTGTCCAACTTTTCCTCCAACAGTCCCATGTGCTCCTTGGCGTCTGACTGAATCGCTGCTTGTTCTACTTTGAATTGTTCAAAACTTCTTCCAAATCTGTAATTTTTGTCATTGTAAACTAAAGATTCCCACAGGTAGTAGAAGGAGACTATGATACCAATTTGATAAGAACCAAATTGATAGTAGTTTATTGATAACAATTAGCAACCATAGTCGGCTGCTTGAAGACAAATTAATAAATAAAATACGAAATCCGCCCTAAACCCTAAGGTAATCCCCTCCTAGGAGCAAATTTCTTATTCCTCGCACTAATACCAAAAATAAACTAAAAGTAACATATTAACCATTAACTAATAGTTAATGGCAATTAGCCCTCTCAATTTTTGTTGTAGACTTCCCAACGATTCATATGTTTAAACTCATAGGTTGATTTTACCAATCTCAAAACTAGCTGGTATGATGATCAACCAACTATTACTGAAAGTGCGGAAAACCAGACTTAATTTAGGTTTGGATGTACATTAATAATGTTTAGAAGTATTATTCTTTGTTAAAGTTAAGGGAAAAGATAGAGAAACAATTCATAGCTCAAGATTATGAAAACTCGAAAGTTATAACATTTGGACATTGACTTACTTGAAAGTGCATCGCTTTCTCAAGTTGCTTGATAATCGCTTGAATTGTTTTTGGACGATCTTCTTGTCTTTGTTCCAAACATTGATATGCCAGTTTCGAAAATATGTAGAGAGACTCTTGATTGGGTCTTGTGACTGATTTTCGAATTAATTCAAGTCTAGCATCTACCATGGTTTTTATTGTTCCTTTATCAAAGTGTTGTCGTGCAGTGAGTGCAAGCCCCTGGTTATGGTCTGAACGGTATATTGGATCATAGGCCAACCGCCCACATAGGATCTCAATCAGAACCACACCCAAACTGTAAATATCTAACTCTTTTTTCAGCTTACCTTCCTTCGCATACCGTGGATCCATGTAAACTGGTGTGCCTGCAACTGCAAATCCTTTGTGCTCTTCATTTAAAGAAAGGAATTTACAGAGCCCAAAGTCACCAATCCTTGCATCCAAGTTCTCGTCCAACAAAATGTTGGCACTTTTGATGTCACGGTGTACTATCTCTTGTCTGTCCCCCTCACTGGTGTGCAGATAACTCAATCCTTTTGCAACTTGAAGACAGATTTTTATACGTTGAACCCAACTATCATTTTCCATGTTACTCCTGTTCTTTAAATAGTCTTCAAGACTCCCATTGGAAGCATACTCGTAGACAAGCATCATAGCAGAACCTTCATCGCAAAATCCGAGTAAAGTGAGTATGTTGGAATGCTTACAGCTAGTAAGCATGTCTATTTCTGCATAAAACCCTTGTTCGCCCGAGCCATCTTCCGTATCAAAAATGCGTTTTACAGCAACTTTGCTACGCCCCTTCGGTAATTTGAGTTCGTTCTTCCCTTCTATTGCCGAACAATATTCTCTATCAACATGGTAAAGTTCTGCTTTGTACACCGTACCGAATCCCCCTGATGCAATGCAATTATCAGCCGAAAATTTATTGGTGGCCAACTTTATATCCTCGAATTGTATCCTCATATGTTCCAAGTTCTTCAGCTGAATCATTAAGTGTTATTAAAAAAAATCAGGTTGTGGTTGTTTGTTGCTAAAAACTAAAAATACTTGCAAGGCAAAAATATATAAATCATACTGTAACAATAACACAAACCTCATTGATTCATTTATGTTCGTGAACGTCCATTTATATGTTGATTTACGTATGTTAGATTGTTTATGTCTAAATATCATATATAAATATAATATACTCTTTGTAAAATAATCAAATCTAGACAAACAAACACACAAAAACGAAACATTATAAATATGATAGATATTAGGTGCTTGTTTTTTATAGTTTACTTATTTCCGTCCGTTTATGTTCGTCTAAAACTTAATGAACTAATATAAACGAACGTTAACACTCTTATTTTCTTAACGAATGATCAACAAGAAATTTCGTCCATTTAAACGTTTGTGTACGTTCATTTATCCGGTTAAACATAAATGAACGAACACATACAAGCCTATGTTCGTGTTCATCCCGTTCGTTCAGGGGCGGAGCCAGAAAATTCGGCTCGGGGGTGAAACTTTGATGTTTCATATAAACTACACTACGAAATGGTTCCTGGGTCAAATTTTTAAAAAATCAAAAAAATTTCAAAAATTTACACTACATTTTTTTTTCGCTAGGGGTCACATGACCCTTGTGACCCCCTCTGTCTCCGCCCCTGCGTTCGTTTACGGCGACCCTACTTATATCCCATCAATTTTCATTTCTACAATTGCTGTGAAAAAATTTCCTCGTAACTGTTTGGGTTTGTAACACAGTGTTGAGCCGTTTACAATTGCTGTAAAAACATTTCCTCGTTACTGTTTGGGTTTGTAACACATTGTTCATCATCAATGATACGTGTCGTTTCCATTGAAGAGTTTTTAAAAAATCCTAACTCTATTTTAATGAGGTTTCATTGCTCGCCTCACAGTGTTGAGCCATTTATAAGTGATAAAATTTAGTATGAGAGCATTCTCAATGGGGAATAGAAGGCCCTTAGTGACGATCACTGTTTGAAATATATCCTACTTGAGTACGAGAAAGAAACAACTACATTATAGTTTTATCAAAACTCCTTAAACTGAAATAATTAATTAATTACCTTCAGCTTCAAGTTGTTGGATGATGGACCTTTACGTACAACCGTCGAGTGTTCCTGTAAATATTAAACGTAGCAATGAGAAAACTTCTTATGACATAATGATATAAAAAAAAACATCAATAGATAGTATGACGGCCTCACATCATTTTCATATTGCTCTTGAAGTGTTAATGCTCTTTTAAGTCTTGTGAGGACTTGATTCATACTTATTGGTGCTCGTCGCTCCTTCAAGCAATAATATGCGGTTTCAGAAAAGATGTTAAATGATTGGGGATCCATCTGTTTGAATAGATCCGGATCCACCAATTCGTGTAATTTTCTGCCTTCAAACTGGAAAATGGCCAATGAAGGTTCAAACTTGTTATTATTGGTAGAGATAAAGGCTTTCGTGCCACACAAGATCTCAAATAACACGATCCCAAACGAAAAGACATCTGACTTGTAAGTTCCAAATCGAAGCTTTTCATATTCTAGATCTAGATGCTCAATTGGAATTGTCATGGAATATTCAAAGCCAGATAATTTGGGTTCCCACTTCTCATCTAATAAGATTGAAGAGCTGTTTAGGTTATGATGTAGGACGCCATAACCTCTCGTGTTATCATGCAAGTAACTTAACGCACTCGCGACACCAACACTTATCTGCAATCTTTTCATCCAGTTAAGTTTGGGGCCACTTAGATGTCTATTGAGACTTCCATGGGCTTCACGCTCGTTTATGATGATCATCTCACCATTTTCTTCACAAATACCAACAAGCGAGACTAGATTGTCATGCTTAAGAGTAGAAAGCATGGTAATCTCCTTGTCAAAAGCAATGTCCTGCAGCCAGAAACTATGATGTAACCTCCGAATAGCAACATCGATCATCTCTCCGGATAGTGAGAGTTGTCCCCCATAAATCTTTCCAAGAAATCCTTCTCCGATGACAGATTCATCAGAAAAGCTCCTGGTGACAGATTCTATTTCTGTAAATGGGACTTGTAGAGGAGTTGAAGAAGTCATTGTAGGTACTTTTGTTTTACAATTGATGGATAGAGATTTGTTAACATTTATAAGAGATTTGTTAATCAGGGAAACATAACTAATTTATAAAACAAAAGCTGAGTCACTAAAAATTGTTTGCATCTGTTAACTTGTCCAGGGAGTAGGTATCAATAACTAATGGCCCAGTTAATCGCGCATATTAGTTTTTAATATTAATAGTTCTATCGGGACAAATTGTTCTTGATTATAATAATTACAACCATAGATATTAAAACACCACTTGCAGCAAACGTTAATATTCTCTTTTCTGGATTTTCTTTCATGGCCGGCCACGTTACAAAACAAAACTTATGGCCAGCTCAAGCTTAAAATTGACATGTGCAGTAAAAAAAACGTTGCAGCTTGCAAAACAGTTAAAACTGAATATAGCTGAAAACTGAAAGATGTTAGTACACGAAAGTTGACTTGCGCCGACTTCAAACTATCTAAAAAGGTAGTCGCTTTGGGATTAGTCGGCTCGTAATTAATATTGAGTCGAAAACCCAAGTTATAAAAAAATATAGGACTGAAACGTGTCTTAGATTGGGCTGGTATCTGTTAAATTAGAAGCGAATACATGTCTAAACTAAGGGCATCCACGGGCTGGTATCTATTAAAGGCTAATTAGAAGTGAATACATTTCTAAACTAAGGGCATCCACAATAGATTATATTTTCAATCTTCCATACATTTCTGCGATACCGTCAATCATTAGATGATAATTGAAATAACATGACTACACGCTAACTGTTAGTTCAAAGTTTTTTTTTTCAAACCATATAAATCATTACCTGTTTTAACTTGTTACCAGCCAGACATTTTGCCACCTCTCATAAAATTCTTATTTTATTGTCACGGACTGTGCCACTGCCGTGTTGATTTGCTTAATGTTGAGTTTTTTTCACCATGTCTTGAATGGGTCATTCACAAAGTTAGTCCCATTGTCAGTCACTATCACATGGGGTAGGCCAAATCTACAGACAATGTTATCCCACACAAATTTTATCATGTCCTTGCCTTTTACGTTGGCCAAGGGCTTTGCTTTCAACCACTTAGTGAAATAATCAAATGGTACAATGATGTACCTGACCTTACCCGGTGCCGCGGGAAATGGGCCCAACACGTCCATGCCCCATTGGAAGAACGACCATGGGGCCATGATTGATGTCATTAGTGTCTTGGGCATCTTGGGTACTGGTGAGTGAATCTGGCACGCGTCACATTTTTTTGTTTCCTCCCTCACGTCACGGTGCATCGTAGGCCAACAGTATCCCTGCCTTAGTGCCTTGGCTACCACTGATCTTGTCTTCAGATGCATGTCGCAAGCTCCTCGGTGTATCTCACGGATCACATAGTTGGCTTGGAGTGGTCCTACGCATCGTAACATCGGCATCAAGTAAGATTTCTTGAAGAGTACCCCTCCTTCCATCACATACTGGCTGATCTTCATCCGAAGGCACGTGCTTCATTATGGTCCTGCGGCCATATCCCTTGCTCCAAGCACCTTATGATGGGTGTCATCCAGTTATCTTCCTCCTCTTCCACTATGGCATTTACCTCTTCCCTATATGTTGAGGGCTTGTCTAGCACCTCCACCAATACTTCCTTCGTCGAATGATTAAACGCCACTGAGGCCAGCTTTCTTAACACGTCAGCCTTTTGGTTCTTACTTCTCGGGATGTTCATGATTTTGAAGCCCTTGAACCGTGCTACATGCTCTTTTGCCTTACTCAAGTATTTGATCATGCTCTCATTGGCGGCCACGAAGTCCCCATTGATTTGACTGGCCACCAACTTCGAGTCCACCTTTACCGTCAAATGCTCTACCCCCATTTCTTCTGCTATTCTTAGGCCAGCTAGCAAGGCCTCGTACTCTGACTCATTGTTTGTGCTGTCAAAGTTTAACCTCAAAGCATATGTGTACTCCATGCCGTTGGGGCTAATCAATACTAAACCTGCGCCTGAGCCTTTCGGGTTGGATGCTCCGTCCGTATATAGCACCCATTCTTCTTCTTTATCGACCTTTTCTTCCTCAGAAACGTGTGTCTCGAGGTCCTTTGAAGTGTCTATTCCTACTGGCACTTCATTCAGAAAATCCGTTAACACTTGACCCTTTATGGCGCTTCTTGGTTCATAGGCAATGTCGTATGTTCCCAACTCTATGGCATACTTTGCAAGCTTGCCTGATGCTTCGGCCTTGTTCAGGATTTGCCTTACGGGTTGATCTGTGATGACCTTGATTGGGTGTCCTTCGAAGTACCGCCTTTGCCTCCTTGATGTGCTTAGGAGGGCCAGGGCTAGCTTCTCCAAAGGAGCATAGTTTCTTTCTGATTCATGTAACGTTCAGCTGACATAGCGGACTGGCCGTTGGATCCCGTTTCTTTCTGCTAACAATACTGCGCTAATTGCTCCTTTTGTTGCTGCTAGATATAAGGAGAGTGTTTCTTTGGGCCTGGGTGTGGTGAGCGATGGCATCTCTATCACCATTTTTTTCATTTTTTGGAAAGCCTCCTCTACTTCCTCCGTCCATCTCTACTCTTCTTTGTTGGCCTTAGTTATATTTTTCAAAGTATCAAAGAAAGGTAATGACCTTTCGGCAGATTTTGAGAATAAACGGTTGAGCGCGGCCAACTTCCCGGCTAAGCTTTGCATTTCGTTCCATGTTTTGGGTGATTGCATATCTGTGACATCCTTGATCTTGGCTGGGTTGGCCCTTATCCCTTCCGACGTCACCATGTACCCTAAAAACTTGCCCTCCTCAACTCCGAAAGAGCATTTTTTGGATTAAGCTTCATGTTTATCATTCGTAAGTTGTCGAACGTTTCGACTATGTTTGCTAGCATTTCTTTTTTAGTCTTGCTTTTTATGACCATGTCGTCCACATATGCCTCAAGGTTTTGTCCAATCTGTGACTCGAACGCTGTGTCCACTAACCTTTGGTACGTGGCTCCTGCGTTTTTTAGGCCGAAAGGCATTTTGGTGTAGCAATACGTCCCCTGATCGGTGTAGAATGATGTCTTTTCTTCGTCCTCTTGGGACATTTGCACTTGGTGGTAGCCATTGTAGGCGTCTAAAAAGCTTTTGTACTTGTACCCCATAACAGCTTCTATTTTGGCATCAATCTCTGGCAGAGGATAATAGTCCTTCGGACATGCGGAATTCAAGTTTTTGAAATCTATGCACATCCTCCATGCTCCATCTACTTTTTTGACCAACACTGTGTTGGATATCCACGTAGGATACCTAACTGGCCTCAAGATCCCTGCTTTTACCCATTCTTCCACTTCCTTGGCCACAACTTCGCTTTTTTCGGCAGATAGTACACTCCGTTTTTGGCTCACCGGTGCTACCGAGGGATTCACATTGAGCTTGTGTTGGGCGATCCTTCTTGGTACTCCGGTCTCTTGCGGCTCCCATGCGTGACCAGTTGGTCGGGGAAGGCCAGGTTGATCATTACCTCCTCTGTTAGGTTGACGGCTTGGTGATCTCCCTTCTCTGGCTCTTCTTTTTCTATTTTCCTCTTTCCTATCTCTCTGCATTCATTAATAATTTAAGATGATGTAACGAGAGTTGCAATACCTCGAGGTGTTGGGAATTTCATCATGACATGGATGATAGATGGGATGGCCCTCACCCTCCTTATCCCTGGTCTTCCTAGGATGATATTGTATGGGGAGGGGGCGGGTATGACGGTGAATCTCATCATGGCCCTTCGGAACAACCCTCCGTCCCCGAAGCACACCTCCAGCTCTATCTTTCCCAACGGCTTCACACTTTCCCCCGAGAATCCTGACACCGTGCTATGCGTTTTAGTCATCCTAGCTTGTATGCTTGGGTGAAGGCTGTTAAAACAATGCTCATACATTATCTCCACAGACGCACCACCGTCCACATGTACCCTCCTTACTAAGTACCCTTCGACCTCGGCCTCTATCACAATCGCTTCTTCTGACAAATCCTCGTCTAGGCACGGTGGGAACGCTATCGGGACGTTCATCCAGTCCTCGTTCACCCACCTCGACTTCCTCTTTCGATTATCACTATGTCCCGACACCATATTGATCACTTTGGCCTTTTGAGGGTGGCCCTTCTGACCGCCCTTTCCTTTCTGCCTTACGTCTTTAATCAAGTGGTTGAGCTTTCCAAACTCCAAGGCGGCTTCCAACTGTCTCCTCAGCTGAAAGCAGTCATTCGTATAGTGTCCTTTCGCACAATGATAGTCACAATATCTGTCCATGTTCTCCTTTTTTGGTGTTCCCACCAAGGGAGGTGGAGCCGGAAGGTTTAGTTGGTGTTCTACTGCCAAAATTTCCTTCGGTGAGCTGGACAAGTCTTCCAGGGTGAATATTCGATTTACCTCTTGTGGGCGCTGCGGATAACGGTAAGGCAAGGTATAGGGTTAGTGTAAGGGGTTCTATTTTGATAGGCCCCTCGGACTCCCTTTCTTCTTCCTCCAAAACCCTTTTTCTGGGAACGGTCATACCTCTGGCCTCCCGTCAGGGAACTGTCCCCCCGGATATACTCTCCTCTAGGCAGCTCGGCATCCCTAAATGTTGTTTCAGCACGAACAAAGTCGTCCACATGCTTCAGCATCTCATCCACCGTCTTGGGTATGCTTTCAGCAAAACGCTTGGCCAAACCAGGACATTTGTGTGAACCCATAAATGAAGAGATCCTCATGAGGTCAGCCACATTAGGAATGGAATTAGATTCACTTACCCACCTTTCTTTGAACATCGGTAGCCTCTCGTTGGCCTTTCGGATGATCTTCGTGATCTCAGTGGGGTCCTTCGCACACGCCTTCAGCATTCCAAACAGTGTGAGGAACTTGGACTCCAAATCATCCCAATCATCTATGCTTCCTGACGGCAACTCGTCAAACCAAGCTTTGGCCTTTAATCGGTGTATTTTGCATACACCTCATAGCATGTTAATCTAGTATAATTGTACATTTTTTTAGTCGTTATATATGTACTTTGAGTGTGTTTTGTGATTATATAGGTTACGAGCGAAATGGAATAAAATGGCCGCTTTAATTAAATTTTTGGAGAAAAGACATTGTGAGCGCCGATAAATGAAGAAACAATATTGAAGAAAAAGAGTTGAGCGCGTCGCAATATTTTCGGTCATCTTTTATTTGTCCGGGCTTCGTTTGAGCAATTGTTGGCGTTGGGTTATATTTTATTGGGCCAACGTTATTATATGTTAAAAGAATAAAATAAAAAAAAAATACTTTTGGCCCATTTGGACCCAATGGCCCATTAACTTAGCCGACATTCGAATGTTATATAAACATTCGGGAACCGAATTAAAAAAAAAAAAGAACGCCATCAAATGTATCGTAGAGAATAATAAAAGAAGATTTGTTGCAAGTAGGGACAGGGCTTTTGGAGATCGCAAAGTGCAAACAGAAGAAAAATAAATAAAACACAATTGAGTGGAGAGCTTGGTTTTTGTTACAAAAGACGACAGAAAAAAAAACGATTCACCCAAGGTTACAATTGTGGGGCCGACTATCACAAAAAGGAGATTCCATTAGCTTGGAAGAGTATTCAGCCGATTATAAGAAAAAAAATAAAACAGTGAAGTCAATTGGTGTTGATCTTAAAAGACAATTGAAAAAGGATATTAAAAAAACGAAAAGTGGTTGGTGGACTATTATTCAACAAATAATGAATAGTATGAATAGTGCACAGTGGGTCGGGTACACTGTGATGTCCGGCTAAATTTGTTGTAATTCCTTCCGGTAACTTTATTTATGGTTTGATCATTACTTTTGGGTTATCATATTTTTATTACATTGATTTATGATTTATTTATAAATTATTTTTATTGACTTAATATTATGTTTAATTATTTGTGCAAGACAATTTATTGTTAGTTAACGATTCATACTTATTTTATTTAGTTAAAAAAAAATGGTCGTATAATAAACATAAATTGTACCTAAATTAATTGTTAAAAACATAATTATTGGTTGGATTAATATAAGATTTATTATCGCGAGTCATTGATAAACATAATAAATGCCAACATTAATTCATTCATATTAAGTCAAAATAATCTTTGTAACTGGTTCTAAAAAGTTTCAATAATCCATTAGTGTGATCAACCATAAATATTAGGAGCTGGAAGGGATTACATTTTTTTTAATTGTTTACATCTTTATTTTATTTTTCTAGCTTTATTATTAGATTAATAATTATTTTAATTTTTAATCCGCATTTTTATCATCAAAAGTATTTTAGTTGTTAGATTTCAAAACCAAAACCTTTATTGATCAGTGATCACCCCAAAACTTAAACTAAAACCACATAGTCCTCGTGGATCGATACCTGCTTATCCTATCTAGTATAAGGTAATTAGGTTATTTTTGACCGGCACTTCGACGTCGATCAAAATTTGGTGCCGCTGCCGGGGACTCAGTGAGCTTTTCGTTTAAGTTTTTGTTAATATTTTTCTTTAAAAAAATACAAAAATACAAAAAGATTTTATTTTTCTTGTTTTGTTTTGTTTTGTTTGTTTGTTTTGTTTCTTGTGAGTGTGCAGGTTAGTGCATGCGCACACGTAGATCGGGACGTACATCACCGTTAGCTTACGATCCTGAGGTTGAGAAAAATGCACGGTTAAGAAGGAAGACGTTTCGACGGTTTTCTACTAATCTTGATTTTTCAGGTTTAGCAGAGCTTTTCGCTGAAATGCCAGGTGACGAAGATGTTGGCGGAAGTGCTAGCGGAAGTAGTAGCGGAGAAGAATCTCCACCACGGGGTGTTGATTCTTATTACAGGCCGGGGATCTTCGAGGATCCCTCGCCTATCGTTTATCTGGATCCGGTTAAAGGGGTTACAAGTAACTTCAAGATCCAGCCGAACCTCATAGCAATCTTGCCAGTGTTTAGAGTCGTGAGGAGCCATATGCACATCTGCGAGAATTCTTCTCAATTGCTGACACACATCAGGTTAATAACATTACCAAGGATGAGGTAAGACTTCGCCTTTTTCCTTTCTCACTTAAAGATCAAGCTAAGGACTGGTTCTCATCTCTTGAGCCAGGTAGTATTAACTCATGGTCTGAAATGCAATCTGCTTTTCTTGAGGAATTTTATTCTATAAGTAAAACTGCTGCCATTAGGAATAAGATTAAATCCTTTCGTCAAATCCCAGGCGAGCAGTTTCATGAAACATTTAATAGACTTAAGGAGTTATTAAGAACATGCCCTCATCACGATGTTCCAAAATGGGAGCTTGTCAAAGTCTTCTATGATGGGTTGGATTATAACAACCAACAATTTGTGATGGCCACTAGTGGGGGTATGTTTTTCTCGCGACCTATGGAGGAAGAATGGGAGATTTTTGAAAAACTAAGCAAAGGTTCTAAGACCCAAGCTTCAGTGGATCGAAACAACCACCCATCTTCCACCAATTATGTGTCTAACCAACGTGGCACACATTCCGAAATTAGCGAGTTAAGTAAGAAAGTTGATCTTTTGTTGAAAAATATAGGAAAAGGTGTTCCGAATGTGTCTAATGTGTCGCATAGTGGGTGTTCAATGTGTGGTGATCCGATTCACTCTGTCGATAATTTTCAAAGTTGGGTGGCGCCACCAAATGAGGAGGTAAATGGAGTCTATTGTGGTCGTCCACGAAATGACCCATTCTCCGAAAGTTACAATCCTGGATGGAGCAATCACCCCAATTTCTGTTGGAAAGATGAAGACAATCGCCCTAATAATACCCAACAACAACACTATGGTTACAAACCAAGGTATGAGGGTGGCGATTCATCAAATTTCCAACAAAATTCTTACAATCATAGGCCACAACAACAATATGCAAATCAGGGCCAAGGCCGAGATGACAACCGTCTCTTGAACCTTGACCGAAAGTTTGATAGGCTTATGGATTCATTGTCTACCAATAATCAAGAGATTAATAGAAAATTCGAGGTCACTAATCAAAGACACGAGACCACTACTAAATCTATTGCAGCTCTTGAGAGACAAGTTGGTCAATTAGCGGATCAATTAAGCAAAAGAGATGAGGGAAGGCTACCTAGCTATCCCACCATGAATCCCGCACACAAGAAAAATGGAAATGAGCACGTGAATATGGTGACATCTCTTCGAAACGGTAAAATCTACAACAATGACAAGGGGATTCCAAATTCTCCTGATGTAGAGGATTTCGTCACTGATGACGAAATTATTGTTGAAGGTAAAAATTCTGATAATGTTAAGTCCGGTTCTGAGTTGGTAAATGATTTGTTAAATGATTTTCCTAAACCAACAACACCGAATCCTAAAGCTACTGAAGTTCCCGAAGTTAAGGAGGGTGGTGTGCCTAACACACCGTACCCTACAGCTTTGGAGAAATCGACATCTGCAAGGTTAGCTAAAAAGGGTCCTCACGCTGAGGATATGTGGGAGACTTTCAAGCAAGTTAAAATCAATCTCCCCCTTATTGATGCTATCAAGCAAATTCCTGCATACGCCAAGTTTTTAAAGGACTTGTGTACCCAGAAGAGGAAGCTGAAGGCGTCGTTGCCTAAAAAGATTGACCTAACTGAGCATGTTAGTGCAGTCTTATCTAGATCTCTTCCTCCTAAATTCAAAGATCTTGGAGCACCGTTGATTTCAGTGGTGGTCAGAAATATTGCCATTAAGAAGGCGCTCCTTGATCTTGGTGCCAGTATTAACATCCTTCCTGCTAGTTTGGTTGATAAGTATGACTTAGGAACTCTTCGTAAGACAGACACCATTATTTCCTTAGCCGATCGATCTACCAAAATTCCTAGAGGTATCTTAGAGGATGTTATTGTGAAAGTCGATGACTTCTATTACCCAGTTGACTTCTTTGTTATGGACACCGAGTCACAATACAAAGATGTTCAACCAACTATTATCCTTGGGCGCCCATTCTTAGCCACGATAGATGCTAGGATTAATTGTCGGACTGGCGCCATGGATATTGCATTCGGTAATAAGAAGATAAGATTGAATGTGTTTAATTCTATGAATTCTCCTACGACGAATGAATGTTACCAAGTAGATGTGATTGATGAGGAAGTTCAAAAGCATGCATCCCGTATGCTTAAGGATGATCCTTTGGAATTATATTTAACTGGTGATAACGAGGAGATTCTTGATGTTGCTGAAGTTCTAGAGATTCAAGAGTGTTTGGTCAATTCTTTGGACCATCAAAAACCACCTTGGTCTTATAAAGTGGAGCCCTTGCCTTCTACTTTTGATACAACCACGAAGCCGTCTCTAGAGGTGCCTCCAACTCTTGAGCTAAAACCTTTGTCATCCAATCTCAAATATGCTTTTCTAGGTCCTAACAATACATTACCCGTTATTGTTGCTTCTGATCTTTCTGAATCACAAGAGGAAGCACTTTTAAAAGTGCTTTCCAAGCACAAAGCAGCAGTAGGATGGACGATTGCAGACTTGAAAGGGATCAGCCCTTCATTATGTATGCATCGAATTGTTACGGACCCAGATATTAAGCCAGCAAGAGATGAGCAAAGGCGTCTGAATCCTAATATGAAAGAGGTAGTCAAGACGGAAGTTCTTAAATGGTTAGATGTTGGTATCATATATCCCATCTCGGATAGTAAATGGGTAAGTCCTACTCAAACGGTGCCTAAAAAGGCCGGAATCACCGTTGTTGAAACCGAGAATGGGGAAAAACTCACAACCCGACCAGTTACTGGGTGGAGAGTGTGTATAGATTGCCGTAAGCTGAATAATGCCACATCTAAAGATCACTTCCCACTACCTTTCATTGATCAAATAGTTGAGAAGCTTTCTGGTAAGAAGTTCTATTGCTTCTTGGATGGGTACTCCGGTTATAATCAAATACCCATCCATCCTGATGACCAGGCCAAAACTACGTTTACATGTCCTTATGGAACATTTGCATTTCGAAGAATGCCTTTTGGCCTGTGTAATGCACCTGCTACCTTTCAGCGGTGTATGATGAGTATCTTTTCTGACATGGTTGGAGAATCTGTAGAGATATTTATGGATGATTTCTCCATCTTTGGTCAATCTTTTGAAAGCTGCCTTGATCAGCTTGAAAGTGTGTTAAAAAGATGCACTGAAACTAATTTGGTGCTTAGTTGGGAGAAGAGCCATTTCATGGTTCGTGAGGGAATAGTATTAGGGCATGTTGTGTCTGAAAAAGGGTTTGAGGTTGACCGTGCCAAGGTACAAGTAATTTCAACCCTTCCTCCTCCCACTACCGTCAAAGGTGTGCGTTCTTTTCTTGGTCATGCTGGGTTTTATAGGCGATTTATTAAAGATTTTAGTGCAATATCAAAGCCTCTTTGCAATCTACTCTTAAAAGATGCACGCTTTGACTTTAATGAATCATGTCTTAAAGCATTCAACATGCTTAAGCAAAAGCTTGTAGAAGCCCCTATTCTGCAATCACCTGATTGGTCGAAGCCTTTCGAGATCATGTGTGATGCTAGTGATTATGCCGCTGGGGCGGTTCTAGGACAGCGGGTCGATAAGAAACCCGTTGTAATCTTTTATGCTAGTAAGACTTTTTCAGAAGCTCAAATGAATTACACAACTATTGAAAAAGAGTTGTTAGCTGTGGTTTTTGCTCTTGATAAGTTTAGGTCATATATTTGGGGCCATTCTAAGGTGATAGTATTTTCAGATCATAGTGCCTTAAGACATTTGTTGACTAAGAAAGAGACAAAACCGAGGTTGCTTAGGTGGATTTTGCTTTTACAGGAATTTAATCTAGAAATTCGGGATAAAAGGGGTCAGAAAATGTAGTTGCCGACCATTTGTCTAGAATTATCCCTCCGCCGTTCAACCCTTCTGATGTGATTATGGAAAGCTTTCCAGATGAAAGTTTATTTGAGGTTTCTAAGGTTCCTTGGTACGCAAATATAGTTAATTACCTAGTTGTTAAAAAGCTCCCGGATTTTTGGTCCAAACAACAAAGAAAATACTTATTCTCTCAGTTGAAGCATTATTTTTGGGAGGATCCGGAGCTATATAAGGTATGTGCTGACCAAGTTGTTAGGAGATGTGTTCCTGACCATGAGCATATGGACATATTGGCTCATTGCCATTCTTATGCATGTGGTGGACACTTTGGTGCCACAAAAACTGGGCATAAAGTCCTACAAAGCGGTTTCTTTTGGCCGACTATATTCAAGGATGCCCAGTCTTTTGTGAAAGCATGTATTCGTTGCCAACAAGTTGGAGGGATTTCAAGGCGTGATCAAATGCCTATGAATCCTATACTTGTTGTTGAGATCTTTGACGTGTGGGGTATTGATTTTATGGGACCATTCCTCACTTCCCATGGCAATGTTTACATTTTAGTGGCAGTGGATTATGTGTCTAAGTGGGTAGAGGCTGAGGCGACTAGAACAAATGACCATAGTGTAGTTCTTAAGTTTGTTAAGGAAAATATCTTTGCTAGACATGGAATTCCTAAGGCTATCATTAGTGATGGGGGTTCCCACTTTAAGAACTTTAGATTTGGAAAATTGTTAAAACACTATAGAGTTAATCATAGGATAGCTACCCCTTATCACCCACAGACTAGTGGACAGGTTGAAGTATCTAATAGGGAGATTAAACGACTTTTGGAAAAGATCGTTCGTAGTGATAGGAAAGATTGGTCCTTGAGGTTAGATGATGCTTTGTGGGCATATAGGACGGCTTTTAAGACTCCTATTGGTATGTCACCGTATAAGTTGGTATATGGCAAGGCGTGCCATTTACCGGTTGAGATAGAGCATAGGGCTGAATGGGCAATTAAGACTGTTAATCTGGATTTAGAGAAAGCAGGTAGTTCTAGGAAACTTCAATTATCTGAACTAGATGAGATTAGACGTGATGCTTATGAAAGTTCCAGGATTTATAAGGAGAAAACCAAAGCTTTTCATGATCGACACATCACCAAGAAGTCGTTCTTGGTTGGTCAAAAAGTTTGGTTATTCAATGCTAGACTTAAGCTTTTTCCTGGAAAGTTAAGAAGTAAATGGACGGGTCCATATATTGTAACTCAAGTCTCTCCATATGGAGCCATTGAAATAAAAAATATGGTGGGTGGAGAGCCTTTTAAAGTTAATGGGCATCGTTTGAAGCCGTATGTTGAGTTAGAAAGTGATCAGATGGAAACGGTGGATGTGGTTTACTTGGAACCAATCCAACCGTCTCAATAGCTCATTTGAGTTATGTCTGGCTGAAGACGGTAAACTTAACGCTTCGCGGGAGGCAACCCGTGGTTTGTGGAACTTTGTGGGTGTGTTCACTACAAACCCTCACGAGACAAAACTCGTCCAGTCGGGCTACCGAGTGGTTTAAAGGCTTGTTGCATACACTAAATGCAACCGTGATTCCTACGAAAGTGAGTTAGGTTTTTGTTTTTTTTGTGTGAGTTTGTCAAATTGATTTTTAACCAAAATTTCAATTTAAAGTTTTTGCATTAGGGACAATGCAATGCTTTAAGTTGAGGGGGGTGGCACATGTGTTACATGTTTTTGTGTGAAATTTTGGTCAAAATGGGTTAAAATGTGATTTTTGGGAAAAATTAAATTGGAAATTTTTAAAATTTTAAATCACATTATAAGAGTCTTGTGCTAATTAGATGTGGAAGTTTCTTCTACATATATGTTTGTTGAGTGTTTGCAGATTCTAAAGATTAGTTTGTGGATGATTTATTGGAGCAAGCTAGAAGATTTGGCCATATTTATCAGGTGCACCCGATTCCATTGTATAATTTGGTTATTAAATTGATTTGATTGTTTGCATGTAGTTAGGCATATGTATAATTAGATGATCAAACCACGCCGGTTGAATTCCCTCTATTTACCTTTGCTTAGATCGAGTAAAAAGTTTAAATAAATAATATGAATATAGTAATGTAATAGTTGGGTTAGGACATTTGAAATTGATCTTATTCGGCTCGCCACCCGCGCACGGTGGCCTTAGAAAAGAGTTGGAGAACTGTCATAATTATTGGTGGTAGTCGTATGTTGGGCTTGCCTATCTGATTCGTCACCCGCGCAAGGTGATACTTTAGTTGTTAGCATGGGTCAGACGCCAATCTTTATGATGGATAGCATTGCACTTGGCTGAGACAATTTTATGTGAAATAACCCAATCCTTGTATTGTTGTAATGAAATTATAAAGATTAGTTTAATTTAGTGCATTGTATAATTATACTATGTGGTAGATAATTCCATCATGTGATGTACCAGTAGGCACAAAGTATAACTGTTCCCATTTAATTAAACATACTAAATTAACCGGTTCCCATGTGTCTTAGTATGCACCTATAGGATAGATATTCATTTTTCTTAATAATTGGTCTTTATATTAACCTTAAATGGAGTGTATAAAGCGTTTGGGATGACTTGTATAAGAAACGGTACCGAATGGCTGAAAAGAAGAGCTTATGTGTGAGAAAAAAAAGAAAAAAAAATGAAAAATTTGTTAATGAAAAAAAAAAGAAAAGAAAAGAAAAGAAAGGAAGTAGAAGTATATAAGCTAAAGTATGATGGCTTATGATGTGCTCTTATGCTATAAAAACTCCAATGTTATAAAGGTGTACGATATTCTCACCTCTTGTTTTAGATTAATGTTTATATTGATTATAGGTGTGTAATAGGTACGTTGGACACATGGTTAATTATATGAACTATAAAGTAAATGGAGTCAATGGGAATGGTTATGCTAAGTGTTTAAGAAGGACAAAAATATTGGTAATCATTTTGGATTATTTGTCATGTAGGATGGTTATTAGTGTATTAGGTTGAATGTGATCTTTTTGATTAAATTTTAATAGTATGATTAAAAATTATGAAATTAACATGCTTGTATATTTTTATTTTATTTTTACACGAGACGGTAAAAGTTAAGTTGAGAGGAGTTAATCGGTGTATTTTGCATACACCTCATAGCATGTTAATCTAGTATAATTGTACATTTTTTTAGTCGTTATATATGTACTTTGAGTGTGTTTTGTGATTATATAGGTTACGAGCGAAATGGAATAAAATGGCCGCTTTAATTAATTTTTTGGAGAAAAGACATTGTGAGCGCCGATAAATGAAGAAAAAATATTGAAGAAAAAGAGTTGAGCGCGTCGCAATATTTTCGGTCATCTTTTATTTGTCCGGGCTTCGTTTGAGCAATTGTTGGCGTGGGGTTATATTTTATTGGGCCAAAGTTATTATATGTTAAAAGAATAAAATAAAATAAAAATACTTTTGGCCCATTTGGACCCAATGGCCCATTAACTTAGCCGACATTCGAATGTTATATAAACATTCGGGAACCGAATTAAAAAAAAAAAAAAGAACGCCATCAACTGTATCGTAGAGAATAATAAAAGAAGATTTGTTGCAAGTGGGGACATGGCTTTTGGAGATCGCAAAGTGCAAACAGAAGAAAAATAAATAAAACACAATTGAGTGGAGAGCTTGGTTTTTGTTACAAAAGACGACAGAAAAAAAAACGATTCACCCAAGGTTACAATTGTGGGGCCGACTATCACAAAAAGGAGATTCCATTAGCTTGGAAGAGTATTCAGCCGATTATAAGAAAAAAAAATAAAACAGTGAAGTCAATTGGTGTTGGTCTTAAAAGACAATTGAAAAAGGATATTAAAAAAAGGAAAAGTGGTTGGTGGACTATTATTCAACAAATAATGAAGAGTATGAATAGTGCACAGTGGGTCGGGTACACCGCGATGTCCGGCTAAATTTGTTGTAATTCCTTCCGGTAACTTTATTTATGGTTTGATCATTACTTTTGGGTTATCATATTTTTATTACATTGATTTATGATTTATTTATAAATTATTTTTATTGACTTAAAATAATGTTTAATTATTTGTGCAAGACAATTTATTGTTAGTTAACGATTCATACTTATTTTTTTTAGTTAAAAAAATGATCGTACAATAAACATAAATTGTACCTAAATAAATTGTTAAAAACATAATTATTGGTTGGATTAATATAAGATTTATTATCGCGAGTCATTGATAAACATAATAAATGCCAACATTAATTCATTCATATTAAGTCAAAATAATCTTTGTAATTGGTTCTAAAAAGTTTCAATAATCCATTAGTGTGATCAACCATAAATATTAGGAGCTCGAAGGGATTACATTTTTCTTTTAGTTGTTTACATCTTTATTTTATTTTTCTAGCTTTATTATTAGATTAATAATTATTTTAATTTTTAATCCGCATTTTTATTATCAAAAGTATTTTAGTTGTTAGATTTCAAAACCAAAACCTTTATTGATCAGTGATCACCCCAAAACTTAAACTAAAACCACATAGTCCTCGTGGATCGATACCTACTTATCCTATCTAGTATAAGGTAATTAGGTTATTTTTGACCGGCACTTCGACGTCGATCAGCCTTGTCATCTAGTGTTTGTTGGAACATTCGGCACCATACGGGCATGGGACATTCCCCCTGGTTCCCCATCCCTTTAAAATGGTTGATGTGATCAGTCGGATCTCCCGTCCCCGCGTAAATCCTAACGTTGGCTGGCATCCTATGGCTAGGAGCTGAGTATTCAATGATCCTTCGGCTAAGGGGGCATTTGGCCAGTGATTTGAAAGGTTTTCCCAAATCATCATCTGCCACCTTCTTCCACTTGCTTTTCTCTCCATCGCTTTGGCTTTCCTTCTTCTTTCCCTTATCTCCCGAATGTTCTTCCCCTTCGTCAAAACTGATTAGCCTTGGCTTGATATAGTCTCGGTTGCTTTTGTCCTTTATCAATTCTTTTAGGGCCGATACCCTCAATGATTTCTTCATTCGTGAGGTTGTTGTGGTTGTCATCATGAATTTCGATTTCAGGTGATGTTGGGGCAGGACCCGCCATTCTTTAGCTACTAGGTAGATCGAATTTAGGGTCCCACGGATGGCGCCAGTTTGTAGATGCAAAAGTCCGCTGGGCCACTAAGTGGGCCGAGAATGCCTCTGGGCCGTCTGGGTCTTCCTCTCCACAAGCCTATAAGAAAGTAGCACACGTTAGCTCGCCTCGGGTGGGAGGCCCGAGACCAACTCCGGTGTGAGAGTAAGCATCTGATTGAGCCGGATGGCCAATAATATGTAGATCCGAATGGCCAATGTAGTGTGTGTAATAAATATGAGTGAGAGAATGTCCGCGACTTACATTGAATGAGGGGTATTTATAGTGTTGAGAACATTGTAGCGGACTGTAGCTCCTTGGAGGTAGCACTCCTTGAGCCTTGTGACCTGACAGGCCAAGCCTTAGTCCAGCAGACTATACGAGGCCTCTGGGTAAAAGGATGCACCGTTTGTTTCCGAGGGAATATGTCATGCTTTTGAGGTGTGCAGGCGGATGAGCCTTTTATCCGAGCGCCAGGCGAATATCTACTGGATAATAGGGTGTGTCGTTCCTTCCCAATGCATTGACACCACCTTCGAGGATTCCCTCTAGACTTGCGCTTGGTAGGTGGGCCGGTCTGTCAGGCCGTACGGCCAATCTTATTTCTAGAAGATGGCTGGTACGTAGATATGGCCGAGCGGCCATATACGCGAACATTGTCGATATGTGATAAATATTAGTTATGACTCAATTTTTTTAATTATAAAATCTATTAACGTTTTATTAGGTAGGATATATTTTCTCTTATGTTAGAATATTTGTTTCTAAAAAACTTAATTTTTTTAAGGAGTTGATATGTACACATATCAATTTTATTTGTACACATAAAAACTTTTGTAAATTGACTGTTATGCTCCTCTTTATATTCAGGGGTAATTTTTTAAATATGGTTATTAATTAAAAAAAGAAGCTAGTCAACTCTACGACATTCATTCATGTCGTCAACATGTGCTTAGTCATGTTTTTTTTAACAGGCTTAGTCATGTTACTATGATTCAAATATTGTTGTCTTTGTGTTGGTTAATGATCCCTCGTTCTGGTCGACCTTTGTACAATAAAAAATTCTAGTTGATGCGGTTTTTCTCATAGTTGGAGGAATTAATCTTTGAAAGAACACCACAGGGTTAATTCGAAAAACACGACCATCCACTCAGTTTTCATCTTCGGCATGATACGTTTTTACGTAATATTCGAAGAACACCAGAGCTTGTATTCGATGATGTATAATGTAATACGTTTCATGCACTTTTAATCTTTGAAGGTTAATTAGTTCCATCTAAAGTACTTGCAAGTGTTCAGTACTAATATATACTTGGTACTCGAACTTCTGATCTTGTAAGGAAGACCTAGAAAACAGTACATAGGGAACTTAAAGTCTAATCCGTGGTAAATAATCGGGTAGCACCCAATTGATAGATTCCTGCTTTTATTCATGGTTACTATGAGAACTCAGTTTCTAGTGTTTGGATCTTGCTTAAGCTGCTCACTTTGGGCTATGCAACTTCTTATAGTGACTTTGCATTTTCCTATTGACCTTTCACCACTTCATAACTACACTCGATTGACCAAAATCCAGAACCAACAAGAAATTTCCACGCTTTAAATCTCGATGCATAACACTAAGTGAATGGCAAGCTTGAACACCAACAATAATATTTATCAACTCGTCTGCTTTCCTGTTGCTGTCACTACAAAAAAAAGGAGCTATAGTGACGGAAATTTAATGACGACCTATATTTTTCGTCACTATTAACACAATTATAGTGACGATGCTGAGTATTCCCCTTTTGAAATGGTCTTGCCTTTTGTTTTTTATTTAAACGACAATTTATTCGAAACCAAATAACCAAAAAACCCAAAACGTACAGGAACATAAGGTACCTGTTGGCGTTTTATATAATCATGTCAAAAATCACGGTTGTTACACATGAAGGTCAAGACAAATAGCTACCAATACACATGAAGATCAAGACAAATATTCACCAATGTTTAAGAGTGGCAAGCATATAATAACACATTTAATTCACAGGTAAAGAAGCAAACTAATAAAATCATAGGAACCTGTTGGCGATGGTAGAATAGATTTCAATGGCAGTAGAAACACAATTCATATGGGTATTAGGGTAGAATGAGTCAGAGGGTGAAACACAAATAAGGGTAAATTAGTCTATAGACAATAATTTAATGTGTACTAATAAAAAATGTTATGTTTACATATCAATTCCCTTTTTTTTTATATATATACTGAGTTACAATAAAAGTTTTGATTATGTTGCTAAATTTATAATGCGTGACTCGCATGCAATACGTTTAATTGTTTTATATTGATATAATTGATGCGTTTATACATAAACCAACATATATATGTCCAGTTAGGTGATGCACCATACTTTAGTCCTAAAACTTCATATTTAAGATTAAATTCGACCGCACTTAATGAATATGCAAGTTATCTATTAATTTGTCACAATCCATCATCGTAGTTAAGTCAATATTTATGAATCAGTTTGTGAGTTTAACTATTCTATAACTTAAATAGTTGCACATTAGGAATTGAGCAAGATAGCGTATACGACAAATTAATAATAAAAACTCAAAGATGATATATTAAGAAAGATGATATAAATGGCATACAATAATTGCGAATATGAGTTTTCCTTTTTATGTTGTACCTAAAAGTGTATAATATTACATCTTGTTTGAACTTGGTTTTTTTTAACGGCGAGTTAGTAGTTAGTGATTCGAGCTTACAGTGACATCCAATTGGGCAGTATGTAAGCCTCGAACCTTCTCCTTAGGGGATAAACCCCACTTCTGCTTCTTAATTCGAGCCCCTGAATGTTCTTGGTGAGACTCGAACTCGAGACCTCTCCAAGAATACATCCCCAAGATTACCCTTGGTGGCCAACTGAGCTTTTGAACTTGGTTATTAAGAGATTTATATGTGACGTCAAAATATTTGCTTCTGTGCAATTAATATATTTACTTACAAGTGCTCGGTTTTTAGTGATATGATCTGGTCATATATTTATCTCTCAACTAATCATGATGAAATTTGCCACAAAGACTATAAATACATTATATATAAAATATAAGAGATTTTATTATACTTAAATTGTGTCATTGGATTTGTCATATATGTACAACTTATTTGTTACATGCTTTTATTTGCTTGCATGTGCTATATTTGGTTATATTGATTATCATAAAATTATATTTATTTATTTGTATATGCTTGATTGTTTGATATTGCTATGAGAAGCTACACATATCTCATACAGATATATTGGAAAAGTATCAGATTAAATCTTATGAAGTACTAAATTCTTCATATAATTTTGTATTTTTATATAAAATGTGCAATTGAAGCACTTGTGGTCATAAAATATAAACTTATGAGCCAAGATTATTATACTAATTGGCATGACCGGTTGAACCATTCCGGATCAATGATGATACGAAAATTATAGAAGAATTATGAGTTTCTTCGAAGATGATTTTGATTATCTTTATTGTTCTCAATGAAAGTTCATTAATTATCACCACTAAATATAAATAAGGACGCATTCCTTGAGATATTGGAAAAAAATAAAAAGAGCATGTATGTAGGCCTATACATGTCTCATGTGGATCATTTTGAGTTATAAAATCGATGCATCGTCAAAATGATCATCACATACGCAACTTAAAGTTGGCGTAATTAGTGGCTCGATGTGAGCATGATTATCCAAACAAAATATTAAGAATGATGGTGAATAAAGTATTGGGTAATTATTGGTATATATGTGAACTTAAAGATAGTACATATTCATATGTGAATTGCTTTTGTTGAAACGTTTATAAAACGTGTTTAGATAATTGCAAAGCAAATAATTACAAGAACAAAAGATTTGGTTATGGGGCAATTTATAACATATGAATTCGCATCTTGCCAACAATTAATAATGAATCCTCCCCGTTATAATGGTTTTTGGTCACAAACCATATAGTTCCCATATGAGATATTGAAATGTGCGACATATATCATAATAAGTCCACCACAACGCATAAAATGGGATTTTGAGAATGATAATTCATTCAGGGGGAGAATGAGCAGCGAGAAATTTGAGACAATTTACATTCCAGATCTAGTAATTGCCAAACAATTTTAGTGACCTAAATAAAATGACTAGATCACAAACGCTGCTAGTGCTCCAATTAAAATGAGTGTCCTAACAATAAAACCAATGATTGGTAGTAAGTCTATGTCACGACTACAACGTGATAGATTATTCGATTCCAAATAAAAATCCTCGATTAAAGAGATAATATGGAGCAAAAAAATTAAGATGGTCTTATCTAGGTAATAAAGACCCCTTGATAGTCTCCTAATGAGACACTAGACATGACGGTAATTGAGAAAATCCCGAGTACATGAAATACTATGAGATTTCAATAAATGATAAAATGCAATGTCTAGTAGAGTGTGGGATCGAAAAGAAATAAATCGACATCGATAGAGATATAGTTATAATGTGAATGATAATGATAATAAAGAATATAGCGCTAAAGTGAATGTGAGGATCATGGATAGATGAATATCCAAAATATTAATGACGCAAGAATATAATGAATAATGGAGGTCTCTTGTGATGAGACATATGGTTGAAGCTTACAATCTATTTATAAAACTTATTGGATATGCAATAGTCTTTATGAGAGTGCGAAATTAAAATATGCATAAGTTGCAAATAATGGCACACGTATATTTCTCAAAGACTTAAAAATGATCATGTAGATACATGTGCACATGTGGTGGATCCGATAAATATTCTGGCAATGTGATAATAAGTGATATGCGTCTAAAAGATATATATGAATAGAGCTCAAGTGATATTGATATTTTATTATTGCATATAATATGCAAGGAGCATGCTAGAGATAATTAATGCTTAAGGCATATAAGAAACATTCTCGAGAACAATATTGATTGTATTGAACTAATCATGATTTGAGCATATGTTATAATCGCCTTAGTGTGTAGTATTGTGCCAAATAAAGAGTTATGGTTATAAAGGCGACTAAGTGCATAGAAATTGAATTTGAAACAAAAGAAAAAGTTTGTCTTAGTTCCAGAATTGAACATCTTAATGATGAAATATGTATGCATCATGAAAACTAAAGATAAAGTTGTATCTTTATGTGGATAAACAACACTCATATTTATGAAGTCACATGATGTTAGAAAGACTCTCTTGATTTATAGAGTTGATGATCACAATATCGATTGAGATATGTCATTTGAAACTGTACAATTCAATTTTTTCTAAGGGTCATACTTGATGGAAATGAGTAACTTGCAAAGTTTGATGATAAACTTGAACGAAATGTATGACGTATTATTATGCAAAGAATATGTGCAAATAGTGTTCACCTTAATGTGTATTTTAATGACTCGGTGAGCTTAAGTAATGTGATCATCAGGGGGAGAATATATGTGTTGTACTCTTTTTCCTTGACCATGGTTTTGTCCCGCAGTGTTTTCCGGCAAGGTTTTTAACGAGGCAACATCCCTAAGCGTATAAAGGATTTAATGTACTATTTTTCTTCACTAGATTTTGGTCCCACTGGGTTTTATCTAGTAAGGTTTTTAATAAGAGATATGGGTTTATCCTATAACCCATCAAATACAAGTTTAGTTGATTTTGTAGATGCAGGATATATGTCAGACCCTTAAAATGGTCGGTCGCAAACTGGATATGCTTTTACAAGTGGAGGAATAGCAATTTCACGGTGTTCGGTAAAGCAAACAATTGCAGCAACTTCATCCAACCAAGCATAAATTGTAGCAATCCATGAGGCAAGTCGAGAATGTGTTTGGATAAGAAATGTAACACAACACATACGCATGTCATGTAGTATTTCTTCAGAGAAAGAGGCACCAACAGTTTTATATGAAGATAACGCAACATGCATTGCTCAACTCAAAGGAGGTTACATGAAAGGCGATACCGAAGTTCATTTCACTCGTGACTTACAAAAGAGCGGTCATATTCTAGTTCAAGAAGTTCTTTCAAGCCACAATTTGGCGGATCTATTTACCAAGGCACTTTCTGCTTCAACATTCAAGAAGCTTATTCACAATATTGGAATGCGGCGAGTTAAAGATTTTAAGTTATGTAGTAATTAGAGGGAAATAATACGCGTTGCACTCTTTTCCTTAGTCATGGTTTTGTCCCACTGGGTTTTCCTGACAAGATTTTTAATGAGGCAACATTATCAAAGCATATTATTTATAGAGACATCCAAGAGGGAGTATTATGAATAATTTGTATGGATGTCTAGTATAAGGCCCATGGCGCATATAGTAATTAGGGTTTACCCTAATATTCGTCTTATAAATACTCCTTGTATTTACCCTCAATGATATCTCAATTGAATAATACATTTATTCTTATCTTTATTCACAACAGGTTTAGATTAAAAAAAGAAATATATGACAGTAATTAAATGGACTTAGTAAAAGTTGTTTGGTTGGGTTAGGATTAGAATTAAAAGTTTATATATATTTTTAGATTAAATAAAAAATAAGTGAAAATAAATTAAATATAAATTTATTAAGTTAAAATATGTGTGGATGTTAACACACTACAAAGATTGACATAGATTTTTAAAAATGTTTTGGGGTCATTGTCAAGGTTTACCTACAAACGAGCCATAAACGCCTGAATTTTTGAATTCGTCTACATTTGGGGATAAGTTCCGTTTGTAAATTCTGACTACTATATCAACATATTTATGCATCTCAATGGTTGAGGTTAATTTTGTCTTATTTAATTTTAAACTAAAAATTCAGAGTAATACAACACGTAATAACACACAGGGTGACGTGGTCTTTTTCCCTCCACTTCTCTCTCAACTTGTAACACCCCATTTTGATAAACGGAATGTCACGCGTGATTATGGCATGGCATCAAAGTAGGGATGAGCATTTTGACCCGAATCCCGATTCCGAACCCGAACCGTACCCGAAACCGTACCGATTCCCGGTACCCGAATCCCGTTCGGTACGGGATCGGGACTACGAAATAAGGTGAAAAAAAATTCGGGACCACTAATTCGTGACGGGTTCGGGACGGGATCGGGAAATTCCCGAAAAAAGCGGGAAAAATCCCGATTTCCCGGTACCGGTACCGATACCCGTACCGGTACCGATACCCGAATCCCGTTCGGTACGGGATCGGTACAAAACTTTTTAGATCGGGAAAAAACGGGAGAACTAAATCGGGACGGGATCGGTCCCGAGCTCATCCCTACATCAAAGCATACAAGGATAAATGTCTAAACATTACATGACCATAAAGAAAATACCGGAATCAAACATCGGTATCCCAAAAGTAAAACTCATCACACATAAACATAAGTACTATAAATGAAAAGACTAAACAATGTCCATGGAAATGAGTATCAAAGTAATAAGAAATGCATAAAGTAAAGAAGGCTAGGAAGCTTCCAATCCATATGCACGTATGCTTAAAGTCTACGAGCATCCCTGAGTACCTGTCGTTTTGGGAACATGAAAAGGAAAACGGCTGAGCAATACGCTCAGTGCATGGATGTACAAGTAAAGCATGAATAATATAAGCATAAAAGCATGAAATAGCGGAAGAAACTAAGTCCTGGATAACCCGGTTATATCTTAGTAAAACTGGTTTTATAGTTTGAAAAGCCTTATTATCTTGTAAAAACTGTTTAACATATTTTACCGTTAGCCAATATAGGTCATGAAATATCAACGTGCATGAATACTTCGAGGGGTGACCTCGTCATGCAAATTAGAGGGGCTGCCTCTAATTTAATATACTGGTTTTGGGTAGGAGGGATCAGCTCCTTGTGAAGGATGAAAGGCACACACCACATTCACACACTAAGTAATCTGCTGAAAACATGTAAACTAGGATGCACCCATACGCCCCACCTGATAATATAATAAATGGCCAAAAGCTGAAAGGGACGCCACGAGTAATCACTCCGCCGTGGGGAAGTCATAACACTGGTGCCTCCAGTGTTATGGTTATGGTACCTCCATAACTAGGTGAAAATGGTCATGCATGTATATGGCTTTAGGTATTCTAATTAAACATAAGAAATTCAAAACATATAACAAATACTAGGGAAACAGTTGGCTGCATACGGGGAAATCCTAATAAGGAAAGAATGTCCATACTGAAAGGACGGAGAATCCGTACCTTATGTCCAGTGAACGAAGAAGACGAACGGAAGAGAGTCCTACTTCGGTATCACTAATGCTACATAAATACATACGTGTATAAGTATCTAATTACTGGGTACGTAACTGGTTTTATACCATGTCTTAGCTTGTTTTATATGTTCATGTCATGTTTTACTGATTTAAGCTTTATACTGTGTTTATCATATACTCTGTCTATTCTGATTAAGTATTAATTGTATTTCATGTATTATTATACTTGTTGTGTAATAATAAGTGACTTTCTAAAAATAGCAGGTTTCCTAAAATAGAAAGTTACCAAAAATATAAAGTTTCCGAAAATAGAAAGTTTTAAAAAATAGAAAGTTTCCAAAAATAGAAAGTTTCCAAAAATAGAAAGTTTCTAAAAATAGAATTACTACTTAAAATAGGTAAGTTTCTAAAAATAGAAAGTTTCCATAAATAGATTAGCTGCCTTAATTAAATAAGTTTCTAAAAATAGAAAGTTTCCATAATTAGATATAAGCTGGATAATTAAGCTAACTATATAAGCTTAAGTGTTTACTGATTATTATTCTAAGTCATGTGATTATTAGTATAGTTTATTAATTATTACATGTAAATTAAATTAACTATAGGTTAAAGTATTTAATTAAAAATAACATGATTTTAATTAAATAAGGTAAAATACTTAGGTTAAAACATGTATTATTATCTATTAATAATATAACCTAAATCATGTAAATTAATTAATTATAAGTCATGGTTTTAATAATTAATTAATTATATAGTCTAATTAAAGCTAAATACTTAGGTTAAAATTCATGAATTAATAATTAAATTAATAACCTAAGTCATGTAAATTAAATTAATCACCTAAGTCATGTAAATTAAATTAATCATGTCCATGCTTTTAATTAATTTAATTTAAGTCTTGAAAAAATAACATAACTTGTAAAAATCATAAACCTTAAAAAAAATGATTCATGAACCGGACCCGTGATTAAAAACCATGAACCGGACCCGTAACCATCACCATACCCCGACCGAGGTCGGGGTTTCCCCTTGCCTTGCTGCTGCCGTGAGACCACCACCACCATACCGAGACCATACGGTCTTGGTGGTGCGAAATAAGCCAAGCTGAGACCCCCTTAGGGCTCGGTTAAGCGGCGACTAGACAACAAACACCCCTAAACCCTTGATTGACTTAAACCCCATGATTAGAACATGTTTATATTACTTGTTTTTAATTTGTTTATTAAAAACATCATGATTTTATGTGATTATATAAATCAAAACATAAAAAGAAAAGGTTAAAGGTTATACCGATTACGTGAAATCAAGAAGGATGAACACACACGATTCCTTGTAATAATTCCAAGATCAAAATTAAACCGAATCACCCTTTGGTGATGCTAAAACCCGGCGGCCAAAAGGAGCACCAAAAGAAAACTAGGGTTTTAATTATTTTCTAGATTTCTTGATAAATGAAACATGTTTTTCCCTTAACCCCCTTGTTTAGTAAAAATTACATGGGCTAAGCCCATGTTTCTTGTGTAGCCGCGGGTAGGGGGCCCCACATGGGGTAACCCGTACCTTTTTCCATGTCTAAAATAATAGTGTGTTCTCGTGTGTTCTCGTGTTCGTAATTTACGTGTTCTAATTAGTTATCGATCGTGACTTAATATATTTATTCGTGTTCGTAATAAATATATAAACATACGTAATATTAGTTCGTGATTAATTTACGTTCATGATTTTATGTTCGTATGTTCGTGAATATAATTATTATTGGAATAATTATGGTGTGTTCATACATAATAAATACTTATCATGTTATAACACGTACGTAATACTTGTAATTCTTATTCATGAAACGTAAACGTGCTATAAAAGGAAAGTTCTAATCATGTACGTACGATCTTAAGGGTACTATTCATGGTAAAAGCATGCGGGTTTTACAACTCTTCCCCCTAAAAAGAATAATTCGTCCTCGAATTATAGATAAAGTAAACTGGAAAAGAAGAACATACCCGAATTCAAAATATGAAATGAGGGTAAGAAGCCCGTATCGACTCCTTTGTTTCCCAAGTGGCTTCCTGCTCGGTATGATCCCTCCAAAGGATTTTGACGAATGGAATCGTCTTCCTTCTCATGACTCGTTCTTGTATGTCAAGAACTCGTTCGGTTTCTTCTATAAAAGTGAGATCTTCACGAATCTGTTCCAGTGGATACTGAACCATGTGAAGGGGATGATACTGGTACCCTCTGAGTAAGGACACATGAAATACATTGTGTACATGAGAAAGCTACGGAGGTAACGCTAAACGGTAAGATACTTCACCGACTCGTTCAATGATATCAAACGGTCCGATGAATCGAGGACTGAGCTTCCCTTTAATTCCAAAACGTCTAACACCACGTGCCGGTGAACCTTAAGGAAAACGTGATCTCCTACGTTAAAATGTATGTTCCTATGATGCTTGTCTGCGTAGCTCTTCTGACGTGACTGTGCTTCTTGAAGTTTCTGCTTAGCTACTGCGACCCTCTCATTAGTCAACTCTATGATCTCTGGTCCTTCAAGTGTTCGCTCACCAACCTGATCCCGGCAGATTGGGGCACGACACTTCCTGCCATATAACATCTCGAACGGAGCACACTTGATACTCGCGTGCCAACTGTTGTTGTATGCAAACTCCACCAAACAGATATAATCGTCCCAATCACCCGTCCATTCCAACGCACGTGACCTCAACATGTCTTCCAATGTCTGAATCGTTCGCTCCGACTGCCCATCTGTTTGAGGATGAAAAGCCGTGCTAAGCTTAAGTTGTGTACCCCAAGCTTTCTGTAGACTTTTCCAAAATCGCGAAGTGAATCGAGGATCTCTGTCTGAGACGATGCTAGATGGAGCACCGTGGAGTCTCATGATCTCTCCTCTATACGTATCGGCGAGTTTACTGACCAAATCTTCCTTGCGGATCGGTAAGAAATGAGCTGATTTGGTAAGTCGATCTACGATAACCCAAATTGCATTGTGCTTCCTCTTGGTTGGCGGAAGACCAGTAACAAAATCCATGGTGATTTTTTCCCACTTCCACTCTGGAATATCTAACGGTTGAAGGAGACCACCAGATCGCTGATGCTCGATCTTAACCTGCTGGCAGGTAAGACATTTGGAGACGTAAGTGGCAACATCCTGTTTCATACCACTCCACCAAAAGTACTGCTTGATGTCATGGTACATCTTGGTCGAACCAGGATGTATAGAGAATGGGGAGCTATGAGCTTCAGCTAACAAGGCTTCCCGGAGTTCTTGATCATCAGGAACACAAAGTCTCGTACCTTGCCATAAGATACCATCTGCATCTACTCTAAATTCTGTCTGCTTCTCCAAATTCTGAATTATCGCCCAGATTTCTCCATCATCTTTCCGAGCTTCCTTGATCTTAGAGAGTAACTCGGGTTCTACTCTAAGATTAGCCTAGTAACCGTGTTGTCCAAGCACCATGATCTCTATGTCTAGTCGCTCCAAGTCTCTTATGATTTCTTCCTCAATCTCAATGTCGTTGATCATTTTGTACTTTCTGCTAAGTGCATCTGCTACTACATTCGCCTTATCGGGATGATACTGCAGATTAATGTCATTATCCTTCAACAGCTCTAACCATCTCCTATGTCTCATGTTCAATTCACGCTGAGTGAAGATATACTTCAAGCTCTTGTGGTCCGTGAAAATATCACATGATTTTCCATACAAATAGTGCCTCCAAATCTTCAATGCAAACACGACTGCAGCAAGTTCCAAGTCATGCGTAGGGTAATTTTCCTCATAAGGCTTAAGCTGCCGTGAAGTGTACGCTATCACTTTCCCATGTTGCATGAGAACACAGCTAAGTCCCTTCCCCGATGCATCACTATAGATTTGAAATCCACCCATACCAGATGGGAGAGTAAGAATAGGTGCAGATACTAACTTCTGCTTCAGGTCTTCAAAGCTCTTCTCTCGTTCTTCAGTCCAGACGAATTTCTCCCCTTTCCGCATCAGTTTGGTCAATGGTAGTGCTAGGCGGGAAAAGTTCTCCACGAACCTACGGTAATAGCCAGCTAAGCCTAAGAAACTACGGACTTCAGTCGCTGATGTCGGCCGTGGCCACTTATTAATAGCCTCAACCTTTGTTGGATCCATAGTGACTCCTTCTGCTGATACAATGTGACCTAAGAAGGCCACCTTGTCTAACCAGAACTCACACTTGGAGAATTTAGCATACAGCTGCTTCTGGCGAAGAATCTGTAGTACTGTACGAAGATGGTCTTCGTGTTCCTCCTTGGACTTTGAGAAAATCAGGATGTCATCGATGAAGACAATGACGAACTTGTCCAGAAATTCATGGAAGATTATGTTCATCAAATCCTTGAACACTGCTGTAGCATTGGTCAAGCCGAATGGCATGACTACAAATTCGTAGTGGCCATAGCGTGTACGAAAAGCAGTCTTGGCAATGTCCTGCTCCTTAACTCGTAGCTGATGGTAGCCTGACCTTAGATCAATCTTGGAGAAATGTTTGGACCCTTGGAGTTGGTCAAACAGATCGTCTATACGTGGGAGTGGATACCTATTCCTAATAGTAATATTGTTGAGCTCGCGATAGTCAATGCAAAGACACATACTGTTGTCCTTCTTTTTAACAAATAAGACCGGTGCGCCCCATGGAGATGCGCTCGGTCGAATGAAACCTCGTTCCAGAAGTTTTTGCAGTTGATCCTTCAGCTCCTTTAACTCTATGGGAGCCATGCGATAAGGAGCCTTGGAAATCGGCTCAGCTCCTGGGATGAGCTCGATATTAAATTCCACTTCACGTGCAGGTGGTATGCCCAGAAGTTCTTCTGGAAATACATCTTGAAATTATGACACTATCGGCTGATCCTGAATTGATGGGGATTCAGCATCCATGTCATGAACAGTAGCTAGATAACCCTCGCACCCATGTGACAGTAGTGCACTTGCTTGCAGGGTTGATATGATGTGTACAGATCTGCCGGGTACAAACCCGTTATGAATGTACTCTGGCGCATTAACATCACCGAAGATCAATCGATATGAATGGCCGTCTATGGTATCATTATGCTTGGATAGACAATCCATGCCCAAAATCATGTCAACATCATTCATGTCCAGCGGAAGTGCGTCAACAGGACGAATCTTGTCGTCAAAATCTAGGGGAAGGCTCTTGTACACATGGGTGATTAGTATAGAGTCTCTCAAAGGCATGGAAATACTGAGTCTATTCTCTAATGGCATGGGGAGTATCCTAACATTCTTGGCATAAGTAGTAGAAATGACCGAGTGAGTAGCACCCGTATCAAACAGAACACATGCAGCTTGACCATACATATACAAGATTCCAGTGATGGTACCTGTAGACTTGTTGGCCTGATCGCGAGATGTCGTGTAAACGCGTCCAGTGGTAGGAGGCGGCTTGGTATCAGCATGTCCCGATGTGCCGTCCATCTCGCCCTTGCAACAGTCTTTCATGTGATGGCCATGAAGACCACACTTGAAGCATGCGTCACTGTCGCGGCGACATGGCCCTGGGTGCCTACGGTAGCAAGTAGAGCAAAGAGGATGAGTATATCCTCCAGCATGTGTCTTGACTGGTTGAGAACCTGATAAGACATTATACATAAGACATGATAATAGGGTACAAAGGACAATGCGGGTCGTAAGATTGAATACCAGAGATAGCTGGACGGCTAGGCTGTGGACCTCTCTGGTTCTGGTCCCTACCGTTTCCATGGTTCCTGGTAGAAGATTTACTAAAGTGTCAGAATTATGAGTTATAACATGTAATCATAAGAAAAATGCGTAAGTATAAGGACCTGCTGTTGTTGGAGTGTCCAGCGTTATTACGGTAATAATCATTACCGCCACGCCTATCCGTAGCAGAACAGTCGTTAGTCTGACCGTTTCCTTTGGGCTGATTAGGCTGCTGCTGAGTAGCCGGCTGAGACCGGTCCCCAGTCTTTTGCCTGGAAGATACAATTTAAAGAGATGAAATATTGACATATACTGAAAATATACGGATTGGTCACCGCTTGAATACGAATGTTTACCTCTTATCGGGTCTCTCTGCTTCCCCGAACTCATCTCTCTCCTGCAGCATCTCCAGCTTACGTGCTGCCTTGGCTACTTGTGTTACCGTATCCAACGGAGCACCTTCTAAGTTATTGGCAATCATTGGAGTAAGGGCCCAACAAAAATGTTGTGCCTGCTCTTCAGTGGTGCCCGCAGCTGCTCTCAGGACACCGGCGAATCGAAGGAAACGCTGCATGAAGTCATTGTTGTCTTCCTCAGGTCGCTGTCTAATGGTGTAGTACTCTCTCATGAGCCTATTCCTTCCTTCCGTGGGAAAAATGCTAGGCGGGGGAGGATAGTTGTCGTTCTGATGAAGGATGTCTTGCAAATCTGCATTGGCAGCTGCAACCATCTCCCGCATATTGTTTATGTTTGCCATCTGACAGTATAACATAAAATACATGATTAAACTAATCAAAACATAGACTATATACATGAAAAAATTATACCAATAAATCATGAGAAAAATTGTATGCAAGAAAACTAGTACATGAATGCGTGATGCAGTTTTATGAAAACTTTTGTATGCTCGAGAGTGAACGCCTATGGCCAGTTCACCCAAAATAAAAGACATGGCGAGGGGACGCCTATGGGTCGGTCCCAAATTTAAAAGTTTCGATAAAACACATGCGACTAAATAGGGCCAGTCCTGTACCAACCATTACTTAGTCATAAACCTGCGACAATGACATATATATGTATACATGAAAATGATGAATGCATGAAAACCGACTGTCAGTTCTAGGAAGACCATAGTGACTACCCACTAATCACATGTCATGTTTTGAGAGCCTACAGGTCGAAGCCTTGGGCTCTGATACCATAATTGTAACACCCCATTTTGATAAATGGAATGTCACGCGTGATTATGGCGTGTAATCAAAGCATACAAGGATAAATGTCTAAACATTACATGACCATAAAGGAAATACCAGAATCAAACATCGGTATCCCAAAAGTAAAACTCATCACACACAAACATAAGTACTGTAAATGAAAGGACTAAACAATGTCCATGGAAATAAGTATCAAAGTAATAAGAAATGCATAAAGTAAAGAAGGCTAGGAAGCTTCCAATCCATATGCACGTACGCTTAAAGTCTACGAGCGTCCCTGAGTACCTGTCGTTTTGGAACAAGAAAAGGAAACGGCTGAGCAATACGCTCAGTGCACGAATGTACAAGTAAAGCATGAATAATATAAGCATAAAAGCATGAAACAGCGGAAGAAACTAAGTCCTAGATAACCCGGTTATATCTTAGTAAAACTGGTTTTATAGTTTGAAAAGCCTTATGTTTATCTTGTAAAAACTGTTTAACATATTTTACCGTTAGCCAATATAGGTCATGAAATATCAACGTGCATGAATACTTGGAGGGGTGACCTCGTCATGCAAATTAGAGGGACTGCCTCTAATTTAATATACTGTTTTGGGTAGGAGGGATCAACTCCTTGTGAAGGATGCAAGGCACACACCACATTCACACTGAGTAATCTACAGAAAACATGTAAACTAGGATGCACCCATACGCCCCACCTGATAATATAATAAATGGCCAAAAGCTGAAAGGGACGCCACGAGCAATCACTCCGCCGTGGGGAAGTCATAACACTGGTGCCTCTAGTGTTATGGTTATAGTACCTCCATAACTAGGTGAAACTGGTTATGCATGTATATGGCTTTAGGTATTCTAATTAAACATAAGCAATTCAAAACATATAACAAATACTGGGGAAAACAGTTGGCTGCATACGGGGAAATCCTAATAAGGAAAGAATGTCCATACTGAAAGGACAGAGAATCCGTACCTTATGTCCAGTGAACGAAGAAGACGAATGGAAGAGAGTCCTACTTCGGTATGACTAATGCTACATATATACATACGTGTATAAGTATCTGATTACTGGGTACGTAACTGGTTTTATACCATGTCTTATCTTGTTTTATATGTTCATGTCATGTTTTACTGATTTAAGCTTTATACTGTGTTTATCATATATTCTGTCTATTCTGATTAAGTATTACTTGTATTTCATGTATTATTATACTTGTTGTGCAATAATAAGTGACTTTCTAAAAATAGCAGGTTTCCTAAAATAGAAAGTTACCAAAATATAAAGTTTCCAAAAATATAAAGTTTCCAAAAATAGAAAGTTTCCAAAAATAGAAAGTTTCCAAAAGTAGAAAGTTTCTAAAAAAAGAAAGTTTTTAAAAATAGAATTACTGCTTAAAATAGATAAGTTTTTTAAAAATAGAAAGTTTTCATAAATAGATTAGTTGCCTTAATTAAGTAAGTTTCTAAAAATAGAAAGTTTCCATAATTAGATATAAGCTGGATAATTAAGCTAATTATATAAGCTTAAGTGTTTACTGGTTATTATTCTAAGTCATGTGATTATATAGTATAGTTTATTAATTATTACATGTAAATTAAATAAACTATAGGTTAAAGTATTTAATTATAAATAACATGATTTTAATTAAATAAGGTAAAATACCTAGGTTAAAACATGTACTATTATCTATTAATAATATAACCTAAGTCATGTAAATTAATTAATTATAAGTCATGGTTTTAATAATTAATTAAGTATAAAGTCTAATTAAAGATAAATACTTAGGTTAAAATTCATGAATTAATAATTAAATTAATAACCCTAGTCATGTAAATTAAATTAATCACCTAAGTCATGTAAATTAAATTAATCATGTCCATGCTTTTAATTAATTTAATTTAAGTCTTGAAAAAAATAACATAACTTGTAAAAATCATAAACCTTAAAAAAATGATTCATGAACCGAACCCGTGATTAAAACCCATGAACCGGACCCATAATGATCACCATACCCCGACCGAGGTCGGGGTTTTCCCTTGCCTTGCTGCTGCCGTGAGACCACCACCACCATACCGAGACCATATGGTCTCGGTGGTGCGAAATAAGCCAAGCCGAGACCCCCTTGGGGCTCGGTTAGGTGTTGGCTAGAAACAAACACCCCTAAACCCTTGATTGATTTAAACCCCATGATTAGAACATGTTTATATTACTTGTTTTTAATTTGTTTATTAAAAACATCGTGATTTTATGTGATTATACAAATCAAAACATAAAAAGAAAAGGTTAAAGGTTATACCGATTACGTGAAATCAAGAAGGATGAACACACACGATTCCTTGTAATAATTCCAAGATCAAAATCAAACCGAATCACCATTTGGTGATGCTAAAACCCGGCGGCCAAAAGGAGCACCAAAAGAAAACTAGGGTTTTAATTATTTTCTAGATTTTGTGATAAATGAAACATGTTTATCTCTTAACCCTCTTGTTTAGTAAAAATTACATGGGCTAAGCCCATGTTTCTTGTGTAGCCGCGGGTAGGGGGCCCCACATGGGGTAACCCGTACCTTTTTCCATGTCTAAAACAATAGTGTGTTCTCGTGTTCGTAATTTACGTGTTCTAATTAGTTATCGATCGTGACTTAATATATTTATTCTTGTTCGTAATAAATATATATACATACGTAATATTAGTTCGTGATTAATTTACGTTCATGATTTCATGTTCGTATGTTCGTGAATATAATTATTATTGGAATAATTATCGTGTGTTCATACATAATAAATATTTATCGTGTTATAATACGTACGTAATACTTGTAATTCTTATTCATGAAACGTAAACGTGCTATAAAAGGAAAGTTCTAATCATGTACGTACGATCTTAAGGGTACTATTCATGGTAAAAGCATGCGGGTTTTACACAACTACTACGACGATAATCCACCGGAGACTCATTGTGACGGCCATGTTCCACTGGAGACGACAATCATTTACCGACGTGGCGATATTCAATCAGAGCACATGTCGAGGATCTCATCAAAAAAGGTTAGTTTCGATTTTTTTGTTGAAAACAGTGATTGTAGTCTTGTTTCTTTAGTGCTAACCCAACTATAGATTATATGAAAAAGGGGAGCGTGATTAGCAATCGGATTAAGCTTCAAGATCATATGACCAACACAAGCGAGGTGTCCATGCTACTACTATTTGTGATTTCCATTGGCACTTTTGGAGGCTTATGTGATATGGTTTTTGCTTAAGCTTATCAACTCATTAGTTATGAAACATCTGCTGCAAAGAAGTGACTAGCAACTATGATACTGAAATGGTATACTTTCTCTTGTCTCTTTGGTGGTTGCTCATTATTTCTTATGTTACAGAATACAAAACAAATTGTAGGCGTAACTGCGTAAGTACATGATTTTCTCTTGGCTCTTTTGTTACCCACTGTGGGCGAAAGTACATGAGTCTTTAAAGGGCTCAATCAGTTTGCTAAAGGCTTGTACCATACCAGATTAAGGTTAGGCTACGAGTCATTTCAGAAAATGTTCAATCAGTTTGCGATCCTATTTTTACATTAGCATTAGACCAGCAGAAAAAGGTTTGTTGGCTTACATATTTTAGTCTGTGTGTAGGTGACGGTAAAATCGAGTTTAATGAGTCTTTCAAACTTCCTGCGACATTTTCACGGGAGTCTTTTTTTATCTGGTATCTTTCATATCTGCCCACAAACAGGTCAGAATTTGATGAAAACGGTTATATTGGTTTCCTTATGTGGAATGACTTATCTGGATCTACAAAAAAAAGGAAAAAAATGGTATTTGGCTATCTATTAAACCGAAATTTAGTAATGCATTGCATTTCTGGAACACGAGACCTGATGCGTTTATTACTTTCAAGCTTACATGGTCATTATATCTATCCATGTAATTCGGAGATAGAAAAGTGGGCGAGAGGGACGTAAACACAGGTTTGGGTCAAAATAGGTTGTGTATTGGTAGTAGGGTTGAGGTAAGTTAAACTGAAATTATACTCAAAATTGCATCATCAGTTAAGAATAAATCTCGTAAAGGTAGGTCTTTTGTTTGCATAACAACTGTTGGAAGTCTTTAGGCATTTTAAAATTCATAATTTATGTCAATAAACATCATGATGTCAAATCTTTCTGGTTATTTTTTTTGCAGGCGCCTCAAAAAATACATCTCATAATGAGGATGACGTCTTATCCAAAATTCTAGGCGATAGTCGTGACGAATCAAGTTCACTAGATAAAGAGTTAGTTCACTCGCTTCCAAGTATGCAATGAGCTACAAGTGTATCAACTTCGACTAGTGAAATGCAGGTTGACATCGAATCATCTACTAGTGAAGAACTAAGGCAACGAGTTGTGGAGGAAAATAAAAAGTATAAAGTCTGTTAGCATGACTCTGGAGGGTTAATTATCCACCCTACTTAAAGAAGTCACTCAAAAGACTAATAAATGTAGGATTTTGAGCATCACTGCAGAAGATATGGGGGCTTTCCAACAAGATGGATGCACTTATCGAGTAATTTAAGAGGGTTTTTCAATAACAATCTTATAGAAGACGTACTCTCTTTGTTCCATTTGATGGGTGACAACAAGCTTAATTCATGTATTAATGTGCTTTAAAATTCAGAATTTATGTAAATTAAAATCGAGATGTTCTTTTTGCCTCTTAAGACATGAGTTTTCACATTTGATGGTTTATGCGCTTGTAATAATTTTATATCGACAATTTGGATGTCATAGCTCCATCATAACTCACAAGTCTTCTTTTGTAACATCAAACGTGTTAGACATCAAAACTACATAAAACTATGTAGTGCGCAATAGTTTGCAAGAGTTGTGCACAAACACAATATAAAACACAATTATTTTTTTGAAGAAGACAATTTTAATTAACATTAAAAATATTACATAGAATCTGTGTCAAAACCATGAACAACCTCATGGCAACACAAACGGGCATAATACAATAGACTAAAAAACTAAGCCTAAACTAAAGAATACAATAAATATCAATGAAATCCTATACCATACTACGAAACACCAACAACTCCAAGCAAACTATAAAGCCAAACAAACACAATATTCAGAGCACGCCATCAACTTTACTATTTAAGACTCCACGAAACTTCCTTATGAAACTTACGGACATGGGAATATGAATGATAATCCAACCATAGCACCACCGCCTCTTATACATATTACAGGTTTTTTGAAGCAAAATACAAGCCATCTAAACAAACCAACCCAACACAACCTCACAACATAAAACTGAACGAACACATCATCCAAACCAAAAGAACTAAAATGTGCCTTTTTTTTACTTTTTCTAAATGCAACAAACAAAAACCTATCTGATATACCAACCGGAAACATGCAGCACAAACCATTGTAAGTTTCAGGCCTTAGACATGGATGTTGTTATATCTAACATTATTGACCAGGTCAAGTGATTCAATATGTCACCTATTTATGTAGTATCCTTAATGAGTCTCACATTAGATCATATATGATTCATGTAGAATCATATATGATTCATGTAGAATCATATATGATTTATGTAGAATCATATATGATTCATGTAGAATCATATATGATTTCGAAGAATCATATATGATTTCTAAGACGTGAGAATCCTTATATGATTTCTGAGACGTGAGAATCATTATATGATTCCTGAGACGAGAGAAAGTGAGAATCATATATGATTCATGAGAATCATATATGATCCATGAGAATCATATATGATTTATTAATCATTCATACTATATATTTTTTCAAAGATATACTTATACATAAATTATATCATGATTCTTGTAGAATCATAGATGATTCTTGTAGAATCATAGATGATTCTTGTAGAATCATAGATGATTCTTGTAGAATCATAGATGATTCTTGTAGAATCATACATGATTCTTGTAGAATCATACATGATTCTTGTAGAATCCTACATGATTCTTGTAGAATCATATATGATTCTACAGTAATCATACATGATTCTAAAAGAATCATATATGATTCTAAAGGAATCAGTATCATACATGATTCTTATTAGTTTAAAAATACCAAATCTGCTACAACATTAAACAAAAAGTAGTCATTTATTGACAGGACGAACAAACAATGAAATTAAGAACTACTAGAACACGTTAAAAAAGGTGCTTAATGACCAGATTAATGTTGTGTCAAATCATTCTCAAGAGCAACCTAAGAAGAGGAAAAGTGAGGAATGTGGCAGTGATAGGCTCCATGACACGTTTTAGTCCACGCCCACAACAAATACAGCCACCACAATTCAACCTTTTTAGATTAAAGAACAAGCTAACCCTAAACCTATTGAACTAGCTACTGAATTCTCTTTTTATCTTCAAGATAGTATTAGTATTACTAATAATAACAACCTACCAAGTTTCAATCTTGATGTAAATATAAAGAAAGGAGCTCTATCATCTCCTCACATGGACTTCCCAACCAAATCGGCTTCCTTTAATGTATTATCATCCGTACTTTTCACGAATCATTCAAGTGAAAACATGTTACGAATTATTTAGGGTTTATCAATTGTTTTTTATTGTGGTTAGAAGGTGAAAATCGAGTGTTTTAATGACGAGTTTAACAGTTTATTGCATTTATGGTTAATTATCAACGGTGGTCGGTTGGTGGAGGTGGTGGTTGGTGCGGTGGTGGGAGGGTTGGGGGAGAGAACCGTTAGGTGTTTTTTTTGGAATATCATCTGTGTAAAAATAAGATGGATGGGTTGTTTTAGTTATTTAATCATGATCGTTGATTGATAACAAGGATGAATGGACGTGATCTGTTTATTAGGTCTATGTCAAAAAGTGAGTCTTTAAAGATCTCAACTATTACCAAACATCAATTTTTGAGTCAAACCCCAATTTTAAAGTTAAACCCCTAATACAAACTAGCTCTTAGTGTTTTTTTTATTTATGTAATTTCATGTATCACATTTATCTCTCATTTATTTTTACCATGTATTTTTCTTGTAATTATATATTTATTTATTTATTTTATCTGATATTATTTCTTTCTTATTTTAAATTCAAATCATAAACTAATCTATAAACCAAACAAACCCTTACTAATTTGTTTTTGAGAATTGATAGAAGCGCATACATTATAGAACATCCCTATTAGGGAAGTATACACTTTATCCCTGTAGTGACTGGTTGCAAATGATATATTATGGAACATCCCTGGGCTAAGCATTGGGTCAAACCGGATCGGGTCGGATCAAAACAAGAATCGAAGTGGTTCAAAACCTCGGACCTTGGATCGGACCGAAACGGTCTGATGTGATCCGGTTTTAATTTGATCCGATTCTATTAGGCATAATCAACGGGGTTTTGTTAAGATCGATGAAAGGGGTTTTCTGGGTTGTTGTTGTTGTGGTGGTGGAGATGACATCGGTGATGGTGGTTGAGGGTTTTAAATTTTGGGGGCTTTTTATTGTCTGAGAAAACCTTGGATTAGCGTTTTTTTTAAGTTTTAATTTTTATTTAGGAAAAGGATAAGCCAAATTTTAAAACTTTACAAATTACTCTATTTTTCAAAGACAATAGTTAATTTGTTAATTTGCATCCACTTTTTTTTATCAGATATCACTATACTAAATTTTGTCATTTTTACATAAAATTTAAACATTCATTACTTAAAACTAAATAAGCACATAAAGATATATTTGCCAAAAATGTCCAAAAATTATAAAAAATAACAAAAAGACTAAATATGTAAATTCGAGAAAAACTAGTTATTACTAGTGATATTTTATAAAAATAATTACTGTATTATCACTAGTGATATTTCATTGCTTTCAATAGTGATAAAATATTTCGTCATATTTACAACTTTAATCTTTTCGCCTTTTTTACAACTTTTAGATATTCTGGCAAAAATAATCTTTTTATGTGTTTTTTAATCTTAAGTTAGTTCTTACTATTAGATAAAAGAAAGAAAGATCCTCTAAAGTTGAAAGCAACTCTAGTATTTCACTAAAAGAAAAAGTTTTATACATTTATCTAAATTATGATTGACTAGCATAAAAAGCAAATGATATTGATGGATAAAAAGCAAATGAAAGCTGTAAACTGATACTTAAATATTTAGTAAAAAATAAAAGTACAAAATAACTCATCTCAAAACACAAAATACACGTGAAATCCGGTAATTTAATTATTCGTTTCCTAAAATTTGCAAACATTTAGATAAGACTTGTACGATTTCCTTGTAGGTTTTAGATAACACGTGTTGGATTGCTATTTGTTGCTCATTCTTGTTGTTTTTACGAAAACTCAAATCTTTCACTAAAAATGCTATTGTAGACGTACGTGATGATGATTTAGAAGTCGAGAAAAAAATAAAATTTGTTGATAAAAGTAGTAAAATTGTTACGTTGTGTACTATTGTTTTAGGCAATTAAAGCTACCCCTTATGTAATGTTTACCAAATCGAATATCATGCCACACAAATCACCGAATGCAAATGCCTTGATTTATTGCTAAAAAATTCATAGTTAACAACAAATGCATGGATTTTTTTGGATATCTTATGTATGTGCTTGAATTTCATGGGTATCATATGCAAGATTTGAAAGTTTATGGACATAAATTTAAATAGTCGTGTGTTAGGATCGAACTCGGGATTACGGGATTGCACACAATACGTAAAAAGTTATTTTATTTAATAAATATATTTATATGTTTATTAAATTAAATCGAGCAATAACTTTAACCTTCGTTAAATTTAAGAGTTAAGGACTTAACGGTTAATGTGGAATTATTAACAAGAGTTAAAGAAAGATCCGGAATACTCTTTGTGGGTTGGGCCAGCGGTGGAGAAAAGAAGGAAAATGAAAAAAAGATTTCTTGCCTTATTTGGTTTATTACTTGGGCTCCAAGATTTGCTAGCCTATATTAACACATCAAAACCTTCATTATTTTTCACCCACTTTCTCTTGTCTCTCCTCCTTGGCCGATCATCTCCCATGAATACCCTAAGGGATTCGTTTGGTTTTGGTTTGATTTTGGGTTTATCTATTGCAATCAACTCCAAAGGAAAAACACCTTTTTAGGGTTCCTTTTATCCTTTGGTTTTAGTTTAGCAATAATCTAGTCCTAGCCCCTCTCTAGGGTTGTTGGGTAGATTTTCCATAAGCGTAGAAGCTCGGTTTACACGTGTAGAATCACGGTTAGCTCGTTGTATTACGTGTGTACAAGAACGTAATGTAGTTATACTTTAGACTATATCTTGGTAGTCTTCGTCATAAACCTTAATTGGTGATTCGTTGGTGATCTTGTGGATCTTCGCTAGGATAAAGGTATGTAACCCTAATTCGATTAATTATAATTGTGTTATTAATTATGATCTTGTTAAATCGCTTCCGTTATGTGTGCTTTGATCTTATTTAGGGTTTTGTATAATGGTTATGAACTTTATAAACCTTCAGTAGCATCAAGAGCCGTTTTAACATGTTATAATTATCGAAAATCTAAAGTCGTTTAGCTAATAATTGTTTTGAGTTAAAACTACATGTTTTTTAGGTTTTCTTAAAAATTAGGGTTTTTAGCCGAATTTTATAAAAAAAAGGAATTGTTTTTTAAACCCTAATTTACATGTGGGATAATTTTAGATTAAATTGCATGATTAATTGTTATGTCATGTATGGTTACGATCCGTAGAGATTTAATTGTTAAGATTTGGGGTAGAATCCATGATAACGTGCATGTTTTCATGGATCGTAAAATTATATGTTTATATGATTTTATGTGCTACGTGATTATTTGATTCAATAAATCTTGAATTAGGGAAGACTTTTATATGAATATAAAAACCTAGATTTGATGATTATTGAATAAATCGTATGCATGTGGCTATTTGAATTATTGCACATATAAATTGTTATTATGTGTTTATGATTCAGTTTTTTTACTTGTTTATATTAAAATTATTGAATTGTTGTAAACAAGGGTTTTTTTTAAAGAAATAATATGGACTAAATCATATTAAAATAAATATTTGTTAGAGATCAGAATTACATAAGATTACGTTGATTGGTGAATTGCAATAATAATCTAACGGCCTACTGCTTTTGACAAACTATAAAGTGGGTTTAACGCACCGCTGGTCTTGTACCCGGTTAAGGAAGGAGGTGTTATGCCATTAGTCGTTGACTGAATTCCCGGCTCGCCTGTGCATCAAATTGAAATTACATACGATTATTATTTGCATCATACCTTAAGGTTGATTTACCATAAATTCACATCCGAAACACAATGAATAAGGTTATTGCTTTGTGCTCTAGCCGAGTTCTAGGAGACGTACGTTGTGAATAGTTGTGGGTAATACTTTAAATTGGTTTAAGCCAATACCTCAACATAGTTTATGTAGAAATTTAGTTTCGTGAAAAAAGTTTGCTAAATGTTTTATTAAACTTATGCTATGGATTTGTATGCATGCTTCTCCATACATTGATTTTGACATCAAAATTTATACCCTAAATTTAAGTCATATGCCATCTAATTGACGAACACTTAAAGTTACAATGTCGTCATGTGAGATCTTGGACGATGTTATAATGGAGAGAAAACTTCATGACTGAATGAGATTGCACATGAAGGTTTTACGTTCTTTAGATTAGCCGACTTAATTAAGTTACTCAGTGATATCTGGAAACTTAAGGCGTAAAGTAGGGATGAAAGATGTTTATAATGCAAAATGAATTTTGGCAATGTAAGTCCCTAAAGAATCTAAAAATTGCAAATTATTTTGTCAATTATTGTTCGACAAGTTACCATCTTGAATACTTTCGTTGCTAGCAGATCAACTGATGTGATATGTCAAATTTGATTCTAGTTTTCAAGGAAAATACTATGGTTATTATTACCGGAGTAATTTTATTTTCTTGAATGGTATTATCAAAAATACTGAAATTGATTTTTGTAAATTCTTTTACAATGTATTAATGCAATGTTACACCGTAAACAATGTTTATTCATTTATTAATCTACAAACCATATGGTTAAGGATAGGGTCAATTTACAATGAAAAGATAAACCTAAACTCTTTTCCATGAGTGAAGAAGGAGTAATAAGGATTTTAGAAATGTCTAATTCTAAATACATAACTCATAACAAAGTTTAATAGTTAAGAAAAGTGTTTATTTTGAGTTATTAAATTTTAAGAATGGTTACCGCTAATTGGTTAAAAGGCAAACTAGCATATTTTGTCTAGTAGTTGTGCTTTGACCATTTATAGGCACTACATACCATTGTGGGGTTGGTAGACCTATTACATAATAAATTGCATGCCAAATCTTTCAAGTTAAAAAGCAATTGATGGATAAGTCATCATTTTACGAAGTAGAGTACACTCTTAAACACTACAAGTAATTGTTACGAATATGTTTTTCAAAGAAGTAAGAAAGTAAACAACACACTAATATGTTTCACCTATTATGAAACATTTACAATGTTGTATTACTGATTTTGAGTCTATTAAAACATTCCCTAATTTCAGTGGGAGTTACAAGCTTTGTTGTCTTGGTAATAACTCATGTTATCTTTAGCATGTCCTAAGATAATTACTTTCGAATTTTGGACACTATTATCTTCAAAGGATATTCATGTATTGATTCTTGTTGATTAAGTGGTTCTACATCTACTTGTAAAAGCTAATATATGTGACACAATCATATTTTGTATAGACAAACGTTAGACTTGATGTTTATCTAATATATGAGGTTGTTCCATGCACAAGTGGGAGAAATGAACATTGTGCGCAACAAACAACTCATAAAGATATGATTCTCTTGACTTCAAGATAAGAGACTAACGATCTAATTAATAATTAGATGAAAGTTAGATCATGTGTCAATATGATTATTAAAGACTACTTAGAAGTATATATATCATTCACATTAAGAAACACTTGTTGTTTTGATTTAGTCATGTGAGAGCTTGGACTAAATTGTAAACACAAAGGTAAAATATCCGCATGTCGTGAGATCGGGCATGGATTGTTTTATAGTTTCTTAAAATGGATAATTCCTGGAATGACATAAGATACATAGAGTAATCTTACACTAAACTAAAATATTTTTGTATTCTCGGAATTACATAAATAGACATAGTAGTGAATTAACTTGAAAAGATTAATAAAACCTAGTGGTGTTCATGATTTACTTTAGTTATACATGTTTATGATTTATTGTATAAAGTCACAAACATAAAGTCTTGAAAGACATATAATATAAAGTAAGACGTTAATGTATTATCTCTTTTCGTTAAGACATATACATGGAGTCATTTTCAAATGACTTAAATCGTATGATAAAATTATAACTTTTATGTTTTAAAGACATGAAAATGAATTGACTTTGTATTAGAAGTACTTGAGTTACAAAGCATGCAAAATGGTTAGGAAATCTATTTTACCATTAAGATGATTTAGTTGGTATATAGGTAAACCGAAAGAGATATATTTATCTTAATGTTGTTAAGATTAACTTACAATATTTCCCTAAATGAAATACAACATTCTTATGGTATGTTCATTAGGAGAATCAAACTCTCAGTATGACGGTGATGTTTGATTTAAGATAACTATATCTTCCTTTTCTTCCAAACGATATCAAGGTTAGAAAATCGAGTATGACTTGAGCTAAGAAGATTAATAAGATACCATTATATATGGAATGTGATGAATCACGTTTTATCTTAAATGAAGTTCAGATTTTGCTAAACTACTTATGATGTGGGTTGTTAGAAAATAAAGAATTAGGAACTGTCATTGTGTTATGTAAAGTCCCAAAAATAGATGACGTTGGAGTGTTGATCTATTTGCTATGTATTAACTTTAAGTTACTAAAAGCAAGTGGAGTTTTGATCTTGAAAGATAAAATTACAAAATACATAAATCTTCTGAAATACACTAGTAATTATCATGAGGTAGGCATGTAAATGCTAAACACTCGAGATAAAGGAATTTAAGTCATAGATCCGCAAGGATATCTCGGATATGCGATTTATATGCTGAGAATTATGAGTTATAAATAATCGTTGTGATTTGTTACCAAATATTGACTTGGGCAAACTACTCATACTATGAATGTTATAGATGTTGTCCAAACAAGATAATCAATTTAGATTTGGTTTATCTTAAATAGTTTGACTAGAAATTAAAGATAAGTTTCATCAAAGAAAGGTAGAAACGACCATAGTGGTGGTTTAGAACCTTGTGTCGAAATTATATGGACAAGATTGTACACATATTTAATGTTTGTATTATGAATAGATTATTAATCACATTTAAGTAATTAATTGTGATTGAATATTCTTTCTTAAAATGCATTAAATATATAAAGATTTTGGTGGTCATATTTTAATTGACAAATTTAGATATATATGAACTCTTTCTTGAAAGACTACTTAAGGAAGGACTTAAGAAATCGAAAGGAGTTTATTAATCCAAAATAAATCTTTGGAAAAGTACAAATCGCAATTATTCATGAATGAATAAATGCAGGCATCTAGGAAATTATCTTATGTTTAATTTGAAATCGAAGATTAGATTTAAATTTGAAATAAGATAATTTGTGAGTATTCCTAAAAGCTAGTGGGAGTATTATGGTTATTTTCTTAAATTATATATGTTGGATAGACATATAAGAAATTAAGCTACGTAACCTTGGAACAAAGAAATTTATTTATTTATGCGGTGAAAATACAACATAATATGCCATGTAATAAGTTTATATGGATATTTAGAACATGAAGAAATCTAAATCTGGTTTGGGAAAATTTCATGTGTATCATGTTGTATTTATATCATGCTTAAAAGCAAGATGCTTTAAATATATTAATCTATTTGAAAGTTATTAAATAACTTATGTAATGAATATTCTAAAAGAATATGTTTGGGTATAGAATAACATCTTTGTCTTGGATCAGCTTCCGTATTCTATAGATGAGTAATTTGTCAATAGTTGTGCAAATTATCATAACAAACAAACTTGGAGGTTTGGTTGGAACCAAACATTACATAATAGATATTATAGGTAACGTATTTATATCTTTAAATGACAAGTTATCAAAAAACTTGAAAAGATATAATTAAGGTAACACTCAATATTAGTCGTGGGATCTTTAGAGATAACATGTTGATTAAAATTGCATTATACATTAAAGAATTAGAATACTTTGAACTTCAAATGTGTTTGGAAGTTTAGTATAATAAATTGGTGATTAAGGATGTTTCACAATTTTGAACCATGTGGCAGTATCAAACTATTTGAATACACATGTGCAAGAACTTCAATAATTGAATTATTGAAGAAAGTATTCTCAAAATTCCAATAGGCTAAGATTGGTTGTTTTATGCTTTGCCAAACAAGTGTGAATGTCATTACTAGAGGCATGATGCATCAACCATGTTTTCATACATTGATCTATTTAGTATTTAGATAAAGGATGAGAAAATATTTTTATTTAATGAAATAAATATTTGGTTTCGTTTATTCTTTGTTATTTAATTTTGTATCTTATTTTACATGTTTTAATCCATGAATAAATTGTTATGCTAAATGTCCGTTGTCGATTAATAATATGGGAATATTATTAAACTAAGACAATTCGAAAGCGATAGAGTATACTTGAAAGTACATTGATCGATTTTGGATGATATTCGATGAATCGAATATTGGACTTATCCCAACTATATGATTATACTTTATGGATCTTTATCGTTAAGTATATCATAAATAGTTATCCTCAAACCTGAGATACCAGGAAACTGATGTGAATCTAGTGCATTTGTGTGGAATAATCTAACGCTAAACGTAACTGGTAGCTATAAGGGTTATTTCCAAAAGTGTTGCAAAATTCATAAGTTTTGCTTGTAGTCAATATGGAATTTGTTTCTGATGAGATGGCATTTATACATGATCTCATCGTTATTTTCGGGCTTTAAATGCATAAAAATGTCATAAAATACCATATATATGCTTGTGTTTGTTTACTTGTGTATTTTAGGTATGGATATCATGAAAAAGACAAAAGATCACAAGAAACAAGGAAAAACGGACACGAGAAACGAAGCCGTACAAAGAACCGGGCCCTAGTTCATGAATTATCCAACATTTACCCTTGAAGACTTGAAGATATGCAAGATTGATCCTCAAACAATGAATAAATGACACTTAAAACCCTTGTGAAATCATAATTACAAGTTTGGTCCCTTAAGTTTGTCAAAATTACACAAAAGGTCCCTCAACTTTGAAGAAATGGCAAGATTAGTCCCTCATCAAATCTAATTTGTCAAATATGGTCCCTCATGGAGTCAACGTTACATTGAAAGCCTTTGAAGATCAAGAATGTCCAAGATCAGTCCCTCAAATATCCAAAAATGGCAAAAACAACCCTTTAAACCTTTTTGGAAAAGTTTTGTGCCAAAAATATGAAAAGGGAAACTTCCATTACAAAGGGAATACGTTTATATGGGCAGAAATACTTGTTATACATTTTTTCCCAAAGAACAAGGACCAAGGCTGCCATTTCTAAACTTTGAATACACAAACACGCGTCAAACAAACACAATCCCCCATTTTCGGATCAAACATTGTTACTGTAGCACGTATGAACCCAGTTTTTACCTCACTTAAAACAAAGGGTAATTTTCAATTACCTTGACCCACGTGTGATTCACACAAGTAGAAACTCATCCCAACCTTAAAACCCTCACTCCCACTCACCAAAGGGTCCCACACCCAAAACCGTTTCACCCATCATGTGACAACTTTCTCTCCAAGGCCTGCCACGTGGCAAAATCAACGGAAAAGACTCTTAGCTTCACCCCAAAGCTAAGATAAACGTCCCTGATCATTTTGGACAGCTCACATCAAAGAATCGTTTAGAAGACCTCAAGGATAATATTGGAATTTCACTTCTAGGGTTTGTGAATAGTGTTTGCTATGCATTTGCCTATAAAAGGAGACATTAACCTGTGAGAGTCCCTTTGTTCCAGTTTTAGGCTATCAATCTTTGTAATCCCTTTTTAAGTTAATAAAATTTGATTTTCAGAAATTTGTGAAATCTCTTTTATGTTTTGTTAAAAGTTGGTGTTAGAATAGCCTAAATCTGACTTCTACTTATATGTTTGAAGGTTTTTTAGGCAAGGTTTTAATCAATAAGACTTGTGTTTCAAAAATCAGAAAGTGCTTGATATTGGTTCATCACTTTGGTTTGTTCTTCTTAGCAGGTACATTGGAATCTGGTACTTGTTCTGCTAGTACCTCGGCTCAAACAATCCAGGGCCTGGATGTAGGTCTTGGAGGTTTGCATCCTTCTCCCTTTTTAATTTTCTCTTTATTTTCTGATTATTTGTGATTTTGTATGATCATTGTTGAATCTGTGTTTTCCTGGTTGAATCTTGTTTATCTAGTGTTGTTTGATGTTCTTGAGTTCATGTTAACTTGATTTGTGGGTTGAATCTGATAAATCCTTTGAAAATTTGTCAAAACAGATTATTAAGGGGTGTTTGGGTTAACTGCACAAAAATGTTTTGAGGCTTGTTGTTTGGTTTTTTTGTGTTATTATCTGTTGGTACTTGTTTATCTGGTATACTTGGTCACTTATTTGCAAGTTTTGTGGTTTGAAACACCCAAATCCATAAAAGGGCTATAAAATCTTTGTTACTTGATAAAATTGGCTGTGGTTTAAGGGACACCTAGATCTAATCATAGACCAGGGCTAACAAGTGATTAAACTAGGTTAATAACATCAGGGAAAGAGATTTAAGTGCTTGAAATTGGATATGTGGTCAATTAGATCAGCAAAGTGTGCATGAGTACTTGTAGTTCATATCAGTAACTATAATCTGCTTTGATCTTGTTCATTACTTTGATTTAGTGGCTGATTTAAGTTTGTTTATGCTTAATCATAGTTTATATAGCTTGTGTATGCATCTTGTTGAATTTGGCTGGCTTATTCATGCTATATCTGCTTATTTATTCATAACAGCTTATTTTCCATGTATGTGCTAGATCTGTGGACTGTTTGATTAATCTGGGCTTATTATGTGAACCAATTTGTGATTTCTTTGTTGATATTGACTCCTTGTGATTCACTGATCACAAGGGTGCCCTTGTTTCCATTTGAATCCAACTGGATTTCTCTAAAAAGCTTTGTCAAATAGTCAAAGCAGTGGGAACTCCTTTCCCCTGCTGCTAGCCACTGCTAGTGTATTTTGGGTTTCAGCTTATCAATAAGCTATAATAGCTTATTTTAACCAGCAACAACTTGGATTTTTTAATAGGTGCTCATTATTTGACCCATTTGTTCATACTGGAGCATTTGGTGTGTTGACTTTAGGGTTTGACTAGAAAACCAACTTAAATAACTTTTTCATAAGTGCTTATTGGTTCATTCTGGCTTATTGGTTTTACTTATTGGAATTTTGTTGATTGTTTTGGCTTATTGAGTTCATTTGTGACATTTTGCAAGTTGAATCAAGTCCTGAGGTGCCCTAAATCTCAAACCCGACTATTTTGTCGTTTTGGATTTGTACTTTGCTTATTTCTGGCTTATTGAGTGTGCTTTTTCAAAATTTCTTTTTACAGATCTCTTTAGTATCCCAAAAGAAGGTTGTGTGTCAAATTAGAGCTTATAGCATTAGCTTATTTCTTAATGGGCTAAAAAGCCCAATAAGGATAAGCTGTTTGTTTAATAAGCTGTGATGAGCTCACTTTCACCTTTTGGGCCTTTAGAGTTTTGTGTTTAGAATTAAATTTTGAGTCAGATTGGGCTTTTCCAAGTCAATTGGGCCAAGCTTGACTTTTTGGGCTAAAAAGCCCATTAGTGTTGACTATTTTTGGTTTTGTCCCATTTAAGGGCCCAATAGGGGTATTCTGGTCATTTCACTTTCATTTTCTGTTTATTTAGGTTAAAATAAACTAGTTTGCAAGTTTTTAGAATTTTTTATAATTTTTGGATTTTTAATATTATTTTAATATTACTTTATTATTATTTCTCAAATTTCACATTTTTGCACTTTTTACCTTTTTCTTAGCTTAAATACATTAAAATAGGAATTTTGCAACTTTTAGATTAATTTTATCATCTTTCGATTAATTTTTATAATTATTTTAAGTTTTAATAGTTTTTAAATCATTTTAAATAGTTTTTATTAGTTTAAAAATTTCTAAAAATAGTTTTTAATCTTTTTAGGTAATTTTGGAGGTTTACCAATTAAAAATCTTTATTTGGGTTTTTTGATAATTAATTTGATTTTTAGGGCTTTAATTAGCATTTAAAAATTGAATATTTAAATAATTAAAAGGTTTGAAAAAGTTTTGATCATTGATAAACTCTTAGTTTATTTATTTTGATTTTTGGTGAATTTTTGATAATTTTAGAATTAATTTTTATTTTTGCTCATTTTACGGTTTTACGTTAAGTCATAGTAGTAATTAATTTCACGTATTCGTCATCCTCTTTTCTCATCCCCTTCTAACCAATATTAATCTCAAATCAATTACGAATTATTCACACACATATACCTCCTTGGGAAACGAACTTTCACATCATAAGGGTCATTAACACTTGGTTTTTCCTAAATTCATTTGTTTAATACTTACCGCTTATACGCTCTTTTTCCTAAAAGACGTAATTTACTACAATCATTTTGGCGCCGTTTCCGGGGAGGTGTGTCGTGATTAATTTGTCTTATTGTTTTTAATATTAACCATAAATAGTATTTGTATTAGTAGAAATCTACTAATACGTATTACCGGTTTTTTGGTTTTTCTTGTGAAATTATTATTACTATATTGTATTAAGTATCACAATAAATACAAAATATCTCCAAAAGTGTGAAAACACAACCTTAATTGGGATTTGATCTCCTAATTATTGTATTCGAATCTCAAACAAAAAGAAAAAGGCAAAAATAGATAAATACTTTCGTGAAGCTCGATTTTGAAAAATACAAACTATAAGGTGGGTATAAGGCGGGTATTATAAAATATACCCTAAGGAAAAAGGCTCTTAAGTGCTTCGCGCCGCCTCGTTTCCCCGCTTGCTTGTGAGTATTTTGAAATTGAAGGCTAATCGAGGGTTTTGCCGCCCAAAGTATTATTACGTATAATATATTTGCTTGGTTTCTTTGTGATTAAACCCTCTTGAACAATTTGGTTTTCACCAAAGTTCTAAAGTCATTCGAAGGCGTTCACTCCACGTGATCGTTTTCATTCCTTTGAGGCTTCTTTAATCAAGAGTTTGATTCAAGGAGAGATTTGGTAGATTGTTGTCTACGAAGAGACACCAAAATCCAAAACAAAATTAAAAACAATCAAAAACACAAAAAATTTGAAAATTCACAAAACACCCAAAAAGAATCTTCTTTGCTCACCTCCCATTCTTCGTGAAGTTTATGATCACTCGTAATCAAGCAAAACGAGCTCGTAAACGTCTTCAAAAGCAAGCCAATCAAGAGACGTTGATTGAAGAACAACCTCCAATTGTTGAACCTATTGTAGAACAAGAAGTCGTCATGACTAATCGTACTATGATGGAGTTGCTACAAGCACCCACCGAGGGTTTTGGAGAGGCCATTGTGATTCCCGCCATCCTTGCGGAGAATTTCGAGATTAAGACGGGTTTAATGTCGATGTTGCAAGCTAATAAGTTTAGAGGTCATGAGAAAGACAACCCGCATTACCACATAAGGAATTTTAATCGTCTCACCGCTACTAGCAAGTTTAAGGATGTTCCACGTGACGCCATTAAGATGATGTTGTTTCCATACTCGTTAGATGGACCCGCTAAAATTTGGCTTGAGAAAGAACCGCCAAATTCGATTTTGACATGGGGTGATCTCGTTTCTAAGTTTGTGAACAAATTTTTTCCACCATCTAAAACAACACAATTGAAAAATGAGATTTCAAGATTTGTGCAAAGAAATAATGAAAGTTTTTCAATGGCATGGGAACGCTTTAAAGAAATGTTACATGAATGTCCACACCATGATTTTTTGGAATTACATCAAATTGATACTTTTTATAATGGGCTTAATGATCATGAACGAGATTACTTGAATGCCGCCGCGGGTGGTAATTTTTTGTGCAAAACGACCAATGAAGCTTTAAATATTATCGAGAATAGATCTAAGGTTTATAGCCCTCGTAACACACCGAGTGTTGCCAATTTGGGTTCGTCATCGTCGTCATCGTCTCGTAGCATTAATGCCTTACATGATGAAGCTAATGAGGAAAATCGGTTTTTTGATAGATTTGCTAATCTTATGACTCATTGGAAAGCTCAAGAGGCTTTGAATTCCGCTTCGGTTAAAGCGGTTGCTAAGATTTGTTTGTCTTGTGGTGGAGCTCATGATCTTTCCGAGTGCATTACCGCGGATGGTAACTCTTCGAGTGCTTATGTAGCAACGGGAACTTATAACCAAAACGGCCAAGGTTCCCACCCAAATCAAGCTCCACCAAATCAAAATGCTAATAACTATCGAAACAACAACCAAGGTGGTAATTATCAAGGCAATTCACGTATCTACAACAAGGGGAATTATCAAAGTGGGAATGGACAAGTCACTAATCAAAACCAAAACCGTGATTTTCAAAACACTACATAAGGTTTTCAAAATGCTCAAACTAAAAATCTTCAAGGAGAATTTTTGGATTATGCTAAAGCAAATGATGCTAAGTTTGATAACATGCAACGTGAGATGATTAGCTTAAGATCCGAGTTGAAAAACGAGCTTAAAAACGAACTTTCTAATGAACTTAAAACTCATGCAAATAAAATGGAAGGAAATGTCCAACGTCTTCAACAAAATCAACAAAAGATGGAACAAGGAAAACATGAGATTAAGCAAGAATTGTTAAAAGCGGATGCTAGGCAATCAAAATTTGAGGACCGAATGGAAAAAATGTTTGAAGCAATCATGTGTAAACCCTCTTCCTCAGGTGGTCTTCCTAGTGATACCATTGCAAACCCGAAGGGAGAAATGAAGGTTATTACTACACGAAGTGGTAAAACTTTCAAGGAACCAATCTCTCGTCCAAGTACTTCTACGGAGAAGGAAATCGAGAAAGAACCCGAGGTGATGGTAAAAAAGGAGCATATTACATTCCCACGAAGTACCGCTCAAACCACACCTACGGTTGAACCAATACCAATTGTGGAACCCGAGATTCCAAGGCCGTTGCCTAATGTCCAACCCACACCACCCTTACCTTACCCCTCGAGACGAAACAAAGAGAAATTGCAAGAACGTAGCAAACAACAAATCGAGCTTTTTATAAAAATGTTTCAACAAGTGCATTTTGATGTGAGTTTAGCTGAAGCGTTGTTGTATATGCCTCATTTCGCTTCCACTTTTAAAAGTATGATGAGCGATAAGGAAAAGCTTTCAAAGCTTGCTAATTGTTCTTCGATTTATCTTAACCGCATACCGGAAAAAGTTGGTGACCCCGGAAAGTTTCTCATTCCTTGTGACATACAAGATATGAAAGAATGCCTCGCCTTGGCCGATCTTGGTGCGAGCATTAATTTGATGCCATTTTCCATTTGGAAATCGCTTTCGCTTCCGGCTCTTATTCCTTCGAACATGACTATCGAGATGGCCGATCATTCTACGATTTTAGCATGTGGAGTAGCCGAAGATGTTTTCGTGAAAGTGGGGAAGTTCTACTATCCCGTTGATTTTATAGTAGTTGACATCCCCGCGGATCCTCAAGTTCCTCTAATTTTAGGTCGTTCATTTTTAGACACCTCGAGATCGATTATCGACGTTCATGCAAGAACTATCACTTTGAGATTCAACGAAGAGGAACTTGTTATAAATGCTACTCAAAACTCGAAACCTTCTCATGTTTATGCAACCGCTACCATCAATCACATTGACTTAGTTGATGTGGTTTGCGATGAGTTTTCACAAGAAGTGTTAGGTTTTTCTGATAGCTCGTTGATATGAGTGTAATTACTCATATCATTTGTAGCTTAAAACATTGAAATATTGCATTAAATGTATTAAATATGCCTTGGATATGCTTGTTTCTTGTTTTCATGTGTGTAGGTACCAAGTTCACGAAAACCGGCAATAATCGACACGAGAATAAAGAAAAAGATCATAGAAGCCAAAATCAAGCTCGACTTTAGAGGATTTAAGGATTTATCAAGAAAACGAGTCAAGTGGGTCCCACATTGAGAAAATGGGCTTAAAAACCCATTAATAAAAAGTCTTATTCACTTTCATTATCAAAAATCCAATTCAAGGCCCAAATGGGGTTTTTAATTTTGGCTGTGAATTGACATTGGGCTCAAGCCCAAATGTTATTCTTTGGAATTAAAAGAAACGAATGAAGGAAAAAAGGTTATATGGGCTTTTAGGGTTGACCATATAAATGAAACGTAAACCTTATTTATTCGTTCATTGTTTTACCTCAAAAACCAAACGTCCCATTCATCTCACACGTATCCCACTCTTTTGTTTTATCCCATACCGTCCCACTCTTATTTTCATCCACACAACTCACGTTTATATTAAAACGTTTTTTTTTCCATCCACTCACTTTCATTATTAAATAAACAATCTTTCGATACAAACTAGGTGAACCACTTTCACCTTTCTTCCCCAATTTTTCCTTCACAAAAACCTGTAAAAAAAACCTTTACTGTTCAAAACCCTACTCAAGTAAAAAGTTGTTTTTACATGGGGCTTTTTGATTATTTAATTAATTCAAACCAAAGGGATTAAAACCTCCATGGTTATAGGAAGAGAGGGTGTGGAACGAAGGTGATACGTGGCAGAAAAGTATTGGACGAGACACCTCACAACTCCTATTCCACCAATCAAATCCCAAAGAAGAAGCACAACTAGCACACGGATGCCACGTTGGCGATCCGTGTGCTATTTGGAATCATCACAGCCATCCGATTAATAAAGAGAGAGAAGAAGGAAGATCAAGGGCCAAGATTAAGGAAGAATATTCTTCACAAGATCCGAATATCCGCTCCTCAGCAAGCCTTGGGAGGCTATAAAAACCCTCATTATTTCCTTGTAAAATCATCCTTACTTTTACTTTAGTGTTACTCTTTAGAAATAGTTTTAGGAATAATTGTTGTATTTCTCTTTAAGCTTTGTAATGTTCTTGAAAATTAATGAAAGATTAGCTATTTTAATCTAACTCAAGTCTCGTTCCTTTTATTTTACTGTTAAAAATTGATTTTAAGAATTAATCTTTTAACTATTTTACAAAGGGTAATTGTGAGATGTTAATTATAAACTAATTAATAGTTTATAATTAATGTTAAAAGTTTAAGATTGGATACAGTATTTTCCCACTGGAAAACATTCACAAAACAGGTCTGTTTTGGTTCGATATTGATGATTGTTCGTGATCTGCTTGGTTCGTTTCATTTGTAATGGTGGTGAGATGATGTTGTTTAGAATCGGTTAACAAGGTTGTTCAGCACAACCTTCGGCTCAACGGATATCGCAAAAGGTGCACGTTTCTTTTAGATGCTTTCGATATTTAGTTATAAGAAGTTTTAATGTTTAATGTTTATTATATGTCATATTATATGTTATCAGATTTAATGTTGAATGTTCATAATATGTAATACTGTAGGATTGCCATGTCAATCTGGATCAATCTAGGTTTGTATGCGTGTGTGATAGAGTGATTTAACTGATTTAATTTTAAGTGAACAATTAGAAGCCTGCTGAATGTTGCTGAATGTTGATTAGTGTCTGATGATTATTGCTGAGATTCTCAGTTAGTTTAAATAGAGTTGTTTAGTTCTAAGATTTTATGTTTATGTTAATGAATTTGATAAGCTGCTAAGATTTAATATTTGCTGTAAGTACTTGACAGTTATGTAGTTTTAATGGAATCGGGGTAAAGATAAGTCTGCTTAAAGGAAAATTTTGATTTCGTTAAGCTGTGTTCTTGCTACTGTTCTGTTAATCAATATACTGATGTTCAGGAATATCTGATTATTGCTGAGTATAGATTTTGTTTAGTTCAGTTTGAATTTGGATTTGCTTTGCTGAATTATTTGTTTAAGTGATATATTGATTTAGTCTGCTGGATCTTGTTTATTATTTGGTAGTTGTTTGTATATCTCTGCTGTTTTACTTGAGTAACTGCTTATCAGATTAGCTTTTCTGATAAGTTCACCAAGCTGTTTTCCTAACAGCTTATCAATTAGCTATCAAGCTGTCCAAAAAGTCTTTCCTGAGACATTTATATTGTTTTTTCTGTCAAAAAGAATTTATCAAAAAAAATAATGTCATATGGGGGTTCGAACTCGAGACCTTCAGAATAGAGGACCAACATGATAACCATCTGGGCTGTGCTCCCTTTTAATTCTACTTCCTGCTATTTCATTAATATAGTGTTAATTAGTTAGGCAGTGTTTGTTTTATTTTATACATCTTTGTCACGTTTTTATTTTTTATATAACTTTTAATTATTATTTTAATTAAAGTAAATTCTTTATAAAAAAAGTAGTTTAAATAAAATAAAAAAATGTTTTTATTTAAATAGTTTAATTAGTTTAATTTTTATAACTTTAGATTTAAATAAATAAAGTTTTTAAATAGATTAGTTAAAAAGTAATTTTAAAAAAAAAGTTTAATTAGTTTAAAAAAAGTGTAATTAGATTTTTAAATAGATTTACAAGTTATTTTTAATAAATAGATTTATTTTTATAAATTTTGAATTAGATTAATTATTAAATAGTGTTTTAATTTTAAATAATTAATTGAGTTTGTAGATTTTATTTAAATAGGCGGAGTTTACGATTCATGCACTTTAGGGTAATTTTTAATAGCTTAAAATTCGTAGATTTTAATCGTAGTTTAAAAACCGAAAACCAATTCAAATCGATTGTCCAAATCAAAGCAAAACGTCTCAAATTCATAAGATCTTCGTGTACAACGAACTCGACTCACTCACGTGTTTAATTAAATTCGTCATTGGTATTATTAGTCTATTACTTTTTCCTAAAGGTAATTTTCTAATTTGCCCTATAACGTATCTTAATTATCACTATACTATCCACGACACATCACTCGTCAAGTGGCAATCCCACTATTTTGGATCCGATTCTTGCTAATTCTACACCAAATCTCACTCCATTTCAAGGAGGTGATTTCACTTTAAATGAAATCGACAATGAAGATGAGGTGTTGATTAGTGATGATACTTCTATTCCACCATTTCTTCCACCGATGGAAGTTATGAGTGTTGAACCAAAATCTTCAATCGAGGAACCGCCTATCCTTGAATTGAAAGATCTTCCTTCTCACCTTGAATACGCATTCTTGGAAGGTGATGACAAGTTGCCGGTTATTATTGCAAGAGGTCTTGCTAATGATGAAAAAACCGAGCTCTTGAAAGTTCTTAAAGCTCATAAAGGGGAAATTGCGTGGAAAATTTCCGACATTAAGGGTATTGACCCAAAATTTTGTACTCACAAGAATTTAATGGAGGAGGACTACAAACCCGCAATTCAAAGTCAAAGAAGGGTGAATCCCAAAATTCACGATGTCATTAAAAAGGAAGTGTTAAAACTCCTTGACGCGGGAATGATTTATCCTATCTCTGATAGCCCATGGGTGAGCCCAATCAATTGTGTCCCTAAAAAGGGAGGAATGACCGTTGTGCCTAATGAAAACAACGAGTTAATTCCCACTCGTGTTGTGACCGGTTGGAGGGTGTGTATTGACTACCAAAAGTTAAATGACGCCACTCGTAAAGACCACTTTCCTTTGCCCTTCATGGATCAAATGTTGGAGCGACTCGCGGGAAATGAATTCTATTGCTTTTTAGATGGTTTTTCCGGTTACATTCAAATTCCTATCGACCCTCGTGATCAAGAGAAGACTACGTTTACGTGTCCTTATGGAACGTTTGCTTATCGTAGGAGGCCATTCGGACTTTGTAATGCACCGTGTACGTTTCAACGGTGTATGATGGCAATTTTTCACGATATGATCGAGAAGTCGATGAAAGTGTTTATGGATGACTTTTTGGTGTTTGGCAATTCGTTCACGTCGTGTTTATCTAATCTCGAGCAAATGTTAAAACGTTGTGAAGAAACCAATCTTGTGCTTAATTGGGAAAAACGTCATTTTATGTGTAAACAAGGAATCGTCTTAGGACATAAGGTCTCGAAAGCGGGGATTGAGGTCGATAAAGCTTTGGTACACGTCATCGCCAAGTTACCTCATCCCAAAACCGTTAAGGGAGTTAGGAGTTTCCTAGGCCACGCGAGCTTTTATCGTCGTTTCATCAAAGACTTTTCGAAAATCTCTCGACCTATGACACACCTTCTCGAGAAGGATGCTCCTTTTAATTTCAATGAGGATTGTGTTAGAGCTTTCGAAACTCTTAAAAGGAAACTTATCGAAGCTCCCATTCTTGTTGCTCCTAATTGGGAATTACCCTTTGAAATCATGTGCAATGCAAGTGATTATGCTATAGGGGCCGTCTTAGGGCAACGCTATGAAAAGCATTCTCGTCCTATCCATTATGCTAGTAAGACGATGACCGAGGCTCAATTAAAGTACACTACAACGAAAAAGGAATTCCTTACCGTGGTCTATGCTTTTGAGAAATTCTGACCTTATCTCGTCTTAACTAAAAGCATTGTGTATACCGACCATTCGGCTATCAAGTATCTCTTAGCTAAGCAAGATGCTAAGCCGAGATTGCTTCGTTGGATGCTCCTCCTCCAAGAATTTGATGTCACCGTGCTTGACAAAAAAGGAGCCGAGAATCTAGCGGCCGATCATCTCTCTCGTCTAGAAGATCCTCACAAAGATGTTTTTTAGAACAAGGAAATCACCGAAACATTTCCTCTCGAGACTCTCGGTGTAGTGAATTCAAAAGACACCACCCCATGGTTTGCCGACATTGCAAATTACCATGCGGGGAATTTCATAATCAAGGGTATGACGACACAACAAAAGCAAAAATTCTTTCGTGACGTCAAGTTCTATTTTTGGGACGACCCTTATCTCTTTCGGGTTTGTGCGGATCAACTCGTTCGACGTTGTGTTTTTGGTGCCGAAGCTTCTAATATCCTTAGAGCTTGTCACGAGGGACCCACGGGTGGTCACCACGGTGCTAATCTCACGGCTAAGAAAGTGTTCGATGTCGGCTTCTTTTGGCTTTCTATCTATCGTGATGCACACGCACTTGTGAAGTCGTGTGATTCGTGCCAACGTCAAGGAAAATCGTCTCAACGTGATGAAATGCCGCAAAACATTATTCAAGTGTGTGAGATTTTTGACATTTGGGGCATAGACTTTATGGGGCCGTTCCCATCGTCTCATGGTAACAAGTATATCCTCGTCGCGGTGGACTACCTTTCTAAGTGGGTGGAAGCTAAGGCTTTACCTACTAATGATGCTCGTGTGGTAGTGAAGTTTTTGAAGCAATTATTCTCTCGGTTCGGAACCCCTCGTGCTATTATAAGCGATCGTGGAACCCATTTTTCTAATGACCAATTCGAGAAGGTCTTAAAGAAATATGGAGTTACTCATCGTCTTTCTACGGCTTATCACCCGCAAACGAGTGGGAAAGTCGAGGTTTCGAACCGAGCTTTGAAGAGGATTTTAGAGAGGTCGTTTGGAGAAAACCGTGCTTCATGGTCCGACAAACTCGATGACGCTTTATGAGCCTTTAGGACCGCTTATAAGACACCTATCGGTTGCACTCCTTATAAGTTAGTCTATGGGAAGAATTTTCATTTGCCCATTGAATTGGAGCACAAGGCATATTGGGCCCTTAAGCATGCAAACTTTGACTTGAAGACCGCGGGAGATCACCGGAAAATATAATTGAATGAATTGGATGAATTAAGAGACATTGCTTATGAAAATTCATTAATTTTCAAAGAAAAGACTAAAAAGTTTCATGATGCAAAGATTGAAAACCGGGTTTTAAACGTTGGTGATCAAGTGTTACTTTTTAACTCTAGACTTAAGATATTTTCCGGGAAATTGAAATCTCGTTGGTCGGGTCCTTTCACCGTTACACAAGTGTTTCCTTATGGGACCATCGAGCTAGCTCAAGATGATGGTCCTAACTTCAAGGTGAATGGACATAGGCTTAAGCACTACTTTGGTGGTGAAATTCCTTTGATGGTTGACCTCGACCAAGTCACCTTCCCCAATGATAATTAGCATTGAGGGGATCGAGTCGAGCTCATGACTCGGTAATCAAAAACGAGGTGCCTCGTGGGGGAGATCCCATGCTTATCCTTTTATGCTTACTAATCACTATTAAGGGGACTTGTACCCTTCCAACTTGTTGTCTCGTGGTTGTTTGTGATTGTGTTATCTAGATCATCATCATCATCTACGATTGAAGACTCTCGTGTTCGTTTACGTGAGCCTCCATCGTTTGCTTGAAGAATTTTTTCACGAATCCATTGACATATCCTTTATTGTTCTAACAATTATCTTTTAGCATACTTAATAAACGGCTTTAGATATATTGTTGATCACCCTTTCCATGCTAGATCCTAAGCATTCGATTCTTCGTCTCTAGTATAGGGGTGCTCCACCTTTAGACTCAAAACATTGAGGACAATGTTTACTTTTAGTATGGGGGGGTGAATAGGTACTTGCTTTGCTACGCCCTCACGCTTTCCAACTTTCAATGTTTTGTTTTGTTGCTAATAAAGCTAAAAATGGCCCAATTTTAAATTTTTTCTTAGTTTTCATAAGTGTTTTTAAGACACGAATGTATATTTTCCGATGGGTAGAATAAGAGATAATATTTGACTTGATGGGCATTTGGAGCCATTTACATTCCTTAACCCGCTCAATTCAAGTTTTGCTAGACTTTTATATAGGGAGCTTTAAAACGCGAAAGTCTTAGCTCATACGGGTTAAGAACAAGAACTTTTCGCAAGTTCCTATAATTGATCCTAGAAAGTCACTTATCAAGGGAACTATAAAATGCATTCTCTAAACTTGAAAAAGTCCAAGAAAGTGCAAGGTCCAATAGGTGGCTTGAAAACCCAAAACTTTGATTTGATATAGTCTTAATGAAAGCTAATCCAAATTTGGATTAATTTTGACTTGCATGGCTAAGTATTCACGAGTCTCTTTAATTAGAGGTCTTTATATAATGAAGAACGAGAGATGATAGAGTTAGACAAGTGATCATGCTAAACGTAGAACATGAAAATGTTCTTTCAAAAACTCATATGTTTTTAATTGTGGCTTTTTCTTCCCATAAGATCAATGCATTAGGAATAAAAATAATTGCAATAAGTAAGGTCGTACGATTTGAAAGGTTACTTAGCCTCTAGCGCAAGATCGTTTAAAAGTTGCTCGGGGTTGAATAGAGTTCATAGCCAAGGCATAACTTATTGAAGCGGGACGCGAAGATTGGTGATCATCCAAAAAGGCCCTAACAAGGCATGAGGAGCTATATTTTGTTGCTAAAGATCCAAGATGATGTGAAGTATCATTATTCCCAAATCAATATGAAGGATCGAGACACACGACGAAAAGCAATTACTCCCTAAAGATCATGGAGAAAGTCTATCCAAAAAGACCCTTACAAGGTATGAGGATAAATATATCCAAGTCCGAAAAGGAGGCGGATCGTTGTATATCAAAGTCCAAAATAAAGATTGAAGAAAAATGATGAAGTCGTGGTCCAAATATGAAGAATCTCTCAAAAACGTCAAGTGAAGAAATTCCAAATATATGAAGAGAAGACCATAATTTCAAGAGCGTCTTCCCAAGATTTGAAGTATGAAGTACATGCCAAGTATCGGTCCGAGAAATGTCTCAAATCGTGAAACGAGTTATGCCAAGATATGAACTTAAGGAGATACACGAGAAGCCGTTTTAAAAGATTTTGTCCTTCGGCTAACTATCGATTAAATCGTGCTACTTTGCTTTCGGACTAATAACTACTCAAATAAGTCAATATGAATCACTTGTGATCCATGACAAATAGTAAAAAATGCTAGTAACCCATTTCCTTTTATAATAACTAGGATTGCGGGGAGAAAAAGTATTACATAATTTGGACGTATGAGTAGTGTTAGCATTGTGACTTGTACCAACAATGATCTCGTTTTTGCACTTAGCATGGAATGTATGACAATCAAGGATGACGAAGTTTACTCTAAGGGACATTTACTTGTTTCTATTCTTTGACCCTAAAAGTCACATTTGTGATGAAAATCATACATTATGTCTTTGCACATCTTAGTAGTATTGTTGCAAGTCTTTTACTTTTCAATAAAGGGTAATAAAATTGAATTTTGGTGGTGCTTAGATACTTTATTCTAGCATTGCGTGAGGGCACGGCAATGGCTTAGTATGGGGGAGTGATGAGATGGCATTTATACATGATCTCATCGTTCTTTTCGGGCTTTAAATGCATAAAAATGTCATAAAATACCATATGTATGCTTGTGTTTGTTTACTTGTGTATTTTAGGTATGGATATCGTGAAAAGACAAAAGATCACAAGAAACAAGGAAAAACGGACACGAGAAACGAAGCCGTACAAAGAACCGGGCCCTAGTTCATGAAGTATCCAACATTTACCCTTAAAGACATGAAGATATGCAAGATTGATCCTTAAAAAATGAAGAAATGACACTTAAAACCCTTGTGAAATCATAATTACAAGTTTGGTCCCTTAAGTTTGTCAAAATTACACAAAAGGTCCCTCAACTTTGAAGAAATGGCAAGATTAGTCCCTCATCAAATCTAATTTGTCAAATATGGTCCCTCATGGAGTCAAAGTTACATTGAAAGCCTTTAAAGATCAAGAATGTCCAAGATCAGTCCCTAAAATATCCAAAAATGGCAAAAACAACCCTTTAAACCTTTTTGGAAAAGTTTTGTGCCAAAAATGTGAAAAGGGAAACTTCCATTACAAAGGGAATACATTTATATAGGCTGAAATACTTGTTATACATTTTTCCCAAAGAACAAGGACCAAGGCTGCCATTTCCAAACTTTGAATACACAAACACGCGCCAAACAAACATAATCCCCCATTTTCGGATCAAACATTGTTACTGTAGCACGTATGAACCCAGTTTTTACCTCACTTAAAACAAAGGGTAATTTTCAATTACCTTGACCCACGTGTGATTCACACAAGCAGAAACTCATCCCAACCTTAAAACCCTCACTCCCACTCACCAAAGGGTCCCACACCCAAAACCGTTTCACCCATCATGTGACACTTTCTCTCCAAGGCTTGCCACGTGTCAAAATCAACGGCAAAGACTCTTAGCTTCACCCCAAAGCTAAGATAAACGTCCCTGATCATTTTGGACAGCTCACATCAAAGAATCGTCTAGAAGACCTCAAGGATAATATTGGAATTTCACTTCTAGGGTTTGTGAATAGTGTTAGCTATGCATTTGCCTATAAAAGGAGACCTTAACTTGTGAGAGTCCCTTTGTTCCAGTTTTAGGCTATCAATCTTTGTAATCCCTTTTTAAGTTAATAAAATTTTATTTTCAGAAATTTGTGAAATCTCTTTTATGTTTTGTTAAAAGTTGGTGTTAGAATAGCCTAAATCTGAGTTCCACTTATATGTTTGAAGGTTTTTGAGGCAAGGTTTTAATCAATAAGACTTGTGTTTCAAAAATCAGAAAGTGCTTGATATTGGTTCATCACTTTGGTTTGTTCTTCTTAGCAGGTACATTGGAAGCTGGTACTTGTTCTGCTAGTACCTCAGCTCAAACAATCTAGGGCCTGGATGTAGGTCTTGGAGGTTTGCATCCTTCTCCCTTTTCAATTTTCTCTTTATTTTCTGATTATTTGTGATTTTGTATGATCATTGTTGAATCTGTGTTTTTCTGGTTGAATCTTGTTTATCTGGTGTTGTTTGATGTTCTTGAGTTCATGTTAACTTGATTTGTGGGTTGAATCTGATAAATCCTTTGAAAATTTGTCAAAACAGATTATTAAGGGGTGTTTGGGTTTAATGCATAAACAGGTTTTGAGGCTTGTTGTTTGGTTGTTTTGTGTTATTATCTGTTGGTACTTGTTTATCTGGTATACTTGGTCACTTATTTGCAAGTTTTGTGGTTTGAAACACCCAAATCCATAAAAGGGCTATAAAATCTTTGTTACTTGATAAAATTTGTTGTGGTTTAAGGGACACCTAGATCTAATCATAGACTAGGGCTAACAAGTGATTAAACTAGGTTAATAACATCAGGGAAAGAGATTTAAGTGCTTGAAATTGGATCTGTGGTCAATTAGATCAGCAAAGTGTGCATGAGTACTTGTAGTTCATATCAGTAACTATAATCTGCTTTGATCTTGTTCATTACTTTGATTTAGTGGATGATTTAAGTTTGTTTATGCTTAATCATAGTTTATATAGCTTGTGTATGCATCTTGTTGAATTTGGCTGGCTTATTCATGCTATATCTGCTTATTTGTTCATAACAGCTTATTTTCCATGTCTGTGCTAGATCTGTGGATTGTTTGATTAATCTGGGCTTATTGTGTGAACCAATTTGTGATTCCTTTGTTGACATTGACTCCTTGTGATTCACTGATCACAAGGGTGCCCTTGTTTCCATTTGAATCTAACTGGATTTCTCTAAAAAGCTTGGTCAAATAGTCAAAGCAGTGGGAAGTCCTTTCCCCTGCTACTAGCCACTACTAGTGTATTTTGGGTTTCAGCTTATCAATAAGTTATAATAGCTTATTTTAACCAGCAACAACTTGGATTTTGTAATAGGTGCTCATTATTTGACCCATTTGTTCATACTGGAGCATTTGGTGTGTTGACTTTAGGGTTTGACTAGAAAACCAACTTAATTGACTTTTTCATAAGTGCTTATTGGTTCATTCTGGCTTATTGGTTTTGCTTATTGGAATTTTGTTGATTGTTTTGGCTTATTGAGTTCATTTGTGACATTTTGCAAGTTGAATCAAGTCCTGAGGTGCCCTAAATCTCAAACCCGACTATTTTATCGTTTTGTGGATTTGTACTTTGCTTATTTCTGGCTTATTGAGTGTGATTTTTCAAAATTTATTTTTACAGATCTCTTTAGTATCCCAAAATAAGGTTGTGTGTCAAATTAGAGCTTATGGCATTAGCTTATTGCTTAATGGGCTAAAAAACCCAATAAGGATAAGTTGTTTGTTTAATAAGCTGTGATAAGCTCACTTTCAGCTTTTGGGCCTTTAGAGTTTTGTGTTTAGAATAAAATTGAGTCAGATTGGGCTTTTCCAAGTCAATTGGGCCAAGTTTGACTTTTTGGGCTAAAAAGCCCATTAGTGTTGACTGTTTTTGGTTTTGGCCCATTTAAGGGCCCAATAGGGGTATTCTGGTCATTTCATTTTCATTTTCTGTTTATTTAGGTTAAAATAAACTAGTTTGCAAGTTTTTAGAATTTTTAATAATTTTTGGATTTTTAATATTATTTTAATATTATTTTATTATTATTTCTAAAATTTCACATTTTTGCACTTTTTACATTTTCTTAGCTTAAATACATTAAAATAGGAATTTTGCAACTTTTAGATTAATTTTATCATCTTTAGATTAATTTTTATAATTATTTTAAGTTTTAATAGTTTTTAAATCATTTTAAATAGTTTTTATTAGTTTAAAATTTTCTAAAAATAGTTTTTAATCTTTTTAGGTAATTTTGGAGGTTTACCAATTGAAAAATCTTTATTTGGGCTTTTTTATAATTAATTTGATTTTTAGGGCTTTAATTAGCATTTAAAAATTGAATATTTAATTAATTAAAAGTTTTGAAAAAGTTTTGATCATTGGTAAACTCTTAGTTTATTTATTTTGATTTTTGATGAATTTTTGGTAATTTTTAGAATTAATTTTTATTTTTGCTCATTTTACGGTTTTACTAAGTCATAGTAGTAATTAATTTCACGTCTTCGTCATCCTCTTTTCTCATCCCCTTCTAACCAATATTAATCTCAAATCAATTACGAATTATTCACACACATATACCTCCTTGGGAAACGAACTTTCACATCATAAGGGTCATTAACACTTGGTTTTTCCTAAAATCATTTGTTTAATACTTACCGCTTATACGCTCTTTTTCCTAAAAGACGTAATTTACTACAATCAGTTTCCTTCAAATTTATTTTGAAGTTTAATACAGCTGGGGCCCTCGTGTGATTAGTAAGATGTTTGTATGGCCGTACACAAAGTCTTTTTAAACTATGTTTAGAAGTTTTGGTAATCTTGCTTGAATCCGATGAACGAGAAACAGGATGGGCAATGAAAGGAATGACTGAGATCCATATCCTTATTAACGTTGTATTAGAAATGAAAGGATAATAATAATGATGAATCATTAAAAGGTTTTATCCAAGAAACCTTACTCGAGTTGTAATAGAGACATTGCTAGTGTAACTAGACGCTAGTCAATGTAATCACGATATTCAAAATTTGTCCAAGTGGGAGCTGAAATTTTATGGACATAAATTTAAATAGTCGTGTGTTAGGATCGAACTCGGGATTACGGGATTGCACACAATACGTAAAGAGTTAATTTATTTAATAAATATATTTGTATGTTTATTAAATTAAATCGAGCAATAACTTTAACCGTCGTTAAATTTAAGAGTTAAGGACTTAACGATTAATGTGGAATTATTAACAAGAGTTAAAGAAAGATTCGGAATACCCTTTGTGGGTTGGGCCGTCGGTGGAGAAAAGAAGGAAAAGGAAGAAAATATTTCTTGCCTTATTTGGTTTATTACTTGGGCTCCAAGATTTGCTAGCCTATATAAACACATCAAAACCTTCATTATTTTTCACCCACTTTCTCTTGTCTCTCTTCCTTGGCCGATCAACTCCCATGAATACCCTGAGGGATTCGTTTGATTTTGGTTTGGTTTTTGGTTTATCTATTGCGATCAACTCCAAAGGAAAAACACCTTTTTAGGGTTCCTTTTATCCTTTGATTTTGGATTAGAAATAATCTAGTCCTAGCCCCTTTCTAGGGTTGTTGGGTAGATTTTCCACAAACGTAGAAGCTCGGTTTATACGTGCTATAATCGCGGTTAGCTCGTTGTATTACGTGTGTACAAGAACGTAATGTAGTCTTACTTTAGACTATATCTTGGTAGTGTTCGTCATAAACCCTAATTGGTGATTCGTTGGTGATCTTGTGGATCTTCGCTAGGATAAAGGTATGTAACCCTAATTCGATTAATTATAATTGTGTTATTAATTATGATCTTGTTAAATCGCTTCCGCTATGTGTGCTTTGATCTTATTTAGGGTTTTGTATAATTGTTATGAACTTTATAAACCTTTAAGATTCTCATAGTGATTTAGCTAATCGCAAAAAAGGTTGTTATTTCACAAAACCCATACGTCTAATGAAACGGATTTGCTCGATGACGATAAATTATAATCTTTAAAAGAAAAAGTAATCAACATTATGTGGCGAGAATGAAAGTCGCAAATCTGACGAGAGATAATAATAACATAATCTGGTGTTATAAAACCCTAAAACTCTCTCTCTAGAATGGTGATTTCCGGCGGCCAACCCTACTTTTTTTCTGATCATAATTCTTATTCCGATCCTCTTTAACTCCTTAATCTAACAATTGCGTGTTCTGTTCTCTGATGATTGTATCTCTGATGATTGTAACACACAGTTTTTTGTTCTTCTATTAGGACTGCGATGTAGATATCCTTGTTAGGGTTCTGATTTCGTCAGTCCTAATTGATGAATATTGAATCGTTTGTTATTTATTTAAGATTAGTCATTGCAATTGTAGGTTATTAGGGTTTTTGATTGATTGTTATTAGGGTTTATTTTTCTAGGGTTTCCGCCGTTTTTATCATTGTCTTGTGGTTGTTTGACTTCTCTATCTCTGTTAAGGTTTAATTACCTTTGTGGGGTTTCGGGGGTCGACACTAGCCGTATTTTTTGCTTGGTTTATTGGTGCTGATCTGTTCATACTGTAACGTTTCTTAGCGTTAGGGTTTCGTGGTGCGTCCTTGGTCGTTATTTGTTGTTGTTCTTGGGGTGGGTTTAGAGAGACGGAAAAAGGTTTTCTCAATAGTCCTCGTGTGGCTACTGATAATAAGAAGCCTGTGACTTCATTGGGAGATTTGGTGAAGAATAAGAAGAATATAGATGGGAAGATCATCAAGACTGATGGTAAATTACAAGCTGCGAGGCGTGAGGTACTCAAGGAGCCAACTGTCTCGGAACCACATAATCCTAAGGATAGGCCTTTGAAGCCTATATTAAAGAAGAGTGGTAATGCTGAGGGGAGTGTAGAATCGATGACTAGTGGATTGTGTGACACCCCCAAATTGAGTCAAATGCAGCGGAAATAATATTTGGGTGTCACGTAGGTGAATCAACAGCAGACAGTGTATAGAGCAACAGATAAAAGATTATCCTTACATTTATTACATGATCAAAAGTGCAAATGTCCTTAAAATAAGTCTTAACATTGTTTAGTAGTTTGAATTATTCCCTAGTTTATAAAACCCCAGATGAGCTCTATAAATGCAGCCTATCATGATGCTTGACTCCATGCACACCAATACTTGTTTCAGTTTCCTGAGAAAACATGCTTAGAGAGTCAACATAAAGTTGGTGAATTCACAGGTTTAATAAAATAAGTTTGGCCAATATATATTCACTGAAGTAGTAATACACAAAGCATCAATACTTAAAAGTAATTACATTCCCATATTGCCTGAAACTGAGACTTGACAGTTAAGTCCTTAACAAATAAGGACCCTTCGCCTTATAAAAAGGCACCCATAAAAATAATAAGTGCTGACATGTGAAACATCTGTTGTCCTGGCCTAGGCACAGTGAGCATGACTCACCCAGATGGGGACGGTCAATCCCAAATAGATCTATTTATAACATTCAGGTAATTCAATAATTCTAACAGTTTCAGATGCACGGGTCATGCGGGTTCATCTACAATAGGCAATGTAATCAAAGGTTTCACAGTTCAATTCTTGCCCACAAATTAAAATATGTTGCATGTTCTCTTCCCCATTAAAAGGTTTAAAAGTTTGTCAATATATAAAGTGGGGCCATGAACTCACCTCAGTAGTACAACAATAAGTCAGTAGATAAATCTGATAAGATGCTCACGATACAGTCAACGACCTATATAATTATAAGGTCTCAGTAAATGCATAACATAATGCATAAAAGTTTCAGAATAAATCTGTGCATGCTTATACTGGTTTTAGGCATTTTATTACGATACTTGTACTTTAGTTCATCGTTGTACAAGTTATAGTAGTATTTATTTTAAGTATAAAATAAATAATAAGGTTAAATTAATTAATCTATTTAATTAATATTTTTATACTTATGTTGTTTATAATACACTTTAAATATTTATAAAAGGTAGTTTTATATATATTTAAAGTAATAGAAAATAAATATAATTAATATATTTATTTTATAAGTTAATCATTTTTAATTTATATTTAATATGTAAATAAGGTTTATAAAACGTATAACATTTTAATTAAATTCCACGTTTACATAGTGTTTATAATTATTAAATTATAAGTTTGGAAAAATAACAAATGTTATGTTTATTTAAGTTTTACGTTCTAAATATCGGGTATAAATATATAGAAATTTTAGGGTTCGTTATACCTTGGGTAAATTACATTTTAGTCCTTCTACTTAAATAATTACCCGCGGTTAAATTACTTTTATACCCCCTCGGGTTTCTAAATATTTCAAGTAATTACAATATTGGTCCCTCCCTAGTTACACGTGTAACTAGGGTTTGTTTAAGTTTCATAAAATGGCAGATTTGGTCCTTGTAATATTCGGCTTATATTAGGGTTTATTAACAAGTTACACAAATGCCCCCTAGGGCTTATATAAGTTTCGGCTAATGGCACAAATCACCCTTAGGGTTTATCTAGGGCTTGATATAGTTTGTTAACTTGGCAAAATAGGTCCCTAGGGCTTATATTAAGTTTCGGTAAATGGCATAGGAGATCCCTAGGTTTTTATTAAGTTACACAATTTCCCCTAACGCCTTAGTAATTTCATTTAGGTCCTTTTTATTAACTTGAAGTTTCGGATAGTGTCCAAAACACCCCCTTAACTCTCGGCTAATTACAAAAGTGACCCTAAAATTTATATTTTTAGAAAATAAGTTTCTATACTTGTTCATTTAGATCCCTACACTTAGTAAAATTATAAATCCAACCCGAATGTATTATATTTCCCTTTTTAACCCGAAATATTATAGATTTACTATTTTAACCCAAAGTTTCATAGATCTTGCATTTTAATCCAAAATATTTATGGATCTATGTTTTTAAACCCGAAACTTTATATTGTTATATTTTTGACACCAAAAGCTTTAATAAACATATTATTTAGTGACAATGGAGATTTAATTAGGCAACTTATTATAGTGAGCTTAAAACTAAATCTTATAAGGCATAATAGTGAACTTATCATTTTAAGGCAACTATAATCATAAATCTAGTATTTCTAGTCACATTTAAACATCACAAGTTTAACCCATATTGAATCATGGGATTAAAACCCACGTCCAAAAATATGCATGGACATGTTTTTCATAGATCTTCAAGTTTAACTAGCTCATAGTGATATGTTCTTCATGGTTATTAAGGTTTTACATCATTTTAAGTCATAACAAAAATCAAGCTGTGACCTATATAAGGTCTAGGGTTTTATATTTTTGTTTCAACATTACATTTTACAAGAAATAACCATGTGTATGTTAAAGTGAATGAAAGTAAATATATAGAAAGATAGGTTTCAAGTTTGACTTACTAGTTTAGATAGGTTTAGGATTGGATAGGAGAATGAGTAAGAACAAGTTATAAGCTTTCGACAATGGAGATCCTAGTAACAAATATGTAGCCGTGGGCTTCAATGAGTATGGCTAGGGCTTCTTTCTTGCTTCAATGATCAAGATAATTGTAGAGTGAACTAATGATTAACCTTCATGTAGTATGAGACATGATTTAGGAGTAGGAAAGGAGTTTGAAGGTCTTGTTAATGGTGGAAATGGTTTGAGCCGTAGGTTGAGAGAGAGATAGATGAAGTGAGATTGATTTCAAGTATTGTGTGTTGGTGTGTGTATGTCACGGCTTATGAAAAGAAAGAGAAGTATCCAATGAGATTTTGTTTGTATCTATGATGGATATGGTTTAGATACTATAGGATATGCATGGTTGGTAAATCCCCCAAATGGCAAAACACTTGTTCTTTCTTTTTCCTTTGGGGTTGCCGTGTGCTAGTAAGCAAAAGGGGGACAAGGTATGTCCAAATAGTGGTTTGTGTATGGTTGTGTAAGGCTTGCATGGTTGGGTTGACAAAAGTCAATGATTAGTTCTTTGATACAAGTTAAGCATATCATTAGTTCTAGGTGTATGCATGCCCATACACGGCTTATATATGCATGTGGGAGGGTTTTTGACCATTTTTATCAAGTGTTGTATGAGAATAATAGCCCTTGTTTAATATTGTAAGTATTTGTTGAGTTATAGGTATCTTTGTTGAAGATTTTAGGTAATTTAGTGAAAATGTACAATGAATACATCACTATATTTATTTTACTTAAATAAGGTAAATAATTGACAATGTAAAATAATGTATATTGTTTTAAGGTGTTAGGTGTTTATTCCTTATTATGTAATATATGTAAATATGTACATATAAAATAAGTCCAAGTACTTAATAATTAAATTAAGTAAAGTTATAGTTTATCTCAAAAATATGTACTGAGGTGAAGAGTCCTGGTTCATTCAGGTGGCTAGTCAGTTGCCAGAGTAGTCAACAATGACTAGAGGTCCATATAAATATAAAATAAATATGAAAGATAATATGACAAAAGGTATATGATTAAAAATAAGTCATATAAAGGTAGAATTATATAGATTCCAAAAATAAATAGTACAACAGTTGACAAAGTCAATAAGGTAAAATCAGAGGTTTTACAGCACCATCCCGTTATTTTAGCTTTGTCCTCAAAGCTTAGGATGAAGTCATTGGTCAGGTGAACTAGTGTGGGTACTTGGTTTTGAACGAGTCTTCTCGTTCCCAAGTGAACTCAGGGCCTCTCTTAGAGTTCCAACATACTTTGACCAACGGGATGCGACTGCGTTTCAATTTCTTAACTGTCCTCTCCATGATTTCTACTGGTTCTTCTATGAACTGAAGTTTGTCGTCAAATTGAACTCCCTTCAATGTCATAGCCAATGGTTCTTCAGCATAGCACTTCTTCAGGTTAGACACATCAAAATGTAGAGTGTACCCTACTCAGTTGTTGGGGCAACTCTAAACGGTAAGCTACTTCCCCGATCCTGGCTATTACTTTGAAAGGGCCAACATAACGTGGATTCAGTTTTCCACGTTTGCCAAAGCGTACAACACCCTTCCAAGGAGATACCTTGAGCATGACACGGTCACCTACTTCAAATTGCATAGGTTTGCGTTTCAGGTCCGCGTAGCTCTTTTTTCGGTCGCGAGAAGCTTGAATTCTTTGCTTAATGAGGACGATCTTGTCTGTAGTCTCCTGGATTAATTCTGGTCCAGTGAGCTGAAATTCCCCTACTTCTGCCCAGCACACAAGTGAACGGCATTTGCGACCGTACAGTGCTTCAAAAGGGACAGGCTTAATATTGGCGTGATAACTGTTGTTGTAAGAGAATTCCACTAAAGGAATGTGGTCAACCCATCCATTTCCAAAATCAATCACACATGCTCGTAGCATGTCCTCTAGAGTATGGATGGTACATTCACTTTGACCATCAGTATGCGGATGATAAGAAGTGCTCATGTCTAAATTGGTACCTAAGGCTCGTTGGAAAGCCTTCCAAAAGTTTGATATGAACCTACCATCTCGATCACAAATTATCGACACTGGTATTCAATGTTTGGTCACAATCTCTTTTAGGTACGTTTTTGCTAGTCTTGTAAGGGAATCGTTCTCCCAAATTGGCAGGAAATGAGCGGACTTGGTGAGTCGGTCAACGATTGCCCAGATAGTATCGTAACCATGGGATGACTTTGGAAGTTTGGTGACAAAGTCCATGGTGATGTTGTCCCACTTCCATTTCGGTATCTCGGGTTGTACAAGTAAACTCGATGGTCTCTCGTGTTCGGTCTTGACACGTGAACATGTCAAACACTTCTGCACGTAGGTGGCGATGTTGGCTTTCATATTCGGCCACCAGTATAATTTCTTCATATCCTGATACATCTTTTCAGATCCGGGATGTATAGAATATTTAGACTTATTAGATTCGTGCATGATCACGTTCCTCAAATCTCTATAGCAAGGTAACCAACTTCGTCCGTGAAGGCATAGGGTTCCGTCTGCTCTAGGTTCTAGCTTCTCCTTACTAAGATCGGTTCTGAGCATTCCCCCGATGTCTTCCTTCACGAGGTTTTCAGGTATTGGGCTTGAGTCTGAGCTTCCAAAATCTGTTTGGGTAGATCCAAACTGATCGTCATAACTAATGCCCGAACTCTCATAGGAGGGTTCGTTTCCTTACGACTTAAAGCATCAGCAACCACATTTGCTTTACCAGGGTGGTATTTGATCTCGCGGTCGTAGTCACTCAACAACTCAATCCAACGGCTTTGTCTCATGTTCAGCTCCTTCCGATCCAATATGTGTTGCAAACTTTTATGGTCAGTATGCACTGTGCACTTCGTTCCGTATAGGTAATGTCTCGAGATTTTGGAGCAAAAACTACGGATCCAAGTTCTAGATCATGAGTGGTGTAATTCTTCTCATGCTTATTCAGTTGTCTTGAAGCGTAGGCGATCACTTTCATCCTCTGCATCAATACTGCACCTAAGCCCTTGTGTGAGGCATCACAGTATACAAAGAAATCATCGTTGCCTTCAGGCAAGGCCAATATGGGTGCACTGCACAACTTCTGCTTGATCAGTTGAAAAGTTGATTCTTCCTTCTATCCCCAATCGAACTTTATTCCTTTCTGTGTGAGTTTGTTCATCGGCTTGGCTATCTTGGAAAAATCTTCAATGAATCTGCGGTAGTACCTGGCAAGGACTAGAAATTGGTGGATCTCCGTCGGTGATTTAGGATATGCCCAATCTTTGACAGATTCGACCTTTGCTGGATCTACGTGAATATCGTCACAATCGATGACATGACCAAGGAACTGCACTCTGGGAATCCAGAATTCATATTTGGAGAATTTAGCATAGAGCTGCTCCTCCTTGAGTACCTTTAGTACTTGTGTAAGGTGTTCCTCGTGTTGTTGTTCGTTCTTGGAATAAATGAGTATGTCTTCAATGAAGACTATCACGAATTTATCCAGGCAAGGTCTGCACACACGGTTCATAAGGTCCATGAAAATAGCTGGTGCATTGGTCAACCCAAATGGCATAACCTAGAATTCGTAATGACCGTAACGGGTTCTAAAAGTTGTTTTTGGAATATCTTCCTCCCTGACTCGTAGTTAATGGTATCCAGATCTCAAGTCAATCTTGGAATACACACTTGACCCTTGCAGTTGGTCAAATAGGTCGTCAATGCGAGGAAGCGGATTACGATTCTTCACAGTTAGCTTATTCAGTTCTCTGTAATCGATGCACATTCGAAAAGAACCGTCTTTCTTTTTGACAAATAACACAGGAGCTCCCCATGGTGAGGAACTGGGTCGAATGAATCCTTTGTCAGATAGTTCCTGGAGTTGTTCAGCTAGTTCTTTCATCTCTGATGGTGCCAACCGGTATGGAGCTTTAGCTACAGGTGCAGCTCCGGGGATCAAATCAATTTGAAATTCCACTTGTCGGGTCGGTGGTAAGCCTGGCAACTCATCAGGAAAGACTTCTGGAAAATCTCGGACGATGGGTACGTCCTTGATTTGCTTCTTCTCGGGCTTGTCTTCTTCATTTGTTTGAGAAATATGGGCCAACAAGATAGGACATCCTCTCAACAAATATTTATGTGCTTTTGTACAAGAGATAACACTAAGTCTAGTGTCAGTGAGGTCGGTATTACCGTCTCCTCGAATGATTTAAGTTTCGTTTCCCCATGGAATACGGACTAGTTTTTCATCACAAACAATGACTGCGCGGTATCTCGCTAACCAGTCCATACCAATAATAACATCAAAACTACCAAGGTTTACAGGGATAAGGTCAATGTTGAACGGATGTTTGGAAAGCTTTAAGGTATAACCTCTAAGCTTGTAGGAATAACTTCTAGTACTTGGCTAAATTCAGTGGATATAAAACTTTGGTCTGCTCCAGTATCAAACAAAACAAATGCATAACGATTGTTTAGTAGAAACGTACCAGTAAAGACATTCGAATCGGGGTTGGCTTTTGCATTGCCAACCACGTATACTCTGGATGAAGCTCCTCCATTGTTCTTGTTCTGGTTGGCCCGCTTAGGACAACCTGGTCTCATGTGTCCTGGTGCTCCACACTCATAGCACGCAACTCCCTTCATGGGTCCATTGCTGTTTCCTCCAACAGCATTGTGGTTCCCCTGCTGTCCATTCCCATTCCCACGGGCATTGTATTCACCCCTGTTATGGTAGTTCCCAGTGTTTTGAGTAGGTCGGGCCTGAGTGACAGCATTAACTCGACAGGTTTTAGCAAAATGACCCACTTGTCCACATCTGTAGCAGGTCTGGCATGGGCTATCAACAGTATGATGATAGTTGCACTTTGAGCACAAAGGTTTGGCGCCCACGTACGAGTTAGCTCCTGTAGAGGTAGCACTGTAAACTTGCCCAGCATTCTGCTTCTTAGGATGCTGTTGGTGTTGACCGCGAAAATACTCATCTGCCTTTCGCTTGTTGTCAATTTGCCTCTCGGATATGGTACAGACTCTTTTGTTGATCAATTCAGTAGCGAACTCAATGGCATTCTCGACGGTAGTAGGTCGATGTTGATGCAAAAGTTGGTTAATCCTTGCTAGACCCGAATTAGGCTTAATTCGGGTTGGCTGGGCTCCGGCTCCTGCACCAAGTGAATCGTTTGGTTGGGATCCTGCACACTAAACAGCACGCGTTAGACTTACCGTGGGAATGTTTCCCACGATTAGACTCCGGCGTGAGAGTAAGTAATCGATTTAGGGTTTATGTGAGTTTAGAATATAAGTCGTAATACCTTTGTGGAACCCTTGGGGGTTCCTTTTATAGGCAGTGAAACCCTAGTGGGCTTTCACTGATCCTTCGGCCCCAAGGAAGAGATAAGCACCAAAATTAAAATGATTGTTATCTTCTAATTCTGGTAGTGAATATCCTCTCCTTATTAGGGTAAAGATATTCCTAGACAGAATATTATTCTGTCTAACCCTATGTCGGCCGTGTCCGCCGTACCGGGCCGTGGGCCGCACACATGTGTGCGGTTACTGTTCATTCAAGCCCATAAGCCTGACTGACATTATCCCACCCATCTGTGATGGGCCAGATACGGGTGGTACCCTTGGGCCGGGTCCATGACCCGGCTGGGGACTATACGTCATCAGTCGAGATGCGAGCACACTGTCGTGAATGGCGTCTGGGAGTCCACCCATATACTTCTCAATCTTATCTTCCTCCTCCATAAACATTCAAGTACACATTAGGGTCAACTCTTGGAACCTTTGGTTGTATGCAGTGATGTCATTGTTCCTGCATCTGAGATCCCACAATTCGATCTCAAGTTTCTTCATTTCTCCCCTTGGACAGTATTTCTCTGTCATTCTCTCCTTCAGCTCAGTCCAGTTGAGAGCATAGGCAGCATCGTGTCCAAGAGTAACAACTACAGAGTTCCACCAAGTAAGGGCACTCTCAAGTAATGTGCAGGTGGAAAACTTTACTTTATTCTCTTCTGCACAATCGCTGATGCGGAACACGGTCTCCAACCTTTCAAACCACTGCATCAGTTCCACCACTCCTTCTTTGCCCTTGTAGTAGGAAGGCTTACATTTTAGAAAATCGGGGTAAGAGCAACCTCTAGTGGCTTGGTTGTTCCTGCGGGCATTGGAGTTTAGACTATCATCCCTGTTTCTACTGGCAGCCATCGCAGTTGCAATGCCCTGGTCAATCATTTCCCTTAGTTGGGCAGCAGTGATGTTTTGGGTAGCAGCCGCGTTGTTGGGGTCGGTAGTGAGTCTAGTGATTGCCATTTGTCTATACGCATACACAAAATGATATCATTAGTTTCATGTATTATTACAGTTTATATTTAGGTGCATGAAAAGAGTACATGCATAGAATTCACAACAAATATGACAACCTGTTAAGAGTTCATAATATAATACAACACATAATATAACAAAAGATGACGAGTACATGCCATTTCTCGAATAGGAATACAATACAAAATGCACAACCTGATCCAAGACAGAGCACAGCCCGCCTGTATGGGATGGTGGTACATGTAATCTAAAGTACATCGTCTACAATCTAAAGTACAGTACAAGGATACAACTGATGAAAGGAAAGTACAAATACAAAAGATCCTAAATCATGCTAGCCGGGATGCAACCCTAATAGCTTGACATGATGTACAGAAATCTAGTACAACTAATCTACCCACGTCTAACAGACTCCTCAGAAACAGTTGGTGCCACTGGTGGTGGTGGGGCAGCTGGTGCCTGTCTAGCATCCTGCATAGCGGTCAGGGCGGCTCGGGTCTCCTTAAGGAGTCGAAGTACCTCTATGAACCGGTCTTTGAAAGTCTGCTGGACTCCTCGAAGGTGAGCGGTCTCTGATGTCAATCCCTTTTGACGGACATCCTGGAGGTCAAAGAAGATGGCGAGAGTCTCCTCCATGGTCAAGAGAGCGGTGTGAGTATCCGTCTGCTGACTCTGTAGTAAGTAGATCTGCTCACGGAGGAACTCATTCTCCTCCAGCAACCATTGGAGAGAAAGGTAAGTAGTAGACCACGCTCCTCGTGCAGCGTGCGCCTCAACACCAACAGTCCAAGATAAGAGGTCCTGACGCTGCTGTAGAACAGCGCACCTGACCTGTCCAGCCGATAGCAGAGCATGAATATCCGCTACATCCTGAGCCTAGCGTGCGGCCAGTGCAGTAATCTGGGCCTGAACGGGGTCAGCATGTGTAGCCCGGGAACCCTCACGGATCTCAAAAGTTGAATCGAGAGGTGCCTCGTACCTCCTCTTATGAGGTGGCAGAGACTCCGGTGCATAACCCAGCAGGGTAGAGGCTGGTGGTAAAGGTGGTAAGGCAGCAGTCGGCTGAACCTCTTCCCCAGCGGGGGAAATAGGTGAAAGAGGTGGAATAGAGATGAGAGCCTCAATAGATGCGGTGTCAACAGAAGTGTGACTATCATCTGCGTCACTGGCAGATAGTCATTGATAGGTGTGTAAACACCCATCCTTTTTACCACTTAATTACAATAATAACCGAGCCAAAACGTGTATTTTATGTCATTTATGTCGGAATTATGCGTGGTTTGTGTTTTTGTTGTGATTTAGGACGAAAAGGTGAAAAGTGGAGAAAACACGGGCATTCACGGGCTTTTATTGAAGAAAAAGATGAAAGACGAAGTCAAGAAGTCAAGAGTGCAAAAAGAACGGAAGTCCAAGACCAATTCTGAAGATTTATCGAAGAAAAAGTCAAAAGACGGAAGTTTACTAAAGCCGAAGAACTCAAGTCTTATTTATGAAGAAAATTAAAGACGAGTTCAAAGAAATCCCGAGCCAAAAGTCATTAAAGTCCAAGATTAAAGAAGATTAAAAGCTTAAGGACCTAATGGTGCAATTAAGAGAAAATGAAGGAGGGGAGGAAGCTTCCTAAGCACTCCTTAATCCTCCCCTATAAATAGTCATTAGATAAATCATTTTCATTTTGTTGGCTAGAGTGACACTAGTTCTTCCATCTTTAATTTTTGCACATTTACTTTTCATGTCAATTTAAATACATTGTCTTGAACTTTTAATACCTTTTAATTCCAAGTAAGTGTTCTTTAATTTTGTTTCTTTAATCTTCATTTACCTTTGATCAAGTTTCTTTTCATCATTCTCATCCTACTCTTCTTGTTTTTGGATTGTTACAAATTCGGATTAAGCAAGCTTTTGCTTAATCTCTTGCTTATTTGATTAAAGGTTTTGTCTTTTCTTTTCCCTTTTAGCTTTCATACGAAATAAGCCATAAGTTTGACAATCTTGTGTGCTTATTTGGTATTTAGCTTAAGTGTTTTCATAGTTTTCTTAAAAGTTTATTCTTTGTAAAATACATTTCTTTAAGTTTAGTCTTTTACATTTCGAAAGGTTTTAACTTTGTTGCTTATTAACTCGTCCTTTTCCATTTCATTTAAGTTTTTGGTTACTGCTTATTAGTTGTAGCTTATTGTATTGTGCTTATTGCGGATTGTTTTCCATCGGAAAAGAATGAATTTTACACATTGCGATAACCTCACCCACATTCCGACGGTGACAGTGTTGGAATAGGGTTATTGGATTTCGACAGTTCATTGCGACAGAGCATTGCGACGGTACATTCCGATCTGAAACTTCCCCCTTATTCCGATCAAGATTCCGATCGCACATTGCGATCAGGATTGCGACGGCTCTTAAGGTTTCATCGAAACGAAGTGCTGCCCAATTTTCCTTAGCAACTTTCCGATCTGAGGATTGCGATCTGACTTTACGATCTGAACAACATTCCGACAGCTTACTTTTCAATCATTCTGATAGACCTAGTTTTGATACATTCCGATAACTACTTTGCGATCTGGATTCCGATGGTATGGTGACAACATTCCGATCAGACATTCCGATGGTTGTTGGTTTTGGATTATATTCTGCTTAGTTTTGTTTTTAAGTTACATTTTAATACTTCGTCAATTTTAATTCTCGTCACGCTTTTAAATTCCCGTCATTTATTTACTCGTTATTTACTTTTCAAAGTTTTTAATATTGCACATTTATTTTAAATTAGACTTAGATTTACTTTAACGTCATTTACTTTTAAGTCTTTGCACATTTTATTTTTAAAACAACCAAAAATATTTGCTTCACCAAAATCGACTGAGTCGTACTTTGAACCGGAAATCAATTCGTTAAGATACCGAGAAAACGATTTAAATTGAACCTAGCAAAATCCTAATATTAAATGGCGCCGCTACCGGCTCTTTTCGTAAAGATAAACGGTTTTCTGTGAAATACGCGTTGCTTTTTGGGATCCGTTCACTTGTGAGCGTTATTTTCTTGCTTATAAAATTCAAAAAATCATAAAATTAAAAATTGTAAAAATCCATAAAAATTAAAAATTTCAAAAATCCAAAAGGATTTTATTTTTATTGTGTATATATATTATCTTTGTGTTTGGTATTGTTTTCTTTTTCCTTTTCAGGTGTATGCGTACTAGATCTTCTAATTATCAAGAGCCCGAGACTCGAGAAAATTTAAGTATGGCAGGTGTCAACAACAATAATCCACCGCACCTCAACAATAACAACAATGTTCTTCCACAGCCCGATCTTCGGACAATGGAGGAGCTTTGTCAACCAACCATGTTTGGACGAGGAGGACCGATTGCGCCGATGCAAATCACGGCTCCGGAGTTTTCGTTGAAGCACCATATGATTCAGCAAGTGTAAACAAATCCATTCGCCAGAATGCCTGATGATGATGCCAACAAACACCTCGACAAGTTCATTACAATCACCGAAAGCATGAAGTGCACCGGTGCCTCAATGGATGTTCTACGCCTTCAACTCTTTCCACATACTTTATCACACCACGCCGAGAAATGGTTTGATCGTCTCCCGAAGAATTCTATTCATACTTGGGGTGACATGACTCAACGCTTTTTGTCGCGCTACTTTCCACCATCCATGGTCACGAGCCTTCGCAATCAAATCAGCGATTTCATGCAAGATCCCGATGAATCTCTTTTTGATGCTTGGGAAAGATATAATGTCTTGATCGATCGTTGCCCAAACCACAACATGCTTCCAGTAACATTGATTGATACTTTCTACAACGGTTTGACTTTTCGTGATCGTGATACGATTAATGCAGCCGCCGGTGGCACATTTATGAAAAGGAGACCCGAGGAGTGTAGAGAGCTAATTGAGAACATGACTACTCACCACAAAAACTGGGATTCCTCCGCTTCCTCAAGGAACAACCCGAGAGTCAATGTTTCTTCTACTTCAACAAGCCCCGACATGACCGAATTCACCCGCATGATGACTGAAATGAACAAAAGTATCTTGCTTCTCGCTTCAAACCAACAACAACAACAAGTTAAAGCGGTTGCACCTTCTTGTGAAACATGCGGCGGTCCTCACTCAGACACTGATTGTCCTTCTACACAAGGAAATCCGGAAAATGTGTATGCAGCTTATGGTAATTATTCACCGGAAAATTACCAAGCTCGACCTCAAGGGGATAGAAATTTGCTGAGTTACCGATCAAACAACTACCTTTCACCCGGTTTTTCTCCTTAAAACCAAAACCAAAACCCCGCCAACAACTACAATAGAAGCAACCAAATCCCACCCCGAGCTTCTAATCCTTATCACCCACCCGCTCAACAAGCCCCACCCATTAACCCCGATGTTGAAGCCATCATGAGAACCCAAGGTGAGAAAATCAAGAATCTGCAGAGCCAAATCATCAATTTGAAAGGAGATATCACCAAGCAAGGAAATGACATTAGATCCGAGCTTCGAGATAATATTCAATCCTCCTTCAGCACTCAAACGAATGATATTAAGAATATGCTGGCTAGTTTCTTGCCCACAGCTCAACCTTCTACTGCAAGTTCTCTACCTTGAAACACCGTCACCAATCCGCGAGCGAATGTGAGTGCTATTACTACCCGTAGTGGAGTTACCATCGTAGGACCACCTATCCCACCCCCATCATCTACACCTCCTCCACCACCATTTATCCCTACTCCTCCTACACCTAGTATTAGTGCACCATTACCATCTCCGCCTCGTCATGACGATGTTCCCAAGAAGAACACTTCAACATCTCAACCTTTACCTGCTACACCTACACCTTCACCAACCAAACCCACTATCCCTTATCCTTCTTTCTTAGGCAAGAACAATGAGCTAACCAAGAATGACTGTCAAGTGTCTAGCTATGTGAAGATCCTCTCTCAAATGAACATCAACATGAGCCTTGTTGAAGCACTTGTCCACATGCCGAAATCTGTTAAAGCATTTAAGGAATTGCTTAACAAGAAGGAGAAGCTGATTGAGCTCGCCAACACACGCTTGAATGAAAACTGCTCTGCAGTTATTCTTAAAGAACTTCCGGAAAAGCTTGGAGATCCCGATCGTTTTGTATTGCCTTGCATTTTTAACAAAACCGAAGAACTTACTGCCCTAGCTGATCTCGGGGCCAGTATTAATCTTATGCCTTTGAGTGTTTGGAAAACACTATCATTACCCGACCTTACTCCAACAAAGATGACTCTTGAACTTGCAAATTGCACTCTCGCTTACCCCGTTGGTATTGCCGAAGATGTGTTCATCAAAGTTGGCACATTTACTTTCCCGGTCGATTTTGTCGTTGTTGATTATGAAATGGACCCTCGTATTCCTTAAATACTTGGTCGGCCATTCTTGAGAACCGGACGAGCTCTAGTTGATGTTGCGGAAGGTGAGTTAATCTTAAGAGTCGGGGATGATGCACAAGTGTTCAAAATGGGGAAGCTTACAAGCAAATCCTATGGAAGAGCATCCGTGAATATGATTAATGTGCTCGATGATTTTGTCATCTACAACAATCCTCTATTCGAGTCTTGCATTGATAATCCACTGTTTCAAGATGATGTGGATGATTCTCTATCCAATTTGGAACCTTCACCTATTTATGATTCTCCACCGATCTTTGATGCTTATGATGATGATGATTCTAGCTCAGATACGGATAATTATGATGATTTTACTTCCGAGTATCCCGACCTGCCCACATATGATGATTTTGCTGAGGCCGATACTCTTTCGAGTGATTCTTCACATGATGAAGATCCTCCGCCATCACTTGATCCTACTTTGGATGATTACTCATTTGAGGAAGATTTCTCTGCTTTTTTAATACTTACTTCCCTCATGAGAGTGATGCACCTCCTTTAGATTTTGAAGATTATCGTCTTGATCCTACTTTGGATTTGAAGAAAATACTTTCAAAGGAGAAGAAACCGGTCGACACCAATATCCGCAGCACATATGATTTAACACCTCTTTGTCCACCTTCTGAGGACGAGGTTGTGCATCTTCTTCGCGGATCATCTTCACATTCTGCTGAGCCTGAGTGCTATTTTCCCTTAAAGGAAAAGGTGTTCGACCCCGGTATCGATATTCTGCAGCCATCTCAGTATCCACGTGATGAAATAAAAGGAAATATCTTTGGAACTTATGGAAATCTGCTTGCACCACTTCACCCTTGCTTCCACCGTGCTCCATCTTTGCTTAAGGGAACCTTGCCTACTCTTCTTTGGCTTGCCTTGTTCGCCTTAAGCTTGTGCTATTTGATGGACGAAAACTATGTCTTTGATCCTGGTGGATATGTTTCATGCTTCTTCCTATGATGATCAAGGTCGAGTCAGGCTCACGACTCGGTTAACAAAAATCAAGCGCTTCTTGGGAGGCAACCCATGCATCTATCTTTTAGCTTTCTTTATCCTAAGTGTAGGGGAGACCCGTTGGTGTTTGCTATTTCCTCTCTTCTACTATTCAGGGATTCGAGCGCTCAATGATCCACTCTTGATGATTTTTGACGACCCGTGATTCCGTGTTCCCTTCTTCCCGGTTCTATCCTAAACTCTTTTCGATTCACTATTTTATATTTTCTTAATATTAAAATAGGAATCTCGTTAGTTGTCTTTTCCTTAGCGAGATTTAAACAAAGTGCACAATGTCCTAAGTGTAGGGGAGCTTACTCCCACATGCTTAAACATTGAGGACAATGTTTATATTAAGTGTAGGGGGACTTCTATCGAAGTTAAGTGGTCTTTTCCTTGTACTTGTCCTCATTTTAACCGCAAAATCAATTTTTCGACATTTTTCAAAATTTTTGATCTATTTTGGCCCATTAGTTTTTCCCTTTGTATAGTTATTTTCTTTCTTTGCTAGAATAAATTTTTAATAAAGTGGTTTTAATTTTCAAACGTTGTGAATCTTTTGACTCAACCCGAGTTTACTTATCTTAGTTTACTCTAGCTAGTATCCTTAACGTGTTTAAGTCAACTTTTGCTAGGCTTTTATATAGGGAGCTATAAAACGCGAAAGTCTTAACTCTCACGGGTTAAGAACAAGAACTTTTCGCAAGTTCCTATAATTGATCCTAGAGAGTCGTTTATCAAGTGAACTTTAAAATGCGATTTCTAAACTTGAAAAAGTCTAAGAATTTGCAAGATCCTATAGACGACTCGAAAACCCAAAACTTTGATTTAATAGGCTAAGTATCCACGAGTCTCATTACTTGAGATTTTAAACTGTGGAGAACGAGAGATGATAGAGCCAATTATAAGTTTGGTATTCTTTCGTGAATTTATGTGAGTTAATTATGAGCCTATTCTTCCATCGCTTGCTAATAAATTTATCTGCAATAAATAAGGTTGTACGATTTGAAAAGTTACTTAGCTTCTAGCCCAAGATCGTTTAAAAGTTGCTCGGTATGGATTAGAGTTCATAGCCAAGGCATAACTTATTAAAGCGGGATGCGAAGATTGGCGAGTCCAAAAAGGTCCTAACAAGACATGAGGGCTATATTTTGTTGCTAAAGATCCCAAGTGATGTGAAGAATCATTTATCGAAAATCAATATGAAGGATCGAGACACACGACGAAAAGCAAAATACTCCCCAAAAAGTCATGGAGAAGTCTATCCGAAAAGGCCCTAACAAGGTATGAGGATAAATAGATCCAAGTCCAAAAAGGAGGCGGATCGTTGTATATCAAAGTCCAAAATAAAGATTGGATAAAAATGAAGAAGTCGTGGTCCAAGTATGAATCTCTCAAAACTTCAAGTGAAGAAATTCCATTATGAAGAGAAGACCATAATTTCATGAACATCTCTCAAGGTTTGAAGTATGAAGTCGCTGCCAAATATCGGTCCGAGAAAGGTCTCAAATCGCGAAGCGAGTTATGCCAAGATATGAACTTTATGAGGTCCCGAGAAGCAGTTTTAAAAGATTTTGTCCTTTAGCTAACTATTGATTAAATCGTTCACTTTATTTTCGGACTAAATAACTATCGAAATAAGTCAAAAATGCATCCTCGTGATCATTCAAGACAACAATAAAATATAAGAGATACACCTAGGAATAAGGGAGTCTAAGTGAATAATTGGCCCACATGAGTTCATGTTAGTTTGCTAACTTATAATAACAATGATCTCGTTTTTAAGCTTGGTTTGGAGAAAGTGAAAACTTAAGGATGATGATTATTCATAACATTTCCAAAACCCAAGGTATGTTTTTTATTTCTTTACTTTAGATGTTTGTTATTTTCTATCTCTTTAATAAAGGCCAAGGTGGATTGATTATGATGAAAAGTGTAAACATGCTTTGTAACTAATGCATTGCATGAGGACATTGCAATGGTCAAGTGTAGGGGATTTGATAGGTGTGTAAACACCCATCCTTTTTACCACTTAATTACAATAATAACCGAGCCAAAACGTGTATTTTATGTCATTTATGTCAAAATTATGCGTGGTTTGTGTTTTTGTTGTGATTTAGGACGAAAAGGTGAAAAGTGGAGAAAACACGGGCATTCACGGGCTTTTATTGAAGAAAAAGATGAAAGACGAAGTCAAGAAGTCAAGAGTGCAAAAAGAACGGAAGTCCAAGACCAATTCTGAAGATTTTATCGAAGAAAAAGTCAAAAGACGGAAGTTTACTAAAGCCGAAGAACTCGAGTCTTATTTATGAAGAAAATTAAAGACGAGTTCAAAGAAATCCCGAGCCAAAAGTCATTAAAGTCCAAGATTAAAGAAGATTAAAAGCTTAAGGACCTAATGGTGCAATTAAGAGAAAATGAAGGAGGGGAGGAAGCTTCCTAAGCACTCCTTAATCCTCCCCTATAAATAGTCATTAGATAAATCATTTTCATTTTGTTGACTAGAGTGACACTAGTTCTTCCATCTTTAATTTTTGCACATTTACTTTTCATGTCAATTTAAATACATTGTCTTGCACTTTTAATACCTTTTAATTCCAAGTAAGTGTTCTTTAATTTTGTTTCTTTAATCTTCATTTACCTTTGATCAAGTTTCTTTTCATCATTCTCATCCTACTCTTCTTGTTTTTGGATTGTTACAAATTCGGATTAAGCAAGCTTTTGCTTAATCTCTTGCTTATTTGATTAAAGGTTTTGTCTTTTCTTTTCCCTTTTAGCTTTCATACGAAATAAGCCATAAGTTTGACAATCTTGTGTGCTTATTTGGTATTTAGCTTAAGTGTTTTCATAGTTTTCTTAAAAGTTTATTCTTTGTAAAATCCATTTCTTTAAGTTTAGTCTTTTACATTTCGAAAGGTTTTAACTTTGTTGCTTATTAACTCGTCCTTTTCCATTTCATTTAAGCTTTTGGTTACTGCTTATTAGTTGTAGCTTATTTTATTGTGCTTATTGCGGATTGTTTTCCATCGGAAAAGAAGGAATTTTACACATTGCGATAACCTCACCTACATTCCGACGGTGACAGTGTTGGAATAGGGTTATTGGATTTCGACAGTTCATTGCGACAGAGCATTGCGACGGTACATTCCGATCTGAAACTTCCCCCTTATTCCGATCAAGATTCCGATCGCACATTGCGATCGGGATTGCGACGGCTCTTAAGGTTTCATCGAAACGAAGTGCTGCCCAATTTTCCTTAGCAACTTTATGATCTGAGGATTGCGATCTGACTTTACGATCTGAACAACATTCCGACAGCTTACTTTTCAATCATTCCGATAGACCTAGTTTTGATACATTCCAATAACTACTTTGCGATCTGGATTCTGATGGTATGGTGACAGCATTCCGATGGTTGTTGGTTTTGGATTATATTCTGCTTAGTTTTGTTTTTAAGTTACATTTTAATACTTCGTCAATTTTAATTCTCGTCACGCTTTTAAATTCCCGTCATTTATTTTCTCGTTATTTACTTTTCAAAGTTTTTAATATTGCACATTTATTTTAAATTAGACTTAGATTTACTTTAACGTCATTTACTTTTAAGTCTTTGCACATTTTATTTTTAAAACAACCAAAAATATTTGCTTCACCAAAATCAACTGAGTCGTACTTTGAACCGGAAATCAATTCGTTAAGATACCGAGAAAACGAATTAAATTGAACCTAGCAAAATCCTAATATTAGTCATCCACACAAGACGGTCGTCGGGGATACTGCAGCAGGAGTATCAGTAGGTGATGTCATGGTGAATCGGAAAGTAATATAGTTTTAATTGACATAAGTATAAACTTACTCAAGCTAAAAGTTTTGGGAAATAATAATTTAAATTATATAATAGTGCCGTTTAACATGGCGATGTTAACGGTTACGTTAATACTTATAAGATTAATCAACCGGATGTTAATAATCAATGCACAGTCAATCACAAATAGATGTATGCTCTACACTCTATATGCTTAACTATTCTAGTCCCGAAAATCCCAAAAGATTTTTAAAGTAGTTATAGTCCAAATTATATAAAAATATTTATTTTTATATTTATTTTAATTTTGTTCTGATTCTCTATAACCAGGCTCTGATACCATTCTGTGACACCCCCAAATTGAGTCAAATGCAGCGGAAATAATATTTAGGTGTCACGTAGGTGGATCAACAGCAGAGAGTGTATAGAGCAACAGATAAAAGATTATCCTTACATTTATTACATGATTAAAAGTGCAAATGTCATTAAAATAAGTCTTAACATTGTTCGGTAGTTTGAATTATTCCCCAGTTTATAAAACCCCAGATGAGATCTATAAATGCAGCCTATCATGATGCTCGACTCCATGCACACCAATACCTGCTTCAGTTTCCTGAGAAAACATGCTTAGAGATTCAACATAAAGTTGGTGAATTCACAAGTTTAATAAAATAAGTTTGGACAATAAATATTCACTGAAGTAGTAATGCACAAAGCATCAATACTTAAAAGTAATTACATTCCCATATTGCCTGAAACTGAGACTTGACAGTTAAGTCCTTAACAAATAAGGACCTTTCGCCTTATAAAAAGGGACCCATAAAAATAATAAGTGCTGACATGTGAAACATCTGTTGTCCTGGCCTAGGTACAGTGAGCATGACTCACCCAGATGGGGACGGTCAATCCCAAATAGATCTATTTATAACATTCAGGTAATTCAATAATTCTAACAGTTTCAGATGCACGGGTCATGCGGGTTCATCTACAATAGGCAATGTAATCAAAGGTTTCACAGTTCAATTCTTGTCCACAAAATAAAATATGTTGCATGTTTTCTTCCCCATTAAAAGGTTTAAAAGTTTATCAATATATAAAGTGGGGCCATGAACTCACCTCAGTAGTACAGCAATAAGTCAGTAGATAAATCTGATAAGATGCTCACGATACAGTCAACGACCTAAATAATTATAAGGTCTCAATAAATGCATAACATAATGCATAAAAGTTTCAGAATAAATCTGTGCATGCTTATACTGGTTTTAGGCATTTTATTACGATACTTGTACTTTAGTTCATCGTTGTACAAGTTATAGTAGTATTTATTTTAAGTATAAAATAAATAATAAGGTTAAATTAATTAATCTATTTAATTAATATTTTTGTACTTATGTTGTTTATAATACACTTTAAATATTTATAAAAGGTAGTTTTATATATATTTAAAGTAATAGAAAATAAATATAATTAATATATTTATTTTATAAGTTAATTATTTTTAATTTATATTTAATATGTAAATAAGGTTTATAAAACGTATAACATTTTAATTAAATTCCACGTTTACGTAGTGTTTATAATTATCAAATTATAAGTTTGGAAAAATAACAAATGTTATGTTTATTTAAGTTTTACGTTCTAAATATTGGGTATAAATATATAGAAATTTTAGGGTTCGTTATACCTTGGGTAAATTACATTTTAGTCCTTCTATTTAAATAATTACCCGCGGGTAAATTACTTTTATACCCCTAGGGTTTCTAAATATTTCAAGTAATTACAATATTGTTCCCTCCCTAGTTACACGTCTAACTAGGGTTTGTTTAAGTTTCATAGAATGGCAGATTTAGTCCTTGTAATATTCGGCTTATATTAGGGTTTATTAACAAGTTACACAAATGCCCCCTAGGGCTTATATAAGTTTCGGCTAATGGCACAAATCACCCTTAGGGTTTATCTAGGGCTTGATATAGTTTGTTAACTTGGCAAAATAGGTCCCTAGGGCTTATATTAAGTTTCGGTAAAGGGCAAAGGAGATCCTTAGGTTTTTATTAAGTTACACAATTTACTCTAACGCCTTAGTAATTTCATTTAGGTCCTTTTTATTAACTTGAAGTTTCGGATAGTGTCCAAAACACCCCCTTAACTCTCGACTAATTACTAAAGTGACCCTAAAGTTTATATTTTTGGAAAATAAGTTTCTATACTTGTTCATTTAGATCCCTACACTTAGTAAAATTACAAATCCAACCCGAAAGTGTTATATTTCCCTTTTTAACCCGAAATATTATAGATTTACTATTTTAACCCAAAGTTTCATAGATCTTACATTTTAATCCAAAATATTTATGGATCTATGTTTTTAAACCCGAAACTTTATATTGTTATATTTTTGACACCAAAAGCTTTAATAAACATATTATTTAGTGACAATAGAGATTTAATTAGGCAACTTATTATAGTGAGCTTAAAACTAAATCTTATAAGGCATAATAGTGAGCTTATCATTTTAAGGCAACTATAATCATAAATCTAGTATTTCTAGTCACATTTAAACATTACAAGTTTAACCCATATTGAATCATGGGATTAAAACCCACGTCCAAAAATATGCATGGACGTGTTTTTCATAGATCTTCAAGTTTAACTAGCTCATAGTGATATGTTCTTCATGGTTATTAAGGTTTTACATCATTTTAAGTCATAACAAAAATCAAGCCATGACCTATATAAGGTCTAGGGTTTTATATTTTTGTTTCAACATTACATTTTACAAGAAATAACCATGTGTATGTTAAAGTGAATGAAAGTAAATATATAGAAAGATAGGTTTCAAGTTTGACTTACTTATTTAGATAGGTTTAGGATTGGATAGGAGAATGAGTAAGAACAAGTGAGAAGCTTTCAACAATGGAGATCCTAGTAACAAATATGTAGCCGTGGGCTTCAATGAGTATGGCTAGGGCTTCTTTCTTGCTTCAATGATCAAGATACTTGTAGAGTGAACTAATGATTAACCTTCATGTAGTATGAGACATGATTTAGGAGTAGGAAAGGAGTTTGAAGGTCTTGTTAATGGTGGAAATGGTTTGAGTTGTAGGTTGTGAGAGAGAGATAGATGAAGTGAGATTGATTTCAAGTATTGTGTGTTGGTGTGTGTATGTCACGGCTTATGAAAGGAAAGAGAAGTATCCAATGAGATTTTGTTTGTACTATGTATCTATGATGGATATGGTTTAGATACTCTAGGATATGCATGGTTGGTAAATCCCCCAAATGGCAAAACACTTGTTCTTTCTTTTTCCTTTGGGGTTGCCGTGTGCTAGTAAGCAAAAGGGGGACAAGGTATGTCCAAATAGTGGTTTGTGTATGGTTGTGTAAGGCTTGCATGGTTGGGTTGACAAAAGTCAATGATTAGTTCTTTGATAAAAGTTAAGCATATCATTGGTTCTAGGTGTATGCATGCCCATACACGGCATATATATGCATGTGGGAGGGTTTTTGACCATTTTTATCAAGTGTTGTATGAGAATAATAGCCCTTGTTTAATATTGTAAGCGTTTGTTGAGTTATAGGTATCTTTGTTGAAGCTTTTAGGTAATTTGGTGAAAATGAATAATGAATACATCACAATATTTATTTTACTTAAATAAGGTAAATAATTGACAATGTAAAATAATGTACATTGTTTTAAGGTGTTAGGTGTTTATTCCTTATTATGTAATATATGTAAATATGTACATATAAAATAAGTCCAAGTACTTAATAATTAAATTAAGTAAAGTTACAGTTTATCTCAAAAATGTGTACTGGGGTGATGAGTCCTGGTTCATTCAGGTGGCCAGTCAGCTGCCAGAGTAGTCAACAATGACTAGAGGTCCATATAAATATAAAATAAATATGAAAGGTAGTATGACAAAAGGTATATGATTAAAAATAAGTCATATAAAGGTAGAATTATATAGATTCCAAAAATAAATAGTACAACAGTTGACAAAGTTAATAAGGTAAAATCAGAGGTTTTACAGATTGGTGCATGATGAGGGTTTGCAACGTGTTATTGAGGAGAATGGGGTTGTTAATAGCCCATCATTTGCAATAGTTGCTACTAATGGGGTTGTGCCCATAAATCAGACATTAGCGGACACGTCGAATGCTGCTCGTAAGAACAAGGTTACTATTTCATTGGTAGCAAATGACGAGGTCGTATCAGGTGATGATGTAGCTCTTCCAGTGGTTGCGATTGAAGGTATTAGGGAACAGTTTGCACATACTTTTTATGGATATTTCGTGGGTAGGAGACTTGCGTTCCCTATTGTGGAAAAGTATGTTAAGAATACGTGGGCGAAATTTGGTATTCAACGGGTTTTTATCCGTAATGGTTTCTTTATGTTTAAATTTGCTACAAAGGAGGGTATGGAGCGTGTACTTGAAACAGGGCCATGGCTTATTCGTTAAGCTCCGATTATTCTCAATGTGTGGAAACCGAATACTAAGTCGATTAAGGAGGCAATCAAATCTGTACCGGTATGGGTGAAAACCCATAATGTGCCTATTCTTGCATTCTCGGAATTAGGATTGAGTTTGATTACTTCTAAATTAGGGAACCCAATAATGCTTGATAGTTATACAAGTGATTTGTGCCTCAATCCATGGGGACAATTCACTTATGCTCGGGCTCTAGTAGAAGTATCTTCAGAAAGGCCTCTTGTGAAGTCGCTAGTAGTAGCTATTCCGATGGAAGATGGGTTGGGACATTCGTTGGAGTCGCTTAAGGTAGAATATGAATGGCAGTCCCCGCGTTGTAATTCTTGTATATTTTTTGACCATACGGATGCATATTGTCCAAAGAAGCCGAAACATGTTGCTCCTTCTATGGAGGACAGGTTTGTACCGGTTGAGCGGAAGGAACGGCCTTCTACATCTAGACCATGCCATATTGAAGGGTTGCGGTTTTCTAAACCTAAATCAACTTGGGTCATGAAACCACCACATTCTAAGGCATCGTCGAAAAAATAGCCAAAGGTAAAGAATTCATCTAATATTGACAAGATTAATTTTGTGGAATTGAGGAATTCTTTTGATAATCTGAGGGAAGAAGACACGATTCCTGATGTGGTGGAAAAGGCTGAAAAGAAGGAAGTAGGAACTAAATCGCCAATTGATACACAGTCAGGAAATGGTAAGGAGGTTACTAAGGAGGCTGGAACAACTACAAGTAAGCATACGTTATCATTTGGTTATAAAAATCTTGGCGATGTTAGTGATTCTGATGATGATGAGCTATTTGCATCTAAAGAAGAATATGAAGCATATATGTCATCAAAAGAAGGAGGAGGCCACAATTTTGTAGAGGATTATGATTTATATGGCGATGATTACGCTGACCAGATTCGGGATTTGCCGGGTCAGGTTAAGGCGTTTCGTGACTTTCAACTCTCAAATAGTGGTAGGAAGTAGGAATTGTTTTTAGATGTCATTTGAGGGCATGTCCTCTTATGTAGGGGTTTGGTTCTAGCAATATAGGTGCTTGGTTGTTGCTTATATCACGGGCTTTGATGTAGGATTTCACCTACATCCTATGTACTTCAATGTTTTTTTGAGTAATATATCATTTACCGGGGACAGTCCCCTTTACCCAAAAAAAACAATAACCGTAGTGAACAACAAAACTAAAAATGATAAATTTTGAAAAATGCCTCCTCTACTCAAAATTGTCCTCCATTTCAACTTGAAAATAAAGTATATATCATGGAACATCCTTATTAGGGCTAAGCATTGGGTCAAACCGGATCGGGTCAGATCAAAACAAGAATCGAAGTGGTTCAAAACCTTAGACCTTGGATCGGACCGAAACAGTATGATGTGATCCGGTTTCAGTCTGATCCGATTCTATTAGGCAAAATCAACGGGTTTTTGTTAAGATCGATGAAGGGTTTTTTTGGGATGTTGTTGTTGTGGTGGTGGAGATGACATTGGTGATGGTGATTCAGGGTTTTGAATTTTGGGGGTTTTGATTGTCTAGGAAAACCTTGGTTTAGCGTTTTTTTTAAGTTTTAATTTTTTATTAAGGAAAAGGATAAGCCAAATTCTAAAACTTCACAAATTACTCAATTTTTTCAAAGACAATAGTTAATTTGTTAATTTGCATCCACTTTTTTTTTATCACATATCACTATACTAATTTTTAGCATTTTTACTTAAAATTTACACATTCATTACTTAAAACTAAATAAGCACATAAAGATATTTTTGCCAAAAATGTCCAAAAGTTATAAAAAATAACAAAAAGACGAAATATGTAAATATGTAAATTCGAGGAAAACTAGTTAGTACTAGTGATATTTTATAAAAATAATTATTGTATTATCACTAATGATATTTCAATGCTTTCAATAGTGATAAGATATTTCGTCATATTTACAACTTTAGTCTTTTCGTCTTTTTTACAACTTTTAGATATTCTGACAAAAATAATATTTTTATGCTTTTTTAATCATAAGTTAATTCTTACTATTAGATAAAAGAAAAAAAGATCCTCTAAAGTTGAAGACAACTCCTGTATTTCACTAAAAGAAAAAGTTTTATACATTTATCTAAATTATGATTGACTAGCATAAAAAGCAAATTATTTTGATGAATAAAAAGCAAATGAAAGCTGGAAACAGATACTTAAATATGTAGTAAAAAATAAAAGTGCAAAATAGCTCATTTCAAAACACAAAATATACGTGAAATCCGGTAATTTAGTTATTCTTTTCCTGAAATTCGCAAACATTTAGACAAAACTTGTAAGATTTCCTTGTAGGTTTTGGATAACACGTGTTAGATTGCAATTTGTTGCTCATTCCAGTTGTTTTTACGAAAACTCAAATCTTTCACTAAAAATGCTATTGTTGACGTACTTGATGATGATTTAGAAGTCGAGAAATTTATAAAGTTTGTTAATAAAAGTAGTAAAATTGTTACGTTGTGTACTATTGTTGTAGGCAATTAAAGCTACCCCTTTATGTAATGTTTACCAAATCGAATATCATGTCACACAAATCACCGAATGCAAATGCCTTGATTTATTGCTAAAAAATTCCTAGTTAACAACAAATGCATGGATTTTTCTTTTGGATATCTTATGTATGTGCTTGAATTCATGGGTATCATATGCAAGATTCTCATAGTGATTTAGCTAATCGCAAAAAAAGGTTGTTGTTTCACCAAAAACCCATACGTATAATGAAATGGATTTGCTCGATGATAATAAATTATAATCTTTAAAAGAAAAAGTAATCAACATTATGTGGCGAAAATGAAAGTATTAAATCTGACGAGAGATAATAATAAACTTGATGAGAAAGGTAGAAGATGCGGAAACAATATACGTAGTGAACAACAAAACCAAAAATGATAAATTTTGAAAAATGCCTCCACTCAAAATTGTCCTCGATTTCAACTTGAAAAAAAAGTATATAATATGGAACATCCCTATTAGGGCTAAGCATTGGGTCAAACCGGATCGGATCGGATCAAAACAAGAATCGAAGTGGTTCAAAATATCGGACCTTGGATCGGACCGAAACAGTCTTATGTTATCTGGTTTCAGTCTGATCCGATTCTATTAGGCATAAGCAACGGGGTTTTATTAAGATCGATGAAGTGGTTTTCTGGGTTGTGGTTGTTGTGGTGCTGCAGATGACATTGGTGATGGTGGTTCAGGGTAGGGCTGAGTATCGGTTCAAAACCGAACCGAGCCGAATAAAAACGAACCGAATCGAAAACGGATTTTGAAAAAATCTCCGACTGAAAATCGAACCGAATTATATTGAGTAAAACCGAAACCGAATCGAAACCGAACCGAACCGAGTAAAACCGAACCGAATATGTATTTTAGGCGTATTTTTCATATTTATAACCCGATACCGAACCGAACCGAGCAAAACCGACAGAAATATGCAAAACCGAAAATCGAACCGAATTTGCTCGGTTCGGTTCGACTCGGCTCGGTCAGTTCGATTTATCGGTTTGGTTCGATTTTTGGGTTCATTTGCTCAGCCCTAGTTCAGGGTTTTGAATTTTGTGGGCTTTTGATTGTCTCGAAAAACCTTGGTTTAGCGGGATTTTTTTTTTTAAGTTTTAATTTTTTATTAAGGAAAAGGATAAGCCAAATTTTAAAACTTTACAAATTACTCTATTTTTTCAAAGACAATAGTTAATTTGTTAATTTGCATCCACTTTTTTTTATCATATATCACTATACTAATTTTTGTCATTTTTACTTAAAATTTAAACATTCATTACTTAAAACTAAATAAGCACATAAAGATATTTTTGCCAAAAATGTCCAAAAATTATACAAAAATAACAAAAAGACTAAATGTAAATATATAAATTCGAGGAAAATTAATTATTACTAGTGATATTTCATTGTTTTCAATAGTGATAAAATATTTCGTCATATTTACAACTTTAGTATTTTCGCCTTTTTTTACAACTTTTAGATATTCTGACAAAAATAATCTTTTTATGTTTTTTTTAATCTTAAGTTAATTCTTACTATTAGATAAAAGAAAAAAAGATCATCTAAAGTTGAAGGCAACTCCTGTATTTCACTAAATATAAAAGTTTTATACAATTGTTTAAATTATGATTGACTAGCATAAAAAGCAAATGATTTTGATGGATAAGAAGCAAATGAAAGGTGGCAACTGATACTTAAATATGTAGTAAAAAATAAAAGTGCAAAATAACTCATCTCAAAACACAAAATACACGTGAAATCCGGTAATTTAATTATTCTTTTTCTAAAATTCGTAAACATTTAGATAAAACTTGTAAGATTTCCTTGTAGGTTTGTAACAGGCGTTGGATTGCTATTTGTTGCTCATTCTAGTTGTTTTTACGAAAACTCAAATCTTTCACTAAAAATGCTATTGTAGACATACGTGATGACTATATAGAAGTCGAGAAATTTATACAATTTGTTGATAAAACTAGTAAAATTGTTACGTTGTGTACTATTGTTGTAGGCAATTAAAGCTACCCCTTATGTATTGTTTACCAAATCGAATATCTATTATGAGATAAATATGGTCCGGCCCGGTTTGTGAGTTAGGCCCATTAGGGTTTGATGTATTGTACTTTATATATTTGGTTGATCAATAATATCACAGATATGGGGTTTACACATTCTTACATGGTATCAGAGCGGGTCGATCACAAACCTCGGCTATGTTGAGCCGCCTCTCTTAGGCCACCCGTCAAATCAAATCCGTTGCCACCACTATCTTCGCTTGACGTCCACCCAATCAGTCTAACATATCCACCCGTAGCAGCCACACAACCCGAATCCACAAAAACATTTACCGATCCTCAGATAAATCACAGTCACCACCAATCTTTCATACCACCGAGTCACCGATCCGTAAAAAAATCATCTCTTTCAGAAACACACAACCTTTATTCTTGATTCTGCCGGTTCCTCATAAACAATAAAAAAAAAAACAAAAGCTCACCCGTGGATCGTTAGGGTTTGATGTAATGTCCTATATATTGTGATGAATGATAATACATACTTATGGGGTTTTATCCTTCTAACATGGTATCAGGCTATACCCGTCCTAAAAACACACTTCCGCTGTCTCAAACACCACATCACAGCCTAATTTCTTCATAAAAACATCGATCCTACACCTTCACCCTCACCGATCCAAAAAAGAAAAAAAAAAAAAACTTCGCTGCTTCTATTCTGCTACCCATGAAAAAGACAACCAATAGCAAAATATCTTTTCTCTATCCCTCATTTATTAGTTTTATCTATTATTTGTGTGGAAAAATTTTGATGTTTAGATCTATAAGATTGTTGGTTTCTGCTTACGAGCATCAACAATACTACTCCATTTAAGAGTGGCTTTATGTTTTTTTATTTGATACGCATTTAAAAAAAATAAAGTTATGTTTACTGTTTTTATTTTTTTTTGTCTTGTTTGTACTGTTTTTTTTTTTCGATCCAAATCCTAAAGTCTTCGATCTACCGTTCAACTCTACAAAATAACTAAACTCGTTTGTTTCATCTTCGTGTGTGGTGATTTGTGCTAAGGTCACAAATCCACATAGTTGTCTATTTGGTTGGATAAATGTGCAAAGGTCACAATCCACGATTGACGTTTATGAAGATGGAATCGGATCTAGTGTAAGGCTTTGTGCATGTTGTGTTGGTTTGATTAAAGTTTAAGATAAGGAATCGGACTGCTATGTCGATGTCAAGATGATGTTTCGTTATGTTATGTTTTTTTTTTCCTTTCTTCTTGTAATCTACTCCAGTTCGAGCTTTCGCGATTTCGCCGCTCGAACTGCGGGGGAGTTGTAAAACCCGTATTTAAAAATCAGAATATTTAAATACACAGTTTAATTTTAATAAACTATATAAGTAGTCCACGAACATTAATTACGTACAAGCACAGATTTAATTTAAACGTTACGTAATTATTTATTCAGTTAGTAAATGAAAATGTTAATTCAAGTATTACGAAAGTATTAGTCATTCAGGAAATAAATAATTCACGACATAATATTTACGAGGATAAATTTACGAACACGTACGCAATGTTTAAAGTCCACGAATATTCAATTCACACAGTCTAGGTTTTAATTAAGATCATAACATAATTTATTTATTCAGGAGATAATTATTCAATATTTCGTACTTATTTAGTTTCAGTAATACATGACGGGGTTTTAAAACACGAACACGCTATTTATATGATTTTAAACAAAGCTAAACGAAAACGAAATCTTGTGGATTATTTGGGCTGCGTTTAAAAAAAAATAACAAGAAGGAGAAGGTGGGCTTTTGAGCCCGATCCAATAAGATGAAAAGAAATATACGGGAGTTTCCCCACCCCTTTTGGTCAGACGAAAAAAAAAAAGACAAGCTAGGGTATGGTTATGCCGCAAGTCTGAAATAAAAAAAAAACGTTTGGAACTGATGATTGGATTAGGGCTCATGTATGCTATCTTTTTAAATCAAGGTTCGGTAATCATTGTTTTCTTTTTTTTATTATATCATCACGACTGTATGTTAAAACAAGGCGAATCATAGGTGTCCGGTTTCGTTTGATTCATGGAAACCGAGACCATAAGGTCTCGGTGGTGTTACTGTTGCCCAGCCGTGAACTGAAAACCCAAACAGGGTGCGTTTGGGGCTGCAGTCCCAGAAAGGGGGTGTTTGGGATTAGCAGAAAATAAGGGTGCGTTTGGGTTTATGAATAACACTAGAAAATTATAAAATAAGCAGTGGGAATAAATTAAACCAACAGTGGGAACATGGGTTCCAGCAGTGGGAAAAATAGACCGAAAAATGGAGGTTTTGTTTTAAGATTAGCGACAGTTTTCTGTGACACTTTTTCTGTCACATAATTGCTTTCCAGACAGTTTTTAAACGGCAATTTTAGCGACACTTTTTAGTGACTCAGATTTCTGTCACTAATTTCATGTAGGCAGATTTTGTTTTATATAGTTGTCGAATTGTTAAGTGCGACCGAGAAGGGGTATCTCGGTAGGCTCGGGACATTATTATAATAAATAAAATGAATATTTTTATATTATACCTTTTTAATCAAATTGTTTTATAAATGTTTAAAATATATTTTAAATGTATTAAATTAAAATAGTTCTTTAATATTTAAAAAAAAGGTATAATTGTATTAAATAATTTAAATTATTTTGGGGAACTTCTAAATTAAGAAATTTCTATTTTTAGCAGGTTACCTAATATAGTATTAATATAGCGTCAGAATACGTTTGTACCATAATTAATAGTAGAACGATAATACGTTAAAAGATTATAAGGAAGATCAGAGTTATCAGTTAATATGCGTACAACATTCCAAGAATAAAATAAATAAAGGAAAAGCCAATAAGATCAGCAAATTAAATAAACGAATATCATTTAACTTATTCGCGTCCTTTATTAATGTAGCTCGCATGAAATCAGAGTAGACTTTCTATCAGTTGTTCTCGGTCGGTTACTGGACACCAGGTACGGATTTTCCGTCCTTTCTGTAAGGACTTTCTTTTCTATGCATGATTAGGATTCCCCATCTTCAGCCAAATGTTTTCCCCAGTATATGTTTAAACTTATCAGTAATCATGTTAAGAAATAAATAAATTGCCTGAGCATTATATACAAGCATGATTAGTATATGTACTAGTTACGGAGGTACCGTAACCACGGCACTAGAGGCACCGGTGTCGTGACTCACATGCAGGAGAGTGATATCCTGCATCGTCCCACTCAGCTCAGCTTGGCCATTTTATCAGTATTATTAGTGGGGCGTATGGATGCATCCTAGGCTACAGTTTACAGTTTAGCAGGTGAATGTGGTGTGTGCTCTACATCCTTCACATTGGAGCTGATCCCTCCACCCAGCACAGTTATTTAGAGGTCACCCCTCTACAGCATGACGAGGTCACCCCTCCAGTTATTCATGCAACGTTGTTACAGCACATGACCTATATAAGCTCTGGCAATTAAAATACAGTAAATGCTTGTTTTCAGATTTAACAGATAATAGTTCAGCTTTATTATTTATGAATCAGACTTTACAGATTTTACACAGATTTCTGCTGCAAATTTAATTATCAGACTTACAGCTCCAGTATTTCATCATCTGTTTCATTTCAGAAAATTTTCTTATCATGCTTTATATCCGTTCACTGAGCGTTATGCTCAGCCGTAGTTCCCTTTCCTGTTCTAACGGCAGGTACACCAGGACGCTCTTAGGATTCTGAGAGCATGTGCATTTGGATGGAAGCTATCCAGACTTCTTACTTTATGTACTTACATTATTCTGATTATTTGGACATTGTTTAGTCCTTTCTTTCAGTATTTTACTTTTCATGTTTTGGGCTTATGTTTGGATTACCGATGTTTGATTCCGGTATTTCCTTTATGGTCAGTTAATGTTTTAGGACATTTACCTTATGCTTTGATGACACGCCATAAATACACGTAACGGTTCACTTATCTAAGTGGGGTGTTACAATTATGGTATCAGAGCGCAAGGTTCGACCTGTAGGCTCTAAAACTTGACCTGTAACTAGTGGGTAGTCACCAGGAACTTTCCAGATTTTGGTGTTGTTATCTTTCATGTTTCTCATGCATTTATCAGCCAGTTTTTCTCCATTTATCAGTCATTTTTCTTAAAGTTTTGACTAAGTAAAAGGTTGGTACAAGACTGACCATATTTAGTCGCATGTGCTTTTCTGCAAATTTTGTTTTGGTGAACCGACCCATAAGCGTTCACCCTTTCCCGTTCAGATGTTGTTTTGGTAAACCGACCCATAGGCGTTTACCCTTACTCATGTCAGATTCGTGTTTTCAGTCAAATATTACTGGGTGAACCAGCCAACAACGTTCACCATTTTTCAGGTCAAAATTCATGATTTTCAGTCGAAGATCATTTTGTAAACCGAGCCATAGTTGTTCACCTTTGCCATGTCATGACATTTTATAAGTTTTGACTGGTATGGGTTGGACTACAGCCAACCATATTTATTTCCAGATGGTAAATTTCTATACATGCCAGTTCTCATGAGATTTTTACAAGTATGGATCGAACCAGAATCGCCCATACTTAGTCACATGTTCTCTTCTTTAAATTATGTTGATTGAACTATAGCCATCCACACCAATTGTTGCTAAACCTCAGTTATCATACTCTTATGTTCCTTGTAACCATCCAGTTCTCACAATCCCAAGTTGATGTCATTTTCAGGCTGACTAAGTTCATGTCTCCTTATGAGGATTATGTTTTTAGCAAAGTGATGTTGTTTTTATGCTAAGATACAGAAGGGGTTACAGTTAAATCTTGTTTTCATAATAATCAGGTTTTATCTTCATCAGTCATGTCTTTATGCTGACCATTGTTGAAATTCTGTTTAATCATATTCTTGAACCTCTATACAACCAGCATTAAGTCTACGCAGAAATTTTCAGCCTATCATGTTAACTGTTTCGGTTCAGTTTCTAACCAGTTAAATCCAATTATTTTTCGATTGACCGTGTCAGATGTTTTACACCAGTATCAATTATATCAGCAAACCTTCAGCGGTACCACATGAATAGTATTCATTGTGTACTTCACGTACAGTATTTTAGGTGTACCCCATGCACCTTACACCACGTGTACCGTTAATCGATCCCTAATCACCTCATGCATTTCCGCTTGTCGATATTCTACCAGATGTTGATGTTGCGCGTGAGTTGAAGATTTTACCAGATGCTGATGATGCGAACACTTTGAAGACCTCATAATTGCTGATGCTGCTGATACTTTGGAGATTTCTCAAGATGCTGATGCTGGTGCTGTTATACTATAAAGACACTGCAGAGCAAGGACGAAAACTATAAATTTGAAATTTCTGACAAGAGTAAATTTCAACCATCAGACACTACCATTCTATTCCATGCCTTACTTCCTCAGTTAGCTGTCGCACGTTACTCAGCTAACCGTTCATTCAGAAGAGTGGGAACCGGAACTCAGCCGGCCACTCAGCAGAATAGTTACATGAATCACGATCATGATAATGACTGTCAGGAAACTAACAGACAATGCGGTAATGACAAACACCGTGCTTATATTAATCAAGTCAGTAGCCATCGGAACTCCGGAAAGAACGTGACCAAAAATACAGAGGTCAGCAGTCTAATCGGTCCGTCGATCCTAACAGTTACCAGAAACTCTCAACCTTATTCAGATTCACCTACTAAAAACATATGTCAAGACATCAGTCAAGACATCAGTCAAGACACAAGTCCCGAGTATCATTTCGGTAGACACATGTAAGGATACCAATTATGATTCATGTCATACGAAGATCTTCTCAAAATACGAGTCAGAACTCATAACTCCAGTATGTTTCTAAACCAGGCCCTTAGAAATTTAGGGTACCCTTCAGAAAGGGGTATACCCGTTCTATTATGCCACGCATGGATCAGATCATTAAAATTCAGTCACCACCACTAGAGTATTATTCATATTAAACACACGGTAATCATTCTGTGAGGTTACAGAAGAACACATTCAGTGAAAGTCACCACAGTACCACCCATGTTTATTAAAGTTCTCCTTTCAGTTAACGACGAGATCCGTCTTACTAAATCCCAAATATATTCATTATATTTTGCCAAAAAAATCAGTACAAATTGTTTCTGCCTTACAAGCGTGTGACTTATCAGTCCATAGCTACGAAGACTTTCTAGCCACTAGTTATAATCCACTTCTGAAGTTCCTTAAATTTCTGATCAGCAGATCTTATTTTGCATTTCCAGAAATTTCCTTCCTAACCACGAGATAGGGTTTAACATAAATCTTATCTCAAGAACAGAACCTCTTTTCAAAACACTTTATTTCAAGGTGTCAGCTAAGTTAAAAGAGTTGCAACAATTGCTGCCAGAGTTACCGGAACGAGGCTAAATCGCCCTAGCACATACCAGAAGGTGGATCGTTTATGTCCATCAGGAAGAAGGCCAGTAACATGAGATCATGTATCGACCACAGAAAAATTTATCAGATCACCATTATAAATTGATATTCATTCCACATATAGAAGGTTTATCTGACCTGCTATGATGCCTTGAACATTTTTCCCAGAAAAATTTCCGATCATACTACCATCGGTGGCGAGAGAAATAACGTGATGTTTCGTAGAATGTTGTTGCACATACTATGGTCTCTCAAACATTTTTAATCATACTTCTGAGCTCCCTAATGCTCCAGCTATATTATGAAGTTTATGAATAAAATTTTTCACATGAATTCTTAGACAAATCGTCAGTGTATTCATTGATCACATTCTGATCTACTAAATCCTAAAGAAGAGCGCGAGATCATCTTCTCGCGGACATGTAGATTTTCCGATAGGAGGAAAAGTTATGAGCAGTTTTCCATATGTATATCCCAGATGAACAAAGTGACAATTCTGAACCACCCTATTTCGGCAAAAGAAATTTCAGACAATCCTGGGAAGGTAAAGGTCGTCACCTGATGGTCCGGACCGACGCCTGTGAATGAAGTACAAAATTTTTCTAGAACTCAAATGACTGCTACCGCAGAAATTGCTGACAGTCCTCACGAAAAATTCTTCCATGACTATTCAACCAGATTTCCACCAGAATGTACCATAATCCCAGGCAGAATTTTTATAGAAACAGTATAAAACGTTGAGGCAGCTATGTTCATATCTAATACCTGGCATGTAAGCAGGTTTAAGATAGAACGCCGTCATGCTATCGAGTTATTACTACCAGTAGAAATTTTGGACAAGAAGGAGACAAGATTCCATAGAGATTGTCATCAATTTACCACAGACTCAGAAAAGTATGATACTATATAAGCCATTATCGACCATGTGATCAGCCTACACGTTTCCGTTCATCCGAAAGGATTACGCAGTAGCGGACCTGCAGAAAATTCAGCAGTAAATTATATGAATTCAAAGTATTCCATCGACCATCATATCAGACAGAATTCATGTTCACGATCACGTGTATCTTTACGTTCACTTACGTTCACGTTTATTATCACTTTCACGTTTACATCTCATTCACAGTAAGATGTTGTTTCAGTTCATGTTTTGTGTTATCTCATGATTTAAGCTCACATTAGCGTTCATAACATTGTTCACGTTCAAGATCATGTGCCATTTCGCGATATACGTTTCACAGTTTATTACCGAATACGGTTACAGAAATCTTGATAAACCAGACACAAGTTTAGCACAACTATCCCATAACCAGGCAGACGTTTCACGTCTCAGGCGGTAACGTTTGGCATTCCTTCCTAATTCCGCATACATTCATGATGTGTTCTAGTATCAAGCTTCCATATGTTTCACGTATCACATTCACGACATATTCCATGTACAACATTTCTTTTATGATCGCGAACCACGTTCACAATTGCTCACGTAGCACGTTCACAATTGTTCACGTAGTTCATCCCTATATATTTCAGCAGCCTGCCCAGAGATATAAATGTTATCTTTTCAGGATAATTGTACGTACCGTTTCATGTATACTACATGCTATAACTTACTCATTCAGGTTCAGAAAATCCATCTTAAGTATGGAACCTGGAAATATTCAGCATCATCAGGACAGGGGTCATCAGGACCAAGAAATTTTTTTTATTATGTTTAGACCTTTGAAGGAATCGTTTCGAGCGGGAGGCCACTCGAAACGGAGGAGTCCATCCGGACCTCTCATCTCCTTTCCTTCAATAAATCCAGTTAAGTTCTTTCAGTCATGTCTTGTTCCATGTTCTCTTCAGCCATGTCACGTTACATGATCATATCAGTCATGTCAGGTTTAAACCTATCAACAACATTATGTCTATTAGAAGACAAATTATCCTTCAGCTTATTGTTCTTTTCAGTTTACGTGCTCTTTCAGTTCTTATAACTTCATCAGCTTATCTCCTTAATTCGAGGACGAATTTCTTCTTTTTAGAGGGGAAGAATTGTAAAACCCAGTACAGTCGTATCCTTAATTCGAGGACGAATTATTTTTTTTAGAGGGGAAGAATTGTAAAACCCATATTTAAAAATCAGAATATTTAAATACACAGTTTAATTTTAATAAACTATATAAGTAGTCCACGAACATTAATTACGTACAAGCACAGATTTAATTTAAACGTTACGTAATTATTTATTCAGTTAGTAAATGAAAATGTTAATTCAAGTATTACGAAAGTATTAGTCATTCAGGAAATAAATAATTCACGACATAATATTTACGAGGATAAATTTACGAACACGTACGCAATGTTTAAAGTCCACGAATATTCAATTCACACAGTCTCGGTTTTAATTAAGATCATAACATAATTTATTTATTCAGGAGATAATTATTCAATATTTCGTACTTATTTAGTTTCAGTAATACATGACGGGGTTTTAAAACACGAACACGCTATTTATATGATTTTAAACAAAGCTAAACGAAAACGAAATCTTGTGGATTATTTGGGCTGCGTTTAAAAAAAAATAACAAGAAGGAAAAGGTGGGCTTTTGAGCCCGATCTAATAAGATGAAAAGAAATATACGGGAGTTTCCCCACCCCTTTTGGTCAGACGAAAAAAAAAAGACAAGCTAGGGTATGGTTATGCCGCAAGTCTGAAATCAAAAAAAAAACAAAACGTTTGGAACTGATGATTGGATTAGGGCTCATGTATGCTATCTTTTTAAATCAAGGTTCGGTAATCATTGTTTTCTTTTTTTTATTATATCATCACGACTGTATGTTAAAACAAGGCGAATCATAGGTGTCCGGTTTCGTTTGATTCATGGAAACCGAGACCATAAGGTCTCGGTGGTGTTACTGTTGCCCAGCCGTGAACTGAAAACCCAAACAGGGTGCGTTTGGGGCTGCAGTCCCAGAAAGGGGGTGTTTGGGATTAGCAGAAAATAAGGGTGCGTTTGGGTTTATGAATAACACTAGAAAATTATAAAATAAGCAGTGGGAATAAATTAAACCAACAGTGGGAACATGGGTTCCAGCAGTGGGAAAAATAGACCGAAAATGGAGGTTTTGTTTTAAGATTAGCGACAGTTTTCTGTGACACTTTTTCTGTCACAGAATTGCTTTCCAGACAGTTTTTAAACGGCAATTTTAGCGACACTTTTTAGTGACTCAGATTTCTGTCACTAATTTCATGTAGGCAGATTTTGTTTTATATAGTTGTCGAATTGTTAAGTGCGACCGAGAAGGGGTATCTCGGTAGGCTCGGGACATTATTATAATAAATAAAATGAATATTTTTATATTATACCTTTTTAATCAAATTGTTTTATAAATGTTTAAAATATATTTTAAATGTATTAAATTAAAATAGTTCTTTAATATTTAAAAAAAAAGGTATAATTGTATTAAATAATTTAAATTATTTTGGGGAACTTCTAAATTAAGAAATTTTTATTTTTAACAGGTTACCTAATATAGTATTAATATAGCGTCAGAATACGTTTGTACCGTAATTAATAGTAGAACGATAATACGTTAAAAGATTATAAGGAAGATCAGAGTTATCAGTTAATATGCGTACAGCATTCCAAGAATAAAATAAATAAAGGAAAAGCCAATAAGATCAGCAAATTAAATAAACGAATATCATTTAACTTATCCGCGTCCTTTATTAATGTAGCTCGCATGAAATCAGAGTAGACTTTCTATCAGTTGTTCTCGGTCGGTTACTGGACACCAGGTACGGATTTTCCGTCCTTTCTGTAAGGACTTTCTTTTCTATGCATGATTAGGATTCCCCATCTTCAGCCAAATGTTTTCCCCAGTATATGTTTAAACTTATCAGTAATCATGTTAAGAAATAAATAAATTGCCTGAGCATTATATACAAGCATGATTAGTATATGTACTAGTTACGGAGGTACCGTAACCACGGCACTAGAGGCACCGGTGTCGTGACTCACATGCAGGAGAGTGATATCCTGCATCGTCCCACTCAGCTCAGCTTGGCCATTTTATCAGTATTATTAGTGGGGCGTATGGATGCATCCTAGGCTACAGTTTACAGTTTAGCAGGTGAATGTGGTGTGTGCTCTACATCCTTCACATTGGAGCTGATCCCTCCACCCAGCACAGTTATTTAGAGGTCACCCCTCTACAGCATGACGAGGTCACCCCTCCAGTTATTCATGCAACGTTGTTACATCACATGACCTATATAAGCTCTGGCAATTAAAATACAGTAAATGCTTGTTTTCAGATTTAACAGATAATAGTTCAGCTTTATTATTTATGAATCAGACTTTACAGATTTTACACAGATTTCCGCTGCAAATTTAATTATCAGACTTACAGCTCCAGTATTTCATCATCTGTTTCATTTCAGAAAATTTTCTTATCATGCTTTATATCCGTTCACTGAGCGTTATGCTCAGCCGTAGTTCCCTTTCCTGTTCTAACGGCAGGTACACCAGGACGCTCTTAGGATTCTGAGAGCATGTGCATTTGGATGGAAGCTATCCAGACTTCTTACTTTATGTACTTACATTATTCTGATTATTTGGACATTGTTTAGTCCTTTCTTTCAGTATTTTACTTTTCATGTTTTGGGCTTATGTTTGGATTACCGATGTTTGATTCCGGTATTTCCTTTATGGTCAGTTAATGTTTTAGGACATTTACCTTATGCTTTGATGACACGCCATAAATACACGTAACGGTCCACTTATCTAAGTGGGGTGTTACAGGAGTATTAGGAGATAAATATGGCCCGACCCGATTTGTGGGTTAGGCCCATTAGGGTTTGATGTATTGTACTCTATATATTTGGTTGATCAATAATATCACAGATATGGGGTTTACACATTCTAACAATATCATGTCACACAAATCACCGAATGCAAATGCCTTGAGTTATTGCTAAAAAATTCGTAGTTAACAGCAAATGCATGGATTTTTTTGATATCTTATGTATGTTTGAATTTCATGGGTATCATATGCAAGATACTCATAGTGATTTAGCTAATCGCAAAAAAAAGGTTGTTGTTTCACCAAAAACCCATACGTCTAATGAAATGGATTTGCTCGATGACGGTAAATTATATCTTTAAAAGAAAAAGCAATCAACATTATGTGGCGAGAATGAAAGTAGTAAATCTGACGAAAGATAATAATAAATCTGATGAGGAGGGTAGAAGATGCAGAAACAATATCCGTTGTGAACAACAAAACTAAAAATGATAAATTTTGAAAAATGCCTCCTATACTCAAAATTGTCCTCGATTTCAACTTGAAAAAAAAGTAGTATATATTATGGAACATCCCTATTAGGGCTAAGCATTGGGTCAAACCGGTTCGGGTCGGATCAAAACAAGAATCGAAGTGGTTCAAAACTTTGGACCTTGGATCGGACCGAGACGGTCTGATGTGATCCGGTTTCAGTCTGATCCGATTCTATTAAGCATAATCAAAGGGTTTTGTTAAAATCGAATCGGACTAAAACAGACCGATTGAACCCAAACCAAAATGGTTCAAAACTTCGTACCAAGGATCAGACCGCAACTGTTCGATCTAACGGCAACTGTTCGATCTAATCCAATCCGATCCAGAATTTACATCAGCTTAAATCCCTCTTAAAAGCCAACACAATCATAAGGATAAAAAGGAGTAACTTTTTATGGGTTAGATAGTAGCTTAATTAAATTTCAGTTGTTTAGTTGATGTTGTATTTATTTTGTTTTTTTTCTTTAGAAAATTAGGCAATAGTTGTTGAGTACATGGGTCCAACCCACGTGACCATGGCTTGGCTGATAGCTAAATACTTGACCAATGACTCCTTAGCTTATAAAAAACTTTATAAGCAGATCTCTCTTCCCACACTTTTGGGCAAATTTGTTCACCTAAAACACATACAAGAATAACAAAGATGGCCTTAACAACGACATGTTGCTTCAACACTCGGCCACCGACAGCCACCGCTCCCACCACCACTCAACCACCGTCGTTAGCAAGGTATAAAATCGAGACTTTTATAGCTTGCCCCTTCGTGATAAAATCGCTTTCGATGCACGTTAGCAAAATTCATACCGCTCTTGCTAACATGCATCTGTTCAAAATATTTACGCGTTATGTAGACTTATATGTTCAATTACCGATCTTTTCATGTCATATAAGACAAGCCATTTGTAACATTGAGTGTTGTAACTTGTAACTCTTCCTAGTTGACATTTTGCTGTTGTGATTGTGTAGACCAAAGAAAGAGATTTCTTGGAGGAGCCAATGTGTAGTTGGGATAGCAACTGTTATAATTGGTCTACAAATGGAAGGCATAGGAAATAACCATGATTACGCGATTGCTATGGAACCAAAGGCCACTGTAGAGTCGAAGGCAAGGAGAAAGAGGTGGAGTGGTAAAAGAATATGTCCGGCATGGCAATTGAACTCTTTGGAGACAATTGTGCCTGAAGATCTACCACGACCATCACACAAGCGACGATGGGAAGGGGTTAGTGATCATTCAAGAGTCGCCCCGCCAGTTAAATCGCATACCACCGCCATCATGGCCGCTAGTAGTGATTGTTTCTCTATGTAGATTCTTGATCAGTTGAAAATAGATTTTTATGCATGTACGTACAACTTGTAGGTGTAAATATCATACAAATATACATGTTTATACCAAATTATTGGATGAAATCTGTGTTCAATATACTCTTCTGTTAAAAGGAACCCATTTAGAATGATCTCAGAAACTCAGTTTGATATTTTTGCGCGAACGATGGATCAATTTTTATGATAGGAATTTGGTTTCACAAGCATGAAAGTGATTTGATTAGGTTTGATTAGGTCCAGTGAGAAACAATTAAAGCGTGCGTTTTTACGTGTGTGACATGAACATGTTTGATAGCCTTTAGGCCAAAATGTCAAAACTTGTGGCTTTTCGATCTTAGACATAACACCAGGTGCAGACGTCTGATATATACCGTTCGAGACACTATAAATGACCATGTGCATAATATATAAACGTGACCGTGCCTAATATACTCGTGCTGATAAACCTTTCAGATGAAAATCATAAACGATCATCACATAAAAAAAAATATCTTAGGTAGGTGAAGAGTACTGCAAGAAAGAACTTGGTAGTACAAAGCTTGTAAACTTGAAGTACAAGAAGTACAAAGAAGGAAGCTACAACAACAATACTTGGTCCACCAATGAGTTGTGGTTGTCTATTTGATTACTCTTTTAGGAGATGTTGATGCTACTGTCGTTTTTTGATCCAGCTCCTCTTGATTGAACTCAAATTTGTCAATCAGTAATGTGAATTTGAACTCGTCTAGATCGATTCGTGACCAAAAAACGGATGATCTACGCCCTAACTACTGCAAACTAATCTTAACTCCTTTATAAAGAGAAAATCTTTTTTGGTTGAATGTTGAAATATAGCTGGTTGAAAATGACGTGTACCTTGGAAACCCTCAAAGAGAACCTTGGAAACCCCCATGATCAGCCGACTTCAATCTGTACATCTTCCCACGCTTTCTCCATCTTATCTTGGAAACCTGGGAAACCTAAATACATTTATTACCCACGCCTGGGAAACCCTCAAACAATGTACAATCAATCCATCTATATATACAACGAATCTTATCAAATGGATCAACGAATCCTGGAAACCTGGGAAACCCTAAATACATTTCATCATACTTTTCAAACGAATCAACGAATCTTATCAAATGGATTCATCAGCGGTTAACAATTCTGAGGTTTGATTATGATGTTATGGTGGTGGTGGTGGGTGGATCACCATGATATATTTCAATTGATTATGTTATGAGTTTGTATGGATCGCCTTGATATATTTCGACTGATTATGTTATAGGTTTGTAGGTAGAATGTGATTGCTTATGTGTATTTTGCACACCAACTGTTTGATGAATTGTGTATGTGTAGTGTGTATTGTAATTGTTATCTTTAGGCAAAAAAGGAGCACTTTTGTGTGTGCTGAATAAGGATTTGCAAGATTCGGGTCAGCTTATGTTACTTTTAGGTTTTTTTATTTTTTTATTTGTGTTTTTTATAAATTGTTAGGTTTCATTGTATAGGATTACTCAGTTCGTTGAAAGCCGAAGGTGCTCAACTGCATGCCGAATTTTAGTGCCCACGTGTTGGAGACATTGGCTCGCACCAACGTCTGCGTCGTGTATTTGGTTTATCGCAACGGCTGCCTCTCCACTCCGGGATAATTTTGTCATACGTGTTTTTTTTCTATGTTTTGAATGGATTTGTGTCTCATTACTTGATCATCAAATATGAATTGGGGTTTAATTATTTGGCTTCAAATTAGTATAGCATAGTTGTTTGAATTGTTACTTTTAGCCATACTAAAGAGAATATGTCATATGTTAATGTGATAAATTGTAGGGTGGTATAGCACTGGTCCAAAGATGAGGAAGAATGATCTAGATATCCATGGTTTATTCACTGGTGGAGTGTTCGGAGCTTACCTTAATTGAGTAATGCTTCCATAGAACATACACTCTTTTCTTATCAATTGTGTATGTTTATGTGCTTCTCGTAATGCACATTTATGTGCTTCTCGTAATGCAATAAGTAGTTGATTTAATTGTCAAACTATTTAGAAATACCATCCACGAGTCCAAAAAATAAATATCATATGAGTTGGGCACAAGTCTAATTACTTGACAATAATGTTACAAATCTTAAGGTACATATAGAGGTATCATAGTATTCTATTACTCTGTTTTGTTTATTGACTATTGAATCTCTTGAATCCATCTATGCTCCGATTCCTGTGTTGGTTATAATATCTATGCTGCAAATATGGTGTGGATAACGTTGATGTTGAAATTTTGGCTAAAGCAACGTCTATATATGGTGTCATGGTGATGCACATAAACATGTGGAAAAGGAGCAAGAAGATTTCACCAGGCTCTTATTATCACATGTTATATAAGTTATTCCAATATCTACATGAGGAGTTATTCATATGTCATTCACCATGTAATAAGCTAATACATCATGTTCGTGTCTAATATATTTATTTTATTAGCTAAAAAAATTAGTAATTTTTTTCTTCGATGAGCAATCATTCTTAAGTATTTAGTTTTCATCAGATCCTTGTAAACTGATGTTGAGTCCAAAATCTTTCAAATTTCAGATCGTAGAACCTTTGAGAGCAATGATAAGCGGTGCTCCTTTGGAAGATGCCCACGTTATAGCAGAATGAGGCAAGAAACAATGACTTAGGTAATTCTTTTATATGCTAATCTTCAATTTAGATTAGAGGTATCACAATCGGGTTGGCTGGTTGGGTATGATAGTTGTTGATTGATAATCTGCGACGGTAGTTTTATGGTGTCGTAGACACACATAGAAACACACTAGATATGTCTCTACCCGTTATGTCGTATAGTATATTGATTAGTAAAGGTATGTTTTTTTTTCATTTTTAATCTTATTTGAGCCTAATCCTTTCATGAATCGTCTATAGGGTTTGAGCCTACCTACCTTGTACCAAACATGATCTGAATATGACACCTGCTATTTTCGAACTGCTTACTCGTTTAAAAAATAAGTAGATAAATTGTTAACATCTAAATACGGATTCTAAATAGCTTCTTAGTTTTTGGATGGTAATTTTCTTATGTGATTATATTAAGTACTGTACTAATCAGAGTAGATAGGGAGTTTAAATAGGCACTCTAAGTCTCCAAACACCCTTGTTCAATATTTCATTTATTTGTGAATTCATGTAAATGTTCTTATGCAAAGTTGCTTATGAGATAAGGCTATCGGTGTCTTTGAAATTTCTATAGAAGAAGGGTTAAAAAATACGAGCACATGCACTGGTTGCTTTTTATCATCAACCATTATCTTACCAATTGTAGCTATTATTAATACATCTTCACAAACTTTTAAACCAAACAGTCATTACTGACTAAGAATGGGGAAGAAAAACGTGGACACAACTGACAACACTTCGACAACAATTTCATTTAATCGAATGCATAACACACTTAATATTAGTGGACATAATAGCAAACACTCTTACATCAGCAGGTGTAGCACCTTCAAAACTGCAATGACCCGTTCACTTTTAGAACACCAGATTCACACTGCAAACACAAGTGATTGTTATTAACATTGGTACACTAACACCCGAGTGGCTACCTGGAATGAAATGTGCTGGTGGTATAGCGAACAAGTTTGCTAAGCCATGGGTTCTTGATCCTGCTACTGTTGGTGCTTTGAGTTTCCGGTTGAATGCGTGTTTAGAACTTTTGGCATTGAGGCTTACTGTGATTAGAGGAAATGGGTTTGATATTATTGCTCTTAATATGGGTTCTATTGGGTTAACTAAGGTATAATTTTACTCATTATTATGAAAATGATATGTGATAATTGGTTGTTTGGATTTGAAAGTAATCGGTTTTAACAGGGTCTTTACAATTGTAGGTCTTAGTGTTTATTTGCATATGTTCGAACCAAAACTCAGATGTGAATGTACATTCATTCTGAATCTTGTTAGTAATCATGTGTTTGTGCATTGCTTCTTACATTTAATAATGTGTGTAGTGACATATGAAATCCCTGGGCAAGTTTCAAAACTTAGATCTAAGAAAGGGGTCAGATGGCTTGACGGGTCAGTTCAACAGGTCCTGTGTATCCCCTTATTAAAAACTACCAGTTTTTAGTCTTTATTTTGATAATAATAATAAAGTATACAGTACAATAGGTGGGTAAGATAACGGGTTAAAACGGGTGACTTTAGGTATATGTGATCGACAAAGTTAATTTGACATTTATGCTACCCATTTTTGTTATCGATATGTAGCGCTTGATTTATAAATGAAAAAACCAAGTTACAACTTGACATTTAGATACGCTTGCAGACTTCGAAATTTATACAACCAGATACCACAAAATGCATGTTGTGCACTTATATCAGGGGGCTAGCTAGCCTTATTGCATATAAGTATCTAAAATAGGATTAACCATAGTTATAGACACTTTAGCGGCCAAATATTTTGGAGTTTTTTTTTGAAGTTCTATTTTAAGTGTTATTGTTTTAGGTTGCGTCTAAGATTGTGGAAGATGTAATAAAGGTTACGAATCCTATTTTACTCGATATCGTTGGAAGACCAATGCAAGAGGTCAGGAAGCATAGTGTGTTAAGGTTACGAATCTTATTTTACTTGATATCGTTGGAAGACCAATGCTAGGAGGATTAAATGATCCTTTATTGGGTCCTGTGGATGAGCAAGCGTCGTAAGTCTTTAGGGAATGTCTGAGTTTCGTTAAAAAGTTTGTATTGGTTTGCTGGCTCTAAACAGGTACTATTTGTGCAGATGTAAGACGTGTGGGCAGGATTCGTTCCGGTGTCCTGGTCATTGTGGTTACATTTAGTTTTTGGGCTTTTTATCACCGTGAACTGATGCAGAAAATGAACGTGGGGGATCGATCCACTAAGTACTGAAGGACTGGATAAGAAGCAATGACGGAAAACTAAATTTTCTAGGATACAGAAAGTTTTTGCATGGTTTGTCAACACGTAAGTCCAACACGAGACATCGACAATTACAAATACACTACTGATGAGTGATGAACCAGTAACAAAAAACCACATTGACTTTGTTGTTCATTCTTATTTGTACGAAGCACAATTGTCATGTTGACGTCATGCATTCATGCCTGACCCTTCTAAATTTTGTATCAATACTTTTTGATAAATCATAAGAAGTTGATATGTAAACTTAATTTTCACAAGATGATGCCTATATATAGTGTCTACTGCTAGCAGGATGGTTCATTTTATTTTAGCTCTTTGCAATGTATTGTTGTTACATACCCTTTTTTTTCAATGCAAATATTATGCAGTTTACAAGAATTTGCAAGAATAAACCTTGCCCAACTGCATAAGAATTTGCAGCAAGTCTTCTCTACAGTTTTACTTTCGACAACAATATTTCAAGGCAAGACTAAAATGAAATGGAATGTCTCTTACCTCGATATATCGTATCGTTAATTATATGCCGCTAGGCAATCCCGCCGCTTTGCGCGGGTATTCGCCTAGTAAAAGTAGTATATGAACAAAAACTGTATCCGCTTTTTGGAAATACCCTGTACGTAGAACATGATTTGTAAAATTTTAGAACCAAGAACTAGTCCGGCTGGACAGTGCTAGTTTCATTCAGTCAATTTTGAAGGTTCAGACTGATATTCCATACCCCTGTTTTAGTCTGCTCATATGTTTCTCACATTAGCTTACAGTGTCAAGATAACTATAAACCTGAAGCGCCCACAAATTTTTAAGAAGTCTTGAATATCTAAACAGAAGAAGCAACCTCCTATCTTTCCATATACATTGCAGCATGAGATACAGTGCATTTTTCTTGTTAATGAAATAAATTCAAATATTTTAACGAACAGCATAGAACAACGTAACTGGAAGGTTAACAATAACTTTGTTTACACAATGGTTACATCATCAAACCAATCAAAGGGTTTCAATAAGCAGATTATCTTAATCCAGCCAGACCATACGTCTCTGGGCAAGTTTCCTTTATATTTATTGAAAAATCAACAGTTGTAGAAATTAAATGTAAAATTACGGTCTATTAGTATCAGGTAACTCTACATGTGATGAAGATAACCTAACCGAATCGACAGTTTTAAGTTGATCGAGTTGTTTCTTACCACGACGAAGAAGATACTCAATATGTAGGAAATTCTTGCGATCAATCATCTGTGAATTCCGCCGAAACTCAGCTGATACAAGTGATTCAATGTGTGTCCGGTTTTCTGGTTGTTTAGAGCGTGCGGTTCTAAGAAATCCCCTGTATAACGATAGAACTTGCTTTTGAATACCAGATAACTTTTGTCCCCGTAATGCTACCATTGCATCCTCTATTCAAGATTCAGTTGATGGTCACTTATCCTTTTCTAATTTCCTCTGCATACGAGATCAGTTGATTAATTAATTTGTAACAATGATAAAAGATAAACAGAGAATCTTATATTGGTCAATGAAATGTTTGTCAAATCCTTGTAAAGAAACACTTGTAGGCTATAACCCACTACCAGGACCAAACATTACTAGAATATAAACCATCGACATAGATCGACATTAGCAGTAACTAGTAACCAATCTCCATTAGGAGACATACCAATCATAGGGATGTTTCCCTGAGCATTTCAATCAGACAACTTAGACGATCTAAATAAAAAAAAACTTTGAAGTTACAGAGAGTTGCATAGTTGTACATTTCTATCAGAAGTAAGTTCCTTAGCTAACTTCATTAATCTGCTTATTGACCATAAGGGGGTGTTTGCGATTGATTAAAATCAATTGTAACAAAATGCAATACATGATATAATTTCCGACTTTCTCATGTGAAAACGAAATATATTAATTTTCTAAAACTTTTTGTTAAAGAAGGCAATTGGACTCACACTTATTTCTAATGTTCATACCCAAAACAAGTTTTAGAACTACATCAATTCCTATGAGCAGATAGATCGAGTTTCACATAAGTGGCAAGAGATGGTGGAATTTCGTGAACCAGGATGCAAGGAAAAGTCAATAGTAAGCATTGTAAGAAGTCTAGCATACAAGAGAACAACTGGGCAAACAAATATTAGAAGTGGTTTGACTTAAACTTATGTGTTTCAAGTTCATACTTATGGTACCAGAATTCAGAGTTTCTCGTGTTCTGTTTAGGTGGATATGTTTACGGTAGTCCCACAATCATATAAGAATTTTTTTTGGACAGAAATTTTTATTTTGATATATTGTCACACAATGTCACTATCTCAAATAATAGTGGTTTGAGTTTGCCAGGGTATACCCCTTTTAAAGTTTTACCCAAATACATATGTTCAAACGGAGCACAATGGTGCATGGCAATTCGAATTATTAGATTTATTAGCTAAAATAAACAGAATTGGATTAATTGAGTGTAAGGAACTCCTAAACTGATTATTTCCCAATCAAATAAGCCAATACTTAGCAACTGTTTGCTTTTATCCAAGCGCTTAAAGCTACCTAAATGGCTTTAATCTTTAGAGTCTCCCTGGGATTGCTTATATATGTGCCTGTGTATTTTTTTTATAAGGCTGATTTTGAGTGCTCCAATGAAACAATTTATGTGCTTACTCATTAGTAGACAAACACTTGAATATTTCTAGACGAGATCGACATCATTCAGTTTGGTATTGTCAAGCCAAACTAAACTGAAAGAAGCTGGTATCTAAAACAGACTCCCAAACACTACTACCTTAGAGTGTAACCGGGATTGCTTATCGTAAACAGCTTATCTGCATACCAATCTGCTCATCCTCTATAACAAACAATCAATCACATACAATCACATATAAACACTTAAACAAACAATCACATACAGCCTCTTACAGCGTGTTTGCCTGAAATTCATAAAAATCCCATCTCGAGCACCTTTCAAGGAAAGGCAAGGCATAGCTATCTCACAGTTCTCCTATTCATAAGAGAAAGAATCTGTATAGGTATAGTGTCATAAGGGGGTGTTTGTTTCGGCCTATATAACCGGCTTATGGCTTATTTGATTTTGGGCTTATGTTTCAATAACCTCACTTTTTATGGCTTATTTCAAACCTTTTCGGATTATATAAGTTTATTGTGTCATAATGAACTAATATAAGCCGAAAAGTTTTAAACTAAGCAACAAAAAGTAAGCTTACCAAACATAAGCCCAAATTCAAAAAATCCATAAGCCGAGCTATATAAACCGAAACAAACACCCCAAAAGTTTACCTATATCTATATATTTACCTAATATTCCTTAAATTTACAGATGAGTTGGGATCCTATTATCCTGATCATACTTTTTGCAATTACTCTTATTTGTAATTTTTCGTAAAGAAAGTCTAACGTATTTGCAAGTCCATTTTCTTTTCTTTTCTCTTTTTTATAATATGCGCGATTCCTACTCGCAGGTAAAGCTTATCACAAAAGCTAATTAATTTAGCAAAAAACCATCTTCAAAAAGCTTTTTTCAAAATGCTCTTTTTCAGCCACCATTAAGCACTTGTAAATCACCCTAAATAAGCCATTAATCCAATCTTTTTCAACTAAACACAACTAATCCACTAAAAGATGCAACTTTAAACCAATCAAACATCTAAGAAACAAGAAAATGAGAACTAATAATGTATAAACAATTAAAAACTATATATATATATATAAAGGTACCTTTTGTACAAATAAAAGCAGCTGCTAGTATCCCATTTGAGTTTGTAACATTATTATATGACGAAATGTTAGTAAGATGCAGAATCGAATTTGTGTTTTTTTTTCCTTGGACAAAAAGATGGCCACGGAGGATGGGGATGGTGGTTGGCGGTGGCTAAGACTTATTTGGGCTTACTAGAGCATGGGCTTTTTCTAGTATGGTTATTGGGCTAATTAGTTTACATGCTTGGCACTAAATGTTTTGGGCTTAATTTACCTTCACCAAATATTGTTTGAAATATTTTAAAAATAAAATAGCCATGCAGAAGATATGGTAATAAGCGGGTGTTTGGTTTGGTTTATATAATGTAAGTTTATTTTGGCTTATATAACATAAGCTTCAATTTTGTGGCTTATGGTTTATGGGCTTATATAAGTTTATTATATCATGATAAACTTATATAAGCCCTTAAGTCTCAAAATAAGCCATAAAATTGGGGTTTACGTTATATAAACCCAAAATAAACCATATTTCGGTTTATATTTCATAAACCTTAATTTTTTAAGCTTATTGTTGACTTATGGGCTTATATAAGTTTATTATATCATAACAAACTTAGATAAGCTCATAAGTCTTTAAATAAGCCACAAAATTGGGGCTTATGTTATATAAGACGAAGTTGACTTATGTCATATAAACTAAAACAAACAGCCCTAATAGAAGATCATGATTTTGGAGTAACAAGGTTTCAGATACTTGCGTTTCGTTGCGATATGTTTTTTAAGATAGATGTTTGTTTCATATTAGTTGTAAGTATGTTTTTTTGTTCTCAATTGTTAAAGAGAGTTCACACCTGAACCTATTATATATTGATCTTAATAAGGTTATGACGAGAAAAAACAAAAAAATGGTATAAATACCTTTTTCTCGCAATAGTGCTATTTAAAAGATCGATGTCATCATTTGCACGCTTCCGAAACATGCAAATCTTGTTCGCCCAAGAGTTGATCATTGGAACTATTCAAGGCTTTTTGTTTAGTGGTATGTGAGTCGTCTACTAACTTAAAGATTGTTTAAGTCTCGGAAAGAGCATTTGTGAGATAGGCCGTGTAAGATGCGAGAAAAATGTCATGAAAAAAAAAAAAGTTGATCGATGGAACTTCTCAAATGGGGCTTAGGTTGCTATTTGGGCTTGGCGCACGTAGCCTCGTGGGCGGACTTTTTTAAAATCTTGTTTCCATGTTTTGATTGAATTTAATTTGGGTTATTTCTTATTTCTTATGGAGATTTTTTTTTCGTTTTTTGTTTTGACGTGTGGTCTTAAAAATCTAGTTTTATCGAACAATCAAAAATAAACGCGTACATTTCTTAAGTGTGTTTAAAATCGCAAGCTTAATTGAGCTTTATGTTGAAACACGACGAGCTCATTCATTAAATGATTCCTAATCTGAAATTGAACTCTTTCGAGCTTTTATCAAGCCGTAATTCCCGAATGACTTTGCTAGTTTACACCGTAGTTTATATCAAGTACTAATTATGTGACTTTTTATTTTGTTCCTCGTATATTATCATTCTAATTATATGTTACACATTCATTAATCTTGAAATTTCACAATTGCTACCAGCTTACAAGGCAAAAAGTAAAAGTGAAGATATACAAAAGAATGGATATGAAAGAGTCTTGATTAGGAGACTATGAGTAGTAATGTAGCATCATGATGAGATAGAGAAAGTGTGTATATTGACTATGTAAATCATTAATACGATGTAAATTTCCAATGAAGAACGCCACCTATAAAGCAAAATACCCATGCAGCCATGCTGTAGCTATACAAATTTTCAACTTCATCATTCAATGTACGTATACCACAGTCCGTCAACGTGTGCCTATACGTGTGCATACATATAGCACGTATTTATGTATGCATTCATGAATGTATGTATGTGTTAAATTTGACTAACTGCGAGAGGTCCGACTCAGTTTTAACATAAGTTTCCACTGCTAGCATTTCACGAGCAGCATGTAGTGTTTTCCATTACTGTAACTTATAGCGCGATACGACATATCAAAATATGTCACACTTGGACTGGTAACAGAAGAAAGAAATCAATCCATGTTGGATTTTCAGTATGTGATGATCCTAAATCCTAATAGTGCTTGTAATATCTGTTTGTAACTTCTTGTTTCTTTAACTTATGGCTTGAGTATGCATGTTACTATGTTTCTTCATAAAATAATCTGCAAGTTTTTTAAGAAAAAGTGAAGTGAGTGAGGTTTTTAGATGGTATTCAATATGTTATTGAAATGTTATTCGGACGAGTATTTTTTTGTTTGTATATGTTAAAGGGTAAAAACTCACGTGCTTACGTTTATACCTCACACCTATACCTCAATGCATACCTCACACCTATAGGCTATACCTCAATGCATTTAGCCAAAAAGTTACGGTTAACAAGACAAATGTGATAACTATTTTAGAAATTTTACACTACAGTTTTATTCGCTAAACGGCATGTCCCCCACCCGTCCTCCCTTTGTCTCCGTCACTGCACCTAGCGATCAAAGAAAAAGATATTTTTCATCTTTTGTCGACATTGATCAATCCATTTTATTTCATTTCTTTTAGCAAACACCTACCGGTTGATTATTAACATGAAATTTTTGTGTTTTGAGATTGTTTGCTACAATTCCATAACAATATCTACAGATAGTTACCTTAAAATTAGTCCTTGACGTATTGTAGTGAATCATGCAATGTCAGTATCCCACGTTTGACGGTGCTGCCTTATGTTATGATATCGTGGCTGAAAATGTGGAAGAAATTTAATTCAGTACCAACAAATTCACTGTTCTAATGGAAATTCATGTCATCACCCTTACCATCCTTTCTAATCATACAATACATATCAAATATTCTAATTCATGTAAACAAGGGGACCTGAACAATATTGAATGAATATTCATACTTAGTTTGTACCACTGCTGAAGTATATATGCATGGTTCTGTAACTTCTTCCATTTTGTCATGCCTTTGAAGCTAGGTTTTCATGGTTTTAAACACAAAAATTGGAAGTTTTAGATGTTATAAATTATTTTTAGTGCTCTTTTAAACACTTTCACAAACTTTGCAGGAAGGCTATGATATGATATACACTTATTGCATTAACATGGAACATAATTTGTTTTGTGTAATTAAGGTTTGAACCTTCAATCATTTTAGGGCATTTGCAATGCTCAAATGGTAGAAAGTTTTTGGCTTTTAAGTTTATTAATGTTTTAATATCTAAAAGCTTTTCTTTTTAATGTCTTCGATAGTATGACTTTTTAAAAAAGTTTTTCACATAGATAATATAGTACAAAAGCAAGGTCACAGTAATATTTTCAGTTAAATATTTATATATTATCATGTTTCAAACGCTTAGGCTGTATCAAGTATTTTGTAAAACCTTTGAAAAAGTTCTATTATTCTTTGAAAGAATTGTGAAAACAGTAAAAAGTTATGCATTAAATATGCTCTTAGAGAATCATTCTCACACATTGGTACCATTGAGCCACGAGCACTTTGATTATCTGTTAGATAATTTTTATTCCAAAAGAAAGTTCATGTCATTAGACCACATGATGCGATAAAAGTGATACTTAGCTAAAAATGATGTCATAACTAAAAAGTGTTGTCAGGTAGTATCACTAAAATACTATATCATCACATTTGGTGGGGTTATAATAAGCCATAAAAAAGTGCTATCATAACTTTTTTTCAAATTCATTATATAATTGATATATATAAATAAAACTTTATAATTAAAAAAACTATTTTATTCCATTAAAAAACAACATTACACGAAATTAAAAAATATTACATAAAAAGACATTACACAAGATTAAAGACATTACAAATCGAGTTTGTTTAGATGCTTCACAAGATCTTGTCGAAACTCGTGGTGCACACATCGGTCTCGAAGTTCTTTGGATTTCCTCTCATGAACTTCGCATCGTTCAATCCAAGTCCGAACCATGTTCGGTTCTGGATTAACGGATATATCTTTCATATTTAGTGAGAAATTTTCATCTACCAATATCATGTTATGTAATATTATACAACAATATATGATTCTTTTCAACCAGTTTACCTAATAAGCACGTGCATGTTGTCGTATGATGCCCTAACGACCTTGTAACACAACGAAGCTCGTTCAATATGTTTTCGAGCCCCTTCTTGAACCATTTTAAACCTCAATGTTTTTCATCTCTTGCAATCGAAAAAGTTTTGATAGACATAGCCCATTCTAGATAAATACTGTTGGCTAAGTAATCACTTTTCCGGTATTCGCGGTCGTTTACCTGAAACGTACATTCTGGAGCAAGTTCATCAAATAACGGGAACCATATAACACATAATAGTATGGTGTTTGCGATCCCTTCTTTTGAATTGAGCCTGCATAGTATTTGGACATTTTTTTCATTTCCAATGCATAACATTCAATACTCTCGAGCATTTTCGTGAGTCCATATTTCTTAAATACTCTTCCACGTATAACATATATATGCATTTACTAAAGTTAACTAAACATTCGCGATCGGTTCGTTCCGTCATTTGCAAGTACTCGTCAAATGCATCGGGTGGTGAACCGTATGCCAATTGACGTATGGCAGAAGTTACCTTTAAAATATGATGACTACATTCACGACCGGTATAGCATCGAAACTCGGTTAAAAATGCAAAGATTCGGGAAGCGATTCGGCTTCATAACTTAAAATATCATTGAGAATTCTTTTAAAAAATTTAGAACTCATACGAACCTTCACCAAAACTTCTCTTCCGGGAATTTAGGAGGTGTCTGAGCGTCACTAAAATAGTCGTCGAGTAAACGTTGTCACGCCGCTTTTATTTCACGAGGTATGTATTTACACGTTCCTGATCCCGATCCCATCCCAATCCCGAACCCCCAGCTTTTCTATTACACAAAACTACGTATTTTTTGTAATAATCCTGGTAACTCTGAACGTATCGCTCCACGTCATCTTGGAAGTATACATCGTAAAGATCCTAGGTGTTAGGATTGTTTGAATCCATAATTCTTTTGATGAAAAAATGATGTATTTGTGAAATAGAATATGAAATGAATGTGAGATATAAAAATGGGAGGATAAGAGGGTTTTTATAAAGTTTAATGGGTTAAATTTTGAAAAAGGTGAGATTTTTTAAATTACGCTATAAACGATAACATTATAAAAAATAAAAAATAAAAAAATAAACGAAAATGCAACATAACTTGGGCAGAAAACTACGATGCGACACACCACAACGCGCGAGCTGGTGTGATGTGCAGTCGTAAAACTGGCGCCATAAGGCACGGTGCGAGCGAAAGCGTTGTGCCCTCGGCTCTTAAGACTGTTGGAAGGAAAATGGCCTAAAATATCTTGTGCCCGAACACCATGGAAGGATTCAATAATGCTCCCAAAATGGGAGCCACATGAACATAGCAAGTGCTTTATTGAGTGGCCTTTATCATACCACACATGGGTGGCTAGTGAAATTCACTGGTCATGTGGCGTGGCATCGGATGGTCGACCTATTCCCGGAGCCAAGAGAGAGCCCGGCCCCCATCGCAAGCTTGAGACTAGACAAGAATATTGATGATTGCAATATGAAAAAGGCGTGATTGGTGGAACTTTAGCAGATCAACTGGTCATAGATAGTGAAATATTTGGTTGTGGCAATACGTGTATACTTTCACCAACGACCAACGTCCGGACCATTCTTTTCCGAGAAAAGCTGTATGAGTCGAAGCGAGTGATTGAGTAATGATTGATGAACAATTGAACATTGGAATCTTGGCATTGCATGTCGGGAGTCTTCTACTCTTTTTTTTTTTCATGAAGCATGACATGAACACCAAGAACCAAAGTTTTTATCGCACAAGATCGATGCTTATGAAAAGGGGTTACTCCATATAATTTCGACAAATAGGCCAGCTTATCAATTAGTTTGAGGTGTGTAACATGAATCTGCAACTCGTTAATGTCAATCAACTAGAGAAAATGAATAATGCAGTCTTACTTGTTTTATATATGCAAACTGATGTTACATAAACTTGGATCATTATAATGTTGGAATAATATAAACTGATCCATGAACAAGAATCTTGAAGCAGATATCAGTTTCAATTATTTCATGTATCAGGTGTATGATACACGGTTAGATTTGCATTTGTTTCAATGAATAATACTTATCGATTCCTATCAAGAAGCTTGTTACTGTTATATTAGTGGGTTTCTGAATCTTCTTGATGGCCTATGACAAAAACCTTCAATAAAAACATCTTAAGATGAGGCTTGATTTTTTTTAACGGCGAGTTAGTTTAATTACTAAGTTAGGTATTCGATTCACATTTATTACTTATAAGGTAGTTCGTGCTAGCGTCGAATAATAATTAGTGATTCGATTTTACAGTAGATACTCAGAAGATAATCCTAGATAGTCCTTGCCAGACTCGAGTCGACACATTTATGAGACATCATCCCACAAATTCCCACTTTAGTGAAAAATCCTCATAATAAGTTATAAGCCCGATACCTCTCGCATATAATAACAACCTTTCCAAAAAACACCCTTGATGCTTAAATGGTTAAGTAATAGTACATCATATAGTTAGAGCAAAATAAATTGTTATACTCGTCCAAGACTAATCTTTCATCCTAAAAAGATCAAGGATAATCTATCGCCATATATAATCTTTGGTGAACCTAGCAGAATCAAATTATAGCTACCATTAGTTTATACTTTAGAACATGTTTGATACCGAGAAGAGATTTAAAATGTGTCACTTTAAGAATATTATTTCACGTCCATTTGACGGACTTTACCAAACAAATAGGGGAGGCTCAAGATCGCGAAATTGTCTTGTCTGAAATCGTTTAAAGTCAGCATAAGAAATGAAAATCCCACGGGAACCACATATATACTCGTTCGACGAATTGATGGGCACTAGACAACGTACCCTTGTTTGGAACAAGACGTGCAATATCGTTACGTGGGGTCTTTCTCATAGACGATTCTAAGTCCAATCACTGATTGAAAAGATCTTACTTGACATGGAGACTAATAAATTAGTAATTGTAGACTTACTGTTTCATGAAAAACTACACATAAGCAAAGTGATCCAAATAGGCAAATGCCCCTAAGTAATACAGTAAGTCGAACAAGTATATAAGAACCAAACATAGTATATGCCGATGATGATTCAGCGACAAGCAATGAAGTTTTATCGACTACAAACAAATGTGATCAATATCTAGTCAGATCAAACGAGACACGTACGACAACGTTGAACTCAACTTCTCCAAAACTCCACCGTAAGTAGGATCGATTTCAGTTAAGATGCACACAAAGAAAATAACCTTGTATTTTCTAACTTAGAGGGAAAGGTATCACGGCTAGGTAAACACCTCTTCACTGCGCCACATCAGCGCCACGTCATACCAACTAATATCTCTCCTCTTCTCCAAAAACACCCCCTTTATCACAACTAGTCTCTCTCCTCTTCACTTGGGTCCCACCACTCACCATTTTATTTAATTTTTCAATTTTCACACAAAATAAAAATTCATTTCATAAAATTAAAAATTACAAAATACTAAAAAATAAAATACAAATACGAGAAATAAAATTACGCTACGAATATAAAAATACGGAAAAAAAAGACAATACGAAAAAAAAAACAATACAAAAAAAAACATCCTAGATTTGATATTTTGCCGCGATTTGTAGTTGTTTCCTCATGATAACCGACTTTTGAGGTTCTGGCAAATCGTCGGTCCGAATGGAGAGAAACTCCAGCTCTTTAAACTCCATATCGGCATCCACTTTAGCCTTCTCGGCATCGGCTTTAGCTTTCCTCGAATCGTACAGCTCTTTACCCGCGTTTAATTTGCGGAGTAAAGCATCGTTTATGTCTTCCTTCGAAGTGGTCGATCCACTACCCGTGCTGCTCTCAGTTGTTTCTGATCGTGTCTTCTTGGCGGGTCTCTGTTTGCCGGGTGGTCGACGCTTAGCATCTGGAGCAAATACGTTGCTATGATCAATTTGGTCAAGACCCTCGGGTGCGTTCCATTTTGAGAAGTTTCTAAGCACCCTCCACATATGTTCAAACGTAAATTTTCGGCGTTCGTTACAAGCCGCGAATTCACGTCGTGCAGCTTCAAGCACGTCGTCGTCGTTTTCACCGCTAGCCTTTTTAAGGCTTTTGAAGATAGCGTGAAACTTTTGAACATTGGGGTGCGAACGACTCCATTTCCCGGTCAGCATATTCTTCGTACGCTTGATTGAGTTACGCCGGTTGAAATCTTCCAAAATCGTGTTCCAAAAAAACTCTTCAGTTTGATCATTCCCGCGTTCTTTGTCTTCGGAAGCGGCGACCCAAACCTCGGCCAGTATTTTTTCCTCATCAGGTGACCACCGTAGGGGTGCCGAAAATTCAACTTCCTCTACATCATCGATGTCGTCCTCGTCTGCGGACAAATCAACCGCAACATTTTTTTTGTCGGCCGTTTCCCTCTGCCACGACCGGTATTTTTTTGCTTTCGTTGTGGCGGTTGAGATTGTGGTACTTTGAATTGAGTTTCGGGGACATTTTGAGATGGTGGATATTGAGATGGTGGATATGGATATTGAGATGGTGGATATGGATATTGAGGTGGTGAATATTGATTTTGGTGAAACGCTAGTTGTTGTTGATAAATTTGGTGGGGTGTTAATGGTGGAAAGTATTGTTGCGAATAGTTTTGACCGGAACCTTGGCCGGATCCTTGGCCGGATTGTGTCACGGGAGAAGAAGACGACGATTGATTCGGATCCGTGCCGTGGTTGAGGATGTTAGCGTAGTTGAGGTAATCGTTTGGGAGGTTTGACATTTTTTTTGTGATTTTTGGAGTGTTTTTTTTATTGTAGAATGTATTTTGTGTGTTTAAAAATGTATAAGGTAATGAGTTTATATAGGGTTTAAAAATAATAAATTTTTATTTTTTTTTTTTTTAAAATATAGCCGTTTGTAACGGTTAAAAAAAATTGTGGGCCCCACCTACTGCATCCAACGAGCAATGTCACTTTGTGACATTTGACAACCGGCGAGGGGGGGTCGGTGTAACGGCGAAGGGCGGCGAGAGGCGGCGAGCGTGCCACCTAGGCACGGCGAGCCTGCCTCTTTGCCACACCGTTCGCTCTTAAATTGCATGCAAGGAGATACCTTACAAAATCATACATTCAAAAATGAATATTACGTTGTTAATTGGATGAGACCAATAAAACCAAAATCTACCCACTGGATCCAAGTATCTATCGACTATTTCTAAATTCTAAGTTAACATTTATAGTATTCTTTGGGGTCATATATGCGCTTTGACCCGCATTCAGTACCTATAAAATCAAATAACAAATCTTGCCTAAATCCTACTAAATTGTCATTGTCCTAGAACGTGATAAAATCTAGCTAGTTATTCAAACATTCAAATAATCAAATGTGTGATGCACATACGACGTACTACCTAGGCAGTAAAATCAGAATTAATATAACATTTCCACCGACTTTTATAACCTTAATAAATTTCCCTTGTACTTGTTATAATCTCTAAAAAGACCAACAAATACTTTGACTACCAACTCGAAATCTAGGTCACCTAACCGTATTACAACCAAGGACCAACGGTTGTGTAACACCCAGTTTCCACGGTAGGGTTTTCATTCCAACTTAATTTTATTCAGGTTTAAGCTAAGATATTGGCTTATGAAGGCATAAAGGCACATAACTAGATCTCTCACAAGTTAATTAAAGGTAAATATCATACCTAAGTTCTAAAATTCCGTTTTTGGCTTACCCACTATTAGGTTATATATGCCCAAAGATTATATTTTGATGTCATGAGTGGGGTTTTATAGAAATATACTCGATTATGTCAAGTTGTAAACTTACAAAATCACTAGTAACACATGTTAAATATGTCTAAGTTTTTTTTTTTTTTGAACGATGACATTTTATAAAAGCACAAATCTAGCAAGATGCTAGAAGGCAAACAAGAGACATTACATAATCGGAGATATAGCTAAAATCGGGGGTTTCACCCATAAATCTCAGTCTAATCTAAAATTCTTACACCTATTACTCACCCAACAAAAAGACAAGTTTTGACCTTCCTTGAAGACGTCACAACCATTAAACTCTATTAAGGGAAAAACATTAGAATTCCTGCTTCTCCAAATATGCCAAATCGAGGTGAAAACAACAGCTTCAAAGCATTGGAGATGAAATGTCGAGAACGTTCTTTTTTTCTGGGTGCTCAACCGGTTAATAGAGTTGGAGACACTTTTGTAGTCGATATTCACTGAAAGAGAAAAGCCCCACCATTTAAAAATAAAATTCCAGATGCTAAGAGACCAAGAGCACCGTCCCATCAAATGGTCTAAAGATTCGACATCTTCTTCACACATTGGGCAAAGTACCGAATGCACATCAATATTCCTCTTGTCTAGATTGCATCTCGTTGCGAGACTATCTTGTCGGCTTACCAGACCAAAATGTTCACCTTCTTCAGAACTAAAGAATTCCATCTTGTTTTTTCATGGGATAAAGTGAGGATTTTCTCATCTAGTTTGACCCGAAGAGATATAACCGAGAATTTCCCGGAGCTCTCAACAGCCCAATCCAACCATCAGGTCTTGACTTTAAAACCACTCCTTGAATTAACCTAGCCAAACTTTCCATTTCTTCATTTTCTCTACCGTTACGAATAGGCCGACGACAGATCGACATAGGAGAGACATGATAACACAATATAAACAAACGATCAGAAATGTTGCAATCTTTCATGGATTCTAAATGGGTATAATCTGGGAAAGACTTCAGCTAGCTTGAAAGTACTTGTAACACCCCACTTGGATAAGTGGACCGTTACGTGTATTTATGGCGTGTCATCAAAGCATAAGGTAAATGTCCTAAAAACATTAACTGACCATAAAGGAAATACCGGAATCAAACATCGGTAATCCAAACATAAGCTCAATACATGGAAAGTAAATACTGAAGGAAAGGACTAAACAATGTCCAAATAAGCAGAATAATGTAAGAAGTGCATAAAGTAAGAAGTCTGGATAGCTTCCATCCAAATGCACATGCTCTCGGAATCCTAAGAGCGTCCTGGTGTAACTACCGTTAGAACATGAAAGGAACTACGGTTGAGCATAACGCCCAGTGAACGGATATAAAACATGATAAGAAATACTGAAATGAAGCAGATGATAAAATAATGAAGCTGTAAGACTAATAAGTAAAGATGTAGCGGAAATCTGTGTATAATCTGAAAAGTCTGATTTATAAATAATAAAGCTAAACTATTATCTGTTAAATCTGAAAACATGCATTTACTGTATTTTAATTACCAAGAGCTTATATAGGTCATGTGCTGTAACAACTTTTGCATGAATAACTGGAGGGGTGACCTCGTCATGCTGTAGAGGGGTGACCTCTAAATAACTTGCTGGGTGGAGGGATCAACTCCAATGTGAAGGATGTATAGCACACACCATATTCACCTGATAACTATAAACTGATAGCCTAGGATGCACCCATATGCCCCGCTGAAAATACGGATAAATGGCCAAGCTGAAATAAATGGGACGCTGCGAGAAATCACTCCCTCGCAGAGGAGTCATGACATCGGTGCCTCTAGTTTCATGGTTACGGTACCTCCGTAACTAGTACATAAATTGGTCATGCTTGTATATAATGCTCAAACAATTTATTTAGTTATTAACTGATTTCTGATAAGCTTAAAACATATACTGGGGAAAACATTTGGCTGCAGACGGGGAATCCTAATCATGCATAGAAGGAAGTCCTTACTGAAGGACGGAAATCCGTACCTCGTGTCTAGTACCGACTGAGATCAACTGACAGAAAGTCTACTCTGATTTCACTCGAGCTACATGAATAAAGGACGCGAATAAGTTAACTGGTATCCGTTTATTTTACTGATCTTAACGGTACTTAGTTTAATTTATTTATTCTCGTATTACTGTTTGCATAAAAACTAATAAGTCTGATGGTTCTATAATATCATTGACAATTGTATTTTCTAAATTTCCTGATACTGTATAGTGTATAATTCTGATCTAATTATTATTACTATAAATAATGATCTGGTATAAATAGAAAGTTTTTAAAATTAGAAAGGTTTCTAAAATTCGTTTCTATGGAAGATAAATCATTTAAGTAGTCACACATTTTAATCAATAAAATAATTAACAATCATTAGTTTAATATAAAAATTAAATTAAATATATAAAATAACTTGGTTAATTAATTATAAAACTTATTTATATAAATGATTTAACCGAAATAAATATAATCTCGCATTTATTATTTCCCGTGCCCCGAAAACCCGAGTAAAAAAAAACCTACCGAGACTTCTCAGTCTCGGTCGCACGAAAACAACTCAAACATACTAAGTATATTTACACCCGGATTAGCGACAGAAATTTATGTCGCTAAACCGTCGCTAAATGTGACACAAAACTGTCATAAAACTTTCTTTGTAAACTGCGACAGAATTTCTGTCGCAAAACTGTCGGTAATCCTGGATTCTAATCTTACCAATTTCTGTTTAATATGTACCTACTGTTTTGTGTCAAAGTTCCCACTGTTTTCATAACCACTAAGCCTGCTGCTTGGTTTTTAGCCACTGTTCTATAAAACAAACACCCCTTAACGTGACTCCCTCTTTTGGGGATTTTTTTGTCTATGGCTGAAGAACAACCACATCACGCCGCCCCTGTTATGTTATTGTTACCCACTGTTAAAGAAACAAACACCCCTGATAGCACCAACACACCCCGTTTGGTTTATCTTCCCACTATTTTACAAAAACGGCCCAGAATGGGGTGTTTGGCTGCGGCCTGATTAAACAAACACCACCGAGACATGGTGATGTCTCGGTTTTGGTGCAACCATACAACCCGAACCCCATGTTTATTATTAACTCACATTTTCCAATTAACCCATTTGTTTAGATTAAAAACATATATTGATTTCGTGATATAAATAGAAATAAAAGAGAAAGGATGCACATACACGAATTTGATAGGGAATGATGAACATACACCATTTTTCTGAATAGACAAGATTCGAATCCTTTTTTTGTTCTAAACCTGGCGGCCATCACAGGGATATGAAACCCTAATTTCTTTTGTTGTTTTGTTACTGTTTGTGAAAAGGAATGGGGTAAACCCCCGTGTTTTCTTGTTTAGTAGTGAAGTAGGCTCAAGCCCATTTATTCTTCCTTCTTTTCTTTTTAAAAAGCTGCTGGCCAAAGTCTTGTGGGTTTTATTGGTTTTTCGACTCTTTAATTTATCATGTCAACTCGTATTTATTCATCGTACTTTAATTTCTGAAACGTAATAATTCTTTCTGTATGATGATGCTTACAGAATACATACGCCATATTTTCTGACACTTATTTATTTGTAATATTTAAATAAAACTGAGACTGCGTAATTACTTGTTGATGTTTAATTATTTTATGTGTAATAAATAATACATACATAATAATTTTCTGAAACTTAATAATTATTTTCTGAATAATTATTTTGTTGTAGTATTTAAATAAACTGAGACTGCATATTTACTGTTTACGTTTAATTAAAGTTAAAGCTGAGACTACGCGTATTTAATATTCTAGAATTTTAAATACGGGTTTTACAATTCTTCCCCTCTAAAAAACACAATTCGTCCTCGAATTAAGGATACGATTATGCTACGGTTTTATAATTCTCCCTCTCTAAAAAGAAAATTCAAATCCTCGAATTAAAGGTAATTTAAGCTGATGAATTTTATCTGAGTTGAAAGACACATAGACTGAAAGGACATGAAAGCTGGATGACATATAAGCTGAAAGAAAATTCGTCCTCGAATTAAGACATAATGCTGCTGAAAGGTATAAACCTGACATGACTGAAGTGGCATGTAACGTGACATGGCTGAAGAGGATATGGAACATAACATGACTGAAAGAACTTAACTGAATCTATTAAAGGAAAAAATGAGAGGTCCGGATGGACTCCTTCGTTTCGAGTTGCCTCCCGCTTGAAACGATTCCTTCAAAGGTCTAAACATAAAAAAATATTGGTCTTGTTGACCCTGTCCTGATGAATGCTGAATAGTTTCTGGCTCCATACTTAATATGGATTTTCTGAGTCTGGTAAAATGAATAAGCTATAGCATGTAGGATACATGGAACAGTACGTACAAATATCTCGAAAAGATAACATTTATATCTCTGGGTAAGCTGCTGAAAGTATATAGGGACGAACTACGTGAATAATTGTGAATGTGCTACGTGAGCAATTGTGAACGTGGTTCACGACCATAAAAGGAATGTTGTGCATGAAATATATCATGAATGTGATACGTGAAACATAATGTGGATGTGATACTAGAACATATCATGAACGTATGCTGACTGAGGAAGGAATACCAAACGATACGGCATGAGATGTAAAACGTTTGCCTGGTTATGGAGTAACTGTGCCAAACTTGAGTTTGGTTTCTCAAGCTTCTATAACCGTAATCGGTAGTAAACTGTGAAACGTATATCGCGAAATGGCACACGAACTTGAACGTGAACAATGTTATGAATGCTAACGTGAGATTAAATCATGAGATAGCACAAAACATGAACTAAAACAGCATCATAATGCGTATGAGACGTAAACGTGAAAGTAAATGTGAACGTGAATGTGAACGTACACGTGATCGTGAACATGAACGTGAGCGTGTTTTGCGAACGCTAATTTCTATCTGACAAGATTGTTGATGGAATACCTTGGAATCATACAATCTATTGCTGAATTTCTTGTAGATTTGTTACTGCGTAATCATTTTGGATAAATATAGACGTGTAGGCTGGTTAACTGGTTACCAACGAATTAGATAGCATCATGCTTCGTCTGAGTCTGTGGTAACTAACAATAACCTCCATGGAATCTTATCTCATTTCTGTTCAGAAATTTCTAATGGTTGTAATAACTCATTAGCATGTCGGTGTCGTATCCTAAACCTGCGGTATGTCAGGCATCTAGATATGAACATAGCTGCATCAATTGTGTTACACTGCTTCTATCAAAATTCTGCCTGGGATTATGGTACGTTCTGGTGGAATCTGGGTGAATACTCATGAAAGAATTTTGAGTCTGGTAAAATAGATCTCTCCTAGCGTAGGATCTTATGTGATACAAAATTTTAGTGTAGGTCCTCTCCTTTATGCGTAAGCTTAGCCATGAAAGGCTAATCGTGGGAACTGTCCGCAATTTCTTCAGTATCAGTCAGCTGAGTTCTAGAAAGTTTTGTACTTTAGTCATAGGCGTCGATCTTGACCATCTGGTGATGGCCTTCATCTTCGCATGGCTGTCTGAAATTTCTTTCTGCTGAAATAGGGTGGCTCAGAAATGCCACCTTGTTCATCTGGAACTCACATCTGGAAAGCTGCGTATATAATTTTATCCTATCGGAGAACTTGCGGGGTCGTGCAAAGACGATTCTCATGTTTATCTCTAGAATATAGGAGATCTGGATGTTATCAAAGAACATACTGACGATTTTGTCTGTGAAGTCATGAAAAAAAATTATTCATAAATTTCATACTATAGCTGCGGCATTAGGGAGCTCGGACGTATAAGTCAAAATTTTACAGAGACTATAACGTGTTCAACAGCAATCTAGAAAACATCATGTTCTTCTCTCACCACTGTTGGTGGCATGGTCGCGAATTATTCTGGAAAATATTTAAGACATCGTAGCGGATCAGGTAATCTTCTATACGCGGAATGAACTTCGACTAAGAATGGTGATCTTGTCAAATTTCCGGTGATCGATACATGATCTCATATTACCGGCCTTCTTCCGTATAGACAGAAGTGGTGCACCTTCTTGGTGGTGTGCTAGGGTAATTAAAAGCCTCGTTCCGGTCACTCTTGCAGCTAATGTTGCAACTCTTTTAACTCAGCTAAAGTCATGCGATAAAGAGTTCTGAAAACAGTTTCTGTCCTTGAGACAAGCTCGATGTTAAACTCTGTCTCGTAGTTAGGAAGGAATATCCAGAAAACCTTCTGGAATGACATCTGGAACTTTGGGATAATCTGGTGATCATGAATTTAAGGAATTTTAGACGTCGCATCATGAATGGTGACTAGAAGTCTTCGCAGGTAAAAGATAATAATTCACGTGCTTGTAAAGCTGAAACAATTTGTACCGATTTTTCTGGCAGAAATATAATGAATATGTTTGGAATTTAGTACGACGGATCTCGTCGTTAACTAAAAAGAAACCTTAATAATTATTGACGATACTATGGTGTCTTTTTTGGCTGGAAGGTAGGTAAATACCTGATTTAAACAAAGCTGACCTATGAATTTGTTAAGTAAACGTGGTAAGTTTCACTAAATGTGTTCGTTTGTAACCTCACAGAATGAAAACTGCGTGTCTAACCTGAATAATACTCCAGTGGTGGTAACTGGATCTTTAATGGTTTGATTTATGTGTGTCATGACAAAATGGGCATACCCCCTTGGAGGGTACCCTGATATACTGAGGACCTGGTTTAGAAGGCATATTGGGATTATGAGTCTTGACTCGTACCTTCAACAGATATTCGTATGACATGTATCATAACTGGTATCCTGACAAGTGTCTTCCGAACTGATACTTGAGACTTGTGTCTTAACTTATATTTTGACATGTATTTTGGTAGGTGGATATGAATAAGGTTGAAAATATTTGGTGAGTGTTAGGACTGGTGGACCGGTTAGACTGTTGACCTCTGTATTTTTGGTCACCTCCGTTCTGGAGTTCTGATGGCTACTGACTGATAATTATATGCACGGTGGTTTTCATTACCGCTTTGTCTGTTAGTTTCACGGCTATCATTATTACGACCGTGATTCCTGTAACTATTCTGCTGAGTGGTCGGCTGGGTACCGGCTCCAACTCTTCTGAATAAATGTTAGCTGAGTGAAGTGTGACATCTACCTGAGAAAGTAAAAGCATGGAATAGAATGATAGTGTCTGACGGTTGAAGTTTAATCTTGTCAGAAATTTCAGTTTTTTTTAGTTTTCGTCTTTGTTCTACAGAGTCTTCATAGTATAAACATCATCACCATCTTGAGAAATCTCTAAATTATCAGCATCATCAGCATTTGTGAGGTCTTCAAAGTGGTAGCAGCATCAGTATCTAATAAAATCTTCAACTCATGAGCAGCATCAGCATCTGGTAGAATATCGACAAGTGGAAACGCGTGAGATGATTGAGGATCGATTAACAATATCCATGGAGTAGGGTACATGGAGTACACCTGGAGTACTGTACATGGAGTACACCTGGAGTACTGTACATGAAGTACAAAATGAATACTGCACATGGAGCACTTTACGTGGAGTACACATGAAATACTGTACGTGGAGTCTAAATGAGACGTTGTACATAGAGTACATATGGATTACTGTACATGGCACTGGTGGAAATTTTATGGGATGATCGATACTGGTGTCAATCGTCTGACCTGATCAACGAACGAGAATTTGATTTAACAAATTAGCAAACTGAACTGAAACAAGTTACATGGTAGGCTGAAGATTCTTGCGTAGTCTTAATGTTGGTTGTATAGCGCAGACTTAATGCTGGTTGTATAGAGGCTCAAGAATATAAGTAAACGGAATTTCAACAATGGTCAGCATGAAGACATGATTGATAAATACCAAACATGATTTATCATGAAAACAAAATTTTACTGTATTCCTTATGTAACTTAGTATGAAAACATCATCACTTTGCTGATAATATAACCCTCGTAAGGAGACATGAAACTTAATCAACATGAAAACGACATCCACGTGAGAGCAGGAAACTTGACTGTTACAAATAATATAAAAGTATGATTAATTGAAGTTTAACATCAACTGATGTGGATGGCTATGGTTTAATCCACGGAATTCAAAGAAGGAAACAATGTGACTAAGTATGGGCGATTCCGGTTCGATCCATACTTGTCAAAATTTTATAAGAACTATCATGTATAGAAACTTACAACCTGGGACAAAATACGGTTAGCTGTAGTCCAATTCATACTTGTCAAGATTTTATAAAATATCATGATATGACAAAGGTGAACAACTATGGATCGGTTCACAAAACAACATTCGACTGAAAAGCATGAAATTTGACCTGAGAAATGGTGAACGCATATGGGTCAGTTCACCTAATAACATTCGACTGAAAAACATGAATCTGTCATGAGTAAGGGTGAACGCCTATGGGTCGGTTCACCAAAACAAAATCCGCAGAAAAGCACATGCGACTAAATATGGCCAGTCCTATACCAACCTTTTACTTAGTCAAAATTTTAAGAAAACTGACTGATAACTGAAGAAAACTGACTGATAAATGGTTGAGAGTTATGACAGATAACAACGCCAAAACCTAGGAAGTTCCTAGTGACTACCCATTAGTCACATGTCATGTTTTAGAGCCTACATGTCGAACCTATAGCTCTGATACCATAATTGTAACACCCCACTTGGATAAGTGGACTGTTACGTGTATTTATGGTGTGTCATCAAAGCATAAGGTAAATGTCCTAAAAACATTAACTGACCATAAAGGAAATACCGGAATCAAACATCGGTAATCCAAACATAAGCTCAAAACATGGAAAGTAAATACTGAAGGAAAGGACTAAACAATGTCCAAATAAGCTGAATAATGTAAGAAATGAATAAAGTATGAAGTCTGGATAGCTTCCATCCAAATGCACATGCTCTCGGAATCCTAAGAGCGTCCTATGTACCTGCCGTTAGAACATGAAAGGAACTACGGCTGAGCATAACGCCCAGTGAACGGATATAAAGCATGTGTAGAAACTAGAAGGGGGGGGGTTGAATAGTTTCTTATATTTACTTGTTAAAAGATGGTTTAAAAAAACTCCTTTTTCAAAAAACTTAGGCTTGAGGAAATATGTGAAATATTCTTATGCACAATATGAACAATGATAGTGTAACTAAACTAATACTAACTAATGTATATGCACAAAGAATAAAGAATGTAAAGAGTTAAGGGTAAAGAAAGATCAAACAAAACACCAAAGATTTATAGTGGTTCGGCAACAAAGCTCACTCCTCGTTCCTACTCCACTCCTCGAGTACTCCTTACTCGAGAGTTCACTACATAACAAGCTCCTTATGGTGGAGAAAACCGTACACGTTGCTTAACCAATTTGCGAATCTAAGCTAAAAGTCGAGCCCTAATCGTAGCTAGGACCAATCTACACAACTATACTTAGTACATACACAACTTCCAAATAGACACAACTACTAGGATCTTCACAACTATGACACAACAACAAATGTATAAGATTTGATCTTCAAAGGATCTTTGGTGGTTGACTCAACACTTCACAAGGATAGTGTTCTTCTCTTTGCACTTGGAGAGGAAGGGATGGATGGGAAAGATTCACTTCTAAACAAGTAGTAATCAATCAAATGATCAAGGATTTGAGTGATTTAAGAAGTATGTTTGAATCTAGAAATTTATGTGCAAAAGAAGTGAAGAGAAAATATGAGAATGGTTTACTATTTATAGGACAAAGGGCGAACGACTATATCTGCCCGCGGTTCCTTATCTCAGCCGGCGGTTCCTTATCGATAAGGAACCGCATAGGCACTAGGGAACCGCCGGAGTAGACTCCGCTCCCTTTTTGTCCTTTAGTGGTGGAGGTATTATCTGATTATAAAATATCCTGAAAGAATATTCCAAATCAAAAAAGAATATGCCATTTTCAAATTTTCAAATATTTAATTTAATAAAACATTTTCTTAAAAAGAAAGTTTAATAAAAAAACTTGTCACACTTAATAAAAAGTGAGTTTTAATAAAAGATTAAATCACTTGATTACTTGATTAAGGTTATTACTTGTTTATTAATACCTTAAATGAAAATGGGTAAAATGAAAAATACTTGAACTCAAGAATTTATTTTTCGTTGTTTTCGTAAATGCTTGTTTTTACATATTATCATAATCAAAACTAAGCGAGACCGAAAAATGCCAGTAACGTTTTTAGGCATTAATGCATTAACAATCTCCCCCTTTTTGATTCCGACAATACATAAACTCGATCACACAAAAACAAGATTTTCAAAGACGAGTTTATTCATTTCTCCCCCTTTGTCAAAGCAAAAAGGTTGCACAAGTCGGTGTTGAAGAGACGGACTTTGCAAAGACTCCCCCTTGGTGCTTACTCCCCCTTGCTTGGGGCACCGAGGAATCGAGATATGGTGACAAGCTACATAGAAGGGTTAGTTGAACAAAAGAGACAACCAACAAGAAATAGCTATAAGTCACAAAAAAATAAAATAAAAAGAGAAGAAAACACAAATACTAAGATCCAAGTGAAGTCATATTAAAAAAAATCATACAAAGATGTATGAAAAAGGAAACAAGACAAAAGCATAAATCTAATCCTAGTTAATCTAGAATTCTAAGATTTGCTTGAATTAGGTATCTTGTGGATAAGCAACCAATGCTTATATGAAAGACAAGGTAGTGGCGGAAGGTGGTGGTGGTGGCTTGGTGGAGATCTCATAATCAAAGTGAAGAGGAGGCTTGATTAAGAGAATCTTGATGTAGCTCAACTCCTCATAGATGTGTGCCATAGCAAGATGTTGATATTGACAACAATGACAATATGTACCATGGTGCATGACATTATCATGAGAAGGAGGAAGAACACTAAAGGGTGGTGGTGGAAGAAAAGATGTTCCACAATCAACATTCTTGGTAGGAGAAATGTGATTAAGAGTGTTCTTGGGTGAATTTGGATTGGAAGTGTTCTTGGGTGAGTTGGGATTGAAGGTGTTCTTGGGTGAGTTAGGATTGAAAGCAATTGGGGAAAATGGAGGAGAATCAAGGCTTTCATTAGGAGAATAAGACATTTTGGGATGTGAAGAATGGCAAAATGCTTATGGTTAAATAGGGAAGGCTCAAGGTATTTTTAGGGTGGTCAAAGGGTTGAAACAAAGATTCCCAAAAGTGTTGGAACAAATTTGGAGTTTCAGAAATACCGGAAAAAGGAAGCACTGTACGCGGTTCCTTATCACTTCTGGCGGTTCCTTATCGCTAAGGGACCGCGGTTCATATATGGAACCGCCTACAGAGGCTGTGTTTTGGTGGTGAAGGAAGATTTTTCAATTCAGCAAATCTTATTTTTCTAGTCTAACTAATCATAGGGATATGCTTAAAAGCAAAGATAGACAAAGAAAACACATACGAACTCACCAAATAGAGATTTGACCGAAATACATGGATTTTAAAATAAAAATCGATGTAGGAGGTGTGTAAGACAAGACCTTAAGTCACGACACAATGATCCTCCATGATTCTATCTTGTTCTTGCTATGTTTGAGAGAATCATACATATGAATTATGTAAGCTCGAGATTAATAGCAAGAATCTATGAAAAACATTTTTAGATTGAATTAACAATGTCAAAACATTTCTCGATCATTTTCGAAAGAGACTTTGAGAATTTTGAAAAGGAGAAGAGAAGATTTTCAAGAAGAGTTTAGGAGATTCAATGACTCAAAGTGATAAAAGACTCAAAAGAAAATAAGAGACTCAATAAAAGGAAGGCAATTAAGGAATATGTTCCATTAAACCTAGACCTAGACGCAAGTAATTAAAAGGTCCCCTCTTAAGTGGCTTAGTGAAGATGTCGGCTAAGTTATCCTCGGAGGGTACCTTCTCAATCGAAATGTTCCCCTTTTGAACATTATCCCTAAGGAAATGGTGGCGAATTTCTATGTGCTTGGTTCACGAATGTTGCACGGGATTCTTGCTAAGGTATATCGCACCTTTATTGTCGCACATGATGGGAACATCATCATGAGAAATCCCGTAATCAACAAGCGCTTGCTTCATCCATAGAGCTTGTTGGCATGCTTTTCTAGCACTCACATACTCGACTTCCGTGGTGGATATCGCAAGAGCGGTTTGTTTCTTGGAGAACCAAGAAGTTAAACAACAACCCATGAAGGTACAAACTCCACTAGTGCTTTTCTGGTCCACATAGTCTCCCGCATGATCCGAGTCCGCGTAGAAAATGGTTTCTACGCCGGTCCCTTTAGGATACCATAATCCTAAATGTATAGTGCCTTAATGTATCGGAAGATACGCTTAACCGCTTCAAGGTGAGAGGTTTTGGGAGCCTCTTGGAAGCGAGCACAAAGGCAAACACTAAACATGATATCCGGTCGACTTGCCGTAGGTACAACAAACTACCAATCATACCTCTATACTTGGTGTTGTCTACCGACTCACAATCATCATCTACGGTGAGTTTAGTATCCGAGGCCATTGGGGTCTTCATTGGTCTAGATTCTTCTAATCCAAATTTCTTTAGCATTTCTTTAGCATACTTAATTGACTAAAGAAAATACCATCATCCATTTGTTTAATTTGGAGTCCTAAAAAGAAGTTAAGTTCTCCCATCATACTCATTTCAAACTCATCATGCATGATTTTGGCAAAGTCATCACACAATTTTTGACAAGTTGAGCCAAATATAATGTCATCAACATATATTTGCACGATTATGAGGTGAGAACCTTTCTTCTTTGTAAAGAGCGTGTTGTCTACCATCCCCATGGTATACTCATGTTTAACAAGAAACGCTTTAAGTCTATCATACCAAGCTTTGGGTGCTTGTTTAAGACCATAAAGTGCCTTCTTAAGCTTGTAAACATGGTCCGGTTTCTCAAAATCAATGAAGCCGGGAGGTTGAGCCACATATACCTCCTCATTGATCAAACCATAAAGAAACACACTCTTTACATCCATTTGTTGAAGCTTAAAGTCTAAGGCACAAGCGTAGGCTAAAAGGATTCTAATGGATTCTAATCTTGCTACCGGTGCATATGCCTCGTCATAATCAATCCCTTCTTGTTGATTATAGCCTTGAGCTACAAGTCTAGCCTTGTTACGAGACACAACACCATTCTCATCTAAAGGAACAAGTTCCCAAACATCATTAGCAACGAATTGATTCAATTCTTCTTGCATCGCAATGACCCAACTCTCATCCGTCAAAGCTTCTTTAACATTCTTTGGTTCAATCAAGGAGACGAAACAAAAGAAGTTGCTTTGGTTTTGGACTTGAGATGTTAGGGTCCTTTGATTTAAGTTACCAATGATATTATTGAGAGTATGATCCTTAGACTCCTTAATGTTTACTTCCTTTTCAACACTAAGCTCTTCAACTCCTATTTTTCTAACTTCTTTGGCTTTAACTACTTCTATTTCATCCAAGTCATCATCAACCAATGGTGGTGTCTTGGGTAAAGGAGGGGTTTCATCAAAAGTCACGTTAAGTGATTCTTCAATTACGCCCGAGGTTCTATTGAGGACTATGTAGGCTTTGCTAGTTTGGGAATAACCTAAAAAGATACCTTCGTAAGAATTTGGGTCGAACTTGGTAAGGTAGTCTTTGGTGTTGAGGATAAAGCACTTGCTTCCAAACACCCTAAAGTATTCCAATGAGGGTTTCTTACCTTTAAGAATCTCATAGGGGGTCTTTCCTAGGAAAGGTCGGATAAAAATTTGGTTGAGAATATAAGTCGATGTGTCCACGGCATTGCACCAAAACTTTTGAGGCAAAGATTGCTCGTTTAACATCGTCCTACTCATCTCTTGGATGGTCCTATTCTTCCTTTCAACTACCCCATTTGATTGTGGAGTGTGAGGAGCCGAGAAGTTATGGGTAATACCATGAGCTTCACAAAAGGCACCAAATTGCACTTCACTATCAAATTCCCTACCATGATCCGTCCTAATAGAGACAATTGGACATCCTAGTTGATTTTGAATTCTTTGACTAAAGATTTCGAAATGATCGAAAGCTTCATTCTTAGATGCCAAAAATCTAGTCATATTGAATCTAGAATAGTCGTCAACTATAACTAGGGTATAAAGGTTACCTCCATAACTCCGTATGGCGGAAGGTCCAAAGAGATCCATATGTAGGAGCTCTAAGCACCGAGAGGTTGAAACCAAATTCTTTGCTTTGTGACTTGAGTGAACTTGCTTTCCAACTTTGCAAGCATCACAACAGTGACTATCAAACTTCATCTTGGGGAGGTGTCTTACCAACTCCTTAGAGACTAAAGATTGAATTAAACGCATATTAGCGTGACCTAATCTCCTATGCCAAAGAGTAGAACTATCATCAATAGTCGCAAGACATATGTTGTCTTTTGACTTCTTATTGACCTTCATGACATAAAGCTCATGCTTTCTAACACCTTTTCCAATAACCTTTCCATCTTTTACGATTTCACTGTCATGTTTCGAAAAGATGACCTTACACTTATTGTCACAAATTTGACCTATACTTAAAAGGTTAAACCCTAAATTATCTACGTGCTCAACATTTTCAATGGTCATGGAGTCAAGAGAAACCGTACCTTTGCCAATGATATTACCACGTAGACTACTAGCGAATGTGACGTTACCTCCATCATATGCTTTGTAGTGCGAGAACAAACTTCGATTACCCGTCATGTGTTTAGAACAACCACTATCCTTAATCCACTCGTCAGGTTCCAAATCAATTCCCAAGCATATCTAGGTAACAACACACAAGATCAAACATTTGGTCCCCAATATCTCGTGGGTCCAAAATTATTAGTTCCAAACATCCCTTGCATTTGGTTGGGATGCATGAATGTATGAGGGGTTCCCCATGGGGAATAAAATGGAGGAGGATAATAATTCATATAACCATTTTGTTGTTCATTATTTCTCCTAGGTGTATTTGATCTTGGTTTAGAGTTGTGGTCATTCCTTCTAGGTGTTGGAGTTTTACTTCTAGGCCGTGAATTGTTTTGACTATCTCTTCTAGGTGTTGTCGTTCTACTTCTAGGCCTAGACTCATTCCGTACTCTTGGTGGAGTAGTGGATGGTCTTGATAAACTTCTATTTCCCATTAGAGGTTTACTTAAGGGCTTGTAGAACTTATCAACGGCATTGTCGTCAAGTATGGGTAATTTGACCTTGTTAAAAATAAGATGCTTTGGTTGTTCACCTAAATTTGACTTTTCAGAAAGTTCAGGATTTTTAGCAAAAGCTCTTTCTGGCCGCGGTTCCTTATCTAGGGCGGCCATAGTGATAAGGAACCGCCCATACAATCTGGGACCGCGTACAGCAGATAATTTTTCTGAAAATCTGACTTGTTTAAGTTCACTGGTTGATGCTTCATTTGAGTTAAAACCTACACCAAGTCTTTCCTTAGAATGAATTTGTTTGTTTAACATATCATCAAGAACACTAGTACCTTTCATGAACTTTTCCAATTTAATGGAGGTGCTCTTGAGATCTTCATTCTCTAATCTTAGTTTCTCACAACTTAAGCAACCTAAATCAACTTCTTTATTTTTCTCAAGCTTGGCTAATTTCTCCCTAAGTACATTGATCTCATTTTCAAGCTTAGTTTTGGTTGATTTTAAGGTTTTGTTCTTTTCTATGAATTTAAGGCTAAGTTTGTGTAAATGATCATATTGGCCTTCTAATTCAATATCATCTAAGGTGGAGCTATCATTTCTATAATATTCGGTTTCGGAATGTACCTCTTTAGAAGTATGAGCCATAAGTCATTTCTCCTCTTTGGGGTTGTCATCAACATCTTCACCGCTATCGCTCCAAGAACCACTAACGAACGCCATGTGATTCTTATCGCGTGAAGGCTTTGGATACTCACTAATGAAATGAATTGGATCACCACATATAAAGAAATTCCTATCACCTTTTTTGTTCTTGGCAAACCGATTCTTTGAGAATGGTTTCTTGTCATTGTTGGGTTGCCTCACGTGTTGACCTCGTCTTTTGAAGAACCACTTGAAATCTCTCACCGCCAATGCATACTCCTCGTCATCGCTATCCAAGGAACTATCATGATCACTTTGTGACTTCTTGGCTTTGAGTGCAAGAGACTTCCTTTCACTCTTGGTTTTTACCAATTCCGAGTCCTTTAAAATTATCATCTCGTGAACCTTCAAGTTGCCTATGAGTTCATCGAGTGATAAAGTTGAGAGATCTTTCAATTCTTCAGTTGCCGTGACTTTTGCTCTCCACTTCAGATGTAAGGCCCTTAGAAACTTCCTAACATTGTTCTTGCTAGAAAAACCTTCATCAAGTGCTTTTAGACTAGTAATAAGTGTTAAATCTAGCAAAAGCACTATCAATAGTTTCATCTTCTAAGATGACAAATTGTTCATATTGTTGGACAAGAAGATCGGTTTTGCTTTCTTTGACTTGGCTATTACCTTGGTGGGTTACTAAAAGAGTGTTCCAAATATCTTTAGCGGTTTCACACATAAAAATCCTTTCATACTCTTTCTTAGGTAAAGCATTATAAATCACCATTTTAGCCTCATTATTTTTCGAAAGTTTCTTTTTAGTATCGTCATTAGCTTTGTCAAAAGTGACCAATTCTTTTGTTTTAGAAACTTCATTAAATGGATAAGGTAAAAAATCACCATTGGTAATAACATGCCAAAGATCTAAATCTTTTGATTTCACATAAGTCTCAAATCTATTTTTCCATTAAATAAAACTATCGATTTCAAAAAGTGGTGGTCTTTGCATAGATCGCCCTTCTAGGTACTTGTTGGAATCCATAGATCGATTCAAGTTTTAAAATACAATATACTTTAAAAATTCTTGAGCAACCTCGCTCTGATGCCAATTATAGAAACTAGAAGGGGGGGTTGAATAGTTTCTTATATTTACTTGTTAAAAGATGGTTTTCAAAAAATCCTTTTTCAAAAAACTTAGGCTTGAGGAAATATGTGAAATCTTCTTATGCACAATATGAACAATGATAGTGTAACTAAACTAATATTAACTAATGTTTATGCACAAAGAATAAAGAATGTAAAGAGTTAAGAGTAAAGAAAGATCAAACCAAACACCAAGGATTTATAGTGGTTCGGAAACGAAGCTCACTCCTTGTTCCTACTCCACTCCTCGAGTACTCCTTACTCGAGAGTTCACTACACAACAAGCTCCTTATAGTGGTGAAAACCGTACACGTTGCTTAACCAATTTTTGACTTTAAGCTAAAAGTCAAGCCCTAATCGTAGCTAGGACCAATCTACACAACTATACTTAGTATATACACAACTTCTAAATAGACACAACTACTTGGATCTTCACAACTATGACACAACAACAAATGTATAAGCTTTGATCTTCAAAGGATCTTTGGTGGTGGACTCAACACTTCACACGGATAGTGTTCTTCTCTTTGCACTTGGAGAGGAAAGGGTGGATGGGATAGATTCACTTCTAAACAAGTAGTAATCAATCAAATGATCAAGGATTTGAGTGATTTAAGAAGTATGTTTGAATCTGGAAATTTATGTGCAAAAGAGGTGAAGAGAAAATCTGAGAATGGTCCACTATTTATAGGACAAAGGGCCAACGGCTATATCTGCCCGCAGTTCCTTATCTCAGCCGGCGGTTCCTTATCGATAAGGAACCGCATAGGCACTAGGGAACCGCCAGAGTAGACTCCGCTCCCTTTTTGTCCTTTAGTGGTGGAGGTCTTATCTGATTATAAAATATCCTGAAAGAATATTCCAAATCAAAAAAGAAATGCCATTTTCAAATTTTCAAATATTTAATTTAATAAAACATTTTCTTAAAAAGAAAGTTTAATAAAAAAATTGGCACACTTAATAAAAAGTGAGTTTTAAGAAAAGATTAAATAACTTGATCACTTGATTAAGTTTAGTACTTGTTTATTCATACCTTAAGTGAAAATAGGTAAAATGAAAAATACTTGAACTCAAGAATTCGTTTTCGTTGTTTTCGTAAATGCTTGTTTTTATGCCCCGCTGATAATACTAATAAATGGCCAAGATGAATAAATGGGACGTTGCGAGAAATCACTCCCTCGCAGAGGAGTCATGACACCGATGCCTCAAGTGCCATGGTTACGGTACCTCCGTAACTAGTACATAAACTGGTCATGCTTGTATATAATGCTCAGACAATTTATTTAGTTATTAACTGTAGGATATGTAAATCTTGCTTATGTTTTAGAGAGACAAAGAGATAGAGAGATGGTGAGAACATACACACACTTAGAGAGAGAAAGTGAAAGAAAAACACTTTTCAACTATGTGTAAAATGAAGAACCACACTACCCTCTCCATCAAATGAGAGGTTTATATACCCAAGCCCTTGTCATGGGCTTGGGCTTACATTTGGGCCGGCCTACACGTGTTGTAGGCTAGGCTTGATGTTGTTTGTTAAGTAAAGATAAGTAACTAAACTACGAGCTATTACATGAACTATCGTTGGAGTGACCGATCCTTCTTAATACGTAAAACGTATTTCCAACAATCTCCCCCTAAGGGAGGTCACTCCAAACAAGGGCATTACCCAAGTTACAATAATAAGATAAATCTAGCATACTATGCTTGTCTTGAGCTCGTAGTCTTCGTCTTTCTTTTCTTTTTCTTTTTAGGTGAACATGCTGATGTGATCATTGATATCAATCTTGAGCATTAATATCTTGCCTTGATCTCGTGCATCCATCACTTGTGATCTTCGCCTCTTCGTGACTTCCATGTCCCACATACTTATACCTTCGTAATTCTTGAAAGCTTCAGAGTTTGATACAGCGGAAGACCTAACTTTTAGGCTTTCTTGAATTAGATGAGATATTAAGTGCATAAAGTATAAGCATGTAGGGACGACTTCTTCTCGGATTCCGCAATGCTACCGTCTTCAAAGACCGCAACATAAGTAGACACGAATGAAATAGCTTTGAACATTTCATTCTAATTCGGTAGCATTTTACCTCCGGTCGGTGAAGACCGTTGGACGATATAAAATATCGTACTTGTGGCAGGTAGATTTAATTAAAAATCTCCTTGACAAGGTTTCGCGGGTAAACCCGTTCTCTTTACTTGACCGTCCAAAGCTGACTGCGAACGTAAAGAGTAAATCATTTGGATAAAATTATCCGCAATAGAAGCCGTCAATTTTGATTCCTGGAACAAGTTTGATTCATTAAAGAATCGCACCTTTGTTGCTTTCCAATTGTCACGAGTTTGATTCATATTGAATCTTGCAAGTTACCTACCAAGTACTGTTTGAGGTTAACACTAGAAGGATTTCCACTCATCATTGTGAACACTAATGGTATCACTCTGAGTGTTCTGGCAAGATCACTAAGATATTGCGTAGAGGCCTGGAACGTGTTTAAATTCAGTTAAGAATTAAACCACTGTTGCTTTCCAGTTATCACAAGTTTGATTCATAAAGAATCGCACAAGTCACCTACCATGAGCTTTTTGATATTCGCTCAAGAAGGATTTCCATCTTCATTGTAAATACTTTCGTATTACTCGGATGTTCAGGCAAGATCATAAAGATTTTGCGTAGGACTCTTAAAATCTTTCTTACTTTTCACAGTGTGTGAAGAAGCAAGGAAATATGAAAGTGTGTCCTAATGAGATATTTGATGATCTCAAATGGCTCTAGACTCAATCGTGCATTTTGGATTTTAGTGATCGGAGGCTGGAGAGGAGTGCCACCATTTCAATACCAATTTATTCGGAGTGAATAAATCAATAGATAATGCGTTGTCTCCGTGTGATTAAAACAAATACCTTTTGAGAGATATCTGAGTTAGCTAGGATGGGTTGTGTATTGCATCACTGGGTCCATGATGTCTTTCTTCAATATCGAGCATCATTAAAATGATCTCAATAACATATGTGTTGACCCGGTTTCTGCCTAAGGTTGTAAGGAGGGCTTCTTTCTTTACACCCTTTATCTTTACAATTCTTTTTCATTCTTCAACCCCTTCAATGCTTATCAATACGTCATAACTAGCACCTTGTTGTGATTGTTCCAGTGCTAACTTAAGTACTTGGTCGGAATTCAGCTACATTCACAATCTTTCTCCATCTTTCCTAAGGACTACTATTTCTAGCTATGGAATGTCCTTGGGAAGATTCCTCCGGTTCTAGAAGAATCATTGGACTTAACCTATCCTACCATCCTTATGTCACCACAATCTTCATCGTCGTGAAATAAATGGGTTTTGGGTAAGTATATGTCACCATGAAAATCCATTTTGATATGCAAATCCGTTTTGCTCCCCCTTAACATATGCCACGATATTCGAAAACATTCCGCATATGTCAGGATGAGCCAACACATTAAGTCAAACCATTTTTGATAATTTCCCATATTAAATCACATTTTCTCCCCCATATTAAAAATATTAACCCAATCGATGTTTTTAATATCAATTGATTTAATGAAGTTTTAACAAAGGTTTTGGGAAGAAAAATGCAAGTTCGTTTTAATTTTCATGATATCAAATTGTATGAGATATGATACCGATATGTAACATGATCACATATTCATCATATTAGAAAAAATTAACAAGGTTGGACCTGATTGATGAGAACATCATATGATAAGATCAAATGGTTCTTGTCAGCATATATTGGTCGCTTCGTCACGTCTGAAGTCATCTCTTGACACCACTTGTACGATTGGTATGGTTGTCTTGACACCAGTTAGTGAGCTTGGCACGTTCGGAATCGAAGATTCTGAAAGCTTGACAATTGCTCCCCCTCAATTGTTGACCCGTGTTCTATTGAAAGAGCTGTAGTCGTCATTTGAGTGGTCGCATCATCGAGTATGTAGATACCAATTGTAGATTGCTATGGTTGTAGAGATGATAGCTTCATAAAAACAAGACTTCTCTTGTTTTAACAAATAAATGCACTGAAACGTATATTTATTTGTGTTAGACCAAGTTATAGAGTAAACTTGATCCCTTACAAGGTTTTAAAGTAAACCTTGCCCAAGAAAATTAATTCCCGTTGTGAGCCAAAGCTTTCATAAGAAATACTTGACTTTAATAAGAAAACCAGGTTGCAGTCTGAAATAACTACAAGCCATAAGGACATGTTTTATGAAATATTTACAACTTTTGTACGAACTCTATTTATGGCGCCGTGTCGATATTAATCAACATTTCTAAGGCCGTAAATATTATCGTACCAAAAGACATGCCTTTGAAAAATAAAGTAAAAATATTTTTGGATTTTTCTAGATTTTTCTAGATTTTTCAATTTTTATGGTATTTATATGGTTTTATATTTTTGTATTTTGCTTTTGTGGATAAAAATATAAACAATATATACATATGATCACCAAGGATACGGAGAATAGTTTACGATCACTATTCTTTCGCTTCATCTGCCAATTCCTTAAGAGTCTCAGGCGAAAAGGTTTTCATTCCTAGCTTGTCGGCCAAAAATTCAATTCGAGCGTGATCTAAAGCCTTCGTGAAAATATCCGCCAATTGATACTCAGATCGGACAAAGTAAAGCTCGATTACTCCATTTTCCACTTGCTCCTTGATGAAGTGGTAGCGAATGTCAATGTGCTTCTACTGGGAGAATTAAACGTTGTTGCAGCATAAAGCAATTGCACTCTTGTTGTCACAGTACATCGGAATCTTGTTGAAACCTAGACCATAGTCGGTTAATTGCGATCTCATCCAAAGAATTTGAGCACAGCAACCTGACATAGCTATGTATTCTGCTTCCGTACTTGAAATTGCAGCGCTTTTCTGCCTTTTCGATGCCCAACTGATTAGCCAATCTCCTAGTAATTTCAAAGTTCCACTCGTGCTACGCCTCGTATCTTGACAACCCGCGTGATCCGCATCTGCATATGCCATAAGTGCAATCGAAGAGTCCTTCGAATACCAAATCCCCCGATTAATGGTTCCCTTAAGATATCGAAAGATCCGTTTCACAGTAGCCAAGTGTAACTCAGTAGGTCGAGTTTGATACCGAGCACACATACATAGAGCAAACTAAAGATCGGGTCGACTAGCTGTGATATACAGAAGAGTACCGATCATTCCACGATAAAGTGTCGGATCAACGGCAACTCCATGTGGATCTGCATCAAGCTTAGTTTGTTCCACCATAGGAGTATCCACGGGATCACAAGATTCCATATTATATTTCTTAAGCGGTTCAAGGGCATACTTGGATTGATTGATAAAGATGCCTCTGGGACTCTGAGATATCTGAAGTCCTAAGAAGAATGATACCTTGCCCATCATTGACATCTTAAACTTGGAAGACATGAGTGTCCCAAACTCATCGGATAAGGTTTGGGTCGAGGCTGCAAATATAATATCATCAACATATATTTGTACCATAATCATATCTTTACCTCGTTTCTGAATGAACAATGTGGGATCCACCTTGCCTTTAGCGAAGCCTTGCGTAATGAGGAATTGTGACAATAGATCATACCATGCGCGTGGAGCTTGCTTCAATCCATAGAGAGCCTTCTTAAGCTTGTACACATGATTCGGATATTTAGGATTCACAAAACCATCCGGCTGTTGAACATAGACCTCTTCCTTGATTTCACCATTAAGAAATGCCGTCTTCACATCCATCTGATAGACGATCATATTCATGTGGGCTGCATAAGCGAGGAATAGTCTAATAGCTTCCAAACGGGCAACAGGTGCAAAGGATTCCATAAAGTCGATGCCCAATAATTGCTTGTATCCACGAGCTACTAGTCTAGCTTTGTTCTTCAATATTCCGCCTAACTCGTCGAGTTTCACCTTGTAAGCCCATTTCAGAGTGAGTAACTGCACTTGATCCGGGCACGGGACAAGTTCCCAAACTTCAAGACGTATGAATTCGTTAAGTTCTTCTTGCATAGCTTCTATCCAATAGGATTGAGTAAAAGCTTGTTGCCATGTCTTAGGTTCAACTTCAGTGAGAAAAGCATCAAAATGACAAAACATTGCATTTTCTTGTAGCTGACTTTGTGTGGATACCAGACGATTAGGGTCACCAATAATAGAATCTATAGGATGATCCTTTGTCCACTTGCTGTCATGTTTACGAATCCGTGGATTGGAGTAAACTGTAGTTGGAGCTTCCTCTGAGGTGGACGACCCGACTTGATTAGGGTCGAGAATTGGTACACCAAAGAATGGAAGTTCACGCATTTGAGCGAATTCCAAATCGTGATCATTATCATCCTCTTCATCATCAATAGGCATGACATGGGTAGTCGAAACATGTGTTGGTTGAGAATTACTCGTTGAAGGTATATCTTGACCAATTGTAGGTGCAAATGTGTCTGATTGTGCTTCGGTTGCTGGAGCAACAACTTCGGTTACCGGAGCTATTACCTCAGTTTCTGGAGCAACAATGGTTGGAGGAGTAAAGAATTCATCAAAGAACGGTTGAAACAACGTATCCCATTCAGTCCTAGAAGGTGGTGTAAATGATGATGAAGTAGGGTTGTTTGGGACAAGACCAGAACTAATGTTACTGGGTCCCATTTCATGAAGTGCGTGTTCAGAGCTGCTTTGCTCAGAAGCCATTGTTGTCAGCTCATCAAAATCAACATTCATAGTTTCGAGGATCTTACGAGACTTACGGTTGTAGATTCGGTATGCCTTCTTTGCGGGGGCGTAACCAATGAAAATACCAATATCAGCCTTTGGTTGAAGTTTTCCCAAATTGTCACCATCATTATTTGGATAGCAAAGAGAACCAAATACATGAAGATATGATAAATCTGGTACTTTTCCTTGGAGAAGATCATAAGGTGTTTTACCATGGCGTTTACGAATTAGTGATCGATTTTGGGTGTACACTACTGTAGATACTGCTTATGCCCATAAAAACAATGGAGCCTTTGTGTAAATTAACATCGTTCGAGCAGCTTCCATAAGTGTGCGATTTTGCCTTTCAACGACACCGTTTTGTTGTGGAGTGCGTGCAACGGATGTTTCATGAGATATGCCAACTTCTTCATAATAATCACGCAAGATTTGATTCACAAATTCGGTTCCATTATCTGTACGAATGCGTCAGACAGTAGTGTTGAGACGCACTTGAATCATCTTGAGAAATCCGATGATGAGTTTAGGTGCCTCATTTTTTGTTGTAAGAAATTTAACCCATGTAAACCGAGAGTAATCATCGACAATTACGAGGATGTACTTTTTGCCACTAAGACTTTCAACACGCATTGGCCCACAAAGATCCATATGAAACAAATAAAGTTTCTCTTGGTTAGTGTCTTCCGTCTTGGGTTTGTATGATTTCTTAGTGCTTTTCCCCATTGTACACGCGGAACACAAATGATCCTTGTGAAATGAAAGTTTAGGAAGACCACGAACAAGTTTATTTTTCGCTAAATGATTTATAGCGTCAAAGTTAAGATGAGATAACCGTCGATGCCATAACCATGACTTAGTCTTTGATGCTTTGGAGAGAAGACATACGGGAGAAGCGGCCATCATGTCTTGTAGAGACAAAGTATACAAATTATTCCCTCGAGTACCTTTCAATAAATCAACCCCTTCCAAATTACGAATGAAGCAGGTATGCTCTCAAAAAGCAACTTCTAGGTTTGCATCACAAAATTGTCCCACAGAAAATAAGTTGTGACCGATACCTTCCACATAATACACTCTTGAAATTATAACATTCCCAATATGATATTCACCGTAACCCATTATCTTTGCAATATGATCATTTCCAAATCGAACCGTACCAAGAAACTTGCTGACGAAATTTCTGAGCTGAGAGCGATCTCCGGTCATATGCTTGGAGCAACCAGAGTCCAAATACCAGAGAACAATTTGGACCACCTGTTTTCAACAACAACAGTAGACACTGCATTGGAAACTATTGGTTCCGGAGTGTTAGCAGATACAGATAAAATATTATCAGAATTGCTAACAAGTTTGTGACCCTTAGATTTCTTGCGTTTTCTAATGTGAGTTTTAGCACTAACAGGTTTTACTGTTCAAACTTTCTTAGGTTTTGGATTATTCGCGGGCACTACAGTGGGAGTAGACCTATTTAAAGGGCACTTGGTTCCTACAGTAGTGTCGGTGTTCCTAGTTAAAGGACACGCTTGTGTTTTGGTAGCCTTGGTACTCCTAGTTAAAGGGCACACTTTCTTTGCTTTACTGGGAGTGATCCTAGTCAAAGGGCACATATTTCCTACTATAGTGAAAGTTCTACCAGTGGGGCGCCACATCCAACCAACTTGGGTTAACACTTTCCCAGTCGGTTTCCATTCTAATCCATTTTTCCGGGCATACATCTCATTCACATGGTCAATAAGGCAAGAATCATGACGACTAGAAAACATACATTCATTGCAATTCCAACATTTCAAATTAGAATTCACACTAGGCTTAGAACGCTGCACAACCGCAGAGCCTTTAGGTTTAGCTACATGATTCTTTTTATTCAAAACAGAAATAACATTCCTAGGATGGACTTCTACTTTCTTCTTCACTTGACTACTAGATGGGGGTAATATCCTATCATTCTTCTTGTTTCTTTTAAGCTTAGATCTTTGAGCCTTAGTAGTGGTTCTTACTCCTGTAGAAGGCAACACGGGAATATTAGAAGCTGGTTTTGATTCTGCCTTATCTTTAGTGACCAAAGTTTGAGATGGTTTAGTCCTAGGGACCTTATTAAATGGCGTGACGGCTATAAGGTTTCTTTTGATTGCACTAGAGGACGATGCTGAGATAGTGGCTGCATTATCCACAACATTCTTACCTTTTAGAGTACGAAGTGTTTCCTTTAACTCAGCCAAGACCAGATTTTTATCACAAATTTGTTCCCTCAAATCAGATATTTCCACCGACTTTCGATTCAATTGTTCAATCAAGGATTGATTCTGTGCAGTGGTATTAGCACATGCAGACTTTACTGAACCGAAGAGTCGTGTATCTTTCTGTTTTAAGTTATCAACTTTGGACAAAATCTTGGAAACTCGATTATCTAGATCAAGTTTAAAATTCTCAGCGGCCTCAAGTACGTTCACACAGTTAAGCTCCTTAGATTTCTCTATTTCTATCGGCAAAGATTTAGCAACTTTGTCACTTGGCTGACGCTGTTTTGATTGTAAATTCAATCGAAAATTCTTTTCAAAGTTTGCATCATCAATATTAACACCTTCGAATAACGTTTCAAAGATTTCTTGAATAAATTGTTGCTTGCATTCAAGCGAAATACAATGTGTTTGAATTTCATCAAAACGTTTTGAAATTGAAGAATATGAATCTCGAAGCTTTAAAAATTCAGTGTCAGATTCGTGACAAGTACTATCTACCACATTATCCACAGATTCGACATTATGCACAATAGAATCATTATCAACACTTTTATTCACACAGACGGAAACTATATCATGAAACATCACTTGCTTCAGAAGCTGATCATTTTGGCGTGAAACCCGTTCTATTTCAAGTAAACTGTTTTCATAAGCATCATCCATTTTATTGAAAACACGTCTAACTTCTTCTATTTCCAAAAACAAATCTTGATCAAGATTACTAAGACAAGCTTAACATTGTCTACAAACGGAACAATTTCGTCTCGAAACGCAGCTCTAGTGTGCTCAAAGTTCCATTCACCTTTCGTTATGGCCGTGGCCGTCGTACGTTCCAAAATGACCTTGTCAAAATCGGCTAAGTGTTGGTGAACCGCATTTAAGTTAACGGACGCCTTACTTACCGGTGGAATTAACTTCGTTAAATCCGTTTTGACAAGTGTAGGAGACGTACTAGGAGGGTTTTTATTTGACAAACTTTGGGGCACAAGAACTGTCAATTCAGCTAATTCCTTTTGTAAGCGAATGCGTGTCTTTTTCGAAAATTGATCTTTGTTATATTGATCATAATCAATTGTATGGAATTTTGAAAGCATTTTAGAATGAGTTTCATCCGCAAGTGACTGTGTCTCCTCAGAACTACGAACAAAAGGTGTTTCTTTCGATTTGCCAATTAGGGTCATATCATAAAGACATGGAATATATTCCTGAGCTTGTTTTGCATAACCGGGATTAGGTGGTAAATCTTGAAGACGTTTAAGTTCAAGTTCTTTAAATGATTTAGTTAAAAGATGAACCTTTTCTGTGGAAGCGTATTGTTTTAAAAGTTGTTGTTCTTTGAATTTAAGAAGTTTGGTAGCATTAATTTCCGATTCAAACTTTTTAGACTCGAGAGTTTCGAAATCCATTTTAAGTTTCTGAAAATCATTGACAACCGAGTCTTGTTCCTTTAATTCATTGGAAAGATTATCTTTTAATGATTCTATTTCTTTCAAGTGTTCAATCTTTTCAAAACGAAATTGGTCAAATTCAGAACATGTTATTTTCTCTGCTTGAGGGACCATTTCAAAAGTTTTGACCTTTTCTTTATGCAACGCATGCTCAACAGTTAGGGTGGAATTCGTATCTACGGATTGCCTGAGAGCCATATGCATTTGATCAATAATATGTTTAGGCACCATGACCAAATCATGTTGAGCATAAGATTCCATACCCGTCGTAGCATTTGGTTGAGGTTCACTCAAATGTGTAGGATTGGGTACCACATCATTTGAGTTATTAGTCCCCGTATGCTGTTCGAGGTTGTCATTTTCATGCCCAACTAGATGTTGGTTATCATCAATATTATTAGATGTGGTTGGTACCTCACTGACGACATCAGAACCGTAGTGAGAGAGATTAGCAACGAGAGCAGCTTGGGCAGAGTGAATGTCATCACAATCAGAATCATATGCGTCAAGATCATCTGCTTGATAAGCTGCATTAGAAGTAGAAACGACTGCAATGCCTTCAGTATCTGCTGCCCCTGGGTCTGCAAGAAATGCTAACTCCTCTGAATCCAAAATCTTCCCCTTAGACTGAGCATCAACCAAATACATCTTCTCACGAAACCATGCATCATCCCTTCTCCTTTTCGGCTGAGTGCATTGCCTAGCCATATGACCTTGTCCTCGTAAATTGTAGCAAGTCACAACCTTTTGAGGACCAATGGGGCTTCCATTTCCATTAGCTTGAGAAGTCACGGCTTGAGCATTCACAGTCCTTGTAGGAGGTCCATATGAATTTTGCCTTCCCTGAATAGGTTGCACTGTTAGTTGACCATCTTGAACAGTAGCTTGTTGTCGAGGATTTGAAGAGGTGAGGAGCTGATTGTTTGTTGGTGGAAATCCTCTAGTTGCAACAAGTTTCGACAAGTAGGAAGTGAGATGGTTTAGTACATCAGCTGGCGTATCATTTGAAGTAAAGACTGGTGCTTGGATTGGTGGAAGTTCATTAGAGTAGAAAGCTTGTGCTAGTTGTGCTTCTATTGGAAAATATCCTTGTTGAGGAGTATAGCCCATTGGAGAAGTGTTGGCTTGTGAGGGTGATGTTTGATATGGTGGTTGTTGCGGAAAAGATTGTTGATGAACACTTTGTTGAAATGCTTGTTGTGGCATCATTGGTGATTGATAAGATGGTTGATGTGGTTGCTGATAGGTGTGTGGTGGTGGTTGCTGCAAGTATGATGGTTGTTGATAAGTATAAGCCATGTTTTGTTGAGAAGCATACATGGCAAGTGGATCATGAGCTTGAGGTTTAGACAACCGAGCCTCGATCACATGGCATTCGTGTTGTTGAAGGAAAGCTTGAAGTTGATCCACATTGGTGTTATGCAAGTCCTTAGCCAATTTAACATCCGTCACGTACTTTTTCCATTCTGAAGGAAGAGTGTTCAAATACTTGGTGTTCAATTGAAACGTAGGAATTGCCATGCCATAGATATTTAGCTCATTCAACAATAGGGTAAATCTCAGATAGTAGTCATTGAGAGTCTCCCCTGGCACATAGGCAAACTTATCAAAAGTATCATAAAGCTTACACTCTCGTTCTTGTTTAGTTAACGAGGTGCCTTGCATTAGAACACGAATTCTCTCCCATAATTTTTTGGCAACTTTATGTTTGCTGACGAGTTTGTAGACATCTGGAGAAGGGCTTGGAGAATGATATTTGTAGCATACTTATCACATTTGTCTTGAATCTTCATATCTCCAGTCAATTCACCCGTTGTGCGAGGACGAGTAGTTGTACCTTCCGTCATTGTACCATAATCTAATGGTCCATTGAGCACCGATGCCCAAATGAGATGTCCATTCTCTTTGTTCAACATGTAAAGTTCCATTCGGGAAGTCCAATCCTCATACATAGACTTCTCCAACATTGGTGGACGATTATCCGTACCCGAGAGGATGGACCTATCCGTAACAGACGTGTACTCTATTTCGATAAGTTAAGATTTACAAATATTGATCGAACAATGAGAGAAAGTAAATGTGTTTGTTGTTGTGAGTTGAAGTCGAGAAACAATGTTAAAATCCCCTAAAATATGTTCTCGATAAACCAAAAATTCCAAGTCAAAATTACACACGGTTCGAAATTTTTTATGGAATAATTTTTGGTTATCGGAATGTTGATCGGAATAAAGATCTGAATGCTGATCAGAATGTCCTATCGGAATGTACCTAATCGGAATACCCTTAATCGGAATACCCTAATCGGAATACCCTTGTCGGAATAAACACTATCTGAATACCCTTAATCGGAATACCCTTGTCGGAATAAACACTATCGGAATACCCTTAATCGGAATACCCTTGTCGGAATAAACACTATCGGAATACCCTAATCCCTATTCCGATTACACTGATCGGAATGTCCTATAAACCCTTTTCCGATGACCTGATCGGAATAAATCCCACTTTTCTCGGACAAAACTCAACCAAATCGTGATTTTAAGCCAAAAAATGATCAAACACCCAAAAATTTTGTGTTTTTAGCCAAAGTAACAATACCAAATCACTACCACAACTATGTAGATGATTTGTATCAAGAAAAAACTATAAAAAACACAAAAAAAAAAAAATTGGACGTGTGTTTATATAGATCCAAAGGCTACAAAAATCAAGAACACAAACACATAAACAATACAATCATCCCATGGCTCTTGATACCATTTGTAGGATATGTAAATCTTGCTTATGTTTTAGAGAGAGATGGTGAGAACACACACACACTTAGAGAGAGAAAGTGAAAGAAAAACACTTTTCAACTATGTGTAAAATGAAGAACCACACTACTCTCTCCATCAAAGGAGAGAGTTTATATACCCAAGCCCTTGTCATGGGCTTGGGCTTACATTTGGGACGGCCTACACATGTTGTAGGCTAGGCTTGATGTTGTTTGTTAAGTAAAGATAAGTAACTAAACTACGAGCTATTACATGAACTATCATTGGAGTGACCGATCCTTCTTAATACGTAAAACGTATTTCCAACATTAACTGATTTCTGATAAGCTTAAAACATATACTAGGGAAAACATTTGGCTCCAGACGGGGAATCCTAATCATGCATAGAAGGAAGTCCTTACTGATGGAAGGAAATCAGTACCTCGTGTCCAGTACCGACTGAGATCAACTGACATAAAGTCTACTCTGATTTCACTAAATCTACATGAATAAAGGACGCGAATAAGTTAACTGGTATCCGTTTATTTTACTGATCTTAACGACACTTAGTTTAATTTATTTATTCTCGTATTACTATTTGCATAAAAACTGATAAGTCTGATGGTTCTATAATATCATTGACAATTGTATTTTCTGAATTTCCTGATATTGTATAGTGTATAATTCCGATCTGATTATTATTACTATAAATAATGATCTGGTATTAATAGAAAGTTTTTAAAATTAGAAAGGTTTCTAAAATTCGTTTCTATGGAAGATAAATCATTTAAGTAGTCACACATTTTAATCAATAAAATAATTAACCATCATTAATTTAATATACAAATTAAATTAAATATATAAAACAACTTGGTTAATTAATTATAAAACTTATTATATAAATGATTTAACCCAAATAAATATAATCTCGCATTTATTATTTACCGTGCCCCAAAAACCCAAGTCAAACAAAAACCTACTGTGACTTCTAAGTCTCGGTCGCACGAAAACAACACAAACATACTAAGTATATTCACAGCCGGATTAGCGACAGAATATTCTGTCGCTTAACCGTCACTAACTGTGACACAAAACTGTCATAAAACTTTCTTTGTAAACTGCGACAGAATTTCTGTCGCAAAACTATCGCTAATCCTGGATTTTAATCTTACCAACTTCTGTTTAATATGTACCTACTGTTTTGTGTCAAAGTTCCCACCATTTTCATAACCACTAACCCTGCTGCTTGGTTTTTAGCCACTGTTATATAAAACAAACACCCCTTTAACGTGACTCCCTCTTTTGGGGATGTTTTTGGCTATGGCTGAAGGACAACCACATTACGCCACCCCTGTTGTGTTATTGTTAATTTGAGCACACTGTTAAAGAAACAAACACCCCTGATAGCACCAACACACCCCGTTTGGTTTATCTTCCCACTGTTTTACAAAAACAGCCCCAAATGGGGTGTTGGCTGCGACCTGATTAAACAAACACCACCGAGACATTGTGATGTCTCAGTTTTGGTGCAACCACACAACCCGGACCCTATGTTTATTATTAACTCACGTTTTCCAATTAACCCATTTGTTTAGATTAAAAACATATATTGATTTCGTGATATAAACAGAAATAAAAGAGAAAGGATGCACATACACGAGTTTGATAAGGAATGTTGATCATACACCATTTTTCTTAATACACAAGACTCAAATCCTTTTTTTTTGTTCTAAACCCGGTGGCCATCACAGGGATATAAACTGTAATTTCTTTTGTTGTTTTGTTACTGTTTGTGAAAAGCAATGGGGTAAACACCCTGTGTTTTCTTGTTTAGTAGTGAAGTGGGCTCAAGCCCATTTACTCTTCCTTCTTTTCTTTTTAAAAATCTGCTGGCTCAAAGTCTTGTGGGTTTTATTTGTTTTTCAACTTTTTAATTTATCATGTCAACTCGTATTTATTTATCGTACTTTAATTTCTGAAACGTAATAATTCTTTCTGTATGTTGATGCTTACGTAATACATACGCCATATTTTCTGACACTTATTTATTTGTAATATTTAAATAAAGCTAAGAATGCGTAATTACTGTTGACGTTTAATTATTTTATGTATAATAAATAATACCTACATAATATTTTCTGAAACTTAATAATTATTTTCTGAATAATTATTTTGTTGTAGTATTTAAATAAAATGAGACTGTGTATTTACTGTTTACATTTAATTAATGTTAAAGTTGAGACTACGCGTATTTAATATTCTAGAATTTTAAATACGGGTTTTACAGTACCAAACTAGGCTTCGTTCCAAAATTTAATTGACTTGCCCTCACCAATAGAACGAGCAAAGAAGGATGAAAGAGGAACATTGAGATTATTCATTTCATGACACGCCTTTAGGATATCACTCCACGTACCCTTAGTGTCAATAGAAGCATAGTTTAGAAAATCACCTCCCATTGAGCCATGAATCGAGTAGATAATGTGGTACCACAAGGAATCTTTGTTTGTGTGCCATCTCCACAACCATTTAGAAAGAAGACTAAGGTTAAGAGCTTTAAGAGATCCTATCCCGAGACCTCCCAATTTCATAGGGGCACAAACTTTATTCCAAGCGACCCATGAAACTTCTTTTCTCTTCAACCCCACCATGCTAAAAAAACTTACTACGGATATGGTCAAGCATTTTGATACATGAAGATGGAGCCTTGAAAAGGGAAAAGTAATAACTTGGAAGATTAGTCATGACAGCTTTGATAAGAGTCAAGCGTCCGCCAAAAGATAGAGTTTTCGCCAATTTATCCTGAAATTTACTAATTACAGGATCCCAACTGTTTAACTTTCTCATACTTGAGCCAATCGGAAGAACTAAATATATGAAGGGCAGACTTTCATTTTTACAATTAATAAACCTCGCTACTCTTATAACCTCGTCATTTTTCACCCCTACACCCAAAAGACGACTTTTATTGAAGTTAACTTTAAGGACCGAGGATATTTGAAAGCATCTTAGGATTCTGATTAGGTTAGTAATATTTAGCTCAGACCATTCACCTACAAGAATAGCATCGTCTACATATTGAAGGTAAGAGATCACCACCTTATTCTTTCCTACTTTAACACCTTTAAAGACTCCTTTTTCTCTTGCTTCCAACATAGAAATATGCAAAGTTTCCATAGCAATCATGAATAGAAAAGGCGACAGGGGGTCCCCTTGCCTCAAGCCTTTGGACAACTTAAACTCCTTAGAGGGGCTGTCGTTTATGAGGATCGAAGAAAAACCCGAGCGAAGGCATCCAAAATTCCAATCTATCCATATAACATCAAAACCCATATGACCCATAATGTCATCTATAAAATTCTAGTTTATAGAGTCGAAAGCCTTTTCGAAATCCACTTTGAAAATCATGAGTTTCCCTTTCACTTTATTAGTCCATGATATCACTTCATTTATGATCAAAGGCCCGTCGGTGATCTGACGGTCTTTTAAAAACGCAGTTTCGACGTTGCTGATAATGGTGCTCATGACACGTTCCAATCTACTAGCAAGAAACTTTGAAACAACTTTATAGAAAAAACCCACTAGACTGATGGGGCGGAAGTCTTGAGGAATAAGCTGGTTAGAAATTTTTGGAATTTAGGAGATAAAAGAAGAGTTACATCCCGTTAAAAACATCTTTTTGATCTCAAAAAATTTGACAGCTTTTGTAAAATCATCTCCAATCACATTCCAAAAATGTTTAATGAACCTGAAAGTGAATGCGTCAGGACCCGACGACTTATCTTCTTCACTGCTCCAAACTGCGTTTTTGATTTCGTCGTATTCAAAAGGTATTTCAAGAAAACCTTTTTGAAGTTCCGAGATAAACTTGAACTTGTTACTATGAAAGCTAGGCCTACTGAGGATATCCTCGGTAAATATATCTGAATACACTTGAAAAAAATGCTCTTTAATGATACACGGGTCAGTCTCCCATAATCCATTAATATTATCCCATGAACTAGCTGCCGCCGATTTTTGTGCTTGATAATCGAGTGGTAAAACACGGTGTTCTCGTCCCCATCTAACGCCTATCCACATCGAGATTTTGTTTCAAGTCTTTTATGTTTTTTTATTCTAACTTGAAAAAATTCTTGGAAATGTCAAACCATGAATCGCAATCGGACTCACACCAGACGTTACTTTCTGCTTTTAGATCAAGATCTTCTAGTTGCTTTGTCAAAATAGCACTCTTCTGGGTTGATTTCTGCCTAATACTTTTACTCCACGACTTCAAACGACCTTTAAAGCTTTCAACTTTCTTCAGAGATTAACATCAGGACGACAATGAGAGCCTGGTTCATTTACCCAAGAATATTGAACTAACAAGTTTATGGAATCCTCATTTAACCAAGAATTAAAATATTTGAAAGGGACTGGTCCGAAATCCACAAAATTCAACTCCAAAAGGATAGGGCAGTGATCTGAAAATTTACGAGGAAGCGCGGTACAGTGAATTGTTGGCCAAGTATGGAGAACCTCAGTGGATATTAGAAACATGTCAAGTTTGCTTAACTTTATCCCTTTCTTGTTAATTCTAGTGAAATTTCGACCACCCATAGCAACATCTTGTAGCTTAGCTTCGTCTATGAATTTGTTGAAAGAATATGACGTGTTTGGATTAAATTGGGTGCCTTTCCTATCGGATTCCTCCCTTAAAACGTTAAAGTCACCAAAACAAATCCAGAAGCCTTGTTTGGTGTTTTTTGGATGCAAAAGATCACACCATAATTTTGACTTCTCACGACCATTTTGTGGCTCATACATATTGACCATGATAAAATCACCAAGGATATCCCTCCAATTACCAATAATAGCTATAAAGCCATCTCCTAAAATCACCTTTTTTTTACAAATGAGTTTTGATCCCAAACGTAAGAATACCTCCTGAATTACCATTCGAAGGGTTGAACGCAAAATCAGAATCGTCTGTTCCCTAGAATGATCTTATTAAAGTGAATTAATTACCTCTTTTTTTGTTTCTTGAATCCCTACAAAAGATAAATTGAGCTTTACAATTAACTCTCCCAACCATGATCTTTTACAGCTTCTCCCCATACCGTAAATATTAAGAGATAAAACTTTGATTGGAAGATAAGTGATACAGTAGGTATCTTGTGATGTCATAACACTAATCTACAATATTAAATAACATGTAACTTGCTTAGTTTAATGCTTAGGTTATAAAAGTTAGTCGAGGACGTTTACCGAAGCTCGAGGTAGATTTCAAGCTAATCGAGGTAAACAACGTATATAAAGAAAAGGGACTTTAGGAGTCTGTTAAATCTACCACATGTATTATTTCCACTATCTTTTTAGTGAAGAACTCTCGGTTTGCTATTTTACTAGATTCGGTGGTCTAGGGTGGTGGTAATAGATGGTAACCATTGTAGAGAGATAGAGAGAGGGTTTTAGGGGTTTCTAGAGAGAGAAAGGCAAATATATTAATAACAAGAGAAAAACACAATCAACAACCCCTCTTTAGAAGCCTTGGAAGGGTATCTATAGTCATTCACGCGCCTAAACTATACACAGTTTCCTAGAATAGTCTTTGCATGAGTGACTATGATAACTAATGGGAATTCTTAAATCTCGTCACGTAAAGTGGATTTCTAACAATCTTCCCCCATGGGACGACGTGTAGAATTCCTTACAATATTTTTCCTAAGAAGTACATAATGATTAAAAACAAAATCTTCCATGAAGCGTCCAATGCTGATGAAGTCTTCTAAGGCCTTTGACTTCAAGTCTTCACTCCATAGTGACTCATCTTTGTAGTAACTTGTAGTAGAAATACTATAACGACACGAGTTAAGTAACTCATATACTTCTTGTTAAGGAGAAACTTCTAAATTAACTTCCCCCTAATTCATGCCACATATTCTTGATGTAGAAGCTTTAAATAGCTTCCCCCTAAACTGAAAATCCTCATTAGCAATTCCAAAGCTTTTAGTAAAGCTTAGAATGATTAAGCGCACAACGGAATTTAACAAGCAAACCCTATCATATGAAATGATAATGTTTCTATGAGTGACTGAAAGTTTGGGCACACCAAGTCGATCAATAACGTCTCTTCTCACGCTCGAATAATTCTTTTGAATTTGGTCCCCCTGAGAGTTGAAGTTGTGCATACTAGAAAGAATCAAAGCAATTCTTCCACCGCGTAGTTGAAGAAAGGAAACCAATCTCATGTATGAAGCCTAAATACTGAAGTAGACACTTTATCCCATTCATGAAGATGACATCGTAACAGTAGAGTCAATTAAGTCTCGGAAATGCACCTATCTTCTTCCAAAGATAAACCAAAGTCAATTAACTCCCGGAAATGCATATCTCTCCATATAAGATAATGATGATGATTAATTGCAACAATAAAACAATTAATCATCGAACAATAGTGTACCGTTTAGAGACTATTTCTTTCATCTCTTCCCCCCATGTAAGTTGAAAGATGCACTAAACGCCACGAGTTAACACTGATTTTTCTCTACGGTTATGACATTTATCTCCCAGAATGTCTTCAAATTGAAAGAAGGTATGAAGTTCATCACGTGTACTCGTTGTGCGTTTAATATGTCTTCTTCTTCTCCCTTGATGGTTTCGAAATCTCGGAACCAGCAATAAATCGTACTCACATGTACCTGAAAATTTCGTGAGAGTAATAAATTAGCTTAATTATATTCGGAGAGAACTAGTTGCTGAACAAATTCTCTACTCAAAAACTCTCCATGCCTATATTTACCAACCGCTTTGTAGGATATTTGAAGTGACCACTGATGGAGTAAACCCGATATACCAAACGTGAAACTGAATAAAAAATTCTTGATCTTGTGACTTAAGCTTGCACTATTGTTGAATGAGGAACAGTGTAGATATTTCTTTGCTGCGAACGTTCTAAGTACCCAATACATTACTGAAGAAGTATATAAGCACAACACCTCTTGAAATTATCCACATCGACTAAGCGTGTGACACTGAGTACAACAATGTATCTCATTAAAGTGATAGTTATCCAGGTCATAAACCAACCACCCTAAACCCGGAAACTAGATAATTAAGTCTTCATCCTAAAGATTAAGCATGAGCAAGTTATCTTTCAAAGATAAAATAAGTTCGCGCCTTCGATAAATCCGTCTTCAGTTTCAAATAATAATACCCGATCAAAAGCGTAGTCACTAAAATTCAAATATAGCCATTTTTCTTGGTCTCGTTAAAATAAATCCCGTCACTTTGTCTCGTCACTATGTCACGTTTACAATCGATGGCTAAAAATTACTAAGAAAATATAGTAAAAGTACTAATAAATTCGGCCCATCTTATTAGTCAAATAAAACCATAACATTCTCCAAGTACAAATACCCGATTGGTATACACATCCCATCTTTTTACAAATGAGAAATCAGATTCTAGCCCATTACTGACAACCCTAAAGATTAGGGATATATTAACTAAATGAGCAAACCCTAATCCTCATTTCTCAAATGTTCCGCCCCTTTCTACCTCTTTCGTTGTTATCCTCCAAAACAAATCTCTCTGATTTGAATATCTCTTTTTCATAAAAAAGAAATTAATCAATCATATCCATGAATAAGATCTATAAACAACGAATCTCCATTACTCTACTCACCTCTCAAATCATCATATCCGTTTAGTCAATATCATTCACAAACTCACCCCTGCTTAATATTCATCTTCACATGAGTAATCACAACATAATCCTCATTCACATGAATACCTACTTACATCATTCGTATGTATTTCCAACCAAATAACACTAATATCAACTCTACTTTTTTGATCAATTCATCTCCGACACAGAATTTGCAAGAGTCTTTCGAATAGGATGAATTTAGCTTCAAGATCTTGATTAAAGATCTCGGGTAGGTTGTTATTTGCATGTGTTTGCCGATGAGTGAATCGAAATAAAGAATAGATTATAACAAAGTTGTTATAAATCTGTCTGTATTTTCGAATATTAAATAAGATGGGTTAAACCATACATAATTAGACCTATGATGCATGTTGTTCAAATACCAGATCTGTTAAGATTTTATTATTTTGAACGAGTCTGAGATCTATTGATTTGTTTTATATGTTTTGATTCGAGTCTAGAAGTGATGGGGTTTAGGTGACGATGGGCATAGGATAGATGATTAGTGTTGTGGAGGTATAAGGTGATGGTGAATATTGGTCTCGGTGATATAAAAACATTTTAGAATATTTGATAATTTATAATTTCGGAATAATACTTCATGTTATCATTTCGGAATAAATATGAAGTCTTCATTTCGGAATGTTTTCAAAGTGAACATTTCGGAATATTTTAATAGGCATCATTTCGGAATGTGTAAAAAATACACATCTCGGAATGTTTTAGCAAACCTCATTTCGTAATGTGTTATGCCACAACATTTCGGAATGTCTTATGCCAAAACATTTCGGAATGAGTTTTGAAAACCTTATCATATGTACTTTTCCGGATTTTCTGGAGATGAGTTTTCTGGATCTAATCTTATCTTCATCTTCATAAAAATACTAGAAAAAACTCATTTGACCATACCAGATCTTGAAAACAGAAGAAATCAGAAAAATATATTGGACCAGTAATATGTGATATGGACTTTTTGTGTTACCAAACATTAACAATGACATTTAAACTCCCAATCAGATGAGACAGATTGAGACAACAAAGTTTGTGTCAAAAAACAGTGACAAAATGTTATGATTATTGGACAACAATCAAAACCATCGTGATAAAAAATATAGCAGACACCAAATTTTTTTTACCACCAAATCAATAGACAAAAAACATGAATGATTCAAGGATTGAACCGTCGGCTCTGATGCCAATTGTGGGTTTGCTATAATATAAGATCTGGTGGTCTAGTTGGGTGGTAATAGATGGTGGCAGCCATTGTTGAGTTAGAGAGAGGCTGAAGGTGTTCAAGAGAAAGAAGACAAACCGATCAAATAAAAATAGAAAACACAAACAACAACCCCTCTTTAGAAGCCTTGGAGGGGTATTTATAGTCACTCACGCGTCTACACTACATATAGTTTCCTAGTCTAGTCTTTGCGTGAGTGACTATGATAACTAATGGGAATTCTTGAATGTCGTCACATAAAGTGGATTTCCAACAAATAAAACATTCTAGCTTCAAGTGTTATTGAGTCACCAATTTGTTGTGTCATCTTATTTTCTCTCTGGTGACATAAAAATTAACTTCCCATTTGTCATCATCATAAAAGATCAACTCATCATTTTACACTTAGTATATAACTATTGAGTCATTTCCACTTTCTTTAAAGTGAATAACACAACGAAGATATTCTAACCTTAAGTATAATCGAGTCATTAAATTGTGTGTGATCTTTTTTTCTCTTTTTTAACAAAAACAATTTAAATTCTCATTTGCCATCTCCATAAAAGATCAACCTCATCATTTCACATATCCTTCTTTGTTCGTCAATATGACAACCAACAAAACACTTAGCAAATCTACATATTCATTGTCATCTACATTTATCTCGTTAGGAGAACACGTACATTATACCCTTTATGTCACTGTTCGTGTAAACGATATATTCATCGACATCTTCCATCGTCACTCTTGATCATCCTTCCTATCTTTTCTAGATTTTAGAATTTATTTCTTTAACATCTAGGTGAATATCATTCCTATCTAAATTCTTTCTACTATACTACTTCTTTCTAGCATATCTTGAGTCATTTCTTCTCTTTAATCACTCTTATCATCGACATTAAATTCGACAAAAGATCTTACGACAATGTTTCTTAACACCCTATACATGAAAAACATACATAATGCTTAACAAAGAATCTTTGAGAATTTTGGAAACTCTCAATAAAATCTTTGACAAAAGTTCATCCAAATATCGATAGGTAGATAATGATTCAATAGTGACATGTCGAGTCTTGGTCCTTAAGCATATGTCGATCAAAATAAGTATAGGATTTTTTCGTGTCTAGATCGTTAAGCATACGTCCTAATTCTTTTTATTTATCTTTTAAGTTGTTGTTATTAATACAATAATTGTAAGTGTCTAGTTCTTGTGTTATCTTTTAGAGTAACCACATATTTGACACACACATATTTTTTTCATGCTAATAACTTGATATATAGTATCGTCATTATATACATGTGCAATTGTCTACTAACTTTGTTTTGTAGCACACTTCCAAAAAATGATTCTTTGGTGCCCAAACAAGGGGACCATCAATCATTTAGAGAGTGAATCTTATATACAATAATTCATGTATACTTGCCATAATAGAAAATTGAGTCTTGTACTAATTTTTTTGTAGGTTCATTATACCTTGACGCCTTGATTTAAATGGAGCTTACGTCAATGGGGAGCATTACAATTTGATAACAAATTAAAACTTTATCTTGATCTCTCTTCATCTTATTGTGATCAAGCTCTCTCTACTAATCGTGATCATGTTTCCAAGATCATACTGTTGATTCTTGTTCTTTTTATCTCCTTCCAAGAGGATCAAGTTCTTTATCCGCTTATTTTGATCATCTTACCAAGATCATACATTTGATTCTTGTTTTTTTATTCTTATTTATTTTCTATTTTTATCATATATTGTTGAACAAAATAATCTTGGTGTAGGATAAGCATATATCTTTAAACAATGAGATGAAATGAGCTAGGGGGAGCTCGGAGGTATTTGAGTACATTATTTAGTTGAAGGCTTCACTAGGATGATGCTAGCTCGTATATTATTGAATGAGGTTGTTACAATGAGGATATGAAGGTCTTGAAGAAAACATATTTACTCTTCGAAGATTGCTCGAGATGCAAACCTTTTTGCTTCTACAAAAGGGAGAGAAGGAGTATGTAAAAAATTAACTTTTCAACTTTACGTCATGTTAAAATTTACATATTTTGTCATCATAAAAAAGAGAGAGATTGTTAGTTCAAATATTACGATATTTAATCTACACGATCTCTTTATGTATTGGTGACGATAAACATGTAACTTGTAAATCATAACGTAAAGTGCCCAAGTTACTCGTATAGTAAAACTATCATTTATAACATTCATCGACATCCCTTGACGTCACAAGTTTGCATCGACACAGATACAAGTTTGTACCTGACGAAAATTACGAAAGGTATGAACAAAAAATCTTTAAATGTGTTGATGATCATAGAAATAATTGTTTTTCTTAAACCTTACATTTTGTGTAACATAATGTGTTTACAAAAGTAGTTAAACAAATTCTTAATTATAAATTTTTTTATTAAATAAAGAACATTGAACTTCAAATATGCCCCCTCCCAATAGACTAGAAATCAGTAAAAACTGACAAAGATAACACCTCCACCGAATAGGACAAAAAAAGGAGTGTCTACTCTAGTGGATGCCCTTTAAAAGGCAGTCGGTGCTCTTAGTTAAGAACACCGATATGCTTATTAAGAGCACTGGCGACACTCCTCGACTGGGGCTCTTAGTATAAATAGCTCATTGTTTTCTCACTTTAAATCCATCTTTTTTACTTTGAGAAACCTTTTGTTTTATCATTTACTTCTTTTGTTTCCTTTCCTTTGATTATATAAATATGTTTAATCTTGTTTAAATATGATCCCATTTATCCTCCACTTACTTTCTAGAGAGGAACATATGTAATCATCAAGATACGATGTATTATAGAGTCATAATCATTCCTCGCCAGGTGCTAGTGAAAAATAAATTTAATCGCCAAGATATGATGTGTTATAGAGTTGTAACACTTGTTACATATAGATCGAGTTCACGTCTTCCAATCTTATGGATATGTTAGATTCGGAAAATGTGTAAGTCCGGAATGGTTGTGTGTGATCATGTGTGATTTTGGGTGATCTAGTTAGATCTTTTGTAGTAGTTAGATATGGCAAGTGTGTAAGCCCGGAATGGTGTGATCATGTGTGATCTTGTTTGATCTAGTGGGGCTCTTGTACATTAGGTAGATCAGATGATCGTGATAGCATTTCCTAGGTGAGTAAGTACATGTGATAGATTGGTTCTAACTAGAATTAGGACTCGACATTTAGCTTTATGTCGATTATTTGTGTAAGCTAATTATGTATGGTTTTCTCTGCCTTTAAGAGGGCTTGTTGAGTAGTCAAGTAACTCTCGAGTTGGGTACTCGGGGAGTGGAGTAGGGCGAAGAGGTGCTTCATGCCGAACCAGTATAAATCATCGTGTCTGGTTTGCATTTTCTTTTTATATATATATATATATATATATATATATATATATATATATATATATATATATATATATATATATATATATATATATATATATATATATATATATATATATATATATATATATATATATATATATATACTAGCCTTTAGACCCGTCCGCTAGACGGGCTAGCTTTAAGTATATATTTTTTAATGAAAATTGAATTTGTGTGTGTTGTATTAGAAGTTTAGTATATGTAGTGTTAGTTATGGCATTGTTTTTTTTAATAATGTATCATATAATAGACAAAAATAACGTAGCTTAAGATATTTTATTTATTTAAGAATATTATGAGTTAATTGAATTTGCATACGTTAACGGTATGAATAAGTTTGTTACATTAAATTTTTTCAGAATTTTAATAATACTTTATGTATTTTTGAATTTTATGAGGTAATAAATTTTTTATATGTTAATGTTATGAATAACGTTTTTACATTAATTTTTTTAAAAAATTAATATTATTGTTGTGCATTTTTATAGAATATTGTATTTAAGGGATTGTTTAACCATCCTTCCTTATATATTTTTATAGAATTTTGTGTTTATGGCATCATTGGTAATTCCTATATATATTTTTATAGAATTTTGTATTTAAGGCATCATTTGTAATTCCTATTTTATTTTTGAAGCATTTTATGAAATCATTTTTTATAGAATATTGTATTTAAGACATTGTTTCACCATCCTTCCTTATATATTCTTATAGAATTTTGTATTCAAGACATCATTTATAATTACTATATATATTTTTATAGAATCTTGTATTTAAGGCATCATTTGTAATTCCTATTTTATTTTTGAAGCATTTTATGGAATTATTTTTATTGAATTTTTATTTAAGGCATTGTTTCACCATCCTTCCGTATATATTTTTATAGAATTTTGTATCTAAGGCATCATTTGTAATTCCTATATATTTTATAGAATTTTGTATTTAAGGCATCATTTGTAATTCTTATTTTATTTTTGAAGCATTTTATGGAATCATTTTTATAGAATATTGTATTTTATGCATTGTTTCACCATCCTTCCATATATATTTTTATAGAATTTTGTATTTAAGGCATCATTTATAATTCCTATATATATTTTTATAGAATTTTGTATTTAAGTCATCATTTGTAATTCCTATTTTATTTTTGAAGCATTTTATGGAATCATTTTTATAGAATTTTATATTTAAGGCATTATTTCACCATCCATCCTTATATATTTTTATAAAATTTTGTATTTAAGACATCATTTGTAATTCATATATATATTTTTATATATTTTGAAAATAAGGCATCATTTGTAATTCCTATTTTGTTTTTGAAGTATTTTATGGAATCATTTTTATAGAATTTTGTATTTAAGGCATTGTTTCACCGTCCTTCCTTATATATTTTTATAGAATTTTGTATTTAGTGAATCATTTTTAATTCCTATATATATTTTTATAGAATTTTGTATTTAAAGCATCATTTGTAATTCCTATTTTATTTTTGAAGCATTTTATGGAATCATTTTTATAGAATTTTAAGTTTAAAGCATTGTTTCACCATCATTTCTTATATATTTTTAAAGAATTTTGTATTTAAGGCATCATTTGTAATTCCTATATATATTTTTAAAGAATTTTATATTTAAAGCATCATTTGTAATTCATATTTTATTTTTGAAGCATTTTATGGAATCATTTTTATATAATTTTGTATTTATGGCATTGTTTCACCATTATTCTATATATGTTTTTATAGAATTTTGTATTTAAGGCATCATTTGTAAATCATATATATATTTTTTATAGAATTTTGTATTTAAGGTATCATTTGTAATTCCTATTTTAGTTTTGAAGCATTTTATGGAATCATTTTTATAGAATTTTGTATTTAAGGTATTGTTTCACCATCTTTCTTTATATATGTATATAGAATTTTGTATTTATGGCATCATTTGTAATTCCTATATATATTTTTATTGAATTTTGTATTTAAGGCATCATTTGGAATTCCTATTTTCTTTTTGAAGCATTTTATGGAAACATTTTAATGAATTACATGTGTCATTTTTATAGAATTTTGTATTTAAGGAATTGTTTCACCATCCTTCCTATATAAGGGTTTTTGATTTGATTTGATTTGATTTGATCTTTACTCGCATTTATCGCTTTATATTTATATTTGAATCTCATTGTATTAACATCTTATTAACATAAATGGTGAGACTTAGTACGTGTTTACTTTGTGTTTAGACTATCTTTGTGTTGGCTATGTTTATATTTATGTTTGCAATATGTTTATGCTTGTTTGATGTGATTCTTATATTTTGTTGATCATGTTTGTTGATATAGTTTCATTTGTTAGACGAATATTATGTATAATATATATGTATAGCATGTTATAGGTGTTGATTGGTTGTTTCTTGTATATGTTTATTGATAACGCCTAAATCCAACGTGTATTCGTAAGCGTTATCTTCACTATTAATATAGGATTTGTGGTAATAAACGGACATTTATTGTTAATATTATGCGAAGTTCGGTTCTTTTGTTTTGTAGCTAGCAAGGAAGAAGAAACACGGAGACGAGAATTAGAGACCAAAGGATAAACGAGACATGAAAGTATAACTCTCGTATGTTAAATAATAAAAGGAATAAGAGTCTTGGAAAGTTTGGAAGAAAGAAAGAGGAAGGAAACAAAGAATAAGGACTAAAGAAGAAACAAGAGAAAGATGGAAAAGAAGGACGCAGCCAAGTCAGGAGGTTGCCCGCCAACCCGCCAAAAGGAGCCGCCAGCCATGTTGGAAGACGGCCGACTGCTTTTATTCCCGCCGGCTACTTCAAAAATGGGTATTTGATAATTAGCTTTAATCAAACCATTAAATTTACCACCATCAATGGGAGGCTTATCATTTCCCTCCCATAAACCTCCTAGGAAGTTTTTCCTTTTTCTCCAAGGCAAAAGTATGTATAAATTAGACCCTAGGGCCATGGTTCTAGGTGTGCTTAGTCTTGTGATAATTCTAACCCTTGAGAAAGGTTAGAAAACCAATATTACTTATCCCAAAAGATAATTAAACCCTATTAATCCTCATAGGAGGGACGGATTTCGAGTATTTGGAATTCAGTTAGTGGTTGATTTCTCAATTGGAGGCTTGGAATTGCTATAAATTCTAGTGTTAGTCATTTTGTGTTTGAAGAACCGTTTGGTAAAACTCTTGTACTTGAATTGATTTATTCATCATTTAAGTACTATTGAATGTTTAATGTGATGATGATTTGTGATGAAATGTGTTGGAGTATGATTTTTGAGTAGTGTGATATGATTGTGTGATGAACATGAATTCTAAAGGAGAGTTTGAGTTATGATCGAGAAAATATAATTAGGTTTGTATGGTTGATAAATTCTTGAAACATGTTTTGATAATGAATTAAACTTAGCTTATTGGATTTAAAGGTCTAAAGGAATTCCGGTAAACTATGTTCTAAATGATTTGTGCATGAATCAATTTGGTTTCTTGGTGTTTGACACTCACCAAGACGGGTTGGTTAGAGAAACTTGTCAAAAGATTTGTCTTGGGTAAAGGTCGCAGGGCCCTTCAAAGCAAACCTATCTCTTAATATTTTCTAGAAAATAGTTATTATAATGAATTGAAATAGATGATCATAGGTCGAAAGGGTTTGCCTAATTCAATTTGTTTAATACGACTTTGTGAAATACACCATGGAATGGAGTTCATGTACTTTAAATTTGTGATTCATAGTTGTTAAACACACACAAAATTGATCTCTCATATGGATGAAATAGAAATTACACAAGTATTACGTTTAATTATGATTTCCTTTACAACATTAGTTCTAGCAGTAATATCGGTAGTGACAACCCTATTACCTACACCATTACTATGTTTTGAATATATGCAAATCCCATGGGACGATATTGACTTACCCGACTTTGCTACAATTGAACGACTATACTTGCTCATATGCGTAGTTAAGGAATTTTTAATTCTTTTTAAAACTAGGGGTGCCAGACGCGCATCAAGTTTTTGGCGCCGCTGCCGGGGATTTGTTTATTTTTCATGTTATAATCATTACAAATTAGTGGTGGTGTAAAATTTAGTTTTTAGCAAAATAAAATTGAATAAAGAATTGAGTTTAGGAATTTGTGATTATGAATAATGTTTGAATATCAATATGTTTTTATGTTTGTTTGATGTCATTACATTGAAAATGCCATGGGATCATAACCTTCATATAAATAAATAAAAGAATAAAAAGCAATAAGCTAGTGTTTGGATCAAGCTCTTGTTTGATTAATTTATAAGTTATGTGTTTATAGTTTGCTTATTCTTATTTGTTTAATGAAAAGCTTAAAAAATATGTGTTAGAAAAAAATAGGAAATTGTGGTTAAAAAGAAATCAAAAATCAAAAAAAAAATTGTTCTAGGAAAAAGCAGCCGACCGGCTGCTCAACCAGCCGGACGGCTACTTTTTTTTGTTGTCAACCGACCACCGACTCCTTTGCCTGGCAGATCGGCTACTAGAGTCTGAGGCATCAAGGCAGCCGGCTGCTTCAAGCAGCCGGTCGGCTATTTTCCAACTATAAAAAAATAAAAAACTATTGTGTTGTTTGTTCGTTTAACTTGTTCTAAGAGTAAATTGTATGCCGATGGTTGCTTGTATTGTATATTGGTATTAATAACGCTAACGCTAACATTTGTGATTTTGTCATATTAGTTTTGTTATAGAAATGGATTCTTTAAGTGAATTTTTCGCCTACCTCAATGAGTTAGAGGGAGAGCTAAGTGATGAATTCCCATCGAGCATCACTAAAGTTGAGAAGACAAAGGAAGAGAAGGAACTATGGGAATCTTTGCCACACAAAAGTGTGCTAGTGAATGAAGATGGGTGCGAGGAAGCAATTTTTCAACTTGCACCGTACCGGTCATAAACCAAACCAATGATGAGGTTCGCCATACCAAGCAACATTGATAATCAAGGGGCATGAGACGCGGAACTAAACCTAACTTATCCAAGCAATTACATGACGGGGGAGATGCTAAGCAAGCTCAGTTTTGTGCGGATGGGGTATACCGAATATGGGAGAAGAGTAGTGCACGAAGTTAGAGTGCACATTCATGGGTACGTATTACTAATGGACTTTTATATCATATAACATGCCGATATTGGGGAACCTTCGGTGGTATTTGGTTACAAATTTTTATGGGAAACTAGATGTGTGGTTGATTTCGATCAAGACACTCTTGTGGTGATTTTTTCTATGTTAAAGGGAGAAAAAGATGATTACATAGAGTTCTTGGTAGAAGATGGACCCATTGATGAGAACGAGAGTGATATAGTGAAGATGGGAAAAGTAAAACGCAACAAGAATTTGGAGGCCAATAAGCTTACTCCGAATCAATACATGCTAACACAACCCGAAATTGAGGAAGGATCTCCTTCCACGTTTGTGCCTAACCCATCACCACTTTCATATCCTCTTTCCAATAAACAAAAAAGAGGGTAAGAATCATTCTAGAGAATATGGAAGCGGAGCTAAAAGAGCCAAAACCCATTGTGGAGGTTTTGGAAAATTACATGTGTTATAGGAGGAAATATGACGAGATAGAAATGGGGAGAGCCTATTTGGAAGGCAAAGAATTCAACGAAAGTGTCAAAGAAAGTATCATAGAACATGGTCTACCTAAAAAGATGCCAGATCCCGGTACTTTTGTTTTTCCAATAATGATCAATGGAACTACACCATTTGATGCATTGGCCGACACGGGGGCTAGTATAAGTGTAATGACATTTGTTATATATCAAAAGCTGGGATTGAGTAATCCGGTTCCATATTTTTTCAACTTGAATTTGGCGGATAATGCTCATGCTAAACCGACGGGTTTAGTGAAAAATGTGATAGTCCAAATCAGATTCCAAGCGTATATGGTGGATTTCCTAATTATGGATATTTCAGAAGACAAGGATCTTCCATTGCTCTTGGGAAGGCCCTTCTTAAGAAATTGTGGAGCCATTACTGACTTGAGATGTGGTACTCTAGCGATCAATGATGGGGTTACAATGGATGCCTACTTGCCAAGACCAAGGGTGAAGCCTTGGTACTTTGATTTTGAAAGTGAAATGGAGGACGAATGGCTTAGTTGTTTGAGCTAAGGAGAGATGAAAATGGTTATCCGATGTGTGGATCGTTGTGGGAACCTTACTTGGAATGTGACGATGCCATGGAAAGAGCCTTAGACATTGAGGATTATTTCAACCCATTTAAAAATATTTTTGGTCTTTAAAAAGATGACAGACTTTTTGGGCTCGTTACCAGTGCAACTAAAGAATTTGGATTGGGGACTGGATGGCGATGAAAAATATGCAAGGAAGGAAGGTGACAAGTTTTGGCACGTGAAATTTGAGATCACAACACCATGTGGCAATGTGTACACACGTGGCTTTAAGACGAAGAACACCAAAAGGAAGCTATCGAAAAAGTTCAAAACCGATGATATCTTGGGCATGGAGTATTTCATGGACTAAGGAAGCAAGACTCAATGAAGACCAATAAGACGAAGACAAGGTTTGTTCTTCTTAATTTTCAGTTTTTTAATAATTTTTCTAACCTTTTGGTACTTTGGTTATTTCTTTTTGAGTACTTTGGTGATTTAGACTTATTTGGTTTTAATTTAAGGTTTTGGTGATTTTTGGTCAATTTAAATTTTTAGTTTATTAATTTTTAGGGATTTATGTTGTGATGTGAAATTTTTGAAAAATATTGACAGAATGAAACCCGTTAAGAAAATCTGGGAATTATTGGAAAAAATTTTAGAAGCCCACCAGCCCACAAAGTAGCTGGCGGCTACTCACCACACACACACACACACCACCACCAACAGAAAAAAGGAGAAGAGAGAAGAAAGTAGAAAAAAAATTCTAAGGAAATTTTTAGAGAAAAAATGGCACCCAACAAGGTAATTGATTTCTAACACATCTTTTGTTTTTTATTCTTGATTCATTACATTTAAGGATGAATTAGATTGGTTTAATTTGGTATGAATCGTATTATTAGATTAGGGTATGAATATGAATTGGGGAAATTAAGCCATTGCTAATGTAAGGATCTAATTGAAGGTAGATTGTTAGAAATTTAGTAGTGATTTGATGATAAACTCAAATGGGTTTTCATCAATTGAAGTGTTTTTAATCTTTAGGATTATTAGATTGCTTAGGAAACTAAGGGATTATGAGTTGTAGGAATTTATTTTGTTGTTTTTGATGAATATGTAATTTTGATTTTCTAGAAAATGGATGATGCTCATAAGCGTTTTGATTCATTTTGAGAATTGGGTATATATTAGGATGTGTTAGTGGGGAAGAAATTGAAAAATAATAATAATAATGTTGAGACGGACCGGCTATGGGAGTAGCCGGCTGGCTCCTCATCGTCTGATGACCCATGACCACCGGCTGCTTTAAGCAGCCGGGCGGCTCCTTGCCCACTGTTAACCCGAGACCGCCGGCACCCAAAAGTAGCCAGTCTGCTACTAGACTACTGTTAAAAAAATATATTTTGATTGGTTGTTTGGCCGTGTCTTAGTTTAAATATAGCTTTTAAATGGACTGACATACTAACATTTTAGTGTTTCAAATCATTGGATTGTTGCAGAAGCAAAGGACAAATGCTCCACCAAATCTGTTGATTACGAAGTACATAATGAAGCATGGTGGAAAGAAAGAGTTGCCATATAGGGTGAGGCCCGTGGCACATGAAAACCTTAAATGGGGGAATTTGAGTTACAGTTTGAGGTTGGCAAGGTTTCAAGAAAAAATCTTTGGTAAACCTAGAGTCATTAATTGGGAATTACTTGCAGAATTTGGGTGTGATGAAGATTTAAGAGAAAAATTGAGGACGATATATACTCATGGTAACCTTCAAGGACTACTCATTCGAGAAGGCTTTGGAAATAAAAAGTGAGGTATACCCGCAATTATGTCTTGAATTCTTTTCAACTTTTTATTTCAAAAAGGAAGTTGAGGATGCGATGAAGGAGTATTGCATTTGGTTTAGGTTATGTGGAGAAGATCACTGCTTCACATTAGAAGAATTTGGGGAAGTACTAGGATTATATGATAGGGAAGATTTGACTGATCCTTTATTTGAACAACATTTATCCAAGTTAGAAATTAACATGAAAACACTAAATGCAAATGATTATTGGAATAGAATAGCTGGAGACACTGTAGGGCATAAAAGGAATGGAGTGGGTAAGGAACCAATGATGATAATGATACATAGGTTTATTGTAGGTAAAATTGAGCACCGAACATGAAGTATGGAAAGGTGCAAAATATCGGACCTATGGTTGATGTGTGAAGCAAGTGGAGAGAGAGAAGTGAATTTGGTCTGGGTTATTGCCGAGTACTTATATAAGAGAGAGCTCCCGGAATGAAGTTGGTAAGTGAAATCTGTGGAGGCCATTATGTAACTTGGATAGCTAGAAGACTACATTATTTGAGTAAAGGTGTAGTCTCTAGACTTTCAGAGCCGTCTGAATGTGAATTATAGGATTTAAACATTTTTTAGAGAAGGAGTTAGACCAAAATAGGAAGTTTCTAAGAGATCCGGAGCCATTGCAACAAAGAGCTAATGTGGAAGAGGAGCATGATACGATTGGGGTAAACTCTATTTAGGGATATTGGAATGCAAATTTGAGCGAGACAGAAAGAATGATGATAGAGAGATACTATGACCATGAGGAACAACTACATTCTTGAGCATTATGTGCCGATTTTACATCACACTGTGGATGAAGCGCACTTTAGCTACCCAACTTATGAGCCACCCAATGTTCTACCTTATACATACCCATATGTACCTTACCCTATCCTCACACACACACTACCCTACTAGGGGCGAAACTAACTTTGGAGGAGATGGAGTATCCGTTGAGGACTAGTTGTCACAGGTGCGGGCCAATATGGTGGAGGTAGTTCTATAGTTTCAAGAAACTTTGATGTTGGAGGATCATCAAGAGGAACTAATAACAAGGATAAGGACATGGATGATTGAGACACCATGGTGCGTGAAGATTTGTAAGATATTGCTCATTTCAAGAATGTTTATTTTATTTTATTTTATTTTATCTTGCAAAGGATTTAGACTTTAAGTTGTTCGAATTAGGATTTTAAGACAATGTGATCTTTTTATGTTAACATTATGTTTATGTTATTTGGTTTTGGAAGTAATATTTTTGTTAGTGCAATATTTGCAGGAACTGATTTACGAACCCTCATTGGTGGAAAATATGGACTTTTCTGTAGACTCATGATGCAACAAGACCACATGTGGATCATATATTCAAATTGACCTTATTTTTCCAATTTTCTTATACTTTGAAGTTCGTTTATTACCATTAGGGAAAATGTTAAACTTAAGTGTGAGGGGGTGGTCAAATAAGAAAATGGTCTATTTTCATCAAATATGGTTACTTTTCAAAAACATAGAAAAATCTAAAAAAAAATTAAAAATTTTAAATTTTAATAAAATATTTTAGTGGTATTTTAATCCGCGATGAGATCACAATTTTTGTGATTATTAAAAGAATAAATGATAAAAGGCAAAAATTTATTAAAAAAGTGATTGAGAGTTGTTGCTAATCATTGGTATTGGAAGTATATTTTTTATGATTACAAGTTAATCACACTTTATATTCGCATGAGTTATTTTAACAAAATAGAATCAGCTACTCTAGTTTGTATTTTTTGTAACGTATGCTCATCCAAAGTGTGAGGGGGTTGTGAAGAAGAAGCAAATAGGCAATGAGCTATAAGCTTGAATATAAATAGCCAAAGAAGCTATAAATTATGAAGATGAAGGAAGAAGAAGTGAAATGGTAGTATCGATTGGCCAATGTGTCAAGACGTGATACTTGAAGTTGAAAAAAAAGAATGAGTGGTATGTCGAGAACAGTGGAAGTGATCATTTGGTGATTAGTGTTTTTGTGTTTATTTGCTCCAAAAACAAAAATAGACATGATAAAATTGTCGGGTGCTCACGCCCCATTATACTACTTTTATAAATTGTTTTAATTGTCAAAATAGATTAGACGAGTCGAATAAAAGTTTGCGTTTATTTAGTGTTGATTTACTTTCTCGAAGGCGAGCAGAACTTAAGTGTGAGGGGATTTGATAACGCCCAAATACAACATGTATTCATAAGAGGTATCTTCACTATTAATATAGGATTTGTGGTAATAAACGGACTTTTATTGCTAATATTGTGCAAAGTTCGGTTCTTGTGTTTCGTAGCTAGCAAGGAAGAAGAAACGAGGAGATGAGAATAAAAGACAAGAATTAGAGACCAAAGGATAAACGAGACATGAAAGTATAGCTCTCGTATGTTAAATAATAAAAGGAATAAGAGTCTTGTAAAGTTTGGAAGAAAGAAAGAGGAAGGAAACAAAGAATAAGGACTAAAGAAGAAACAAGAGAAAGAGGGAAAATAAGTAGGCAGCCAAGTCAGGAGGTTGCCAGCCAACCAGCCAAAAGGAGCCGCCAGCCATGTTGGAAGACGACCGGCTACTTTTATTTCCACTAGCTACTTCAAAAATAGGTTTTTGATAACTAGCTTTAATCAAACCATTAACTTTACCACCATCAATGGGAGGCTGATCATTTCCCTCCCATAAACCTCCTAGGACGTTTTTCCCTCTTCTCCAAGGCAAAAGTATGTATAAACTGGACCCTAGGGCTACGGTTCTAGGTGTGCTTGGTCCTGTGATAATACCCTTGAGAGAGGTTAGAACACAAATATTACTTATCCCAAAAGATAATAAAACCCTATTAATCCTCATAGGAGGGACGAATTTTGAGTATTGGGAATTCGATTAGTGGTTGATTGCTCAATTAGAGGCTTGGAATTGCTATAAATTTTAGTGTTAGTCATTTTTTTGTTTGAAGAACCGTTTGGTAAAACTCTTGTACTTAAATTGATTTTATTCTTAATTAAAGTACTGTTCAATGTTTGATGTGATTATGATTTATGATGAAATGTGTTTGAGTATGACTTTTGAGTAGTGTTATATGCTTGTGTGATGAACATGAATTCTAAAGGAGAGTATGAGTTATGATCGAGAAAATATAATTAGGTTTGTATGGTTGATAAATTCTTTAAACATGTTTTGATAATCAATGAAAAATAGCTTTTTCATTGGAATTAAAGGTAGAAAGGAATTTTGGTAAACTATGTTCTAAACAATTTGTGCATGAATCAATTTGGTTTCTTGGTGTTTGACACTCACCAAGACGAGTTGGTTAAAGAAACTTGTCAAAATATTTGTCTTGGGTAAAGGTCGAAAGGGCCCATTCAAACCAAACCTATCTCTTAATATTTTCTAGCAAATGGTTAATATAATGAATTGGAATAGATGATCATAGGTCAAAAGGGTTTGTCTAATTCAATTTGTTTAATACGGACTTTATGAAATACACCATGGAATGGAGTTCATGTACATTAGATTTGTGATCCATAGTTGTTAAACACACACAAAATTGATCTCTCCTACGGATGAAATGGAATTCACACAAGTATTACGTTTAATTATGATTTCCTTTACAACATTAGTCCTAAGAAATATCGGTAGTGACAATCCTATTACCTACACCATTACCATGTTTGAGGTACACGCAAATCCCATGGAACGATCTTGACTTACCCGACTTTGCAACAACTAAATGAGTATACTTGCTCGTATGCGTAGTTAAGGAATTAATAAGTCTTTTTTATAAATTTAAAACTAGGAGTGCAAGACGGACATCATTTACACAAGTATAATGCGTTTATTGTTGTATCAATAATATATAGTTATTGTACAACTTGTTTATTGTAACACTTCATATTGTATCGCCATTGATCGGATATTTGATACGAAAGTTTTTATGTTTTAAATGGAAGCGTATTCACCCCCTTATACGGTTTCCACGTGATCCTTTATCAAGCCTATGGTAATCTATACGTTGCGTCAGGTAATGAGTGAATACTTTCCGTTTTCATTTCCGCTTGTATTACATGAACCATACGCATGAGCGATGTGACATTAAACACTTATATAAGGAGCTTGCATTTGTAATTTTCATGCATCACTAACAAAAGTATATCTATATATGTTGTAATTGTGTTTATTATTAAGTGAAATTCCCACACTATCTCAGGTAAAAAGCTCATTTGCTTGAGAACAAGCAAATCCTAAGTGCAGGGATATTTGATGAGATGTCATTTTATACACTTTTTAGTGGTCATTTCACCCTGGCATTTGTCATAGAATTCCCTAAAAATTCTTAATTCCTTTCTTTTTGTTATTTTAGTAATTTGCTCTTGGAGCATTTGGGAGGTTTTCAAGGTGTTTTCATTTATTTTTCGAGGCTTTTTGAAGAAGCATAGAAGAGTCAAAGTCAAGAAAGCAAGAATTTCTCAAGTCACAAAGAAAGCTACAAACAAGAGCTGTAAAACCCGCATGCTTTTACCATGAATAGTACCCTTAAGATCGTACGTACTAGATTAAAACTTTCTTAATATAGCATGATTACGATTACGTGTTAGGATTTTACGTATTACGTACGTGTTAGAACACGATAAGTATTTACTACGCACGATCACGTAATAATTATTTGACGATAATTAATCACGAGCATGCGATCATGAAATCATGAACGTAATTAAAACACGAACTATTATTAATTACGTAAATATATTTATTACGAGCGTAATTAAATATATTAGATCACGATATTTACGTAACGAGAACACTTAAAACGCGAACACAAATAATCACGAACGTATAACTTAACACACGAGAACACACCAATGTTTTAGACACGAAAAACATTCTGGTTACCCCTTGTGGGCCCCATTACCACGAAAATAGGAGGGGGGATGGGCTTAGCCCATCAATTTTCCCCTAAAAAGGAAAAGGGATATTTTTCACTACTCATTTTCATTCACATAAGATTTTTAGAAAAACCCTAAAACCCTCTTCCTTGTTCTTCTTTGTGCCGCCACCTTAAGAACACCACAAGAGGTGGTTTGTGATCTTGGATCTTGAAGTTTTAATGATTGATCATGTTGGTTCTTCGTCCTTTTGATCCACGAATTCGGTAAATCCTTTTTAAACCTTTCTTTTGATTTAATCTTTTTATAAATAAAGAACATGTGATGTTTTTACAAAAACCTAATAATTAAACATGGATCTAACATGATTTGGTGTTAAATAAAATCAAAAGTATGTTTTAAGGGGTGTTTGTTTTGGCCGCAGGCTGCACCGAACCCGAAGGGGGTTTCGGTTTGGCCAAACCGACCACCACCAAGACCATATGGTCTTGGTTGGTTGGTGTGGGTCCCACGGCAGCCTCAAGACACGGGGTACCCCGATTTGGTTCGGGGTACGGTGTCAATTTCATGTCCGGTTCATGCTTTTTAGTCTAGATCCGGTTCATGGTGTATGTTTAGTTTTTTTTATGTTTTATGATCTTATGTTAAAAATTAAATTAATAAATGACATGATTAATTTAATAACATGACTTAGGTTATTTTAATTATTAATAATCATGAAATTATTTAACCTAAGTATTTTATATTTTAAACTTATAATTAATTAATTATTTAAAAACCATGACTATAATTAATTAATTAACATGACTTAGGTTATATTATTAATAATAATAATACATGTTTTAACCTAAGTATTTAACTTTATTTAATTAAAAACATGTTATACTTTAATTAAATATTTTAACCTATAGTTTAGTTTAATTACATGAAATAATTATTAAACTATACATTATATCATATGACTTAGAAAATAATCATGAAAACACTTAGGCTTATATACTTAGCTTATTTAACCAGCTTATTTCTAATTATGGAAACTTTCTATTTTTAGAAACTTAGTTAAATAAGGCAGCTAATCTATTTACGGAAACCTTCTATTTTTAGAAACTTATTTATTTCAGGCAGCTAATCAATTTATGGAAACTTATTTAATTAAGGCAGTTGATCTATTTATGGAAAATTTCTATTTTTAGAAACTTATCTATTTTAAGCAGTAATTCTATTTTCGGAAACGTTCTATTTTTGGAAACTTTCTATTTTTGGAAACTTTCTATTTTTGGAAACTTTCTATTTTTGGAAACTTTCTATTTTTTGGAAACTTTCTATTTTTAATAACTTTCTATTTTTGGAAACTTTCTATTTTTGGAAACTTTCTATTTTAGGAAACCTGCTATTTTTGGAAAGTTACTTATTATTACACAGTAAGTATAATAATACATGAAATACCAGAAATACTTAATTAGATTAAACAGAATATAAGATAAACACAGTTTAAGGCTTTAAAACAGTAAAACATGGTAAGAACACATAAAATAAGCTAAGACATGACACGAAACTAGCTACGTATTTAGTAAGCAGATACTTATTCATGTATGTATTTATGTAGCACTCGTGATACGGAAGTAGGATTCCGCTCAGTTCATCTTCTTCGTTCACTGGACATAAGGTACGGATTCCCGTCCTTTCAGTATGGACATTCTTTCCTTATTAGGATTCCCCGTATGCATCCAACTATTTTCCCGTAGTATAAGTTATGTGTTTGATTGCTTATGTTTAATTAAGATTACCTATAGCCATATACATGCATGACCAGTTTCACCTAGTTATGGAGGTACCATAACCATAACATTAGAGGCACTAATGTTATGACTTCACCACGGCGGAGTGATTGCTCGTGGCGTCCCTTCAGCTTTTGGCCATTTATATTATATTTATCATGTGGGGCGTATGGGTGCATCCTAGTTACATGTTTTCAGTCAGGATTTCATGGTGAATGTGGTGTGTGCCTTGCATCCTTCACAAGGAGCTGATCCCTCCTACCCAAAAACCAGTATATTAAATTAGAGGCAGCCCCTCTAATTTGCATGATGAGGTCACCCCTCCAAGTATTCATGCACGGTGGATTTTCATGACCTATATTGGCTAATGGTAAAATATGTTAAACAGTTTTCATAAGATAAACATAAGGCTTTTCAAACTATAAAACCAGTTTTATGAACATGTTCCAGGTTTTCCAGGACTTATACATTTCCGCTGCTATTAAGTCTCTATTATGTTTTAGTCACTTATACTATGTCTATATCCGTGCACTGAGCGTTTTGCTCAGCCGTTACTTTCCTTTCCATGTCCCAAAATGGCAGGTACCCTAGGAGGGACTCGAGCATTTGGAGGACGTGCATAGGATGGAAGCTGCTAGAGACTTCTTTTCCTTTTGCCTTCATATACTTATGCTTGTTTAGTCTTTCATTCATTTCTGTTGCATTATTATGTTTTGGGCTTATGTTTGGGAACCGATGTTTGATTCCGGTTATCCCTATGGTCATGTAATGTTTTATACATTTATCCTTGTATGCTTTGATGACACGCCATAATTCCGCTTGACATTCCATTATCAAAATGGGGTGTTACAATTATGGTATCAGAGCCAAGGCTTCGACCTGTAGGCTCTAAAACTCGACCTGTGACTAGTGGGTAGTCACCAGGAGCTTCCTAAGCCAACGTCTGTTATTCTACGTATTGATGTTTTCAGCGCATTGTTGTTTTAACCATGATGTTTTCAGCACCTTGAGGTTTTAACCTTGATGTTTTCATCGATACTGTTTTGCTAATATGGATGGACAACCGTCATTCATATTTAGTTATGTGTCATTGTTTCATGCATAATGTTCCTCGTGAACTGTGGCTATGTGGACTGAAACCCAATAGTTCATAATTAGTCACATAAATTTTTTTCTGATAAGTTTTGACATATGAGTTTCATTTATTTATGTTTCATGTATCATTGTTGCAGGGATTATGACTAAGTAATGGTTGGTACAGGACTGGCCCTATTTAGTCGCATGTGCTTTTATCGAAACTTTTAATTTTGGAACCGACCCATAGGCGTCCCCTCGCCATGTCTTTTGTTTTGGGACCGACCCATAGGCGTCCCCTCGCACATATAAAAGGTTTTTATGAACTACATTACGCATTCATGCACTGTATTCATGCATAAAATTTTTCTCATGATTTAAATTGGCATAAAAAAATTTTCAAGTCCCCTCATAGGTTATTATGTTTTTATGTCAATTATGTTTTCATACGGTCATGGTTAACTTTAGTTTCATGCTGATTATGTTATACACTTCTTCGTGATAGATGGTTTCATTTTTCTTCATGATAATTCCGTCTTCATGTTGATTATTGTATTACGCCTCTTTTGTTATTTACGTTGTCCTGCAAGACATTGTTGGAGTTCATTAAATTTTGCTTTCATGATAGTCATGGTTGGTTTTCATTGATCATGCTGTCAGGCAAATCATCGTTGAATTTTGTGTAACCACACTTTAACGTTTCCGTTACAACCAGAATGATGTCTATGCTAATACTGCCAGGTTATCATGATGGTTTTCCTAACCGTTTAACCGATATACTTTCCTTAAATCATGACAAATGATCGACCCCATACCGATCATTTCATGTGCATTCCACGTGTACTCCACGTACCGTATTTCATGTGTATTACACGTACCTTAATCCATGTATATTCCACTTTCAATACTTCACGAGTATTCGCTAGTCGATTCTGAATCACCTCAGGCGTATTTTCTGTTGCTGATATTCTAATGCCGCTCATAACTTGGAGATGTTACTAAAGGTTGATGCTGCTGACGTCCGGAGATGCTACGAGATGCGGATGCTGTTCACAACCTGGAGATCCTACTAGACGAAGACAAAGGCGTCGGAGCAAAGCAATTGGACGAGAAGATGCTTCACCATCAGACGATTCCCATCAATCATTGTCCCTAATTCTTAGTTACATGTCACACGTCATTCGGCTGTCATTTTAGCCATATGAGTGCAACCGGTACCAGACGGCCACTCAGCTGAATTGTTAGCCCTAAAATGTGAGCGCCATTTACGGAATTACATTTTATTCAGATAGGCAAAACATGGAGGGACTACTATTGACATGTTGTCAAAGTAACCTCTTGTTTAGCCTATATATACCCCTCCATACTTCCATGGAGGGGTGAGGATTCTTCTTAGTTGTGTATTTCACTTTCTCTTTCTAAATACACACACTACATTCAAGCTTTACTTTCTCTCTCTAAAAATGTCTAAACATTACTTTTATCCTCCCCGACCTCCGGATCACCTCTTGTTAGCTTAAATCTTATGATTAACAATTGGTATCAATCGCCATGGGGTAGTTTTGTGATTGGTTGTTGTGTTTTTCGTATGATCCGTTTGATTTGATCCATTTTTCTTCCTCGAATTCAAGATTTTTCTTGTTTTTGATTGTGTTTCTTAATCGTATAACTTCTTTAATCTTGTTGTAGAGATTTGGTTGTTTTGGTTTGGTTAAAAACACGATCTTGTTGCCTAAAAGTTGCTAAATTTGTTGCCTAAAAGTTGCTAAAATCGTTGCCTAAAATTTGGAAAAAAAGGTCCCTTATTGCGACAGCTTAAATTTCGGAAAAGGTAAGTACGGTTTCGATCGCAATAACCCTAGGGTTTTACTTTGCGATCAGTTGTGATAGCCCCCTTATTCCGACGCTTATTGCGATCGTTATTGCGATCTGGATTGCGACGGATTTAAGGCAAATCTTGAAACGTTACTCTGCCCACATTGCGACAGCCACATTCCGATCTGGGATTTCGATAGGTACACATTGCGATCTGAACATTCCGATCTGGAATTTCGATAGGTACACATTGCGATCTGAACATTCCGATCTGAAGGATTTCGACAAGTACACATTCCGATCTAAGTATTCCGACAGGTGCACATTGCGATCTAAAGGACATTCCGATCTAAGCAACATTCCGATGGCACATTCCGATGACATGTTTAGCTAAATTTTGTTTGAGTATTTTTTAGATTTAGCCACCATCTAGACTAGTTTCAGCACGTAGTTTACACGAAGATTAAAAAAAAAAAGTTAAAATTTTTAGGTCAAATAAAATCAAATTTTTTCCATACTAGTTTTAGGACATTTCTAGCTCAATTTCAAAATTTGGTGATTACAAATTTTTTAGGTCTACCGTTTTGTCGGACTGAGGAATTTATTGTCGGGCTAAAAAAAAATCGCAATTTTCGGAATTTCAACAACCAAACAATCACAACACAACTACTTAAGATCCTCATTCAATTCATCATTTAAGAGAATATTGAGATGGATTCTACTGCCGAATACCGTGTGACGAACAACAACATAATGGTGGCAGGTAACAAGGAAAGACCACCAATGCTTGTGTCGGGTCGATATGATCAATGGCAATCCCGGTTTATACGTTACCTTGACACAAAACCTAACGGTGATGCTTTAAGGCAATGTATTTTGGAAGGACCCTATAAACTCTCAAGGATTCAAGTTCCTGCAGTACCAGCCACAGACACAAGTGACGCACAACCCGCATATGAACGTGATGAGAAGAGGACCGACCTCACCCCAGAGAACCGTGCGTGGTTTGATGCAGAAAAGGAAGCAATCTACTTAATTCTCAGTGGCATTGGAGATGAGATTTACTCTACGGTTGACGCATGTCCCACTGCTCAAGAAATGTGGACGGCCATTGAAAGATTGCAACAAGGTGAATCACTTAACAAACAAGATGTGAAAACTAAGATGTTTTGGAACTTTGGCAAGTTTACATCAAAGGATGGGGAATCAATTGATTCTTATTACTCCCGATTCTACAAGATGATGAATGATATGACCCGAAACAACTTGCAAGTTTCCACCATGCAAGTCAATGTCCAATTTCTACAGCAACTTCAACCAGAGTGGACACGGTTTGTCACCTTGGTCAAACAACAACAAAAGTTAGACGAAGTTTCATATCACAAGCTCTTTGACATCTTGAAACAATTTCAAAATGAGGCAAATGAACTTCGAGCTGAACGAGTTGCAAAGATTTCCAATCCACTTGCTTTGGTGTCTACCACTCAACATTACCCAGAATATCACTCCCGTACTTCAAAGACCTACTCTACTCAATCATCATCTCCACGATCATCCATTGTCTCCAAGTCACATGTTCCAACACGATCCTGAGGAAAAGAAGTTGCAAGAGCACCATCACCAATACCTGAGCAATCATCCGAAGAAGACAGTGATGAAGAAGTAGCTCAAAGGGATAGGGAATTCAAGCAACAAATGGCTTTCGTTATGAAGCAATATAAGAAAATCTACAAACCCACCAACAACAACCTTCGAACATCTTCAAACTCGAGGAACACCCATGCACATAGTCCTCCAAGGTATGACACACGAAGACGTGTTGAGAGTCCTCCAAAGTATGATCGACAACCTAAGTATGATAATCAGAGGGTGGCTACTGTTGTTGGAAATAGGGAAACTGTTGGTACTCAAGTTGTGCAACAAAGTGGGATTCAGTGTTTTAACTGCAGAGGTTTTGGGCATTTGGCCAAGGAATGCAGGCAGCCAAAGAGGGTTAAAGATTATGGTTATCATAAGGAAAAGATGCTGTTGTGCAAGAAAATGGAAGCTGGAATCAAGTTATCAGCCGAGGAAGGAGAAATGCTTGACGACACATATGATGAACTCTCCGACCAAGAACTCGAGGCACATTATTCATACATGGCAAAGATTCATGAGGTCCTTAACGTCACTGAAGATGACAATGGTCCTATCTTTGATACCGAGCTAATTGATAAGGTACAAGATGATGCTGAATATAATGTGTTTGGTGATACACATGAGCATAGTGATCTACCAACAACAATTACTGACACGTGTATGATGGAAACGGTTGATAGCAATACCACACCCGATTCATCAGACATGTGCAATAATGGGTTTGAGGATGATCAACATGCAAATGAGTATGATGACGAGGAGCGTGTCGCGCTTGCTAATTTAATTGCTAGTTTACAAAAAGATGTCAATGAAAATAGAAAGAATCAAAAGCAATTAAAGAAGGCAAACGCAGCGCTCACTCAAAACTTTGAAGAATGCAAAGCCGCTCTTATAAAATCTAGTGAGACTATTGATAGTTATAGGGCTGAGCTTCTTCAAAAGACCAACGAGCTTGAGGGGTACAAAAGTCGTGTCATCAACGTTAAAAAGGACGATTTTGAAAATAAATACAATGAAGCTCTTGCTTTGTTAACTAAAGAAAAACGTCAATTTAATGTTTTATTAAGTGATGAACGTCAAAAAACGTACCTTGCCACAACAAAAGTTAATGAACTTGAACAGAGGATTTCTATGAACACCACCGATTCTGCCAAAATTCTTGACGAGAAGAAACAAGAGGTTGAAACATTAAAACAAGATTTCAAAAATAGACAAACCAAAGATACTGAAAAAGTAAAGGATCTCGAAGAACAAGTCGATTTTTTGAAAAAAGTTGTTTATAATACACATGACTCTATTCAAACTGTAAGAATGATAGCACCTCGGTCGTTTTTCAAGGGTCAACCTAGCTTTGCCACCCCCAAGTACCTCGAACAAGCTCAAGCTGCGAACCCCCATTTATATCTTGACGAGACCGAATGGACCAATCATGATTGCCCTGTAGCTAACCTCGATAGTGAAGAGACGTCCCTTTGGGATGAGGAGAGTAGATCACCGGTCAATAAAGATTTTGTGAAACCATATAACTATGCTTATGAAAACAGTCTTTATGGTCTTTTCACTCCACAAAAACAGAAGTCTCGTGAGGAATTATTTTTAGAATGCAAACAAAAAAGAATTCAATGGAAAATAGCTTTTGCCACTAAGAGGAAAACTAATGTTTTTAAATATATTAATTATTTGCCTCTAGATGCTTCTAAAAGCAAAAGTAGAAAAATACTTGGTTTTCTTAAACACCACGTTAATAATGTTCAATCAATTGTTGAAAGCGATTGGGAGAAACGTCAAAAGGATAAGTGGAAAACCGAGATTCCTCACGACATAACTGTGCTTGTGAAAGAACTTTTAATACCAAATACGAAGATAATAAAAGAACATGTTCTTGAGTTTGAAAATTTAATTCAGTCTGAAATGTTTGATGATTTGAAATATGTTGAGTCTCTTGAAAAAGAAATTGATGACCTTCAAAATGACAAATTAGAATTTTCAAACGAATATGGTCTACTCTTAGAAGAATGTCTCTCCAAAGATATTTTGTGTGTTACTCTTCAATCTTGTGCTGATATCGATGAATATTCTGATGTTGCATGCAAATATCTTGATAAAATCAAAGAGTGTGAGCGTCTTGAACTTGAGCTTTCGAAACATAAAGAAAATGTTGATAAAAAGGCTTTTGAGTTACTTCAACACAAAACTGATTTCCTTCAAAAACATTGTCATTCTCTTGAACTTGCTTTGCAAAAAGACGTTGGTAGTTTTCCACATGATAATAAATTGCAAGAAAAACTTTCCCAAACGTTTCGAGAAATGAACGAACAGAATTTGGAAATTAAAGGGTTGAAAGCTCAGTTACAAGACAGGGACAGAGCGATAGCAGAGTTGCAGAAACTCATTGCTAAGATGGGTGGGAAGATTGTGGAACCTAGTGTTAAGAAACCTGTTGTAAGACAACCCAATGCTCAAAAAGTGACTAGACCCTCTGTCTAGGGAAAACCATCTGTTTTCTCTAATTCTGCATTTGCAAAACCTGCGTTTGCCCCCAAGACGGATGGGAAGGATAGGTTACCACAAAACACTCCCAAAACAAATATTCGATCACAAAGCATTAAGAACACAAATGTGGTTAAACCAGGGATGTATAGATTGACCACTAAACCCATACAAAACAAAGAAAGTCAATCACCTCAGACTTCTAGAAACACTAATAGACGTGTGTCTTTTACTACAGGAGTAGTCCCCACTGCTAGTGTTAGCCGGCCCCAGCTTAAGAGCACTCGCATGAATGAAAAGGTCTGGTAAAACAAAAGTCAAGGGAAGATGAAGGAAGTAGAAGACCACCCTAGGATTTTCAATGTTTCTAAGAATAAAACATTTGTAATCGCGTGTAATGACGATTTGAATGATTCGACTTTGAATGCTATGAAAGCTAAGTTTGTTTGTGTGAAATGTGGAAAGTGTGCTAATGCTAATCATGCTATGTGTGTTTCGAATAATGTCAAAGGCGTAGAAACTAGAACTAAGAAGCAAACTGTGATGCCTATTAGTGCTAGAAAACCCAAACGCAAAGTGAACCATTCTGGTGCAACCCCCCCTAAGAAAAGCATTACATCAGACTCCACCACTAAGAACCCTAGAAGCAAAATTAGGGAATTATATGAGTCTGCTAGCAAGCCTTGGAAATGGTGGTTTGCTAATCAATGTCCTCCAGGATATAAATGGATGCCTAAGGTTAGGACAGAAAATGTGACTACGAGCGTTAGTGTGCCTCTAAGTGACGAAACTAGGGAAACTAATGAATCGGAAATCACAACTAACATGGAATCCAATTTAGCAAATGCTCCATCGTGTTCTAATTCTTCTGCAGGTGATCGAAGTAATTCTCTTCATAATGGACTCCGGATGCACGAAGCACATGACGGGGAATCTCAAGCTTCTAATTAACTTCGTGGAGAAGTTCCTGGGTACGGTCCGATTCGGAAATGATCAATTTGCACCGATCCTAGGATATGGAGACTTGGTTCAGGGGAATATCACTATCAAAAGGGTTTACTACGTCGAAGGGCTCAATCATAATCTTTTCTCGGTTGGTCAATTCTGTGATGCGGATTTGGAGGTTGCTTTTAGAAAGAAGACATGTTTTGTTCGTGATTATGATGGGAATGACTTACTTACCGGAACACGGGGTACTGATCTCTACACTATTTCACTACAAGACTCCACATCTTCAACTCCAATCTGTTTCATGGCTAAAGCTTCAATGACTCAAGCTTGGTTATGGCATCAACGTTTATCTCATCTTAACTTCGATACCATCAACTTGCTTTCTAAGAAAGATATTGTGCGAGGCCTTCCTAACTTGAAATTCATCAAAGATCATCTTTGTTCTTCTTGTGAGCTTTGTAAAGCTAAACGGAGTAGTTTCAAGACAAAGACTACACCAAGCTCTAAAGGACGGTTAGATCTTCTTCATATAGATTTATGTGGTCCCATGCGTGTTCAAAGTATCAATGGGAAGAAATACGTTATGGTAATTGTCGATGACTACTCAAGGTACACATGGACTCACTTCTTAAGGTCCAAGGATGAAACACCCGATGTTCTCATCAGCTTCCTTAAAGTGATACAACGTGGTCTTCAAGCTCAAGTTAAAGTGGTTCGTACTGACAGAGGTACTGAATTTTTGAATTCAATACTGAGAAACTATTTTGAAGCTGAAGGAATTGAACATGAAACATCTATTGCTCGAACACCCGAACAAAACGGCGTTGTTGAAAGACGAAACCGTACTTTAGTTGAGGCTGCTCGAACATTGTTATCCGCTTCAAAACTTCCACTATACTTTTGGGCCGAAGCCGTTTCAACCGCATGCTACACACAAAACCGCTCCTTAGTTATCCCAAGACACGAAAAGACACCATATCACATAATTAATGATCGCAAACCTTCACTCAAACACCGCCACGTTTTTGGATGTACGTGTTATATTATTCGAGATGGTGAAAATCTGGACAAGATGAAAGAGAAAGGTGATGCATGCGTTTTAGTGGGATATGCAACTCAGTCTAAGGGATACAGAGTGTACAACAAGAGAACAAAATTGATAGTCGAGACTATTCATATCAGATTTGATGAATTGCAAGAAATGGCACTTGAACAAAACAGTTTAAGTCCCGATCCACAAAGACAAACGACTTCCGTTCACAACCGCACGGAACTCGGAACTCAAGACCACGGCAATGAACCGTCAAGTTCAAAGCTGGTTCCTGAACATGTTCCTAGAGCAGATATGACAGTGGACACGACACTTGAAGAGTTGGAAATGTTATATGGACCAATGTATGATGAATATTTCACGGGGGAGAAACAAGTTGCATCGAAGTCTTCCGCTGTCACTCTTGATACGAATGATGATACCGATCATCATCAACAAAAGGATACAACTTCATCTACTTCAACACGGGTTGTTGCAGATTTACCTCCTCAGAATATCACATTAACAATCGATCCTACAACATCCACAACTACTGTCATTGCTCCAGAGAACACACATCAAGCAGACGATGCATTATCTGACGATGACGATTTTCACAACCTATTCGGTACACCGGTACACGAAACTGGAGAGTCTTCTACTCGCCATGTTGATCCGTCAAATATGCATACGTTTTATCAACGACATCCTTCAACACATCATTGGACCCGAGATCATCCTTTGGTTCACGTAATTGGAAACCCTTCACAGCCTGTTCGTACAAGACGACAACTAGCAACCGATGGCGATGTTTGTATGTTCGCACTCGCCGTGAGTACAGCTGAACCAAAAAAATCAAAGAAGCCATGGCTGATCATGCTTGGATTGAATCGATGACGGATGAACTTCAACAATTTGAAAGACTTAAAGTCTGGGAACTTGTTGACAGACCATACGATGTGACTCCATTAAATCTTCGTTGGATCTGGAAAAACAAGATGGATGAAGAGAATACGATCATCAAGAACAAAGCTAGGCTAGTGGCTAAGGGGTATGGCTAGAAAGAGGGAATTGATTTTGATGAATCATTTGTACCAGTTGCTCGCATGGAAGCGGTCAGGATTTTCCTTGCTTATGCTGCACATAAGGGATTCACTGTCTATCAAATGGACGTAAAGACGGCGTTTCTTAACGGTCCTTTGAAGGAAGAAGTCTATGTCACGCAGCCGGAAGGATTCGTCAATCCTCAATATCCTGACAAGGTGTATCGTCTCCACAAGGCACTATATGGACTCAAGCAAGCTCCAAGGGCGTGGTACGACGAGCTCTCAAAATTTCTGGTATCCAAAGGTTTCTCAAAAGGTTCCATTGATCTAACTTTGTTCACTTATAAATATGGGGATGACATTTTGCTTGTGCAAATTTATGTTGATGACATTATTTTCGGGTCTACAAACCCAAAACTTTCAAAATGGTTTGAAAAAGTAATGCACAGCAAATTTGAAATGTCAATGATGGGCGAACTAAAATTCTTTCAAGGAATTCAAGTTCACCAATCCCCAAGTGGTATCTTTATAAACCAAGCTAAGTATTGTCAAGAGATAATCAAAAAGCATGGTATGACTTCATGTGACCCTGTTGGGACACCTTTATCAACCACATCGCTAGATGCTGACTTGGAGGGATTACCCATAGATCAAACGAGATATCGTTCCATGATCGGGTCCCTCATGTACTTGACAGCAAGCAGACCTGATATTTCACATGCTACGTGTTATTGTGCACGTTATCAAGCACGACCCACTGAAAAGCACCTCAAGGAGGTTAAACGGATCTTTCGGTACCTCAAGAATACCATTCATTTGGGACTCTGGTATCCGAGGGAAACCGGTTTCTTTCTAACGGCATATTCAGATTCTGATCATGCAGGGTGTCTTGATACACGTAAAAGTACTTCTGGTGGTGCACAATTTCTAGGTCAAAATAAGCTTGTGGGATGGTCTTCCAAGAAGCAGGATTGCACGTCACTTTCATCAGCTGAAGCAGAGTATGTGTCTCTATCTGCGTGTTGTGCTCAAGTTCTTTGGATGAGAACACAACTCACGGATTATGGCTTCCACTTTGATAAAGTACCTATGTACTGTGACTCAAAGTCTGCCATAGCCATCTCCTGCAACCCAGTACAGCATTCCCGCACGAAGCACATCGATGTCAGATACCACTTCATAAAGGAACAAGTTGAAAGAGGTATCGTTGAATTATACTTTGTTGGAACGGATTACCAATTAGCCGACTTGTTTACGAAAGCTCTGTCGAAAGATAGGTTTGAGTACCTCGTTAGGCAAATTGGTATGAGATGTTTGACTCCAGCAGACCTGGAGATTCTGGCAAAGGTGCCTGCTTGATTTATCTATCAAACATCAACTTGTAAATATCTTTGAAAAAGCAAAATACAAAAATATAAAACACATAAAAACAAAACACAAAATTAAAAAATCTTTCAAAATCCAAAAATATTCTTCTCGACATGTCTTTCAGTATCGATAATATGGACGTGCCTAGAAATGTCGCTCAATAACGACACGGGTGTGTACATAAAGCTCGAATGAAAGTTGTAAATATTTTTCAAAACATGTCATTTCTTCTTTTAATAAAGGAACTTGTCTATTTTGGACAAATATTTCCAAACAACGGGTAGAGAAATCTATCACGGGTTGAGCTTGTCACAAAACATCCAACGTTTTGAGCTCAACACAATGGCTTGTAATTACTTTCAGATTGCAACCCGAAACTATATTCACGGGGGAGTGTAAGATTTCGTGCTCTTACCCTTAGCAAAAGAAGTTAAATCTTCTTACACTTGAGTGGATTCGTCAAGACATTCAAAGTCTATGAACTCAAGTTTATGCTTTAGAAAAACCTCTTCGACAAAAAGAATTGATTTTTCAAAAAGCGTTGAACACAATTTTTTCAAGAAATTTTCAATGATATTCAAAATCTTTCAAAAATTGTGTGTTCAACAACTCCCATCCTCAAAAAGCGAAATGTGGATCATATCCTCATAATGACAATTCAATTGGATCAATTTTTTAGGGGGAGCATTTCAACTTCATGCATAGATTGACACATCTTTCTCCCAAAGATTTTCAAGACTATTTTTCAGAATATATTTTAATCAAATTTGGTATCTCTAATATCAAAAGATTTTATATATTAGAGATAGGGGGAGAAAATGTGATTAAAATGTGATCTAATATAAGACTCAAGCACTTTAACTCTAACTCTTACCTACATGTGCGAAACATTTTCGATTATCGATGCACATGTGAAGGGGGAGCATTTCTGAAACGACAAAACTAGCAAGGTGTTAAATGTTTTTTCAAACACTTTGTTAGAATTTAAAGTGGTTTTCATGGTTACGATCAAATACCCACAACATCTTTAATTCACGACGTTATTGGTGTCAAAAGGGTGGTTAGGTTTAAGTCCTATGATTCAACCAGAACCGGAGGGATCTTCCCAGGGACAATCCAATAGATTATTAGAAGTCCTTAGGAAAGATGGAGTAGAATGTGAACGTAGCTGAATGCCGACTAAGTACTGATGCTAGCACTGGAACAATCACAACAAGGTGCTAGTAATGATGTCTTGGTAAGCATTGAAGGGGTTGAAGAATGAAAAAGAAATGTAAGGATAAAGGGTCTAAAGAAAGAAGCCCTCCATACAACTTAGGCAGAAACCGGGTCAACTCATCATGAAGACAAACTCATCATGGACCCAGTGATGTGAAGCACAACCCTTTCCTAGCTACTCAGGCTTCTCTCAAAAGAAGTTTGTTTTATTGTCACGGAGATCAACACGACTTCTATTGACTTTCTCACTCCGAGATAGTTGATATTGAATAGGTGGCATCTGCTCCAGCCTCCAACCACTAAAAGTGCACAAATCGAGTCTAGAGCCAAGAGATCAATCAAATCTCGTTAGGACACACAGATGAAGATCAAGAGAGTCCTACGCTATATCCTTGTGATATTGCTAGAACACTCAGAGTGATACTACTTAGTATTCACAATGATGAGTGGAAATCCTTCCAGTGTTAACATCAAACAGCACTGCGGTAGGTCATATGCAAGATTCTTTATGAATTAAACATGTGCAAAACTGAAAAGCAACAGTGGTTTGATTCTTAATTGATTCAAACTCGTTTCAGGTTTCTACGCAATATTTTTATGGTCTTGCCATAACATTCAGAGTGATATTTATTAATATTCACAGTGACGAATGGAAATCCTTCTAGCGTCAACATCAAACAGCGCTACGGTAGGTAACTTGCGAGATTCTTATGAATCAAGCTTGTGTCAACTGGAAAGCAACAATGGTAAGATTCTTAATGAATCAAACTTGTTCCAGGAATTTGAATTGACGACTTTAATCAAGCGGATATTTATCCAATTGATTCACTCTTTATGTTCGCAGTCTTGCTTTGAGACGGTCGAGTAAAGAGAACGGCTAGTACAGCCGCGAAACCCTGTCAAGGAGATTCTTAATTGAATCTACCTGATCACAGGTACGATATTTAATATCGTATAACGGTCTTCACCGACCGGAGGTAAAACGCTACCGATTTAGGACGAATGTCAAAGCCATTCAGTCCGTGTCTATGTTTTTTCTCGAGAAGGTGGCGTCACGGTGTACACAGCAAAGTCAATGATTCGGAAACCACATACTCATGCCTAAAGACATATTCAACAATTAATAGTGTGAGCATGTGGATGAAGACACAAGATCGCAAGATGGCAAAGACAAGTCAAGGATGATTTGAAGATCTCAAGCTTAAAGACAAAGTCGAAAGACAACGACAAAGGCTCAAAGATCACAGCATGAAGGAACAAGGCTACGATTACATGTTCAAGACTCATTTATGGCGAGATTAGTAATCTCTACAAAATTCCTAATTGACCAAGGTTTATGACCTCTCATTGGGGGAGATTGTTAGCCTCAAAATATTGAGCCAAACAAGAATGCTCGGTCATATGCTTAGTATGTATCGTATTTTAGAACGTTGTAATAGGTAGTATATTAGTCGTGTTATTGCGGGCTTAACTTTAAGCTAAGGTTCATTAATAAGTAACCAAAGCCCAAAAGAAAATCTCGGCCCAAACCATATAGTCCATAAAGAAGCCCGCATGTGGGTGGACTATATATACCCTTCCTAGCATGTTAGGAAGGGTGTTGGTTCATTTGTATTCTCACTTCTCAATCTAACATTCCACAAGTTCCAACCATTTTTCTCTCTACTTTCTCTCACTACTTTCTCTCTCTAGAATTCTTCTCATATCTTTCTTTCTTTCTTTAATTCGTGTATTAACATCACATATATTAGGGACAACATGAATAGTTACATGAATCACGATCATGAGAATGACCATCATGGAACTGACAGACAGGACGATAGTAACCACTACTATGACAACAACTATCCTAGAAATCGCAACCGAAACTCTGGCCACGGGCGTGGTCAGAAATACAAGGATTAGTAGTCCAACCGATCCGCCAATTCTGGCATAATAACCTTATATTGTGATACGTTCAAAATTTTTCATGTACTACGTTTCTTTATGTCTCGCGCATCGTTTCTAATTACCTGTTAAGTCAGATTGTCTTGCATAGTAACGTTTCAGTTACCCTTGCACGTTAACTCTTATTTTCCTCGATCGAATTTAGGGGATCTACCTTCCGTAGATAACTAAGAATTTCTTCGGATTCCAAGTCAAGGTCAGGAGGACCATGATTTATCTTTAGTGTCAAGATCTTCTGAGGGAACCGTTCCAAGAGGGAAGCCACTTGGAAACGGACAAGTTCATCCGGACTTCTTATCCGTTTTCTCTTATCAATTAGATATGTCCTTTCAGCCACGTCACGTTCCATGTCCTTTTAAGACATGTCACGTTCCGCGTTCTTTCTGCTAGGTCAACTGCATGTTAATTTATCTTACATACCCTCTCAGTTTGATTCGGGTATGTTTCTCGTTCAGTTACGTTATCTATAATTCGGGGACGAATTACTCTTTTTAGGGGGGAAGAGTTGTAAAACCCGCATGCTTTTACCATGAATAGTACCCTTAAGATCGTACGTACTAGATTAAAACTTTCTTAATATAGCATGATTACGATTACGTGTTAGGATTTTACGTATTACGTACGTGTTAGAACACGATAAGTATTTACTACGCACGATCACGTAATAATTATTTGACGATAATTAATCACGAGCATGCGATCATGAAATCATGAACGTAATTAAAACACGAACTATTATTAATTACGTAAATATATTTATTACGAGCGTAATTAAATATATTAGATCACGATATTTACGTAACGAGAACACTTAAAACGCGAACACAAATAATCACGAACGTATAACTTAACACACGAGAACACACCAATGTTTTAGACACGAAAAACATTCTGGTTACCCCTTGTGGGCCCCATTACCACGAAAGTAGGAGGGGGGATGGGCTTAGCCCATCAATTTTTCACTAAAAAGGAAAAGGGATATTTTTCACTACTCATTTTCATTCACAGAAGATTTTTAGAAAAACCCTAAAACCCTCTTCCTTGTTCTTCTTTGTGCCGCCACCTTAAGAACACCACAAGAGGTGGTTTTTGATCTTGGATCTTGAAGTTTTAATGATTGATCATGTTGGTTTTTCGTCCTTTTGATCCACGAATTCGGTAAATCCTTTTTAAACCTTTTCTTTTGATTTAATCTTTTTATAAATCAAGAACATGTGATGTTTTTACAAAAACCTAATAATTAAACATGGATCTAACATGATTTGGTGTTAAATAAAATCAAAAGTATGTTTTAAGGGGTGTTTGTTTTGGCCGCAGGCTGCACCAAACCTGAAGGGGGTTACGGTTTGGCCAAACCGACCACCACCAAGACCATATGGTCTTGGTAGGTTGGTGTGGGTCCCACGGCAGCCTCAAGACACGGGGTACCCCGATTTGGTTCGGGGTACGGTGTCGATTTCATGTCCGGTTCATGCTTTTTAGTCTAGATCCGGTTCATGGTGTATGTTTAGTTTTTTTTTATGTTTTATGATCTTATGTTAAAAATTAAATTAATAAATGACATGATTAATTTAATAACATGACTTAGGTTATTTTAATTATTAATAATCATGAAATTATTTAACCTAAGTATTTTATATTTTAAACTTATAATTAATTAATTATTTAAAAACCATGACTATAATTAATTAATTAACATGACTTAGGTTATATTATTAATAATAATAATACATGTTTTAACCTAAGTATTTAACTTTATTTAATTAAAAACATGTTATACTTTAATTAAATATTTTAACCTATAGTTTAATTTAATTACATGAAATAATTATTAAACTATACATTATATCATATGACTTAGAAAATAATCATGAAAACACTTAGGCTTATATACTTAGCTTATTTAACCAGCTTATTTCTAATTATGGAAACTTTCTATTTTTAGAAACTTAGTTAAATAAGGCAGCTAATCTATTTACGGAAATCTTCTATTTTTAGAAACTTATTTATTTCAGGCAGCTAATCTATTTATGGAAACTTATTTAATTAAGGCAATTGATCTATTTATGGAAACTTTCTATTTTTAGAAACATCTATTTTAAGCAGTAATTCTATTTCGGAAACTTTCTATTTTTGGAAACTTTCTATTTTTGGAAACTTTCTATTTTTGGAAACTTTCTATTTTTGGAAACTTTCTATTTTTTGGAAACTTTCTATTTTTAATAACTTTCTATTTTTGGAAACTTTCTATTTTTGGAAACTTTCTATTTTAGGAAACCTGCTATTTTTGGAAAGTTACTTATTATTACACAGTAAGTATAATAATACATGAAATACCAGAAATACTTAATTAGATTAAACAGAATATAAGATAAACACAGTTTAAGGCTTTAAAACAGTAAAACATGGTAAAAACACATAAAATAAGCTAAAACATGACACGAAACTAGCTACGTATTTAGTAAGCAGATACTTATTCATGTATGTATTTATGTAGCACTCGTGATACGGAAGTAGGATTCCGCTCAGTTCATCTTCTTCGTTCACTGGACATAAGGTACGGATTCCCGTCCTTTCAGTATGGATATTCTTTCCTTATTAGGATTCCCCGTATGCAGCCAACTATTTTCCCGTAGTATAAGTGATGTGTTTGATTGCTTATGTTTAATTAAGATTACCTATAGCCATATACATGCATGACCAGTTTCACCTAGTTATGGAGGTACCATAACCATAACATTAGAGACATTAATGTTATGACTTCACCACGGCGGAGTGATTGCTCGTGACGTCCCTTCAGCTTTTGGCCATTTATATTATATTTATCATGTGGGGCGTATGGGTGCATCCTAGTTACATGTTTTCAGTCAGGATTTCATGGTGAATGTGGTGTGTGCCTTGCATCCTTCACAAGGAGCTGATCCCTCCTACCCAAAAACCAGTATATTAAATTAGAGGCAGCCCCTCTAATTTACATGATGAGGTCACCCCTCCAAGTATTCATGCACGGTGGATTTTCATGACCTATATTGGCTAATGGTAAAATATGTTAAATAGTTTTCATAAGATAAACATAAGGCTTTTCAAACTATAAAACCAGTTTTATGAACATGTTCCAGGTTTTCCAGGACTTATACATTTCCGCTGCTATTAAGTCTCTATTATGTTTTAGTCACTTATACTATGTCTATATCCGTGCACTGAGCGTTTTGCTCAGCCGTTACTTTCCTTTCCATGTCCCAAAACGGCAGGTACCCTAGGAGGGACTCGAGCATTTGGAGGACGTGCATAGGATGGAAGCTGCTAGACACTTCTTTTCCTTTTGCCTTCATATACTTATGCTTGTTTAGTCTTTCATTCATTTATGTTGCATTATTATGTTTTGGGCTTATGTTTGGGAACCGATGTTTGATTCCGGTTATCCCTATGGTCATGTAATGTTTTATACATTTATCCTTGTATGCTTTGATGACACGCCATAATTCCGCTTGACATTCCATTATCAAAATGGGGTGTTACAAGAGCTATAGATATCGTCACACTTTGTATCCGACATCGTCGCATCGATCCTCCAAACAACGTCACCCATTCAATATGAGGATGTCACAACTTATCGACAGTAGAAGCCCATGGAAGATTCACAGGCCCGACGACGTCACACTTATAACCCGATGACATCGCATCCCAAACTCTATATATTGACCCCTTGTACACATAAATTCGTGGAGAGTTTTAGGGTTAGTTGGAGCAACCATCTTCAGCCTATTTTAAGGTTTAAAAACCCTAAGAAACTCCATTCTTTCACCCATATCAATTGAAGATCAATGTTTTACTTATTTTCATGTCTATGTGTTTGATGATTATATCTTTTATTTTTTCTTCTCTTGCTATGCTAGGCTAGATTTATTATTGTTTATCTATGATTGCATGAAAGTTGTGATGTGATCTTCTTGTATTTGTTGCTTCTGATTGATTGTGTGCACGTTAGGTTCAAGAAAATCAGACTAGATCTTCATATCTTAACCGCTTATATGTCTTAGGAAACGTGAGTGACTAGATGATGCCTCACCACGTAGATTCATATTCTTTGCTCGCTAACTCCATTGATTGCGTCATCAATTGCATGAGACTCTTGTATGTTGTTATGGCGGATACATTTAGGTGTTTGTTGCATGTGTTAATGAGTAGATCTAGGGTTTGATTGTGATTATATATTTATGAGTTTGTCACATAGACGATATGTCAAGTGGGTAAAATCTAGCAAACATCATCATACCACTATGCTAGGTTTTATTTGTTTCGTATGTGACTTGTAATCAATACAAACGAAAGCATTTATGTATTTAATCAACAAGGTGTGACGGGTACCAAACACATTAAGAGAATAGTGTAGTGAGTAGCGCATGATTACGTAAGCGCATTTTATTTACTTGGTAAAATTATACAATATTAGATTAGGTTTAGTTAGAATGTTAGTCAACCCCCTCCCCCTCTTAAACCCGAACAATTTACTTGCTTTCATATATAAAAATACAGAAAGAATATCCTTCCCACTTATAAACCTTTTGTACGTTTGACATTGATCTTCCAAACTATTCCCTGAGAGAATGATAGCAACCTCGAGTCCTTGCCTATACTATATCTACAAGACCGGGTACACTGCCCGAGGGGGTTGTAAAACTCCTTGAGAGCTCACGAAAGGGTTTCACCTCCCACGTAAATGAGCATCCCAAACCTCATCATGCACCCTCTAACATGGGCCTCCCATAAATGTTCAAGTCATCCATCTGGTCAAACAAGTCTTGCTCGAGACCTGGAAAAATTAATGGTGGATCCCCATTATCAATGTTCATACTATTACTCCACCTAACGCAATGAGGGTTTAAAATACCATCATCTGTATCCACAGATACCCAGTTCTTGTGCCAAAACGATAAACCTTTCATAGTAACAATAGAAGAAAAAAAATTACAACGAGAAGACTTTTTGACGGAGTACCATTACCCATGTTTTCGCAACATAAAGTGCTAAAAACATGCAAATTTAGAGGTACGCTCAGTGATGTAGTTTTTTATACACGTTTTAGGAAAAATGAGTAACTACGGTAAGTATTAAATTATACGTCTTAGGAAAAACGCAAAATCGACTAGTCGAGTTCATTCTCGAGGAGGTATGGTGTTTAGCCAACAAATATAGACGTTATTTAATTCGAGTTATTACGTTTTTGGAAAGAAGGAAAAGAAAAAGGAGACGAGTTACGCTAAAAACGGTCGAAAACACTTAAACGTACGAACGTAAAAACGCGACCAAACAAAAAACTTTACCTAAAAAATAAATAAAATAACTAAAAAGTCCTAAAAATCCAATTAAAAAGAAAATGTAAACTAAATTTGAAAATGTTTAAATTAATTTATATTAATTTTTAAAGTTTAATAAAAAACTTAAAAAATAAAATAACTAAGAAAAAGACAAAACCTAAATTTTTTTATTTGTAAACCTAAAGTATATAATTCTAAACTTAAAAATATTTTTTTGAAATATTTTATCAACTGTTTACTATTTTTTATTGACTTTACAAAATTCAAAACAAAATTAATCCTAAAAAATAATATACTAAATGAAAAAATGTGAAATGTGAACAGAAAAATCTTAAACTAATATAGAAACCTAAGAAAATGATAAAACTGAAAATTGATTGACCAATTAGCCAGAAAGTGACAATTAAGCCACAACTTATTTATTTAAGATAAAATAGAAAACGAGTTAAGTAATATTTGTGTTGGAAGGGTGACAAGATAAACCACTTGGATCACTGGTAAGCCTCTTTGTCCCCCAGCGAGGGGTCGGGGGTTCGACCCCAGGCCAAACATGGTTTTTGCATTTTATTATTTTTTATTTTATATTTTCTTTAGGATCCTTTGATGCACAGTGACTGAATCTCGATACCCAAACACAAACACAAAGTTAACTAAACACGAATCAAGCACAATTTAGAACAAATTCAAGAAATGAGGAATCTACTGCTTAATTAACTCATAAACTAAATGAACAAACAATTTTTTTATTTACTTTGATACACAGTTACATAAACATAAACCACAAGCACTAGAACACAAACATAAAACACAATCTAAACCCACAAATCAAGCTAAATTTTAAGCTATTTTGCACACAGTCGAGTATAGAAACAAGCAGGGCTCAACTTTTTTCTTACTTATGGTTATGTTGTGTAACACCCCATTTTGATAAATGTAATATCATAGGATAATTATGACGTGTCATCAAAGCATGCAGTATAAATGTCTTAAATATAATAAATGACCATAAAAGGGAAATACCGGAATCAAACATCGGTAGTCCAACATAAGCTCACACACATGAAATATAAGTACTGAAAGGAAATGACTAAACAATGTCCAAAAGAAATAATGTATGGAAATGCATAAGGTAAAGAAGACTGGATAGCTTCCCTCTAGATGCACATACTCTCAAGGTCCTAAGTGCGTCCCTGAGTACCTGCCATTTGGGAACATGGAAAGGAAACGGCTGAGCAAAACGCCAAGTGAACGGATATAGGGTTAAAGCCGTAAATTACCAACGAACTTTACTTTTTTTCTCAATATTACAAGTATAGAACATAAAATACTTATGTACCCATTAAAACTTGTTGGTACCGGCTATTATTAGTAACGTGAAAATATTATTTTCCACGTTATTTTTTTTGCCCACGTGGCGTTGACTTTTATTAACTTTTACACATCATGTCATCTTCCTCAAAAATTATAAATTGAAAAACTGGACTAATCGAACCTATACATCAACCCATCTTCATAAACACATCTTCAGACCTGTTTATAGGTATTTCTCGTAAAAGACTTCACCTTTATCTTGGTTTTGTAGCTGAGAGTTTGGGATTGCCACACGTACCACCATATTATCAAGACAAAGAGACGAGCAATGTTGTGGCATTTAAAAAGTCGTAAACTAAACTTGCTTCATTAAACCATCTTCATAAACACAAATAATCCCATCTTTTTTCAATATTTAATATTCAAACACAAAGGCCAATTAATTGAACTGATGTTCAGACACAAAGAGCAATATTCAATATTCAATCTTCAAACACTAATCATACCTGCTACATCAACAGAAAACTAAATCCCACCTTCATAATCATTAATCGAACTGATGTGGGGTCGTCTCTGAGACATTGATGGAAATAGAAGAAGGGTCCGACCCCAATCAATTGATTAGAAAGTGATATGAATGAGGTATTGGATTAGATGGATAAGGTATTGAATCTATACTGATGTTCAACTAATGTTCAAACACAAAGACCAATATTCAAAATTGAATATTCAAACACTAATCAAACCTGCTACATCAACCCATCTTCATAAATAACCGGATCAAACCTGCTCCCATCTTCCTATTCCGTTTTCAATATTCAAACACAATCAATCCCATCTTCATCAACCAAAAACTAAATCCCACTAATTCTAAACTTTAAATTATCATCAAGAAGTAGTTAAGTGTTGATGTTTTTGTAACAATGACGAAGATGAAGATCATCCTTGTTCCGGTGATGATGTTCCTGGTGTTGATCGTCCTTTCTATTTCTCTCTTCGAAGAGGAAGTTGGTTTCATGGAGTGGTACAATACTACTTTAATTCTTCGAAGAACAATGAAACACGGATTATAGATCTGGAATTCATGATGAATATGGAATTCGTGATGAGATCCCAAATTAATACCCATTTTATTTCTTCGAAGAACACTTTCTGCATTTAATCTAGTTGGTGTTTTTATTTTTGATGTTTATTATTGTTGAAATCATAGAAAGCATGATTTTTGTATGTTTATATAAAAAAGGAAGAAGAAAAAGTTAATGTGGAGGTGTGACTGGACTTTCAAAACACAGATGGAAATTATATAATTTAATACTTAAATGATTTGTTGAGAAAAATGACATGTAGGTTAATTTTACTTGATAACAGGTTATACTAAGTCATTTTTAAAAAAGTTTGTAATTTTAGAACAAATTGTAAAATTTATATGGTTATAATAGTATTATATGTTCTACATTAGTATTATCGAGAAAAAAAGTAAAGTTCGTTGGTAATTTATGGCTTTAATCCACGGATATATAGCATAGTATGAATGATATAAGCATAATAAAGACTAATAGTAGCAGAAATGTATAAGTCCTAGAAAACCTGGTACATGTTTATAAAATTGGTTTTATAGTTTGAAAAGCTTATGATTAACTTATGAAAAACTGTATTTTAAATTTAGCCAAGAGCCCATATAGGCCATGAGGTATCAATGTGCATGAATACTTAGAGGTGTGACCTTATCATGCAATTAGAGGGGTTGCCTCTAATTATACTGGTCTGGGGTAGGAGGGATCAACTCCTTGTAAAGGAGGCAAGGCACACACCACATTCACCATGAAAATCCTGAAAAACATGTAACTAGGATGCACCCATACGCCCCACATGATAATATAAATAAATGGCTATAACTAAAAAGGGACGCTACGAGCAATCACTCTGTCGTAGGGAAGTCATAACACTGGTGCCTACAGTGTTATGGTTATTGTACCTCCATAACTAGATGAACTGGCATGCATGTATATAGCTCAGGCATTTAAAATAAAACATAAGCATTCAAAACATATAAAATAACTGGGAAAACAGATGGCTGCAAACGGGGAATCCTAATAAAGGAAAGAATGTCCATACTGAAGGACGGAAATATCCGTACCTTATGTCCAGTAGTGAAGCTATAATGGAAGTTAAACGATATACTCCGACTTCGCGGATACTACAAAAATAAGGGACGTGTATGAGTTGTCTGATTACTGAGTGTGTTACTAGTTCTATGTGTCCTTAGCTTATTTTATATGTTCTTGTCATGTTTTACTATTTTAGATGTTATCTTGTATTTATTCATGTTTTACATGTATTCTGATTATGTATTTCATGTATTCTTATATTGCTATACTTGTAGTGTCATAATAAGTAACTTTCTAAAAATAGCAGGTTTTCATAAATAGAAAGTTTCCAAAAATAGAAAGTTTCTAAAAATAGTATGTTTCTAAAAAATAGAAAGTTTCCAAAAATAGTAAGTTTCCTGAATTAGAAAGTTTCCATAAATAGAAATAAGCTGGATTAATAAGTCTAAAAATATAAGCTAGTGCTATATAATCGTAAGTTATAAGTCATGAAAACTTATTAGTAAAGTCTCGTAAATTTAATACTTAGGCTTAAGTGATTATTAATTAATAATGAAAATGCATGGTTCATTAATTAATAAATTGTCATGGTTAAATTAATAAACTTTACCTTATACAATTTAATTAAATTAAGCATGGTTTTAATTTAATTAAGTCTAAATAAATACTTAGGTTAATGACATGATTTATTAATAAAATAAATATAACCTAAGTTAAAAGTTAATTTAGTTATACATGAATTTAAATTAATTAATTTAAATAATTAAACATAATAGTTTTTAGTAATCCCAGGTCCCGAACATGAGACAAAACCAAGCACCAAAACACCACCCACACAGTCGCGGCTGGTGGTGCAGGTCGGCGGCTGTGGCCTTGGCCAGCCGTCGATTGCCGCTGCTGAGGTCACGGTTCACACCGGCCTCAGCCGGTTCCTACTGCCGAACCAAAGTGGCCACCGGCATATGCCGGTTCCCACTGCTTGATCGGGATACCCCCTGTGGGGGTCTCGGTTTGATGCTGACCGAATAAGAACCACACCAAGCCCCATGAGGAGTCTCGGTTGGTGGTCGAAAAGTGACACCGAGAGCCTTGTGCTCTCGGTTTGGTGCGCCAAACCAAAACAAACACCCACAAACACCCTTTTCTTGATTAACCTGTTATCAATAACATGTTTTTAATTATGTTTTTAATTATGTTTTTAAAGGATTCAAACACATATGTCCATAATTAAAAATAAAAGATTGAAAAGATTAAGGTTTTGATTATACTGATAGCGTGGATGAAAAGGGAATAAAATCACGTACACGTACACGTAACAACTCAAAATCAAAACGCAAAAATCGTCCTTGTGTGTTGTGGCTGCCGCGACTCCAAAGGAAAAGAAGGCTAGGGTTTGTTTTTATTTTTCTAAAAATTGTATAATGAATTCCCTGGAGATTTTTATTTACTAGTTGGTTTCATAATGGGTCGGGCCATGAGGCCCTTCCCTTTCTCTTGTCTTGCCGCGACCCAACACAAGTCCAACACAAATACATATGTTTTTTGTGTTAAGTATATTACTCGTAAATGTTCGTTTTCATTGTTCGTGAATTTAAATTTTATATATAATATTTAATCATGCATTAATAATATACGTAGTTCTTGTAATTTAATGTTCGTGACACGTGTCGTATGTTATTAATGGAAAGTTTTAAATTATTCGTGTTTTTATGTAGTGTACTGTTCATGGTATTTTATGCGGGTTTTACAACTCTTCCCCTCTAAAAAATATAATTTGTCTCCGAATTATATATAACATAAACTGAAAGGAAACATACCCGAATCAAAACTAGAAAAGAGGGTAAGAAGTCCAGATAGACTCCTCCGTCTCCCAAGTGGCTTCCCACTCAGGATGGTCCCTCCAAAGGATATTGACGAATGGAATCGTCTTCTTCCTCATGACTCACTCTTGACGATCAAGAACTCGTTCGGTTTCCTTGATATAAGAATGATCCTCAAGAATCTGCTCGAGTGGATACTGAACCATATGTAGGGGATGATAGTTGTACCCTCTGAGTAAGGACACATGGAAATACATTATGGACGTGAGATAGTTGCGGAGGTAACGCCAAATGATACGATACCTCACCGACACGTTCGAGGATATCAAACGGTCTGATGAATCGAGGACTGAGTTTTCCCTTGATTCCAAAACGCTTAACTCCCTGATACAAGAGATTTTGCTAGGGTTCAGAATTCTCGGAATCCTCTCGAATTGATCTCAGTTAAAAGTGGAATGATTTGTTCTTGGTGACAAAAAGTGGATTTGGTTTTCTATTCTACTAAACAGGTAAGTAAATAAAATGGAAATGAAGTAAACTTAAAACAATCAACAATTAATAATCTGAAAAATAATCTGAAAAATAACTCTTACTGAAGAAGACCCTATGCGGAAAGTATGACCATTCGGAATAAAATATTGCTCTATTCGGAAAGTTTACACCATGCGGAAAATCCACTCTATTCGGAAAACACTTCTATTCGGAATAAATTGTCTTATGCGGAAAATTAAGGTCATTCGGAAAAATCAGGGCTATGCGGAAAATATGGACTATTCGGAAAAACCTCTATGCGGAAAAATCGAGGCTATGCGGAAAATTAAGGTCATTCGGAAAAATGACCATGCGGAAAAATACTTCTGTTCGGAAAGTGAACCCTATTCGGAATACAAGGGCTATTCGGAAAAATGAACTTCTATGCGGAAAATAGAGCTATTCGGAATATCTGGGATATTCCGAATAAAGAGGAAATAAAACCTCTACTCGGAATAATTGAAATATTCCGAGTAAAGCAAACTTGAAATGGCTATGCGGAATATTGAAATATTCCGAGTAACAGAAATGAACACACCCCTATTCGGAATATTGAAAGATTCCGAATAAGGGGAACACAATAATGGGCTATTCGGAATTTTCTGGGCAGATGAAGAACAGTAACAGCAGCAAGTAAACAGGGGACACGGTTTTTAATCCAAAATGACTTAAGTACTCAAAAAGGTTTTACCAAATTAAACACAAATCATTAACATACCATAAAAAACAAATCCCACCAATAAAAACATTAATTCAACAACTTTTTGAAATCAAACTTGAATCAAATAAGAAACTTAAGAAACTTGCAATAAAAATGATGAAGAACAAGATGAATAGAAAGATGGAATGGATTGATTAATGAAAAAGTAACAAGGTTAATGATTAAAGATTACAAGATGAAAAGAAAAAGATGAAAATCACCAAGCTCCCTAATGGAGTTGGTGATGGGACGAACTACAAAGCCTGGAAAAAAGGGAAAATGAAAAACTAACTCCTAATGTGTGTGAAGAAAAATCTATTTATAGTCCTAATGGTTGGTTGGTGAGTGGGCTTTCTCCCTTTCTTCTTGTCTTCTCGTCTTTTCAGAAAAGTTGACGTTTTCGATTCTGATTCGGGATTTGTTGTCGATTAAATCCAACTCGTCTTTTAATTCCTTCGTTAAATAGACTTGAGTTTCTTTGACTTATGAAAATCTTCCGTCTTTGGTCCTTTTCTTCGATAAATCTTCGAATAGGCCCAGTGACTTCAAATCTTTTGCACCTCTTGGACAATAGACTTCGTCTTGAGTCTTTTTCCTTGGTAAATCCCGTGCAATCCCATGTTTTCTTTAATATTTATCCGGTTGGCTCTGAAAACACAATAAACACAAAAACCACGCATAATTCCAAACAAATGATATTAAATACGTGTTTTGGTCTTGTTTTAGCCCGAATTAAGTGGTAAAAGGATGGGTGTTTACACACCTATCAAATCCCCGGCAGCGGCGCCATTTGATACACGTATTTTGCTAGGGTTCAGAATTCTCGGAATCCTCTCGAATTGATCTCAGTTAAAAGTGGAATGATTTGTTCTTGGTGACAAAAAGTGGATTTGGTTTTCTATTCTAGGTAAGTAAATAAAATGGTAATGAAGTAAACTTAAAACAATTAATAATCTGAAAAATAATCTGAAAAATAACTCTTACTGAAGAATGCCCTATGCTGAAAATAACCCTTATGCGGAATGTTGCTCTATGCGGAATAAGTTGTATGATTCGGAAAAAGCTCTATGCGGAAAATAATCCCTACTCGGAATATATGACCATGCGGAAAAATCTTGTCTATGCGGAAAAAGAAGCTATTCGGAATAAATTGTCATGCGGAAAATAATACCTATTCGGAATAAATTGTCATGCGGAAAATAATACCTATTCGGAAAATGTTCCGAATAAGGAAACGAAATTTTGCTATGCGGAATGTTGGAAAGTTCCGAATAAGGGAACAAAGAAATGGCTATGCGGAATATTGAAATATTCCGAGTAACAGAAATGAAAATACCCTATTCGGAATAATGAAATATTCCGAATGATGGAAAATAAATTTTGGCAATTCGGAAAATAAGGCCCTATTCGGAATATGTAGAATATTCCGAATAAAGAAGAAATGAAACCTCCACTCGGAATAATTGAAATATTCCGAGTAAGGCAAACTAGAACAAGTCTATTCGGAATAAAAGCCTTGTTCGGAAAATCTGGAACGAAGAACAGATACAGCAGAAAGTAAGCAGGGTACCCGAAATTAACTCAAAATCAACTCCAATACTTAAAAAGGTTTTACCAAACTAACCAATAATCATTAACATACCATAAGAAATTAATCCCACCAATAAAAACATTAATTCAACAACTTTTTAAGATCAAACTAGAATCAAAGAAGAAACTTAGAAACTTGCAATAAAAATGATGAAGAACAAGATGAATAGAAAGATGGAATGGATTGATTAATGAAAGAGTAACAAGGTTAATGATCAATGATTACAAGATGAAAAGAAAAAAGATGAAAATCACCAAACTCCCTAATGGAGTTTGTGATGAGACGAACTACAAAGCCTGGGAAAAAGGAAAATGAAAACTAACTAACTCCCTAATGTGTGAAGGGAGTTTCTATTTATACTCCTAGTGGTTGGTTGGTGAGTGGGCTTTCTCCTCTTCTTCTTGTCTTCTCGTCTTTTCAGAAAAGTTGACGTTTTCGATTCTGATTCGGGATTTGTTGTCGATTAAATCCAACTCGTCTTTTAATTTCTTCGTTAAATAGACTTGAGTTTCTTCGACTTATGAAAATCTTCCGTCTTTAGTCCCTTTCTTCGATAAATCTTCGAATAGGCCTAGTGACTTCAAATCTTTTGCACGTCTTGGACAATAGACTTTATCTTGAGTCTTTTTCCTTGATAAAACCCGTGTAATCCCATGTTTTCTTTAATATTCATCCGGTTAGCTCTGAAATCACAATAAACACAAAAACCACGCATAATTCCAAACAAATGATATTAAATACGTGTCTTGGTCTCGTTTTAGCCAGAATTAAGTGGTAAAAGGATGGGTGTTTACACACCTATCACTCCCCGTGCTGGTGATACCTTGAGAAAGACATGATCACCCACGTTGAAGTATAAATATCTACGGTGCTTGTCGACATAGCTCTCTTGACGTGCACGAGCTTCCTGCAGCTTCGCCTTGGCGACGAAAATCTTCTCATTGGTCACCTCTATCATCTTCGGACCCTCACGAATTCACTCACTAACCTGATCCCAGCAGATTGGGGCGCGACACTTCCTGCCATACAACTTCTCAAACTGTGCACACTTGATACTGCGTGCCAACTGTTGTTATATGCGAACTCTACTAAGCAGATATATTCGTCCCAACTTCCTGTCCATTCTAAAGCACAAGCTCGCAGCATGTCCTTTGGTGTCTGAATGGTACGCTCCGACTGTCCGTCTGTCTAAGGATGAAAAGTCGTGCTAAGCTTAAGTCTGGTGCCCCAATCTTTCTTCAGACTCTTCTAGAACCAAGATGTAAAACGAGGATCTCTGTCAGATATGATACTAGATGGAGTACCACGTAGTCTCATGATCTCCTTCTGATAGATATCCGCCAATTTGCTAACTGAATCATCCTTGCGGATTGGTAGGAAATGTGCAAATTTGGTCAGTCGATCAACAATAACCCAAATGGCATCGTGTTTCCTCTTGGTCTGCGGATGTCCGGTGACAAAGTAAATGGAGATCTTGTCCCACTTCCACTCTGGAATGTCTAATGGTTGTAGTAAACCACTAGATCGTTGATGCTCAATCTTAACCTGCTAGTAGGTAAGACATTTGGAGACAAAGGTAGCAACATCCTGTTTCATATCACTCCACCAGAAATGTTGCTTGATGTCGTGGTACAACTTGGTGGAACCAGGATGAATAGAGAATGAGGATCTGTGAGATTTAGTCAGCAAAGCCTCCCTGAGTGTAGGATCATCAAGAACACATAGTCTAGTGCCCTGCCATAAGATACCGTCATCATCTACCCGAAACTCCGTCTACTGGTCGATTTTCTGAATAATCGCCCAAATTTCACCATCATCTTTCTAAGCTTCCTTGATCCTAGAGAGTAAGTCAGGATCAAATCTAAGATTAGCCCAGTAGCCATGTTGTCCACGCACCAGAAACTCGATGTCCAGTCATTCTAAGTCACGTATGATTTCCTCTTCTATCTTAATGCCGTTAATCATGCCCGACTTCCTGCTGAGCGCATCTGCCACTACATTCGCCTTGCCAAGATGATACTGAAGATTGATGTCAAGAAGCTCTAACCACCTTCTTTGCCTCATGTTTAGTTCTCGCTGGGTGAAGATATATTTAAGGCTCTTGTGATCTGTGAAGATATCACATGATTCGCCATACAAGTAATGCCTCCAAATATTCAGTGCAAACACAACTGATGCAAGCTCCAAGTCATGGATAGGATAGTTCTCCTCATAAGGCTTAAGTTGTCGTGATGCGTAAGCAATCACTTTCCCATGTTGCATTAGCAGCCAAGACCCTTTCCTGAAGCATCACTATAGATTTGAAATCCAACTGTGCCAGATGGGAGAGTAAGAATAGGTGTAGATACCAACTTATGCTTTAGTTCTTCAAAGCTCTTCTCTCGTTCATCACTCCAGACAAATTTCTCCCCTTTTCGCATCAGCTTAGTCAAGGTCAAGGCCAAACGTGAAAAATTCTCCACGAACCCGCGGTAGTAACCAGCTAAGGCTAGAAAACTACGAACCTCAGTCGTCGACGTTAGTCTTGGCCATTTTGTGATAGCCTCAACCTTTGCAAAATCCATGGTTATTCCCCATGCGGATACGATGTGGTCCAGAAATGCCACTTTGCTCAACCAGAATTCACACTTGGAAAACTTGGCATACAGTTGCTTCTGGCGAAGTATCCGTAGCACTGTACGAAGATGCTCTTCGTGTTCCTCCTTGGATTTAGAGAAAATCAGAATATCATCAATGAAGACGATAACAAACTTGTCCAGAAACCCATGAAAGACACGGTTCATCAGATCCATGAAGACTGCTGGAGCATTGGTAAGTCCGAAAGGCATGACTATAAATTTGTAGTGACCATAGCGTGTACGAAAAGCAGTCTTGGAGATATCCTGCTCTTTCACCTGTAGCTGATGGTAGCCAGACCTAAGATGAATCTTAGAGAAATGTTTGGCGCCTTGCAGTTGGTCAAACAGATCATCTATACGTCGCAAAGGATATCGGTTTCTGATTGTGATCTTATTAAGCTCATGGTAATCAATGAATAGACGCATACTGCCATCCTTCTTCTTCACGAACAACACCGGTGTACCCCATAGAGATACACTAGGGGGATGAAACCTCGCTCCAAAAGTTCCTGTAGTTGCTCTTTTAACTCCTTGAGCTCAATAGGAGCCATGCGATAAGGAGCCTTGGAGATTGGTTCAACTCCTAGGATGAGCTCAATACCAAACTCTACTTCACGAGCAGGTGGTATGCCCAGAAGCTCTTCAGGAAAACATCGGTAAATTCTGACAAAATAAGCTGATCCTGAATGGATGGAGATTCAACCTCAATTTCATGAACAACAACTAAGAAACCCTCACAGCCATGTGACAGTAAGGCACGTGCCTATAAGGCTGATATGATTTGTACAGACTTTCCTGGTATGAAACAATTGTGAATGTACTCTGGTGCGTTGACAACACCGAAAATAACTCGACATGAATGGCAATCTATGGTGGCGTAGTGTTTGGATAGCCAGTCCATGCCTAATATCATGTCAAACTCGGACATGTCTAGCGGAAGTGCGTCAACTTCACGAATTTTGTCGTCAAACTGTAGGGGAAGATCTCTGTACCCATGTGTGATGCATACAGAGTCTCTCAGGGGTGTGGATATGTTTAAGACATTATCAAGTGGCATAGGGGATATCCTAACACGATTAGCATAAGCAGTGGATATGACTGAATGAGTCGCACCCGTGTCAAACAAAATGCAAGCAGCTTGACCATACACAAACAACATTCCAGTGATGGTACCTGACGACTTGTTTTCTTGGTCCCTCGTGGTGGTATACACACGTCCAGTAGTCGGAGGTGGCTTCGAATCAGCATGCCCTGAAGCACCCTTAATCTCATACTTCTTGCAATCTTTCATCGGGTGGCCTGGTTGACCACATCTGAAGCAGGTACCGCTAGCACGGACGCACAACCCTGGGTGTCTGCGACTGCAAGTGGTGCAAATAGGGTGAGTGTACCCTCCAACATGTGCTCTAGCTGGTTGGGAGCCTGTTTCAGAAAGTATGCGTGAGACATGATTATTCGGGTACAAACATGAATACACGGAAAGCTTAGATTGTAATACCAGATGAAGCTGCACGGTTGGATTGTGAACCTCTGCGGTCCTGATCCCGTCCGTTGCCAGTGTTCCTGGTAATAGATGTTGAAGTGTCAAAATTTATGAATCATAAAGCAACATAACATATAATTAATAGTTTTTAAGGACCTGCTGTTGCTGGAGTTATTGGCGTTGTTACGGTAGTTGTAACTACCGCCACGCCTATTAGATACAGAATGGTCCCGAGTCTGCCGTTTCCCTTAGGTTGGTATTGCTTAGTGGCCAGTTGGGACCGGTCCCTAGTCTATGGCCTGAAAGATGCAATTGTATAGAGAATGATATAAAATGGAAGGTACTGAATTGAATGAAATAATTAACATTTGATGACTGAGATATACCTCTTCTCATATCTGTCTACTTCACCAAACTTGTCTCTCTCCTACAGCATCTCTAGCTTGCGAGCTGCATCTGCCACATGCGTCACAGTAGTAAATGTAGCACACACCAAGTTGTTGGTGACATAAGTACGAAGAGCCTAGCGAAAGTGATATGCCTGCTCTTCCGTTGTCCCGGATGCTGTGCCAAGGAAACCAACAAGTCTAAGGAATCTCTACATAAATTCCGTACTATTCTCCCCAACTCTCTGTCGAATGTCATGATACTCCCTCTTGAGTCGATCCTACTTAGCTTTCGGAAAGAACTGATCCAGAACCAACTCCTTAAATTGCGCCCAAGTCAAGCCAACAACCCAGTCGTCACCTCCATTCGATTGCTTGAGTGCTTTCCACCACGCCAGCACGTCTCCCTCAAATTTATAACAAGCAAGCCTCGCCTTAAAGACAGGATCACACCCCATGGCGTCGAAAATCTTCTCAACGTGTGGAATCTAGTTCTCAGCCTCAGATGGACTGTCAGTCTGCTCAAAATATTTGGGTCGCTGCTTATTGAACCTTTCCAGCCATGTGATAAGAGTAGCTGGTGGAGGAAGAGGACGATTGTTATGATTCTGGTGTTGATTGTGGTTGACTTGCACCTCAGCACGGATCTCATTTCTGAGTTGGGGAAGAAAAGCTCGTAGAGCAGCTTTGATAGCTGCCAGCATATCTTGCTCACGTGTGTTAACCATCTAATAGTATTAAAACAAAACAAAATGAAATGATTAATCTGTTTAGAACATATGATAAACGTAAGAAAATGATGCATGAAACAGTTTATAAAGGCATAGCCAACGAAAATGACATGAGTTTGGGTGAAAGCCTATGGGTCGGTTCACCAAAACAAAATTGACATGACGAGAGTGAACGCCTATGGGTCGGTTCACTAAAACAAAATTGACACTACGATGGTGAACGCCTATGGGTCGGTTCACCAAAACAAAATAATTCGAATAGAAGCACATGCGACTAAATATGGCCAGTCCTGTACCAACCATTACTTAGTCAAAGTACCTGCAACAATGATACATGTAACAAATGCATGAAAACAAACTGTCAGTTTTAGGAAGACACTGGTGACTACCCACTAGTCACGGGTGAAGTTTTAGAGCCTACAAGTCGAAACCTTGGCTCCGATACCATAATTGTAACACCCTATTTTGATAAATGGAATATCACAGGATAATTATGGCGTGTCATCAAAGCATACAAGGTAAATGTCTTAAAAACATTAAATGACCATAAAGGGGAAATAGCGAAATCAAACATCGATAGTCCAACATAAGCTCACACACATGAAATATAGTACTGAAAGGAAAGGACTAAACAATGTCCAAAAGAAATAATGTATGAAAATGCATAAGGTAAAGAAGACTGGATAGCTTTCGTCCAGATGCACATACTCTCAAGGTCCTAAGTGCGTCCCTGAGAACCTGTCGTTTATGAACGTAGAAAGGAAACGGCTAAGCAAAACGCCCAGTGAACGGATATATAGCGTAGTATGAATGATATAAGCATAATAAAGACTAATAGCAGCGGAAATGTATAAGTCCTGGAAAACCTGGTACATGTTTATAAAACTGGTTTTATAGTTTGAAAAGCTTATGATTAACTTATGAAAAACTGTATTTTAAATTTAGCCAAGAGCCCATATAGGTCATGAAGTATCAACGTGCATGAATACTTAGAGGGGTGACCTCATCATGAAATTAGAGGGGTTGCCTCTAATTATACTGGTCTGGGTAGGAGGGATCAACTCCTTGTGAAGGATGCAAGGCACACACCACATTCACCATGAAAATCCTAAAAAACATGTAACTAGGATGCACCCATAGGCCCCAGATGATAATATAAATAAATGGCTAAAACTGAAAAGGGACGCCACGAGCAATCACTCCGTCGTGAGGAAGTCATAACACTAGTGCCTCCAGTGTTATGGTTATGGTACCTCCATAACTAGATGAACTGGCATGCATGTATATAGCTCAGGCATTTAAAATAAAACATAAGCATTTAAAACATATAAAATAACTAAGGAAAACGGATGGCTGCAAACGGAGAATCTTAATAAAGGAAAGAATGTCGATATTGAAGGACAAAATATCCGTACCTTATGTCCAGTAGTGAAGCTAGAATGGAAGCTGAACGATCTACTCCGACTTCGTAGATAATACATAAATAAGGGACGTGTATCAGTTGTTTGATTACTGAGTGTGTTACTGATTCTGTGTGTTCTTAGCTTAATTTATATGTTCTTGTCATGTTTTACTGTTTTAGATGTTATCTTGTATTTATTCATGTTTTACATGTATTCTGATTATGTATTTCATGTATTCTTGTATTGCTATACTTGTAGTGTCATAATAAGTAACTTTCTATAAATAGCAGGTTTCAAAAAAAATAAAGTTTCCAAAAATAGAAAGTTTCCAAAAATAGTAAGTTTCTAAAAATAGAAAGTTTCCAAAAATAGTAAGTTTCTTGAATTAGAAAGTTTTCATAAATAGAAATAAGCTAGATTAATAAGTCTAAAAATATAAGCTAGTGCTTATTAATCGTAAGTTATAAGTCATGAAAACTTATTAGTAAAGTCTATTAAATTTATACTTAGGCTTAAGTGATTATTAATTAATAATGAAAATGCATGGTCTATTAATTAATAAAATGTCATGGTTAAATTAATAAACTTTACCTTATACAATTTAATTAAATTAACCATAGATTTAATTTAATTAACTCTAAATAAATACTTAGGTTAATGACATGATTTATTAATAAAATAAATATAACCTAAGTTAAAAGTTAATTTAATTATACATGAATTAAATTAATTAATTTAACTAATTAAACATATTAATTTTTAGTAATCCCGAGCCCCGAACCCGAGACAAAACCAACCACAAAATAACACCCACACAGCCGCGGCTGGTGGTGTTGGCCAGCGGTTGTGGCCTTGGCCAGCCGTCGGTTGCCGTTGTTGAGGTCACGGTTCACACCGGCCTCAACCGGTTCCCACTACTGAACCAAAGTGGCCACCGGTATATTTCGGTTCCCACTGCTTGTCTGAGATACCTCCCTGTGGGGGTCTCAGTTTGATGCTAACCGAATTAGAACCACACCGAGCCCCATGAGGGGTCTCGGCTGGTGGTCGAAAAGTGACACCGAGAGCCTTGTGCTCTCGGTTTGGTTCGCCGAACCAAAACAAACACCCTCTTCTTGATTAACCCATTATCAATAACATGTTTTTAATTATGTTTTTAAAGGATTCAAACACATGTGTTCATAATTAAAAATAAAAGAATGAAAAGATTAAAGTTTTGATTATACCGATAGCGTGGATGAAAAGGGAATCGAATCACGTACACGTACACGTAATAACTCAAAATCAAAACACAAAAATCGTCCTTTTGTGTTGTGGCTGCCACGGCTACAAAGGAAAAGAAGGCTAGGGTTTGTTTTTATTTTTCCAAAAAATTCATAATGAATTCCCTAGAGATTATTATTTACTTGTTGGTTTCATAATGGGTCGGGCCATGAGGCCCTTCCCCTTCTCTTGTCTTGTCGCGACCCAACACACGTCCAACACAAATACATATGTTTTTCGTGTTAAGTAATATTACTCTTAAATGTTCATTTTCAATGTTCGTGAATTTAAATATTATACATAATATTTAGTAATGCCTTAATAATATACGTTGTTATTGTAATTTAATGTTCGTGACACGTGTCGTATGTTATTAATGGAAAGTTTTAAATTATTCGGGTTTTTATGTAGTGTACTGTTCATGGTATTTTATGCGGGTTTTGCATGTTGTGTGCTGTTAGGATTCAATGGGATCACAAGGTACCCCACAAGGTTTGTGCTTGTGGGAGTCACGAATAAACAGTAAACACACAAACACAACACAAATTTAACACAAGAAGCAAACAATTAAAACACTTAAAGTACAAAAGGAGACAGTAGTTTAAAAGAATAAACATGCAAGACCCTCTTTTTTACTTTTTGCTGTTTCTAAGCTTGTGGTTAAATGAATTGGTATGTTTTAGTTTTCTTGGTGCACACAAACAACAAGCTTGGCACCAAATCACAAACACACTCCAAGGAATTCGCCACAGACCACTGATTTACGCCACTAGTTTAGGCTAAGGACTTGCTGTTCACCCCTTTTTATATCTTGGTTTAGCTATTTTTGGACAATGGGGCACTTTCTTTGTTTCTATATTGGTTTCAATAAGGTTTGCTGTTTGTATTAGAACATAGTGAACGGATAAAAGCACAAATCACACTCAATTATCAAACAAAATTAACTAGCAAACAAGTCCTAAGAAGAATAAAAACACTTGGTTCACTTTTGGTTTCTATATGGTATGCTGTGTGGACAAAAGGGCACAAAAACACTCAAAAGCACTAATACAAATATAAAACTCCACAAGTCACACCACGAATCACTGAGATAATATCAACAAAAAATTGAAAGCGCCATTTTTATTTTTTCTTTGGTTCTCTTTGGTGTTCTAGTGTTTGATGTGAGTAAACACAGCCTAGAATGGTTGTGTTTCTTTGCTTACGAGGTGACCACATACCATACACATGATAACAACACAACACAATCTCAATACAAGCACCAGAAACTAAGTAATACACTCGACGGGGCACAACTCAAGTTAATTCACAGTGGGTATACTTTTTAAAAATATATTGGCCACTAAGGAACCAAAACAGCAAAAAAGGGGTAGTGGTGAGCTAGACCAGCTTTTTGGTGAGTTGCCTTTGCACAATTAACTATTTCAGGTTACAAAGACACAAACCAAGCTACCTATGGACCTAAATGCGCCTAAATTCTCACAGATGAACAAAACTTGGACTCCAAATTCAAAAAGTCTAATTTTAACTCAACAAACTGGAGATTTGGGTGTTTTGACGGATTGACAAAGTTATGCATACAAACTTGAAGCAAACTATGCAACCCTTACTCAGCATTCAACATCACTCAAATTCATGAACAAAACAAAGATTCAATTAATTATGACAAATTCCTGCAATAAGGGGAAGATTTGTGTCAAACTTATAAAATGCACTTTGATGAATTTAGACAACCTATATAAGCTACAATAAGCTTCTTTCTGGCAGATTAAACATCCTAGGACCTAACTTAGCTCTAATTACTAACAAATGGCAAGAACTCAGTCTCTAAATCCTATGCAAACTAACCATCAGTCACTCTAAAACATAAACTTTTAAGCAACCAACAAAACAAAAATTTTGCTAATAATAAAACAATCTTTTGTCAAAATCCAACTAACCTAAACCTATTCAAGATGTGTAGAGCTAAACAACGCTTTGGTAGACAAATCCTACCCAAGATCATTGTTGTCCCAAACACCCCCTATTAGGCAGAAAGTAGATTTATAGCCGAGATCTTTGTTAAATACCAACACCACAAGCAAGATTAACACGAATAATGATCAAACACCATTCAAATAACATAAGACAATCACAAAATACACATTTCAACTACAAGAACAGTAGAATCACTTAATCATGAAATTTTTCGATAAAACTTAAAGAGAATGTGTACCTCTAAGGCATACATCCATGCCTTGATGGTTTGAGCTTATATGCTAGCGTAAAAGCACAAGCTTCCCGAACCTGCTAAGAACAACAAACGTGAAATAGTAACAATAATAATAACTAACTGATTTTTCTATATTTTCCTTTCTTGAAGCTTTTCTTTCATAAACTAGAAACACACCTTGAGATATCACAACCTTTTGATATGATGACACTCAAACAACTACTTGCTAACAGATAAACAGGTTTTAGGATCAAAACTCAACAAAATACCAACTTTTCTTTACTTTGAAAAAGGAATTAGATTTGATAAAGTTTGAACACACAAAACCAAATTTGGATAAATGGAACTCAGCTTCTTCCTACACAATAGCAGCTTTCATAATCATAAAAGGAATTACAATTCTATTAAAGAAAATACCAAACTTTATATCATGAAAAGGGATTACATGTGAAATATGATAAAAACTTGAACAAAATTAAACTAAGGATCCTATGCGCCTTATATACTGGCTACAAGGTTTCTAGAATCAAATAGAAAATCTAACCTTAGTGTATGAATACCCTTGATCGAAATTTATCTTTAGCAGCTTGTTTGATGTCATGTGATGCCAGCTAGTTGAGAATTAATCTAGGGCGTTGAATAAATCCTTGGGGACCAAGTATGATGCCCGAGTCGTTGGATTTTCTATACAAGATTGTCTTCACCCTAAAGTGGAGCAGGGGAATGATGGGAATGCCACGTGGAAAGGGAGGGGACCAATTTGTGGGCCGGGTTTTGGTTAATATATCATGAATCATTGATCTGGATGGTTTCAAGTCCCCATTTATAGTAACTAACAAAATTGGACATTAGGGTTTATGGTGTACAGTGGGTGTGTTTGATCTGGTTTTGGTGGAAAGAATTTTGTTAACCGCTACTTAATATGATATTTAATCAGGTTTAAAATTAATTAAATATGATATATCCAGTTAGTGGGTACTGATGTGGTTTAATGGGTTTGGGTATTTTATATGGGTGGGTTTTGGTGACGTGGAGGGGACTGACTGGTGAGGTGTGGGTTGATGGGTTTGGGTAATGGGTAGATGGTTATGTTGTTGGGTTTGTTAGTTAAATAGGTTTTGATCTTGCCAACATAAGTCCCTCCCTTAACGGCAGTTTGCATTATAGTCTTGCATTCATGGTCCTTGTGTCTTCTCACATTTAATCCTTGTTGCCATTACACCAATAGCCCTTATATCAAATAGGGGGATCTATTGTGTAACTTCTTTAAACATGAGGGCTGATTTTGACAAATCATCAAACTTTAGGGACTCCTTTGCATATTTGAATATCTTTAGGGGTATAAAGTGACCATCTTCAATAGTTAAGGGACCAAACTTGACAATCTTCATTTCTTCAAGGGTCTTTTTGGAAATTTTAACACTTGAGTCCGGTTCATTGTGCGGCTTCGTTTCTCGTGTTCGTTTTTGATTGATTCTTGTGATATTTTTGTCTTTTCAACGATATACATACCTAAAACACACATGTAACAAATACAAGTATATTTTCTGGTATTTTTATGATATATTTAGCATTTAAAGCCCGTTTAAGACGATGAGAACATGTATAATTGCGGTCTCATCACTCAGCCTAAAACAAACTAAGATAAAAGGCATTCAACATTTGATAACCAAATGGATGCATGTGAGGAAAGGCGGAGGTATACAAACGAAGGATTCAAAGACAAAAGGATGCAAAAAAATCCTAATGTTACAAACTTGTTGTTCTATAAGTAAAACGCGGTCACAATCGTTATGGTGTTTAATTCACCCTCTCAACGACCGTATGTATACGGTGAAATTTACTCATGATCATTTGTGAAGTTAGTGTATAATACTTCATATATTTAACTTAATTAGGATTATCCTGAACAAGGGCATGATCTCCTCGAGACATCATGAAAAGAAAGGTGGTGAAATTGAGTATAATGCAGTTCGTTTTTTCTCAGTTCTTGCTAATAGAAAGTCCAACCAATATCGGGTTTTTAATTGTTCTTGGTTGTTAAGCTTGCTTGGTTAATCTATTGCTAATTCAACAAATGCTTGCAAAACGGAAAAATATTACCTACGTATATGTAAAACAAATTGCAAATACCACGTTTTTATTCAAGTAAAAATTTAAAATGCAAAATTTGAAACTAAAGGGACTGAAATTGTAAATTCTATGAACAATAAATGCTTGAAATGTAAAGTCTAACAATTATAGGGACTAAAAGTGCAAAACAGTAAACTATAAGGATCAAAAATGCAAAAACTATAACAAACTAACCAAAAGTGTAACAAACTAACAAAATACTAACTGATTTTAACAACTTTCCAAACTCCAGGGACTAAACAAATGCAAACCCTAAAAACATGGAAATTAGGCCAAGTTTAAACACTGACAGAACTTCAGGGACCAAAGTGCAATTTTGGAAAGTTTTTAACTAAAAACGGGACAAGCTTCAAAATAAGCTCGTTTGAGCTTATTACTCAACCAAACTTGATGAAACAACTTGCAAAACTCTTGAAATCTCAATTAAGCTACGTGTGTTCAAGGAAATTTGCTAAAAATCAGAAATAAGCAAATGAGTGCTTATCAATAAGCACAAAATAAGATCTAGCCAAATCTAATCAGTCACAACTTGATTTTATGATTAAAACTGATTAAGCAACTGATTTTAAGAATGGGAAATCAAACCAGAACATTTTTCATCCAGAAATAAGCTCTAAATCTGAATTAAGCTAAAAAGAGCTTATGTTGACCAAGCGTTGACCAGCTTTTTTCAAAAAGCTAATTTTCTCAAAAATCAAGTAACTCAACTACCTAAATGGATTTGTGAAGAAAAAGTGCTAAGTTTATGAAGAGGAAAATGAGATACAGATTTTCAGTTGTCAAGTTACAGAAACTTGAGTTAAGTCCACTTATCTGATTTTTGCTTATTCCTAAGTGCTTAATGAAAACTGTATAAAATCCTCTTGGAATCTAAAACTCTATGATATAAGCTACAAATGGAAACAAATTTGATCCAAATTCATCCAGTTTTGGGTGAGTTCTAGCTAATTGAAAATGGTAAGTTCCTGAATGACTCAAATGCATAAGGCTAACCCAAACTTTTTAGATGCCATTTGCCTGTTTGACCTTGTAATTGACTTGTAAAAGACTTAAAACAACTTGTTTTCACTTAAGGACTGTACATGAACTTTAAAAATCCAAATCTCAATGCTTGAAAACTATTTTTGAGCTATTCCCAAACACTCCTTTAATCTGATGTTTAAAATTTTTACAAAGACTTATTAAGATCTAATCAACTCTGAATCAAAAGTTATAACAAAATAGACTTGGTGATCACAATGAAAGACTTTAAAACTAAAAGCAATCAATCATCAAAGCTAAGACTCCAATTAAGCTATAAGGCTAAAAAGTACTTGACAAATGCAGTAAACTACAAATTATTCAAATCAGTACACAAGTAAGCAGTAATCAAATTACAAACACACTAAATTCAATCAAACAGCAACTACTAACAACTTTATCATGCAGCCATCAGATTATACTAGGAAAAGAAAGCATGCAGTTTACTTGTTGAGAGGAACAAAAATGAGAACTATTAGAACCTATTGTAGTTATCCTTTGAGAAGAAGAGGAGCGCTGAGCTCTCTTACCCTAGTGATAACCACCACCTTATCACTAGGAATCAATCAAACAACAAGAATCAGCAAACTAATCAACTAGAATCATCATTCTGCTTGAACTTCTTCAAAAACTATGGAAATGACTGAATTCTGATCAAACAGCAATCTAACTCCTTCAATGTTAGTTATGATCCATCAATGATCATAACAAACACTTATCAGCAACACTAGTATCCAAATGCAGCAAGTAATGAACTGGAATGATAAGAACAGTTTTGGCGGGAAAGAGTAAATTTGAATTTCATTAATGGAAAACGGTTACAAAGTTGTTACAAAGGTAGTAACTAACTAACTAACTCAAGAGTTTGTCAGACTCTTGAGTAGCTAGGGTAAGATTGAGGGAAAAGGGAAAGGAAAAGTAGAACTAGGTGTTTTTACAAAATTAAGCTACACACTGAAAATGAAGTACAATCCAGCTATTTATAGACATGAAGGAAGAGTTTGTTGGGGTTGGTGACGTGTCAGAACCAATCCCAGCTTGCCACGTGGAGAATTCTGCATTTTGCACTTTGAAGGTATGAACAAGGATTTGGGTTTTCTTGATTGGATGGATGAAATGTTAATTGAGTTGCACCATTATGTTCGTCTCTTCAAATTGATCAACTTTGGTGTTTAAATCTTTCCATGAAATGGCTTCTATCTCAAACGCGATTCTGGGAAAATTTCTCCTTCTTGAAGATGCCACGTGTCAAATTCTGATTGGTTAAAAATCAGTCACACGGATTGCACTGTTTGGATTTAGTAATAAATGTGAGGCGGCTGAGTGGATATTAAATGTGATGAAATGGCAATCCGTGTGCTTCCTTTTCTTTCTTCTCATTGGTTGAACTCCTTGACACATGGATCAAACTTAAGTAACTTTCCAATCTTGGCAGAATTAGCCCCTTAACTTGGCAGAATGTAAATTTGAGCTTGTAGCTTTATTCCTTTGACATATTTGGTCCTTTAACTTCCATCCTTGAACAAAATGGTCCTTTGACTGAGTTGACTTTAGAGTTGACCAAGTTTGACTTGAATCTTGACTTTTTACAATATTTTCACTTTTAGTCCTTCAACTTTCATAACTTGTCAAGATAGGTCCTTATACTTCAAAGTCTTGTCACTTTTGATCCTCTTTTGTCTTTTTCATCCATTTGAGCTTGATTTTTCCTTGTTTGCTTGAAAATGTATCTTTTTACCTACACAAGTGCACACAAACACAAACATACCACATAACACTGTTTTTGCCAAATAAATTGGTATTTTGCTTCATGTTTTAGGGTTATTTGTTATTAAAAGGATATGAGTTTAAGCTCATATCAAATTCCCCTACACTTGAACATTGCCATGTCCTCATGCAATATCATATTTTAAGTCTCAAAATTTTACATTTCCCTCATAATTAATCCACCTTGGCCAAATGAGATGCATCTACACTACTCTAAACTAAATGATGCATGATTTTGACTTTTAATAATGCAATGAATCAAAATACAATTCTATCTATATCTTTTTGATTTTTCTTGAAATGGTTTTGATGGAAATAACTCATAAAGAATTCAATGGCTTAGATTAGGGCTTGGGTACCATGGACATTTATCACCCTCAAGTTTCACTTTCCCCATACCAAGCTTAAAAATGGGATCATTGCATTCACAAGTAAAAAGTGCATCAACTTATTCATGACAATTAAATGTGGAACCGGTTATTATTTGAGCAAATTGCTTGTGGGCAAATTTGTCATTATTCAAGTGTGAAGTATAAGAAGTGTAAAATCCAAAAATAAGGAAGCACGGTTTTAATCCTAAGTAATCATCTCATCCATTACTTGAAAAACCACTCACAATTAATACAAGTCCGTATTAACAGTAATAAGTCATTCGCCTTATGTGTAAAATCCTCATGTCATGCTTTCATAAGTAGCTACACACTCGCTAAGGAAAGAAAAATAAAACTCACGCAATAATTTACATCCGCCATCTTTTTGAGACTTTGGATCTTCAACCCCGCAACCCGTCAAGGCAATATTGGATTGGAGCAATCTATTGAATCCCCGCAACCCGTCAAGGTAATATTGGAACTCAATAGTCACTATAATTAACACCACACTGCCCTTCTGGAGTCTTGCATTATATTTTTTTTTTCTTTTTCTTTTTTTTTTCTAGCCACTCATTTTTTTCATAAGCCGCTCTTATTTTTCTTTATTCCTCACTAAGAAATTTAAAAAGAAGAAAAGGAAAAACACCCGCTAAATATGGAGCATGACATAAGTCTAGTACACATAAAACGTGCTAACTTAGAATCTTAAGACGTACTCATATCAACCATAAATGATTAGCCAAAAATGCAAAAGAGATTACGAACCAATTAAAACCGTACTTGATTATTTATTAACAATTATATACATGCGAAGAAAATAGAGGTCAAGAAGAGAAGGGTTTAGCCACAAGTAATTGCCATGAAGTCTATCTAGCCCTTTTACACTTGCTTCAACTCTATCATTTCCCATTCTCCACAAATTTAAAATCTCAAATAATGAGATTGGTGGATGCTTAGCCTAATAGACCAATGAAGGACTACATGGTTAAGGATACTAGCTAGAGAATGCTAAGATAAGCAAACTCGGGTTGAGTCAAAATATCCATGGCGGGCCTAATATGTCAAAGAAATCTAAATTTGTTAAAACCATGTTTTATTATATTTTTTTCTTTTTATATATTTTTGATGAAAAATAAAAGAAGAAATATATACAATGCAAGTGTGTTATGCAAATGAAAAAAAATGATTGATGCAAAAATTATGAATGCATATTTTTGTTGGCCAAAGTAGATCAAAAATTTGAAAAATGTTGAAAATTCAATTTTTCCATGTTATCATGCAAGAAAATGACAAGTTCTAGGTAAGGTCACTTCGATAGAAGACCCCCCTACACTTAAGCTAAACATTGTCCTCAATGTTTAAGAGCATGGAAGTGTAAAAACTTCCCCTACACTTATGACAAGGAATAGACTTTGCTTAACCCAAGTTAAGGAAAGGACAACTAATAGTGAAATCATGTTTAAGCACAAGGTGTCAATGAAAATTCACTAAAGTAACGAAGTGAACCGGATACAAGGGCCTCCTCCATAAGCTCCAAAGCATGAGATGAGTGAGCAACCCTACAAACAATCATGAAGACAAAAGAAGGTCTCCCCTACACTTATCTCCAAGTCTATGCCTTTATTTCTAACCTACAACACTCTAAACCTAGTTATACGATGCTTGAGTTAATGAGTCTCTAGCTCGACTCGTCCCTCAATGAATTAATTCATGGGGAAAATGGGGACCTCTTGGACCATTTCAACGGAAATGTCCTCCCCAAAGTAGTGTTTAACACGGTGACCATTCACTTTAAAATTTGGACCATCGGGTTGGGACAACTCAAGAGTTCCATATGGAAATACTTGAGCAATAGTGAATGGACCGGACCATCTCGACTTAAGCTTGCCCGCAAAAAGCTTCAATCTTGAGTTAAAGAGGAGATCCGGCTCTCCAACTTTGAACTCGCGATTCTTGATCTTAGCATCATGCAATTTCTTAGTCTTTTCCTTGTAAAGCAAAGAATTCTCATAGGCATTGGCTCTCAACTCATCCATCTCATTGATTTGATATTTCCTATGTAAACCGGCTTGGTTTAAATCAAAGTTAGCCCACTTGAGAGCCCAAGATGCCTTATGTTCTAACTCAAATGGAAGGTGGCACGCTTTTCCATAGACAAGCCTATAAGGAGTACAACCAATTGGTGTTTTAAAAGCCGTCCTAAACGCCCACAAAGCATCATCAAGCTTATCCGACCAAGAAGCTCGATGTTCTCCCACCGTTCTCTCTAAAATTCTCTTTAAACCACGATTTGTGACCTCGGTTTGACCATTTGTTTGAGGGTGATACGCGGTAGAAAGTCTATGATTCACTCCATATTTCTTCATAACTCTCGTGAATTGATCATTACAAAAGTGCGTACCACGATCACTTATGATAGCCCGAGGTACACCAAATCTAGCAAACAATTGTTTCAAGAACTTTACAACCACTCTAGCATCATTAGTAGGTAAGGCTTTAGCCTCCACCCACTTGGACACATAATCCACCGCCACAAGTATATACTTGTTTCCCTTAGAGGATGGAAAAGGTCCCATGAAATCTATTCCCCATACATCAAATATCTCACACTCTTGGATAAAATTTTGTGGCATCTCATCACGTTGTGTAATTTTTCCTTGTCTTTGACAAACATCACAAAATTTCACCATCTCTTGGGCATCCTTGTAAATGGAAGGCCAATAGTAACCCGAATCAAAGACTTTCTTGGCGATGTAGTTAGGCCCAAAATGTCCACCCGTAGGTCCTTTATGACATGCCTCTAAGATCTTAAATGCCTCGGGCCCATCTACACACCGTCTAATGATTTGGTCCGTACATTGCCTAAAAAGATATGGATCATCCCAAAAGTAATACTTAACTTCCTTAAGAAACTTTTTCTTTTGTTGATAAGTAAGACCCTCAATAAGCACATTGCCCACAAGATAGTTTGCTATATCCGCAAACCAAGGTGTGGCATCCTCTTGGGAAGAGATAGACATGAGCTCCTCTAGTGGAAAGGATTCATTGATTTCTTGATGTGGGAAATCTCCTTGAAAAGGATGCTCAAGTCTACTCAAATGATCCGCCGCTAAATTCTCGGCCCCTTTCTTATCATGAATCTCTATCTTAAACTCTTGAAGCAACAAAACCCATCTCAAAAGCCTAGGCTTAGCATCTTGTTTTGTCATAAGATACTTGAGAGCGGAGTGATCCGTATACACTATGGTCTTAGAAAGCACAAGATATGGTCTAAACTTCTCAAAAGCATATACTATAGCAAGCAACTCTTTTTCCGTGGTAGTGTAATGAAGTTGTGCACCGGTCATGGTTTTACTCGCATAGTGTATAGGTTGAAAATGCTTATTAACTCTTTGTCCTAAGACGGCCCCCACCGCATAATCACTAGCGTCACACATAAGCTCAAAAGGTAATTCCCAATTTGGAGAAACCAAAACAGGAGCCTTTGTTAATTTTTCCTTAAGGGTCTCAAAAGAGTCTAAACAAGCTTGGTCAAAAATGAAAGGAGCCTCTTTCTCCAAGAGATGAGTCATCGGTCTAGCTATCTTAGAAAAATCTTGTATAAAGCGCCTATAAAATCCCGCATGACCTAAGAAACTCCTCACACCTTTAACCGAGGTGGGTGGGGGAAGCTTAGCAATCACATCAATTTTGGCTCGATCAACTTCTAATCCCTTATTGGATATCTTGTGTCCTAAAACAATCCCCTCTTTCACCATAAAGTGACATTTCTCCCAATTAAGCACCAAACGTGTTTCCTCACAACGCTTAAGCATTCTCTCAAGATTGGTGAGACATGAGCTAAAAGAATTTCCAAATACGGAAAAGTCATCCATAAAAACCTCCATGGTATGCTCTATCATGTCATGGAAAATCGCCATCATGCACCTTTGAAACGTCCCCGGTGCATTACATAGGCCAAAAGGCATCCTCTTGTAAGCAAATGTACCGTAGGGACAAGTGAATGTGGTCTTTTCTTGATCCTTAGGGTCAATGGGTATTTGAAAATAACCCGAAAAGCCATCAAGAAAACAATAGTACTCATTTCCCGCTAAGCGTTCAAGCATTTGATCCATAAAGGGAAGCGGGAAATGGTCTTTCCTAGTTGCCTCATTGAGTTTTCTATAATCAATGCAAACTCTCCAACCGGTCACAAGTCTCGTGGGAATAAGCTCATTGTTCTCATTAGGCACCACGGTGATTCCACCCTTCTTTGGAACACAATGAACCGGGCTAACCCATGGAGAGTCGGAAATGGGGTAAATCATACCCGCATCTAAAAGTTTAATCACTTCCTTCTTAATAACCTCATGGATTTTTGGGTTAACTCTCCTTTGGTTTTGAATGGCGGGTTTATAGTCATCCTCCATAAGGATTTTGTGAGTACAAAAATGTGGATCAATTCCCCTTATGTCGGATATTTTCCATGCTAAGGCTTTCTTGTGTTTCGTAAGGACTTCAATAAGTTGCTCCTTCTCATCCTCTTTCAACTCTTTAGCAATAATCACCGGTAATTGGTCTTTTCCTTCTAAGAAAGCATATTCTAAGTGGGATGGAAGTTCCTTAAGTTCAATGGGAGGTGGACTCTCTATGGAAGGTTTTACTATGGAAGGTTCCTCAATGGTAATCTCTTGTGGAATAGAAGAAGGAATAGGGTCCTCATTGAGCAACTTTTGGATTGTAAGAATATCTTCTTCCCAATTAATGGGAGAATCATCATCACCAAGAAAGTTAGACTCAAATTCCTCCAAGAGGAAATCACTCTCTCCAAAAGGTGTTAAAGAGGGAGCAATTGAGGCCACGGTTTCAACATGGGGTATCTCATCACTAGCACTCTTACAAGCATCATGAAAGTGTTCATTACACACTTCATCTAGCACATCCACAATGTTAATAGTCTCACAAGGTCTAGACTCCTTAACCTCTTTTTTATCACAAACTTTCCCTAACTTAAACACCACTCTCTCATCTTTTACTCTCATAATTAATTCTCCTTCCGCTACATCTATCAAGGTACGACCCGTTCTCAAAAACGGTCTACCAACAATCAAAGGCACTCTAGGATCCATGTCATAATCGACCACTACAAAATCGGCCGGAAAGGTAAACTTATCCACACCTACAAACACATCTTCCGCTATACCTACGGGGTGAGCTATGGTTCGGTTGGCTAGTTCAAGAGTCATCCTAGTGGGAGTGAGCTCGGGAAGAGATAGTTGTTTCCAAACCGATAAAGGCATGAGATTTATGCTCGCCCCTAAATCCGCCAAAGCCATGCAATTTTCAACACCGGGAAAATTACAAGGTATCAAGAAGCGCCCCGGATCTCCAAGTTTTGTTGGTAAGGTTTTAAGTAACACCGCGGAACAATTTTCATTAAGTGATGTGTTGGGCAAATCAACCAATTTTTCTTTGTTTGAGAGCAAATCCTTGAACATCTTAGCGAACTTTGGCATATAAGCAAGAGCTTTCGCAAAGGATATGTTGATATTGAGTTGCTTGAACATCCTTAAGAAATTGGAGACTTGGATGTCATCTTTGTTCTTTAACTTGTCCTTTTTCAACCTTGAAGGGTATGGAAGAGTAGGTTTTGGTGTAGGTGGAATAGGTGTTGTGGTGGAAGATTTGTCTTTGTTAGCTTCTTCATTGGGAAGTGTGGAAGGTAAAGGAGAAGTATGAGGTGGTTGAGAAGGTGTGTTTGAGTGAATAGGAGCATTTTGAGGAGGTGGAGTAGAAGTAGAAGGCTTGTCACAAGTAGGAGCACAAGTAGGTTGAACAAGAGTAGGTTTAGGAGGTGAAGGATCCTTTGTTGTTGTTCCACTCCTTGTTGTAATAGCATTGACATTGGCCCGTGGGTTTGTTTGTGTGTTGGAAGGTAAAGCCCCTTGTGGTCTTTGATTTAATACCACTAAAACCTTATTGAATTGGTCATTCATTTTCTTCTCCATAGCTTGGAACTTCCTTTCATTCTCTTGATTCATCTTTTGCAAGAGATCCATTGTGTTAAACTCTTGTGGCACATAACCTTGAAAACCTTGAGGTTGGAAAGGTAAAGGTTGGGAGTTAAATCCTTGATTTGGTGGATAAAAGGTACTTGCTTGAGGTTGAAATTGATTGGGTGCTTTGTAGTTATTTCCTTGGTATGGTGGTCTTTGCCCTTGATTCCTTGGTAAAATTTGAGGAGTATTTTGTGGAATTTGGGTGGGTGGTTGGGGTGGGAAGCCGAGTGGAGAAAGGTAATTTTGGGATTTGTAAGAAAGGTTATTTGGATTGATATTAGGCTTGAAGTGTTCACGGTGTTCCTCTTGGTAAGCATAGCATTCCCCTTGATACCCTTGCACCTTATCACATTGTTCATAAGAATGGGGACCTCCACAAGTAACACAAGAAATGGTGATGGCATTCATATTATTTGAGGAATTGTTCAATGAAACGGTCTTAAAAGCTTGAACTATCTCATGAGTCATTTCTTGTCCTTGTTTGACTTGTTGAAGGATCTCTTTAAGAAGTTGGGTGTCACAAGGAGTTTGAGAAGTGTTTTGGATAACATGAACCCTTTCTTCAAATTGATTGTTTGTTTGAACCGTTTCCTTAGTCTCAATAATGTCCAAAGCCTCTTGATAAGTCTTAAGAAGAATACTCCCTCCCGCGGAAGCATTGAGTGAATCTTGGTGGTGAGCTTTAAGGCCATCATAAAAGAGACTTATTTGGTGAACTTGATCCAATCCATGATTAGGGCATCGCCTCAACAACTCACTATACTCTTCCCAAGCATCACTAAAGGATTGGCTAGGTTTTTGTTGAAAGCCCATAATTAAATTCCTCAAAGCCATAGTCTTTTGTGGAGGAAAGAACTTGTTCAAAAACTTAGTGGTAAAACCCTCCCATGTGGTGATACTATCGGGTGGTTGGGTGTCTAACCAATGCTTAGCACTCCCCTCTAAGGAAAATGACACTAACATCAACCTAATGACCTCATGTGGAACCCCATTATGCTTAATGGTATTGTAAAGTGAAAGGAATCTCTTAAGGTGAGCATGAGGATCCTTATTTTGTTTTCCCAAGAAAGGTGATAAAGCAACCATATTGATCATAGATGTATGTAGCTCAAATGTGTTAGCGGGAAAGTCGGGAATCTTAATGGCACTAGAATATCCATGAATGTTGGATTGTATACGTTCATACAAAGTACGATTATCAATAGCCATGGCTTCTTGTGGTGTAGTCAAAGCACGATTCTCGTGATCGGCTTGGTGGACGGTGGTGGTCTTACTCTTTCTCTTTTTCTTCCTTTTCGGAGGAAGAGGTTGTACACCAATCGGTATTTGTGCACGCCCGCGAGTGAGCATGCAACTCAATACGAGGAATGAGAGAGAAGCTCTCGTGTGACTTTGAAGAGAAATGGATTATCCTCTTCGAGTTTCAATATTAAATATCCACAAGAAAATAACAATATATGTATTTACTACTTTGGGTGCAAGACCCTCAATGAAGCCTTCCTTCTTAGAATACTCCCAAGTGAACGGGGGGTTAGGTGGCGCGAAGCACTTAAGTACCTATTGACCCTTAGATGACATTTTATAGCACATCGCCTTTCTATTCACTTAAATGTTCGTATTCTTCGAATTGTTGCTTATTGAGAGTATTTATCTATTCTTGCTTTATTTTGTTTGATCGATACACGTGTCAAGGACCGGAGCGCCCCTCAACACGGTGTATTGCCTCGGCAATACTTATGGAAGATATTGTAGATTCATTGTTCTTATACGTATACGTATTTACTTATAATAATATATGGAAAATATTTTTGTATTTATGAGTTTTTTAAGGGAAAATACTATATGTACATAAAAACCGAGAGAATCCAATAATATATATTTTTGGTTGCAATCTCTTAGGAAAAAGATTGCTTTTTGGATTTTTTTATTTTTTTGGTCAATTCTTTAGGAAAAGAATTGTTTTGTTAATTTTTTAGTTTTTATATATTTTTATATTTTTGATTTTTTATTTGTTTTTGATTTATGATACGTAAAAATAACGTTCACAAAGTGAACGAGTCCCAAAAGCCAATGAAAACCGTCAATCGATAGTCTCTCGTGTAGTCAAAGAACCGGCAGCGGCGCCATTTGAAATTGAGTATAATGCAGTTCGTTTTTTCTCAGTTCTTGCTAATAGAAAGTCCAACCAATATCGGGTTTTTAATTGTTCTTGGTTGTTAAGCTTGCTTGGTTAATCTATTGCTAATTCAACAAATGCTTGCAAAACGGAAAAATATTACCTACGTATATGTAAAACAAATTGCAAATACCACGTTTTTATTCAAGTAAAAATTTAAAATGCAAAATTTGAAACTAAAGGGACTGAAATTGTAAATTCTATGAACAATAAATGCTTGAAATGTAAATTCTAACAATTATAGGGACTAAAAGTGCAAAACAGTAAACTATAAGGATAAAAAATGCAAAAACTATAACAAACTAACCAAAAGTGTAACAAACTAACAAAATACTAACTGATTTTAACAACTTTCCAAACTCCAGGGACTAAACAAATGCAAACCCTAAAAACATGGAAATTAGGCCAAGTTTAAACGCTGACAGAACTTCAGGGACCAAAGTGCAATTTTGGAAAGTTTTTAACTAAAAACGGGACAAGCTTCAAAATAAGCTCGTTTGAGCTTATTACTCAACCAAACTTGATGAAACAACTTGCAAAACTCTTGAAATCTCAATTAAGCTACGTGTGTTCAAGGAAATTTGCTAAAAATCAGAAATAAGCAAATGAGTGCTTATCAATAAGCACAAAATAAGCTCTAGCCAAATCTAATCAGTCACAACTTGATTTTATGATTAAAACTGATTAAGCAACTGATTTTAAGAATGGGAAATCAAACCAGAACGTTTTTCATCCAGAAATAAGCTCTAAATCTGAATTAAGCTAAAAAGAGCTTATGTTGACCAAGCGTTGACCAGCTTTTTTCAAAAAGCTAATTTTCTCAAAAATCAAGTAACTCAACTACCTAAATGGATTTGTGAAGAAAAAGTGCTAAGTTTATGAAGAGGAAAATGAGATACAGATTTTCAGTTGTCAAGTTACAGAAACTTGAGTTAAGTCCACTTATCTGATTTTTGCTTATTCCTAAGTGCTTAATGAAAACTGTATAAAATCCTCTTGGAATCTAAAACTCTATGATATAAGCTACAAATGGAAACAAATTTGATCCAAATTCATCCAGTTTTGGGTGAGTTCTAGCTAATTGAAAATGGTAAGTTCCTGAATGACTCAAATGCATAAGGCTAACCCAAACTTTTTAGATGCCATTTGCCTGTTTGACCTTGTAATTGACTTGTAAAAGACTTAAAACAACTTGTTTTCACTTAAGGACTGTACATGAACTTTAAAAATCCAAATCTCAATGCTTGAAAACTATTTTTGAGCTATTCCCAAACACTCCTTTAATCTGATGTTTAAAATTTTTACAAAGACTTATTAAGATCTAATCAACTCTGAATCAAAAGTTATAACAAAATAGACTTGGTGATCACAATGAAAGACTTTAAAACTAAAAGCAATCAATCATCAAAGCTAAGACTCCAATTAAGCTATAAGGCTAAAAAGTACTTGACAAATGCAGTAAACTACAAATTATTCAAATCAGTACACAAGTAAGCAGTAATCAAATTACAAACACACTAAATTCAATCAAACAGCAACTACTAACAACTTTATCATGCAGCCATCAGATTATACTAGGAAAAGAAAGCATGCAGTTTACTTGTTGAGAGGAACAAAAATGAGATTAGAACCTATTGTAGTTATCCTTTGAGAAGAAGAGGAGCGCTGAGCTCTCTTACCCTAGTGATAACCACCACCTTATCACTAGGAATCAATCAAACAACAAGAATCAGCAAACTAATCAACTAGAATCATCATTCTGCTTGAACTTCTTCAAAAACTATGGAAATGACTGAATTCTGATCAAACAGCAATCTAACTCCTTCAATGTTAGTTATGATCCATCAATGATCATAACAAACACTTATCAGCAACACTAGTATCCAAATGTAGCAAGTAATGAACTGGAATGATAAGAACAGTTTTGGCGGGAAAGAGTAAATTTTAATTTCATTAATGGAAAACGGTTACAAAGTTGTTACAAGGGTAGTAACTAACTAACTAACTCAAGAGTTTGTCAGACTCTTGAGTAGCTAGGGTAAGATTGAGGGAAAAGGGAAAGGAAAAGTAGAACTAGGTGTTTTTACAAAATTAAGCTACACACTGAAAATGAAGTACAATCCAGCTATTTATAGACATGAAGGAAGAGTTTGTTGGGGTTGGTGACGTGTCAGAACCAATCCCAGCTTGCCACGTGGAGAATTCTGCATTTTGCACTTTGAAGGTATGAACAAGGATTTGGGTTTTCTTGATTGGATGGATGAAATGTTAATTGAGTTGCACCATTATGTTCGTCTCTTCAAATTGATCAACTTTGGTGTTTAAATCTTTCCATGAAATGGCTTCTATCTCAAACGCGATTCTGGGAAAATTTCTCCTTCTTGAAGATGCCACGTGTCAAATTCTGATTGGTTAAAAATCAGTCACACGGATTGCACTGTTTGGATTTGGTAATAAATGTGAGGCGGCTGAGTGGATATTAAATGTGATGAAATGGCAATCCGTGTGCTTCCTTTTCTTTCTTCTCATTGGTTGAACTCCTTGACACATGGATCAAACTTAAGTAACTTTCCAATCTTGGCAGAATTAGCCCCTTAACTTGGCAGAATGTAAATTTGAGCTTGTAGCTTCATTCCTTTGACATATTTGGTCCTTTAACTTCCATCCTTGAACAAAATGGTCCTTTGACTGAGTTGACTTGAGAGTTGACCAAGTTTGACTTGAATCTTGACTTTTACAATATTTTCACTTTTATTCCTTCAACTTTCATAACTTGTCAAGATAGGTCCTTATACTTCAAAGTCTTGTCACTTTTGATCCTCTTTTGTCTTTTTCATCCATTTGAGCTTGATTTTTCCTTGTTTGCTTGAAAATGTATCTTTTTACCTACACAAGTGCACACAAACACAAACATACCACATAACACTGTTTTTGCCAAATAAATTGGTATTTTGCTTCATGTTTTAGGGTTATTTGTTATTAAAAGGATATGAGTTTAAGCTCATATCAGGTGGTGAATTATACACACAACAATTTATCAAAAACTAGCAAGGGAGGAAAATGCTACTAATCTGCTTTCGCCATTTTTCTCTCATGGAATCAAGCAAGGAACCAATATCGTCAACACAGAAACCGCCTCCGTTTGAAACACAGAGTTAACACAAAATTTTAAAGGAAAGTAAAAGAAAAGAAGTTAAGGATATGATTTCCTACCTTTTGACCACAATTATAGGTGAAGTAAAAAATGATAGTGGAAAACAACTCGACCAAAACCATTGGGCCAACAAAACAAAAACTGAAGCATGTTCTAATCCACCCACTAAGCACACATGTAGTTAAGGCTCGGGATGACATCGCAGAAAATCGAAGCGACAAGTTAAACACGTCAAAAATCCGAAGAGACGAAATTTGAATCATTTCAAAAACACTCCATTCCCTTCCCATGTAAGCATTGATTACGGCCTTAACCTGGAAATCCATACGTCACTTGAGAATGCAAACTAAAAGCTAGTTATCATTACAAGTACAGAACGCCAAGCCTGGTAGCACTGATATTTGATATTGCATGATCCCTGGTTGTCAAGCACCGACTTAAGGGACTCCATTATTAAGTCATCATCTCATTTATACATAAGATGATACTAGACTAGAGGACATGATAGTGTATTAATAATAATGGACAAAGAACGCTAATCACACGCTCGAATCTCGCCCATCATTCAAAGGTTCGCAATTCAATATGTGACAAGGATCTTACAATCCTAAGTCACACCTAGCCTGGTAAAGCATCTTCCAGGACGCATAATTGATGGAGTCCCAAGTATTGAAGAACGGGCTGACTTGTTTCTGGAGGCCCGAGATCGCGTGACGAAGAGGGGTTTAGTAAAACGGGCATAACTTTTGCATCCTAAGTCCGTTTTTAGCCCGTGACCTACAAAAAACTGATAGGGCAAAAAACTAAGTAGCAAAGATAAGTAATTGAATATGTTGATTCCTAAGAATACCATAAACAACTCTTCCAACTATCGTTGATTCAACAGAATACCGATAATTAGACAAATCCAACAACCGTTGATTCAAACGAATGCCGTTTATTAGGACGAAAATCGAACAGTAAACCCTAAACCCGGGCTTAAGTCAATTAACCAAAAGATAAAGACAAAAAGTCTGTGATTTTTATTAATAACTGAATGAATAATAATAACCCCACCTTTAGATTTATAAGAGAACTAAACTTGAGAAATAAGTTAACAAATTATTCTAGAAAAAATAAAATAAAGAAACTGAATAAAAGACAAAGACATAAAAAAATGATGGAGGCCTAAGTCCGTTTTCAGCCCGTGACCTGTCAAAACGTGCGTAAAAAGGAGGCGGACGACGCTGTAACCACTTATAGCTGGTTGCGGATTTTAAAGGCCCGAAAAGCCTTTTTACTATCAATTTTTTTGCATATTTATGTTTTTTTCACTTTCAGTTGGACTTTGTCTTTGGGCTACGGTCCAGCTTGTTGGAAATACGTTTTACGTATTAGAAAAGATCGGTCACTCCAACAATAGTCTAAGTTAAAGCTCGTAGTTTAGTTTTACTAATGTTAAGTAAACAAGGCTAAGCCAAGCCTACAACTTGTGTAGGCCGGCCCAACTTGTAAGCCCAAGCCCATCTTATGGGTTTGGGTATATAAACCCTCTCCTTAGATGGAAAGGGTGTGGTTTTCTCATAATTTACACATAGTTAAGTGTGTATTTCTACACTTTCTCTCTCTAAAGTGTGTGTGAAATCTACCATTTTACTATCTCTTTCTCTCTATAAACATAAGCAAGATTTACTATATCTTACACAGCCCGTTAGATTTTTAAGGTTTTTCTTTGTTTGCAGTCATTATTTAATGAATCTGCTATAACCCTGGCAAGAGAGTTATCAGTTTAATAAAAGTTAAACCACTGGCCGTTGTGTTACTGTGTTCTACCCTAATTTTCGGGCATTCTTCAAAATCAACATTATTAGCAGAATTGTTTCTGGCAATCTTTTTGAATCAACAGATCCAATTTCTTATTTTTGTTACTTTGTTTTTTAGTCTACATCAGTTGGTATCAAGAGCCAAAGTTCCTGCTCAATAAGCCTTCAAGGAGAACTAGGCCTATTCACGATGTGAATGAACAGGAATTTGAGCAGCGTATGATGCACAGAATGGAGGAGATTCGATCAAATTGTTGATCAATTGACCGACCAGATGAACAATTTGATGAACAATAGGAGGTCTCGTAATCGCCGTCATGAGGATGAAGATGCAGGTCTAGTAGAAAATCTGTTTGCTGATGGTTCGTCTTCTGATGAACAATCTATAGGGCGACCAAGGAGGAATCAAATGGAGGATAATAATAGGCGTTGGGAATCAAGAATAAGGACTAATGTTCCTGTGTTTAATGGGGATACTTTGAATCCCGAGGGGTTCATTGATTGGCTTGTTACTGTTGAAGAAGTATTCGAATTCAAGGAAGTTCCTGAAGACAAGAAGGTTCCATTAATCGCTACCAAGCTACGTGGTAGGGCCATTTGCGTGGTGGCAACAATTGAAGTTGACGAGGGGAAGAGTTGGGAAGTCAAAGATCACAAGTTGGCAGAAGATGAAGAAGGTCACGAGGGATATTTGTATTCCTCATAACTACCAGCGAATGATGTACCAACGGTTACAAAATCTGAAACAGGGGCCAAGTTTGTTGAAGATTATACAACCGAATTTTACCAACTAATTGCAAGGAATGACATTCAAGAGACAGAAGGTCAGATTGTCTCTTGATACATTGGTGGTTTAAGAGTCTAGATCATGGATTCTGTTAACATGTTTGATCCGATAACACTTACGGAAGCATATCAGCGTGCACTGACTTTTGAGAAGCAGAACCGTCAAGGTGGGAGTTCGTCTTATCCTGCAATAACAGGTGCTTCTGGTTCGGGTAATGTGGTATCTCGTTTTGCCCCAAGTCAGGCTAAAGCAGTTGGTGAGAATACTAGATCAGTTCCTAAAGCGACAGGTAGTGGTGGGTTCAAGTGCTTTAACTGTGGTGAACCTGGTCACCGACAGTCGGATTGTAAGAAGGCTGGGAAGAGGCAGTTATTTATTGAACCCGAGGAAGATAATGATGTGGTTTATGATGATTACGTGGGAGACGCGGTCTATGATGCAATACCTGAGTATGAGGAGGAGTACGTGTCTAGAGATGTGGGGGTTAATTTGGTGGTAAGGCGCTCCTGCTCAGCACCTAAAGCTGATGGTGATGATTGGCTCAAACACAACATCTTTCAATCAACTTGTACCATTATAGGTAAGGTTTGCACTTTTGTATGTGATTCAAGTAGTTGTGATCATTTAATAGCTGAAGAAGCAGTCCAGAAATTAGGGTTGAAAATTGAAAATCGTCCCAAACCTTATAAGTTCAATGGCTTAAAAAGGGCAGCGAGATAACAGTTTCCAAGCGTGTCCATGTTATGTTTTCAGTAGGAACAACATATAAGGATACTGTTTGGTGTGATGTAGTGCCCATGGATGCTTGTCCCTTGTTGTTAGGTAAACCTTGGGAGTATGATCGTAACATTACTCACAACGGGAGAACTGATACTTTTAGTTTCCTATTTGAGGGTGTGAAGATTACTTTGATACCAAATAAACCCAAGGAAGTAGTTAATAAACCCACTGGTACCTTACTAACTCTTTCGCAGTTTGAAGACGAGTTGGAGGTGGGGGCTGATGTTTTTGTTCTAATTAGGAAGGAGGCCGCTCAGGAGAGTGAAATTCCGGAAGCCATGATTCCTTTACTTGAGGATTTTCTGATGTTTTCCCTGATGAATTACCCGATGGGTTGCCACCATTGCGTGACATCCAACATCATATTGATCTAGATCCTGGGTCACAGCTGCCTAACAGGCCACATTATAGGATGAGCCCGAGAGAACATGAGGAGTTGCGCAGGCAGGTTGAGGAGCTGGTTTCCAAGGGTCATGTTCGTGAGAGTATGAGCATGTGTGCTGTTCCTGCCCTATTGACTCCAAAGAAGGATGGTACGTGGCGTATGCGTGTTGATAGTCGAGCCATCAACAAGATTACTGTGAGGTACAGGTTTCCTATTCCTCGGCTTGATGATTTGCTTGACCAGATTAGTTGTGCTACTATTTTTACAAAACTGGATTTGAAGAGTGGATATTACCAGATTCGTCTTAGACCTAGTGATGAGTGGAAGACCGCTTTCAAGACCCGTGAAGGCTTGTATGAGTGGTTGGTCATGCCTTTTGGTTTATCAAACACACTAAGCACATTTATGCGTGTGATGAATCAACTGCTCAGGCCTTTTATATGCAAGTTTGTGGTTGTTTATTTTGATGACATTCTTATTTATAGTGCTTCTCATAATGAGCATGTCAAACATGTGAGGCAGGTCTTGACCTTGCTTCAAAAGGACAGTTCTTATGCAGCAACAAAGAAGTGTGTGTTCATGACCTGTAAAGTTTTGTTTTTAGGGTATGTTGTTTCTGGTGATGGCATACAGGTGGATGAGTCTAAGGTAGCAGCTGTTCAGGAGTGGCCAACTCCAACTACCATTACTAAAGTTCGGAGCTTCCATGGTCTTGCTTCTTTCTATAAGCGGTTTATCCCTAATTTCAGTTTCATTATGGCCCCTTTGACAGACTGTATGAAGGGAAAGTCATTTGTGTGGACGGAGGAAGCAGAGCTGGCTTTTCAAGTTGTCAAGGAAAAGCTTACTACAACGCCAATCCTGTTATTGCCTGATTTTTCTAAAGTTTTTGAGATTCATACTGATGCTTCTAAGGTTGCAATCGGTGGAGTTCTTAGTCAATGTGGGCGGCCTGTTGCCTATTTTAGCGAGAAGTTGACAGGGCCGAAGTCCAGGTACTATACTTATGACTTAGAGGTTTATGCAGTGGTCCAAACTGTGAAGCATTGGCGCCATTATTTGTTTCATAAAGAGTTTGTTTTGTTCACTGACCATGATTCCTTAAGGCATATTCGTACTCAAGATAAGGTTTCACATAAGCATGGGCGCTGGTTGGCTTTTCTTGAGAAATTTACTTTTGTGGTGAAACACAAAACGGGTGCTTCCAATCGTGCTACTGATGCCTTAAGCAGGAGGAGTAGTTTACTTGTAACCATGTAAGTTGATGTTCCAGGACTGGATGTCACTCGTGACATGGTGACTGTAGATCCATACTTTTCATTTGTTCTGCAGGATTTGCAATCCGGAGAGAAAACATATTTTGTTATGCATGATGGGTTCCTATTCAAAAGGAATCAACTTTGTATTCCTGATTCAAGTCTTCGCTTGCAAATTATTAAGGAGCTGCATGGTGAAGGACATGTTGGTCGTGATCGCACTTTACAGTTGGTTCAAGCTTCTTATTTTTGGCCTACTATGAGGAAGGAAGTGGATCGTTACGTCAAGAGGTGTCATATTTGTCAAGTTTCAAAGGGGACGACTATTAGTACAGGATTTTATATGCCTTTGCCAGTTCCTTTGCAGCACTGGGTTGATATTAGCATGGATTTTGTGTTATGGCTACCTCGTACTCATAAGGGTAATGATTCAATATTTGTTTTTGTTGATCGTCTTTCTAAGATGGTTTATTTTGTTCCTTGCAAGAAGACAACATATGCAGTTAATGTAGCCCAACTTTTCTTTAGGGATGTGTACCGTTTACATGGTTTACCTTCCTTCATTGTTTCTGATCGAGACACTAGGTTTTTGAGTCATTTTTGGCATAGTTTGTGGAAGATTGTGAATACTCAACTCAATTTTAGTATGCTTATCATCCTCAAACTGATGGGCAAACTGAAGTTGTTAACATGTCCCTTGGTAACCTGTTAAGGTGTTTGTGGGTGATCATGTGAAGGCATGGGATAAGAAGTTGTATCAAGCTGAGTTTGCTCATAATCATGTTGTTAATCGGAGCACTAGGTTTTGTCCATTCCAGGTGGTTTATTCTGCTCAGCCACGTGGTCCTCTTGATCGTATGACTCCTCAGATTTCTAGGTCTGTTCCGAAGAAAGTGCAGGATTTTGTTGAGGGGTTGCATAATGTTCATAAATTTGTTCGTGACAACTTGGTTAGCGTTAATTCGAAGTACAAGCAGCATGCAGATCAAAAGAGGAGACATGTTGACTTTGAAGTAGGAGACTTTGTGTTGGCTGTTTTGACCAAGGATCGTTTTCCAGTTGGTGAATATAATAAGTTGTCTGCTAAGAAGATTGGTCCAGTGGAAATTGTGGATAAGATGAACTCAAATGCTTATCGTTTGAAGTTGCCAAGCCATATTCGTTGTTCTGATGTTTTTAATGTGAAGCACTTGTTATCTTACCATGGTGATTCTTCAGATGATGATACAGTTGGGAATTCGAGGACGAATTTTTCCTATCCAGGGGGGAATGATAGAGGCCCAAGTATTGAATAACGGGCTAATTTATTTCTAGAGGCTCGAGATCGCGTGACGAAGAGGGGTTTAGTAAAACGGGTATAACTTTTGCATTCTAAGTTCGTTTTCAGCCCGTGACCTGTCAAAACGTGCGTAAAAATGAGGCGGACGACGCTGTAACCACCTTTTAGTTGGTTGCGGTTTTTCCAAGGCCTGAAAAGCCTTTTTAATATCAGTTTTTTTGCATATTTATGTTTTTTCACTTTCAGTTGGACTTTGTCTTTCGGCTACGGTCCAGCCCGTTGGATTTTTAGGGTTTTTCTTTGTTTGCAGTAACTATTTAATGAATCTGCTGTAACCCTGGCAAGACAGTTATCAGTTTAATAAAAGTTAAACCACTTGCCGTTGTGTTGCCGTGTTTTACCCTAATTTTCGGGCATTCTTCAGAATCAACGATTATTTGCAGAATTGTTTCTGGCATTCTTTTTGAATCAACAGATCCAATTTTTTTATCTTTGTTACTTTGTTTTTTAGTGTACATCAATAATACACGTGCATGTAGCAACTCTCTCCAAGTGATGCTAGCGGCAAAAATGTATGAATATGACGTGAGGTAGTAGGAGATAAACATCCAACATTATAGGAAGCATGCATTTCCTCGTATGAGCCAAGAAGACAACACTAATTGTCGTCCTTGTTTGCTCATTAGATTATAAACGTATGACCTCCCCTTAATGGTTGACACACCTAAAAGGTTTACATCTGAACATCAATAAACCTTAATAAACTCTAATGTGGGACTATGAACTATAATCTACAACTACTATATGTTAAGCATTCATCGTTCAATTCGATGTTTTATTTCTCACCTTGTCTACGAAAAATTTCGTTAAAAAATGAACTTTTAAATATCTGGCACACAACTTCCCTTAACAAAAGGAAAGATGGATAAAATACTAACCATTTTATTTTTAAATCATGAGTAATACATCAAATTTGATGCATTTAATGTATTAAATATGTAATGTGATCGTCCGCTATAACTATTAAAAATGACCTAAAGTTTATCACGTGGTCCTAAAAAGCATTATCAAAAGCTTGGATGCTTTAAATTTCTTTAAGACATTTATTAAAATAGTGAAAAGTTTTTGTTTAGTTTTTGCCCATTATAAATGCTGTAAGATCATCCAAAAACAATAGGCTTTTAACGAAACTAAGAAGAAGACCATAATACATGAGCCAAACTCGAACTCTTCAATAGATTTCTGCTTAATGTTAACTGAATCCACATCACCACGGCTCAAAACCAACAAGTTATATTCATATTTTGGCATCCAAAATGATATTGAAAGTTACTAGCTTCTCTAATATCCTTTCAATCGAGTAAAACACTCCACAAGACCACAACTAAAGTGAAAACATAAAAAGGTATAAAATTACCTTGTCTAAGTCCTATTCCACCTTGAAAAAACACAATTTTCTCCAATTAGATTTATAGAGAAACCAAATGTAACTTTTAAAGTGCTTTTACCATGTATTTTGTGTAAAAAAATGTCCAAGATACATGTTAAGTAAAATTCTAGTATATCACTAGTAGTAGTACATGATCTAAAGTTGTATCCAAGTCAATTGTTGGTGATTACTAAATCCAGGTACAAATATCTAACACAATACCATATTTTGCTACAAAGCAATAGAATACAAAACCATTTTGATTTTCATACACAGAATACCTTTGGGCCTAGTTTTCTAGCATTGCAGTCTTGCAGAGCTAGTATAAACCCAAGTGAGAGTTGATGACTTACTTTGACACCACACCTATATAGACTATAGACTATACTAGGCGCGTGAGGTAAAATATTCAATGATGCAAGTATTGTTAAATCACCAAATTTATCTTATAAATTCTACCCAACTACACACCATAAAATCACAGTCATCCACATAAATACTAGTGTATTTATAGCTTTCCCTCCTTTCTTCACTTTGCCCCTGCACTTCACTAGTTCTCACTTCACTCTAATTTTTTCTCTGTGCACAAAGTGTCTCAGAAGAAAGAGCCTTGAGAAAGTGAACCAAATCCTTTCCTTAACCTTCACGCCTCCATTTACATTTTAACCTTCTTTTTTCTCTCTCTGCATTCAATTACCGTCAGTAATTACCCTTCACTCAACCCTTTTAAACTCTCACTCTTACCATCCAAAAAATCCAAAAAAACATACCATTTCCTGAAAAAACTTAAAGATTCATATTTTGAGTCTTTTGGGCTAAAACAAATTGTTGGTTTGGTTCTTTTTTGGCAAATCTATAATGGGTTCTTGTGAAAAAGATCAAATGCTAATGGTGAAGAAAATGAATGGGCCAATAATTGTTGGTGCTGGTCCATCTGGTATAGCAGTTGCAGCTTGTTTAAAACAAAATGGTGTGCCATCACTTGTTCTTGAAAGAAGTGATTGCATTGCATCTTTATGGCAATACAAAACTTATGACAGACTAAAGCTTCATATACCTAAACAGTTTTGTGAGCTACCATTATTTGGCTACCCAAAACACTTCCCAAAATACCCTACTAAAAACGAATTTGTTTCTTACATGGTGGCTTATGCTAGCAACTTTGACATCAAGCCAAAGTTTAACCAAACAGTGGTTAGTGCTGAGTTTGACTTAGGAAAAGATGTGTGGAAAGTTGTGACACAAGATTGTGTGTATGAGTCAAGGTGGCTAGTGGTGGCAACAGGAGAAAATGCTGAAGCAGTTGTGCCTGAAATACAAGGGATTGAGAAATTTGAAGGGGTTGTAAGGCATACAAGTGAGTATAAAAGTGGTCTTGAGTTTAGAAAACAAAGGGTTTTGGTTGTTGGCTGTGGGAATTCTGGTATGGAAGTTAGTTTGGATCTTTGCAGATATAATGCAAGTCCTTTTATGGTTGTTAGAAACTCTGTAAGTTCATATTTCATCATCATATCATATTATCATTACACTTTTGTTTTGGACTTGTGGTCATGATTAGTATATTATTGGTTTGATTTTTTATTTGTTAAAGTGACAAAGTCAATCTTTTATATGCTTTCAAGTGCACTTTTTGAAATGGGTATTTTTTTTAATGATGGAAAACAATAGTCAATACTCAATGGTATTTGAAATCATGAAACCCCCAATTTTTTGCTATTTTTATGAGTTTTTTCATGTGGGTGTTTCTTGAATTCTTTCTTTTGGGTATTTGGTCTTTTTGTTAAATATAACATTTAAAAGTATTTTGACTTTTTGGATGTTAATGAAATTACAGGTTCATGTGCTGCCTAGGGAGATGTTTGGGTTCACAACATTTGGTATAGCTATGGTACTTCTCAAATGGCTACCTCTTAGAGTTGTGGACAAATTAATCTTGGTTATGGCCAACTTAACACTTGGAAAGACCGATAAATTAGGCCTTAAAAGACCGAAAACCGGTCCTCTAGAGCTAAAAAACGCAACCGGGAAAACCCCGGTGCTTGACACCGGGGCCCTATCGCTCATCAAGTCTGGTAACATCAAGGTAGCTATCAAAAGATTCCCTGGCACTTTGCATTAAAAAGTTGTACAACATACTTGTATTAAACTTTAAACTAATATTGTGAATAATTGGAATGTTTGTAGGTTGTGGAACAAGGAGTGAGGGAAATCACTAGAAATGGTGCCAAATTCATGGATGGTCAAGAAATTGCATTTGACTCCATTGTGTTGGCAACAGGGTACAAAAGCAATGTCCCATTTTGGCTCAAGGTAAAACTCATGACATCAATAATGAAACACCCTAACTTAATATATTATGTTTTTCAATTGAATCATGCATGAAATAATTGTATACTTTGAAGAACAAAAGAATATGCTTTGAAAATTTGTACCTCCTTTGAAATTAGTAGAATATTTGAATCTTAATTAGTACTTGTAGAGTTGTACTCTTTTAAAATCAATTTTTATCTTATTCTCCATTCTCATATCACTTTCCAACTCTTACACTAACAAGCCTACAAAATGGGTTTTTGTAACCAAAAAAGTGAAAAACTGATGGCACTTGTTTGGATCATTCTGAATCTCTTAACATTTTTGTTGTCATTTTATGATGTGTTACTATCAATAAGTATTCCCATGATACTATTTCTCGTATATTATGTCTTTTGGCCCTAAAATGATTTGAAGGAACTATATAGTGACTAGAAACTTTTATCCTAAATCAAGAGTAATGTACACCTTTTGATGCTTATTGTATGAATCAATATTGCAATTTTGGTTCTGCCTAGAGTGATTTCTTCTCTCTGGGATACGGATTCTCATAATAATATTCTTTACTTACTGTTATCTAGAGAAAGAATCAGAATTGGAAATGTGTTGTGCATATAATGATCTCATTATTTTGTCCATCATTGAGTTGGGTCATATAGCATGACCCACATATTTCAAATATTTGTATTTGTATGTGATATGTAAAAACTTCTATTAAATTTTATGTATATTGACAATGTATCTTATGGTTCGATCTTTGTTATATAAATGCAGGGAAGTGACTTTTTTACGGATGATGGAATGCCAAAAACTCCTTTTCCGAATGGCTGGAAAGGGGAGAATGGGTTATATACAGTCGGGTTTACTCGAAGAGGTCTTCTTGGAACAACATTTGATGCCCTTAAAATCGCTAAAGATGTTACAGATCAATGGCGGCCAATAACGTGCAACTCCAAGCACGATTGTAGTTAGGCCAAACCGATGTATCAATACTGGAATAATGAGAAAAATGGAAAGAAAAGGGAGATAAATAGGCTTTTTATTTTTCTTTAGACGGCTTAGGTCTATGGTGGTATTTAGGGGGTTTATTTTGTAGTTCAAATGTTCATTCATAGAACATTGTCTTTTAGGCTGTTCAAAATTTCTGATGTTTGTTTATTTCTTTAAGAGTTTGAGGGGGTTTAAAAATGTAAATTAACAATTTTTGTAATTCAATTTTATGTTCTTCTCTACCTGTTCAAATTGTTTCTAAAAAGGAGAAAACTGATTACTACATAATAAAACAGCCAAATAAATCCAAATATTGCCTTTTAAGATATATTATTATATAAGTATCTAACAAATGATGGATACTACTTTTGTGAAAAGAACAAACGTTGGATTCCAGTAGTCTACCAAACACCTAACGCAAAGATGGTTCATATCAAGCTCACTTTGAAGCTCTTCTCGACCTTTTCATAAAACATAAATGTTAATGCAGATTTATATTTGTTTGTTACCATCTTATTACATGAAACTTGTCACCAAAGACCTTCTGATCTAGCGGTATGGAGGTTTTTCCCTCTAGGCAAGGTATTAAGTTCGAGTCTTGCCAAGGACGATAGAGGTTTCCCCTTACGTGTGTAAAAAGAAGGGTGTCATTGCTTTCTGGTCTGAACCCAACCTGATTGTATAAGCTCGCTACGCCTTCCGGGCTAAGGATCATATAGCCACGATTGCCGTTCAAAAAAATTAAATTACATGAAACTTGTCATCATCAACATCAACATTAATCATTCTAACAGAATACGAATGTAAAACATCTCCATAAACATATCACATGTATTTGAAAAAACCATCTTATAAAGGAAACTTAGTAACCTTTAGAGAGCAAGGTATCACGGCGAGGGGTACCTCGTCGAGCCGACGTAGCCTCTCGTTGTGACATGTCGCCACACCCACCTCCCATTTCGCCGAGAAGATTTCGGTTTTGCGAAATGTTGACGACGAGAGACAGTGGACTATAGCCATTGGAGTATATATTACGGTAAGATTTTTTATTAATTAAAAATATTTTTTTTTCTTATATATAATCCTAATTTTCTTATTTTTAAAACAACACACAACTAAAATCTCTCTTTCAAACAACAAACCTTATACAAAAAATGAATAACGAATGGTCCGGTGAAGAAGATATTGGTGATTTAAATTACATAACTCAGCTTGAAGAAGAAGAAGCTGAGGCCATACAAAGGCGTAGATACATTAACCGTCAACGTGACATCGCCGAAGCACGTTTGATGGAAGATTACTTCGGCCCGTATCCAAAGTATCACGAGGAGTATTTCCAAAAGCGGTATCGAATGCAACGTTCTCTTTTCTTAGAGATTGTTCAAGGTATTGAAAATTACAATCAATCAAATAATCCTCTAACCAAACACCTTTACTTTTTTACTAGCCGCATTGATGCAACGGGTTCAAAAAGTTTTAGTGTAATTATGAAATGCGCATCTGCCATACGCCAATTGGCGTTCGGTACACTGCCAGATTCATTAGATGAATACTTGCAAATGGGTGCACATTGCGCACGCGATTGTCTTGATTACTTTATGATGTGCGTAATGGATTTGTTTCAACCCGAATTTTTAAGAAAACCCACACCAGCTGACATTCAAAAGCTATATGCCGCTCATAATACGATTCATTGGTTTCTCGGGATGCTTGGTAGTATAGATTGTATGCAATGGGAATGGATTAATTGTCCGAGATCATGACACGACCAATTTGGTAGAGGGGATAAAAAAATACCTAACCATAATACTAGAGGCTACTGCATCATACGATTTGTGGATTTGGCATGCATTTTTCAGGGATTGCAGGTTCAAACAATGATATTACCGTTCTCAATCATTCACCCTTATTTGCTGATCATTTGGATGGGAATGAACCCGAGGCCGCGTATGTTGTAAACGGGCAAACTTTTCATAGAGGGTACTACCTTGCAGACGAGATTTACCCATAATGGTCAGCTTTTGTGAAATCATTTAGTATTGCACACGATGAAAAAACAACTTTTTTCAAACGCCGTCAAGAAGGTGCCCGAAAGGATATTGAAAGGGCATTTGGTGTGTAACACCCCACTTGGATAAGTGGACCGTTACGTGTATTTATGGCGTGTCATCAAAGCATAAGGTAAATGTCCTAAAACATTAACTGACCATAACGGAAATACCAGAATCAAACATCGGTAATCCAACCTAAGCTCAAAACATGAAAAATGAAATACTGAAAGAAAGGACTAACAATGTCCAAATAAGCAGAATAATGTAAGTGCATAAAATAAGAAAGTGCATAAAATAAGAAGTCTGGGTAGCTTCCATCCCAAATGCACGTGCTCTCAGAATCCTAAGAGCGTCCCGGTGTACCTGCCGTTAGAACATGAAAGGAACTACGGCTGAGCATAACTCTCAGTGAACGGATATAAAACACGATAAGAATATACTGAATGAAACAGGTGATAGAATACTGAATCTGTAAGACTGATATGTAACATGTGGTAGAACTCTGCATAAAATCTGAGAAACCTAGTTCATGTATACTGATACTGAAATATAACTATTAATTCTGAAAACATGCATTTACCGTATTTTATTTGCCAGAGCTTATATAGGTCACGTGCTGTAACAACCGTGCATGAATAACTGGAGGGGTGACCTCATCATGCTATAGAGGGGTGACCTCTAAATAACTGTGCTGGGTGGAGGGATCAGCTCCAATGTGAAGGATGTAGAGCACACACCACATTCACCCTGATAACTTGTAACACATATAAGCCTAGGATGCATCCATACGCCCCACTAATAATACTGATAAAATGGCCAAGCTGAGCTGAGTGGAACGATGCAGGATATCACTCTCCTGCATGTGAGTCACGACACCGGTGCCTCTAGTGTCGTGGTTACGGTACCTCCGTAACTAGTACATAAACTGGTCGTGCTTGTATATAATGCTCAGGCAATTTATTTAGTTATTAACATGATTACGGATAAGCTTAAACATATACTGGGAAAAACATTTGGCTGAAGACGAGGAATCCTAATCATGCATAAAAAGGAAGTCCTTACTGAAAGGACGGAAATCCGTACCTCGTGTCCAGTAATGAAATAAGAGCGAAAGCTGAAAGATCTACTCCGACTTCATGGATACTACATAAATAAAGGACGCTGAGATGAGTTGTCTGATTACTGTTTACTGTTACTGATTTTTATCTGTTCTTAATTTAATTTAATTTATTCTTGTATTGTTGTATTGTTTCGTGTAGACCCTGATGATTCTGGCTGTCTTTAAATATTCACTGATTAATGTATTTCCTGTACTCCTGTTTACTGTATAATATGTATTTTAATATCGTAATATTACTGTTTAAAGTAACCTGCTAAAAATAGAAATTTCCATAAAATAGAAAGGTTTCTAAGAAAATGGTTTCGAATAATTAATCATTTAAAATATTATCGAAGTATAAACTAGATAAACTTAGTAAAACATGATTAATTTAATAATTGTCAATTAAATTACATTAAAATGATTATACTTTGATTAAATTATCATAACCAATTTAATTAATAACTTGATTATTAAAATGCTAAAATAACGCCTCTTGCTATAAATCCATATAACCCGAACCCAAGCCTACCGAGTTTTTCATCTAGATCGAACTAAAAGAAAAAAAAGACAATTGCAACAAACATAATCGTAGCCGGATTATAAAAAGTCTAGGATTAACTTTTAATTAATTAAATATAACTATATTAATATGACTAATTCTATTAGTACTAAAATAGTTTAGTAATTGATCAAACGCACCCTCAACACCGCCATAGTCCCCGGCTGTGACTTGTTGCAACCGGCAGTGGCCTTAAGCCACTGCTTTCCCGTGTTACCCCCTGGCCAAGAGACCCACCGGCAGCAATGTGGTGCCCCTGTTGGTCCACAGTTCCCACCGACAGAAGTGTTCTCGCCACTGTCTGCCTGTGGGTTCCTACTGCAGCCTCTTTGTTGCTCCTGCTAACCTAAACGCCTCCATGCTAATGATGCTGAAACAAATGCCCCTGCTGCTGGTTGTACCCACGAAAACAAACACCCCCGTCTGCTGGTTATACCCACGAAAACAAACACCCCCTTGTCTGCTGGTTACAACCATGAAAACAAACACTCCCTTGTTTGCTGGTTATAGCCACGAAAACAAACACTCCCTTGTCTGCTGGTTACAGCCACGAAAACAAACACCCCTTGTTTGCTGGTTATAGCCACGAAAACAAACACCCCCTGTACACACTGACTGCAGCAGTCGGTCTTTACACGCGACCGTATCATGCTGGCCATGGTCGTGTTGGCGTTCTGTGGTGGCAGCCATGGATCACGGCTGTGATGATGGTTTGGTGATGGAGGCTGACCACGAAAGTGATCCCTGGTTGAGGAGATGCTGTTTGTTGTTGTGGTGTAGTCGTAGTGGGGTGGTGGTGATGGCGGCCGGAGTTGTTGGCTTGAATAGTGGCGGCTACCAGGACCCAGATTAGGGTTTCTTAATGTCAATGGAGGGAAAACAGAAAAAAAAACATAACGCTGTGACTAAGTGATGGGTTACCCCGTTTTTTTTTGTTTACTAGTTTAGTGGGCTCAAAGCCCATTTATCCTTCTTTTCTTGTTTTAAACTCGGCCCAATCACATATGTATACTTACGTTTTGATTTTCGTTACGCTTCATTTATAAACATTTAACTTGCGTTTCGCGTTTTAAAATCCTGTCATGTATTTATTATTTTACTGCAAATAAATACGTACGAAATACTGAATAGCTAGTAAATAATTATTAACTAATAATTATTTTCTAAATAATTTGTTTACGTCATGATCTTAATTAAACTGCGACTGTGTGAATATAATAATATTCGTGGATTTTAAACATTGCGTACGTGTTCGAAAGATTAATCCTCGTAATTATATTCTGTCGTGAATTATTTACTTCCTGAATAATTAATACTTTCGTAATAATTGAATTAACACTATTATTTATTATCTGAATAAATAATCACGTAACGTTTAAATTAAATATGTGGTTGTCCGTAATTAATGTTCGAGGACTTTTAAAGCGGGTTTTACAATTCTTCCCCTCTAAAAAAATAATTCGTCCTCGAATTAAAGGATGCGATAATGATGTGGTTTTACAATTCTTCCCCTCTAAAAAGGAGAAATTTGTCCTCGAATTAAAGGTAATAAGCTGATGAAGTTATAAGAACTGAAAGAACACGTAGACTGAAAAGACAATTAAGGTGAAGGATAAATTATCTTCTAATTAAGACATAATGCTGCTGATAGGTATAAACCTGGCATGACTGAAATGATCATGGAACGTGACATGGCTAAAGAGAACATGGAACGTGACATGACTGAAAGAACATAACTGACTTATAGAAGGAAAAGGATGAGAAGTCCGGATGGACTCCTTTGTTTCAAGTGGCTTCCCACTCGAAACGATTCCTTCAAAGGTCTAAACATAATAAATAAAAATCTTGGTCCTGATGACCCTGTCCTGATGATGCTGAATGGTTTCTGGTTTTATACTTAAGATGGATTCTCTGAATCTGATAGAATGAACAAGCTAAAACATAACATTCATATATCTGAGCAAGCTACTGAAAATAGATAGGGACGAACTACGTGAACAATTTTAAACGTGCTACGTGAGCAATTGTGAACGTGGTTCATGACTATATGAGGAACACTGAGCATGGAATATATATCATGAATGAGATATGTGAGACATATTGTGAACGTGATACTAGAACATATCATAAACGTATTTTGACTGAGGAGGAAATGCCAAACGATACGGCCTGAGATGTGAAACGTCTGCCTGGTTATGGAAAAGTTGTGCTAAACTTGGGTCTAGTTTCTCAAGCTGCCTGTAACCGTATTCGGTAATAAACTGTGAAACGCGTATCGTGAGATGGAACACGAACTTGAACGTGAACAATGTTATGAATGCTAACGTGAGCTTAAATCATGAGATATCATAAGACATGAACTGAAACAGCATCATACTACGAATGAGACGTAATCGTGGAAGTGAAAATAAACATGAGCGTAAAGTGTACGTAAACATACACGTGACCGTGAACAGGGATTCTGTTTGATATGATGGTCGATGGAATGCCTTGAAATCGTACGATTTACTGCTGAATTTTCCGCAGTCGCTACCGCGTAATCCTTCCGGATGAAAGTAAACACGTAGGTTGGTTACATGGTCGACAATGACTCGGATAGTATTATACTTTTTCTGAGTCTGTGGGAAGCTGCGTATATGACTTTCTCCTATCTGAGAATCTACAGGATCATGAAAAGATGATTCTCACGTTTTCTCTAGAGTTTAATAGCACAGAAAGCGATCAATGAATATGCTGACAATTTTGTCTGAGAATCATGGAAAAATTTTATTCAAAATTTCATACTATAGTTGGAGCAAACGGAAGCTTGGAAGTGTAAATCAAAAATTTAGAGGGGCTATAACGTGTGCAAAGGCAGTCTTGGAAACAAAATGTTCTTTCTCTCACCACTGATGGTAGCATGATCGAAAATTATTCTGGAAATATGCTTTAGACATCGTAGCAGATCAGATAAACTTTCTATACATGGAATGAAACATTAGTTAAGAATAGTGATCTATATAAAAAGAAACATCTTGTGGTCGATACATGATGTCATGATACCGGCCTTCTTCCTGGTAGACAGAAATGGTGTACTTCCTGATGGTGCGCTTAGGATGAACAAAACTTCGTTTCGGTAACTGATGCAGCAAATGCTGCAACTCTTTTAACTTAGCTGAAGCCTTGCAATAAAGAGTTTTGAAAATAGGTTCTGTTCTTGAGACAAGCTTGATGTTAAGTTCGGTCACGTGGTTAGAGAGGACTTTCTAGAAACCTTCTGGAATGACATTTGGAAATTTTCAGAGAAATCTGTTGATCATGAATTTAAGGAATTTCAAAAGTTTAGTCCTGACTGGTAGCTATAAAGTCTTCAATGCTATGGAATAATAAGTCGCGTGCTTATAAAGCAGAAACAATTTGTACTGATTTTCTGGCAGAAGAAAAATGGATATATTTGGATTTAGTAAGAAGAATTTCGTCTTCAACTGGCAGGAAAACTTAATAAATATAGGTGATACTGTAGTTATAAGTCTTGACTCGCGCCTTGAGAAAATATTCGTATGACATGTACCATGACTGGTATCCTGACACGTGTCCTCCGAAATGATACTTGAGACCTGTGTCTTGACTGATGTCTTGACATGTGTCTTAGTGGATGAATCTGGATAAGGCTGAAAATTTTTGGTAACTGATAAGATTGGCGGACCGTTTAGACATTTCTAGTCACGTCCGTTCTGGAGTTCCGATGGTTACTGGCTGATTAATTATAAGCACGGTGGTTGTCATTACTGCCTTGTCTGTCAGTTTCCCGATGGTCGTTATTTTGACCGAGGTTCATGTAACTATTTCTGCTGAGTGGCCGGCTAGTTATCGGTCCCCACTCTTCTGACTGAAAGGTTAGCTGAGTGAAGTGTGACATCAAACTGAGAAAGTGAAAGCATGGAATGGAATGGTAGTGTCTGATGGTTGAAATTTATTCTTGTCAGAAATTTCAAATTTATAGTTTTCGTCCTTGTTCTGCAGAGTCTTCATAGTATAAACAACATCAGCATCTTGAGAAATCTCCAAAGTATCAGCAGCATCAGCAATTGTGAGGTCTTCAAAGTGTTAGCGGCATTAGCATCTGGCAAAATCTTCAACTCACGAGCAACACCAACATCTGGTAAAATATCGGCAAGTGGAAACGCCTGAGATGATTGAGGATTGATTAACAATACCCATAGATTAGGGTACCTGGAGTACACCTGGACTACTGCACATGAAGTACAAAATGAATACTACACATGGAGCATATCTGAGACACTGTACATGGAGTATTCATGAAATAATGTACAGGGGATATAAGTGAGACACTGTACATGGAGTACATACGAAATACTGTACATGACACTGGTGGAAATTTCTCGAGATGATTGATACTGGTGTCAACCTCTGACATGGTCAACGGAGAATATTTGATTTAACTGGTTTAACTGAACTGAAACAACATGATAGCCTGGTAATTCCTACGTAGACTTAAAGCTGGTTGTATATAGTTTCAAGAATATGATTAAACAAAATTTCAACAATGGTCAGCATGAAGACATGACCGATGAAGATCAAACCAGATTATTATGAAAATAGGATTTAACTGTAACCCTTCTGTATCTTAGCATGCAAACATCATCACCTTGCTGAAAACATAATCCTCATAAGGAGACATGAACTTAGTCAACATGAAAACGACATTCACGTGAAAGTATAAACTTGACTGATACAAATAACATAGAAGAATAATCAACTGAGGTTTAACATCAACTGATGTGGATAGTTATGGTTTAATCCACATTATTCATAGTAGGAAGCATGTGACTATGTATGGGCGATTCTGTTTCGATCCATACTTGTCAAGATTTTATGAGAACTGTCATGTATAGAAATTTACAATCTGAGACTAAATATGGTTGGTTGTAGTTCAAACCATACTTGTCAAAATTTTATGAAATGTCATGATATGACAACGGTGAATAACTATGGATCGGTTCAAAAATAACATTTGACTAAAAAGCATGAAATTTGACCTGAATAATGATGAACGTTTATGGCTGGTTCACTAATTAATATTTGACTGAAAACATGAATCTGACATGAGTAAGGGTAAACGTCTATGGGTGGGTTTACCAATACAAAATCTGAACGGGCAAGGGTGAACGCCTATGGGTCGGTTCACCAAAACAAAATTCGCAGAAAAGCACATGCGACTAAATATGGCCAGTCCTGTACCAACCTTTTACTTAGTCAAAATCTTTAAGAAAACTAACTGCTAACTGAAGAAAACTGACCGATAAATGCATGAGAAACATGAAAGATAACAACGCCAAGGATCTAGGAAGTTCCTGGTGACTACCCACTAGTCACAGGTCAAGTATTGGAGCCTACAGGTCGAACCTATAGCTCTGATACCATAATTGTAACACCCCACTTGGATAAGTGGACCGTTACGTGTATTTATGGCGTGTCATCAAAGCATAAGGTAAATGTCCTAAAACATTAACTGACCATAACGGAAATACCAGAATCAAACATCGGTAATCCAACCTAAGCTCAAAACATGAAAAATGAAATACTGAAAGAAAGGACTAACAATGTCCAAATAAGCAGAATAATGTAAGTGCATAAAATAAGAAAGTGCATAAAATAAGAAGTCTGGGTAGCTTCCATCCCAAATGCACGTGCTCTCAGAATCCTAAGAGCGTCCCGGTGTACCTGCCGTTAGAACATGAAAGGAACTACGGCTGAGCATAACGCTCAGTGAACGGATATAAAACACGATAAGAATATACTGAATGAAACAGGTGATAGAATACTGAATCTGTAAGACTGATATGTAACATGTGGTAGAACTCTGCATAAAATCTGAGAAACCTAGTTCATGTATACTGATACTGAAATATAACTATTAATTCTGAAAACATGCATTTACCGTATTTTATTTGCCAGAGCTTATATAGGTCACGTGCTGTAACAACCGTGCATGAATAACTGGAGGGGTGACCTCATCATGCTATAGAGGGGTGACCTCTAAATAACTGTGCTGGGTGGAGGGATCAGCTCCAATGTGAAGGATGTAGAGCACACACCACATTCGCCCTGATAACTTGTAACACATATAAGCCTAGGATGCATCCATACGCCCCACTAATAATACTGATAAAATGGCCAAGCTGAGCTGAGTGGAACGATGCAGGATATCACTCTCCTGCATGTGAGTCACGACACCGGTGCCTCTAGTGTCGTGGTTACGGTACCTCTGTAACTAGTACATAAACTGGTCGTGCTTGTATATAATGCTCAGGCAATTTATTTAGTTATTAACATGATTACGGATAAGCTTAAACATATACTGGGGAAAACATTTGGCTGAAGACGAGGAATTCTAATCATGCATAAAAAGGAAGTCCTTACTGAAAGGACGGAAATCCGTACCTCGTGTCCAGTAATGAAATAAGAGCGAAAGCTGAAAGATCTACTCCGACTTCATGGATACTACATAAATAAAGGACGCTGAGATGAGTTGTCTGATTACTGTTTACTGTTACTGATTTTTATCTGTTCTTAATTTAATTTAATTTATTCTTGTATTGTTGTATTGTTTCGTGTAGACCCTGATGATTCTGGCTGTCTTTAAATATTCACTGATTAATGTATTTCCTGTACTCCTGTTTACTGTATAATATGTATTTTAATATCGTAATATTACTGTTTAAAGTAACCTGCTAAAAATAGAAATTTCCATAAAATAGAAAGGTTTCTAAGAAAATGGTTTCGAATAATTAATCATTTAAAATATTATCGAAGTATAAACTAGATAAACTTAGTAAAACATGATTAATTTAATAATTGTCAATTAAATTACATTAAAATGATTATACTTTGATTAAATTATCATAACCAGTTTAATTAATAACTTGATTATTAAAATGCTAAAATAACGCCTCTTGCTATAAATCCATATAACCCGAACCCAAGCCTACCGAGTTTTTCATCTAGATCGAACTAAAAGAAAAAAAAAACAATTGCAACAAACATAATCGTAGCCGGATTATAAAAAGTATAGGATTAACTTTTAATTAATTAAATATAACTATATTAATATGACTAATTCTATTAGTACTAAAATAGTTTAGTAATCGATCAAACGCACCCTCAACACCGCCATAGTCCCCGGCTGTGACTTGTTGCAACCGGCAGTGGCCTTAAGCCACTGCTTTCCCGTGTTACCCCCTGGCCAAGAGACCCACCGGCAGCAATGTGGTGCCCCTGTTGGTCCACAGTTCCCACCGACAGAAGTGTTCTCGCCACTGTCTGCCTGTGGGTTCCTACTGCAGCCTCTTTGTTGCTCCTGCTAACCTAAACGCCTCCATGCTAATGATGGTGAAACAAATGCCCCTGCTGCTGGTTGTACCCACGAAAACAAACACCCCCCGTCTGCTGGTTATACCCACGAAAACAAACACCCCCTTGTCTGCTGGTTACAGCCACAAAAACAAACACTCCCTTGTTTGCTGGTTATAGCCACGAAAACAAACACTCCCTTGTCTGCTGGTTACAGCCACGAAAACAAACACCCCTTGTTTGCTGGTTATAGCCACGAAAACAAACACCCCCTGTACACACTGACTGCAGCAGTCGGTCTTTACACGCGACCGTATCATGCTGGCCATGGTCGTGTTGGCGTTCTGTGGTGGCAGCCATGGATCACGGCTGTGATGATGGTTTGGTGATGGAGGCTGACCACGAAAGTGATCCCTGGTTGAGGAGATGCTGTTTGTTGTTGTGGTGTAGTCGTAGTGGGGTGGTGGTGATGGCGGCCGGAGTTGTTGGCTTGAATAGTGGCGGCTACCAGGACCCAGATTAGGGTTTCTTAATGTCAATGGAGGGAAAACAGAAAAAAAAAACATAACGCTGTGACTAAGTGATGGGTTACCCCGTTTTTTTTTGTTTACTAGTTTAGTGGGCTCAAAGCCCATTTATCCTTCTTTTCTTGTTTTAAACTCGGCCCAATCACATATGTATACTTACGTTTTGATTTTCGTTACGCTTCATTTATAAACATTTAACTTGCGTTTCGCGTTTTAAAATCCTGTCATGTATTTATTATTTTACTGCAAATAAATACGTACGAAATACTGAATAGATAGTAAATAATTATTAACTAATAATTATTTTCTAAATAATTTGTTTACGTCATGATCTTAATTAAACTGCGACTGTGTGAATATAATAATATTCGTGGATTTTAAACATTGCGTACGTGTTCGAAAGATTAATCCTCGTAATTATATTCTGTCGTGAATTATTTACTTCCTGAATAATTAATACTTTCGTAATAATTGAATTAACACTATTATTTATTATCTGAATAAATAATCACGTAACGTTTAAATTAAATATGTGGTTGTCCGTATTTAATGTTCGAGGACTTTTAAAGCGGGTTTTACATGGTGTCTTACAAGGGAGATGGCATATTATTGCTCAGCCAGCGCGTCAATTTACTGTGAACAAGTTACGTAGAATCATGTACACCCGCATCATATTGCACAACATGATTTTGAAAAATCAGGGGGGTGCGATATCTGAAGCTGCAGAAATGTATGTTTGTCCACAAGCAAATATATTAAGGACATGGGTCGAGTGTTGTGCAATACGTCAAAGACAACATAAAGAGTGATAAGCCGACACATTTAAGGCTTCAACGTTGTCTAATTGATCATATTTGGGAGCGCCGTCAACCCCAAAATGAGTAGTTTATATTAATTGTTGTGTTTTAAAATTTTTTTCCGTATCGTAATTTTTTTTAATTCGTATTTGTAATTTTTATTTTCATATTTGTAATGTTTTATTTGAGCGAAATAAATTTTAATTTATGTGAAAATGAGAAAAAGAAAAATAAAAGATAGTGGTGGGGCCCAAAGGGAAGAGGGGTTGGGTGTGTTGTGAGTGAAGGGGTATTTTTGTTAGTTGTGTTGGTGTGATGTGGCGCTGAGTTGATAGCTGACTGGGCAAAATTTTGAGGGGATGCCTTGTTGTGACACCCTTGTCTCTTATATCAACTAGTGTTTTCTCATAATCAAGAAAAAGTACAATAGACACACAAAAAATGCATTTTCTGAAAATATTACATTCACTACTACGTTTTTAATATTTAAGATAGCTTAAATAAGATTACAGTATTAGAAATACTAGCCACTGCTGTTTTAACTGATTAAAAATTTCTATCTTTTTTTCCTTTTCTGAAAGGCTAAGATATCATTAAAAACTCGGCTCCAATGAGAAGGCCGAGAACAAAGCAAAAAACAAGATATACAATGATCCAAACAGGAAAAAAAAGAACACCGCTCCAAAACCAAAACCAAAAGAATTAAGAACTAAATACAACTACAATTACTAAAAAACATCAAAAGGCCAAGATATCCAACCACTCTAGAAAGCAGACGTCGAAGTACATCGGGCAGCTATCTAAGTTTTGGTATTTCTCCGGATAAGAGGAAAAACGTCCTCACTTCTAACCTTATCAACATCACCGGGGGCCATGATAATCATTTAATTCCTTTGCTTCCAAATAGCCAAATAGAAACTTGAAATACCCTATTAATGATCTTCTTGGGCTTTGGACATCCTTACGTATCAATATTATCTAACGCGATATCCGAAACCGAGAAGGAAGGGAACGAAACTGATAGAGGGAGATGCCACAAACTCTAAACTTTTCTCCAAATGGGGGAGACATAAGGGAAACTAATGAGACAATGAGCTATGTTCTCGTCATAGTTGTTATAAAAGGGGCAAGTAGTAGATGCAACAGGGACTCCATGAACAAGAAGATTGGAACGTGTAGCAAGCCTATTTAAAGAGGCACGACACGCACAAATATCGACCTTTCGAGGTATCCATGAGTTTCACTTATGTCGGAGTCCAAGATTAGAATCCACCAAATAAATGTTCTGAATGACATTTTAAAGGGAACTAACCTTGAAATTGCCTGAACCATCCAAAGTCCATGTCCACTTGTCAGTAGAATTAGCGGATAAAGTGAGATTTCCAATCATAGATCCAAGGTTGACAATGTCATAAATTGCACGCCCCTGTTACGGACATCTCCAGTTCCAAACGCCCTACCAAAATCCATCAACAAGCTGCCATCTTTATGTGATTTTACAATCCTTGGAACCTTTTAGAGCAAACAGACTTGGAAATATATCCTTGAGACAAAACCTATTTCCACACCAAGGGTCATGCTAAAATGAGACGCAACCATTAGACACTTTCAAACAGAAGGAATGTTTAAAAATAGGAGCTATAGACTCAACACACTTGACGGCTTTTAAGATGTCACACCAAACACCTTTACAGTTAAACGGGCTAGCTACGGAATCAAAACCACCACCCTCACCATTATAATCTTTAATCACCATATGCCAAAGAGCATTATTTTCAGTCATATATCCCTACTTCCAGTTACTGATAAGACCAAGGTTCATAGCATAAAGATTACCAACACCTAAACCTCCCAAGTTTGATTTGAAAAGAATAATATTCCATTTAACCCAACTAATACCACGTTTTGATTCCTTAAGGACCCAACAGAAACAACATCTTGTCGATTCAAGGAGCTTGATTATTTTTTGAGGGGCTTTGAAGAGTGAAAATTTGTAAAGTGGAAGGCTACTAATAATAGTTTTGATAAGCGTGAGTCTACCACCAATAGATAAAGTCTTAGCTTCCAAAGCGGAAAGCCTAACTCTAAAACAGTTAACCACGTCATTCCAGCACTTACACAATCGCATTGATTTACCCTCTCGGAGACTAAGTGGTCTCTTTGGGGGAGGTTTCTTGGAGGTCTTGAGTTCAAGACCTGCCAAGGCCCTTTTAGGCGAAGCGGATAAGGAGTCTAACATAACTAGGCGAGGGTTCAAGAAGACATTCTATCGCTTGAATATCATTGCACGACTGGACCCACTAACCACTAAAATTTTCCATTCTAAGAAAAAGGTCACTAGGAACATGTATCTTAGGACCATGCACACGTATTTCTTTTGTATGTATTATAACTATATTTTCGTTGAATAATATGAAAACACATGTGCACTCTTCATATCACTCATCATACTCGGATCTTGTAGGTCCTTAGTTTCTTAGGATTGTGCAAGTGTTGTGATTGATATAAAGAATGAGGGAGATGAAGAACTAGAGAGGGAAAGTAGAGAGAGAAAGGAGAGAATGGTAGAAAGGAAAAACGATTAAGAAAATGAGAAGTGAACAACTAATGACCAACCCCTCCTAACATGCTAGGAGGGGTATATATAGCCCACCCTACATGTGGGCTTGATGGGCTATATTGTTTACATATTGGATCACGAGCCCAATCTATGTATAAATAGTTGGAGTGACCGATCCTTTCTAAATACGAAAAAACGTATTTCCAACAATCTCCCCCTAAGGGAGGTCACTCCAAGTTACAATGTCCTAAATAGTCTATAGCTCGTGATCTATGCTAACAATGATGTGACCAAGACTTTCTTTGGAAAAACGTATTTCCAACAATCTCCCCCTAAGGGAGGTCACACCATTTTTACAAAATCTTAAACCTAGCATACTATGCTTGAGTCTTCGATCTTGTTCTTGTGAATATGCTGATGAGATCTTTGACTTTAGTCTTAAGCATGTTTACTTGCCTTGACCTTGTGCATTCATCACTTGTGAAATTTTCCTCCCCGTGACTTCATGTCCCACATACTTATACTTTATAAATTCTTGAAAGCTTCAGAGTTTGATACAGCGGAAGACCTGACTTTTAGGCTTTCTTGAATTTGTTGAAGTATTAAGTGCATACAGTATAAGCATGTGTTGATGACTTCTTCTGGATTGTACACCGTAATGCCACCTTCTTGTTACGCTGCATAAGACAGTTAGCAACAAAACATATACACGGATGAAATGGCTTTGAACATTTCATTTTAATTCGGTAGCATTTTACCTCTGGTCGGTAAAGAACGTTGGACGATATAAAATATCGTACTTGTGGCAGGTAGTTTCAATTAAGAACCTACTTGACAAGATTTCGCGGGTAAACCCGTTCTCTTTACTCGACCGTCCAAAGCTGACTGCGAAAATAAAGAGTGAATCATTTGGATAATATTATCCGCATGATTTGAAGCCGTCAAATCTGATTCCTGGAACAAGTGAAATTCAATTAAGAACTGCACCATCGTTGCTTTCTTGTTGTCACGAGCTTGATTCGTATAGAATCTTGCAAGTTACCTACCAAGTGCTGTTTGAGGTTAACACTAGAAGGATTTCCACTCATCACTGTGAACACTAAGGTATCACTCTGAGTGTTCTGGCAAGATCACTAAGATATTGCGTAGAGGCCTGGAATGTGTTTAGATTCAGTTAAGAATTAAACCACTGTTACTTTCCAGTTATCACAATTTTGATTCATACAGAATCGCACAAGTCACCTACCATGAGCTTTTTGATGTTCACTCAAGAAGGATTTCCATCTTCATTGTAAATACTTTCGTATTACTCAGATGTTCAGGCAAGATCATGAAGATTTTGCGTAGGACTCTTAAGATCTTTCTTAGTTTTCACAGTGTGTGATGAAGCAAGGAATTATGAAAGTGTGTCCTAATGAGATATTTGATGATCTTAAATGGCTTTAGACTAGATCGTGCATTTTGCATTTTAGTGATTGGAGGCTGGAGAGGAGTGCCACCATTTCAATACCAATTTATTCGGAGTGAATAAATCAATAGATAATGCGTTGTCTCCGTGTGATTAAAACAAATACCTTTTGAGAGATATCTGAGTTAGCTGGGATGGGTTGTGCATTGCACCACTGGGTCCATGATGTCTATCTTCAATATCGAGAATCATTAAAAATGATCTCAATAGCATATGTATTAACCCGGTTTCTGCCTAAGTTGTAAGGAGGGCTTCTTTCTTCACACCCTTTATCTTTACAATTCTTTTTCATTCTTCAACCCCTTCAATGCTTACCAATACGTCATAACTAGCACCTTGTTGTGATTGTTCCAGTGCTAACTTAAGTACTTGGTCGGCATTCAGCTACGTTCACAATCTTTCTCCATCTTTCCTAAGGACTACTATTTCTAGCTATGGAATGTCCTTGGGAAGATTCCTCCGGTTCTAGAGGAATCATTGGACTTTAACCTATCCTACCATCCTTACATCACCACAATCTTCACCGTCGTTAATAGAGATGTTTTGGGTAAGTGTATGTCACCATGAAATCCATTTTGATATCCAAATCCATTTTGCTCCCCCTTAACATATGCCACGATATCCGAAAACATTTCGCACTTGTCGGGATGAGCTATCACGTTAAGTCAAACCATTTGTGATTAATCATTTCCCATATTAAATCACATTTTCTCCCCCATATTAAAAATATTAACCCAATCGATGTTTTTAATATCAATTGATTTAATAGCATTTTAAGAAAAATTGGGAAGCAAAATGCAAATCCAATTATCTCCATGACTTTCATAAGCTCCCCCCTAAAATTAATGAGGGTGTACTTGAAACATAAATTAAATACCTTTTAAACACAAGTGTAAGGTATTTATCACGCGCAAACATCATATATGATAATGTATTCACAAGATTAGCAATTTACGAGGTTGGACCTGAATGATGGCGAACATCATATGATAGAATGACATGGTTCTTGTTCATGAATGTTGGTCGCCTCGTCACGTCTGAAGTTATCTCTTGACACCATGTGTACGATTGATATCGTTGTCTTGACACCAATCAGTGCTCCACCTCAATTTTTGACCCGTGTTCTATTGAAAGAGCTGTAGTCGTTGTTTGAGTAGTCGCATCGTCGAGTATGTAGATATCAATTGTAAATTGCTGCGGGTTGTGGAGATGATAACTTCATAAAAACAAGATTTATCTTGTTTTAACAAATAAATGCACTGACACGTACATATATCCGTGTTAGATTGTGTTATAATGTAAACACAATCCCTTACATGGTTATAAAGTAAACTATGCCCGAGAAAATTAATTCCCGTTGTTGAGTCAAAGCTTTCTGATGAAATGCTTGACTTGAATATGAAAAGCGGGTTACTATTTGAAATAATTGCAAACCATTTTGAGCATGTTTTAAACTTTTAAACTTCTGCTCGAACTTTATTTACAACCCCGTGTCATTATCGAATGACATTTCTAGTATCGTAAATATTATCGATTCCAGAAGACATGCTCTTTTTATCAAAACATTTTTGAACACACAATTTTGAAAGATTCAGAAAAACCTTTTGAGAAATTCTAGAATTTTTTTTTAATGTTTTGAAAACCAGTTACTTGAGCTTAACATGTTGAATATCTTACAAAACGAGCTCAAGTCCGAGAGGTTGTAGACTTCCTGTTGTGAGGATAAGTTTATCATCGACGATAAACTTTCCTTTTAACTAAAGAACGAGTTCTAAGCTGACATTTACTTAGAAGTCGTTTTCATGAGCTTGAAAAACTTTTGAATGTTTTAATGTAAAGCTCATGACCGAGATAGATGCATTTCCTATTATGAGGAAAAGTTCTCTTATTTAAAAGATACACTTTCCTTTCTGAGCTTAAAACTTGGAATGTTTTAATACAAGCTCATGACCGAGAAAAATGAATTTCTCGTTTCGAGGATAAGTTATCATTAAAGATAAACTTTCCTAAAATTGAAGTCCGAGTTACAGTCTGAAATTTAACTTTAAGTCATAGTGCATGAGCTTAAAAACTTCTAATGTTTTTAATATTAGCTCATGCCCGAGAAAAATTAATTTCTCGTTTAAGGATAAGTTTATCATCGGCGAGAAAACTTTACTTTATTTGAAGTCCGGGGCATAATATGAAATGTGATTATACGCCATTGTGCATGATCTTAAAAACTTCTAATGTTTTTAATATAAGCTCATGCCTGAGAAAAATTAATTTCTCGTTAATGAGGATAAGTTTATCATCGGCGATAAACTTTCATTTCTTTAAAGCGCAGGTTACAGTCTGTCATGTGACTGCAAGCCGTTGTGCATGAGCTTAAAAACTTTGAATGTTTTTAATATAAGCTCATGCCAGAGAAAAATTAATTTCTCGTTGTGAGGGTAAGTTATCGTTGACAACATAAACTTCCATTTATTTGAAGTCCGGGTCATTGTCTGACATTTAACAATGAACCGTTTACACGAGCTTAAAACCTTTGAATAGTTTTAAATGTAAGCTCGTGTCCGAGAAAATGTAATTTATCGTTTTTGAGGATAAGTTTATCATCGGCGATAAACTTTCCTTTTTTTTGAAGATCGAGTCATCGTCTGATATTTAACGATGAGCCATGTACACGAGCTTAAAACCTTTGAAAGGTTTTAGTGTAAGCTCGTGTCCGAGAAAACTTAATTTCTCGTTTTGAGGGTAAGTTATCGTTGACGAGATAAACTTCCCTTTCTTTGAAGTTCGGGTCATAGACTGTGATTTGACTGTGAGCCATATACATGAGCTTAAAACCGTTGAATAGTTTTAATGTAAGCTCGTGTCCGAGAAAATTTAATTTCTCGTTTTGAGGGTAAGTTATCGTTGCACAGATAAACCTCCCTTTCTTTGAAATCCGGGTCATCGTCTGTCATTTAACGAGGAGCCATATACACGATCTTAAAACCTTTGAATAGTTTTAATGTTAGCTCGTGTCCGAGAAAAATTAATTTCTCGTTTGTGAGGATAAGTTTATCATCGACGATAAACTTTCCTTTCTCTGAAGATTGGGTCATCGTCTGATATTTAACGATGAGCCTTATACACGAGCTTAAAACGTTGAATTGTTTTAATGTAAGCTTGTGTCCGAGAAAATTTAATTTCTCGTTTTGAGGGTAAGTTATCGTTGATGAGATAAACTTCCCTTTCTTTGAAGTTCGGGTCACAGACTGTTATTTGACTATGAGCTATGTACATGATCTTAACTGCGAGTCCCCTAAGACACTTGTTTCTTAGATATCAGCTTCTTCAGCAACCAAACTCTGAGAGTGTCCTTAGTTGTATGGTATACAAAGATTGGACCGCTGTTTTCTTGTTGAACGTGGACTTTGGTACCTGCATTCTCATTAGGAGTTTGTATGCTTTTATGTGTATTAGAGATATCTATCTTAGAACCATGCGGGGATTCACAGTTTTCTTTTCTTGTGCCAGAAGTGACCTGAGGAGATGATTCACTTGTCTTAGCTAGCAAACGTTTCCTTTTATAGAAAACCTTAAGTTCAATCTTAAGTGATGTATCCTCCTTTTCAATTTCCTCCCTAGTAGTCTTAGTAGAATCGGAGACTATCCTAGTTAAAGGGCACTCGTTCCCTACAATAGTGAAAGTTCTACCCGTGGGTCGCCAAATTTACCAATGGGTTTGATTTTAGCTAACCACTGGGATTTAAGTCTAGCACGGGAGTTCACCTCATTCAGTAATTTCTTGACACAAGAATCATGATTGGCTTTAAAGACACATTTTCTACATGTTTTACAAGTAGCATATTTTATGTCCGAGTATAATCTAGAATTCCTAGATGATTGATTGATGCTCCTAGGATATGATAGGCTACAGTTAGCAGTGTTGGGTAAACTAGAAGGCATCTGACTAGGTTTGAAATTTCTATCTCTTACTTGTGTCTTTTGCTTAGCTTCCCTCAGACTAAATTTATGGCAAACGTCATTTGAACTAGTTCTAGACGTGTTCCTTGTATTCGTAGAGAAACTAGAGGCAATCATGTGATTAGGTCTTGCTAAAGCTGATTTAGTCACATTAGACCTAGTTGGTGGATTGACTGTTTTAGAAATATGAACCATATCAACTTGGGAGGCAAACCGCGGTCTCAAGGATTGTGGTCGCTCGGATCTAAATGTAGTCGGTTGTCTAACGGACTGATTTATAGGCGGTTTCCCTAAGATTAATGGTTTTTCAAGCTTAGTGTCCATACTAGTTCTTTTAGTTTTCCTCAATTCGTTTTTCAATGCAGCTATAGCAAAGACCTTTTCCTGTATATGAGCCTTGAAAGTCTCATTCTCTTTGAGCAATTTATTTTGGGATGCCAATTTAGATTCTAGCAACTTAGTTTGTTTCAAAAGATTATCCTTTTCAGCTTTAGAATCTAGAACTTTTTGATCCAATTTTCGTTCAAGAACAACGTTTGACTTTTCAAGTTTTTCAAAATATGTTTCAAATTTATTCGTTTTCTTCGAAAATTCAAGTTTGGCATCCTCAAGATCTTTTGATTGCTGAGCTACGATCATTTCGAGCTCTTTAATCTTGGAATCGAAATCAGTTAACGAAGCAGTCATAAAGCATTGATCATGATGTACTATAGCATTCTAAACAATCTCTCCCCCCCATTATGACGCACATCGGATAAATCTAACTTGGTAAAACTATCACCCTTTTCCATCCCATGTTTGTCATAATTAGGTTCGAAATGCTCAAGCCCGCGGTAGTTCATCGACATAGACATCATATACAACATTACATTGTACCATATGTGTAGGCTCTTCGTCATAAACGGGTATGGTGTCATCATAAGAGATGTCTGGAACATTCCCTGACGTGTTGCTGATGTCATGCTTAACTGTTGATTCCATGGCCTTGCAATCTTTAGCAGCCTCTAATATGTCAATCGTATGACCATTTTCCTCTTGCATCGTAGATTCGTGCACTCCATTATCATACGCTTGCTGAAGTCGGGATCTTTCATAAATCGAATATGAGACCGATGTCATGAGTTTCAATATTGTACCACGGAAGTCTTGAAGCTCGGTATGTGTATCTCGAAGAAATAACTAGCAAATCACTGAACTTTCAGACTTGGCGATATTGAATTGGAGGAAAGGCGTGAGTTGTGTCACAAGAGCCTTATATGCAAGTACCGATGCAGAGTGATTAAAGTCTTTATTATAGAGTTGCTATGTTAGTTGGTTCAAGATGATGAGGATCGATTCCATGAATATATGACGATCTTGACCAAAGAGTATCACAACTTCGCTCCCTCCTTGAAGCCATGAAATGTTCACAAGATGAGACTGAAGTAGTCGAAATGAAGTGATGCCATTTTCTCTAGCTTTGTCTTGCATTTGATGCGATTCTCCCTCTTGAAAAGTCGAATTCAAAGATTCCATTGAATTTCGATGAAGATAAGAATTGATGATCGATCGAGCAATGATATGAAGTAAATTTGTTGATGTCGAACGAAAAAATAAATCCACGGGATTTTTAGAAACCAATAAAAAACCGTAAAACAAATTCTTAAAACACCCATCTTAAAACATTAGAAGCCACAATTGCCTCAAATAACTTTAGTTTCAAAGCAGCCCAATATCAAATATATATACTCGGCCCAAAACAAACAACTGGCCCAAATACTAATCGGTCCAATACAATTCCAACCTGGTCCAGAACTTTGGTATAAATCTACTAGCTCAATATATATGATAAAATCGTGGGATTAACTCTACAAAAACTTAGTCAAAATTTAACTTAACCAAATGAGTGCACCCGGTATAGTTAAAAATAGAATTGCAAAAAAAGAAAATGATACCAAGAAAAGAAAAATGACTATTTTTTGTTTAGAGAGACATGTATATCCCACTACTCAGATAGTAACAAACGTGGCCTAATTATGTGGTACAACTTGGTCAAGGCCCAACGAAATAAAAAAGAACCAGTCCAACCAAATGGGGTATAAGACTATAATGTTTAGGTAACAACTTAACCTAATCACTTCATAGTTTACACCGCCTCATTCCTAATTTTTCTCTCAACAAAAAGAAAACCAACACCTCCATCTTTTCATACTAGCAAAAGCAGACACTAAACTGATGTTCAAAATAAAGCGAATTAATCATCCATTCCACCTCAGATCACTCATCTATATTGATCTGACTTTTATCAGCAATGAATCGAAGAACAAGGGAGGCAATGATTCGTCTTAGATCATTTTAATAGTCTCGGGTAGGTTATGCTTGGATTTGTTTTATGCTTTGTGTTTAAACTTTAACAAACCGAACCAAAAACACATCAGAACACTCTTGTTCTTGATTGTTCATTTGAGTTCAAAAATCAAATGAAGGTTTAAACTTCACACAAGATCTATGATGAAATCTTTAATTTCGTGACTGGATCTTTAAAGGATCTAGACATGCATTACACGAAAATTTTAAATCTGTGATCATTAAGTTTAAATACGAGTCTTGTTAGATGTTTGTCGAGAGTTTGAGTCTTGATTGTGAGGTTTTCGATTCGAGGTGGGTTTGTGTTTAGTTTGTGTTTGATAAATCAAATCAGTTTGTGTCGAGGGTGTGTTTGTGACGAGGCGTGATTAAAACTTTTCGAGTCTTTGTTGTCGAGAGGATTTCTGATGTGTTGGTCGATTCTAGATGGGGTTGTTCGAGTCGTGTCGTATGACATGAGTTGGATTAGTTATGTTGTTAAGTTGAGTCGTGGGTGGACAGTTCAAGTCGAAGGTGTGGTTTTGGTCGAGTCGTGTTGTATGAGTGAGTCCGAGTCTTGTGTTATGTAGAGCATGTTTAGTTATCTAGTCGAGAGATTGCTGTTATTAAGTCGAGAGTACTTATCGCAATATTGAGTTAAACTAAATAGTTACAAAAGTCATCGCAATAATAATACCAGTCATCGCAATATGGAGTTTTTCTAAACAGTTACAAAAGTCATCGCAGCAATAATACCAGTCATCGCAATATGGAGTTTTGTTGTCTTGTTATATCGCAATAACAGTCATCGCAATATCAGTCATCGCAATATCAGTCATCGCAATAAGAGTCATCGCAATAAGAGTCATCGCAATAAGAGTCATCGCAATAAGATTCATCGCAATAACAGTCATCGGAATGTCATCGGAATAAGTGATCGTAATGTAGAAACCCTTAGGTTTTTGCGATCGGAATACTTGATTGGAATCCCACAAAACCCTTATTGCATTGCGATGGGATTAGTTTCGCAACTGACAAAAAGTGACACTGATCGCAATATTAAAAAAATATATCTGAGACAAAAGTTGATGTAAGAGACAATGATACCAAAGTGGGAGACAATAGACGAGACAAAAGTTGATAAATAACAAAATTTGATTTTAAAGTAAGAGAAAATATTATAACAAATGTTGATAAGAGAAATCAGTAGAAAAAGAATTGTTTGGAAAGATTTGAGACAAGAAGCTTATACCATATTTCAGACAAAAACAGTAGGATAAAAATTAGGAGTGTTTGGACAAGAAACTTATATCAGATTCGGAACTAAAAGAAAAAGAAAAAAAATTTGACCACCAAATCAATATATAAAAACACGTCAATCCTAAGATTCAACCATAGCTCTTGATACCAATTGTAGGTCCTTAATTTCTTAGGATTGTGCAAGTGTTGTGATTGTTATAAAGAATGAGGGAGATGAAGAACTAGAGAGGAAAAGTAGAGAGAGAAATGAGAGAATGGAAGAAAGGAAGGATGATTAAGAAAATGAGAAGTGAACAACTAATGACCAACCTCTCCTAACATGCTAGGAGAGGGTATATATAGCCCACCCTATATGTGGGCTTGATGGGCTATATTGTTTACATATTGGATCACGAGCCCAATCTACGTATAAATAGTTGGAGTGACCGATCGTTTCTAAATACGTAAAAACGTATTTCCAACAGATCTGTAACCAGTAAAACGATTATTAAATGTTAATTTAAAAATAACAATGATAATACATATGCATTTTTATGAGTATAAAGGTGGTTCTCGCAGTTCTGTACATGTATTTGGTTCTAAAAATAACCTTACACTATATATAGGGTGAATTTTTAAAACCAAATAAATATACAAAACTACGAGAACCACCTTTTTATTCTTAAATTCACATGTATATGAATCGGGTTAGTTCATTAGGTAGAAATACATGAATTTTTATTGTCTTGGGTCACTAGGAACATGTATCCTAGGACCATGCACATGTATTTGATTTGTATGTATTATAACAATCTTTTCGTTAGATAATATGAAAACACATGTGCACTCTTCATATCGCTCATCATACTCAGATCTATAATCAATAAAACAATTATTAAATGTTAACTTAAACATAATAATGAAAATACATATGCATTGTTAAGAGTATAAAGGTGGTTCTCGCAGTTCTGTATATTTATTTGGTTATGAAAATAACCTTACACTATATATATATATATATATATATATATATATATATATATATATATATATATATATATATATATATATATATATATATATATATATATATATATATATATATATATATATATATATATATATATATATATATATATATATATATATATATATATATATATATATATATATATATATATATATATATAGGGTGGAGTTATTCTACAAAAAATCTTATAATAAAAAAGATAGGGTGAATTGTGGGGGTGACATGTGTCATCCTTTCAAATTATTATTCCAAATCATATTGTCATGTCAATTCATCTAACTTAAAAAAAATTGAATTATTTTAAAATAATTTTCGAAAATAAAAATATCCCTAAAAAAAATTTTCGAAATTATTTTTTCGGAACTTTTTTTTCTAAATTTTTTTTTCAAATTTTTTTTTTCAAATTTTTTTTCATAAATTTATTTTTTCAAAAAAAAAATTTTCAAATTTTTTTCCAGAAATTTTTTTTTTCGAATTTCTTTTCAAAAATATTTACTGCATCACAGTTACATGTTTTACTGCATCACAATTAAATTTTGAAAAAAATTTCGTAAATTTTCTTTTCCAAAATTTTTTTTCGAAGAATTTTTTTGGAAAAATTTTCATTCTTTTTTGTTGCATTATAGTTACATGTTTTTGTGCATGATGTTTATAAATAAATGCACTACAATTTTAATTTAGTACATTATAGTGCATTCACCAATGTTTTAATTATGATGTACAAAATTATAACTATGATGCGGTAAACTATTACATTAATGCACCAATAATACAAGTGATGACTAGTGATATAATTTTTATTTTCCAACGGATAACTATAATGCATTTACTTATAATGTATCAATTTCATAATTATGATGCATTAAGGTTATAAATTACTACACCACTCGTGATGCACAAAACTTATAACTACAATGCGGTAAACTAGTATTATAATGCACCAAAAATACATGAGATACTAATGATATAGTTTTTATTCTCTGACGGATAACTATAATGCATTTACTTATAATGTATCAATGTTATAATTCTGTTGCATTAAGGTTATAAATTACTCCATCATTCGTGAAGCACAAAACTTATAACTATGATGCACTGGTTAAGTTTGGTGCATTAAGATTTCAACTTACTGCATCATAGTTATCCATATAGAAAATTAATGTTATATTATTAGTAATCACAGATTTTTTTGTGTGTGATAGTTATATTTTGTCACATCGTAGTTTTAAATGTGTTGCATAATATATATGAGAATTAAACCATAATTATAAGTTTTATGAAGGAATTATAATGCAATAACTTAAAACCGTGATGCATTAACTTATAAATATGATGCTCTAAAACGTATAACTGTGATGCACTGGAATTTTATTGATGTGTTGTAGTGAATCACACTTAAAATTTCAGTGCATAAAGACTCTAAATATGGTGCATAAAGGTAATTAATAAGTTCCTTATTTTTGATGTACTAAATCATCTACAGTAACTATGATGCACAAGATTCTTTTCCATAATAGTTTGAAAAAAAATTTAATTTTGAAAAGAAAAAACATTCGGAAAAAAAATTGAAAAAAACAATTTGAAAAAGAATTTCAAAAAAAAAAATTTTGGAAAAAAAATCGAAAAGAAAAATTCGAAATAAAATATTTATAAAAAAAAATATATTAGAAAAAAAAAATTTTGAAAAAAAAAATTTATGAAAAAAAAAATTTTCGAAAAAAAAAATTTTGAAATTTTTTTTTTTGTAAAAATATTTTCGAAATTTTTTTTTTATTAAAGAGATGATGTTTGATAATGCTGTGAGAAGGTGACACATGTCACTCCCACATTCATCCCTTCTTTTTTATTTATTTTATTATAAGGATTGTTTTATTTTACCCCAACTCTATATGTGTGTATACATATATATATATATATATATATATATATATATATATATATATATATATATATATATATATATATATATATATATATATATATATATATATATATATATATATATATATATACTAGCCTTTAGACCCGTCCGGTGGACGGGCTAGCTTTATGTATATATTTTTTAATGAAAATTGAATTTATGTGTGTTTGTATTAGAAGTTTAGTATATGTAATGTTAGTTTTGGCATTGATATTTTAATAATCTAGCATAGAATAGACAAAAATAACGTAGTTTAAGATATTTTATTTATTTAAGAATTTTATGAGTTAATTGAATTTGCATACGTTAACAGTATGAATAAGTTTGTTATATTAAATTTTTTTTTTAGAATTTTAATAATATTGTATAACTATTTTATGTATTTTTTGAATTTTATGAGGTAATAAATTTTCTATATGTTAATGTTATGAATAACGTTTTTACATTAATATTTTTGAAATTAATATTATTGTTGTACATTTTTATAGAAATTTTGTAATTAAGGCATTGTTTCACCGTCATTCCTTATATATTTTTATAGAATTTTGTATTTATGGCATCATCTGTAATTCCTATATATATTTTTATAGAATTTTATATTTAAGGCATCATTTGTAATTCCTATTTTCTTTTTGAAGCATTTTATGGAATCATTTTTTATAGAATTTTGTATTTAAGACATTATTTCACCATCCTGCCTTATATATTTTAATAGAATTTTGTATTTAAGACATCATTTGTAATTCTTATATATACTTTTATAGAATTTTGTATTCAAGGCATCATTTGCAATTCCTATTTTATTTTTGAAGCATTTTATGGAATCATTTTTTATTTAAGGCATTGTTTCACCATCCTTCCGTATATATTTTTATAGAATTTTGTATTTAAGGCATCATTTATAATTTATATATATATATTTTTTATATAAGTTTGTATTTATAACATCATTTATAATCCTATTTTTTGAAGCATTTTATAGTATCAATTTTATGGAATTTTGTATTTTAGTCATTGTTTCACCATTCTTCCATATATATTCTTATAGAATTTTGTATTTAAGGCATCATTTATAATTCCTATATATATTTTTATAGAATTTTGTAGTTAAGTAATCATTTGTAATTCCTATTTTATTTTTGAAGCATTCTATGGAATCATTTTTATAGAATTTTGTATTTACGGCATTATTTCACCATCCGTCCTTATATATTTTTATAAAATTTTGTATTTATGGCATCATTTGTAATTCATATATATATTCTTATAAAATTTTGAATTTAAGGCATCATTTGTAATTCCTATTTTATTTTTGAAGTATTTTATGGAATCATTTTTATAGAATTTTGTATTTAAGGCATTGTTTCACCATCCTTCCTTATATATTTTTATAGAATTTCTTATTTAAGGCATTATTTTTAATTCCTATATATATTTTTATAGAATTTTGTATTTAAGGCATCATTTGTAATTCCTATTTTATTTTTGAAACATTTTATGGAATCATTTTTATAGAATTTTGTATTTAAGACATTGTTTCACCATCCTTCCTTATATATTTTAATAGAATTTTTTATTTAAGACATCATTTGTAATTCATATATATATTTTTATAGAATTTTATATTTAAGGCATCATTTGTAATTCCTATTTTATTTTTGAAGCATTTTAAGGAATCATTATTATAGAATTTTTTATTTAAGGCATTTATGTTTCACCATCCTTCCATATATATTTTTATAGAATTTTTTATTTAAAGCATCATTTACAATTCCTATATATATTTTTATAGAATTTTGTATTTAAGTCATCATTTGTAATTCCTATTTTAATTTTGAAGCATTTTATGGAATCATTTTTATAAAATTTTGTGTTTAAGGCATTATTTCACCATCCGTCCTTATACATTTTTATAAAATTTTGTATTTATGACATCATTTGTAATTCCTATATATATTTTTATAGAATTTTGAATTTAAGGCATCATTTGTAATTCCAATTTTATTTTTGAAGTATTTTATGGAATTATTTTTATAGAATTTTGTATTTAAGGCATTGTTTCAACATCCTTCCTTATATATTTTTATAGAATTTTGTATTTAAGGCATCATTTTTAATTCCTATGTATATTCTTATAGAATTTTGTATTTAAGGCATCATTTGTAATTCCTATTTTATTTTTGAAGTATTTTTTGGAATCATTTTTATAAAATTTTGTATTTAAGGCATTGTTTCACCATCATTCCTTATATATTTTTAAAGAATTTGGTATTTAAGGCATCATTTGTAATTCCTATATATATTTTTATAGAATTTTATATTTAAGGCGTCATTTGTAATTCCTATTTTATTTTTGAAACATTTTATGGAATCACTTTTATAGAATTTTGTATTTAAGGCATTGTTTCACCATCATTCCTTATATATTTTTATAGAATTTTATATTTAAGGCATCATTTGTAATTCCTATATATATTTTTTATAGAATTTTGTATTTAAGGTATCATTTGTAATTCCTATTTTATTTTTGAAGCATTTTAAGGAATCATTTTTATAGAATTTTGTATTTAAACTATTGTTTCACCATCATTCCTTATATATTTTTATAGAATTTTGTATTTAAGGCATCATTTGTAATTTTTATTTATATTTTTATTGAATTTTATATTTAAGGCATCATTTGGAATTCCTATTTTCTTTTTGAAGCATTTTATGGAAACCCTTTAATGAATTACATGTATCATTTTTATATAATTTTGTATTTATGGAATTGTTTCACCATCCTTCCTATATAAGGGTTTTTAATTTGATATATATATATATATATATATATATATATATATATATATATATATATATATATATATATATATATATATATATATATATATATATATATATATATATATATATATATATATATATATATAGATTTTGGTTCAAATGAGAACTTTTTAAAGTTGAAAAAATAAGAACCAGCTAAAATCTCACAAATGACACTCTATATATATATGTATATATATATATATATATATATATATATATATATATATATATATATATATATATATATATATATATATATATATATATATATATATATATATATATATATATATATATATATATATATATATATATATATATATATATATATATATATATATATATATATATATATATATATATATATATATATATATATATATATATATATATATATATATAATATATATATATATATATATATATATATATATATATATATATATATATATATATATATATATATATATATATATATATATATATATATATATATATATATATATATATATATATATATATATATATATATATATATATATATAATATATATATATATATATATATATATATATATATATATATATATATATATATATATATATATATATATATATATATATATATATATATATATATATATATATATATATATATATATATATATTATATATATATATATATATATATATATATATATATATATATATATATATATATATATATATATATTATATATATATATATATATATATATATATATATATATATATATATATATATATATATATATATGTATAGGGGTGGGATCTAGAAAAAACTACATTTCAAAAAAAACCCTAGAAAACAAGTTATAGGGTGCCTTTTGCAATATTTCAAAACGAAAGGTAGATAACCAAAACCTTTTGCAATATTTCAAAACGAAAGGTAGATAACCAAAAAAAAAGCGGAGGGGCCGATTCTGACAAACTCTTAAACTTATTAAGATAACACACCGTATATCTCACACCCTCGTTACAAACACGTTGCAACCAAATACAATCATACATCCACCGCCACACCTGTCATCGACGACCAAGCTACCATCACCACCTTACCGGTCACCACCACCACCACCATCAAAACACCACCAACTAGCCACGGACCACCACTCTATCTGTGGTTAGCATAGGTTTTCTCGAGATTCATCTTCATCTACTTAAACGCATACTTTATAAGGTAATTATTGTTTACGTATTAGTTGATTATTATAGTAGTAATTTGTAATTAAGATTTATGAATCAGGTACGTGTTTAGTATTTGTTAAAATTGATCACTAGGTGTTTGTTAAAATGTTTGAAAAAGGTGTTTGTTAAAATTGTTTATCAGGTGTTTGTTAAAATGAATAAGTGTGAGTTTGAAGCATATGTGTTAATATTAAAGGACATGAGACGCAGTGAATTACAATTTTTGTTTTCGGCGACTTTTAACACTAGAAAAGATGCTTCCAAAATAACAAGAACATCGAGACAATTGTATGTTAGGTAATTTTTTATTTTATTTTTGTTTTTTTGATTTATTTTAGTGCGTATGTATTAGGCATTTTGTGTTCTTACTTATTATGGCATCTTTGTTTGTTTCATGAAAATATAGTATATGATTTAAGTGTATTTGAACATAACTTTGTTTGACGGTTCAATGCATTTGTTCTAACATCGTATTACGACATCAGTTTGTTTGTTTGTTTAAGGTATCTGTTAGCAATGTATTAAGGCATCGGTCTATGTGTTTGGTGTGTATATATTAATTGTATTACGACATCCGTATGAAAATATTAGAGCGTCCCTATGATATGACGGTAGAAGTGGGAGGTCTAAGGAATGGGAGGTTGGATATGGTAGTTTGGTGGTGCATTTTAAGGATTGGGAGGATGTATATGGTAGTCTGTTTTGCATTGCGTTATGAGATTAATTATGTGATATGGTAGTTTTCAAAACGAAAAAAATTAGAACTCATAAGGAAGAGAAGCGTTTCCTGGTGGCGGAATAAGAGAGCATCATATATCCAACAAGATTTAGGGAATCACATCTTAAACTAACACACGACATCAGTTAACAACCAATTTAGGGAATCATAGTTATAAAGTTTTAGGGAATCATTTCATAAAGTAAGGGGCATCGAGAGTTTTATGAATAGGTTATCTCATGAAACGTTATCTCGTTAAGTATGTGTGATTAAATCATCGTGTGATACATTACGACATCCATTAAGTATGATTAGAGCTTTTATGTGTCTGAGTAGTGCATTAGTGTCGATTTGACTTACATGGCTAAAGATATTATAAGACTACATTGATCAAGTTACGGTATAGTTCTTATATGATTTAACAATCTATGGCTAGTGAACTAGAACACATTTTAATAAACCAAGGATTCAGGAACGTTGTTAGTCAAATTAGGGTATCAGTTTGTTACATTTAAGTCACCTATTAGTTGATTTAAAGAACTTGTTTTAGGGCCTTAAATAGTCATTCAGCATAATATGTTTTTAATCATTTTTACGGGCATCGATGTTGTATTTTTTACGGGCATTAGTGTTATATTTTTTATGGGCATCAGTGTTATATTTTTATAGGCATCAGTGTTATATTTTTTACGGGCATCTGTGTTATATCTTTTATGGGCATCATTGTTATAACTCATCAGTGTTATATGTTCATGGCAGTAGTAGACAGTTATAATTATTTTTCAACACGAAGAAGGCTGGTGCAAACTTGGTGTGCTTGTGGTAATATCGACAGTAGGTAAACTATATTATATGACTACAAATGTTTGCTCAAAACAGTGAATACAAATACTCACTACGCATTCAGGAATCATGGTTCTTGAAAACCTAGTTTCAAGAATGAAATACTAAAATTTTGGGTTAGGCATGGTCTGTTACATCTCTAGGCTCTTATAAACCCGAGTTTTGGTTTGGCACATAAATACCTTTAGTTCTGTGCCTAGTACATGGAATAAGTTTAATGCTAAAAATTACTGCGCTAAGCCCCTTTAAACTTGCAGTGGCACATCTTATCTCCAAATCTTGTTGATGAGTTAACTCACTAGTTCGTATTGTTAAAACATCTATCAGTCTGATTATCCATTTAAGATAGTTTTTTTTCTATATAATAAGATATGACAAGATTTAGCATGATAAAATGACGTGATGAACGTTTTGAGTTTGCTATCATAGTTTGTGTACTGATTATTTATAATGATGTAATTGTAGGCGACCGTTGTTCTGGAATAGAAGCAAATTCACCTTGGATCCTTGACTATAAGGTCGTTATCCGATCGTTGTTCAAAAAGACGAGCTCCTTAGTGAATCTTATAATCTCGCAGAAGATTGTGAGAATAATATTGGCGTTGCTGCTTCGGTAGTTGTCGTGACATCAATTGATACAAATGAAATATGTTGGCAATGTCGTGGGACCAATGGTTTCAAGCACCAAAATTTTTGGAGGTGCAGCTTAGGATATCCACAGAGGTAATACAATTTTCTGATTCATTTTTATGGCTAAATTATCTTTCTTGATATGTATGTACTAATAATTTATGGGATTTTCAGGCTCCACCGAGGATCAACAATCTGGAAATCAAACGAAGCCTAAGGAATCTCTTAGTATATCTTTCCCGCTGACCTTTCTATTTAAAATCCATCAATATCGTTATGGTTGCCTCTTCCTAGTCCGCAAGGCTCATCCACTCGAACGGTTTATCATTCCATGGCGCAACACCTTCTCACTTTCAGTTCTACGATATGAACCATCACATGATGACTGCCCAAGTGTTTGCCTCTGGCCCACATGACGAATCAGTATGCCTCTTATTTATTACCAGGGGTTGTACACCATTATCATCTGATTTAACTTGCTAATTTTAAGACTTTGGATTCAAGAAGCATCAAAAAAGAAGGAAAAACTATTGTGAAATGGCCAACAATGAAGGTTAGAAGAAAAGCTCTACTAAAAAGAATACCAAGAAAACTAAATGAGGAATGTAATTGTTCCTGTACACCATTACATAAACCATCAATCTGAACTGGATGATTTAATGCAAGTTGCAGATTGTTGTAAACCCACAATAAAATATAAAGTGTAGCACCAGATAGTGTAGGCGAGTGTAGCATATAAAAAACAACGACACTTGTATGATAATTGAAGTATATGATGCTTTTGTAAACACATATCATTTGAATCTTTTTTTTAAGAAATATCAGTTGAATATAAGTTGAAGTTTCATGAATCTTTTTAGTGCATCCATTTATATATTTTTTGCATCCGTTTGTGTTTTTTAGGGAATCGGTTTATTTATTTCAAGGCATATGTTTGTATATCCTTTGTTATGTACGGTAAGTCTTTTTCAGTAAGACACATACCATCACCAAAAAGTTTGTTTATACTTAATCTGATGTATAAACTTTTAGTACAAAAAGACAATCACAACCAATCAACTCAAACAATGAAAATATAAAATATCAATGTAGATCTTGACTATATATATATAGGATAGTGGTCAGGTTTGTTTTAAACACAACAGTAAAAAAGCAAAGAAACACATGAATGTTTTGCAAAAAATACATGTTACAAATGTGTTATTACAACCATACAGCTTATGTCAAAGCAATAGTTGTGCAATTACTTTTACAACCATGCCTACCATCCCTTGTATAACCCATAAAATCCCCCTTGAACAGCCAATCCTTTAACTTCCTTATGTCGTATAACTGAATGTGGTTCCTTAAAAACTTGTTCATCAACCACAACATCGTTAACGACCACCTGATATTCCACCTTCTAATTCTTTTACCATACTTCACTCTGCTCCATTTACCTCCTCCCATATCCAGTTATATACACCTGCTACTCCCCTTGTCATCTTCCATAACATGATCTATATTTGCTATTCCTTCACCTTATGCGTCCATCCGTATCATGATCCACACCCTAAACATCTACATTCAGCACCATATCCTACATTAACCTGATAACACTAGTACTAATTTTTCAACCACATCGACTTCCTACAGTTAACCTTTTATATCTTTTCCAACAATCATTAACAGTTGATTTTCATCCTCCTTATAGTAAAACCATGTAGTTGACCATTTGATCAAACACCTTGTGTATTACCCTATTAAACATGGTTTTATCATATTTAGATCAACAAAAAAGAAAAATACAAAACATTATTATTAATACAATCATTATTAATCGATTAAAACACAAATTTTTTTAAAAAAACTCACTTTCAAACCTAAATGGTGAATCTGACAAGTTACAAGAATCAAAATGAAGATTAACCATGGGAACGATGGTGAATGATAGAATTGATGGTACAAAATCGATGTTAATGTGACGGAGATGATCTCCATCACTTTTCAGGACACGGGGATATGATCTTCATCGTATCCGTTCAGGACGTCAGAGATGATATTCGTTCGTGTTCTGTCACCGGAGTTAATATCTATCATCTTCTCTGTCGTATGAAGTAATCGATGTGTCTTGGAGGTGAACGATGGTGGTTTTGGTGGTTATGGTGGAAGGTTGTGGTGGGGAAGAACACGTTAACAAAGAAAGGAGAAGAAAGAGAAAACAAAAAAAAAATGCGCTTCAAATATCTGACGGGTGAAAGTTTCAAAAGTGGGCAACATTTACCCATAAGAATTAATAAATTACATTCGGCCCCCTGTAGTTTTTGTTCAAAAATAAAAAAGAAGGATTTGCATTGTTTTCTAGGTTTTTTTTGAGATGTTGTTTTCTAATGATCCCATCTATATATATATATATATATATATATATATATATATATATATATATATATATATATATATATATATATATATATATATATATATATATATATATATATATATATATATATATATATATATATATATATATATATATATATATATATATATATATACACCCAATAAAGGGTGTATAGACAATGTTGAATGTTGAAAAGTTGAAAATCTATATATATGGTAACTATAAAAATGCCACAGGTTAAATTCATCAGACTTATATTTCGGGCAAAGGTTGAAATAATCAGATTAGTATTTTGGGCAATGTAAAAGGTAAATGGAAAGTTTTAACTGTATTCAATCAGATTTAATGTCCCTTGACAACACATAAGGTAAACAAGGAAACTATACAACTGTTTATGCATATCAAAATTTCTTTTCACATTCAGGGTAATAAAATAAAAAAAATCGTCAATTACATAAGTAAAAATAAATCATGAAAGTGAAACATAAAGAACAATATGAAAGTAAAAAAAATCGTCAAGTACATAAGTATACTTACAAAAAATCGTTGACAATGGAATAAGTATATACACAAAATATTCATTTACCAAAATATATATAGAAAAATAACAGTATAAAATATCATGTCATAAACAAAACGATTTTATAATTTTTGACTCATGATAATTGTAGAAACTTGAATGTTGCTTAACAAAATGATAAACATCATCTAATTAAGGAAATGTGTTACCAAAATATATTCCTTTCCAACCAACGATACATTATCCATTCCTTATATACTACGCGTTTTGGGTAAACACTGTAATCCCACTAGCAACCCTAATTTTAGACAGATATATAAAAACAAACATATCATAATCAAATATTATAAAAGCAACCATAGAAAAACAGCCCTGGAGTATATGGCGTGTTTATTAGCATAAAATAATCAACTATACAATGACTCTGCATATCGCAACAAATCAGATCGATGCTAACGATGATCAACCTGTTGTCTAAGTAGTTGGTACCAGTTCCGAAAATAATGAGGTTTACGTATCACACTACTTTGTGATTCTTTTCTAATATATTATTTTCATGAAGCTTTCTAATATATACTGTATTTGTGGTTAGGTTGACTCTGAAGTACTTGCGGCTTTTGCTCCTATGGAAGTTGATATGGTATCCTAACCATGTTGATAATGACGTTGAGGTAACACAAATATACCGTTTACCTTTTCGATCGACATTTATATACTAATTGTTGCTATATGATATCAACTAGGGTTTTGTTAGATGGGTTATGTTGCTATATGAACATAAACTAGGATTTTGTTAACTGGATTTGTGCAATAAACTGTTAAGACAAAACTGTAGATGGAGAATATAGTTCACAATACCGTTGTACCCTCATATAACTTTGTTACACATATGGCTAGCAACAAATTAGGATGTGATTTCAGTTATTGCTTAAAACATATGAATAGTTCACAATACTGTTGTACTATATAACTTTTATACACATATGGCTAGCAACACTGTATTTGCAGCTTCCTAACCAAATGGAAAATAATCCCCACGTGGGTCTTACACAACCCAAGTCTCGTCTATAATAGACTATGCAACCCAATCCATGACCTGAGTTGCTACATACCGAAACAGAATAACCACAAATTGGCTCATGTATAGCCTAACTTCACTCATTCTTTTTTTTCGGAACCACTATAACTCATCGTTATATGTTAAGTTTGCTTTGGCTTCAGGCCATGTGTGTTGAATATAAGCCTCTAGGATTGACATGTTCCCTTTCAAGCTTAAGAGAACAGAATTCCCTATCCGACTTAGCTTTGCAATGACTATCAATAAAGCTCAAGGACAAACAATTCCAAATGTGGGTGTATATTTGCCAGACTCCGTTTTCTCGCATGGCCAGCTTTATGTTGCGTTGTCTAGAGGGATATCACGTACAACTACAAAAGGTATTAGTGAAACCCGTCAAACAGTTTGGTGAAGGAAAATGTTGTGTACCAAGAAGTTTTACACGACGAGTAGCATGAGTCGTTAAGTTTTATCTCATTATTGATAATTCATCTAATGTTTCCCTTTCATCTAATACATTAAATGTTTTTTATGCGTTTACATGTTAAAAATTCATCGAATGTTATGGATGTTTCTAATTTTATTTAACAAATTCACTTTCTGTTTCAAGAAACATTTGCTACAAAATAATTCATTTCGTTAACCATCTGCCGCTACGCATTCCGCCGCTATGCGCGGGTATTCGCCTAGTATATATATATATATATATATATATATATATATATATATAATATAAAAAGAAACATCTTATTATAAAAAAACTTCTTATATTATAAAAAAAGTTTATAATAAAAAGAGTAGGAGAAGACCCTAGCCCTTGGATCAAAACTTCTTAGATTAAATAAAAAAGGGGGCGACGGGGTAAATATTGCAAACTTTAGGGGCGAAACTTGTAATTTTGTATTTTATACAAAAAAACATTCATGCCATTTATCTCGACCCATTCTGGATCTCACTTCCTCTCTCTAAACATACTTTCCCACGTTAGAAATCCATACACATCTTAATCATGAATCGCTACTACATCGAACCATACACATCAAATAACAACTACATCAAATCGTTAAAGCATCTAATAATGATCGAATCATGAGTGCATCATCGTGTTATCGATGTTTTATACGAATCTAACACATCTAAAATGAACGCGTAAGTTGATTTATGAACCCTAGTTTTATTGCTTCATCTCTTTTTAACAAATTGTACAAATAAATAATGTGTTAAAAAGTTGCTTGCAATATGTTTGATAATGTCTCAACTAGAGTTTATAAGTGCGATGCAGTAAATTTACCTGGTTGTGTATTTGTTTTGATTGTTGATGTAAAACCCGCATGCTTTTACCATGAACTGTACACTTAGTAAATGTACGTACATTTAAAAACTTTCCTTTTATAGTATGAACACGTGTCACGATTATTAATTTCAGAAGTTATGTACGTATTATTACACGATAAGTATTAGGTACGTGATAGTACATGATAATTATTAACAATAATAATTATAATCAACTAACATGAAATCATGAACGTAAAAATCACGAACACGTAGTTACGTACTTAATTTATATAATACGATTAATATCGTTACGTACAATTATTTATATATAACACGAACATTTAATTATATTATAACACGAAAACACGAACATACGAACACGTAAAATATAACATGGGAAAAACTTTGGGTTTTTCCCTTGTGGGCCCTACATGCCGCGACACCAAAGAGACAAGGGCCCAAGCCCACTTTTGGTTTAACTAAAGGTAACTAAAAACACAGAGTTTTCATAACCTATTTTTTATAGAAAAATAAAAAACCCTATCCTTTGTCTTCCTTTGGCCGCCGGCAACACCAACACCACAAGGGGTGTTTGATTTGATTTTTGGTTGATTTATTCAAGCATCGTGTTCGTGTTATTAACCTCCAATCGTTACACGTATTCGGTAATCCGTTATCCCTTTTCTTTAAATCTTTTTATTTAATTATGAACATGTAAACATGGGATTAAATAAACAAGTAATTAAAACATGTTAGATTTGTCATGGGGGAAAATTAAGGGATGTTTTCGGGTTGGTTTGCTCGGCTGACACCCAACTGAGAGCCCCAAGGCTCTCGGCGTGTCTTGGTTCACACCACCAACCGAGACCTCGTGTCTCGGTGTGGTTGGTCTCGGTCGGCAGCAGGAACAAGGGACCCCGACTCGCGTCGGGGTGTCCTTGTGGTTGATTGGGGGTCTTGGCAGCAAGCAACCACCACCACCGGCACACAGCCGGTGGCGGTTTTGGGTCAAGCAGGGGGAACCGCAGGCGGCAGGGGGAACCACCGGCACACAACCGGTGGGAACTTTCTGTGGTCAGCGGCTAGCCGAGAGGAACCACCGGCTACAACCGGTGGTGTGGCTACTCTAGCAGTGGCAACCGGCCGAGCCAGTTTGCCACTATTAAAGGTGTGTTTGGTTGGTCCGGTTCATGGGGTTTCCGGTCCGGTTCACGACATGTCTAAATTAAATTCACGGGTTCGGTTCATGACTAAGTTTGACAAGTATATTATTTAACAAGAAATTAAATTAATTAAACATGACTAATAATTAACTTAATTAATCATGGACTTAGGTTAATTATTATTTATGAAATAATACATGTTTTAACCTAAGTATTTATTTATTTAATTTAGGCTATAGTATTAATTAATTATTAAGACATGAAATATAATTAATTAATAAACATGACTTAGGTTATAATTAATATAATATTAATACATGTTTTAATCTAAGTATTTTGTACATCTTAATTTAATTAAATCATGCTTATATTTAATTAAATTATATAACCTATAGTCTATTTAATTAACATGATATTATTAATAAACTATACTATAATCACATGACTTATGATATTTAACCAGTAAAATTAAGCTTATAAGTTTAGCTTATTAATCCAGCTTAATTCTAAATATGGAAACTTTCTAATTCAGGAAACTTACTATTTTTGGAAACTTTCTATTTTTAGAAACTGATCTATTTTAAAAAGTTAATCTATTTTTGGAAACTTTCTATTTTTTGGAAACTTTCTATTTTAGGAAACCTGCTATTTTTAGAAAGTTACTTATTATTACACAACAAGTATAATAATACAAGAAATACAAGTAATACTTTAACAGAATACATAGAATACATGATAAACACATCATAACCTTAAAATCAGTAAAACAAGACAAGAACACATAAAACAAGCTAAGACATGATACAATCAGTTACATACTCAGTAAACAGAATACTTATACATGTATCCTATTTATGTAGCATTAGTGAGATCGAAGTAGGATTTCCATTCTTTCGTCTTCTTCGTTCACTGGACATAAGGTATGGATTTCCCGTCCTTTCAGTATGAACATTCTTTCTTTATTAGGATTCCCCGGTTGCAGCCAACTGTTTTCCCAGTATTGTTTTATATGTTTGATTACTTATGTTAGTTTAAGAGCCTAAGCCATATACATGCATGACCAGTGTCACCTAGTTATGGAGGTACCATAACCATAACACTGGAGGCACCAGTGTTGTGACTTCCCTACGGCAAAGTGATTGCTCGTGGCGTCCCTTCTCAGTTTTGGCCATTATATTATATTATCATGTGGCGCGTATAGGTGCATCCTAGTTACATGTTTATCAGTATTACCATAGTGAATGTGATGTGTGCCTTGCATCCTTCACTAGGAGTTGATCCCTCCTACCCAGACTATTTAATTAGAGGCAACCCCTCTAATTGCATGACGAGGTCTCCCCTCCAAGTATTCATACACGGTGGAACCTCATGACCTATATGGGCTATTTGGCTAATTAATACAGACGTTTCATAAAAACATAAGTCTTTTCAAACTATAAAACCAGTTTTATGAACATGATTCCAGATTGCTTAGAGCTTATATTATTCTGCTACTATTAGTTTTTATGATTACGTTATTCCATGCTATGCTTGTATATCCGTGCACTAAGCGTTATGCTCAGCCGTTTTCCTGTCATGTTCCCAAACGGCAGGTACTCAAGGGCGCTCGTAGAGTTTAAGCGTACGTGCATATGGATTGGAAGCTATCTAGCCTTCTCTACTTTATGCATTTCATCATACATTTTGCTACTTATTTCTTTGGACATTATTTAGTCCTTTTCCTTTACAATACTTATGTTTGTGTGTGATGAGGTTGTACTTGGGGTACCGATGTTTGTTTCTGGTATTTTCTTTCATGGTCATTTAATATTTTTAAGACATTTACCTTGTATGCTTTGATGAAATGCCATAATCACGCGTGACATTCCATTTACCAAAATGGGGTGTTATAGTTGATGTAAGTGTATTTTATATTATGTATAGTAGGTTTTTTGTTGAAGTGATACAGTAGGTTATTTGTGTTGTTTGACTATTTGTATAATTCACTAGATTTTTTACAATGATGCACTAGGTGTTCGGTTTTCATGTATAAATATGTATCAGGTTAATCACAAGTTTAGTACTTCATTATTTTCTATTGCATTACATCTTGGATTCTACTACATCATTGTTAATTCTAATGCATTAGAGTATAATATAGTTGTCATATAGTAGAAAGACTATAAATTAGTAGAAATCAATGATGTACTAGGAAATATAAGAAATTCATTCCTATTGCATCATAGTGTTAAAACTAGTACATAACTGAATATAATTGTAATGTAGTAGAACATAGGATTATAATAAAGTAGAAAACAATGATGTCATATGTAAACTATGATGCAACAGGTCCATACTGTGATGTGGTACATTTTGAAGTGTAATGCAGTAGGTTGTAGATTATATACTAACGTTCACGAGCATAATTTAGTCTTAGTGTAGTTTGTGTAAAAACTAATGTGTGGGCCCTATTTATTTGTGATATACTAGAAATGAAGTTTAATTCACTAACAAAATAACTATAAGACACTATGATATAATATAAATAATGCACTAGAACATGACTATAACAAAGTAGAACATATATGTAATGTATATATAGTTTGTCACTATAATGCACTAAATTTATACTCTGATGCAATTGTTTTGAACCAAAATGGGACTGTAAAACCCGCATGCTTTTACCATGAATAGTACCCTTAAGATCGTACGTACTAGATTAAAACTTTCCTAATATAGCATGATTACGATTACGTATGAGGATTTTATGTGTTACTTACGTGTTAGAACACGATAAGTATTTAATACGCACGAGCACGTAATAATTATTTGACAATAATTAATCACGAACATGCGATCATGAAATCATGAACGTAATTAAAACACGAACTATTATTAATTACGTATATATATATATATATATATATATATATATGTATTACGAGCGTAAATAAATATATTAGATCACGATAATTACGTAACGAGAACACTTAAAACGCGAACATAAATAATCACGAACGAATAACTTAACATCGAGACACGAAAAAGGTACGGGTACCCCATGTGGGGCCCCCTACCCGCGGCTACAAGGAGCAAATGGGCCAAGCCCATTTGTATTTTTACTAAAAGGAGGTTAAGGAATTTTTACACTACTCATAATTATTTTACAAAAGATTTACAGAAAACCTAAAACCCTCCTCTTTTCTTCTTTTTGGCCGCCACCTTCAAAACACCAAAAGGGGGTGTTTGTTGATCTTGGATCTTGAAATTCTTGTTGGTGTTCGTGTTTGTTCTTCGTTCTTTTGATCCACGTATTCGGTAAATCCTTTTAAACCTTTTTCTTTTGATTTGATCTTTTATTAATTAAGAACATGTTATGTTTTTTTCATAAAACCTAATTAAATCATAGATCTAACATGAATTGGGATTTAATAAAATCAAAAGTAATGTTTTAAGGGGTGTTTGTTTTGGCCGCAGCCTACACCGAACCAAAGAGGGTTTCGGTTTGGCCATCCGACCACCATCGAGACCATATGGTCCCGGTTGGTTGGTGTGGGTCCCACGGCAGCATCAAGACAAGGGGTACCCCGATTTGGTTCGGGGTACGGTGTCGATTTCATGTCCGGTTCATGGTTTTTTAGTCTAGATCCGGTTCATGGTGTATGTTTAGTTTTTTTTTATGATCTTATGTTAAAATTAAATTAATATTATGACATGATTAATTTAATATTATGACTTAGATTATTTTAATTATTAAAATCATGACATTACTAACCTAAGTATTTTATATTTTTAAGACTTATAATTAATTAATTATTTAAAAACCATGGTTATAATTAATTAATTAACATGACTTAGGTTATATTATTAATAAATAATAATACATGTTTTAACCTAAGTATTTAACTTTATTTAATTAAAAACATGTTATACTTTAATTAAATATTTTAACCTGTAGTTTAATTTAATTACATGAAATAATTATTAAACTATACATTATATCATATGACTTAGAAAATAATCATGAAAACACTTAGGCTTATATACTTAGCTTATTTAACCAGCTTATTTCTAATTATGGAAACTTTCTATTTTTAGAAACTTAATTAAATGAGGCAGCTAATCTATTTATGGAAACCTTCTATTTTTTAGAAACTTATTTATTTCAGGCAGCTAATCTATTTATGGAAACTTATTTAATTAAGGCAGCTGATCTATTTATGGAAACTTTATGTTTTTAGAAACTTATCTATTTTAAGCAGTAATTCTATTTTTGGAAACTTTCTATTTTTGAAACTTTCTATTTTTGGAAACTTTCTATTTTTGAAAACTTTCTATTTTTGGTAACTTTCTGTTTTTGGAAACTTTCTATTTTTGGAAACCCGCTATTTTTGGAAAGTTACTTATTATTACACAGTAAGTATAATAATGCATGAAATACCAGAAATACTTAATCAGATTTAACAGAATATAAGATAAACACAGTTTAAGGCTTTAAACAGTAAAACATGGTAAGAACATATAAAATAAGCTAAGGCATGACATAAAACCAGCTACGTATTTAGTAAGCAGATACTTATTCATGTATGTATTTATGTAGCACTAGTGATACGGAAGTAGGATTCCTCTCAGTTCATCTTCTTCGTTCACTGGACATAAGGTACGGATTCCCGTCCTTTCAGTATGGACATTCTTTCCTTATTAGGATTCCCCGTATGCAGCCAACTGTTTTCCCGTAGTATAAGTTACGTGTTTGATTACTTATGTTTAATTAAGAATACCTATAGCCATATGCATGCATGACCAGTTTCACCTAGTTATGGAGGTACCATAACCATAACATTAGAGGCACTGATGTTATGACTTCACCACGGCGGAGTGATTGCTCGTGGCGTCCCTTCAGCTTTTGGCCATTTATTTATATTTATCATGTGGGGCGTATGGGTGCATCCTAGTTACATGTTTTCAGTCAGGATTTCATGGTGAATGTGGTGTGTGCCTTACATCCTTCACAAGGAGCTGATCCCTCCTACCAAAAAACCAGTATATTAAATTAGAGGCAACCCCTCTAATTTGCATGATGAGGTCACCCCTCCAAGTATTCATGCACGGTGGATTTTCATGACCTATATTGGCTAATGGTAAAATATGATAAACAGTTTTTACAAGATAAACATAAGACTTTTCAAACTATAAAACCAGTTTTATCAAGACTTAGGTTACTCGGGACTTAGTTTTCTTCCGCTGTTATATGTTTATGCTTATCCTATTCATGCTTTATTGTACATCCGTGCACTGAGCGTATTTGCTCAGCCGTTTTCATTTTCTATGTTCCCAAAACGGCAGTTACTCAGGGACGCTCGTAGACACTAAGAGTACGTGCATAGGGACTGGAAGCTGTCTAGCCTTCTTTACTTTATGCATTTCCTTTCTTATGATACATTTGCTATGGACATTGTTTAGTCCTTTCCTTTATTATACTATGTTTGTGTGTGATGAGTTTTACATTTGGACTACCGATGTTTGATTCCGGTATTTTCCTTTTATGGTCAAGTAATGTTTAGACATTTTTCCTTGTATGCTTTGATGACACGCCATAATTGCATGTGACATTTCCATTATCAAAATAGGGTGTTACAATTATGGTATCAGAGCCAAGGCTTCGACCTGTAGGCTCTCAAATATGACCTGTGATTAGTGGGTAGTCACTACGGTCTTCCTAGAACTGACAGTTGTTTCTATGCATTCATCATTTTTAAGCATACATATACATGTCATTGTCGCAGATTTTTGACTAAGTAATGGTTGGTACAGGACTGGCCCTATTTAGTCGCATGTGTTTTATCGAAACTTTTAAATTTGGGACCGACCCATAGGCGTCCCCTCGCTATGACTTTTGTTTTGGGTGAACTGACCAGAGGCGTTCACTCTCGAGCATACAAAAGTTTTCATAAAACTGCATCATGCATTCATACACAAAATTTTCTTGCATAAAATTTTTCTCGTGAAATTTTAGCATAAATTTTATTCATGTATATATATATATTTTATGTTTTGATCTGTTTAATCATGTGTTTTATGTTATACTGTCAGATGGTTCTCACACGCGAACAGGAACAGCTCAATGCTGCAATTCAAGCTGCTATGCAAGCTTTGCTTCCTCAACTGAGGAATGACATCAGGGCTGAAGTTCAAGCTGCCAACAATCAGCAGCATAATCAGGCACCTCCTCCTCCTCCAGTGACATTAGCAGTATGGCTGGAGAGATTCAACAAGCTCCGCCCTCGAGCTTTTGAGAAGATAGATAGCCCCAGTGATGCTGAAAGCTGGTTGGCTCACATCGAGAAGATTTTCAATGCTATGGGGTGTGACCCCGCATACAAGGCAAGGTTGGCATGCTATCGGTTTGAAGGCGATGTGCTAAACTGGTGGTTAGCATTGATGCAGTCTGAAGGTGGTGACGAGTGGGTTGCTGGTTTGACTTGGGCTCAGTTCAAGGACAGGGTGATGGAGCAGTTCTTTCCCAAGGCTGAGCAGGACAAGCTCAAGAGAGAGTACCATGGGATCCGACAGAGAGATGGGTAGAACAACAATGAGTTTATGCAGCGCTTTCTTCGTTTAGCTGGTTTCCTTGGTGCGGCAGCAGGTACTCCTGAAGAGCAGGCACATCACTTTAGATGGGCTCTTCGCACATCGGTCGCAAACAATCTGGTGTGTGCTACGTTCAAAACTGTAGCACAAGTGGCCGATGCAGCACGTAAGCTGGAGATGCTGCAGGAGAGAGATGAGTTCGGGGAAGCTGAAAGACCCGACAAGAGGTAAACATTCGTATTCAAGCGGTGATCAATCCGTATACTTTCCATACATGTCAACTATTCATCTCTTTAAATGTATCTTCCAGGCAGAAAACTGGGGACCGGTCTCAGCCGGCTACTCAGCAGCAGCCTCATCAGCCCAAGGGAAACGGTCAGACTAACGACCGTTCTGCTACGGATAGGCGTGGCGGTAATGATAATTACCGTAACAACGTTGGGCACTCCAACAACAGCAGGTCCTAATACTTATGCAATTCCTTATGATTTCATGTTATAACTCATATTCTGACACTTTAGCAAAACTTCTACCAGGAACCATGGAAACAGTAGGGACCAGAACTAGAGAGGTTCGCAGCCTAGCCGTCCAACTATCACTGGTATTCAATCTTACGATTATCCGCTTTGTCCTTTGTACCCAATTATCATGTCTTATTGATAAAATCTTTTCTATGGGTTCAAAATAATTCTCGGTATCCTCTCGAATTGATCTCAGTTAAAAGTGGAATGATTTGTTCTTGGTGACAAAAAGTGGATTTGGTTTTCTATTCTAAATAAATGAAGTAAATAAAGATTAAAGTCAGAAACAGTAAATCAAAATCAATTAAATGATAAAGCTGCAAAAGATCCTTACTGAAAACTAGTGCTATTCGGGAAAAATATCTATGCGGAAAGTTATCCTATGCGGAAAATTAAGGCTATTCGGAATATCAATTCTATGCGGAAAGTATGGCTATGCGGAAAAATAAGCTTATGCGGAAAATCTGCTCTATTCGGAAAAACTGGTTTATGCGGAAAAATGATGCTATTCGGAAAAAACACCCTTATGCGGAAAAATTGGTTATGCGGAATAATATTGCCTATGCGGAAAATGATGCCCTTCTGAATAAAATCCTTATGCGGAAAATTTGGCTATTCGGAAAAAACACCCTTATGCGGAAAAATTGGTTATGCGGAATAATATTGCCTATGCAGAAAATGATGCCCTTCTGAATAAAATCCTTATGCGGAAAATTTGGCTATTCGGAAAAACTGGGTTATTCGGAATATATGAGATATTCCGAATAAGGGAAAAATTAAACTTGGCTATGCGGAAAAATAAGCTTATGCGGAAAATCAACACTATTCGGAATATTTTAAAATATTCCGAGTAAAGGAAAGTTAAAAACTCTATTCGGAATACCCAAAATTCCGAATAAGGAAAATAGAGACTCGCCTATTCGGAATATTGGGTCTGTTCGGAAAGAACTGGGAATCAAAGAACAGTAACAGCAGAAGCCACCCGATTTTTCAATCTAAACACCAAAGTACTCAAAAAGGGTTTACCAAATCAAACACAAATCATTTGAATACCATAAGAAACAAATCCCACCAATAAAAACACAAAATCAACAACTTTTTAAGATCAAACTTGAATCAAATAAAAACTTAAGAACTTGAAATAGAAGATGATGAAGATCAAGATGAATGAAAAGATGGAATAGATTGATTAATGTAAAAATAACAAGAGTAATGATTAAGAGTTACAAGATTGAAAGAAAAAGATGAAAATCACCAAACACCCTAATGGTGTTTGTGATGAACCGAACCTAAGAACTGGGAAAAGAAAAATGAAGCTAACTCCTCTAAAATGTGAAGGAGGAATCTATTTATACTCCTAGTGGTTGGTTGGTGAGTGGGCTTTCTCCCTTTCTTCTTGTCTTCTCGTCTTTTCAGAAAAGTTGACGTTTTCGATTCCGATTCGGGATTTGTCGTCGATTAAATTCAACCCGTCTTTTAATTTCTTCGTTTAATAGACTTGAGTTTCTTCGACTTATGTAAATCTTCCATCTTTGGTCCTTTTCTTCGATAATTCTTCAAATAGTCCCATTGACTTCAAATCTTTTGCATCTTTTGGAGAATAGACTTCGTCTTGAGTCTTTTTCTTCGATAAAACCCGTGCAATCCCATGTTTTCTTTAATATTTATCCGGTTAGCTCTGAAAACACAATAAACACAAAAACCACGCATAATTCCAAACAAATGATATTAAATACGTGTTTTGGTCTTGTTTTAGCCAGAATTAAGTGGTAAAAGGATGGGTGTTTACACACCTATCAAATCCCCTACACTTAACCATTGCCATGCCCTCATGCAATGCTTAGTGATAAAGCAAATTTACATTTTTCTCATAATTAATCAACCTTGGCCTTATTTAAATTCTACTAAACAAAAATTTAAAATGCTAAGAGAAATTAAAACTTTAAAATAAACAAAAGGATGGAAATAACTTGTAAAGAAATCAAGGACTTACATTAGGGCTTTGGTGTTGCGAAGATTTATCACCCTCAAGTTTCACGTTCCCCAAACTAAGCTTAAAAACGAGATCATTGTTATTATAAGTTAGTAAATCAAACACTTACACACATGGCTTAATTAAATGCTTAAACTCCCTTATTCCTAGGTGTATCTCTTATATTTTATTTTTGTCTTAGAATGATCATGAAGATGCATTTTTGGACTTATTTCGATAGTTTATTAAGGCTGAAAGCAAAGTAGGACGATTTGATCAATAGTTAGCTAAATGACAAAATCTCTTAAAACTGCTTCTCGGGATATCAAAAAGTTCATATCTTGGCATAACTTGGTTCACGATTTGAGACCTTTCTCGGGCCGATATTTGGCATGTACTTCATACTTCATATCTTCGAGAGACGTTTTTGAGATAATGGTCTTCTCATCATAATAGAGTTTCTTCACTTGGAGACTTTTGAGGGGTACTCCAACTTTGTTGACCACGACTTCATGATTATTTCTTCAATCTCTAATTGGGATTTTGAGATACAACGATCCGCCTCCTTTTCGGACTTGGATCTATTTATCCTCATACCTTGTTAGGGTCTTTTCGGATAGACTTCTCCATGATCTTTATGGGAGTTGAGTGCTTTTCGTCGTGAGTCTTGATCCTTCATATTGACTTTATGAATAATGCTTTTCACATCACTTTGGATCTTCAGCAATAAAATGGAATCCTCATGCCTTGTTAGGGCCTTTTCGGACTCGCCAATCTTCGCGCCCCGCTTCATAAGTTATGCCTTGGCTATGAACTCTTATCATTACCGAGCAACTTTTAAACGATCTTGGGCTAGAAGCTAAGTAACTTTTCAAATCGTACGACCTTACTTATTGCAGATAAATTATTAGCAAGTGATGGGAGAATAGGCAAATAATTACACCAAGTGAGCTTGCGCAAGAATACCGACTTATAATTGACTCTATCATTTCTCGTCCTCCACAATTTAAAATCTCAAGTAATGAGACTCGTGGACACTTAGCCTAATAAACCAATTAAGGTATACATGGTTAAGGATACTAGCTAGAATAAACTTGAATAAGTCTATTCGGGTTGAGTCAAAATAAACGCAACGGGCCTAATATGTCAAAGATTTCTAAACTAGCTTCACCACTTTATTAATAATTTTGACTTTATTGTGGGATATATACATACGAAAGCAACGATAAAAATTTAAAAATTACGACTAAATGGCCAAAGTTAATAAAAAATTTGAAAAATGTTGAAAAATAGGATTTTCCGGTTAAATGAAGGCATTTTCATGGAAAAGTCCACTTAAAACTTCGATAGAAGTCCCCCCTACACTTGAGATAAACATTGTCCTCAATGTTTAAGCATGTGGGAAAAATCTCCCCTACACTTATGACATTGTGCACGTTGGTTAACTCGAGTTAAGGAAGAGACGACTAACGTGATCAATTTCAAATGTGAGTATGAAGAAAATTGAATCACGATAGTTGAGAGATAGAACCGGATTTCGGATAACACGGGAGCACGGTTCTTCAAAGATTTCCAAGAGTGCAGTTATCCCTGTAATCACATCACCACACAAACACAAACGACCAAAATAGGTCCTCCCCTACACTTAGGGGGTTAAAGGGATAGATACTCGGGCTGCCTCCCGAGGAGCGCTTGTTTTTGATAACCGAGTCACGAGCCTGACTCGACCCAAATTCAGTTCATGGGGAACGTGGTGAGGGATGGAATCACCTCCTGAGAGGTGTCCTCACCAAAGTACAACTTCACTCGTTGTCCATTCACCTTAAAATTCGGTCCATTAGGTTGAGCGAGCTCGAGAGTACCATATAGAAAAATTTGGGCAATGGTGAATGGGCCGGACCAACGAGATTTAAGCTTTCCCGAAAAGATTTTCAACCGAGAGTTAAAAAGTAAGACTTTGTCTCCAACATGGAACTCTCGGTTTTTGATCTTGGAGTCGTGAATGAGCTTAGTTCGTTCCTTATAGATCAAAGAATTTTCATAAGCCTCACTCCGAAGTTCATTCAGCTCATTGAGTTGGATCTTGCGTAGGTCACCGGCTTTGTTTATATCAAAATTAGCCCACTTCAAGGCCCAATAAGCCTTGTGCTCCAACTCAATGGGGAGGTGGCACGCTTTCCCGTACACAAGACGATAAGACGTACAGCCGATCGGGGTCTTGTAAGCAGTACGGAAAGCCCACAAAGCATCATCGAGTTTATCAGCCCATGCGGCACGATGCTCTCCCACGGTTCTTTCAAGAATTCGCTTCAGTCCTCGGTTGGATATTTCAGCCTGGCCATTAGTTTGTGGGTGGTAGGCTGTGGAAAGACGATGATTTACACCGTACTTAGCCATGACTCTAGCAAATTGGTCATTGCAGAAATGAGTCCCACGATCACTAATAATGGCACGAGGCACACCGAATCTAGCGAAAAGAGCTTTCAAAAAGTTACAAACCACCCTTGCGTCATTAGTAGGTAAAGCTTTGGCTTCAACCCACTTAGAAACGTAGTCAACGGCTACAAGGATGTATTTGTTTCCTTTAGAAGAAGGGAATGGCCCCATAAAGTCGATACCCCAAACATCAAAAATTTCACACTCTTGAATGAAATTCTGAGGCATCTCGTCTTTATGTGTGATTTTGCCTTGCTTTTGGCAAACATCACATCGTTTAACCATATCGTGAGCGTCACGATATATGTAGGGCCAATAAAATCCCGAATCAAACACTTTTTTAGCGGTGTAGTTGGGACCAAAGTGACCACCGGTGGGTCCTTTGTGGCAAGCATCAAGAATTTCAGACGCTGCCGGTCCGTCAACACATCGGCGAATAATCAGGTCAGCACATTGTTTGAATAGGTAAGGGTCGTCCCAAAAGTAAGTCTTAATGTCGGTGAAGAACTTCTTCTTTTGTTGAGACGTCAACCCTTCCTTGAGAATTCCACCCGCTAAGTAGTTTGCAAAGTCCGCAAACCATGGGGTTTCATTCGGCTTCGAGTTTATAGACATTAAGGTCTCCAAGGGAAAAGAATCATTGATTTCTTTGTTCGGATGATCCCCTTGGTAAGGATCCTCAAGTCTGCTGAGATGATCCGCGGCTAAGTTTTCTGCTCCTTTTTTATCGCGAATTTCGATTTTAAATTCCTGGAGCAACAAAACCCAGCGAAGAAGTCTTGGTTTGGAATCTTGCTTTGTCAACAAGTACTTCAGCGCGGAATGATCGGTATACACGATGGTGGTGGAAAGGACAAGATAGGGGCGAAATTTTTCAAAAGCATAGACAACAGCTAAAAGCTCTTTTTCGGTTGTCGTATAATGCAATTGTGCCCCAGTCATTGTCTTTCTAGCGTAATGGATCGGTTGGAAGTGTTTGTTCACTCTTTGTCCAAGAACCGCTCCAATAGCAAAATCACTAGCATCGCACATCAACTCAAAAGGCAGCTCCCAATTAGGGGTAACCAAGACAGGTGCCTTAGTAAGCTTATCCTTAAGTGAGTCAAATGCTTCGAGACACTCTTTGGAAAAGATAAAAGGAGTATCTTTTTCCAAGAGGTGGGTCATCGGGCGAGCGATTTGAGAAAAATCTTTGATGAATCGACGGTAGAAGCCCGCATGACCCAGAAAACTTCTCACACCCTTCACGGTTGAAGGTGGAGGCAACTTTGCGATAACATCGACTTTAGCACGGTCAACTTCAAGACCGGCTTTCGAGATCTTATGTCCAAGCACGACGCCTTCTTTTACCATGAAATGGCATTTTTCCCAATTTAGAACAAGGCGAGTGTCTTCGCACCTCTGTAGCATACGTTCCAAATTGGCAAGGCAAGAAGAGAACGAATCCCCGAAGACCGATAAATCATCCATGAAGACTTCCATGGTTTGTTCAACCATGTCATGGAAGATAGCTAACATACACCTTTGGAAAGTCCCGGGCGCATTACATAAGCCGAAAGGCATTCTTTTGTAAGCAAAAGTGCCATAGGGACAAGTGAATGTAGTCTTCTCTTGATCTTGGGGATCTATGGGTATTTGGAAATAACCCGAGAAACCATCAAGAAAGCAGTAATATTCATTACCCGCTAATCGTTCAAGCATTTGGTCCATAAAAGGTAGAGGGAAATGATCCTTTCTCGTGGCATCATTGAGTTTGCGGTAGTCTATACAAACTCTCCACCCAGTAACGAGACGAGTGGGAATCAACTCGTTGTGTTCATTGGGAACAACGGTTATTCCGCCCTTCTTGGTCACACAATGGATTGGACTAACCCATGGTGAATCCGAAATAGGGTAAATCATACCCGCATCAAGAAGTTTGAGAACCTCTGTTTTGATGACTTCATGGATTTTAGGATTCACCCTTCGTTGGCTTTGAATTGTGGGCTTAAAGTCGTCCTCCATGAGAATTTTGTGTGTGCAGAAGTGAGGATCAATTCCACGAATATCCGAAATCTTCCAAGCAATAGCCTTCTTATGATCTTTCAACACGGCGACAAGTCAGGCTTTCTCTTCATCCTTCAAATCCTTAGCAATGATGACTGGCGACTTCTTATCTTCTTCGAGGAATACATACTCAAGATGGGGTGGCAACTCCTTAAGTTCCAAATCGGGAGGATTTTCGACGGGAGGCGTATTCGAAGTCGGAGTCTTGATAGCAATAACAGTGGGAGATGGAGGGGAAGGATTGTCTTCTCTGAGGAGGTTTGCAATGAAACTGAGATTGTCATCCCAATTGGCAGTAGAATCGTCATTGTCTTGCTTCACATCTTCCAAGGTGGCTTCCAAATCTTTCCAAAGAAAATCACTTTCTCCAAATAGAGATAGTGATGAGTCGATAGAGGAAACGGTCTCAACATTGGGAAGAGAGGTAGGAATGTTTTTACAAGCATCCTTGAAGTGTTCTTCACAAGCCTCATCAAGAACGTCAATACAATTAACACTCTCGTAAGAATAAGGCTGTTTAGAAAGCTTTCCCATGTTGAAGACTACTTTATCGTCACCCACTCTCATGATAAGCTCACCGGCTTCAACATCGATGAGAGTGCGACCGGTCCTCAAGAATGGACGACCAACAATGAGTGGCACACGTGGGTCCATCTCATAGTCGACGACAACAAAATCAGCAGGAAAGGTGAATTTGTCGACTCCTACAATGACGTCCTCGGCTATCCCCACTGGATAAGCAACCGTACGGTTAGCTAATTCCAAAGTCATTTTGGTGGGGACTAGCTCTGGGAGAGATAATTGCTTCCAAACACTTAGAGGCATGAGATTAATACTGGCACCTAGATCGGCTAGGGCCATGCAATTCTCTACTCCCGGGAAATTGCAAGGGATAAGAAAACGACCCGGATCACCAAGCTTGGTTGGCAATTTCCTTAAGAGCACTGCAGAGCAGTTCTCATTAAGTTGGGTGTTGGCGATATCGAGGAGCTTTTCCTTGTCGCTCAGAAGATCTTTAAACATTTTGGCATATTTGGGCATGTGAGCGAGAGCCTCAACGAAGGAGATATTGAAATTCAGTTGTTTGAACATTTTAAGGAAGTTCGAAACCTGAATATCATCCTTGCTCTTTTGCTTCTCTTTCCTCAACCTAGATGGATAAGGTATATTGGAAGAAGAGGAAGGCTTTGGGAGAATAGGATCACTCACAACCACGGGTGGAGGAGGGGTAGAAGAAAGAGGTGGAGAAATTGTGGAAGGAGAAGGATGAGGAATAGTAGCAGGTGACTCGTTCTCCTTAGTCACAACCACCGGTGGAGGTATAGGAAGCTCGGGTTCCTTGGTACCTTTGCCACTTCGAGTAGTGATTGCTTTCATCTCCCCTCTTGGATTCGCGACGGTGTTACTCGGAAGAGTACACGAAGAAGAGGGTTGATTACCTTGGAAGAAACTAGCCATCATGTTCCTCAGATCATTAGTTTGGCTATCCAACGTATTTCTCATGTCGGCTCTCAAATCGTTCCCTTGTTTGACCAAGTCCGCTTTCAGGTTGAGCACTTCTTTCTGAAGATTTCCCACTATCACATCGTTAGTCCTCATATAAGTTTCCACTTCTTGGTGAAGAGCGGTGGGTTGGTTGGGAGGAGCATTGTATGTGGGTGGTTGATAAGCAGGTTGCTGGTAGACTTGGTTGTTTCGTTGAGGTGGTTGTTGCTGCTTGTGAGGTGGGATGTATGGTTGTCGAGGTTGTTGTTGTTGTTGAGGAGGGCGATTAAGGTTTTGTTGTTGGTTTGGGTTGGTAGGAGGGAAACCAGGTGGTGAAAGATAGTTGTTGCTGCGGTAGCTAAGCAAGTTACGGTCACCTTGGGGTCTAGCTTGATAAGCAGGTTGTTGATAGGTGCCATATGCCGCATTCACATTCTCAGCAGGGTAGTCTTGGGTGGCGGTACAAGATGTGTAAGAGTGAGGACCACCGCATATCTCACAAGATTGGCTGACAGCATTCACTTGAGCGTTTTTGGCGTTGTTGTTGTTGTTGTTGCTGACGGTGTGGGTGACAAGCGATTCAAGAAGCGTAGTGATTTTGTCTAATCGCTTGTCACTGTCATTAGTGCTAGCACTAGCAACATTGGTCCGAATACTCTTGGTTTGCACACGAGATTTGTTCTCAATGATGTCCCAAGCAGCATTGGAAGTCTTAGCCAATAAATTACCCCCTGAGGCACTGTTCAGTGAATCTTGGTCACTCATGCTTAAACCATTGTAAAAAGTATTAATTTGATGTACTTTGGTAAAACCATGTTGTGGGCATTTTCTTAAAAGATCTTTAAAACGATCCCAAGATTCACTGAACGACTCATCGTACTTTTGTTCAAAGTTTATAATCTCATTCCGCAAAGCGGTAGTACGAGAGGGTGGAAAAACGTAATTGATAAACTTTGTTTCCAAATCCGTCCACGAGAGAATACTCTGTGGCGGTTCTTTAGCAAGCCAATGCCGGTCTTGTCCCTCTAAAGAAAAGGGAAAAAGTTGTAACCTTATAACCTCTTGTGGAACGCCATTGAATTTGACCGTGTTGGTGAGTTGTAGAAATCTCTTGATGTGGTCGTGTGGATCATCAATGGTTCGTCCCAAGAATGGTTGAGCGGAGACCATCTGGATAAAGCCTGATTTTAGCTCAAAGTTGTTGGCGGCAATTGGAGGGATGACAATTGGATCCGTGTTGCCATCTACATGAGCTTGTAGCAGTTCAATCATTGGGCGATTATCCGGAAGGGGCTCATTGTTGTTGTTATTGTTCATGTTGTTGAAAGGCGGGTTGTTGTTGTTATTATTGTTTGGAGGTGGTACACCGGCCATGTCTAAGTGATCGAGAGGCTCGGGCTCTTGATAAGACGTGGATCGAGTGCGCATACACCTGCAAAAGAACTAACAAGGCAAAAACAATACAAAAATATTTTTGGTTTTTTTGGTTTTTTTTACTTTTTAGGATTTTTGAAAATTTTATATTATTTTTTTTTAGTGTTTTTGAAAATTTTTGTGAAAAAGTAACGTTCACGGGGAACGGATCCCAAAATCCAAGTTCTCACAAAAAACTTATGATCTTAACGAGAAGAGCCGGCAGCGGCGCCATTTGATAAAAGCTTTTCTATGGGTTCAAAATAATTCTCGGTATCCTCTCGAATTGATCTCAGTTAAAAGTGGAATGATTTGTTCTTGGTGACAAAAAGTGGATTTGGTTTTCTATTCTAAATAAATGAAGTAAATAAAGATTAAAGTCAGAAACAGTAAATCAAAATCAATTAAATGATAAAGCTGCAAAAGATCCTTACTGAAAACTAGTGCTATTCGGGAAAAATCATCTATGCGGAAAGTTATCCTATGCGGAAAATTAAGGCTATTCGGAATATCAGTTCTATGCGGAAAGTATGGCTATGCGGAAAAATAAGCTTATGCGGAAAATCTGCTCTATTCGGAAAAACTGGTTTATGCGGAAAAATGATGCTATTCGGAAAAAACACCCTTATGCGGAAAAACTGGTTATGCGGAATAATATTGCCTATGCGGAAAATGATGCCCTTCTGAATAAAATCCTTATGCGGAAAATTTGGCTATTCGGAAAAAACACCCTTATGCGGAAAAATTGGTTATGCGGAATAATATTGCCTATGCGGAAAATGATGCCCTTCTGAATAAAATCCTTATGCGGAAAATTTGGCTATTCAGAAAAACTGGGTTATTCGGAATATATGAGATATTCCGAATAAGGGAAAAATTAAACTTGGCTATGCGGAAAAATAAGCTTATGCGGAAAATCAACACTATTCGGAATATTTTAAAATATTCCGAGTAAAGGAAAGTTAAAAACTCTATTCGGAATACCCAAAATTCCGAATAAGGCAAATAGAGACTCGCCTATTCAGAATATTGGGTCTGTTCGGAAAGAACTGGGAATCAAAGAACAGTAACAGCAGAAGCCACCCGATTTTTCAATCTAAACACCAAAGTACTCAAAAAGGGTTTACCAAATCAAACACAAATCATTTGAATACCATAAGAAACAAATCCCACCAATAAAAACACAAAATCAACAACTTTTTAAGATCAAACTTGAATCAAATAAAAACTTAAGAACTTGAAATAGAAGATGATGAAGATCAAGATGAATGAAAAGATGGAATAGATTGATTAATGTAAAAATAACAAGAGTAATGATTAAGAGTTACAAGATTGAAAGAAAAAGATGAAAATCACCAAACACCCTAATGGTGTTTGTGATGAACCGAACCTAAGAACTGGGAAAAGAAAAATGAAGCTAACTCCTCTAAAATGTGAAGGAGGAATCTATTTATACTCCTAGTGGTTGGTTGGTGAGTGGGCTTTCTCCCTTTCTTCTTGTCTTCTCGTCTTTTCAGAAAAGTTGACGTTTTCGATTCCGATTCGGGATTTGTCGTCGATTAAATTCAACCCGTCTTTTAATTTCTTCGTTTAATAGACTTGAGTTTCTTCGACTTATGTAAATCTTCCATCTTTGGTCCTTTCCTTCGATAATTCTTCAAATAGTCCCATTGACTTCAAATCTTTTGCATCTCTTGGAGAATAGACTTCGTCTTGAGTCTTTTTCTTCGATAAAACCCGTGCAATCCCATGTTTTCTTTAATATTTATCCGGTTAGCTCTGAAAACACAATAAACACAAAAACCACGCATAATTCCAAACAAATGATATTAAATACGTGTTTTGGTCTTGTTTTAGCCAGAATTAAGTGGTAAAAGGATGGGTGTTTACACACCTATCACTTATGTAAAATGTTTTATCAGGTTCCCAGCTAGCCAGAGCACCTGCTGGAGGATTCACATCCTCTTTGCTCTACTTGCCACCGTAGGCACCCAGGACCATGTCGCCGTAATACTGATGCGTGCTTCAAGTGTGGTCTTCCTGGCCATATTATGAAGGATTGCCGTAAGGGCGAGATGGAGGGTACACCAGGACATGCTGATACCAAGCCGCCTCCTACTACCGGGCGTGTCTACACGACATCTCGAGACCAGGCCAACAAGTCTACATGTACCATTACTGGAATCTTGTATATGTATGGTCAAGCTGCATGTGTTCTTTTCGATACGGGTGCTACTCACTCGGTTATTTCTACTGCTTATGCTAAGAACATTAGGATGCTCCCCATGCCACTAGAAAATAGGCTTACTATTTCCACGCCTTCGAGGGACTCTGTATTAATCACCCATGTATACAAGAGTCTTCCCCTAGAATTTGACGATAAGGTTCGACCTGTCGACGCACTTCCACTGGACATGAATGACTTCGACATGATTTTGGGCATGGATTGGCTATACAAGCATCATGCTACCATAGACTGCCATTCATATCGAGTTATCTTCGATGATGCTAATGCACCAGAGTACATTGATAATGGGTTCATACCCGGACGGTCTGTACAAATCATATCTACCCTACAAGCGCGTGCACTACTGTCACATGGTTGCGAGGGTTATCTAGCTACGGTTCACGACATGGATGCTGAATCTCCATCAATTCAGGATCAACCTATAGTGTCGGAATTCCAAGATGTTTTTCTAGTAGAACTTCCGGGCATACCACCTGCACGAGAAGTGGAATTCAGTATCGAGCTTATTCCAGAAGCTGAACCAATCTCCAAAGCTCCTTATTGCATGGCTCCCATAGAGCTGAAGGAGCTGAAGGATCAACTGCAAGAACTTCTTGAACGAGGTTTCATTCGACCGAGCGCATCTTCATGGGGCGCACCGGTCTTGTTTGTTAAGAAGAAGGACGGCAGTATGCGTCTTTGTATAGACTATCGCGAGCTCAACAAGATTACCATTCGGAATAGATATCCACTGCCACGCATTGACGATCTGTTTGACCAACTCCAAGGGGCCAAACACTTCTCCAAGATTGATCTTAGGTCAGGCTATCATCAGCTACGGGTCAAGGAGCAGGACATCGCTAAGACTGCCTTTCGTACCCGTTATGGCCACTACGAGTTTGTAGTTATGCCATTTGGCCTGACAAATGCTCCAGCAGTGTTTATGGATTTGATGAACAGAATCTTCCATGAATTTCTGGACAAGTTCGTCATTGTCTTCATCGATGACATCCTGATTTTCTCAAAGTCCAAGGAGGAACACGAAGACCATCTTCGTACAGTACTACAGATTCTTCGCCAGAAGCAGCTGTATGCTAAATTCTCCAAGTGTGAGTTCTGGTTAGATAAGGTGGCATTCTTAGGTCACATTGTATCAGCGGAAGGAATCACTATGGATCCAGCGAAGGTTGAGGCCATTACTAAGTGGCCAAGGCCGACATCAGCGACAGAAGTCCGCAGTTTCTTAGGCTTAGCTGGCTATTACCGTAGGTTCGTGGAGAAATTTTCCCGCCTAGCACTACCATTGACCAAACTGATGCGGAAAGGGGAGAAATTCGTCTGGACGGAAGATCGAGAGAAGAGCTTTGAAGACCTGAAACAGAAGCTAGTATCTGCACCTATTCTTACTCTACCATCTGGTACGGGTGGATTTCAAATCTACAGCGATGCATCAGGGAAGGGACTTGGCTGTGTTCTCATGTAACATGGGAAAGTGATCGCGTACGCTTCACGGCAGCTTAAGCCTTATGAGGAAAATTACCCCACGCATGACCTGGAACTTGCAGCTGTGGTGTTTGCATTGAAGATATGGAGGCACTACTTGTATGGAGAATCATGTGACATTTTCACGGACCACAAGAGCTTGAAGTATATCTTCACTCAACGTGAATTGAACATGAGGCAGAGGAGATGGTTAGAGCTGTTAAAGGATTATGACATTAGTCTACAGTATCATCCCGGAAAGGTAAATGTAGTAGCAGGAAGTCTGGAATGATCAACGGCATTAAAATCGAAGAGGAAATCATCAGAGACTTGGAGCGACTAGATATCGAAATCATGGTACGTGGACAGCACGGTTACTGGGCTAATCTTAGAGTAGAACCCGAGTTACTCTCTAAGATCAAGGAAGCTCAGAAAGATGACGGAGAAATCTGGGCGATAGTACAAAATTTGGAGATACAGACAGAATTCAGAGTAGATGCAGATGGTATCGTATGGCAAGGCACGAGACTTTTTGTTCCTGATAACCAAGAACTCCGGGAAGCCTTGTTAGCTGAAGCTCATAGCTCCCCATTCTCTATACATCCTAGTTCGACTAAGATGTACCATGACATCAAGCAGTACTTTTGGTGGAGTGGTATGAAACAGGATGTGTCCACTTACGTCTCCAAATGTCTTACCTGCCAGCAGGTTAAGATCGAGCATCAGCGATCTGGCGGTCTCCTTCAACCGTTAGATATTCCAGAGTGGAAGTGGGACAAAATCACCATGGATTTTGTTACTGGTCTTCCGCCTACCAAGAGGAAGCACGATGCAATTTGGGTTATCGTAGATCGACTTACCAAATCAGCTCATTTCTTACCGATCCGCAAGGAAGATCCGGTAAGTAAACTCACAGATACGTACAGAAGAGAGATCATGAGACTCCACGGTGCACCATCCAGCATCGTCTCAGACAGAGATCCTCGATTCACTTCGCGCTTTTGGAAGAGTCTGCAGAGAGCTTGGGGTACACAACTTAAGCTTAGCACGGCTTTTCATCCTCAAACGGACGGACAGTCGGAGCGAACCATTCAGACATTGGAAGATATGTTGAGGTCATGTGCGTTGGAATGGACGGGTGATTGGGATGATTACATCTGTTTGGTGGAGTTTGCATACAACAACAGTTGGCACGCAAGTATCAAGTGTGCTCCATTTGAGATGTTGTATGGCAGAAAGTGTCGCGCCCCAATCTGCTGGGATCAGGTTGGCGAGCGAACACTTGAAGGACCGGAAATCATAGAGATGACCAATGAGAAGATCGCAGTAGCTAAGCAGAAAATTCAGGAAGCACGGTCACGTCAGAAGAGTTACGCCGATAAGCATCGTAGGGACATACACTTTAACGTAGGAGATCACGTCTTCCTTAAGGTTTCGCCGGCACGTGGTGTTAGACGCTTTGGGATTAAAGGGAAGCTCAGTCCTCGTTTCATCGGACCGTTTGATATCATTGAACGAGTCGGTGAAGTATCTTACCGATTGGCGTTACCTCCGCAGCTTTCGCATGTGCACAATGTGTTTCATGTGTCCTTACTCAGAGGGTACCAGTATCATCCCCTTCACATGGTTCATTATCCACTGGAACAGATACGTGAAGATCTCACTTTTATAGAAGAACCCGAACGAGTTCTTGACAGACAAGAACGAGTCATGAGAAAGAAGACGATTCCATTCGTCAAAATCCTATGGAGGGATCATACAGAGCGGGAAGCCACTTGGGAAACAAAGGAGTCTATCCGGGCTTCTTACCCTCATTTCATATTTTGAATTCGGGTATGTTCTTCTTTTCCAGTTTACTTTATCTATAATTCGGGGACGAGTTATTCTTTTTAGGGGGAAGAGTTGTAAAACCCGCATGCTTTTACCATGAATAGTACCCTTAAGATCGTACGTACTAGATTAAAACTTTCCTAATATAGCATGATTACGATTACGTGTGAGGATTTTATGTGTTACGTACGTGTTAGAACACGATAAATATTTACTACGCACGAGCACGTAATAATTATTTGACAATAATTAATCACGAACATGCGATCATGAAATCATGAACGTAATTAAAACACGAACTATTATTAATTACGTATATATATTTATTACGAGCGTAAATAAATATATTAGATCACGATAATTACGTAACGTGAACACTTAAAACGCGAACACAAATAATCACGAACGAATAACTTAACATCGAGACACGGAAAAAGGTACGGGTACCCCATGTGGGCCCCCCTACCCGCGGCTACAAGGAGCAAATGGGCCAAGCCCATTTGTATTTTACTAAAAGGAGGTTAAAGAATTTTTACACTACTCATAATTATTTTACAGAATTATTTACAGAAAACCTAAAACCCTCCTCTTTTCTTCTTTTTGGCCGCCACCTTCAAAACACCAAAAGGGGGTGCTTGTTGATCTTGGATCTTGAAATTCTTGTTGGTGTTCGTGTATGTTCTTCGTTCTTTTGATCCACGTATTCGGTAAATCCTTTTAAACCATTTTCTTTTGATTTGATCTTTTATTAATTAAGAACATGTTATGTTTTTTTAATAAAACCTAATTAAATCATAGATCTAATATGAATTCGGATTTAATAAAATCAAAAGTAATGTTTTAAGGGGTGTTTGTTTTGGCCGCAACCTACACCGAACCCGAGAGGGTTTCGGTTTAGCTATCCGACCACCACCGAGATCATATGGTCCCGGTTGGTTGGTGTGGGTCCCACGGCAACATCAAGACAAGGGGCACCCCGATTTGGTTCGGGGTACGGTGTCGATTTCATGTCTGGTTCATGGTTTTTAGTCCAGATCAGGTTCATGGTGTATGTTTAGTTTTTATTTTTTTATGATCTTATGTTAAATTTAAATTAATATTATGACATGATTAATTTAATATTATGACTTAGGTTATTTTAATTATTAAAATCATGACATTACTAACCTAAGTATTTTATATTTTTAAGACTTATAATTAATTAATTATTCAAAAACCATGGTTATAATTAATTAATTAACATGACTTAGGTTATATTATTAATAAATAATAATACATGTTTTAACCTCAGTATTTAACTTTATTTAATTAAAAACATGTTATACTTTAATTAAATATTTTAACCTATAGTTTAATTTAATTACATGAAATAATTATTAAACTATACATTATATCATATGACTTAGAAAATAATCATGAAAACACTTAGGCTTATATACTTAGCTTACTTAACCAGCTTATTTCTAATTATGGAAACTTTCTATTTTTAGAAACATAATTAAATAAGGCAGCTAATCTATTTATGGAAACCTTCTATTTTTTAGAAACTTACTTATTTCAAGCAGCTAATCTATTTATGGAAACTTATTTAATTAAGGCAGCTTATCTATATATGGAAACTTTCTATTTTTAGTAACTTATCTATTTTAAGCAGTAATTCTATTTTTGGAAACTTTCTATTTTTGGAAACTTTCTATTTTTGGAAACTTCCTATTTTTGGAAACTTTCTATTTTTGGTAAATTTCTATTTTTGGAAACTTTTATTTTTGGAAACTTTCTATTTTTGGAAACTTTCTATTTTAGGAAACCTACTATTTTTTGGAAAGTTACTTATTATTACACAGTAAGTATAATAATGCATGAAATACCAGAAATACTTAATCAGATTTAACAGAATATAAGATAAACACAGTTTAAGGCTTTAAACAGTAAAACATGGTAAGAACATATAAAATAAGCTAAGGCATGACATAAAACCAGCTACGTATTTAGTAAGCAGATACTTATTCATGTATGTATTTATGTAGCACTAGTGATACGGAAGTAGGATTCCTCTCAGTTCATCTTCTTCGTTCACTGGACATAAGGTACGGATTCCCGTCCTTTCAGTATGGACATTCTTTCCTTATTAGGATTCCCCGTATGCAGCCAACTGTTTTTCCGTAGTATAAGTTACGTGTTTGATTGCTTATGTTTAATTAAGAATACCTATAGCCATATGCATGCATGACCAGTTTCACCTAGTTATGGAGGTACCATAACCATAACATTAGAGGCACTGATGTTATGACTTCACCACAACGGAGTGATTGCTCATGGCGTCCCTTCAGCTTTTGGCCATTTATTTATATTTATCATGTGGGGCGTATGGGTGCATCCTAGTTACATGTTTTCAGTCAGGATTTCATGGTGAATGTGGTGTGTGCCTTGCATCCTTCACAAGGAGCTGATCCCTCCTACCCAAAAACCAGTATATTAAATTAGAGGCAACCCCTCTAATTTGTATGATGAGGTCACCCCTCCAAGTATTTGATGAGACTGCTTTTATACATAGTCTCATCGTCCAAATCGGGCTTAAAATGCATTAAATATCATTAAAACTACCAAATATATGCTCGTGTTTGTTGCTTGTGTATTTTAGGTACGGATATTGAGGAAATGACAAAAAGATCACAAGAATCAATCAAAAACAAACACGGGAAACGAAGCCGCACAATGAACCGGGCCCAAATCTGGAATATCCAAAAATGACCTTGAAGAATTGAAGATTGGCAACATTGGTCCCTCATTTTTGAAGACTTGGCAATTTATACCCTTGCAATACTCTCTATTTGCATTTAGGTCCCTAAAGTATCAAGAATTTACAAGAACAGCCCTTGAAGAATGAAGAATTTGCATAAGAAGCCCTTGTTTTAAAGATTAAAAACACCTTGTGCCATAAATGACAAGTTGGCAAACTTGTTTATAAAGGAAATGGGATAGTTTGTTGATTATTACAAAGTGAAGGAAGTATGAAACATGGGGGGGGGGCATTTTGGCCAGGCAACAAACTTCATCCCTCCACTCATAGGCGGACACCTCACCCTAAACCCGACCCTACCCACTTACCCAATCCAAACCCAGCCCACAACCCACCACCAGGTTTATTAAACCTGGTCAACCCAGTCAACCCTCTAATCTTTTCCCACCAAAAACTTAATTTAAAAAACCTTTACCCAAAATAGATTAAACTCACCCCTTAATTAACACATAAACCCTAAATTCCCCAGTTCCAATTAAGCCACAATCAAAGGGTTTATGCCCCAATATTTCCAGATCACTAATTCACAACTTTGTCACCAAAACCCACACCCAAAACGTGACCCCAACACACCCATGTGTTGGGTAGGCCCCTCCCCTGCCCCGTCTCTTTCACACTAAACCCCAAACCAGACAAAATGAACGTCCAAGATGGTTTTCCTTGGTCCCCAAGACCAAATAAACGTCCCAAGATGATCCAAAGCAGCTGGCACATCACAATCATCACATGGAAGCCATTTGACCAAGATTTCAGTCAACAATCAAGGGGCATTTCTGGAATTCTATGCATTAGGGTTTTAGCTTTTGTATTCAGCTCTAGAATCTTCTTTTAGTAGTATATAAGCTAAAGTCGACATGTGACTTAGCTCTTGTTCCAGATTTTTACTCAAGCACTTGTAATCCCTTTTTAAATATTATAAAGTTGGTATTTTGGGTTAAATTATAATTCCTTTTATTATTTTTAAAAGTTGGTGTATGCTTGAGAATCTGAGTTCCATTGGTTTGGTAAAACATTTGAGTTTCAGTTTTCAAAAGTGGTATTTCAAAAGTGGATTTTCAGAAACTTAACTTTATTTTTTGGTTGTTATTCTTACTGTTTCATAAGCTTTCCCCACAAGCTCTTGACACTAGCTTGTGGGTCTAGCTTATTTGAAGCTTGGACTTTGTTTTCTTGGTTTGATTGTGGTTGTGCGGGTTCAAAACAAGCACAAAGGATACCCTTATCATCATCATTTTGCAGTCAAAAGTCCAAGAAGTCTGCACAAGCTCGGGCTTGTTGGGAGGTGACTTTTCAGTCACTGTTGGGCCTGGATGTAGGTCCAACAAGGTACCTCCTTGTTCCTTAATTTCAGTTTCAAAATATTGTGATTTAAGTGTTATTGTATGAATTTGCATGAATTTGATTGCTAATTGTTCAAGTGTTGTTTATTTGGTTTGATTCTACTGTTTAGAGTTTTTTATGCATGTTAAGAGCTGTTTAAATCAATTTGGCTTGAGTTTGAAAGCATTTGCTTTGATAAAAATCATATTCAGAAAACTAAAGGGGTGTTTGGATTCAGGTTTAGCTAGGTTTTATGACAAAATATTTGGCTTGAAATCTGTTTTAAATCACTCAAAAGGGTGTTAATAGGTGGCATGTTAGTTTATATTCACTTTGGTATAGTTTAAAAGTCAGTTTGCATGTAAAAATTTGGCTAAAGTAGCTCAAATCAGTAAAGTGCCCCCAAGTGACTGATTTCTGAGAATTGGTGCCTCAAATCTTGTTCATTGCTGGATAATTGGTTAAAGAAGGGTTTGTGATAGCTTGTATGCCATGTTATTGATTTGTGTGCAAGATCTTAGGGTTTAAAATTCGTATTTGTGCAAGTAAAAATAGTCTACTGTTCATCAGAAACTTCAAAGCTTAATCAGAAACTTTGTGTGCCTTTTGTGTGAATTTTTGTGAAGTAACTTGCTAGTTTTTGTGTTGATTATTGACTCCCTATACTCAACTGAGTATAGGGTTGCCTTATTGTCCAAATAAGCTCTCAATATAAGCTTTCCTAAGCTTATAGCTTAACTGACCAACAATTTACACTAGCAGTGGGAACAAACTTCCCACTGGTAGCACAAAAGTTTGTACTGCTCAGCTAAAAGACAAACCAAGCAAGTGTAACTATCAGTCTTTTTGATTTTTTGTCTTTAGTGGGTTAATTTGTGAATTAGGACTTGAAACTTGTTTCAATATTTTTCTAATTTTATTTCTGATTTTTCTGTTTAGGTAAAAATTTTATTACTGTTCATTTGCTATTTTTAGGTTTAATTGCTATTTTAAATACTTTTTATTAATCTGTTTTTGGCATTTAGTGTAAAAAAGTATTATTTTTCAGTTTTAAAAATTTTGTTAGACTTAGAAAAATATTTTAAGATTTTTAGTTAAAAAGGTTTTCACTGTTCACTTTTTATTTATTTTTTATAATTAAATTAGCTTAATTAGGGTTTTAATTGTTAACTGTTTTGTCTTCTAGTGAAAAATTTTATTTTTTTCAAACTTTTTCATTTTTCTTCTGTTCATTGGAGTAATTTAGGATTTTTAAAATTGACAAATTATTTTTGGCATTATTTTATTATTTTTTATAATTATTTTGGTTTAAAAATAGTTTTTAGTGATTTAAAAATAGAAAAATAGTTTTTAAAAAATTAGGAAAAATACTTCTTAGTCTTTAGATAATATAAGTAAGTTATTTGTTCAATAAAATAATATTTTGGACATTTTGATTAATTATATTTAATTTTAGGGCTATAATTAGCATTTAAAATTGAATATTTAATTAATTAAAGGTTTTAAAATATTTTTATTGGATTTTTATTCTTATTTATATTATTTTAGACTTAGTTTAGCTTTGAATTAATTTTTAGGTTTAAAATTTTTAATTTTGTAGTTTTTACGGTTTTACGTGAACGCCTTTTCGTCTTAGCTCGATCCGTCTTCGTAACCGTCATTTCTTTCTTGTTTCTATTTTTCCTTTTCTCATTATAATCACAAACCAATTAAATCATTTCATCACACAACACACTTGCCTCCTTGAGAACGATCCCCACTTTGGGTCATAAGTGTTTACGTTTTCCTAAACGTACGCTTAATACTTACCGCTTTTGCCTCGTTTTCCTAAACGAGTGTGAATTTACAGCTATCATTTTGGCGCCGCTGCCGGGGACGCGTGTTGTGTTTTGATTGAACAATTGTTGTTTTTTATATAACCATAATAAGTATTTGTATTAGTAGCACTCTACTAATACGTATTATCGTTTTTCGGTTTTTGTGTGAATACCATTACTATATTGTATACGTAGAACAATAAATTCACAAGTACTCCAAATACATGAGAAATCACAACCTTGACTTGGGAGGTCATTACCCAATCATTGTATTCGAATCTCAAACCAAAGAAAAAGGCAAAAATAGATAAATACTTTCGAGAAGCTCGATTTTGAAAATACAAACTATAAGGTGGGTATAAGGCGGATATTATAAAATATATCCTAAGGAAAAAGGCTCTTAAGTGCTTCGCGCCGCCTCGTTTCCCCGCTTGCTTGTGAGTATTTGATTTTGAGAGCTAATCGAGGGTTTTGCCGCCCAAAGTATTATTACATATCATATATATTTTCTTGGTTTCATTTATTAAACCCTCTTGAACGATTTGGTCTTCCACCATCGTTCTAAAGTCATCAAAGGCGTTCACTTCACGTGATCGTTTTCATTCCTTGAGGCTTCTTTAATCAAGAGATTTGATTAAGGAGGAGATTTATAGATCATTGTCTACCTAATACAATTCCAAAATCCAAAAAAAGTAAAAACAACCAAAAAATCCAAAAAAATTGGAAAATACAAAACACCAAAAAGAATCTTCTTTGCTCATCCCCACGTTGTACGTGACGTTTATGCAAACTCGTAATCAAGCAAAACGTGCACGTAAACGTAGAAACCGAAAGGAGGCAACACCTACTCCTAATTTTTCTAGTGAAGCGACTCCAAGTGAGGAACCCGTTGTAGAACAAGAAGCTATCATGGCTAATCGTACTATGATGGAGTTGCTTCAAGCACCCACCGAGGGTTTTGGAGAGGCCATTGTGATTCCCGCCATCCTTGCGGAGAACTTCGAGATCAAGACGGGTTTGATGTCTATGCTTCAAGCAAACAAGTTTCGCGGACACGAAAAATACAACCCGCATTATCACATTAGGCAATTTAATCGTCTCACCGCGACAAGCAAGTTTAAGGATGTACCACACGATGCCATTAAGATGATGTTGTTTCCCTACTCGTTAGATGGACCCGCCAAGATATGGCTCGAGAAAGAACCGCCAAATTCAATTTTGACATGGGCCTATCTCGTGTCTAAATTTGTGAATCAATTTTTTCCACCATCTAAAACAACACATTTGAAAAACGAGATTTCACGATTTACACAAAGATCTAATGAAAGTTTTTCAATGGCTTGGGAAAGGTTTAAAGAAATGTTACATGAATGTCCACACCATGATTTTTCCGAATTGCATCAAATTGACACTTTTTATAATGGGCTTAATGATCATGAACGAGATTACTTAAATGCCGCCGCGGGTGGTAATTTTTTGTGCAAAACAACCGAAGAGGCTTTGAAAATCATTGAAAATAGGTCTAAGGTTTATAGCCCTCGTAACACACCGAGTGTTGCCAATTTGGGTTCGTCATCGTCTCGTAGTATTAATGCCTTGCAAGATGAAGCAAATGAGGAGAATCGGTTTTTCGATAGGTTTTCGACGCTTATGTCTCATTGGAAAGCTCAAGAAGCTTCAAATTCCGCTTCGGTTAAAGCGATTGCTAAGAGTTGTATTTCGTGTGGTGGAGCTCATGATTTTTCCGAGTGCATTACCGCGGATGGTAACACTTCGAGTGCTTATGTAGCCACGGGAACTTATAACCAAAACGGTCAAGGTTCCCGCCAAAATCAAGCTCCACAAAATCAAAATGCTAATAACTATCGAAACAACAATCAAGGTGGTAATTATCAAGGAAATCAACGTAACTACAACAAGGGTAATTATCAAAGTGGAAATCGGAAAATTTCAAACCAAAACCAAAACCGTGATTTTCAAACTACCACACAAGGTTTTCAAAATGATCACACCAAAAATCTTCAAGGAGAGTTTTTGAATTATGCTAAAGCAAACGATGCTAAGTTTGATAATATGCAACGTGAAATGGTTAGCTTAAGATCCGAGTTGAAAAACGAGCTTAAAAACGAACTTGCTAATGAACTTAAGACTCATGCTAATAAAATGGAAGGAAATGTTCAACGAATCCAACAAAATCAACAAAAAATGGAGCAAGGTCAACATGAGATTAAGCAAGAGTTGTTAAAAGCGGATGCTAGGCAATCTAAGTTTGAAGACCGAATGGGAAAAATGTTTGAATCTATCATGCGTAAACCTTCTTCTTCGGGTGGTCTTCCTAGCGATACCATCGTGAACCCGAAAGGAGAATTGAAGGTTATTGCTACTCGTAGTGGTAAAACTTTCAAAGAACCCATTTCTCGTCCAAGTACTTCTATGGAGAAGGAAAAAGAGAAAGAACCCGAGGTGGTGGTAGAAAAGGAGCAAATTCAAAGCCCACGAAGTACCGCTCAAACCACACCTACGGTTGAACCAATACCAATCTTGGAACCCGAGATTCCAAGGCCGATGCCTATGCCTATGCCCCAACCCACACCACCCTTACCTTACCCTTCAAGACGAGACAAGGAAAAGGCACAAGAACGAAATAATTATCAATTTGAACTTTTTATGAAAATGTTTCGTGACTTGCATTTTAATATAAGTTTTGCCGACGCCTTGGTCATGATGCCTCGATTTGCCGCGAACTTCAAAAGTATGTTGAATAACAAAGAGAAATTGCAAAAATCATCTAGTTGTTCATTGGTTTTTCTTAGCCGCATACCTCAAAAAGTCGATGATCCCGACAAGTTTTTAATCCCATGTGCTATACAAGATATGGAAGAATGCTACGCCTTGGCCGATCTTGGTGCTAGTATTAATTTGATGCCTCTTGAGATTTTTAAATCGCTCAATCTTCCCAATCTCACTCCTTCAAGAATGTCAATCGAAATGGCCGATCATTCTACGATTCTAGCTTGTGGAGTAGCCGAGGACGTCTTCGTGAAAGTTGGAAAGTTCTACTATCCCGTAGACTTTATTGTTGTTGACATTCCCATCGATCCTAAAGTTCCTCTAATTTTAGGTCGATCATTTTTGGATACCTCGAGAGCACTTATCGATGTGCATGCTAGGAAAATCACTCTTCGTTTCAATAAGGAAGAACTCGTCATTAATGCAACTCAAAACTCCACGCTTTCTCATGTGTATTCTATCACGTCTATGTACAATGTCAATCCCATCAAAAACATTTGTAAAAAGATTTCAAAAAGAGTTTTAGGAATTGTTGAGAAAAATGAAGTTCCGTCCCCTCCGCCGGTGGAGGTTAAGAGTGTTAAGCCTACGATTCCAATTGTGAATGATTCTTCGGATGATGAATATGTTGATCCCGATGGGGGAGTTTTCTTTGTTGACAAACGTTTCGAGAACTTACCACCACCTTTACCAAAACGGTTTTCAAATGTGAGAATTTTTAGTGTGACTAACATTGCTTTAGAAACACCAAATATTTTTGACATAATTAAGTCGGGTTTTCATAAGGAGAGTTTAAAAGATCAAAAAGGAAAAGATTTTGAATTAAATTTAAAAGATTTTTCTACAACTCTAACTCCATCATCACCACGTGTATTGAGTACTACAAGCTCGTCTTATCCTTTTGACGATGCTTTGTGTGGACCTAGTGTGGGGAAAGCCTCTTATGTTCCCTCCCCTTTCTCCACCGAGGACGAGATATTTGATCCCAGAATTGCTTATAAAGGGAAATCTCGGTCTTCCACCGATGCAATAAATGGAAAATCTTTCTATTTGATTGGTGCGAGTCTACCTCGAGTAGCTCAATGTTTTTATGACTTACCCATTGTCCCACCCTTCTATTTCTTCTCATCTATTTTCTTGAAACCCTTTGGGTTTTTGTTGACTCATGATGAAGTGGCGTTGATTTGTTTTTCCAATGAAAACGAGAACGCCATCTTCAATCCCGATATTTTGCACCATCAAAAGACTTAGTCCTTAATACCGGTTGTTTTTGGGCCTTGTTTATCATGTAATCCCCACTAAAAATTGACCACACCATGATTATCCCTAAATGATCACATTTATGGGGATTCGAGTCGAGCTTTTGACTCGGTTATCAAAAACAAGGTTCCTCGTGGGGGAGTCCCATGCTTATCCCATGTACATATTATTGCTTTCTAATTAGTTTAATGTGAGGGGATTTGTGCCCTTCCAACCTTTGTTCCGTGGTTGTTTGTGCATTATGGTTTTTAGATCATGATCTTCACGATTGGAGCCTCTCGTGTTCATTTTATGGGAGCACTCGATCGTTTTCTTTGGAGACTTTCTCAATATCCAAATGATATATCCTTTTGATGTTCTAACCTTAGGTTTATAGCACACTTCATAAACGGCTATTAATTTATTGGTTACACCCTTTCCATGCTAGATTAGGCATTCGACTACGTCTCTAGTATGGGGGTGTTTGCACCCCTAGACTCGAAACATTGAGGACAATGTTTAACTTTAGTATGGGGGGGTGAATAGATACTTGCCTTGCCAAACCTTCACGCTTTCCAAAGTTTATCCTTTTGTTTATCGTTTTGTTGTAAAATAAGGCTAAAAATGGCCAAATTTTAAATTTTTCTCATGTTTTATAAGTGTTTGAAGACACGAATGTAGATTTTCCGATGGCGAGAATAAGAGTAATTTTTGAATCAACCGTGCGTGTTGAGCACTTAGCTTTGATTCCTTAACTTCACATTAGGCTAAGTCTCTTAAATGAGGACGAGAAATGATAGTGTTAATTATAAGTTACTATGCTAAACGTAGAGTACTCGTATTCTTTCAAAAACTCATGTGTTCTCATTGTTTGCTTATTCTCCCTTCGCATGTATATATTTTTTGCTTAATAAATATTGACTTAGCGGTTTAGTTAGGATTGTTGGGTTTCTAGTCTTTTCTAGTAGCTTCCATGTAATTAAATTGGGAAGACATTAAGGTATCGCCAGCGTCACGGTTTTGAAGTATTGGCAACCCGAATAATCGAAAGCTTCACCCAATAATAAGATTTCAAGTGCTCACCTAAATCTAGCAAACAATTTGAAGCCCCACAAGGCCAAAAAATCTATGCAAAATTGAAAGTGAATCAAGCCTTAATCTTCGAAGCTTTAAAGATCCAAAATTCGCTTTAGCGTGAGGATATACGTCTTTGGCTAATAAAACCACCGATGAGGCGGATAATAAAAGGCAAGGCAAGACCGAAGTCATAATAAAAGCTTCATGGCGAAGTTGAATAAAAGATGGAGGTAAACCAAAGATAATAAGGCCCTTCCGTTAGGGGGCGTAAAAGTCTTGGTAATAAGTCTCATGTTCAAAACCGTTATAAAACCGTGTTTATCGATTCTTCTTGTCAACTTAATTTTTTTGACATCGTTGTCTATTAGGAGGGGTTATTGATTTGATGGTCTTAGTTACACCGTTAGGACTCTATTTTTAGACCTAAATCTCTATTATCGCATAAGTCAAACAATGTATCCTCGTGAAACATTCAAGACAAAATAAAATATAAGAGATACAACTTAGGAATAATGGGAGGATAAGTACGTGATTAGGGCATATGAGTAGTGTTAGCATTACTAACTTATAATGACAATGATCTCGTTGCACGCTTGGCATGGAATTAGGGTGAAAATCGAGGACGATAAAATTATTTCTAACGAAGCATTCACGTGTTCTTATTCTATGAACCTAAACGTCCCATTTTGCGATGAAAATCATACATTATGTCTAAAACGCAAGTAGTAGTAATAGTAGTAGTGTAGTTAGTTTATCGTTCAATAAAGTGAATAAAAATGAATTTTGGAGGTGCTACGATACTTTATTCTAGCATTGCGTGAGGGCACGGCAATGGTTTAGTATGGGGGAGTGATGAGACTGCTTTTATACATAGTCTCATCGTCCAAATCGGGCTTAAAATGCATTAAATATCATTAAAACTACCAAATATATGCTCGTGTTTGTTGCTTGTGTATTTTAGGTACGGATATTGAAGAAATGATAAAAAGATCACAAGAATCAATCAAAAACGAACACGGGAAACGAAGCCGCACAATGAACCGGGCCCAAATCTGGAATTTCCAAAAATGACCTTGAAGAATTGAATATTGGCAACATTGGTCCCTCATTTTTGAAGACTTGGCAATTTATACCCTTGCAATACTCTCTATTTGCATTTAGGTCCCTAAATTATCAAGAATTTACAAGAACAGCCCTTGAAGAATGAAGAATTTGCATAAGAAGCCCTTGTTTTAAAGATTGAAAACACCTTGTGCCATAAATGACAAGTTGGCAAACTTGTTTATAAAGGAAATGGGATAGTTTGCTGATTATTACAAAGTGAAGGAAGTATGAAACATGGGGCGGGGGGCATTTTGGCCAGACAACAAACTTCATCCCTCCACTCATAGGCTGACACCTCACCCTAAACCCGACCCTACCCACTTACCCAATCCAAACCCAGCCCACAACCCACCACCAGGTTTATTAAACCTGGTCAACCCAGTCAACCCTCTAATCTTTTCCCACCAAACACTTAATTTAAAAAACCTTTACCCAAAATAGATTAAACCCACCCCTTAATCAACACATAAACCCTATATTCCCCAGTTCTAATTAAGCCACAATCAAAGGGTTTATGTCCCAATATTTCCAGATCACTAATTCACAACTTTGTCACCAAAACCCACACCCAAAACGTGACCCCAACACACCCATGTGTTGGGTAGGCCCCTCCCCTGCCCCGTCTCTTTCACACTAAACCCCAAACCAGACAAAATGAACGTCCAAGATGGTTTTCCTTGGTCCCCAAGACCAAATAAACGTCCCAAGATGATCCAAAGCAGCTGGCACATCACAATCATCACATGGAAGCCATTTGACCAAGATTTCAGTCAACAATCAAGGGGCATTTCTAGAATTCTATGCATTAGGGTCTTAGCTTTTGTATTCAGCTCTAGAATCTTCTTTTAGTAGTATATAAGCTAAAGTCGACATGTGACTTAGCTCTTGTTCCAGATTTTTACTCAAGCACTTGTAATCCCTTTTTAAATACTATAAAGTTGGTATTTTTGGTTAAATTGTAATTCCTTTTATTATTTTTAAAAGTTGGTGTATGCTTGAGAATCTGAGTTCCATTGGTTTGGTAAAACATTTGAGTTTTAGTTTTCAAAAGTGGTATTTCAAAAGTGGATTTTCAGAAACTTAACTTTATTTTTTGGTTGCTAGTCTTACTGTTTCATAAGCTTTCCCCACAAGCTCTTGACACTAGCTTGTGGGTCTAGCTTATTTGGAGCTTGGACTTTGTTTTCTTGGTTTGATTGTGGTTGTGCAGGTTCAAAACAAGCACAAAGGATACCCTTATCATCATCATTTTGCAGTCAAAAGTCCAAGAAGTCTACACAAGCCCGGGCTTGTTGGGAGGTGACTTTTCAGTCACTGTTGGGCCTGGATGTAGGTCCAACAAGGTACCTCCTTGTTCCTTAATTTCAGTTTCAAAATATTGTGATTTAAGTGTTATTGTATGAATTTGCATGAATTTGATTGCTAATTGTTCAAGTGTTGTTTATTTGGTTTGATTCTACTGTTTAGAGTTTTTTATGCATGTTAAGAGCTGTTTAAATCAATTTGGCTTGAGTTTGAAAGCATTTGCTTTGATAAAAATCATATTCAGAAAACTAAAGGGGTGTTTGGATTCAGGTTTAGCTAGGTTTTGTGACAAAATATTTGGCTTGAAATCTGTTTTAAATCACTCAAAAGGGTGTTAATAGGTGGCATGTTAGTTTATATTCACTTTGGTAGAGTTTAAAAGTCAGTTTGCATGTAAAAATTTGGCTAAAGTAGATCAAATCAGTAAAGTGCCCCCAAGTGACTGATTTCTAAGAATTGGTGCCTCAAATCTTGTTCATTGCTGGATAATTGGTTAAAGAAGGGTTTGTGATAGCTTGTATGCCATGTTATTGATTTGTGTGCAAGATCTTAGGGTTTAAAATTCGTATTTGTGCAAGTAAAAATAGTCTACTGTTCATCAGAAACTTCAAAGCTTAATCAGAAACTTTGTGTGCCTTTTGTGTGAATTTTTGTGAAGTAACTTGCTAGTTTTTGTGTTGATTATTGACTCCCTATACTCAACTGAGTATAGGGTTGCCTTATTGTCCAAATAAGCTCTCAATATAAGCTTTCCTAAGCTTATAGCTTAACTGACCAACAATTTACACTAGCAGTGGGAACAAACTTCCCACTGGTAGCACAAAAGTTTGTACTGCTCAGCTAAAAGACAAACCAAGCAAGTATCACTATCAGTCTTTTTGATTTTTTGTCTTTAGTGGGTTAATTTGTGAATTAGGACTTGAAACTTGTTTCAATATTTTTCTAATTTTATTTCTGATTTTTCTGTTTAGGTAAAATTTTTATTACTGTTCATTTGCTATTTTTTAGGTTTAATTGCTATTTTAAATACTTTTTATTAATCTGTTTTTGGCATTTAGTGTAAAAAGTATTATTTTTCAGTTTTAAAACTTTTGTTAGACTTAGAAAAATATTTTAAGATTTTTAGTTAAAAAAGTTTTCACTGTTCACTTTTTATTTATTTTTTATAATTAAATTAGCTTAATTAGGGTTTTAATTATTAACTGTTTTGTCTTCTAGTGAAAATTTTTATATTTTTCAAACTTTTTCATTTTTCTTCTGTTCATTGGAGTAATTTAGGATTTTTAAAATTGACAAATTATTTTTGGCATTATTTTATTATTTTTTATAATTATTTTGGTTTAAAAATAGTTTTTAGTGATTTAAAAATAGAAAAATAGTTTTTAAAAAATTAGGAAAAATACTTCTTAGTCTTTAGATAATATAAGTAAGTTATTTTTTCAATAAAATAATATTTTGGACATTTTGATTAATTATATTTAATTTTAGGGCTTTAATTAGCATTTAAAATTGAATATTTAATTAATTAAAGGTTTTAAAATATTTTTATTAGATTTTTATTCTTATTTATATTATTTTAGACTTAGTTTAGCTTTGAATTAATTTTTAGGTTTAAAATTTTTAATTTTTTAGTTTTTACGGTTTTACGTGAACGCCTTTTCGTCTTAGCTCGATCCGTCTTCGTAACCGTCATTTCTTTCTTGTTTCTATTTTTCCTTTTCTCATTATAATCACAAACCAATTAAATCATTTCATCACACAACACACTTGCCTCCTTGAGAACGATCCCCACTTTGGGTCATAAGTGTTTACGTTTTCCTAAACGTACGCTTAATACTTACCGCTTTTGCCTCGTTTTCCTAAACGAGTGTGAATTTACAGCTATCAGTATTCATGCACGGTGGATTTTCATGACATATATTGGCTAATGGTAAAATATGATAAACAGTTTTTACAAGATAAACATAAGACTTTTCAGACTATAAAACCAGTTTTATCAAGACTTAACCAGGTTACTCGGGACTTAGTTTTCTTCCGCTGTTATATGTTTATGCTTATCCTATTCATGCTTTATTGTACATCCGTGCACTGAGCGTATTTGCTCAGCCATTTTCCTTTTCTATGTTCCCAAAACGGCAGGTACTCAGGGACGCTCGTAGACACTAAGAGTACGTGCATAGGGACTGGAAGCTGTCTAGCCTTCTTTACTTTATGCATTTCCTTTCTTATGATACATTTGCTATGGACATTGTTTAGTCCTTTCCTTTATTATACTATGTTTGTGTGTGATGAGCTTTACATTTGGACTACCGATGTTTGATTCCGGTATTTTCCTTTTATGGTCAAGTAATGTTTAGACATTTTTCCTTGTATGCTTTGATGACACGCCATAATTGCATGTGACATTTCCATTATCAAAATGGGGTGTTACAGCGACACTGTAATGTCTCAACTAGAACTTTTTAATGTAATGTCTCAAGTAGAATTAATTACATTGTAGTCTTTCATTCTATTGCATTGTAGTATTATTCTACTACATTACAGATATATTCTATGTAATGTAGTAGGTTTTGTATAGTAATGCATTAGGATTTGTACTAAACTTAACGCATTACTGTACAAAACCTATTACAAATAGTAAAAAACCTGCTGCATTAAGTAATGTACTAGAATGTGAACTGAAATCTAGTAGGATTGTGTGTGATGTACTAAAACGTGAACTGAATGTAGGAGGTTGTGTGCGATGTACTAGAACATGAATAGAAATGGATTAGGTTTTATATATATAGTCTTGAATGCATTCTAACTTTATTTCTACCATATTACAGTTATACTATTCTACATGCTAGTTTAGATTCTAATGCATCACATAGTTTATTTTGATATTTTCATGAATAAATATTTGAACTGTTATTACACAGGTAAAAAAACACAAGCAAAAAAATGCAGGCTACAAAGCAAGATGCATTTAACAAGATGCAAATAGTAAATGGCATCCTCTAATACCAAATAATACACTCCAATTCAAAGACGGTGCGGTACAAAGATGCATCGAACGCGCAACAAGGATTATTAGAGGATACTCGTGGATCATTTGAAAACACTATTTCTTTTGTGTTACAGTTATGTTCTAGAAATAAAACTATAAAGTAGAAATAACAGTGTAATGCAATAGGTTTTGTATTTTAATGCAATAGGATTTATTTATACCACATCACAGACTTATCTATACCACATCACACTTTGTATTGTAATGTGGTAAAATTGTAATGAGGTTTTATTAGATGTAATACGTTGGAATAATTAATGTCTAATACAATATTGTACATTTTGATGATGATAGTGTTTGTTTGTACTTATATTTTATATTCTACAACATATTTATCTTTCATTCTACTAGATTTCTACCATTCATTCTACTGCATTATAGTTATTTTATATTGCATTACATTTATATTCTACTACACTACATTCATATATTATGCATCATAATATATTTTGTTAGTGCATTATAGTTATTAAGTAAGTACATCTCAATTAAATTTTTTTAATGCATTACAATGTATTGCATATGCATTAAACTTAGAGTTATTAGTATATCTCACTTATAATTCTATTACATGAGTGAATAACAGTAAAAAAATGAAATAAAAAAGTTGAAAAGACTATTCATTGTGGGTGTGTAGATTCTTTTAAACGAGCTCTCCTTAGAAAATCTTTTTCCTTTTCTTTGATTTCTTTTATGTTGGTATTTATTTTGTGAAGTCTTGGAATTGTGACATTCTTTCTCTCCACATACCGAACAAGCCAATCTCTTGATAGTTCTTCAGCTCTTGGTTTAAACCTTGAAAAGTATCCATAACGTTTAGTAGTAATAACCTTGTAATGCAGTAAAAATAACATTGTAATGCAGTATAAAAATCATTGTAATGCAGTAGGATTTATTTCTACCACATCAGCGACTTATCTCTACCACAACACAGTTTGTATTGTAATGTTGTACGTTTTACTGTTGTTTACAAACTCAAATGCAACATCACATTCTAAACACCTAATGCATTAAAAATGTTATTTTTAATTCATCAAATCTAAAACCCTTCGTACTAGATCACGGTTACAGATTTAGCACATTATATTAAAAATCATGTAGACTACCGCATCACAGTTATAGAACTATAAATCAGTAGAAGATAAACTATAATTCAGTAGAACATAAACTATAATTCAATATAAGATAAACTATAATTCGGTAGCACATAATCTAGAAATCAGTAGAAGATTAACTATAATTCAGTAAAACATAAACTATAATTCAGTAGAGCATAAATATAATTCAGTAAAAAAAAGTTATGAAACTAATCTTCAACTAAGCATAATACTGTAACAACCATGTAACTTAATAACGAATCACCATTTTATACCTAGTGCATTATAGTTATAAACTATCTTGTAGGAATTTTATCAAACATTTAATGTGCAGGTTTTCTACACAGTATGAAACCTACTGAATCACAATACGAAATCTACTGAATCACAGTTATAAAATATCATGTAGACATTTTATCAACCACTTCGTAGACAGGTTCCATATATATGCTTTTCATCTATTTTTCTCTCAAATTCGTCTTATATTTGGTGAAAAACATGATATATTCTAAGTGAGTCCCAAATTTCGTGTTAGTGAAAAACAATAATGCATAAATATTAGAAAAAGTTGCAACCTTTGAATTAGATACTTACAATCAACAATAGATGATGATGATGAAGTGTGGCAACCTAAGTTTCCTTGATCTTTTAGCTGTTAGGAATGATCATTGTTCATGTGATTAGACAATCACAGCGGAACATAACAACAACTATTAAATAAGGTGTTTAATCATAATAACACAAGAATTAATCAACGACTGTTCATTATATTAATAATAAACAACCACTAGACGTGTATACATATAATCCCACGTCTAGTGCAACACACACTTTAGGTTTACATTGTATATGAAAGTTATGAATAAACCTATAACCCTTGGTTCCTTTTATAGTGTAAGGAATATGGTTTTACAAGAGATAATATCAAATAAGTATGCATATCTTCTATTTAAATAAACTAGTACAGAACATTAATAAATAATATTGTGAATATTTATCCTAAATAGATTTCTAACAGCGTTGAAGGCTGTCAGCGTCTCATTTACATTTGTCAGCGTCTAGACACAATGTGTCAGCGTTGAAACAAATGCCTTCATGTTTTCTTCGTTTTGAGTTTCTGCCACATCAACTTTTTAGACCCAACAATCTTCCCCTAGTTGATGTCGGCAAAACTCTTTGTGTATCTCCTGTAAGTGGTACATCATCTTCAAATTGCTTCCCCTCAAGTGTAGCATGGATATCTTCCCTTTTTGTCACATCAAATAGGGAAGGAAACAATGTATGCAATCAAAGATTCTCCAAATGTAGGCTCTGTGTAATGATCTTGAAGAAAAATAACTATAATACTTTTGATGTAGAAGTAGAATAACCCAAATCTATTTTCCATGTCTTGTACTATTCTGACGTTGAACTTATATGAAAAAAGAAATATAAGTAGACCTTGATCTCTTGTCAAAATCCTCATCTTTTGTGAGACACTGAGCACGATAATGTAACTCCTTAAAGTGATAGCAATCTGTCTTTGCTAGATATGACAAGTCTTCGTCACTAACCATGTAAGCACGAAAAAGTTATCTTTAAAGTGTGAGTGGAAAAGAACACCACAACTTTAAAATATGATGGAACACATACCCGCGAAAATCTACTTCAAGCATCAAATTTACCATAAGAATTCTTCCCCTTAAGCCAACACCTCTTCATGATGAGTCTTAATGAAACAATATCTTCATATGTAAAATTGATTTGTGGATAACTCTTTCACAAGGCTACCTCGATTACATAATAAATATTACTCCAATAATACTTCACGAATTGTTGCTAACTCACGTAAAATCATTGGTTCTTTTTAAACATCTCCGAGCCATTGGTGTTCGTTTGCAAGTCTTAATTTTTATTCAAGATATTACCACACAAATGACTAGAAACATAAACACGGGCAAGTGTACCCTTTCATGTATAGCATAGCTTAATGGTAAAGTCCAGTTCGTTCCACAGGATTGTTGTTATCAAAATATTAAAACAATTACCTCTAGAGTGTCACAAGTTCTAAAGATATACTTAACAGTTGGTATTAAAGGGTGCGTTTGGCTAAGGTCATAACCATATGATAGATAGGTAGCAAGGATGAAATATAAGCACATGAACAATATAAGACAACATACCGATTATTAGTCGTGTATGCAACATCTAATTTATATGAAAAGAATCCGATTAAAGACTTTGTCATACCAACAGCATTAAGATAAGTTTATGCTTGATTTCGATAACTAAGGTAGTACATGAGATTATGCAAGAGTTGGTATATGTTTTAATCCCCTAATCTTTACAAAAGTGATTAACAAGATTCATTTATTAGATGACATGAAACTCATCCACTCACACGAGTATTAGTCGATGATCATGGATGAATCCAACATATAACAATTGTATTACATAGTAACACATAATACATGAGTATCCAAACCACACTTATATTCAAGAACCCTGGGAAAAAGTGCACCGCACACTTTTCCCCAGCAAAGCTAATATTCATATCTAATCATAAGGCTATTAAACCTTAACCAAGTGCACATCACACTACTCCATAATAACAGTAAATAAGATCATTTCAAACATATGTAAATCAAAGTAAAAGATTGACATAATTGAAATAAGAATTATACCACAAGATTATTCAATAATTGCTTCCAAAGGTTTTATAAGTCTTTGAACTTATTACAAATGGCTAGCAACACTTCTGAGTTTTCTTGTTCCAGCACCAATACCATAAACCAACTAAGGTTTACTAACTCTAGTGACTATGATCAAGGGTTTGGAGAAATCCTTGATTATTATTTCTCCTAAACAATGGAGAAAGTTTAGAATGAGATATCATTATGCCTGGCCAAGGGCTCTATTTATACTTGAAAATTCGTAGGTTAGAAACCCTGGAAGTATATCAAAGGTTCTCCATTATAGCCATGCATAATTGCACTTAATTGTCTAACTGCAGTGAAATGTGCGCCGCACTTGCTCATTTGTGCGCCGCACTTCATCAGGTATAAATGTACGCCGCACTTGCGAAATTGTGCGCCGCACTTCTTGTTATTCTCCACATTCAGAATACTTTGAAAGTACGCCTCACAAGACATAATGTGCGCCGCACTTATGCTCCTTTTCAGCATAATTTCTTCTTTAGCCCCTTTATTCTTTATTTCTTCATTCTTTTCCTTTATGATTTCTTTCTTGGCTACAATACAAACAATATCTTTTATTAGTATCAATTCAATACATAATTTATTTATTTACATAACAAACAAGGACAAATGCATCATTACAAACATGTATAAATGAGGCGTTATCACATTCCCCCATACTTAACTTCTTGCTTGTCCTCAAGTAAGGGAAATATATTTTTGATAAATGTCGAAAGAATAGATAAAGCTAACAATCAAAAAACAAAGATAACACCATAAAACACCTCACGAAGAAGATATTTTTATTTCACATACTCTCCTTATTATGGGTAGATTATCGCTCAATAGCACGATCATGAAAAGTAATCACCATAGGCTTGTGCAAGGAACTAAACTAAACCAAATTTTAGCATAAGCACCAAGTAGAATATCAAAAGAGGTCTTTTAAAAAACTTTTATTACCACTGCAAGTTTTAAAGAATAATACATCATCTTTTTCATGTTGTTGCTTTTGCGAATAACTTGAAACTTTTTAGGCTTCCTTTTACCTTTTATTATTACTTTTTTATTTATTTTTTGGTAGGGAATGCTTTCCCCCATACTTATGATATACTATCATTTCGCAATATGGTTTCCAATAATATAATTATCTTAAAACATCAGCAAAACTTTCAATTTTTTCTCTTTTATTTATTTTGCCTCTTTATCATTTAAAATACATTTTATCAAACAAATATGATCCCACTATGGTCTCATAAATATTACCAAGCACAAGTTCTAGAATTAAACTAATCATCGGCACAGACAATTTGTGGATTTGCTATTAGCTAATCCGGTGGTCTAGGTGGGTGGTGGAAGGTGGAAGCCATGGATGAGTTGAGAAAAAGAGAGGTTGTGTGTGAAAGATAAAGAAAATGTATTTAGCAAAGTGAAAACACAAATGAAACACAAGCAACACCCCTCCTTGGAACCCTAGGAGGGGTATATATAGCCACACACCATACACTTAACTATACATTGTACCTAGTCTAGTCTAAGCGTGTGTGACTATGATAACTAATGAGAATTCTTAAATGTCGTCACATAAAGTGAATTTCCAACAATCTTCCCCCATGGGACGACGTGTAGAATTCATTACAATATTTTTTCTAACAAGTACATAATGATTAAGAGAAAAAGCTTTCATGAAGCGTCCAATGCTGATGATGTCTTCTGAGGCCTTTGACTTTAAAACGACTCATCTTTAAAGTAACTTGTAGTAGAAATACTCTAACGGCACGAGCTAAGTAATCCATATACTTCTGGTTAAGGAGAAGCTTCTGAATTAACTTCCCCCTAATTCATGCCACATAAACTTGATGTAGAAGCTTTTAAATAGCTTCCCCCTAAACCGATAATCCTCGTAAGCAACTTCAAAGCTTTCAATAAAGCTTAGAATGATTAAGCGCACAGCGGAATCTAACAAGCAAATCCCATCATATAACATGATAACGTTGCTAAGAGGGATTGAAAGCTTGAGGCACACCAAGTAGATCAACAACTTCTCTTCTCACGCTTGAATAATTCTTCTGAATTTTTCTTCCCCCTGAGAGTTCAAGTTATGCATACTAGAAAGAATCAAGACATTTCTTCCCCCACATAGTTGAAGAAAATAAATCAATCCCAAGTATGAAGCTCAAATACTGAAGTAGACACTTTATCCCATTCATGAAGTTGACATCGTAACACCAGAGTCAATTAAGTCCCAGAAATGCACATATCTTCTTCCGGAGATGCACCAGAGTCAATTAAGTCCCGGGAATGCATATCTCTCCATATAGGATAATGATGATGAATAATTGCAACAACCAAACAATTAAACATCGAATCACTAGTGTACCGTTTGGAGATTGATAACGCCACGAGTTAAAACACTGATTTTCTCTGCGGCTATGACAAATGTCATCCCGGAATGTCTTCAAATCAAAAGAAGGTATGAAGTTCATCACATGTACTCGTTGTGCATTCAATGTGTCTTCTTCTTCCCCCTTGATGGTTTCAAAACTCAGAACCATCAATAAATCGTACGCACATGAACCTGAAATCTCGTGAGAATAATAAATAAGCAGAATTATATATTTTTGTGAGAATCAGCTGCTGATCGAAAATCTCTACTCATAAACTCTCCATGGCCATCTTTACCAACCCACGTGAAAGCAATTTGAAGTGACCACTGATAGAATGAACCAGATACATCAAACGTGAAACTGAATAAGAAGCCTTCGATCTTGTGACTTAAGCTTGCACAATTGTTGAATGAGGAACGGTGGAGAAATCTCTAAGTACTCAATGCATCACTGAAGAAGTCTATAAGCACAACACCTCTTGAAATTATCCACGTCGACTAAGCGCGTGACACTGAGTACAACAATGTAACCCCTTTAAGTGATAGTTATCCGAGTCATCAACCAACCACCCGGAACCCGGAAACTAGATAAACAAGTCTTCATTTTAAGATTAAGCACGAGCAAGTTATCTTTGAAAGATAAAATAAGTTCACGCCTTCAAAAAATCCGTCTCCAACTTCACATAATTTATACCCGATCAAACAAAATCTGTAGTCACTAAAAATATACCCAAATTTTTCTTGGTCTCGTCAAATAAATTTTGTCACATTTGTCTCGTCACTTTATCACGTCACTTGTTGTCTCGTCCCGATGATGATTAAGTATAACTTAATACACACAAAGTTTATAAAAAAATACAAATTTGTGTAAAAAAAATTGTGTGTATAAAGAAGTCACACGGTCCAACATGTGTTAAATAAACGTAAGTCCATGGCCCAATTTCCAAACAAAATGCCCGGTCCATCACACTTGGGATATAAATCCCACAACCCTAAGTTCACTCATATTATCTCCGCCCCCACCTATCACTCTTACCAAACTTCATCTTTCCTAATCTCATCTAACCTGCTAAACAATCTCAAAACCTCCGTCCTCACCAAAATACCATCAAATCTCACATCAAACGCAGCCACAACTCATCCTCCCAATCTCATCTACAACTCTTACTATCTTTCTCATAACTCAAACCTAACAACATCTCATATCAAACAACCATCACGAATCAAATCTCACTTGATACGAACCATAGAAGATGAGTGTCTTCAAGATCTTTGTAATATTAGGTCTCGGGTAAGATATGTGTTTGCATGTCTTTAATTTAAACGAATCAAAGGGAGAAAATAACATAATTTTTATGGGTCTCTCTTTTAAATTCGAAAATTAATAAGGGGCTTATACCTCGACAGATATTTGTTATGAATGATTGCATGTTGGTTTTGTTAAACGAATCGAAACAAGTAAAAGATTTAACATTATTGTCAAAATCTCTTTCTTTTACTTCGTATATAACCAAAAACAGATCTATGATGATGTTTATTTTCGTGTATAGATCTTAAAAGATCTTTGGTTGCATGTGCAAAACACGAAAAAAATGAATCTGAGATCAAAATGATTTCTGTTTTTATTTTGAGTTTTGAGAGTTTGTAGATGGGATAGGTGTCGAAGGGAATTAGGATAGATGATTGATGGTGTTGTGGAGGTAAAAGGTGGAAAGTTGAGTATGGTCATTGTTGGATTGTAACACACGACTTATAAGAACAAGAAATAAAGATGAAGATTAAACCAAAAAAGAAAGATTAGATTAGATGAGAGAAAAGAGAGAAAATAAAGTTGTGAATTCCTAGTGAGAGAAACACATACGTTTCTCTCTCTACCAAACAATGGAAATGGAAACACACACACAAATGAGGCTTAGGAGGCCTTTTATACTAAGTACTAAGTGTTTAGGAGGCCTTCCTCATTTGTGTGTTCGGGACTAATTCCCGTTACATAAACATTAATAACTAAGAACTCTCGACACCGTTGAATAGTATTTTTCACGAGCTTCGCAACGGTATATTATATGACCATCACTTTAAATACGGCTAACAATCTCCCCCTAAGGGGTGGTCATGTAATATGTGACTTCACTTCGTTGGTGTTGCAGACTTTGAAGCTTGTTGCCTTGAGAGTTCTTTCATAGTTCCTTTCATGACTTGTGATCTTGGATCTTTGATCTTTTCCTTGACTTGATCTTGAAGCTTTGCCAGCTTGTGTTCTTGTGTCTTTCTCCACATACTCATGTTTTGTGTTGACTTGAAAGCTTGTAAACAATCTCCCTTGATCATCAGAGTAGCGGAAGTCTTTGTCTTTAGATGTTCTTGAGCTTTCTTCAATAATTCTGAATATGTGGCCTTGAATTGCGACTCTTGAGATAACGCCACCGTTTGCATTCCACCAGTTTCCCGTTATACAATACGAATACTGTACCTGTGATCAGGTAAGTTCAAAGAACTTCCTTGACAGGATTTCCAGCTGTGGTAGCCGTTCTCAATACTTGAATATATCGAAAGATAACTCAAAGTAAGGAGTGAATCATGCAGTTCCATTCTGCTGATTAAATCGTCAATTCACTTTCCTAGAACAAGTCTGAATCATTTAAGAATCAAACCATCGTTGCTTTCCAGTTGACACAAGTTTGATTCATATAGAATCGCACAAGTTACCTACCGCAGTGCTGTTTGATGATGACACTGGAAGGATTTCCATTCGTCACTGTAAATACTGAAAAGTATTACTCTGAATGTTCTGGCAAGATCATAAAGATATTGCGTCGAGACCTGGAACGAGTTTGAATCAATTAAGAATCAAACCATTGTTGCTTTCCAGTTAACATATGTTTAATTCAAGTGAATCTTACATATGACCTACCGCAGTGCTGTTTGATGTTAACACTGGAAGGATTTCCATTCATCACTGTGAATACTAAAGAGTATCACTCTGAATGTTCTAGCAATACCACAAGGATAGAGCGTAGGACTCTGTAAATCATCGCTTGTGTTCTAATGATGAACAACAATTGATCTATGGAATAAGTGTCCTAATGAGATTTTTGATGAATCTCGTTGGCTCTAGACTCTATAAGTGCACGTTTATTTGGTGATCGGAGGCTGGAGCAGACTGCCACCTATTCAATATCTACTATCTCGGAGTGAGAAAGTTGATAGAAATGAGTTGAACTCCGTGACAATAAAACAAACTTATTTTGAGAGAAGCTTGAGTAGGCTGGGAAGGGTTGTGCATTGCATCACTGGGTCCATGATGCTTTGTCTTCAGTATCAGAAATCATCAAAGTGATTCTGATAATAGATGTATTGACCCGGTTTCTGCCAAAGTTGTATGGAGGGCTTCTTTCTTTACACCCTTTATCCTTACATTTCTTTTTCATTCTTCAACCCCTTCAATGCTTACCAAGACGTCATAACTAGCACCTTGTTGTGATTGTTCCAGTGCTAGCTTAAGTCATTAGTCGGCATTATTCCCGTACACTCAACTACTCCATCTTTCCTAAGGACTTCTAAATTCTAATGGATTATCCCTGGGAAGATCCCTCCGGTTCTGGTTGGATCATAGGACGAATACCTAACCACCTTTTGACACCAATACCATCGTGAATTTATGTGTTGAAGGGTATAGATATCGTAACTAGAAAAATCATTTGAAAATGCAGTCAAGGTGTTGATGAAATCAATGTTTACACCTTGAAAGTTTTCTATATCACCAAAAACGCTCCCCCTACATATGTGCATCATAAAAGGAGATATTTTGCACATATTAGGAAGAGAAAGCACTTATATCAAAGATCTTATTAAAGATAACACATTTTAATCACTATTCTCCCCCTCAAAAATTGCATGAAATTGAAATTTTTGTGAAACTAGTGATGAAACATGGAGAGAATAATGTGTCATGAAACTTTGGAACAAATGTTTATAAAAACATTATACTCCCCCTCGAAAAGAGATTGTATTTAAATAGGGGAGTATATGAGCACATTGTTTTGAGATACTTTGAAAAATTATGCTCAAAAGTCCGAGAGAAATTGTGTTCATGAGCTTAAAACTTTGAATGTTTCGATATAAGCTCATGACCGAGAAAAATGAATTTCTCGTTGTTGAGGATAAGTCAAAGACTTTCCTTTATTTAGGGACCGGGTTATAGTCTGACATGTGACTATAAGCCATTATGAGAAGAAAAATAGAAAAGACATGTTTTGAAAACATTTGAACTCTCATTCGAACTTTATGTACGTACCCGTGTCGTTATTGAACAACATTTCTAAGCACGTCCATATTATCGATGCTGAGAGACATGTCAGAGAAGAATATTTTTGGTATTTTTTGAAAGGTTTTCTCATTTTTTATTTTGTTTTTATAGGTTTTATATTTTGTATTTTGATTTTCTGATAGATATATACAAGGTTACTGCGAATGTGCAAGACGTTCAAGTTCATCAGGAGTGAAACTACGCATACCAAGTCGACAGACCAAGAATTCAAATCTGTCTTGAGAAAGAGCTTTGGTGAAGATGTCGGCTAGTTGGTAGTCCGTCTTGACAAAATACAGTTCGATCGTTCCTTTTTCCACATGCTCCTTTATGAACTGGAATCGGGCAGCTATGTGCTTGGTCTTGGAGTGTTGGACCAGGTTGCAGGATATGGCTATGGCTGATTGTGAATCACAATAAATAGGGACTTTGTTAAAGTAAAAGCCATAATCCGTGAGTTGTGTTTTCATCCAAAGGACTTGAGCACTACACACGGATAGAGACACATATTCTGCTTCCACGGTTGACAACGCCGTACAGTCTTGTTTCCTTGATGACCAGCTCACTAGCTTCTCGCTTAAGAATTGTGCTCCACAGGAAGTGCTCTTGAATGTATCATGACACCCTGCATGATCGGCATCTGAAAAACCAGTGAGATTAAAACCAGAATCCTTCGTATACCAGAGACCCATGTTAATGGTTCCCCGGAGATAACGAAAGATTCTTTTAACCTCCTAGAGGTGCTTCTCGGTTGGCTTAGCCTGGTACCGAGCACATAAACAAGTAGCATGCACAATGTCCGGTCTGCTTGAGGTTAAGTACATAAGGGACCCGATCATACTTCGGTATTTTGTAGCATCTACAAATGTCCCTTTCTTATCCAAATCAAGCTTGTGTTTAGTGTCTATTGGAGTACCAATAGGATCATAGTTTTCCATGCCAAATTTCGTTAGAATCTCAAGCACATACTTGGACTGATTTATGAAAATACCACAGGGGGATTGGTGAACTTGGAGACCAAGAAAGAACGTCATTTCCCCCATCATGGACATTTCGAATCGACTTTTCATAAGGTCGGCAAATAATATGGAATATTTTGGGTTAGTAGAACCAAATATAATATCATCTACATAGACCTGAGCCACCAAGATGTCGTTGCCGTAGTGCTTGATAAACAACGTTGGATCAATGGTTCCTTTGCTGAAGTGATTTTGTAGAAGAAATGATGATAATTCGTCGTACCATGCCCTCGGTGCTTGTTTCAAACCATAAATTGCCTTTTTCAACTTGTAGACATGGCTTGGATGTTCAGTATTGATGAAACCTTCAGTTTGACATACATACACATCTTCTTTTAACGGCCCATGCAAGAAATCCGTCTTCACGTCCATTTGATACACTGTGAATGATTTGTGTGCAACGTATGCCAAGAAAATCCTAATAGCTTCCATCCGAGCAACCGGGGCAAAGGATTCTGCGAAGTCAATTCCCTCCTTTTGTTTATAACCTCTCACAACTAACCGAGTTTTGTTCCTAATGACCATTTGCTCCTCATCCATCTTGTTTTTGAATAACCATTTCAGAGTGAGGGGATCGATATTGTCTGGTCGAGGTACTAACTCCCATACATCAAGCCGGATGAACTGATTGAGTTCTTCTTGCATAGACTCAATCCATGATGCATCAGTCATTGCTTCTTTCACACTTGCTGGTTCCATTATGCTGACTGATAGTGCATAGATACACATATCACCATCGGTACGCAGCTGATTTCGTGTTGAGACCGGTCGTGAGAGATTGCCAATCACTTGAACCAAAGGATGATTCTTAGTCCATTTGTGTTCATGTGGAAGTGTATGAGAAACTTGATGCGAGCTCGACGGATCCAAATATGGTGTTGAAGGCTGAGTAGTACTTGTGGAAGCCGCAAATGGATTAACAAACTCATGTTCGTTGAGCATCGCATTGTTTGCATTTTCAGCAACTATTTCATTCTGAAGATGAACATGATTAGGAATTTGCTGAGAATGTTGTTGAGTTGCGTCAGCAGTCGGAGAAGTGGTTGGAATATTTGGAGGCAATATGGTTGAGGTTGACGTAGATGGTGTAGGAGTAGATGCCGCTGGTGTAGATGCAGTCGGAGGTTCTTGAACTACCGCAGCAGGTGCAGCCGGGGCATTTTGAGTAACACCAAATGACGAAGGACCCTCCATATATTCATCATAGATTGGCCCAAATAAAACTTCCAAGTCACGTTCTGATGGTTGTAACGATGAGATTGTTGGCGGTGAAAATTGAAGCGCGAGTCCTGAACTTACGTGTCCAGAAGTCTGACCTTGAAGCTCGGGATGAGAACTTCTATGCTGAGAGGCCATACCCGAGAGTTCATCAAAGGTAACGTTCATAGTCTCCATTACCTTTCTTGTCCTTCGATTATAAACCCTGTAAGCACAAGCAGTTGAAGAATAACCAATGAAAAAGCCAATATCACCTTTAGGTTCAAGTTTACCGATATCTTCACGATCATTCTTCGGATAACATAATGCACCGAAGACATGTAAAAATGAAATATCCGGTTTTCTTCCATTAATGATCTCATAAGGTGTTTTGTTGAAACGGGTGTGAATAATGCAGCGGTTTTGAGTATAACATGCAGTTGCTATAGCGTCGGCCCAAAGGAATAACGGTGCACTAGAGGAGAGAAGCATCGTTCGAGCAGCTTCAACTAACGTACGATTCCTCCGTTCCATAACTCCATTCTGCTCTGGAGTTCTTACAGCCGAAGTTTGATGAGAAATCCCAACTTCATCAAAATAAGCTTTCAATTTCTGATTGGTGAATTCTGTACCGTTATCCGTTCTCACAATAATGACAGGGGCTTGCAGTAGTACTGATGTTTTCTTCAAGAAGTGAATAATTACATCAGGGGTTTCATCTTTTGAAGCAAGAAAATGAACCCATGTGTAACGAGAATAGTCATCCACAATGACAAGGACATACCGCTTTCCATTAATACTTTTGATTCTCATTGGGCCACACAAATCCATATGTAGGAGATGTAACCTATTCGTTGAGTTGGGAACAGGTTTGGGTTTGTGAGGCTTCTTCTTACTTTTACCTTGCTCACATGAAGGACAAAGATGGTCTTTTGTATATTTGAACTTTGGAAGACCGGTAACGAGATCATCTTTCGCGAGATGGGTGATGGCATCGAAATTGAGATGAGATAACCTTTGATGCCATAACCACGACTTTGTTGATGTGGCTCGGGCCATTAGACAAATTGGAGAAGTAGCAGACATTTGAAAAAGATCAATGGTGTAAAGGTTGGTGGTACGATTTCCTTTCAACAGATAAATTCCTTCAAGATCTCTTACAAAACATGTATGACTTCTGAAAGCGACCTCCAAGTCTGAATCACAAAATTGCCCAACCGAGAACAAGTTATGTCCCAAGCCATCAACAAAAGAGACTCTAGTGATGATTATATTTCCCCAATGAAGATCACCATAGCCTAGAATAGCCGCAACATGATCATTTCCAAATCGAACAGTTCCCATGAAACGCCATACAAAGTTCTTGAGAAGGCTTCGATTCCCAGTCATATGTTTGGAACAGCCCGAGTCCACGCACCAGAGATAAATTTCAACAGCCTGCCAATGATAAGAGAAACAAATATTTTGGCAACCGATGAAATAGGTTCCTGTAGGGTTAGAAGATAATTAATCCGTATCACATACCGACGTTTCACTGTCAGTATGAGATCTACTAGTGTCGATAATTTTGCCACTACAGTCAAAATTTCTACCAGTAGGCAACCATTTAGAGGTGAGTCTAGGGCTACTAGGCTTAGCAAGACTTTTTGTGGACCCTACATGCGTACTTTTTGGAACATACACCTTAGCCTTAGGAGTGCGTTGTTGTTCACTGACTGACAGCTTGTCAATTCGAGTGTAACCACCATAATTCAAACCATTCATAGTCAAACCACAAGCATCATGACTAAAAGTAAAGAAACATTTATTACATTTAGCACAAATAAATTCAGATTTTTCATTCCGAATAGCAAGCTTAAAGTCATTACATTCAGATGAATTAGGTTTCTGATTATCATTAAAAAGCGGTAAATTCCTAGGGTGTTCTTCTACTTCCACATTATTGATCTTGGGGCGACTACTTCTAGAGGCAAAAGGGACCCTATCATTCCTTGTATTGCTCGTAGGCTGTGGCCTTCTGCTCTTAGTGTAGTTGTTTATTCCTGTAGAAGAAGACACGCGTATATTAGAATTAGCACTTTTTAAATCAATAACTTGTGGTTGAGTTATAGTGATCGGTATTGTCCTAACGCTTGCTGTACGTTGTTTGCTAGACACAGAGGGAGAACTAACACGAAACATTCATGGGGCAATCACAGCAGTTTTCGTTCCAACAACCTTGGGAAAAGGTGTCACGGCAATACGAGTAGGTCCCGAGGTTGCTGGTTTCTGGATCATCGTATCCACAATCGAGCTAGGTTCAGAAGTCTTATCTTTTAACAAGGCCTTTAACTTACAGTTCTCACAGATTTTATCGATAAGTTTCTGATAGACAGACTTACTTTGTTCAACAGCCCGCTTATATGAAACAACAACAGATTCTAAATCTGCAATCTTAGCCTTAAGCTTCTGAACATTACCACCACTAGCACTCTCTAACCCTGACGAGGCCAAATTCGTTTCTGAAACCCCTCCTAACTGAGCCTGCAACCGTGTGATAGTTTGTTGCATTTCATTGTGAGCTTTTTCATACGAAATCTTGTCATATTTGCATTCATCACATTTTTTGACAAATTTATTCCAAAGATCGGTGAATTCTTTATCCTTTTTAATGACATAAGATTCCATTTTCTCTTTCATAAGATCAAGCTCAGTTTGGAGGTTTTCATTATGCGGCATAGAGGTACCTAACTCAACAGGGCTACTATCAATACAATCACGAGCTTTAGAGAGGCGTTCACGATCGTTTTCCAAAACTTTAAATTTATCAAGAGATTCATCAGCTTCCTTCGTCAATGATTTAAAGTCTTCAACAAAGTTGGCTAATTCTTTTAGAAAAGCGTTTTCCAAATTTCCTAACCGAGCATCAACTTGATTAATAATCGGATTAATATCATTTTGAAGAATTTTCTAAACCTCAATCTGAACAGGTGATGTAAAATTACCTCCAGTTATTTTTGAATTAACAACACGTTTAAGGATGACAAAGTTATCTTTAAGCTCGTTTAGAAATCGGCGAGTGATACTCGGTTTAGGAGGGTCATCAGACAATTCCTCACTTGGTAGCAAAAGCATTTCAGTACTCGTTTTAGACCGAACAAAAACAGTTGGATGATTAACTTTCGGATAATAAACGGGTATCACTTCTTTATCAAGCTTTTTCATTCTTAAACGAGACTCTACAGCAAGTTCAGTAGTTTCCTCGGAATCATGCACACTAGGAGGATCATGCTCATCAGCCAATAGCACACTACCATTATATAAAGTTTCATTAGTGGCCTGAACTTGCTTAAGGTATCCTGGATTAGGGGGAAGAGGACAACCTAAAGCCACTTTGTATCGAGTGTAATTTATCTCATTCACTTTTGGTGCGAGCATATTTATCGTCTGCATAGTTTGGCCACGTTTTACTAAAAGGTTGTCTAATTCTCTAATCCTATCCTGCGCTTTGCAAAAATCCTCAAGAAGCCCATCTTCTCGAATTTTGAAATCATGTTTTAGCTTTTTTTGTTCTTCTTTTAATTCCACAATAATAGATTTTTCAGTTGAAAGCTGTTTATTAAGAGAAGTGATTTCATCATTTAATTCGCTTATCTTTTTAGCACTACTTAAGTGTAAGGCATTTAATTTCTTAGTGGTGCATTTTTCTTGATAGACCGATGTAGCATGAGCTTGTTCAAGTTCCTTGATTTTTGCATGAGAATCTCAAAACTTTTCTCCCGTTCCTTATATCCCGCAAGCTCAGTGGTCAATTTGGCATTAGTTTCTCTAAACTTATTATTAACCACCATAGCATGATCCACATCCTTAGCAAGCTTATCAAATAGAGATTTATAATACGCATGTGTCTCATCAGGAAGGGTTGTAGGCTGAACAACTTGATCCACACTAAGGTCCACACTAGGCTCATTTGAAATAATATTACTATTATTCGTTTGATCCTCGTGTGTCTCAATGTAGAGCTCAAGCATATCAATATAATCTTCCTCCTGATTAGACATATTATATATATCATTATCATCAAAACTTGGGTGTACCTTAGAGGGACCGTCTGCATCATAGACGGGAGCTTTGTCATCATGCATTCCTGAGGTTGATGCTTGCTGTAAGTTTGCCATCAAGATGTAGTTGGCATTCACCTCTTCTTCCTCGTCATATTCTGCAGCAGAAGCCATAAGATCAAATTCCTTAGCTTGAAGTGGGATTCCTGCCTCTTCTTTTTGTGCTATAAGAAGCTGAGTCTGAAGATAAGCAGCATCCCTCTTCTTTTTGGCTGTGCAATCTCGAGCATAATGACCAAATCCCCTGCAGTTGTAGCACTGAACCTGACGATTGTTGTTTCCATTTCCCGTACCAGTATTCTCAGCCCTTGCAGCCACAATGTTTCCCATCTGGTTACCAACCGCTGGCACAACTATTAACCCATTCTGATTACCCGCATTCGGAACACCCGGATTTGGACCACGGTTTTGCCCATACTGGTTTTCTGCATTGCCAACGGTCTGCCCAGCATTCTGACCATATTGTTGAAACTGAGTCCCCGTGTTTCCAGCAACTACCAATTGGCAATCTTGATTCGCATTCATGAAAGGTTGAGCAATCTGCCTATTTCTAGTGTTCGAGGAGATTCTCTGATTGTTGTTGGTGGGGTTAATGGTGAATTTGAATGCCTTTGCAAGAAGGGCAAGACCAGTATTAATAGCATGAGTAGGATCGGTAATGTCATCAAAACAGGCAATGGGTTGTTGTAAGTAATTCATAGCAGCAGGGTGTTGATATCTATAAGCGGTGAGTTGTTGTTCTTGTTGTTGTGGCAGGAAGTTACTTGATGAGGATTGATGGTAGGGTACCATGGGATATGACATAGATGATGGAGAGTTTGCCATAAAAGCCAATGGATCTTGTGTCTTGGCACGTCTTTCTGCCCTAACTTCGTTAGCTTCATCTTGATTCATCTTCAAATAGTCATAAACTTGAGTGTAGTCCACAACATGAAGATCCTTGGTTTGATTGACAAGAGTGACATATCGTGACCATTCAGAAGGAAGATTATCAAGAAATTTGATGTTGGCAGCAATTTGTGCAGGTTCATGTTTGTTTCTTCTAAGATGGTTCATGAGGGTTGAAAACCGATGATAATAAGGTTCAATTTTTCCTCTTCAGTAGACGTAAATTTCTCCCATTCACGAAGCAACTTAGTTTCCTTTTCTTGTAAACCGATTTCACTGCCCTTCATCATTTTCTGAATCCTAAGCCACATCTCGTGTGCGGTTTCACAACTATCGATAGTAGCATAAACATCTTCAGGAAGTCCCATAAGAATGACTTGAATTGCTTGATCATCAGCGTCGAGTTGTTTGGATTCAGCTTCAGTTAATTCTTCATCCGTTTGCTCATGACTAGAGTCAGCCACTGGGTTAGCATTCGTAGGATCTCCAGGCACAATAATTGTTCTTCTAACATACGGACCCTTTTGAATCGAGTTGACAATCAACTTTCCCAGAGGTTTACATTTTGCATAACGAAGGAGACGACTAGCCCATGTAGTGTAGTTCTCCTTGGTAAGCATTAGTGGACGATTCTCAGTACCCGCAACATAAATATCTTGTTGAGACGTCATCGTAGAAGTCGTGTGAAAACAGGATCTCAATTCGTAGAAAGCGTGTGATGATGTTGAAATTCCGAAACTTCCGATTTTTTTTTCTCAGTCCGACAATAAATTCCTCAGTCCGACAAAAACGGTAAGCTGAAAAATTGTGAATCGCCAAATTTTGAAATTGAGTTCGAGATAACCAAAAACTAGTAGGGAAAAAATTTGATTTTGATCTTTGTGTAAACTATGTTCTGAGACTAGTCTAGATGGTGGCTAAGATTAAAAATTACTCAAACAAAATTTCCATCGGAATGCCCATCGGAATATTCTATCGGAATGTACTTCTATCAGAATGACCTACTATCGGAATGTCCTTCTATCGGAATCCTAGATCCCAATGATGACCTGTCGGAATGCTTAGATCGGAATGTTCAGATAGGAATCTTCAGATCGGAATAACTTCAGATCGGAATATGTTGAGATCGGAATAACTTCAGATCGGAATGTGTTCAGATCGGAATGTGTTCAGATCGGAATGTGGCTAAAATCAATTTGGCAGAGTAACGACTCAAAGTTCCTTAAAAACCGTCGGAATCCCAGATCGCAAAGAACGATCGGAATGTCAAGATCGGAATAAGGTATCGAAATCTTTAGATCGCAAAGGAGAACCTAGAGGTTATTGCGATCTGGCCTCACTCCCTTTGTACTTTCCGATGGTGAAACTTGCAAGAATTTCGGAAAGATGAAAAAACAAGAAATTTCTCAACTTTTGATCCAAAATACTTGTTTTTAAGCCAAAACCAAGATGCCCAAATCTCTACTACACGATTTAAAGAAGGTATACGACTTAGAAACACAAACAAACACGAAAATGTTTTGATGTTTTGGCGAAAAACAATCAAAATCACACGAAATGCTTAAATACGAATCCCTTGGCGAATGATACCACTTGTTGGATTGTAACACACGACTTATAAGAACAAGAAATAAAGATGAAGATTAAACCAAAAAAGAAAGATTAGATTAGATGAGGGAAAAGAGAGAAAACAGAGTTGTGAATTCCTAGTGAGAGAAACACATACGTTTCTCTCTCTACCAAACAATGGAATGGAAAACACACACACAAATGAGGCTTAGGAGGCCTTTTATACTAAGTACTAAGTGTTTAGGAGGCCTTCCTCATTTGTGTGTTCGGGACTAATTCCCGTTACATAAACATTAATAACTAAGAACTCTCGACACCGTTGAATAGTATTTTTCACGAGCTTCGCAACGGTATATTATATGACCATTACTTTAAATACGGCTAACAGTCATAGGTCACGGTTTTCAGATTTTGTTTAACAGTCGTAATGGACCCTTTTCTAGTCTTGGTTTTTGGTCTCGAGTTGGATAGGTCATGTGAGCTTCAATATGTTGAGTCTTGGTGATATATACCCGTCGGAATATGTATCCATCGGAATATGTACCCGTCGGAATATGTACCCGTCGGAATGTTTTTAAGTCTCCATCGGAATGTTTTTAAGTCTCCATCGGAATCAAACAAACACCCCCTCGGAATAGCTATCCGAATAGCCATCGGAATAACCATCCGAATAGCCATCGGAATAAGCATAATCGGAATTTCCATCGGAATCCCCATTGGAAACCCCATCGGAAAAGGGTTTTGACCCATTTTCATGGTTTTCCGAAAAAAGTGGATCTGTTATCATTTGTCCTTTTCCCAATGAGAATAGATCTGATAGATGTTAAGGAACAAACAGGCGTGTAACAATGGACAAAGATTTCATGAAACAAAGAATGAATACTGATTAATAAATGGATGACCAAAAACATCGTGACAAAAGATCGTGACAAAAGATTGACAAATCAGACCAAACAAATGATAGAACGAGACACACAAAAAAAATTTTAGACCAAAAAATCGAAAACACGAACACGATCCAAGGATGGAACCGAGGCTCTGATGCCAATTGTGGATTTGCTATTAGCTAATCTGGTGGTCTAGGTGGGTGGTGGAAGGTGGAAGCCATGGATGAGTTGAGAGAAAGAGAGGTTGTGTGTGAAAGATAAAGAAAATGTATTTAGCAAAGTGAAAACACAAATGAAACACAAGCAACACCCCTCCTTGGAAGCCTAGGAGGGGTATATATAGCCACACATCATACACTTAACTATACATTTTACCTAGTCTAGTCTAAACGTGTGTGACTATGATAACTAATGGGAATTCTTAAATTTCGTCACATAAAGTGAATTTCCAACACAATTTTTTTTTAAATGTAAGAATGCTTACGGAAAAGATCCTCACAATTATGAATATAGTTTTGTGTAAATAACGTTATCAATTCCGAGTCAAAATAGCTTTACAATTATAAGAATTATCAATCCTTCGACAAAAGCTTTTTTTTATTTTATTATTAAAACTGTACAAAATTTAAAAATCCGCCCAGAAAGTGCGGCGCACAATTTGGAATGTGCGGCGTACTTCTGGGTACAGAAATTTCAGAAAACTAATTTCAAAAAACAATCTTTTATTCGATCTTATTTTCACTCAGTCACCCCCCCATACTTATTATGAGCATTATCCCTAATGCAAAACATAAGGAAAAAGAAAAATTAGAGGGAAAATAAGAATAATACTCCCCTTTTATTCCAAGTCGTGAGCGAAGTCGAGATATTCAATCTTCTCCTAAGCTCACCTTGACTCGCTTGTTTTCTGTAAATTAACACAAATAATATATACAAACATATTTCACATAAAAATCCCACACACAAAGTATTAAGTTGTCCTAAATGCCAACAAAGGCATATTACAAAGCCCAAATAAAATGTTTTCAAATTGTTTCAAATGTGACTAATACAAAAGTCACACACATACGAGGCTTCACATATCCTCTTCAGTTTCATCATTCCTTGGAGCTTGAGATGGGTAAACGTGGGGTGGATAGGGTGGTGGTTGTTGGGTGTAGTAGAATGGCTCGTGGTGATATCTGGGTGGTCCATAAGGTCCACTCATCGGAACATGATATTGTTCTGCCATCCTCTTAAACACTAGAGTGTATCGATCCATACTATAGCATTGGCGCTCCATCATAAACCCAAGTTGGTCTTTCCTAACCTCCATCCTTCCCATTCTATCACAAACATCGTGGAGTGATGCACGAGGAGCTCTCGCAATACCTACACGAGGTGCTCTAACAGGCGAGTCTTCTCTCATCAACCTTCCATCCGCTCCAATCAAATCTCTCAAGGTAATTCGGTCAATGGTATCACAAACAATCGATGGACTAAGACTACTCACAACTTGATCACTTAAAAGCCCCATTCTTCGAGCTAACCTAGTCACAAATTATCCACACACACAATCATACTATCCGCTTGACTACCAGGACCTTTCCTTTTCATCCATTTTGCTATCACCCAAGCCACATTAGCATATTGATCACGGTTCTTGTTCCTAAACATGCTCAATAACCACAAATCATTCATTTATATTTTATCATATCCCGTGGTTCTTTGGAAAACGACATAAGCAATCATCTTTTGAAGCACTCTCAAAAGTGGACTAGAAATTCTAGTGGCCGAGCTCCTAGATAAGCTCAATGGATCCTCATCCGGGCAAATTAATGCCCAAATTCATTAGCATTAAAGTCTCCATGATAACGTTCCCCTCCTTGGAAATAAACCTCAAATTGTTGATCCCAAACTTAGATCGATTTAGCTTGTGTAAACGAGATTAAATCAAGTTAAACACGTAGAGAAACTTTGTTGTGTATAAAACAATTTAAGTATTATGCAGAATTAATACTCAAACAAGAACACACAAACAATTGTAAAACAAACTTTCACTTGATTGATTATAAAAAACTTGCTTACAATGAAAGTGTTAAACGTATGAAAACTTATATGAAAACATAACCTACAGGTCTTCCTTTATAGTCATAAGAAGCCTTGTACAAGAGTCTACGTATCAGCTATTCTAGGTAAAGATAATTATAGACAATACATTGTTGATCATATCTTTACTAGAAACAAATTAGAAACATAATACGTATAGACCATATCTTTCTATCAGTGCTTGACTTCAACCTATCAACGCTTGACTTCTTCCTGTCAACGCTTGATCTGTCAACGCTTGTTTTCTTCTTATCAGCGCTTGTTTTCTTCTTGTCAGCGTCCAAGTGTACTGGCTACATTTTCATCCCAACAATCCTCCCCTAAACTTGATATCTATTCTAGTAACAAGTTTCTGAATAAAAATTAAGAACTAGGAGGAATCTTACAAATCTTATCATATTGGTAATAAACATGCCTAATCAAATCTTTGGCCACGTCACTTGAATAGTCAATCTCCAGCTATGTTGTCTTCATCTTGTCCAAAACTTCTTTGGACATGGGATACTCAGCATCTACAAGAAGATACTCAGCAAACTTTGTAGAGCTCAAAGAATACACACCAGCAGCTGAATACAAATGCCATTGAAGACCAATGATATCATCCTCAAGATCCTTCCAAACATGATCTTCTTCTTCTGGTGCACACATTCTCTTGAATGTTTACCAAAGCTTTATTCCATTCACTGAAGTAGGTGCTTCAGTCTCATACTTGACCATCAACAACCCCCAAAGGTCTGCCAATTCTTCCCTATCCATACTTGCAAAGAGAGACATAAGAGTAGTAAATGTATGTACCTCTTTCCCATATCTCCCAATCATCTAAAACCCACTTGCATCTTCTTCATAGCTAATGATAGGGTTTCTGGCATCAAGAGGTAACACTTGTACCATATCTGAAGCTTCCATGGGTGAGAGCTTAATGCTCCTTCTAAGAACAGCTTCACTGGGAACCACTTTATTTAGATCTTTAGGAAACTCAAGTGGGACTCCCTTCTTCAAAGGCCTTGGAACAATCATTGCCTTTTGAATCTCCATCTCTTCTGCAAGTTCTTCTTTCCTTTCATCTGAAAGAAGTCTAAGAGTGTTCATTTCCTGCACTCTTGCCCAAATGGGATAAGCCATGTACTCCAATTCTTCAAAGGACAATCCCTGCAATTTCTTGAAGGTCCATCCAGTTCCATGACATCTGAGTAACATGTAATAAAGCTCCCTTCTATCCCTCTTCAGCAGTGAGAAAACATTGCTAGCCTTATGCTTCAGAATTACCTTGCAGTCTCTTTGAACTCTTAGAAGAATCTCCAATCCCCAAATTTGGTCTGAAATTGTCAAATCTGGATTCTCCATAATCCTATTCTCCCAAGCATGGTACATCTGAGCAACTTTTGGCATATCATAGTCTACTTGCAATTTTAACTCTCTAAGCTTCTCTCTTGCCAAGTCATCACCATATTCAAGTCTTTCTGGTCGTTCAGTTATCATCACACTTGAAACTAAACTCCCTTCATCACTTCCTTCTTGTTCCTCAAAAGTAACAAGAAATGGTGATTCTCCAACCTTCTTCATTTCTTGTTCCACAAGTTGTGCAGCCAACCTTGAATCAAACTCTACTTGTGCTACATCCTTTGGAACTTCTACTTCTACCATGATTCCTTTACCCTTATCTAACTGATCAATGATGGGTAAAAATGATGATGGTACCTGTGAAGACACTTCTTTGATGATGGCTGATGACTGGAATACATCAACCATATATGCAGGTCTGTCAACGCTCAAAATCTGTGTGCCAGCACCCAACTTACTCTTGTCAGCGCTTGATGTGTTAGCGTTCAAATTCTGCTTTTCAACGCTGACCTTACTTGTCTCAGCGCCTCTTATGAACTGCTCCGTCATAGCTGTAAAAGATAAGTTCAAGTTTGTAGGAGTAACCAAAGATGTATCAAAACATGGTTGCTTCTTTAATTCAGTGAGGGCTTCAGCAACACCCAAAGATTCTCCATCACGTGAGCCTTTGTCACTCACATGGATCTTCTCATCCTCCCCTTTGGAAGATTCCTCCATTCCACGCCTAGTGTTAGCATCCTCTAAGATAACAATCCTCTCCCTCAATTGCTTGAGTTCAAGGCCTTGTGTACTGACTGTTTGTACCAGGTCTGCATTTTGCTTTCGCAAGCTAATGCAGACAGCCGTCAATTCCATCATTGTATATGGTTCCAATCTTCCCTCCTCTAGAATGGGTATTTGACCTCCCAAAGTAGAGTCATGGGGCATGGATGAGGTCTTAAAGATGTTAGGACTGGCTTGGCCTGCATCTAAGCTAGTACCAACAGTCCCAGCCTCATCCATATCACCAACCACACTTGTGGTGGTGGTTCTCTCTGCAACATGGCTAGGACCACTAGAGGAGAACACTCCAGTAGTCCTTGGGTGTTTAATCAACCTATATTCAGGGGTTGTAGAAGATGATGTGGATTGGGTGGTAGTTTGAAGGTTAAGGGGTGTTTGGGTCTGTGAGGGATAGGTGTCAACGTTTGGATTACTTGTGTCAATGCGAACATTTAATGTGTCAGCGTTGAAGGATTCTTGGTCAATTTCCATGTGTTGAGGTGAAGGCAAAGGTTCTGGTATTGGGTCAAATTGTGGTTGTGGGTCTGGTTGGGGTTGTGCTGCTGCAATAACAGCAAGCATAGCTTGAGTGAGCGGTAATTCACGGTGAGGGGGTGAGTTCATCTTGCTAAAAATAGCTTTCTTTTGCACAGGGATCTCATAAAAATCATCATGATCCCTTGTGCAGTAATTTTGCACATCAAAAACCATTTGCAAAAATCTGGGATAAGCCAAAGTCATCTTATTCCCTCTGTTGTTACACATGCCATCAAAAATTAGTTTTGAAAAATTAACTTTTGCCCATTTGTAATGCACACAATTGCACTAGCAATAGATCTGTTAATTTCATTATGTGCAGTACATTTGGGACTCAAACATTGTAGGATGACATGTATGAGGTACTTCTAGGATGGGGGAAATTCTTGTTTATGATATTTATTTAAAGTACCCTCATCAGGGAAAGGATACCCCAAATCCCGAAGTCCTTGTTCCATTTCATTAATGGGGAGAGTGGTTATACCATCTGCATCATTAAGATGCAAAGCCTGGCGAACCAAGGCTTCAGTAACCACCCAATTACGCCCATGTACACTAGCTGTTAATGTAGTCACAATATTAATTGTTGAGGAACTAACAGTGTTCCAAAACTGTTTAATATGAGTGACAAGGATGAGAGGAGCATGAGAAAGTGCATACCTAAGTGGAGATGCATTCAAATACGCCACCATCTGAGTGTATTGTGGAACAAAGTATCATCAACCGCCAAATAAGCAATCATGTTGTGTTGACTCCTGAATCCTAATACCAAGTCACTTGGTTTAAACTTTGGTGCCATTGTTGAAGAAAGCTGTTTGTGAAAGATTGATGAAAGATAAATTATAGGAGAAAAAGTGTTAGACAAGAATATGATAGTACCCTGTTTAAAAATAGGAGCCAAATATATAGGAGAGATAGGCACATGTGATTGGTCAAAAATAAGGCAAGTATTTTCAAAATACAATGATGAAAATATTGAAAAGAAAATAAGTTATCTTGTGCATTAATTAAAAGTTATCTACTCCCAAAATTACGGCCCCAAAATTTGTCAAAAATAACAACTAGGTAGGTCCCAATGAGTGTCAACGGTCAAAAATAACCCATCAACGCCCAACGGATATATTCTTGTCAACGTTTGCAAAAGCCATGTCAGCATCTAAATTGGTCACAACAACGCTTGGAAAAATATTTGTCAGCGTCCAAAAATAAAAAGTAATAAAAATGAAAAAGGATCTTAACAAAGTAATTTATCCTAGTGGAGATAACCTATAAATTGATAATTATTATAGGGCGGCAAGCACTGTCCAGTTATGCACACTTGATTATGCAAGATAGACATAACAGTCCTCTAGTGTCCTTTGCTAACCAAAAATCTTAACAATTAAGTTATCTCATAAAATCCCTTGTAACTCCCAGGTAAACCCAATATAAATCATTCCCAAGTCTCCCAACAGACCACATCCAATTCTAGGCCAAAAGGTCTTGGCAGCATGCATAGTATGTCAACTTTGCATGCTACAGTGCCTCATGATTTAGTAAACTAACTCATACTCACCAGTGGACACAATCTAGAATTGTGATAAGAGTATTTTAAGAATACCCAAAAGTCCTAAAGGTTCCTAAAACCTCCCCTTAAACTGTGATACATATGTTGCCCAATAATATGCATAGATATAAAAATATATGTCAAGATAGGAATATAAATATTCCAAACATCATCCATAAATTGAAACATGCTCAAATGATTCTCCAAGGATCCATAAGCAACTCTGTATCCAATGGTACAATGCTAACAACGCCTTCACACTTAGATCAAAAACCACAAAACTAACATGTTGCTGACAACGTCACGATAACACTTATCAGCGTTAAAATGACCTTTGTCCGCGTTAGACAAATATAGTGGAAAATCTAACTTCTCAAAAAGACCAATAACAATGCATATCCTGTACATACTTTTACACAAAGACCCCAAAACACATATTATGTGATATTGATCATTCCAGTACTTGTTACCAAGTATTAAAACCTTCCAGTATCAAAAGGTTTAGTTAATAAATCAGACACATTTTCTTCTGTGTCAGCCCTATCTGGTTGTATTAAACTCTTTTCAAAACAATCTCTTATAAAATGATGTCTAATTTCTATGTGTTTTGTTTTAGAATGATGTACAGGATTTTTAATAATGCATAAAGTACTGTTATTGTCTACAAAAATCTTGGTATGCATGAAATTATACCCATAATCCAACAGCTGGTTCTGAATCCATAAGACTTGTCCACAACAAGCAGCTGCTACTACATATTCTGCTTCAGTTGTAGAATTGGCCACTACTGTTTGTTTCTTGCATTGCCAAGATATCAACCTACTCCCAAGAAACTGACTTCCACCAGTTGTGGACTTTCTATCAAATTTATCACCACCATAGTCACTGTCTGAATATGCAATAAGCTTCGATGGGGAATCTTTTGGATACCATAATCCCAAATTTAGATAACATCTAAGGTACCTAAAGATTCTCTTGACAGCATGAAGGTGACACTCTTTGGCAGTCACTTGATGGCGTGCACATGCACACACAGCAAACATAATGTCAGGTCTTGAGGCTGTGAGATACATCAATGAACCAATCATTGATCTATAGTGCCTGACATCCACATCTTTTCCATCTCCAACTTTCCCCAAGGGTGTTCTCTATCCATAGGAGTACTAGCCCTTTTCTCATGTGGAGAAAAGCAAAACTTCTTCAAGATTTCTGCTACATACTTATCTTGAGAGATGAAGATACCATCCTCTTTCTGCTGAACTTGTAACCCTAGAAAGAAGTTCATCTCCCCCATTGCACTCATCTTGAACTTGTCTGTCATAAGCTTGGAAAAGTCTTCACTCATCTTTGGGTTTGATGATCCAAAGATGATATCATCCACATAAACCTGAACAAGTAAGACATCCTTACCAGTCTTCTTTGTAAATAAGGTCTGGTCTATGGTGCCCCTTTTGAATCCATTTGCCACCAAATAGGTGGACAATGTACCATACCATGCTCTTGGGGATTGATGAAGTCCATACATAGCTTTCTTGACTCTATATACCTTGTCTGGATGCTCTGGATCTTCAAAACCAGGAGGATGCATTACATAAACCTCCTCTACAATTGTGCCAAAAAGAAAAGCACTCTTCACATCCATTTGATAGACAGTAAAGCCCATGTAGGAAGCATAGGCTAGAAATATCCATATAGCCTCAATCCTTGCAACTTGTGCAAAGACCCCCTCATAGTCTATCCCTTCCTCTTGTGTATATCCTTGAGCCACTAAACGTGCCTTGTTTCTGACCACAATGCCTCTTTCATCTTTCTTGTTTTGAAGAACCCATCTTGTCCCAATAGGTCTGACATATCTGGGACAATCAACTAACTCCCAAACATCCTGTATAGCAAATTGGTGAAGCTCATCCTGCATTGCTACCACCCAACTTGGTTCGTTGAGAGCATCAAAAATCTTCTTGGGTTCCTGTTGTGACAGAAAACAGGCAAACAAACATGCTTGAACAAGAGGGGTATCAACCTTCTTGTGTATATTGGCAATAAATCCTCCAAGATTCTGATGAGATCTTCTAGATTGAACAGGAGACATCACATCACCAATAATCAGAGAAGAGGGGTGATCCTTCATTGTAGAAGTAAGAACTCCTCCCTCAAAGAGTCTGTTGTCTTCAATCTCATCTTCCATGTTAACAATATCTTCTTCAGACTCTCTTCCATCAATATCTGTATGAACCTCTCCATTCCTGCTTGAAGGTTCACCTTATTCAAAATTAGAAGAGAAAATATGGTCAAAAGAGTTGTCAACGCATGAACCAAGGTTGTCAATGTTTGGGCCATCAACGCCTGAACTAGAGTTGTCAACGTTTGAGCCATCAATGCCTGAATTTGTCTTGTCAGCGCCAGATTTTCCTTTGTCAGCGCCTGAAAGACCATGCATGTTGTTAACTGGTGATACTTGGGGACCACCATTTTCCTTTCCAGTAGCAGCAACAGCAACAAAAGCATCTGTCCATATGGGAATAGTGACATACTCAAGTATGGGTGATGACTTGTCTGCTTGTGATCCAACCTCTTCATTAACCTGTGTACCTGAAACATCAACAACTGGTTCTTCCACAACACTTGAAGTTACCTTCACAATGTTTGGATTAGTAACAGGCATATAATTCAAAGTCCTAGATAGAGGTTCCAAGTCAAATAACCAATTTGGACCACTTTCAGGATCACTAGGTTTACTTTCTAAAAACCTTACATGTATTTTTTCAAGTATATGTTTTTCCTTCTTAATGTAAACCCTATATCCTTTACTCTGCACTGAATAACCCATGAAGTAGCCTTCATCACCTTTAGCACTAAATTTACCTAAGGCATCACTAGTATCCAACACAACTACATGTCAACCAAAAGGTTTAAGAAAACCAATATTAGGTTTCCTTCCCCAAAGTAACTCATAAGATGTTTTGTTATGTATCTTGTTGACTAATACTCTATTCTGAACATAACAAGCTGTATTCACAGCCTCAGCCCAAAAAGCAATGGGAAAGTGAGCATCAGCCAACATAGTCCTGTCTGCTTCAATTAGGGTTCTATTCTTTCTCTCAGCAATCCCATTTTGCTGTGGGGTTCTGGCAACACTAAACTAACTAGTAATCCCTTTCTTGGCACAAAAATCATCCAATAGCTTATTTCTAAACTCACCACCATTATCACTTCTAAGCATCTTAACTTCATTACCAGTTTTCTTCTCAATTTGGTTAATAAAGTTAATTAAAGTATCAGCAGTGTCACTTTTGAAAGCTAAAAAGAAAGTCCAAGTAAACCTAGAAAAATCATCAGTGATGACAAAACAATAAGATTTACCATTCAAGCTCTCTATATTAGTTGGACCAAATAGGTCCATTTGCAGCAAGTGAAGTGGTTTAGAACTAGAGTGCACCTGTTTAGACTCAAATGAGACCTTGTGCTGTTTGCCTTTAAGGCATGCAACACAAGAGTGGTCATTGTGGAAAGCCTTTTCAGGCAAACCATCAACCAAGCCATGTCTCACAGGTCTGTTTATATTTTTAAAGTTAATGTGCCCTAGTCTCCTGTGCCATAGATTACTCTCATCAACTGAAGCTTTAGCATAAAGACATGACAAGTTATTATTCATCCTAATCCCATTAAGATTCACATTATAAATGTCCTTATCCCTAGGTGTCCTATAATCAATGAATTTCTCATCTGGTATTTTAAAATCCTTGCTCAACACCAAGCATTCAGTATCAGTGAAAAGAACCTTATTTTTGTTATCACAGACTTGTGATACACTAAAAAGATTATAGTCAAGTTCTTTTACCAGAAACACGTTTTCAAAACGCAAATTGTTGGTGAGAAGAGTTCCTTTGCCTGTGATAGTTCCATATCCGCCTCCAATGTAAACTTTATCACCATCCTTAATAGGAGTGAAGTTTGTGAGATAATCTTCCTTCCCAGTCATTGATAGGTGTGAAAATACCCATCTTTTCTACCACTTAATTACAATAATAACCGAGCCAAAACGTGTATTTTATGTCTTTTATGTCGGAATTATGCGTGGTTTGTGTTTTTGTTGTGATTTAGGACGAAATTGTGAAAAATGGTGAAAACACGGATATTCACGGGCATTTACGGGATTTTATTGAAGAAAAAGATGAAAGACGAAGTCAAGAAGTCAAGAGTGCATAAAGAACGGAAGTCCAAGACCAATTCTGAAGATTTATCGAAGAAAAAGTCAAAAGACGGAAGTTTACTTAAAGCCGAGAAACTCAAGTCTAATTTATTGAAGAAATTAAAGACGAGTTCAAAGAAATCCCAAGCCAAAAGTCCTTAAAGTCCAAGTTTAAAGAAGATTAGAAGAATAAAGGACTAATGATGCAATTAATGAAGATTAAAATAAGGAGGGACTTAATCTCGCAATTAAAAAGAAATGAAGGAGGGGAGGAAGCTTCCTAATCCTCCCCTATATATAGTTTAGTTGTTAATCATTTTTAGTTGTTGGATAAGTGTGACAATTAGTCTTCCACCATTTACTTACCTTGCACCTTTAATTTCCTTGTCATTTAAATACCTTGTCTTGCACCTTAAATTCCTTTAATTCCAAGTAAGTTTTCATTTAATTCTTGTCAATCTTTACTTTATCTTGTTAATCTCCTATCCACCTTTCTTGATCTTTGATTTCTATGTTTATGTTTGTGTTCATGTTCATGTCTTTATTTTGATCAAGTGGGTTTTTGATTATTGTGGTTAAATTTGTTAGTTTTGTTGATATAGATTGTTTGTTTTTGATTGATTGTTGATTCGTTATTAATTTGGTTAAATTGTTTGTTTGATTCTGTTTAAATCTGTGGTAGATTAGTTTTTATTTTGATCCCTTGTTCTTCGGGGGAGTTTGTTTCTGTATCTTGTGATTCCCAGGTTAACTTCTGAACAAGCAAAAGTTCTGAACCAGAGGGTGTTCATTCGGAACATTCAAAAGTTCCGAATCAAGCTTCATCCGGAAGTGTTCCGGATCAAGAACTTCCGAGTCAAGGATTGCTCATTCGGAACTCCAAAGTTCCGAACCAAGGGACTTCATCCGGAAGTCTAAAAGTTCCGGATCAGCAAGGTTTCATTCGGAAGTATTAAAAGTTCCGGATCAACTCGAAAGTTCCGAACCAAGGGCAAAAGTTCCGGATCAAGAAGGTTTCACTCGGAAGTCCAAAAGTTCCGGATCAAGAAGGCTTCATCCGGAAGTCTTCCGAGTCAAGGAGTTTCGGATCAAGAGTGCTTCATTCGGAAGTCAATAAGTTCCGACTCAAGCCAGCTCATTCAGAAGTTTTGAACTTCCGAATCAAGGGTTTCTTGTCAGGTTCTTTTTGGTTTTTCTTTTTAAATTTCTGTCTTTTATTTTCTAGCTTTATTTTTCCCGCTTTTTATTTAAATGCACTTTAAGATTACTTGTCTTAGCCTTATTTTAGGCTTGCCTTAGTTTAAGTTTTAGTTGCGTTTTAAGTTTGCCTTAGTTAGATTTAAGTTTGCGTTATTTACGTTTAGTGCCCTTTAATTTCAGTCACGCTTTTAAATACTTGCACCATTATTTTAATTAGACTTAGATTTACTTTAATTACACTTTTACTTTAATTGTTTTGCATTTTATTTACAAACAACCAAAAAAAGATTTGTTTCACCAAAAACAATAGAGTCACATAGAGAACCTAGATCAATTCGTTAAGATACCGAGAACAACAATTGAACCTAGCAAAAACCAAGTTATCAAATGGCGCCGCTGCCGGCTCTTTTCGTAAAGATTAACGGTTTTCTGTGAGAGACGCGTTGCTTTTTGGGATCCGTTCACTTGTGAGCGTTATTTTTCTTGCATAAAAAATTCAAAAAACCATAAAAATTAAAAAAATTGCTAAAAATCCATAAAAATTAAAAATTTCAAAAATCCAAAAAGATTTTATTTTTATTGTGTATATATATTGTCTTTGTGTTTGGTTTCTTTTTCTTTTGCATTTTCAGGTGTATGCGTACTAGATCTTCCAATTATCAAGAGCCCGAGACTCAAGAAGATTTAGCTATGTCAGGTGTCAACAACAATAATCCACCGCACCCTAATAATAACAACAATGTTCTTCCACAGCCCGATCTTCGGACCATGGAGGAACTTTGTCAACCAACCATGTTTGGACGAGGAGGACCGATTGCGCCGATGCAAATCAACGCTCCTGAGTTTTCGTTGAAGCACCACATGATTCAGCAAGTACAAACAAACCCATTCCGTGGATTGCCTGATGATGATGCCAACAAACACCTCGACAAGTTCATTACAATCACCCAAAGCATGAAGTTGGCTGGTGCCACAATGGATGAACTTCGCCTACAACTCTTTCCACATACTTTATTACATCATGCCGAGAAATGGTTTGATCGTCTCCCGAAGAATTCTATTCACACTTGGGATGACATGACTCAACGATTTTTGTCGCGCTACTTTCCACCATCCATGGTCACGAGCCTTCGCAATCAAATCAGCGGTTTCATGCAAGACCCTGAGGAATCTCTTTTTGATGCTTGGGAGAGATATAATGTCTTGATCGATAGATGTCCAAACCACAACATGCTCCCTGTGACCTTAATCGATACTTTCTACAACGGTTTGACTTTTCGAGATCGTGATACGATCAATGCAGTCGCCGGTGACACATTCATGAAAAGGAGACCTGAGGAGTGTAGAGAGCTTATTGAGAACATGACTACTCACCACAAAAACTGAGATTCCTCTGCTTCTTCAAGGAATAACCCGAGAGCCAATGTTTCCTCCACCTCAGCAAACCCTGATATGACCGAACTCACCCGCATGATGACTGAAATGAGCAAAAGTATTACGCTTCTCGCTTCAAACCAACAACAACAACAAGTTAAAGCGGTTGCTAATCCTTGTGAAACATGTGGCGGTCCTCACTCATACACCGATTGTCCTTCTACACAAGGAAATCCGGAAAATGTGTATGCAGCTTATGGTAATTATTCACCGGAAAATTACCAAGCTCGACCTCAAGGGGATAGAAATCTGCTGAGTTACCGTTCCAACAATTACCTTTCACCCGGTTTTTCTCCTCAAAACCAAAACCCCGCCAACAACCACAATAGAAGAAACCAAATCCCACCTCGTGCTTCTAATCCTTATAACCCACCCGCCCAACAAACCCCACCCATAAACACCGATGTTGAAGCCACAATGAGAACCCAAGGTGAGCAAATCAAGAATCTTCAAAGCCAAATTATCAATCTTAGAGGAGATATCACTAAGCAAGGAAATGAGATAAGGTCCGAGGTTCGCGATAATATCCAATCCTCCTTCAGCACTCAAACGAATGAATTAAAGAATCTGTTGGCTAGTTTCTTGCCCGCCGCTCAACCTTCTACTTCAAGTTCTCTACCTTCAAACACCGTCACTAATCCGCGAGCTAGTGTGAGTGTTATTACTACTCGTAGTGGAGTCACCATTGTAGGACCACCAATCCCACCCCCATCATCTACACCTCCTCCACCACCATGTATCCCTACTCCTCCTACACCTAGTATTAGTGCACCAACACCGTCTCCGCCTCGTCATGATGATGTATCTCGGAAGGATCCTTCAACATCTCAACCTTTACCGACTACACCTTCACCTTCCACATATAAACCCAACATCCCATACCCTTCTCGCTTAGGCAAGACCAATGAGCTAACCAAGAATGACTGTCAAGTATCGAAATATGTGAAGATGCTATCTCAAATGAACATCAACACTAGCCTTGTTGAAGCACTTGTCCACATGCCGAAATTTGTCAAAGCATTCAAGGAATTGCTTAGCAAGAAGGAGAAGCTGATTGAACTCGCCAACACACGCTTAAATGAAAACTGCTCTGCAGTTATTCTTAAAGAACTTCCGGAAAAGCTTGGAGATCCCGATCGTTTTGTGTTGCCTTGCGTGTTCAACAAAACTGAAGAATTTACTGCCCTTGCTGATCTCGGGGCCAGTATTAATTTGATGCCACTGAGTGTTTGGAAAACACTATCATTACCCGACCTCACTCCAACAAAGATGACTCTTGAACTTGCTAACCGCACTCTCGCTTACCCCGTTGGTATAGCCGAAGACGTGTTCATCAAAGTTGGCACATTCACTTTCCCGGTCGATTTTCTCGTAGTTGATTATGAAATGGACCCTCGTATTCCCTTAATACTTGGTCGGCCATTCTTGAGAACCAGACGAGCTCTAGTTGATGTTGCCGAAGGCGAGTTAATCTTACGAGTCGGGAATGACTCACAAATTTTCAAAATGGGGAAGCTTACAGGCAAATACTATGGACGAGAATAAGTGAATATGATTAATGTGCATGAGGACTTCGTCGTCTACAACAATCCTCTATTCGAGTCTTGCAATGATAATCCACTCTTTCATGATGATGTGGATGATTCTCGCTCCACTTTGGCACCTTCTCCCATTTATGATTCGCCACCGATCTTTGATGCTTATGATCATGATGATTCTAGCTCAGATTCGGATGATTTTCATGATTGTACTTCCGAGTATCCCGAGCTGCCCACATATGATGATTTTGATGAGGCCGATACTCTTTCGAGCGACTCTTCACATGATGAAGATCCTCCGCCATCACTCGATCCTACTTTGGACGATTACTCATTTGAGGAAGACCTTTCTGAATTTCTCAACACTTACTTCCCTCATGAGAGTGATGCTCCTCTTTATGACTTTGAAGATTATCGTCTTGATCCTACTTTGGATTTGAAGCACATTCTTTCTAAGGAGAATAAACCGGTCGACACCGAAATCCGTTGCACGTATGAGTTAACACCTCTTTGTCCCTCTTCTGAGGACGAGGTTGTGCTTCTTTGCGGATCTTCTTCACACTCTGCTGAGCCTGAGTGCTATTTTCCCTTAAAGGAAAAGGTGTTCGACCCCGGTATTGCAATTTCTAAGCCATCTCAGTATCCACCTGATGAAATAAAAGGAAAAATTTTTGGAATTTATGGAAATCTGCTTTCACCACTTCAACCTTGCTTCCACCGTGATCCATCTTTGCTTATGGGAACCTTGCCACTTCTTATTTGGCTTGCCTTGTTCGCCTTAAGCTTGTGCTTATTGATGGACGAAAACTATGTCTTTGATCCTGGTGGATATATTTCATGCTTCTTCCGTTGATGATCAAGGTCGAGTCAGGCTCACGACTCGGTTAACAAAAACCAAGCGCTTCTTGGGAGGCAACACATGCATCTATCTTTTCGATTTCTTTATCATAAGTGTAGGGGGGAGACCCTTTGGTTTGCTTTCCTCTCCTCACTTCTTAATCAGGGATTCGAGCTTCAACGGTACACTCTTGATGATTCTTGACGACCCGTGATTCCGTGTCCACTTCTTCCCGGTTCTATCCTAAACTCGTTTCGATTCACTATTTTATATTTTCTCAATATTAAAATAGGAATCTCTTTAGTTGTCTTTCCCTTAGCAAGATTTAAACAACGTGCACAATGTCCTAAGTGTAGGGAAGTTTACTCCCATATGCTTAAACATTGAGGACAATGTTTATGTTAAGTGTAGGGGGGACTTCTATCGAAGTTAAGTGGTCTTTTCCTTGTATTTGTCCTCATTTTAACCGGAAAATCAATTTTTCGACATTTTTCAAAATTTTTGATCTATTTTGGCCTATTAGTTTTTCCCTTTGTATAGTTATTTTCTTGCCTTATTAGAATAAATGTTTAATAAAGTGGTTTTAATTTTCAAACGTTGTGAATCTTTTGACTTAACCCGAGTTTACTTATCTTAGTTTACTCTAGCTAGTATCCTTAACATGTTTAAGTCAAGTTTTGCTAGGCTTTTATATAGGGAGCTATAAAACGCGAAAGTCTTAACTCTCACGGGTTAAGAACTAGAACTTTTCGCAAGTTCCTATAATTGATCCTAGAGAGTCGTTTATCAAAGGAACTTTAAAATGCGATTTCTAAAACTTGAAAAAGTCTAAGAATTTGCAAGATCCTATAGGCGACTCGAAAACCCAAAACTTTGATTTAATAGGCTAAGCATCCACGAGTCTCATTACTTGAGATTTTAAACTGTGGAGAACGAGAAATGATAGAGCCAATTATAAGTTCGGTATTCTTTCGTGAATTTATGCGAGTTAATTATGAGCCTATTCTCCCATCGCTTGCTAATAATTTATCTGCTAATAAATAAGGTTGTACGATTTGAAAAGTTACTTAGCTTCTAGCCCAAACTCGTTTAAAAGTTGCTCGGTATGGATTAGAGTTCATAGCCAAGGCATAACTTATTGAAGCGGGATGTGAAGATTGGCGAGTCCGAAAAGGCCCTAACAAGGCATGAGGGCTATATTTTGTTGCTAAAGATCCAAAAGTGATGTGAAGAATCATTTATCGAAAATCAATATGAAGGATCGAGACACACGACGAAAAGCAAATACTCCCCAAAAGTCATGGAGAAGTGTATCCGAAAAGACCCTAACAAGGTATGAGGATAAACAGATCCAAGTCATAAAAGGAGGCGGATCGTTGTATATCAAAGTCCAAAATAAAGATTGGAGAAAAATGAAGAAGTCGTGGTCCAAGTATGGATCTCTCAAAACTTCAAGTGAAGAAATTCATATTATGAAGAGAAGGCCATTATTTCATGAACGTCTCTCAAGGTTTGAAGTATGAAGTCGCTGCCAAATATCGGTCCGAGAAAGGTCTCAAATCGCGAAGCGAGTTATGCCAAGATATGAACTTTATGAGGTCCCGAGAAGCAGTTTTAAAAGATTTTGTCCTTTAGCTAACTATTGATTAAATCGTTCACTTTATTTTCGGCCTAATAAACTATCGAAATAAGTCAAACAATGCATCCTCGTGATCATTCAAGACAACAATAAAATATAAGAGATACACCTAGGAATAAGGGAGTCTAAGTGAATAATTGACCCACATGAGTTCGTGTTAGTCTACTAACTTATAATAACAATGATCTCGTTTTTAAGCTTGGTTTGGAGAAAGTGAAAACTTGAGGATGATGATTATTCATGACATTTCCAAAACCCAAGGTATGCTTTTGATTTCTTTATTTTGTATGTTTTTAATTTTCTATCTCTTTAATAAAGGCCAACGTGGATTGATTATGATGAAAAATGTAAACGTGCTTTGTAACTAATGCATTGCATGAGGACATTGCAATGGTCAAGTGTAGGGGATTTGATAGGTGTGAAAACACCCATCTTTTCTACCACTTAATTACAATAATAACCGAGCCAAAACGTGTATTTTATGTCTTTTATGTCGGAATTATGCGTGGTTTGTGTTTTTGTTGTGATTTAGGACGAAATTGTGAAAAATGGTGAAAACACGGATATTCACGGGCATTTACGGGCTTTTATTGAAGAAAAAGATGAAAGACGAAGTCAAGAAGTCAAGAGTACATAAAGAACGGAAGTCCAAGACCAATTCTGAAGATTTATCGAAGAAAAAGTCAAAAGACGGAAGTTTACTTAAAGCCGAGAAACTCAAGTCTAATTTATTGAAGAAATTAAAGACGAGTTCAAAGAAATCCCAAGCCAAAAGTCCTTAAAGTCCAAGTTTAAAGAAGATTAGAAGAATAAAGGACTAATGATGTAATTAATGAAGATTAAAAGAAGGAGGGACTTAATCTCGCAATTAAGAAGAAATGAAGGAGGGGAGGAAGCTTCCTAATCCTCCCCTATATATAGTTTAGTTGTTAATCATTTTTAGTTGTTGGCTAAGTGTGACAATTAGTCTTCCACCATTTACTTACCTTGCACCTTTAATTTCCTTGTCATTTAAATACTTGTCAATTTAAATACCTTGTCTTGCACCTTAAATTCCTTTAATTCCAAGTAAGTTTTCATTTAATTCTTGTCAATCTTTACTTTATCTTGTTAATCTCCTATCCACCTTTCTTGATCTTTGATTTCTATGTTTATGTTTGTGTTCATGTTCATGTCTTTATTTTGATCAGGTGGGTTTTTGATTATTGTGGTTAAATTTGTTAGTTTTGTTGATATAGATTGTTTGTTTTTGATTGATTGTTGATTCGTTATTAATTTGGTTAAATTTTTTGTTTGATTCTGTTTAAATCTGTGGTAGATTAGTTTTTATTTTGATCCCTTGTTCTTCGGGGGAGTTTGTTTCTGTATCTTGTGATTCCCAGGAAAACTTCTGAACAAGCAAAAGTTCTGAACCAGAGGGTGTTCATTCGGAATATTCAAAAGTTCCGAATCAAGCTTCATCCGGAAGTGTTCCGGATCAAGAACTTCCGAGTCAAGGATTGCTCATTCGGAACTCCAAAGTTCCGAACCAAGGGACTTCATCCGGAAGTCTAAAAGTTCCGGATCAGCAAGGTTTCATTCGGAAGTATTAAAAGTTCCGGATCAACTCGAAAGTTCCGAACCAAGGGCAAAAGTTCCGGATCAAGAAGGTTTCACTCGGAAGTCCAAAAGTTCCGGATCAAGAAGGCTTCATCCGGAAGTCTTCCGATTCAAGGAGTTTCGGATCAAGAGTGCTTCATTCGGAAGTCAAGAAGTTCCGACTCAAGCCAGCTCATTCGGAAGTTTTGAACTTCCGAATCAAGGGTTTCTTGTCAGGTTCTTTTTGGTTTTTCTTTTTAAATTTATGTCTTTTATTTTCTAGCTTTATTTTTCCCGCTTTTTATTTAATTGCACTTTAAGATTACTTGTCTTAGCCTTATTTTAGCCTTGCCTTAGTTTAAGTTTTAGTTGCGTTTTAAGTTTGCCTTAGTTAGATTTAAGTTTGCGTTATTTACGTTTAGTACCCTTTAATTTCAGTCACGCTTTTAAATACTTGCACCATTATTTTAATTAGACTTAGATTTACTTTAATTGCACTTTTACTTTAATTGTTTTGCATTTTATTTACAAACAACCAAAAAAGATTTGTTTCACCAAAAACAATAGAGTCACATAGAGAACCTAGATCAATTCGTTAAGATACCGAGAACAACAATTGAACCTAGCAAAAACCAAGTTATCAGTCATGTGCCTAGAGCATCTACTATCCCAATAGCCATAATCATTAACCTGCTTTTGAATGCCCTGCACATAAAGAAAACAAATTAGTTTTCTTTGGGAACCCAAGCCTAAGCACACTTGGATTCATTTGGTTGTTCAACAAGAACAGACTTAGTCCTCATAACAACCCCTTGTTCATCCCTTTTTGGATTAAACACCCAGTTAACCCCAATTGGTTTTGTGATGACCTTTGAAATATAATTAAATCTGTCACATGTCATAGAAATCCCATTAGAATTAGGGTTTTGATCTTGCTTAGGTCTCCATGTCAAGCTAGAAGAAGCTTTAGATCCCTTTCCGTGTGGTTGTAAATATTTACCATTATTTGGTCTGGCAACGTTTCTGTCAGCGTTTGATTTGGTCTTGTCAACGCTGAAATTACCCTTATCAGCGTTGAACCTAGGGTTTGCTACAGGAACCCATTGCCTATTAGACCATGTATTGGTCTTCTGAAAAGGTCTTTGTCCATAAGTGTTAGACCCTTTAGTAAAGAATGGGGCTGATCTAACAACTTGTGGACTTTGCTCCATAAAAGTTTTGGGTTTGACAGTGTTTGACCTCTTGTCATCGTTGACCTTGGAAGCGTTGACACACTTATAGGCTAAATGTGAAAAGCTACCACAAGTATAACATGCTTTTCTAGACATGACTCTAGGTCTAGAAGAAAAGAAACCTGTTCCATTATCACTAATTTGGCTTTTTGGTGACCTAGTATTCCTATACATTTCTGCATATTTAATGCTAGGTTTTCTAACAACGTTTGAGCCAAGGTCATCAGTCTTGCCAGTGATTGGGTTTGTTACTTTGATAGGGGTAGGCTCATTTGGACTATCACTAAGCATACCACCCTTAACAAACAAGGTAGGGTTGGCTTTCTTCCATTGGTCCAAATCAGTCAACTTTTGCCTATATTCTTCTACTGGGGTAAGGACTCTTGGTGGAGGAATGAATTCCTCTTCTTGAAGTTCTGGTAAACCAGTCCAAGATAAGTCCTTTCTTTGGACACCATAGAAGTCCCCAGCTGGTGGTGGAACACCAGCATACTCTTTCATCCCAATCCCAGTCATATCCCTAGAATCCCTTTGTTTACAAACACATTCTCCTAGGGTTTGTGAGGCTTTATCGAATCTCTTAATTTTAAGATCTACATTATCCTTATTCTTGATAGCCTCATCTAACTTAACCTGTAGTTTAGCATTGGCCCTCTCCATGATATTTCTAATATCATTACTAGCATTTAAATCATGTTTTAAAATATTAATTTTGTCTTTTAGGTCAAGCTCCATTTTCTTATACTCAGCTATAGTCTTTTCAGTTTGAGTAAGAGCAAGTTGATAGTTAGACAACTTGCATCTCTCATTACTCACATCTTTTGACAATTTTAAAACCTCTTTGTTAAGTCTTTCAGTATTTAAACGACAACCCTTACTACAAAAAGCATCATCATATACCTCATTGTCTGATGAAGATGAGGAGTGTGCCACGAGAGCATATTGAACATGCTCTTCTTCTTCCATCTCAGCAACCAAAGCTTTATTCTCTTCCTCATCCTTAGCTAAATATCTCCAATCCCATCCAACGCCATCAATTTCTTGCATTACAACCATGGCCTTAGGATCCTTAGCCTTAACAATTTGGCTTGAGGGTTTTCCAGCATCAGATCTTCTTGGAGATCTGCATTCTCTCATAAAGTTTCCCATACGATGACAATTGTAACACTCAACCTTGGATTTATCAAATCCAGCAGTGTCCTTAGCATTAAAGGTCATCTTCTTCTTGAATCTTCTATTCCATCTGTTGGCTCTTATACTTGCAAGAGCCATATTCCACTTTATATCCATTTCCTCCAAATGCTCATCACTAATTTGCTCAAGGTCCTCATATGTAATCACTGAACCATTGGGCAATGAAGCAATGTATGCATACACAGTATCCAGATCAATACCAGTAGGCTTAACTCTTGGTGAGTCAATGTTGTATGTGTCAGCGTCTGAATGTGAGGCGTTGACAGGATATGATCCAGCGTTGACACAAGTTGATCCAGTAACGGGGTGCATGTATGACTCCTTTTGATCAAATTTACCTTCACTATGTGAGAAGAAGGCCATGTTTCCATTGGTAGACTTACTTCCATGATCCAAAAGAGTTTCATTCTCCAACAGCCTCAGTTTATTGTAAACATCATCAAAAGTAGAACTTTTGTGAGTGTTATTGGCAAATATAGATCTTGCTTCAATCTTCCATGCATCACCAAGGCTTTTAAGAAAAGTGGCGATAATATCAACATCACCAATCACTGTTCCCATGAAGGATATCTTGCTTGTGATGTCAAGAAGTCTTCTTCTCACACTACTTAGCTTCTCATTAGGTCGAGCCTTAAAAATAGCATACTCATGTAAGAGTTGCTTCTTTTTCTCTTGCACAGTATCAGCATTACCACCATAAGCAACTTCAAGAGCTGCCCAAAGATCTTTTGCAGACTCATAGCCTCTCTATTTGTGCTGATTTTCTTGACCCAAAGAGAGTTTCAGAATGCTTAGGGTTTTCATATCAACCCTTCTCTTTTCTATGTCCTCAGCAGACACAGCTCTACCATCTTCAGGTTTTTCTTTTATATCTTCTTCAGTAGAGCCTTGAACATCTGTTCTTGTAGCTATGATAGCTGCAATCTTTTGAGCTTTATCGAATGTGTTTCCATATTCAATGATTTCCCATAGGGTGTAATCAAGGATTTGTAGATATTGCTCAAAGTTGAACTTCTATAGCTCAAAATTGTTTGCATCTAGCATGGGAATCTTAATGTTGTGGTTTGAGGAGGAGGAGGAGTTTGTTTCTGGGGTAGACATGGTGTTTTTAGGGTTTTGTGAAAATTAGGGTTTTTGGTAGTTTAGGGTTCTTGTGTTCTTTAGATCAAAGTTTCTCAACAAGCTCTGATACCACTTGTTGATCCCAAACTTAGATCGATTTAGCTTGTGTAAACGAGATTAAATCAAGTTAAACACGTAGAGAAACTTTGTTGTGTATAAAACAATTTAAGTATTATGCGAAATTAATACTCAAACAAGAACAAACAAACAATTGTAAAACAAACTTTCACTTGATTGATTAGAACAAACTTGCTTACAATGAAAGTGTTAAACGTATGAAAACTTAAATTAAAACATAACCTAAAGGTCTTCTTTTATAGACATAAGAAGCCTTGTACAAGAGTCTACGTATCAGCTATTCTAGGTATAGATAATTATAGAAAATACATTGTTGATCCTATCTTTACTAGAAACAAACTAGAAACATAATACGCGTAGACCATATCTTTCTATCAGTGCTTGACTTCAACCTATCAACGCTTGACTTCTTCTTGTCAACGCTTGATCTGTCAACGCTTGTTTTCTTCTTATCAGCGCTTGTTTTCTTCTTGTCAGCGTCCAAGTGTACTGGCTACATTTTATTCCCAACACAAATCCTGCCGCTCTTCGCTCCTCTCTATTATACAACTCCAAGTATTTAGCAAATTATTTCAAATTCAAAGAATGTCCCTTTCCACAAAGTCTAAAAGTCAAAAATTTCTTAGTCAACAACTCATCTCCTTCGGTATCTTCATCAAAATTAAAATAGATGAAAAACTCGAGAACAAGCTCCGCATAGATTTTCTCCCTACAAGTAAAAGCACGAATCCAAGCATCGGATTCAAATAAGACTTCATTACCTCCAGCCTCTATCACTACTATCCTTAGCATCTCCCTTATTTGAGCTTCACAACTAAGCTCGTTCAAAACTCTAAAATCCACAATGCTAGGTGTAAAAAATTGTTTTGTCATTAAAATACTGAGAGCATTGTTGTAGATGGTTTTGGTATCACTCGCACATCCAGGCCAGTTCAAAAATTGATGATTTGGTGTCCCCATGAGTGCGGCACTTGCCAATTCGGTAGGCTTTCGCTTCTTTCCTGGGCTAGACGAGCCGGTTTCGTAATTTCCAGAACCTGGAGTCTATAAAATTTTCATCACATACAAACATGTATAAACATTAGATAAGTGTTAGGGGTCAACGGTGATCCTATGATCATGTTCTGATCATTCTGTTTGTTTTCCAGACGAAAAGTGCGGCGCACAATTTGGAATGTGCGGCGTACTTCCTCGGAAATTTTCATTAGAAGTGCGGCGCACAATTTGCAAAGTGCGGCGCACATTCGGGGTTTTTCAGCAAATGTCGGGGTAACACTAGTAGCTAACCAAATCCGCTAACTAATTGGTCACAAACTATAACAATGGCTAGAATCGAACACTAACCCATTCCCAATTCTCTCTAATCCACGACATTGCCTTATCTCAAAGGTTTTTCAAAATCCCTCTTTTTTTTTAATTTAATTTTATCTTACTATAATCTAAATCTTTTTCTAATCCTACATTACTAATTCCTAATTGAATTATAATTCGTTCTTCAATTACTAAGAACCCTAAGTGAAAATTAATCAAAAATTAAAAACTAATTAATTGAAACAAACATGAATTAGATATAAAAACTTAACCTAGACATGATCTCGAATGTTAAATTGGAGTGAGTGAAGACTCGAAAATATTTTTGGTGCTGATTAAAAATCGTCAGGTGGTTTTTGTGTGTTTTTTTAGTTCTAATGAGAAAAACGGGGTATATACAAAAAATCCGCCCAGAAGTGCGGCGTACTTTCTGAAATGTGTGGCGCACATTCTGTGCATCCAGATATGGTTTACTGTATTTTCATTCTTAAAGTATACAAAAAACAAAATTTTAAAATAAAGCCTCCAATTTCATTCGAAAAAAATAAATAAAAACTTAGGGAGAACATTCCGTACTTCTAAGACCATCCCAAAACTTCTAGGACTCTTAGACATCATTTCGTTTTATTTGATAATCTACATACAAAAGGATAAAAATGCATAAAAGTAACTAGGAGCCAATGATGCACTCCTCTTTTCTTCCTTTCCTCTTAGTTGTAGCAGAAATTCAGAGGTGACATGATATCACTCTCCGTGTAACGTCCCGAGACCTCTCTATTGGTGTCCTTTGTCTCGTACACTTTTTCGTACCTTTTTCCACATGGATCAACAATGACTATGGAAACATGCCATTCACTATCTCCACTTTAGCAATATTTTCGAATTCTCGCTTGTTACCCACTTGCCAATCTTTGTATTTCAATGATACAGGAAGTACTCCAAGCATCCCCACAATTTTCTTGTACACACAAATATCAAAGAAAGGGTTATGGTAGCTCTTTTCACTTAATGAAGTATCAAATAGTTCTTCCGGTTCCGTCCATGGATGCAAATGTGGACTATAAATCGGCATACCATTTTCATCTCTTTTTATGGTGTAGTACTTATCATCTTCATCATCACTATCATCATGTTCTTTTGCTTTTAATAGATTATATGTCTGATGGACAAACCCATCAAAGCTAGTCATGATAGCTTTTCCAACATCTACCTTTGCACCCACGGTGTGCAAAAACTTCCTTTCAACCACTAGTTGAATGTCTGGATCAATAGGAATATCGAGAAGCATAAAATCAGCGAGTATTGTGGTTGTCCCTATTTGACATAAAACTCCAAGCAACCGCCCAAATGCCTCCGCGTAGGAGTGATCAAGCATTTTTATTTGATCAAACCTTGGTTTGACTCTTCCAACATCTAACATTTTGAAGATTCCAAGTGGCATGATATTAACATTCGAACCAGTGTCTACCAAAGCATTGAATGTAGTTTTACCTTCCAACCTTATAGGTAGGACACAATAACCTGGATCTTCTTTTTCTTTCATTACTTTGTTTTCATGGAGCAATTGGATTGCCACATCCTCATATTCCGAGGTTAATACATCTTCAATCCTCAACTTATCAAGTAAGACCCCTCGACAATCATTTTATACTTATCACTATATTTTAATGTTTCAATGATTGGTTGATTCATGTTTAACAACATTACTCTTTCTTCAACGTCCTCCTTTAATTCTTCCATTGTTAGTTCTTCTCTAGTTAAGGGTTTATTAATGGTGAGAGAAGGTCCTTCACCATTATAGTTCAATTTGTAAGCATGAGCGGGCTGTTTTCCTTTGTTTCTTTTGCCTTTCCCCATATTACAAACAAATCTAGGAGTATCAACTCCCTCGTTTTCAATAGGTGCTAATTCATCAAAGTCGAGATTATCAAGTATCTCGTCAATTTCTTCTAAGTCCAAGATTTCATGCACTTTTGGCCATAAGGTGAGTATGCCACAAGTGATGTCAATTTGTGCATTGGCTTGCTTTAGGAAAGACCTCCCAAATATTGCATACGGTTCATAGTCATCTTCTTCCGGATTGACGAAGAAGTCGACGAAAAACAGTTCGTCCTTGATCATAACATTGAGCTTCTTATTTCTTTGTCCCCATTACGATGTTTTTTGTAGGTTAAGCCAAGCTTCACTACAAGTTCATTGCTAACAAAACTCTTTTCCATTTCCAAGTCAACAATCATAGGCAAATTTACCTTCCACATGACAAGGCATCGAGTACTTTTTTCTAGGTGTCAAGTCTTTCAAACGATAGAAGGTTAGGACCTTTTGAATCCCACTATCGGCTGTGTCCCTATATTCAGATCCTGTCCATTCTCCATGCAATTCAATCTTATCATTTAGGCCAATATGCTCATCTTCTCCCAAGCATAGCCTACCCAAGTTAGTGTTTGGATCCATCTTAAAACAACAACACATCAAGAGAAACATTAGTATGTTAGTGCCATAAAATCCAATTGACATTTCATATCCTGTAGTCTTAAGGCAACTCATTAGTTTTGATGAAAATCTCTTTTTAATGGTGTTATAAGCAAATTCTGTGTACTGTTTTTCTAGTTGTGCGGCACACTTTTGAGATGTGCGGCGCACTTTTGCCCGATACAGAAAAGCTGGCGCACAATTTGGAATGTGCGGCGCACTTTCTGCAAAAGATTTTTTGTTCATAACTGTATGATCTGTATACCAATCAAACAACGTTATAAGATTTTTTTCATAATACTTCCTTAACAAGTAGTCAAAATAAGAAATAGTGACCAAATTTTGTAAGATGTTCCCAAGTATTTTGCAAGAAATATCTATTTTTTCATTTCCGCTTGTTTTCTCATTTTCTTATATTTTAAAGTTGTTAAAAATTCCAGAAAAATTACCACAAATCATGATAAATATCAAATAAGACATAACAAAGCAAATTATTCTACCGAAGACTAAATTAAAGAGAAAATAAAATTTTGAAAGAAAATATTTTTGGTTTTCTTGAAATGCAATATTAACAAACACATAAGCTCAAAAAACATAAGCACACATAAAGCAATTCTCATGTTTTCAGCAGTAAATGTTGTGAGTAAAAGGTTTTGGTGGTTTTTTGGGATTGTTTCTACCAACATTTTGCAAATTTGTACCAAATGTGCGGCGCACTTTTGGAAATGTGCGGCGCACTTTTGGAAATGTGCGGCGCACTTTTGGAAATGTGCGGCGCACTTTATAACTTTTTCGTTAAAACTTTTTCAGATTTCCAGAAATCTGTACGGCGATTTGTAATTTTTGTTTTACCAAGTATTTCAGAATGTTTCAAAATAAATAACTAATCAATCTCCGCCAGCGGCGCCAAAAACTTGATGTTCGTTTGCAAGTCTTAATTTTTATTCAAGATATTACCACACAAATGACTAGAAACATAAACACGGGCAAGTATACCCTTTCATGTATAGCATAGCTTAAGGATAAAGTTCAGTTCGTTCCACGGGATTGTTGTTATCACAATATTAAAACAATTACCTCTAGAGTGTCACAAGTTCTAAAGATATACTTAACAATTGGTATTAAAGGGTGCGTTTGGCTAAGGTCATAACCATATGATAGATAGGTAGCAAGGATGAAATATAAGCACATAAACAATGTAAGACAACATACCAATTATTAGTCGTGCATGCAACATCTAATTGATATGACAAGAATCCGGTTATAAGACTTTGTCATACCAACAACATTAAGATAAGTTTATGCTTGATTTCGATAACTAAGGTAGTACATGAGATTATGCAAGAGTTGGTATATGTTTTAATCCCCTAATCATTACAAAAGTGATTAACAAGATTCATTTATTAGATGACATGAAACTCATCCACTCACATGAGTATTAGTCGATGATCATGGATGAATCCAACATATAAGAATGGTCTTACATAGTAACACATAATACATGAGTATCCAAACCACACTTATATTCAAGAACCCAGGGAAAAAGTGCGCCACACTTTGCCCCAGCAAAGCTAATATTCATATATAATCATAAGGCTATTAAACCTTAACCAAGTGCACATCACACTACTCCATAATAACAGTAAATAAGATCATTTCAAACATATGTAAATCAAAGTAAAAGATTGACATAATTGAAATAAGAATTATACCACAAGATTATTCAATAATTGCTTCCAAAGGTTTTATAAGTCTTTGAACTTATTACAAATGGCTAGCAACACTTCTGAGTTTTCTTGTTCCAACACCAATACCATAAACCAACTAAGGTTTACTAACTCTAGTGACTATGATCAAGGATTTGGAGAAATCCTTGATTATTGTTTCTCCTAAACAATGGAGAAAGTTTAGAATGAGATATCATTATGCTTGGCCAAGGGCTCTATTTATACTTGAAAATTCGTAGGTTAGAAACCCTGAAAGTATATCAAAGGTTCCCCATTATATCCATGCATAATTGCACTTAATTGTGTAACTGCAATGAAATGTGCGCCGCACTTCTTCATTTGTGCGCCACACTTCATCAAGTATAAATGTGCGGCGCACTTACGAAATTGTGCGCCGCACTTCTTGTTATTCTCCACACTCGGGGTGCTTTGAAAGTACGCCGCACAAGACAGAATGTGCGCCACACTTATTCTCCTTTTCAGCATAATTTCTTCTTTAGCCCCTTATTCTTTATTTCTTCATTCTTTTCCTTTATGGTTTCTTTCTTGGCTACAATACAAACAATACCTTTTATTAGTATCAATTCAATACATAAATAATTTATTTACATAACAAACAAGGACAAATGCATCATTACAAACATGTATAAATGAGGCGTTATCAGCCATCAATATCATAACGATATTCTGAATAAAATAGAGATTCCATGTACCTTCGTGTGTAAATACTCTCCTCGTTTTGTGTACTAAAACCTAACCAATTTTCCAAACAGCAGCATTTCCTTTGTCAACTGAGATCCTTCACTGTCCAATAACTATACCATATGTATTGTCCAATATCGGACAATACTTGTCAGCGCTTTAGACAAAATATCTCGGATAACACGTGTCAGCGCTTCTATCAGCGCCTACTTTATTCCCGTCAGCGTCTCATCCAACCACTGACACCATCTGTGGCTATGTCACTCTTGGTTGCATCTAAATAATACTTAACAGTGGACAACATAAGCTTAAACAATATATCCACGTAGTTATGCATGACTTAAGCCCAAGCAATGTATCTAGCCCATCTACTATCCATGTTCCTATAAAATCAGAAAATAAAGGTCAAATATTAGCTCCCAACCTTTTAGGAATCTCATGTTTCGTACGTCCAACATGCATACTCCTCAAAAATAGGCAACCAAATAATATCTTCCATAAAAATCTTGATCTCCACATGTCTTTGACTTGATCAGAAAAACTCATAGAATTGTACCCTCATATCACGTCCAAATAAAGTAAACCGCATAAAATCAGGAATATTAATACTCCGTGATTTTCTGAGCAAAACATAGGTAGGACCAGTAGTACTTACAATACTTCATCTTTTGTAATCAACGGACGTGGACCACAAAATTGTCTATACGTCACCTGTTGTCCCTTCCTCGTGTGAACACCATCATTAACCAAAGATACCATAGACCCCTTTTTGCCATGTGAACTCATACATACATGCTAGTAGCTCACGTCTTTTTCTTCTTTTTCCTTCATGAGGCTGTATAAAGCGTGAGACCATCCCTGTAAAACCCGCATGCTTTTACCATGAACAGTATACTTATAATCGTACGTACAAGATTAAAACTTTCCTTTTATAGAATGAATACGTTTCACGAACATTAATTACAAGAACTACGTAGGTGTATTACACTATAGGTATTAGGTACGTATTAAGGCACGATAATTATTATCAATAATTATTAAAATCACGAACATGAAATCATGAACGTAAAATCATGAACATATAATTATGTATTTACGTATATTATTATTACGATTATGTACAAGTATCTATAATAACATGAATATTTAATTATAACGTAACGTAAATACGATCACACGAACACGTAAATAATTAGAACACGGAAAAACTACGGGTTTCCCTTGGTGGGCCCTACAAGCCGCGGAAACAAGAAGAAAGGGGGCCTAATCCATTTGTTTTTACTAAATAAACAAATAATGAAAAACATTATTCATTCACAGAATGATTTTTAGAAAAGCAAAAACCCTAATCCTTCTCCTTGCTCTCTTGGCCGGCGGCTACATCAAGAAAAGTGGGTGATTGGTTGATTTTGATTAAAGAAATCATAAGAACGTGTTCGTGTATTCATCCTCTATTTATTCCACGTGTTTTGGTAATTCGAAAACCTTTCTTTTTAATTCTTTTTATGTTTTTATGCACATATGATCAAGGGGATTTAAAACCAGATAAATAACATGCTAATAATATTGCTGGGAAAATTAATTAGGGTGTTGTCGGGTTTGCTTGGCTCGGCCGCCACACAAAGCGAGAGTCCCAAGACTCTCGATGTCGTTTGGTTCGCACCACCACACGAAACACATGTCTCGGTGTGGTTTAGGTTCGGTCGGCAGCAGGTACAAGGCACCCCGACTCGTGTCGGGGGTGTCCTTGTGGTTTTGGGAGGTCTCGGCAACCACAGCCCCACCACCGGCTAAAGCCGGTGGCTATTTTTGGTAAGCATGGGAACCGCAGCAAGCAGGGGGACCACCGGCAACTGCCGGTGGGAACCTTTTGTGTGTTAGCGGCTGGCTGAGAAGGACAAGGCCACCGGTGGCAGTGTTGCCGAGAGTACGAGCAACCGGCTTAGGACGGTTTGCCACTTTTTCCAGGTGGGTTTGGTTTGGCCGGTTCACGGGTTCACGGGCCGGTTCACGATATGTTTTAATAAAATAATACATGGGTTCGGTTTATTATTTTTACAAGTTTAATAGTTTTACAAGTATTTTTATTTTACAAGTTAATTAAATTAATTTAACATGGTATATAATTAATTTAATTAAAACATGGAATTAGGTTTATTATTAATATTTAATAATACATGATTTTAACCTAAGTATTTATTTATGTAATTTAGACTATAGTAATTAATTAAGTATTAAAACATGACATATAATTAATTAATTTTCATGACTTAGGTTATATTAATATAAATATTAATACATGTTTTAACCTAAGTACTTTATACACTTTAATTTAATTAAATCATGATTATATTAATTAAATCGTATAACATATAGTTTATCTAATTAACATGTTATAATTAATAAATTATACTATTAATCACATGACTTAGTATATTTAATCAGTAAAACTTAAGCTTATTTTATTAGCTTATTATTCCAGCTTATTTCTAATTATAGAAACTTTCTATTTTAGGAAACTTACTATTTTTAGAAACTTTTTATTTTTAGAAACTTATCTATTTTAAGCAGTTAATCTATTTTTGGAGACTTTCTACTTTTGGAAACCTTCTATTTTTGGAAACTTTCTATTTTAAGAAACCTGCTATTTTTAGAAAGTTATTTATTATTACACAACAAGTATAATAATACAAGGAATATAAGTAATACTTAATCAGAATATACATAATACATGATAAACATAGTATAACGTTAAAATCAGTAAAACAAGACATGAACATATAAAACAAGCTAAGACATGATATAAAACCGGTTATGTACTCAGTAATCAGAATACTTATACACGTATACTATTTATGTAGCATTAGTGAGATCGAAGTAGGACTCTCTTCCGTTCGTCTTCTTCTTTCACTGGACACAAGGTGCGGATTCTTCGTCCTTCAGTATGGACATTCTTTCCTTATTAGGATTCCCCGTATGCAGCCAACTGTTTTCCCAGTATATGTCTTATATGTGTTGATTTGCTTATGTTTAATTTAAATGCCTAAGCCATATACATCCATGACCAGTTTCACCTTGTTATGGAGGTACCATAACCATAACACTAGAGGCACCAGTGTTATGACTTCACCACAGCGGAGTGATAGCTTGTGGCGTCCCTTTCAGCTTTTGGCCATATTATTATATTATCATGTGGAGCATATAGGTGCATCCTAGGTTACATGTTTTAACAGATTGTTCAGGTGAATGTGGTGTGTGCCTTGCATTCTTCACAAGGAGCTGATCCCTCCTACCCAAACTTATATTAATTAGAGGCAACCCCTCTAATTGCATGATGAGGTCACCCCTCCAAGTATTCATGCACGTTGATATTTCATGACCTATATTGGCTTATAGGTTAACATGTTAAACAGTTTTTATAAGATAAACATAAGGCTTTTCAAACTATAAAACCAGTTTTACTAAGTTATACCAGGTTTTCCAGGACTAAGTCAATTCCGCTGCTATATGTTGTATATGCTTATGTTATTCATTCTATGCTTGTATATCCGTGCACTGAGCGTTATGCTCAGCCGTTTTCCTTTCATGTTCCCAAACTGCAGGTACTCAAGGGCGCTCGTAGACTTTAAGCGTATGTGCATATGGATTGGAAGCTTTCTAGCCTTCATTACTTTATGCATCCTCATACATTTTGCTACTTATTTCCATGGACATTGTTTAGTCCTTTTCCTTTACAGTACTTATGTTTGTGTGTGATGAGCTTATACTTTGGGGTACCGATGTTTGTTTCCGGTATTTCCTTTATGGTCATGTAATGTTTAAGACATTTTTCCTTGTATGCTTTGATGACACGCCATAATCACGCGTGACATTCCATTTACCAAAATGGGGTGTTACAATTATGGTATCAGAGCCCAAGGCTTCCACCTGTAGGCTCTCAAAACACGACTGGTGATTAGTGGGTAGTCACTATGGTCTTCCTAGAACTGACAGTCGTTTTTCATGCATTCATTGTTTTCATGCATTCATATATATGTCATTGTTGCAGGTTTATGACTAGTAATGGTTGGTACAAGACTGAACCTATTTAGTCGTATGTGCTTTTATCGAAACTTTTAACTTTAGGACCAACCCATCGGCGTCCCCTCGCCATGTATTTTGTTTTGGGTGAACTGACCATAGGCGATCACTCTCGCGCACATAAAAGTTTCAATAAAACTACATCATGCATTCATGTTCTAGTTTTCCTACATAAAATTTTTCTCATGATTTATTGGTATAATTTTTTTTTCAAGTATATATTTTATGTTTTGATCAGTTTAATCATGTATTTTTATGTTATACTGTCAAATGGTTCTCACACGCGAGCAAGAACAACTTAATGCAGCAGTCCAAGCTGCGATGCAAGCTTTGCTTCCTCAACTAAGGAACGAAATCAGGGTTGAGGTGCAGGCTGCCAACAATCAGCAACATCACCCAGTACCTCTTCCTCCTCCTCCTCCAGCAACATTGGTCACATGGCTAGAGAGATTCAACAATCAACGTCCTCGATCCTTCGAGAGAACTGATAGCCCCAGTGAAGCTGAAAGCTGGTTGGCTCATATCGAGAAGATATTCGATGCAATGGGCTGTGACCCCGGCTTCAGGTCGAGGTTGTCATGTTATAAGTTCGAAGGTGATGTGCTAGGATGGTGGAAGGCAGTCAAGCAGTCTGAGGGAGATGACAATTGGGTGGCTTGTTTGACTTGGGCTCAGTTCAGGGAGTTAGTGATGGGACAGTTCTTCCCCAAGGATGAGCAAGACAAGCTAAAGAGGGAGTACCACATAATCAGGCAGAGAGCTGGGGAGAACAGCAATGAGTTTTTCAGCGTTATCTTCGTTTGGCTGGTTTTCTTGGCGCAGCAGCAGGTACTGTCGAACAGAAAGCATACCACTTCCGGTGGGCTCTTCATACATTGGTCGCCAACAACTTGGTGTGTGCTACTTTCAACACGGTGGCACAAGTTTTCGATGCAACACGTAAGCTAGAGATGCTGCAAGAAACAGAAGAGTTCGGGAAAGCAGAGAGACCCGAGAAGAGGTAAATATTCGTTAGTCAGCGGTGACCATTCCGAATTCTTTCAGTATTATCCAATATTTATATCTCTCTTTAAACTGCACCTTTTGGGCAGAAGACTGGGGACCGGTCTCAGCCGGCTACTCAGCAACAGCCTACTCATCCCAAGGGAAACGTTCATACTCAAGACCGTTCTGCTAAGGATAGGTGTGGCGGTAATGATAATTACTGTAAAAACGCTAGAAACTCCAACAGAAGCAGGTCCTTACACTTACTCCTTTCCTTATGTTACATGCGATATTTCATAATTCTGACACATTAGCCATCTTCTACCAGGAATCATGGTAACAGGAGGGACCAGAACCAAAGAGGTTCACAGCCTAACCGTCCATCTATCACTGGTATTACATCTTACGATTTTTCCGCATTGTCCTTTTGTACCTATAAACCATGTCTCATGTATACTGTTCTTGACAGGCTCCCAGCTAGCAAGGGCACCTGCTGGAGGTTATACTCACCCTCTTTGCTCTACCTGCAATCGTAGGCACCCAGGGCCATGTCGCCGCGACAGCGACGCATGCTACAAGTGTGGCCTTACTGGTCATCGCTTGAAGGACTGCCGCAAGGGCGAGTTGGAGGGCACATCTGGACATGCTGATTCCAAGACGCCTCCTACTAGTGGACGCGTTTACATGACTTCTTGCGACCAGGCCAACAAGTCTATAGGTACCACCACTGGAATCTTGTATATGTATGGTCAAGCTGCATGTGTTTTATTTGACACAGGTGCTACTCATTCGATCATTTCTACTGCTTATGCTAAGAATGTTAGGATATCCCCTATGCCATTAGAGAATGAACTAAACATTTCCACGCCTTTAAGAGACTCTGTACGCATCACCCATGTGTACAAGAGCCTTCCCCTAGAGTTTGACGACAAGATTCATTCTGTTGACGCACTTCCTCTTAGGGGTGAGCATCGGGACGAAACCGACCCGTCCCGACCCGATCCCGACTTATCCCGAAACCGAAATCACGAAAAACTCAAACCGAATCCCGACCCGAGTTAGGCCCGAGTCCAGAACCGAACCGATTTAAGCCCGAGTTACTCCCGATTTGTGTGGTTTTCTTTGTGCGATCCCGAATTAATCCCGAGTCCCGACCCGACCCGAGTCCCGAAAGCATGAAAAACCTATCCCGAATCCCGACCCGAATTTGGTCGGTTTGTGTCGGTCGGTTTCGGTTTCGGTCGGTTTGTGTCGGTTTTCGGTTGTCGGTCGGTTTTGCTCACCCCTACTTCCTCTAGACATGAGTGATTTTGACATGATATTAGGCATGGACTGGCTATCCAAACATCACGTCACCATAGACTACCATACATATCGGGTCATCTTCGGTGATGTAAATGCACCAGAGTACATTCACAACGGGTTCGTACCTGGAAGGTCCGTACAAATAATCTCGACTTTGCAAGCACATGCATTACTTTCACATGGTTGCGAGGGCTATCTAGCTATTGTTCATGATTTGGAGGATGAAACTCCATCAATTCAGAATCAGCCAATAGTGTCAGAATTCCCAGACGTATTTCCAGAAGAACTTCCGGGCATACCTCCTGCACGTGAAGTAGAGTTTAATATCAAGCTCATCCCAGGAGCTGAGCTGATTTCCAAGGATCCTTATCGCATGGCTCCCATAAAGCTGAAGGAGTTAAAGGACCAATTGCAAGAACTTCTGGAACGAGGCTTCATTCGACCGAGCACATCTCCATGGGGCGCACCGATTTTGTTCGTGAAGAAGAAGGACGGCAGTATACGTCTTTGCATTGATTATCGTGATCTCAACAAGATTACCATCGGGAATAGATATCCTTTACCACGCATTGACGATCTGTTTGACCAACTCCAAGGGGCCAAACATTTCTCCAAGATTGATCTAAGTTCGGGCTATCATCAGTTACGGATGAAAGAGCAGGACATCGCCAAGACTGATTTTTGTACCCGTTATGGACACTACGAATTTGTAGTCATGCCATTTGGCCTTACCAATGCTCCAGCTGTTTTCATGGATTTGATGAACATAATCTTCCATCAATTTCTAGAAAAGCTCGTCATTGTCTGCATTGACGACATCCTTATATTCTCTAAGTCCAAGGAGGAACACGAAGACCATCTTCATACAGTATTACAGATTTTTCGCCAGAAGCAGTTGTATGCTAAATTCTTCAAGTGTGAGTTCTGGTTAGACAAGATGGCGTTCTTAGGTCACATTGTATCAGCAAAAGGAATCACCATGGATCTAGCAAAGGTTGAGGCTATTACCAAGTGGCCAAGACCGACATCAGTGACTGAAGTTCGCAGTTTCCTGGGCTTAGCTGGTTACTACCGTATGTTCGCAGAAAACTTTTCCCGTTTAGCACTACCATTGACCAAACTGATGCGGAAAGGGGAGAAATTCGTCTGGACTGAAGAAAGAGAGAAGAGCTTTGAAGACCTAAAGTAGAAGCTAGTATATGCATCGATTCTGACTCTCCCATCTAGTACAGGTGGATTTCAAATCTACAGTGATGCTTCAAGGAAGGGACTTGGCTGTGTTCTCATGCAACATGGGAAAGTGATTGCGTATGCTTCACGGCAGCTTAAGCCTTATGAGGAAAATTACCCTACGCATGACTTGGAACTTGCAGCAGTCGTGTTTGCATTGAAGATATAGAGGCACTACTTGTATGGAGAATCATGTGACATCTTTACAGACCACAAGAGCCTGAAGTACATCTTCACTCAACGTGAACTAAACATGAGACAGATGAGATGGTTAGAGCTGTTTAAGGATTATGACATTAATCTACAGTATCATCCCGGCAAGGCGAATGTAGTGGCAGATGCACTTAGTAGGAAGTCCAGTATGATAAAGTTGAGGAGGAAATTATAAGAGACTTAGAGCGACTAGACATCGAGATCATGGTACGTGGACAGCATGGTTACTGGGCTAATCTTCGGGTGGAATCTGAGTTACTCTCTAGGATCAAGGAAGCTCAAAAGGATGATGGTGAAATCCGGGCGATAATTCAGAACATGGAGAAACAGACAGAATTTCGTGTACGGTATCTTATGGCAGGGCACGAGACTTTGTGTTCCTGATGATCAAAAACTCCAAGAAGCATTGTTAGCTGAAGCTAATAGCTCCCCATTCTCCATTCATCCTGGTTCAACCAAGATGTACCACGACATCAAGCAATACTTTTGGTGGAGCGGTATGAAACAGGATGTTGCCACTTACGTTTCCAAATGTCTTACCTGCCAGCAGGTTAAGATCGAGCATCATCGATCTAGCGGTCTTCTACAACCGTTAGATATTCCAGAGTGGAAGTGGGACAAAATCACCATGGATTTTGTTACCGAGCTTCCGCAGACAAAGAGGAGGCATGATGCGATTTGGGTTATTGTTGATCGACTTATCAAGTCAGCTCATTTCTTACCGATCCGCAAGGATGATCCGGTTAGTAAACTCGCCGATACTTACAAGAATGAGATCATGAGACTTCATGGTGCTCCATCCAGCATTGTCTCGGACAGAGATCCTCGTTTCACTTCGCGATTCTGGAAGAGTCTGTAGAAAGCTTGGGGTACAAAACTTAAGCTTAGCATGGCTTTTCATCCTCAAACAGACGGGCAATCGGAGCGAACGATTCAGACATTAGAAGATATGTTGAGGTCATGTGCGTTGGAATGGACAGGAGATTGGGATGATTACATCTGTTTGGTAGAGTTTGCATACAACAACAGTCGGCACGCTAGCATTAAGTGTGCTCCATTCGAGATGTTGTATGGCAGAAAGTGTCGCGCCCCAATCTGCTAGGATCAGGTTGGTGAGGGAACACTTGAAGGACCAGAAATGATAGAGATGACCAACGAGAAGGTCATTGTAGCTAAGCAGAAATTGCAAGAAGCACGATCACGTCAGAAGAGTTATGTCGACAAGTATCGTAGGGACTTACATTTTAACGTAAGAGATCACCTATTTTTTTAGGTGTCGCCGGCACGTGCGTTAAGCATTTTGGATTCAAAGGGAAACTCAGTCCTCGATTCATCGGACCGTATGATGTCATTGAGCAGGTCGATGAAGTATCTTATCGTTTAGCGTTACCTCCGCAGCTTTCTCACGTTCACGACGTTTTCCATGTGTCCTTACTCATAGGGTACAAGTATCATCCCCTTCACATGGTTCAGTATCCACTAGAACAGATTCGTGAAGATCTTACCTTCATAGAGGAACCTGAACGAGTTCTTGACAGGCAAGAACGAGTCATGAGGAAGAAGACGATTCCATTCGTCAAAATCCTTTGAAGGGACCATACCGAGCGGGAAGCCACTTGGGAGACCGAGGAGTCTATCCGGACTTCCTTACCCTCATTTCAAGTTTTAAATTCGGGTATGTTCCTCTTTTTTAGTTTACTTTATCTATAATTTGAGGACGAATTATTTTTTTAGGGGGAAGAGTTGTAAAACCCGCATGCTTTTACCATGACCAGTACACTTATAATCGTACGTACAAGATTAAAACTTTCCTTTTATAGCATGAATACGTTTCACGAACATTAATTACAAGAACTACGTACGTGTTATTACACGATAGGTATTAAGTACGTATTAAGGCACGAAAATTATTATCAATAGTTATTAAAATCACGAACATGAAATCATGAACGTAAAATCACGAACATATAATTATGTATTTACGTATATTATTATTACGATTACGTACAAGTATTTATAATAACATAGATATTTAATTATAGTGTAACGTAAATACGAGCACACGAACACGTAAATAATTAGAACACGGAAAAACAACGGGGTTCCCTTGATGGGCCCTACAAGCCGCGGCAACAAGGAGAAAGGGGGCCCAACCCATTTGTTTTTACTAAATAAACAAGTAATGAAAAACATTAATCATTCACAGAAGAATTTTTAGAAAAGCAAAAACCCTAATCCTTCTCATTGCTCTCTTGGCCGGTGGCTACATCAAGAAAAGTGGGTCATTGGTTGATTTTGATTAAAGAAATCATAAGAACGTGTTCGTGTATTCATCCTTTATTTATTCCACGTGTTTTGGTAATCCGAAAACCTTTCTTTTTATGTTTTATGCACTATGATCATGGGGATTTAAAAACAAGTTAAATAACATGCTAATAATCATGGTAGGAAAATTAATTAGGGTGTTTTCGGGTTTGCTTGGCTCGACCACCACACAAACCGAGAGTCCCAAGACTCTCGGTGTCGTTTGGTTCGCACCACCACACGAGGCACATGTCTCGGTGTGGTTTAGGTTCGGTCGACAGCAGGTACAAGGCACCCCGACTCGTGTCAGGGGTGTCCTTGTGGTTTTGGGAGGTCTCGGCAGCCACAGCCCCACCACCGGCTAAAGTTGGTGGCTATTTTTGGTAAGCATGGGGAACCGCAGTGTAGGATATTGTAAATCTAGCTTATGTTTAGAGAGAGAAAGAGATAGAAAGATAGATGATTTCACACACACTTCTAGAGAGAGAAAGTGAATAACTATGTGTAAAAATGAATGAAACCACACCCTCTCCATCCACGGATTCGTGAACACGACAGCAAGTGGACAAAGGATCATCCTATAGATTCTATTATTGGTGACTATAATCGTCCGGTATCCACACGAAGTCAGTTACAAGAAAATGCAATGTTTTGTCATTTTAATGCTTTTCTCACTGAAGTTGAACCTAAGACATGGCAAGAAGCTTTTACTCGATCCTGTTGGATAGAAGCTATGCAAAAAGAACTTAATGAATTTATACGTCTTGAAGTATGGGAACTTGTCCCATACCCGGATCAAGTGTAGTTACTCACTTTGAAATGGGTGTACAAGGTGTAACTCGACGAGTTAGGCGGAATATTGAATAACAAAGCTCGACTAGTAGCTCGTGGATACAAGCAATTATTGGGCATCGAGTTTATGAAATCCTTTGCACCTGTTGCCCGTTTGGAATCTATTAGACTATTCCTTGCTTATGCAGCCCCGCATGAATATGATCATCTATCAGATGGATGTGAAGACGGCATTTCTCAATGGTGAAATCAAGGAAGAGGTCTATGTTCAACAACCGGTTGGTTTTGTGAATCCTAAATATCCTAATCATGTGTAGAAGCTTAAGAAAGCTTTTTATGGGTTGAAGCAAGCTCCACGCGCGTGGTATGATCTTTTGTCACAATTCCTCATTACGTAAGGCTTTGCTAATGGCAAGGTTGATCCAACGCTGTTCATTCAGAAACGAGGTAAAGATATGATTATGGTACAAATATATGTTGATGATATTATATTTGTTGCCTCGACCCAAACCATATCCGATGAGTTTGGGACACTCATGTCTTCCAAGTTTAAGATGTCAATGATGGTCAAGGTATCATTCTTCTTAGGTCTTCAGATATCTCAGAGTCCTAGAGGCATCTTTATCAATCAATCCAAGTATGCCCTTGAATCTATTAAGAAATATAAGATGGAATCTTGCGACACCGTAGATACTCTAATGGTGGAACGAACTAAGCTTGATGCAGATCCACATGGAGTTACCGTTGATCCGACACTTTATCATGGAACAATCGGTACCCTTCTGTATATCACAGCTAGTCGACCTGATCTTCAGTTTGCTATATGTATGTGTGCTCGGTATCAAACTAGACCTACTGAGTTACACCTATCTACTGTTGAACGGATCTTTCGGTATCTTAAGGTAACCATTAATCGGGGACTTTGGCATTCGAAGGACTCTTGGATTGCACTTATGGCATATGCAGATGTGGATCACGCGGGTTGTCAAGATACAAGGCGTAGCACGAGTGGAACTTTGCAACTATTAGGAGATCGACTAATAAGTTGGGCATCTAAAAGGCAGAAAAGCGCTACAATTTCAAGTACGGAAGCAGAATACAAAGCTATGTCCGGTTGCTGTGCTTAAATTCTTTGGATGAGATCGCAATTAACCGACTATGGTCTAGGTTTCAACAAAATTCCGATGTACTGCGACAATAAAAGTGCAATTGCCTTATGCTGCAACAATGTTCAATTCTCCCGGTCGAAGCATATTGACATTCGCTACCACTTTATCAAGGAGCAAGTGGAAAATGGAGTAATCGAGCTTTACTTTGTCCGATCTGAGTATCAATTGGCAGATATTTTCACGAAGGCTTTAGATCGCGCTCGAATGGAACTTTTGGCCGACAAGCTAGGTTTGAGAACTTTCTCGCCTGAGACTCTAAAGGAATTGGCAGATGAAGCGAAAGAATAGTGGTGGTAAACTATTCTTCATATCCTTGGTGATCATCTGTATATATTGTTTATATTTTTATCCACAAAAGCAAAATATAAAAATATGAAACCATATAAAAACCATAAAAATTGAAAAATTTAGAAAAATCCAAAAATATTTTTTACTTTATTTTTTAAAGGCATGTCTTTTGGTACGATAATATTTACGGCCTTAGAAATGTCGATTAATATTGACACGGCACCATAAATAGAGTTCGTACAAAAGTTGTAAATATTTCATAAAACATGCCCTTATGGCTTGTAATTATTTCTGACTGCAACCCGGTTTTCACATTAAAGTCAAGTATTTCTTATGAAAGCTTTGGCTCTCAACGGGAATTCATTTTCTCGGGCATGGTTTACTTTATAACCATATAAGGGATTGTGTTTACGTTATTACACAATCTAACACGGATATATGTACGCATCAGTGCATTTATTTGTTAAAACAATAGAAATCTTGTTTTTATGAAGCTATCGTCTCTACAACCATAGCTATCTACAATTGGTATCTACATACTCAATGATGCGACTATTCAAACGACGACTAAAACTCTTTAAATAGAACACGAGTCAACAATTGAGGGGGAGCTATTGTCAAGCGTTCAAAATCTTCAATGCCGAAAGTGCCAAGTTCACTAATTGGTGTCAAGACAACAATACCAATCGTACATGTGGTGTCAAGAGATGACTTCAGCCGTGAAGAGGCGACCAACATTTGCTGACAAGAACCATTTGATCTTATCATATGATGTTCTCATCAATCAGGTCCATCCTTGTCAATTTATTCTAATATGGTGAATGTTTGATCATGTTACAAATCGGTATCATATCTCACAAATTGGTCTCATGAAGATAAAACGGACTTGCATTTTTTTCCCAAAAACCTTTGTTAAAACTTTATTAAATCAATTGATATCAAAGATATCGGTTGGGTTAATATTTTTAATATGGAGGAGAAAATGTGATTTAATATGGGAAATTATCACAAATGGTTTGGCTTAACGTGATAGCTCATCCCGACATATGCGAAATGTTTTCGAATATCCTGGCATATGTTAAGGGGGAACAAACGGTTTTGCACTTCAAAATGGATTTCATGGTGATTTATACTTACCCACAACCCATTTATTTCACGACGATGAAGATTGTGGTGACATAAGGATGGTAGGATAGGTTAAGTCCAATGATTCTTCCAAAACCGGAGGAATCTTCCCAAGGACATTCCATAGCTAGAAATAGTAGTCCTTAGGAAAGATGGAGAAAGATTGTGAACATAGCTGAATGCCGACCAAGTACTTAAGTTAGCACTGGAACAATCACAACAAGGTGCTATTAATGACGTATTGGTAAGCATTGAAGGGGTTGATGAATGAAAAAGAATTGTAAAGATAAAGGGTGTAAAGAAAGAAGCCCTCCTTACAAACTTAGGCAGAAACCGGGTCAATACATATGCTATCGAGATCATTTTTAATGATGCTCGATATTGAAGATAGACATCATGGACCCAGTGATGCAATGCACAACCCATCCCAGCTAACTCAGATATCTATCAAAAGGTATTTGTTTTAATCACACGGAGACAACGCATTATCTATTGATTTATTCACTCCGAATAAATTGGTATTGAAAAGGTGGCACTCCTCTCCAGCCTCCGATCACTAAAATCCAAAATGCACGATCGAGTCTAGAGCCATTTGAGATCATCAAATATCTCATTAGGACACACTTTCATAATTCCTTGCTTCTTCACACACTGTGAAAAGTAAGAAAGATCTTTAGAGTCCTAAGCAAAATCTTCATGATCTTGCCTGAACATCCGAGTAATACGAAAGTATTTACAATGAAGATGGAAATCCTTCTTGAGCGAATATCAAAAAGCTCATGGTGGGTGACTTATGCGACTCTTTATGAATCAAACTTATGATAACTGGAAAGCAACAGTTGTATAATTCTTAATTGAATTTAAACACGTTGCAGGCCTCTACGCAATATCTCAGTGATCTTGCCAGAACACTCAGAGTGATACCTTAGTGTTCAAAGTGATGAGTGGAAATCCTTCTAGTGTTAACCTTAAACAGCACTTGGTAGGTAATTTGCAAGATTCAATATGAATCAAGCTCGTGACAACTGGAAAGCAACGACGGTGTGATTCTTTAATGAATCAAACTTGTTCTAGGAATCGGAATTGACGGCTTCAATCATAAGGATAATTTTATCCAAATGATTCACTCTTTATGTTCGCAGTCAGCTTTGGACGGTCGAGTAAAGAGAACGGGTTTACCGGCGAAATCTTGTCAAAGAGATTTTTAATTAAATCTACCTGCCACAAGTACGATATTTAATATCGTCCAACGGTCTTCACCGACCGGAGGTAAAATGCTACCGAAATAGAATGAAATGTTCAAAGCCATTTCGTTCGTGTCTACTTGTGTTGCGTCATTTGAAGACGGTGACGTTGCGGAATCCGAGAAGAAGTCGTCCCCGCATGCTTATACTTAATGCACTTAATACTTCATCTAATTCAAGAAAGCCTAAAAGTCAAGTCTTCCGCTGTATCGAACTCTGAAGCTTTCAAGAATTACGAAGGTATAAGTATGTGGGACATGCGGTCACGAGGAGGCCAAAATCACAAGTGATGGATGCCCAAGATCAAGGCAAGAGATTAATGCTAAAGATTGATATCAAAGATAACATCAGCATGTTCACCAGAAAAGAAAAAGAAAACAAAGACGAAGACTATGAGCTTAAGACAAGCATAGTATGCTAGGTTTATTTTATTATTGTAACTTGGGTAACGCCCTTGTTTGAAGTGACCTCCCTTAGGGGGAGATTGTTGGAAATACGTTTTACGTATTAGAAAGGATCGGTCACTCCAACAATAGTCTAAGTAATAGCTCGTAGTTTAGTTTTACTAATATTAAGCAACTAAGGCCATGCCAAGCCTACAACATGTGTAGGCCGACCCAACTTGTAAGCCCAAGCCCATCACATGGGCTTGGGTATATAAACCCTCTCCTTAGATGGAGAGGGTGTGGTTTCATTCATTTTTACACATAGTTATTCACTTTCTCTCTCTAGAAGTGTGTGTGTGAAATCATCTATCTTTCTATCTCTTTCTCTCACTACTACACAAAAGGCTAAAGAGACCCCCTTAAAAAGACTGGTTATGAAAAAACATGTCTCTATGACCAAAAAGGGTGGGAAGGGAATGCATGAAAACTGGTTTTTTTTTTAAAATAGTCTCCATAGTGTGAATTCCAAAGAAACCTGTTTTTAAGATGCAACCAGTCTTTTTTATAAAACTAAAGACACTGTTTTTTACGTAACAACATGTCTCTATGTGTTTGTTTTATGGACACCATTTTTTATTAAAAAAACCAGTGTTTTTACACATTTTAAGACATTGGTTTTTAAAAAACCAGTCTTGTTTTTATTTTAATAGATTGTGGTTAATTTTTTTCTAAACTTAAAATCATAAGGACTAAACCGTACATACGTGTTTTTATAACATATTACATTTTTATACTTTATAAAATATATATGTGATTAAAGTATAAGGGCCATTAATACATAAAAAAATTAAGAATCATAATTTGTGTAAAACTTATATATATTTACCTAATATGTAATTTTTCTAGACGTGTATAAACCTACAAGTTTTAGTCGATCCAATTACCTACAACAATTGTTAGTCGATCATCAAAAGTGCTACAACATTGTTAGTCGATCATCAAAAGTGCAAACAGATACAAAAACCTACAACAACACAGATTATTCCTGTAAGTATTTGTTCTTCAGTTGTTATTATTTAGTTGCATACGCGGGTTGATTACATATATGTTCTTGGTTGTTATTATTTTAGCTGTTGTAAGTCTATGATTCACTTTTTTTATGCAATTATAATTAACATATAAAGTTACAAAATTGAATATCTTTTACGCAGATATTCATTCATTCATAATATATTACATAATCTAAAAGTCATGTCTAAACCCTTTATAAAGGGTGTCAAAATATATAACATTGCAACAACATACGTTGCAATTACCTGCACATAATTAACAAAGATATATTATCTAAACCCTTTATAAAGGGTGTCAAAAAAGATTAGGTTGCAACTGCCTATATTGCAAGTTGCTGCACCTAACTATATACACAGTCACTGTTTTGGTTCACTGTTTTGATCGCACCGATTATTAATCTTGCATCTTTCGTTTACCCTTGTTAAGCTGCTGAGTGTTAGCATTGACACCAATGGGTTTGATACATGGTAACCCAATAATGCAATGCCTCACTGGTGGACCTCTCTTGACAACCTTTTTATTTGTTGATCCACTGGAAGTGCATGTTCTTCTAGTTTTTTTGGGATTCCATGTCTCATCATCAGAATCCTCGTCATCGTCCTCGTCATCGTCCTCGTCATCGTTCTCGTCTTCTTCATATTCCTCGTCTTCTTCATCTTCAGCTTGTTCATCATCTTGGTCATCATCTAATAAACATATATTGAAAACCAAGTTGAAACCAGGGACGAAGCTACTTATAAAGATGTTTTATAACTATAAAAGCCATCAAATAAAGTTTGCAATTCATAATAGCTAGACACCAAATTTTATCCAAAATACAGAAAGTGTTGCCAGACAATGGACAAGAAATTTGGGAATGGGATGAACACATATATCATTTTTTATTGTCAAGACTTAATTTGCTATTTGGCCCACCCAAAACTAGAATACTAGGTCAATCACTGGTTGAAACAGATTTACCATTTTATAAAAGAAGGTCAGAAATTACATACCTGGTTTAAAGGAACCTTTATAATTGAATTTTTTTGGAATTTTGAATTTACTCGAAACATCCTCATCTATCTGCATCCATTTTGAGAGTGGCCAGAAAAGTTGTTCTGCCCACCCATACTTTTCCTTGATGTAATCCGAGACTTCATCCCTGAGTTTTACAGATCCAGGAACAGGTTCTACAAAAACCAAAATATAATAGTTAGTCCTTTTCATCAGATATTATACTTAAAAATCTAACAGTCCAAACTTCTATCCAACTGTTTTAAAAAGCTACCTTGGATAAAGATTATTGGAACAGAAATGGTTTTCGTTGAAGACTCGGTGCCTTCGTCTCCAAATTCAGCGAATATACCCTCAGTAAATTTGTCCAACATCTGTTGATTCCACGTCTTATTTGGTTTTCCATATTTGGCAACACCCCAGTCCCACATTTCATCGGTCACTAGGCGCACTTTTTTGTCATAGTGCGTGGTTCCTACACGAACAAAAGACATTCGGTTAATAAAGGTACTAAAATATGTAAACTACAAAAAAAAGGCTAAAAATGAAAACATAATTTGATGATTACATACCTTGCTTATAGAAGCGTTGAAAAGAAAATGTATTTGAAACGTCCGCATCAATAACTCTCCACGTTTGTGGACTGTAATCCATCTGCCCGTAATTTGTTACAACGTATTCCTAAATTTTTTCGATTTTTTCTACAATGTCAACTTCAATCCAGTTAGTAAACAAAAAACTTAACAGGAAGCATAAACGAGTTTCAAATGCCAAATAAACGAGTTTCAAGCCACAAAACACTTTGCAAATACTGATTTGATATGTTTTAGTGTAACTGATTTTCTTTGATAGTTTGTGATTAGTATTGTAGCCTTTAGTCTGTTTTTACCTGCTTTCACCTTTATTTTCATCAGTCTAAGTCATTTGAGTGCATTTTGTGTGTTAGCCTATTTACAAGTTTGTTTTTAGTTCTATTAATCTTCATTTGACTCATAGAACATGTCTTGATAGAAGTCTTAGCTTATTTAAATCCTTTACTCAAATTCACTTTGTTAAAATTGTTCACAGACTTTGTAAGTAGTGTTTGGATCTGTCAAGCTTTTGTAGTACAAGTTTGGTAAACCAGTTAAGCTTTGCTTATTCATATTCAGTAAGCTAGTAGAAACAGTTTTCTTTGGTTTTGAAGTCAAATTTCAGGTCAAAAAGGCAAATGGTATAGAAAAAGTTTGGGTCAAATGTGGAAACCTTGGTTTCCGGATCTTTTAAGCTACTAGGAATGATCATTGTTCATATGATTAAACAATCAAAGCGGAATTAGAACAACAATCATTAACAAGGTGTTTAGGCACAAGAACATGAATTAAAACAATAGGGATGTTTATTATATTAATAACAAACATCCACTAGACGTGTATACATTGAATCCCACGTCTAGTGCACACACACGTTTAGGTTTACATTGTGAATGAATAATATGAATAAAACCTATGACCCTTGGTTCCTTTTATAGTGTAAGGATTAGGGTTTACAAGAGATAAGGATGAATAAACAAGTAAATCTTCTATTTAAATAAACTTATGCAGAATATCTTTTGCATGTTTATCTAAATAGAAGCTTCCATAAGCTTCTTTGTCTACGTTTTGTCAATGCTTGAATTGCATGTGACAATGCTTGAATTGCTCTTGACAATGCTTGATTCCATCAACGCCTAAATTGTACATGTCAACGCCTGGAATGCTCTTGTCAACGCCTAGACAAATACCTTCATGTTTTCTTTGTTTTTGAGTTTCTGCCACATCAACTTTTTGACCCAACAATCTTCCCCTAGTTGATATTGTGGAAACCTTGGTTTCCGGATCTTTTAAGCTACTAGGAATGATCATTGTTCATATGATTAACAAATCACAGCGGAATTAGAACAACAATCATTAACAAGGTGTTTAGGCACGAAACATGAATTAAAACACATGGATTGCTAATTATATTAATAACAACAATCACTAGACGTGTATACATTGAATCCCACGTCTAGTCGACACACACTTTAGGTTTACATTGTGAATGAATTGAATGAATAAAACCTATGACCCTTGGTTCCTTTTATAGTGTAAGGATTAGGGTTTACAAGAGATAATGATGAATAAACAAGTAAATCTTCTATTTAAATAAACTTATGCAGAATATCTTTTGCATGTTTATCTAAATAGAAGCTTCCATAAGCTTCTTTGTCTACGTTTTGTCAATGCTTGAATTGCATGTGACAATGCTTGAATTGCTCTTGACAATGCTTGATTCCATCAACGCCTAAATTGTACATGTCAACGCCTGGAATGCTCTTGTCAACGCCTAGACAAATAAGTCTGTGATACTTTTCATTCAGAAAACTTGCTACTTTCAATCCCATGCCATTTGTTCATTTCTTAACCAAATTACTTGAAACAAGTTTCTAGTTATAGCTTAACATCTAAGGAACAAGTCTGTGCAAGGGAATTCTACAGTTTTCAGTATTAAGCTAGGAAATACTTTTTTGATAAGCACTTGAGCAAACTCTAGTTTCTGTAATAAAAAGGTGGACTGTTTTCCTAGATAGCAAAATCTACTTCAAAAGTATAAATCATATACTACTAAATCCAAACATGGGTTTATATTTTTGTACATATATTTTATTCTAATAAGCCCAAATATAAGCAGAAATTAACACCTCCTAATAAGCATAAATATAAGCCGAAATAAGCCCAAATATAAGCCGAAACAAACAACCCTTTATATAATCATAACTTTCTAAATAAGACCGAAAAAAGGGGTAAAACTTACCAAACATTAGTTTTGATTTTTGAAAGATCGAATTAGATTGATGTGTGTGTGACATTGTCCAGTGTGAGGTTGATTGTAATTATCGGTGGTATTGTGTGTTTTTAGTGTGTGAAATGATCGGTTTGATCATGTGAATTTGTGTTTCACTTACTGAGTGGTTGAGATAGTAAATGTGTGTTAGGTGGTGTTAAGTAAAAACGTTTAATTTTTTGCAAGTTTGAGTTTTTATAAAAAAAAAAAAAAAATTCAAAAAATCTTGGCCAGGACTCGAACCTGCGCCGTTTACACCACACACCAATACCTCAACCAACTGCCCTAGGGTCTTTGATTGTTATTCATTTGCACAATTTATTATTTAAGGGGTGATGTGGTTTTGCTTATTAAATAATTTAGAAGCTTAATAAGCTTATTTCAGCTTATTATGTTTCATTTTTTTTTACTTTTCATTTTTGCTTTGTTATTCAAGTAGTTTTGGACTTTTTGATTTAAAAATTTTATTTTTTACGTTTTTTATTAATTTTTTATTATTATTTAAATTCTCGGTTTTACGAAAATAGACTAAAAATAGTTAAAATTAGTTTAAAATTTTATAAAAATTATGTTAAGTTTCATTTAATATTTTTTAGGTTTACAATTAAAAAAATTTCCATTTTGGCTTATTTTTAATTTTATTTAATTTTGTAGTTTTTTATTAAGTTTAAAAACTATTATAAAATTATTAAAATTTTTTTGGACAATTTGGTTTTCAATTTAGTCTTATTTTCATTTTTCTTAGTTTAATTTAATTTTTTGGTAATTTTTTGAGTATTTTTAATTTTTGTCACGTTTTACGTTTTAATTCAATTTACATTTTGGGTGTTCTTTTTTTCAGATGAATCGTGAAACATGGATGTACAATATAGATCATTGTACTCCCGCTTATGTGAAAGGGTTGGCTGAATTTATCAAGTGTGCTGAGTCTCATCGAAAAAGTAAAGGAGAAACACTAATATCTTGTCCATGTGTAAGGTGTAGAAATAATAAGTCGTATGATAAGTCTGCCACAGTTAGATATCATTTGATAGAGAACGGTTTTGACACAAATTATACATGTTGGAAACTTCATGGTGAGATAGAACCGCAAGTTGATAATGACACAATTGTTTCGGACTCTAATATGGATGAGAATTTTGGTAATGACGATAACCATCGAGATAATCTGGAAGGGATGTTGGAAGACGTGAAAAGTAATGCTGATGAAAAGCAGGCTAAAAAATTAGAGCAATTGTTTGTCGATGCAGAAAAACCAGTGTATGAAGGTTGTAAGACGTTTACCAAACTTTCTTTAGTTCTGAGGTTGTTGGACTTAAAAGCAAAAAGTAATTGGAGTGATGTAAGCTTTACTGCCCTATTAGGTGTGTTCCATGAAGCGTTACCTGCAGATAACGACATGCCCGATACGACATATCAGGCGAAAAAACTAACATGTCCGATGGGATTGGCGGTAGAAAGAATACACGCAAGTCGCAACGATTGTATATTGTACCGAAAAGCTTATAAAGACCTACATGAGTGTCCTGTATGTAATGCATCGAGGTATAAGCATAAGCCTCTAACGGAACTTGATAGTGATGTGACAAAGAATGGTCCTCCTGCTAAACTTTTGTGGTATCTTCCAGTCAAACCTAGATTGAAAAAGTTATACGCAAACCCAAAGGATGCCAAATTGTTGCGTTGGTATGCTGAAGAACGTAAAATTGATGGAAAAATGAGACATGTTGCTGACTCTCCTCAATGGAAAAATATCGATCGTGATTTTAAAGAATTTGGTTCTGAGATCAGAAACATACGGTTTGGACTTTGTTCAGATGTAATTAATCCATTCAGAAGCCTGAGTAGTCGTCACAGCACTTGGCCTGTTCTTTTATGTATATACAATCTTCCACCTTGGTTATGCATGAAACGGAAATACATCATGATGTCATTATTAATTCAAGGTCCGAAACAACCAGGGAATGACATTGATGTGTACTTGCGTCCACTAATTGATGACATGATTGATTTATGGGAAACAGGCATTGAAATCTATGATGCGTACAAAAAAGAGAGGTTCCGGCTGTTTGCCATGATTTATTGTACCATAAATGATTTTCTAGCGTACGGTAACTTGTCGGGGTATGGTACGAAAGGGCAAAAGGCATGTCCTGTTTGTGAAAATGAAACCCACTCCCGGTGGTTGAGTAATTGTAGGAAAACAATATATATGGGACATCGAAGGGCGCTAGACAGACATCACCCGTACCGTAAAAAAGCAAATCTATTTGATGGTACATCGGAGGATAAATCAATGCCCAAACATATGGACGGATATGCTACGTTATGCCAAGTTGTCGACATAGACATTACCTTTGGAAAAAATGTTAAACATCCTACTAAACGTATCTGGAAAAAAAAATCTATATTTTGGGATTTAAAGTATTGGACACATATTATTGTCTGGCATTGCCTTGATGTGATGCACATCGAGAAAAATGTTTGCGAAAGCTTGTTAGGGTTATTATTGAATATTCCTGGAAAAACAAAAGATGGGGTAAATGCTCGAAACGACATGCTCGCGATGGGAATTAGAGAAGAGCTGGCACCACAAGAGACGAATGGGAAAAAAATGTATTTGCCTCCAGCTTGTTACACTTTGTCAAAGGCGGAGAAAACCTCATTTTGTGAATGCTTAAATGGTTTAAAGGTTCCGTCCGGCTATTCTGCTAACATTAAGAGTTTGGTCTCAATGAAAGATTTGAAGTTACTTGGTATGAAATCTCATGATTGTCATGTATTATTGACGCAAATGATTCCAATCGCTATTCGTGGATTGATGACACCTCAAGTGCGACAGACAATTACAAAGTTGTGTCTATTTTTTAGCATGATTCATTCAAAAGTTCTTGATAATGAAAAGTTGGAGGAAATGCAACGTGATATTATTATTATTCTTTGTCAACTTGAGATGAACTTTCCACCTTCTTTCTTTGATGTCATGGTTCACCTCGTATCTCATATTGTTGAGGAAATAAAGATTGTTGGTCCTGTTTTCCTACGGTATATGTATCCATTTGAGAGGTATATGGGATTCTTAAAAGGATATGTAAGGAACAGATATCGGCCAGAGGGTAGTATTATTCAAGGGTATGCAGCCGAAGAAGTGGTTCAGTTTTGTACAAACTATATGGATGATGTCGCTGATATTGGCCTTCCGCAACCGCGACATCAAGGTAGACTTGGAGGGGTGGGGACAATTGGGCTCAAAGATATCAATCCCAACCCTGAAGAGTTAGAACAAGCACCTTTTACAGTATTGCAAAGCATGACATGTATTGAACCATACATACAAGAGCACATGAAGGAATTAGCAATAAAACTGGTAGACGAGATGAAGAGTTTTTGGAAGCCGAGCACAAAATTTATTTTTCACAATGGTTGGCAGAAAAAGTAACTGGTATGTGTCTTTCAGATGTAGACCAAGACGTTATACAACTAGGGCACCGTCCACGTCGTGTACTTCAATATCAAGGCTATGACATTAACGGATATACGTTCTATACCAAGATACAAGATGATAATAGTACTATTCAAAATAGTGGAGTGACAGTAATAGCAGCAACGCCAAATTCATCGAGGAAAACAATCGCAAAGGAGTCATATTATGGTGTCATTGAAGAAATTTGGGAATTGGATTACACTACGGTTGTTATACCGGTATTCAAGTGTAGATGGGTCGATAATATGAATTCAGGTGTTAGAGTTGATAACGACGGTTTCACGTGTGTTAATCTCTCTACAAAGGGATATCCGTCTGAGAAATTCATTTTAGCAAAACAAGTTGATCAAGTATTCTATGTTCAAGACCCACTAGACAAGAGATGGCATATTGTCCTGCAGAGTAAACGGAGTATAGTTGGCGTCGATGATGTTGTGGACGAAGACGATTACAATAAGTTTGACGAGCTACCTCCTTTTTCTATTGGTGTTCAATCGGATCCTGTTCTTTCTGATACAATTTACTTGAGATCCGGTCACCAAGAAGGACAAGAAGATTGAAAAAACATTGTTCGTATAAAAATTCAAGATAATAATACTCATATATTATTATAAAAGTCATAACTAATTGAACTGTTTTTTTAAATATTTCAGGAAGCGTTGTATAGTTTGTATAGTACATCACTTTTTTTTCAATAGATAATCTCATTCGTTTAGACTTGTAAGTCGGTTAGAATCTCATTTGTTTATACTTTTTTTACAACTACTTAATTTGAAATTATTTACAAATTTAATATTTTTTTTAGTTTATTTACAACAATTAATTTTTTAAAAAACACAAATTTAATATTTAATATTTAAATAAAATACAATTTTAATTTATAACTTATAAACTAAAAAATAAATGCAAATGATATCATTTTCCATAACTTTCCATAACAACTTCTCTTTGTGCAGATCATCACTTTCCATAACAATTTCTGCTACAAATCCGCCCTCCAAAAATTATTCCCCATCCCTCCAAATTATTTCCAGGATACCCAAATCGATATTCAATTTCAATCGCTACAAATCCGCCCTCCAAATTAATTCAACATCCCTCCAATTTTTTCATCTTCTCCCGCTGTTTCTTGATCCCTATCTCAAATCCCACCTAAGAATGGTATATAAAAAGGGCACGATTCCTAAACCTAAACCACCAATCACCAAATCTCATCAACGAATTAAAGAAATCACTTTCAGTCGAGCAACCAAAGATGGTATAGCTATCTATCATACTATATTTGTTTGTAATTAAATATAGTTTCTTGTTCTATATATGATTTTATGGTTTAGATGTTGTTAGGTTTAGACTTTAGATGCACATTCTTGTTTCTGATTGATTTAAGTAACATTTAAGGGGTGTTTGTTTAGGTCTTATAAGCCAAGAGATTCAGGCTTATGTTATTTATTAGCCGAAATCAAATAAGCTGTAACACCGTTTATAAGATAAACCAAACACCCCCTTAATATATAAAAGTGGTGCATACTAATTAACATCTATTTATAGTCTGCGTAGGTAGTTGTTTAGGACAGTATGCTTTGTTATGGCCATAATCTAAATTGCAATAAACAATATAGTCGTATCATATAGTCATACTGCTTATACTTTACGAATACTTGGAGAACCGGAGTTTGGACCTTTGGCTGCACCGAAAGCATAGTCCATCAGGCCGTAGGCCAAGTGGTTCTGTTCGTCATCTGGTAATTGATTGGCCTAAAAGGTTGCAGATAGCACTAGGGGCTGCTCGTGGTTTCTCATATATGCACCATGATTGTACACCAAGGTAGTTCACAGGGATATAAAATCAAAAGCAATATACTTTTAGATAGCTATAGCCAGGATCTTAGTGAAGGAAAATGAGCTCAACATAATGACAGCAACTAAAAAATTATGCAGACATGAACCATAAAAATAAAAAATTATAGTCGGTATATAACATGTCAGCTTTGTGATGTATGGTTATCTTGGGCATAAACGGGTTTTTGAAATCAACACAAGGCGGCTTGATTTAACGTACATGTATCTACCAAACACTCCATAATGAATTTACCCTGTATATGTCTATATGAACCTCAATATCTGATTTTAAGTTGCTAAGATCATTAGGTTAATTGGATGAAATAAGTGTAAACCACATACTTATTAACCCGTTGATATATAAATGTCGAGTCACAGCTTGAGACTATTTATTACATGTCAGCTTTGTGATGCATGGTTATCTTGGGCATAATCACATAATCACACATAATTTTTATTTGTGTATGTAATTCTCTTTCTGTCACTGTCGTAAAAATAGTTCATGTGTAAAAAATGGGTTGTTTGGTTGTTGTTAAAAGAGTTGCCAAACACCCCTTCAACTTCAAAAGGGGTGTTTAGCTACTGTCAAACCAGGTTCCAAACAACCCTTCCGCTAAAAAAGTTTGGGCAAGTTATCTGTTAATGGCGTACTACACGTCGGTACTCGAAAGTTGTGTTTTAGTTGCAAGTTACTTGGTAATCATCAGTGCCTTGCCCCGTTTTACATTAATTGGTTGATTGCCCATTGATTAGTTGTTGGAAAGGCTACTTTACTAGTTGAACTAAACAAAAAAATTAACATGAATCATTCGGTTTGTACTTGAAATTTAGGACCCTCCCGCACAAAGAAGAATCAGAGGAATCAATCAAATTCAAGATCTTCCAGATGGCGAATCTGTAGAATTCAATAAATTTGGGCAAGCCGTAGGAAAGTGGCAATTTCTGTTTGGAAAGTATGCAGGCACTTGAACTAGGAGACTAATTTCTATCCTCATAAAGAACTGGAAGGCTGTGAAACCGTCACAAAAGGACTTTTTATGGTCAGATATTATGGTATGGCATCCTCCATCACTAATTCTATTATATTCTAACTTCGTTAATGTATTAACTTATAACATGTTTATATTAGGCACATTTTAGACTACAAAATGATAAACTGATTAAAAAAACAGACACTATTATCATGTGCTATCAAGTGGAAGGCTTTCAAAACAAAACTAAGGACGAAATTCATGCTAAAAAACATATCCTCGTTAACTAAATGGACATACATAGAGCAAGATGTGTGGGATCAATTCTGCCTGAATGAAAACACGGATGCCAAAAATGTTAGTTTCACTGCTTTTTTTTATCATTATACTATACTATTAATATAGAAATGTTTATAATTCAGTTTTACACACTTGTGTAGAAACTGCGTGCGCAAGCCCGTGCACGAGGACAAAAATCAATAACTCGTCCTCGTGTAGGACCAAAAGGGTACCGCGGTTTTGAGAAACAGTGGGAGGAGGAGCGAAATGATCCTGAAAGGGCGACCGAACTTCACTTAATACCGGATATTCGTTCAAGCAACTACTGTTTAGCCCGGGCTCCAAGAGACAAGGATGGGATCAAGCCATTGCCTGCTCATTTAATTGATGTTTCTAAGAAGTTGGTATGTGTCATTGTTAATCTAATATGATCTATAACTGCATATATCTAAGTTTTCTAGTTATGGTACATTAATTACATTATTTTGTTACTGTAGGTAGAAGCAGCCAATGAGTTATCACAAAATTCAAACGAATCTAACTCGGGAGTAGATGCCATCATAAAGGTGTTCGGACCAGAACATGGAGGACGCACCAGGGGGGTCGGTTGTGATATAGGGTATAAAAAGGGAGTTGATGGATATGTCAGGAAAAAGAGGACCTCAAAAGACAACGAAGAGCTACGCAATGAAGTGCGCCAACAGATGAAAGAAGAACTAAAGTCAGGTGACTTTTGGTTGGAAATGAGGGCGGAACTTGAGAAGGAATTAAGAAGTAAAATTCTAGCTGAACATAATTTATCACCAACGGAATATGACGTCAGAAGATCGGTGGAGCTGAAGTCGAGTCTTAACTCGAACACAAACAGCGTTGCGTTGGAACAAGGGGAACATAATCAGTCAAGTTCAAACAATGTCATCAAGAAACAATGCATACAGGTTAACTACTTCAATTTTCTAATTAGCCTTGTATGAATTGTTAATTTGCTTATTTTGTTTTCTAACTACTTGAAACGTTTTATTTAGGATGCGGCCACAAACACCGTAAGGAAGGAACAAGTGGAACATAATCAGCGAAGTTCAAACAATGTCTTTAAGATACAATGCATACAGGTTAACTACTTCATGTTTTGTAATTAGCCGTGTATGAATTGTTAAATTGCTTATTTTGTTTTCTCACAACTTGATACATTTTATTTAGGAGGAAACATACGGCTGCTTGTACGTCCCTAGTTGTGCTTTAGGCGGGAAGCCAACGATGTGTGCCGTTGCAACAATATATCCGATTCTTGAAAATGGTATGGTACATTTTCAGAAATTAAGAAAAGGTCACATGAAGGTAGCAGTTCACAAAGTTATGGAAAACCATAAAAATATGGAGCTCCCTGTGCCGGACGATGAACTGCCTTGTTTAGAGTCCGCAGTGAACGGCTTTATCCAATGGCCGATTTTTGCTATTGGTCGCTATAAGGTATTATGATAGTTTATTTACCAGTTGTCATAATTAAGTATTTGCTAACTTAGTTGGATTGTTATTCGTAGGGAACGCCCAAGCAACCTGTAACACAAGTTCCAACGAAACGTTTGGTGCCTCAACCTGAATCGGCACCTTCATCAAAAAAGGGAAAAGTAAATGTTACCCCGAAAGAATTGAACATGAAGGACAAAGCATCTGAAGATGCAATCAAAAAACAAAAGTCGATAGAGCGGGTAAGACTTACTTTTATATCGTTATGTTGATTTGTGCAAGTTATCATTATATGTCCTTTGCTTTTTATGTTTAGCGTGTCTTGTTTTATTTGTCGGTTTGGTTAAACTTAAAGTGTGTATACAAATCGATGTTTATGTAGTTGGGAATTGGGATGCAGTGAACTATTCATTAGTCTGCAAGTCTGCAGCAAAACTGAACACCCCTGTATATATTAGGCCATCTAAAATTCTCCTAATTTGGTACAACGGGTTATAAACACGCAATTTAGTTGGTAGTAATAGTATCTCTTTAGGTATCTCAAAATGGCTTATGGTATTTGGTAAAAGTCCAGAAAAATTATTGCAATTACAGAGAAGTGAGATATAAGTATTGGGTTTACTGTGTTTTAAAATCGGAAGAACCAAGTTTCAAGAGGAAGCGATAAACACCCCCTTAATATGCAGTTTCACATATTAGTGCTTTACTCTTAGGGAGCTAGTATTAATCTGATATAAACCACTGTTTGTTTACTGTTTGTTATGTCAAGTTGCAAATGAGAAAGTTGACTACCGTAAGAAGTTGCACGATCTGCAAAATGATATACTCAGTAAACCACAGAATGTGATAGATGGGTATAATAATTGGATGAGCCGTGAGGATATTGCTGAGCCGTATACTATTGTTGTTAATCAGAAGGTTTTTAATGCAACTGAGGAGTTCTACTTTTCAATAAATGCAACGGACATCATTGAGCTTTTGACAAACAATCAACTGGATATTGGCATCTTGACCCTATTTTCGAGGTAATTAATATATGTATTATTATATACTTCATTGCAAATGAATTTTTATATCACATAAATTTATGTTTATACCTTGTATGTTCGAACTAGGTCATTGTATCAGTTGAGGAACCACTACTCAAATAACAAGGTTGGTTTCCTTAACTCGATGAAGATTACCGCTGATTTGTGCTTTCATGAAAAGCTTGCAACAATGGACTACTTAGCTCAAGCATTGACTTCTTACGATTTTTATCTTGCACCATTTCTACAAGGGTAACATCTCTTACCATCTTAATTATCATCTATATTTGTTCGTTCTTTTTTCTAATCCTAAAACGTATACAATAAATGCAGCCGGCATTATGTACTAATCATAATATGCCCCAATGATGGTAAAGGTTTTATTTTGAATCCGCAAAAAGATTCACAAAATAATGAGAACTGTTACAGACTCGCTGGACTTGTGAACTCGTAAGTATTATTTAAAAAGTTTAATATTTCACATTTGTTGTTGTGTAATTTAACTTACACATGTTCATGGACTTTTTAGTGTCCTTGGTACTATGGAGTGGGATTTTCCTCTAGTGAATCGCCAGCCGGAAGATTGGGAGTGTGGATATTACGTCATGAAATGGATGCATGACTTCGTCCTGAAATATCAAAACAACAACTTTCCAAACACAGTAAGTCTTTTTTAAACCGTGTATACATTAGTTAGATAAGCTGTTAGTATAGTTTAGGTTAAGGATACGCTGAAATTAGTATCAATAAGCTATAGTAGTTGTGTTAGTATCCGTTAGTAGCCTTAACAACTATTTCCACAAGCCAATGTTATAGCTTTTAATTCCCTTCGTTGGTCTGATTTGCATGTTGCTTTTATCTAGGTTATTGTGTTAATATGATTAAATTACTTGTAGGTACCGTGGAATAACGAGCGCCCGTTGGATAAGAAAGAGTTGAACGCGATTGTTGGAGCTTGGTTTACATTGTGGCGACAAGTTTAATAAAAACAAATTTGATTCGAAATATGTATTTGACAATTTTAATCCTTCCAATTAATAAAGTTCTCTTTATTTGCATACATTTGTTGTTTATGACAATTCAAGTCCTTTAATTTAGTTTTTTTATATAATTCTTGTATTTATGTTATTCCATTGTAGAGGGTTAAATTTGTAAAATTAGGAATTTAATAAAAATTCCAAATTTTTTTTTAAAAAAAACTAACTAAAAAGAGACTGGTTTTTAAAAAAAACACATTTTTTTACTCCATAAAAAGACTGGTTAGATGCTCTTAAAAAGACTGGTTTATGGATATTAGTATGGAGACCAATCTTTAAAGAGACTTGTTTTTATGAAGATAACCAGTGTCTATTCTTTTAATAGAGTCTGGTTTCAAAACCAGTCTCTTTATGTTTCGAGCAAGGAGATCCTCCACATAGAGACATCCTACAAAACCAGTCTCTATTGCCTTTTTCGACCAGTCTCCATGGACTTTTTTGTAGTAGTGTCTCTCAAACATAAGCTAGATTTACAATATACGACACGCAGCAAGCAGGGGGACCACCGTCAACTGCCGGTGGGAACCTTTTGTGTGTCAGCGGCTGGCCGAGTAGGACAAGACCACCGGCAGCAGCCGATGGAAGTGTTGCCGAGAACAGGGGCAACCGGCTAAGGCCGGTTTGCCACTGTTTTCGGGTGGGTTTGGTTGGGCCGGTTCACGGGTTCACGGGCCGGTTTACGATATGTTTTAATAAAATAATACATGGGTTTGGTTTATTATTTTTACAAGTGTAATAGTTTTACAAGTATTTTTATTTTACAAGTTAATTAAATTAATTTAAGATGGCATATAATTAATTTAATTAAAACATGGACTTAGGTTTATTATTAATATTTAATAATACATGATTTTAACCTAAGTATTTATTTATGTAATTTAGACTATAGTAATTAATTAATTATTAAAACTTGACATATAATTAATTAATTTTCATGACTTAGGTTATATTAAAATAAATATTAATACCTGTTTTAACCTAAGTATTTTATACACTTTAATTTAATTAAATCATGATTATATTTAAAAAATCGTATAACATATAGTTTATTTAATTAACATGTTATAATTCATAAACTATACTATTCATTACATGACTTAGTATATTTAATCAGTAAAACTTAAGCTTATTTTATTAGCTTATTAATCTAGCTTATTTCTAATTATGGAAACTTTCTACTTCAGGAAACTTACTATTTTTAAAACTTTCTATTTTTAGAAACTTATCTATTTTAAGCAGTTAATCTATTTTTGGAAACTTTCTATTTTTGAAAAGTTTCTATTTTTGGAAACTTTCTTTTTTAGGAAACCTGCTATTTTTAGAAAGTTACTTATTATTACACAACAAGTATAATAAAACAAGGAATATAAGTAATACATAATCAGAATATACATAATACATGATAAACACAGTATAACGTTAAAATCAGTAAAACAAGACATGAACATATAAAACAAGCTAAGACATGATATAAAACCGGTTACGTACTCAGTAATCAGAATACTTATACACGTATACTATTTATGTAGCATTAGTGAGATCTAACTAGGACTCTCTTCCGTTCGTCTTCTTCGTTCACTGGACACAAGGTACGGATTCTCCATCCTTCAGTATGGACATTCTTTCCTTATTAGGATTCCTTGTATGCAGCCAACTGTTCTCCCAGTATATGTTTTATATGTTTTGATTTGCTTATGTTTAATTTAAATGCCTAAGCCATATACATGCATGACCAGTTTTACCTAGTTATGGAGGTACCATAACCATAACATTGGAGGCACCAGTGTTATGACTTCACCACGGCGGAGTGATAGCTCGTGGCGTCCGTTTTAGCTTTTGGCCATATTATTATATTATCATGTGGGGCGTGTGGGTGCATCCTAGGTTACATGTTTTAACAGATTATTCAGGTGAATGTGGTGTGTGCCTTGCATCCTTTACAAGGAGCTGACCCCTCCTACCCAAACTTATATTAATTAGAGGTAACCCCTCTAATTGCATGATGAGATCACCCCTCGAAGTATTCAGGCACGTTGATGTTTCATGACCTATATTGGCTTAATGGTTAACATGTTAAACAGTTTTTATAAGATAAACATAAGGCTTTTCAAACTATAAAACCAGTTTTACTAAGTTATACCAGGTTTTCCAGGACTTAGTCAATTCCGCTGCTATATGTTGTATATGCTTATGTTATTCATTCTATGCTTTTATATCCGTGCACTGAGCGTTATACTCAGCCGTTTTCCTTTCATGTTCCCAAATGGTAGGCACTCAAGAGCGGTCGTAGACTTTAAGCGTACGTGCATATGGATTGGAAGCTTTCTATCCTTCATTACTTTATGCATTTCATCATACATTTTGCTACTTATTTCCATGGACATTGTTTAGTCCTTTTCCTTTATAGTACTTATGTTTGTATGTGATGAGCTTATACTTTGGGGTACCGATGTTTGTTTCTGGTATTTCCTTTATGGTCATGTAATCTTTATGACATTTTTTGCTTGTATGATTTGATGACACGCCATAATCACGCTTGACATTTCATTTACCAAAATGGTGTGTTACAATCCCAATTCACGTGACATCTTGAATCAGTAGCAAAATATATTGAATTCAACCTTATTAGGATTCCCTATATGCAGCCAACTGTTCTCCCAGTATATGTTTTATATGTTTTGATTTGCTTATGTTTAATTTAAATGCCTAAGCCATATACATGCATGACCAGTTTCACCTAGTTATGGAGGTACCATAACCATAACACTAGAGGCACCAGTGTTATGACTTCACCACGACGGAGTGATAGCTCGTGGCGTCTCTTTTAGCTTTTGGCCATATTATTATATTATCATGTGGGGCGTATGGGTGCATCCTAGGTTACATGTTTTAACAGATTATTCAGGTCAATGTGGTGTGTGCCTTGCATCCTTCACAAGGAGCTGATCCCTCCTACCCAAACTTATATTAATTAGAGGCAACCCCTCTAATTGCATGATGAGATCATCCCTCCAAGTATTCAGGCACGTTGATATTTCATGACCTATATTGGCTTAATGGTTAACATGTTAAACATTTTTTATAAGATAAACATAAGGCTTTTCAAACTATAAAACTAGTTTTACTAAGTTATACCACGTTTTCTAGGACTTAGTCAATTCCGCTGCTATATGTTGTATATGCTTATGTTATTCATTCTATGATTTTATATCCGTGCACTGAGCGTTCTGCTCAGCCGTTTTCCTTTCATGTTCCCAAATGGTAGGCACTCAAGAGCGCTCGTAGACTTTAAGCGTACGTGCATATGGATTGGAAGCTTTCTATCCTTCATTACTTTATGCATTTCATCATACATTTTCCTACTTATTTCCATGGACATTGTTTAGTCCTTTTCCTTTATAGTACTTATGTTTGTGTGTGATGAGATTATACTTTGGGGTACCGATGTTTGTTTCCGGTATTTCCTTTATGGTCATGTAATGTTTATGACATTTTTCCTTGTATGATTTGATGACACGCCATAATTACGCTTGACATTTCATTTACCAAAATGGGGTGTTACAATCCCAATTCACGTGTCATCTTGAATCAGTAGCAAAATATATTGAATTCAAGCTATTCTTCTTTTACCGATCCAATCTTTAGAGTTTATAACAAAACCCTAATAACCAACGATACAACCTGCTGCTACTATGTTGCAATATGAAAAATCTAGGGTTTTAGCAAACCCTAAAACGAGAATCAGCATAGCAATAAGAAACATTGATCATACTAGGGTTCATCATGGATTCATAAATCCACTCACCAAAGCTAGTATGATCCATCATTATCAACATCAACAAATAACGAATCTAGGGTTTTTAGACAAAACCCTGAAAACAAACATCTATTATGCTGTGAACTTCGACGGCCAATAACTTTTAATTGAGGGCATATCCGGACAATCCCTTCGGTGGATACCTAGATATATGCGTGTAGAACACACACACAAAATTTCGTGTCGATCCAATGGTTCAATAAAAGTTATGGTCTTCTGAATACTGTTGCGCACACAAAACCGCCCAGAAAAATCCTATACGGATTTTTCTTCCTTCTCACTAATACGAACACCTTGTTGGTCCTAGCATCACGAGCCACGAGGATCTGATACCAAGTGTGGAAACCTAAGTTTCCTTGATCTTTTAGCTGCTAGGAATGATCATTGTTCATGTGATTAGACAATGAACAGAACAACAACCATTAAACAAGGTGTTTAGGCACAATAACACAAGAATTACTCAACGATTGTTCATTATATTAATAATAAACAACCACTAGACGTGTGTACATTTAATATCACGTCTAGTGCAACACACACTTTATGTTTACATTGTATATGAAAGTTATGAAAAAACCTATAACCCTTGGTTCCTTTTATAGTGTAAAGAATAGGGTTTTACAAGAGATAATATCAAATTAACATGCATATGTTCTATTTAAATAAACTAATACAAAATATTAATAAATAATATTCTGAATATTTATCTAAATAGATTTCTAACAGCGTTGAAGGCTGTCAGCGTCTCGTTTACATTTTTTAGCGTCTAGACACAATGTGTCAGCGTTGAAACAAATGCCTTCATGTTTTCTTCGTTTTGAGTTTCTGCCACGTCAACTTTTTAGACCCAACATGAACTAGAATCTTTACTTGTTTATGAATCGGTCACCATCTTCAACTACAATACTTCGTAATAATCCTCAAAAACAACAACTAATGGTGGTTAACGATGTTGATGGTGCAGTGGCGATGATCGTCTGATTCGTGACTGACCAGAGATGGTGTAATGTCGTGAGTGATCAGATATGGCTGTGACTGATCAGAGATGGTAAATATGGCGGAGATCACTAAAAAATGACATGTTATAATCTCGAGGGAAAAAATATTATATATACTTTCCAGTAAAGTTTTCAAAACCGCCCTTAAAGTTTATAAAATCACAAAAACATAACGCCAGTTTTTTAGAAAAAGGGGGTGACACATGGCAACTTGTGGTTCTACCTCATCTATTTTATTATAAAATTTGTTTTATTTTACCCCAACTATATATATATATATATCGAATTCAAATTAGTCATGGAGCTAAAGGCCCGTGGAAGCTTATAGCTAGTTGCGCCCAAAATATCCGATGATCTATTAACCATACTAGTGAACACAATAATGAACAAAGAATTGTTCTTTTCTTTCTCTCTGATGTGCAATCCATGAACCAACAGCAATGGTTTTTTCTTTTCCCACGACAACAACCTGAGACCGATACCAATGATATATGAACAATGGTGTTTGTTCTTTTCTCACGTCAACAAACAGGGATCAATATATGACATATTTTTTTCAAGATCTGTTAAAAGATTGAAGGAGAAAGGAAGATATATGAAAAAGTTATGAGAAGATCATTTTTGCTCTTGATATCATATTAGAAATATAATTTTCTTTTCTATTATTTCATTAATCATTACAATATATATCTCTTAGAATATTCTAGAAGCAACATGTGTGGGTTGGGTTGGACAAACATAACAAAGCCTATAATCACTATCTCTAACAGTTGTAACTTGTTACCAAAAAGACCAGTTTATTCCAAGTATTTAAATTTTACTTTGTTTAAAAAATTCATTATCATATCACGTATTTAATATGTCTTCGTTTTCTTTCTTTCCTTTTTGTACCACCATAAAATCCAACATTCATCCATAAGCCTCCATAAAATCATAAGCACTATTTAGCCCTCATCCACACTTAAATCTACGCACTAAAGAACCATCTACGGTCTCACACTTTTGATCATACTTAATCTCAATCAGATCCACCACAACGTTCTTTTAGTTCCATGTTATGACGTCGTCATCATCATCATATCTCCTTACAAGAACCAATACAGTTGACCATTGACAGATATATCCAACATTGGCAACGAGATTGATGTTGAGGACTCCTATAGATTGTGTTAGTGATATGTTATATGTGTGTTCTAGAAAATTAAGAAGATTGTGTCAAATCTTTTCTATCACTTTTTGGAGTAGATTACCCATTGTAATTTTTAAATTTAGAAACAAGTGTTGTCAAGTGGTAGTGATCGTAATAGCCGCGGGTAAAGGTGGTTATGGAGATTTTAAAGATCTATAAACACCCGCAAGAAGGTTGACAATTATTGCTCTAGATCAAAAAAATCAAACAACCACACAAACACTTTGTGAAATCCAAGTAGGCTTAGCGTGTTGGAGAATCTTGTTATTTCGGAAAATAGAGACAATAAGGCTATAGATCTTCAAAATATGACATAATTTAGGAAAAATAGAAACAAGAAGTATATAGATCTTCAAATGACAAGGTGCTAACTATTTGTGGTTTATAATAATTGTTCATATCATATATTGATTTAAGGCTTTGTATTTGTGTTTATGTGTATGTAAATCTGGGTAGTGGAGATGAATGAAATATGGATCTGATGAATTTGGTTAAGAAATGTTAAATATTGTATAAGGAATTTAGAAAAAGAAAGTGAGGGCATTTTAGGCATTTCAGTTTGACCAAGGACTAAACGAAACTATAACTTTCCTACATGGACAATATTTGCATTTCTCTCCATTTTATTAAGGTACACACACATAGATATTTAAAATGGTATGGAAATATAATAGGTTATCTTGGTAACATTAGCACATAACAAACAATTTTGTTGTTGAAGTCATTGCATAAAATAATTCGTTTATCAAGTTGACACAAAATTAAAAGTGCGTGACTATTTTATAACTTTTACCCATTAACTTTAGAAAAACTTAACCAATGATAATGTAAGACGAACAACTATACACTAAGAAATGATATTTTCTCTTACTTTGTATTCTTACTAATACTTATAATTACGGGATCTTAACACATAGTTTCACTAGAAGAAAAAGTGAAATTTTACAGGCTTATTTTTACACACCTTATGAAGACGTGTAATTTTATTAAGGCTTGTTTAAAATTGTACACGCCTTCAAGTATGAAATTTTTAAATGCTAGTTCAAAATATTTACAGACCTCCAAATGTGAAGTATTTTAGGTGGGAATCACTACTACAAAATTGAAATAAATCCCCCTTCAAAAGCCGCATGAAAAAAGGGCTCTATGTATGACACCCATTGTATTTTTGACAATACAGCCCGAACATATATAAAAAACCTGAATCTATTTGATAGAGTCCTGTTTGTTACCAATGAACCTGGAACTAACATACGTACTTTTGGGAGGGCTTTTTTCAACCTTTTTATCTTCAAAAATTTTCAACCTTTTTATCTTGGTCAACATTTTCAAACTTTTTATCTTCAAAATTTTCAACCTTTTAGAAGGGTTTATTTAAAAATTTCAACCTCATCAAATGTCACACCCACATGTTCCGATATCGTTGTTCTCGCCTCCCTGTTATCGTTTTTCTCTTATTGTATTTTTGCTAATGGTGAGTATTTCAATCAGATCTCATACCCACATTTTCCAATATTCACTATTGTGTATGTCAGATATTAGTTTTTCTAATAGTCGGTTTAATTTAAAAAGTTATGAACCCTTAAAGTGTATGCATCCATGGCATATTGCTAACTCTTTGTGATATCTTATATTCTTATGGTATTTTGGGTCTTGGATTGGGGAAAATGTTATGGGTTTTTTACTCGATCATATTGAGTCCTCTTATTGACTTTAATTAAAGGTAAAAACTAGCCTATTAACATACATTGAAGTTATTTATATGTTTGATGTATTAGGATGCTAATTCTCGCAAAACTTCAAGTTTGAATATCTAACCAATAACATTTGACCACTTGAAATTTTTGTGGTTTGGTAATTTAAAAACATGACTTTTTATGTTCATGATTTGTTGGTTGCATAAATATTACACACATTAAATTGTGGTAGTTTGAAATATTTTTACTTGTATAATCCTTTAAAATCGTTTTTTATGAGTTTAAAGTTTAGCTGGGTGATTCATTCATTAGAACCAAGTTTGCAAAAATCGTTCGACGCTAGCTAGGCGGTTGGGTAGCGCCAAGCGATTAATCGGTTTGGCGGGGATTAATCGAGGATTAATCGGATTGGATCTTTTAGGTATAAAATTAATATTTTTTGAAAGTATATGCCCGATTAGGCCGATTTGTCTGACTTTTATCCGACTTATCCTTTTTTTCCGATTTGTCCGATTTATTTTCGAAACCGAGTTGGCCGATTTATCCGATTTTTGACCGATTTTTACCAAACTGATTAATAAGGCCGATTAGTGAAAATCATGGCGGTTAATCCCCGCCAAGCGATTTATCCCCGATTAATCGGCCGCTAAGACCGATTTTTGCAACACGGATTAGAACTATTCTCAAGATGTGTAGTTTAATGTTGAAATCTATTACTTTATCGCTTACTTGAGCTCTAAATATTGTTATAAACATAGCAGTGGAAGTTTGATACATAGCCTAGCTTGTTGCGATGATAAATAATTTGGGTTGAATACTAATCGAAATATTACTTTTTTTATCATATAAATCGATATTGATGTTAAGTATATAGAAGTTCTCATGGAACTAGTGTATAATGTTGATGCATGATACATATGTAACTTAGTAGTTATATAATGAAATAGGTGATTAATTTTACAATGAAAAAAAATGAGCAATAATGTAACACCCCATTTTGATAATGGAAATGTCACATGTAATTATGGTGTGTCATCAAAGCATACAAAGAAAAATGTCTAAACATTACATGACCATAAAAGGAAAATACCGGAATCAAACATCAGTAGTCCAAAAGTAAAGCTCATCACACACAAACATAAGTACAATAAAGGAAAGGACTAAACAATTTCCATAGCAATGTATCAAAAGAAAGGAAATGCATAAAGTAAAGAAAGGCTAGAAAGCTTCCAGTCCATATGCACGTACGCTTAAAGTCTACGAGCGTCCCTGAGTACCTGCCGTTTTGGGAACATAGAAAAGGAAAACGGCTGAGCAATACGCTCAGTGCACGGATGTACGATAAAGCATGAATAGGATAAGCATATAACATATAACAGCGGAAGAAACTAAATCCCGAGTAATCTGATTAAGTCTTGATAAAACTAGTTTTATAGTTTGGAAAGCCTTATGTTTATCTTGTAAAAACTGTTTATCATATTTTACCATTAGCCAATATAGGTCATGAAAATCCACCGTGCATGAATACTTGGAGGGGTGACCTCATCATGCAAATTAGAGGGGCTGCCTCTAATTTAATATACTGGTTTTTGGGTAGGAGGGATCAGCTCCTAGTGAAGGATGCAAGGCACACACCACATTTACCCTGAAATCCTGACTGAAACATGTAACTAGGATGCACCCATACGCCCCACATGATAAATATAATATAAATGGCCAAAAGATGAAGGGACGCCACGAGCAATCACTCCGCCGTGGTGAATTCATAACATCAGTGCCTCTAATGTTATGGTTATGGTACCTCTATAACTAGGTGAAACTGGTCATGCATGTATATGGCTATAGGTATTCTAAATTAAACACAAGCAATTCAAACACATATTTATACTACGGGAAAACATTTGGCTGCATAGTGGGAATCCTAATAAGGAAAGAATGTCCATACTGAAAGGACGGGAATCCGTACCTTATGTCCAGTGAACGAAGAAGACGAACTGAGAGGAATCCTACTTCCGTATCACTAATGCTACATAAATACATACATGAATAAGTATCTGTTTACTAATACGTAACTGACTTTATGTCATGTCTTAGCTTATTTTACATGTTCTTATCATGTTATACTGTTTTTAAGCCTTAAACTGTGTTTATCTTATATTCCGTTTACCCTGATTAAGTACTTCTAGTATTTCATGTATTATTATACTTACTGTGTAATAATAAGTAACTTTCCAAAAATAGCAGGTTTCCTAAAATAGAAAGTTTCCAAAAATAGAAAGTTACCAAAAATAGAAAGTTTCCAAAAATAGAATTACTGCTTAAAATATATAATTTTCTAAAAATAGAAAGTTTCCATAAATAGATTAGCTGCCTTATTTAAATAAGTTTCCATAAATAGATTAGCTGCCTGAAATAAATAAGTTTCTAAAAATAGAAGGTTTCCATAAATAGATTTGCTGCCTTATTTAAATAAGTTTCTAAAAATAGAACGTTTCCATAATTAGATATAAGCTGGTTAAATAAGCTAAGTATATAAGCCTAAGTGTTTTCATGATTATTTTCTAAGTCATATGATATAATGTATAGTTTATTAATTATTTCATGTAATTAAAATAAACTATAGGTTAAAATATTTAATTAAAGTATATCATGTTTTTAATTAAATAAAGTTAAATACTTAGGTTAAAACATGTATTATTATTTATTAATAATATAACCTAAGTCATGTTAATTAATTAATTATAACCATGGTTTTTAAATAATTAATTAATTTATAAGTCTAAAAATATAAAATACTTAGGTTAATAATTTCATGATTTTAATAATTATAATAACCTAAGTCATGTTATTAAATTAATCATGTCATGTTTATTAATTTAATTTTAACATAAGACTATAAAAATAATAATCTTAACATACACCGTGAACCGGATCTTGACTAAGAACCATGAACCAGACATGAAATCGACACCATACCCCGAGCCAATTCGGGGTTACCCTTGTCTTGTTGTTGTCGTGGGACCCACACCAACCAACCGGGACCATATGGTCTCGGTGGTGGTCGTGTAGCCAAACTGAGACCCTCTCGGGTTCGGTTTAGGCGGCGGCCAAGAACAAACACCCCTAAAACATCCCTTTTGATTTATTCCAAAACCAATTTCATGTTAGATCTATTATTTAATTAGGTTTTTAAGAAAAACATATCATGTTCTTAATTATTTAAAAGATTAAATCAAAAGAAAAGGGTTAAAAGAATTACCGAATGCGTGGATCTAAACAACGATGAACAAACACGAACACTAGCACCAAAACCAAGATCAAAGATCAAATAACACCTCCTTTGGTGTGTTTATGGGTGGCGGCCAAAAGAAAGAAAAAGGAGAAGGAAGAGCCTTTTTAGGTTTTGTAAAATTCTTCTATAAAAGTGAAAAATGAGTAGTGGTTTTTCTTTTTACCCTCCTTAGTAAAAATTGAGATGGGCTTGCCCCATCTTTTCCTTGTAGCCACGGGTAGGGGCCCACATGGGGTACCCGTACCGTTTTCCATGTCTCGTTGATTAATTACTCGTTCGTGATTATTTGTGTTCGCGTTTAATGTGTTCTCGTTAAATAATTACCGTGATCTAATATATTTATTTACGCTCGTAATAAATATATATACGTAATTAATAGTAGTTCGTGATTTAATTACGTTCATGATTTCATGATCGCATGTTCGTGATTAATTATTGTTAAATAATTATTGCGTGCTCGTGCGTAGTAAATACTTATCGTGTTCTAACACGTACGTAATACGTAAAATCCTAACACGTAATCGTAATCATGCTATAATAGGAAAGTTTTAACCTAGTACGTACGATCTTAAGGGTACTATTCATGGTAAAAGCATGCGGGTTTTACAACTCTCCCACCCCTAAAAAAATAATTCGTCCCCGAATTATAGATAAAGTAAACTGGAAAAGAAGAACATATCCGAATTCAAAATATGAAATGAGGGTAAGAAGCCCGGATAGACTCCTCTGTTTCCCAAGTGGCTTCTCGCTCGGTATGATCCCTCCATAGGATTTTGACGAATGGAATCGTCTTCCTTCTCATGACTCGTTCTTGTCTGTCAAGAACTCGTTCGGGTTCTTCTATGAAAGTGAGATCTTCACGTATCTGTTCCAGTGGATACTGAACCATGTGAAGGGGATGATACTGGTACCCTCTGAGTAAGGACACATGAAACACATTGTGCACATGCGAAAGCTGCGGAGGTAACGCCAATCGGTAAGATACTTCACCGACACGTTCAATGATATCAAATGGTCCGATGAAACGAGGACTGAGCTTGCCTTTAATCCCGAAGCGTCTAACACCACGTGCCGGCGACACCTTAAGGAAGACGTGATCTCCTACGTTAAAATGTATGTCCCTACAATGCTTATCGGCGTAACTCTTCTGACGTGACCGTGCTTCCTGAAGTTTCTGCTTAGCTACTGCGATCTTTTCATTGGTCATCTCTATGATTTCTGGTCCTTCAAGTGTTCGCTCGCCAACCTGATCCCAGCAGATTGGGGCGCGACACTTCCTGCCATACAACATCTCGAAAGGAGCACACTTGATACTTGCGTGCCAACTGTTGTTGTATGCAAATTCCACCAAACAGATGTAATCGTCCCAATCACCCGTCCATTCCAACGCACATGACCTCAACATGTCTTCCAATGTTTGAATCGTTCGTTCTGACTGTCCGTCCGTTTGAGGATGAAAGGTCGTGCTAAGCTTAAGTTGTGTACCCCAAGCTTTCTGCAGACTCTTCTAAAAGCGCGAAGTGAATCGAGGATCTCTGTCTGAGACGATGCTGGATGGTGCACCGTGGAGTCTCATGATCTCTCTTCTGTACATATCGGCGAGTTTACTTACCGGATCTTCCTTGCGGATCGGTAAGAAATGAGTTGATTTGGTAAGTCGATCAACGATAACCCAGATTGCATCGTGCTTCCTCTTAGTAGGCGGAAGACCAGTAACAAAATCCATGGTGATTTTGTCCCACTTCCACTCTGGAATATCTAACGATTGAAGGAGACCGCCAGATCGTTGATGCTCGATCTTAACCTGCTGGCAGGTAAGACATTTGGAGACGTAAGTAGCCACATCCTGTTTCATACCACTCCACCAAAAGTACTGCTTGATGTCATGGTACATCTTAGTCGAACCAGGATGTATAGAGAATGGGGAGCTATGAGCTTCAGCTAACAAGGCTTCCCGGAGTTCTTGGTTATCAGGAACACAAAGTCTCATGCCCTGCCATACGATACCATCTGCATCTACTCTGAATTCTGTCTGTTTCTCCAAATTCTGTACAATCGCCCAGATTTCTCCGTCATCCTTCTGAGCTTCCTTGATCTTAGAGAGTAACTCGGGTTCTACTCTAAGATTAGCCCAGTAACCGTGCTGTCCACGTACCATGATCTTGATCTCTAGTCGCTCCAAGTTTCTTATGATTTCCTCTTCGATTTTAATGCCGTTGATCATTCTGGACTTCCTGCTAAGAGCATCTGCTACTACATTTGCCTTTCCGGGATGATACTGTAGATTAATGTCATAATCTTTCAACAGCTCTAACCATCTCCTCTGCCTCATGTTCAGTTCACGTTGAGTGAAGATATACTTCAAGCTCTTGTGGTCCGTGAAAATGTCACATGATTCTCCATATAAGTAGTGCCTCCATATCTTCAATGCAAACACGACTGCAGCAAGTTCTAAGTCATGTGTGGGGTAATTTTCTTCATAAGGCTTAAGCTGCCGTGAAGCGTACGCGATCACTTTCCCATGTTGCATGAGAACACAGCCAAGTCCCTTCCCCGATGCATCGTTGTAGATTTGAAATCCACCCGTACCAGATGGGAGAGTAAGAATAGGTGCAGATACTAGCTTCTGCTTTAGGTCTTCAAAGCTCTTCTCTCGTTCTTCAGTCCAGACGAATCTCTCCCCTTTCCGCATCAGTTTGGTCAATGGTAGTGCTAAGCGGGAAAAGTTCTCCACAAACCTGCGGTAATAGCCAGCTAAGCCTAAGAAACTGCGGACTTCCGTCGCTGATGTCGGCCTTGGCCACTTAGTAATGGCCTCAACCTTCGCTGGATCCATAGTGATTCCTTCTGCTGATACAGTGTGACCTAAGAATGCCACCTTGTCTAACCAGAACTCACACTTAGAGAATTTAGCATACAACTGCTTCTGCCGAAGAATCTGTAGTATTGTACGAAGATGGTCTTCGTGTTCCTCCTTGGACTTTGAGAAAATCAGGATGTCATCGATGAAGACAATGACGAACTTGTCTAGAAATTCATGGAAGATTCTGTTCATCAAGTCCATGAACACTGCTGGAGCATTTGTCAGGCCAAATGGCATAACTACAAATTCGTAGTGGCCATAGCGGGTACGAAAGGCAGTCTTAGCGATGTCCTGCTCCTTGTGTAACATCCCATTTTGATAATGGAATGTCACGCGTAATTATGACGTGTCATCAAAGCATACAAGGATAAATGTATAAAACATTACATGACCATAGGGTAAACCGGAATCAAACATCGGTTCCCAAACATAAGCCCAAAACATATTAAAGCAAAAGAAATGAATAAAAGACTAAACAAGCATAAGTATATGAAGGCAAAAAGGAAAAGAAGTCTCTAGCAGCTTCTATCCTATGCACGTCCTCCAAATGCTCGAGTCTTTCCTAGGGTACCTACCGTTTTGGGACATGGAAAGGAAAGTAACGACTGAGCAAAACGCTCAGTGTACAGATATAGACATAGTATGAATGACTAAAACATAATAAAGACTTAATAGCAGCGGAAATGTATAAGTCCTGGAAAACCTGGAACATGTTCATAAAACTGGTTTTATAGTTTGAAAAGCCTTATGTTTATCTTATGAAAACTTGTTTAACATATTTTACCATTACCCAATATAGGTCATGAAAATCCACCATGCATGAATACTTGGAGGGGTGACCTCGTCATGCAAATTAGAGGGGCTGCCTCTAATTTAATATACTGGTTTTGGGTAGGAGGGGTCAGCTCCTTGTGAAGGATGCAAGGCACACACCACATTCACCATGAAATCCTGACTGAAAACATGTAACTAGGATGCACCCATACGCCCCACATGATAAATATAATATAAATGGCCAAAAGCTGAAGGGACGCCACGAGCAATCACTCCGCCGTGGTGAAGTCATAACATCAGTGCCTCTAATGTTATGGTTATGGTACCTCCATAACTAGGTGAAACTGGTCATGCATGTATATGGCTTTAGGTATTCTAATTAAACATAAGCAATTCAAAAACATATAAAACATATACTGGGGAAAACAGTTGGCTGCATACGGGAAATCCTAATAAGGAAGAATGTCCATACTGAAAGGACGGGAATCCGTACCTTATGTCCAGTGAAGAAGAAGATGAACTGAGAGGAATCCTACTTCCGTATCACTAATGCTACATAAATACATACATGAATAAGTATCTGCTTACTAAATACGTAACTGGTTCTATGTCATGTCTTAGCTTATTTTATATGTTCTTATCATGTTTTACTATTTTAAAGCCTTAAACTGTGTTTATCTTATATTCTGTTTACTCTGATTAAGTATTTCTGGTATTTCATGTATTCTTATACTTACTGTGTAATAATAAGTAACTTTCCAAAAATAGCAGGTTTCCTAAAATAGAAAGTTTCTAAAAATGGAAAGTTTCCAAAAATAGAAAGTTACCAAAAATAGAAAGTTTACAAAAATAGAAAGTTTCCAAAAATAGAAAGTTTCCAAAAATAGAATTACTGTTTAAAATAGATAAGTTTCTAAAGAAATAGAAAGTTTCCATAAATAGATTAGCTGCCTTATTTAAATAAGTTTCCATAAATAGATTAGCTGCCTGAAATAAATAAGTTTCTAAAAATAGAACGTTTCCATAAATAGATTAGCTGCCTTATTTAAATAAGTTTCTAAAAATAGAAATTTCCATAAATAGAAATAAGCTGGTTAAATAAGCTAAGTATATAAGCCTAAGTGTTTTCATGATTATTTTCTAAGTCATATGATATAATGTATAGTTTATTAATTATTCATGTAATTAAAATAAACTATAGGTTAAAATATTTAATTAAAGTATATCATGTTTTTAATTAAATAAGTTAAATACTTATGTTAAAACATGTATTATTATTTATTAATAATATAACCTAAGTCATGTTAATTAATTAATTATAACCATGGTTTTTTAAATAATTAATTAATTATAAGTCTAAAATATAAAATACTTAGGTTAATAATTTCATGATTTCAATAATTAATATAACCTAAGTCATGTTATTAAATTAATCATGTCATGTTATTAATTTAATTTTAACATAAGATCATAAAAATAAAAATCTAAACATACACCGTGAACCAGATCTTGACTAAGAACCATGAACCAGACATGAGATCGACGTCATACCCCGAACCAACTCGGGGTACCCCTTGCCTTGTTGCTGCCGTGGGACCCACACCAACCAACCGGGACCATATGGTCTCGGTGGTGGTCAAATGGCCAAACCGAGACCCTCTCGGGTTCGGTTTAGGCGCGGCCAAGAACAAAACACCCCTAAAACATTACTTTTTGATTTATTCCAAATCCAATTCCATGTTAGATCTATGATTTAATTAGGTTTTATAAAAAAACATAACATGTTCTTAATTATTTAAAAGATTTAATTTAAAAGAAAAGGGTTAAAGGATTTACCGAATGCGTGGATCTAAACAATGATGAACAAACACGAACACTAGCAATAATTCGAAGATCCAAGATCAATCAACACCCTCTTGGTGTGTTGTATGGGTGGCGGCCAAAAGACAAGGAAGAGGAGGAGGAGAACTTTTAGGTTTTCTAAAATCTTCTGTAAAAAATATGAGTAGTGTTTCCCCTTAACCCCCCCTTTAGTAAATTTTGATGGGCTTGGCCCATCCTCCTTCCTAATTTCGTGGCATATGGGCCCACATGGGGTAACCCGATCATTTTCCGTGTCTAATTAGTAAGTGTGTTCTCGTGTTCGTGTTTTACGTGTTTATTCGTGTTTATTTGTGTTCGCGTTTTGTGTGTTCTCGTTAAATAATTACCGTGACCTAATATATTTATTCGTGTTTGTAATAAATATATATATACGTAATTAATATTAGCTCGTGATTTAATTACGTTCATGATTTCATGATCGCATGTTCGTGATTAATTATTGCTTAAATAATTATTGTGTGTTCGTGCGTAATAGATACTTATCGTGTTCTAACACGTACATAATACGAAAAATCCTAACACGTAAACGTAATCGTACTATAAAAGGAAAGTTTTAATCTAGTGCGTACGATCTTAAGGGTACTATTCATAATAAAAGCATTCGGGTTTTACAACTTGACCCGTAGCTGATGATAGCCTGACCTAAGGTCAATCTTGGAGAAGTGTTTGGCCCCTTGGAGTTGGTCAAACAGATCGTCAATACGTGGCAGTGGATATCTATTCCGGATAGTAATCTTGTTGAGCTCGCGATAGTCTATGCAAAGACGTATACTGCCGTCCTTCTTCTTAACGAACAAGACTGGTGCGCCCCATGGAGATGCGCTCGGTCGAATGAAACCTCGTTCAAGAAGTTCTTGCAGTTAATCCTTCAGCTCCTTCAGCTCTATGGGAGCCATCCGATAAGGAGCCTTGGAGATTGGTTCAACTCCTGGAATAAGCTCGATACTGAATTCCACTTCTCGTGCAGGTGGTATGCTCGGAAGTTCTGCTGGAAAAACATCTTGGAATTCCGACACTATAAGTTGATCCTGAATTTATGGGGATTCGGCATCCATTTCGTGAACCGTAGCTAGATAACCGTCGCAGCCATGTGACAGTAGTGCACGCGCTTTCAGGGTAGATATGACTTGTACAGACCGTCCGGGTATGAACCCGTTATGAATGTACTTTGGTGCATTAACATCACCGAAGATAACTCGATATGAATGGCAGTCTATGGTAGCATGATGCTTGGATAGCCAATCCATGCCCAAAATCATGTCGAAGTTATTCATGTTCAGCGGAAGTGCGTCAACAGGTCGAACCTTATCGTCAAATTCTAGGGGAAGACTCTTGTATACATGGGTGATTAATACAGAGTCCCTCAAAGGCGTGGAAATAGTAAGCCTATTTTCTAGTGTCATGGGGAGCATCCTAATGTTCTTAGCATAAGCAGTAGAAATAACCGAGTGAGTAGCCCCCGTATCGAAAAGAACACATGCAGCTTGACCATACATATACAAGATTCCAGTGATGGTACCTGTAGACTTGTTGGCCTCGTCTCGAGATGTCGTGTAGACACGCCCGATAGTAGGAGGCGGCTTGGAATCAGCATGTCCCGATGTACCCTCCATCTCGCCCTTACGGCAATCCTTCATGATATAGCCAGGAAGACCACACTTGAAGCATGCGTCATTGTTACGGCGACATGGACCTGGGTGCCTACGGTGGCAAGTAGGGCAAAGAGGATGAGTAAATCCTCCAGCAGGTGCTCTGGCTGGCTGGGAACCTGATAAAACATTTTACATAAGACATGATAATAGGGTACAAAGGACAATGCGGAAAATCGTAAGATTGAATACCAGTGATAGCTGGACGGCTAGGCTGTGAACCTCTCTGGTTCTGGTCCCTACCATTTCCATGGTTCCTGGTAGAAGTTTGCTAAAGTGTCAGAATATGAGTTATATAATGAAATCATAAGGAAAATGTGTAAGTATTAGGACCTGCTGCGGTTGGAGTGTCCAGCGTTGTTACGGTAATTATCATTACCGCCACGCCTATCCGTAGCAGAACAGTCATTAGTCTGACCGTTTCCCTTGGGCTGATGAGGCTGCTGCTGAGTAGCCGGCTGAGACCGGTCCCCAGTTTTCTGCCTGGAAGATACATTTAAAGAGATGAATAATTGACATATATGGAAAGTATACGGATTTATCACCACTTGAATACGAATGTTTTACCTCTTGTCGGGTCTCTCAGCTTCCCCGAACTCATCTCTCTCCTGCAGCATCTCCAGCTTACGTGCTGCATCGGCCACTTGTGCTACAATGTTGAACGTAGCACACACCAGATTGTTCGCGACCGATGTGCGAAGAGCCCACCTAAAGTGGTGTGCTTGCTCTTCAGGAGTACCTGCAGCCGCACCAAGGAAACCAGCTAAGCGAAGAAAGCGCTGCATAAACTCGTTGCTATTCTCCCCAGCTCTCTCTCAGATCCCATGGTACTCTCTCTTGAGCTTGTCCTGCTCAGCCTTGGGAAAGAACTGCTCCATCACCCTGTCCTTGAACTGAGCCCAAGTCAAACCAGCAACCCACTCGTCACCACCCTCAGTCTGCATCAACGCTAACCACCAATTTAGCACATCTCCTTCGAACCGATAGCATGCCAACCTCGCCTTGTATGCGGGGTCACAACCCATAGCATTGAAAATCTTCTCGATGTGAGCCAACCAGCTTTCAGCATCACTGGAGCTATCTGTCTTCTCAAAAGCTCGAGGGCGGAGCTTGTTGAATCTATCCAGCCATACTGCTAATGTCAGTGGAGGAGGAGGAGGAGGTGCCTGATTATGCTACTGATTGTTGGCAGCTTGAACTTCAGCCCTGATGTCATTCCTCAGTTGAGGAAGCAAAGCTTGCATAGCAGCTTGAATTGCAGTATTGAGCTGTTCCTGTTTGTGTGTGAGAACCATCTGACAGTATAACATAAAACATATGATTAAACAGATCAAAACATAAAATATCTATACATGAAAAAAAAATTATACAAAAAATTCAAGAGAAAAATTTTATGCAAGAAAATTTTGTGTATGAATGCATGATGCAGTTTTATGAAAACTTTTGTATGCTCGAGAGTGAACGCCTATGGTCAGTTCACCCAAAACAAAAGACATGGCGAGGGGACGCCTATGGGTCGTTCCCAAATTTAAAATTTTCGATAAAACACATGCGACTAAATAGGGCCAGTCCTGTACCAACCATTACTTAGTCATAAATCTGAGACAATGACATATATATGTATGCATAAAAATGATGAATGCATGAAAACAACTGTCAGTTCAAAGAAGACCGTAGTGACTACCCACTAATCACAGGTAATATTTTGAGAGCCTACAGGTCGAATCCTTGGCTCTGATACCATAATTGTAACACCCCATTTTGATAATGGAAATGTCACATGTAATTATGGCGTGTCATCAAAGCATACAAGGAAAAATGTCTAAACATTACATGACCATAAAAGGAAAATACCGGAATCAAACATCGGTAGTCCAAAAGTAAAGCTCATCACACACAAACATAAGTATAAAAAGGATAGGACTAAACAATGTCCATAGCAATGTATCAAAAGAAAGGAAATGCATAAAGTAAAGAAAGGCTAGAAAGATTCCAGTCCATATGCACGTACGCTTAAAGTCTACGAGCGTCCCTGAGTACCTGCCGTTTTGGGAACATAGAAAAGGAAAACGGCTGAGCAATACGCTCAGTGCACGGATGTACAATAAAGCATGAATAGGATAAGCATATAACATATAACAGTGGAAGAAACTAAATCCCGAGTAATCTGATTAAGTCTTGATAAAACTGGTTTTATAGTTTGGAAAGCCTTATGTTTATCTTGTAAAAACTGTTTATCATATTTTACCATTAGCCAATATAGGTCATGAAAATCCACCGTGCATGAATACTTGGAGGGGTGACCTCATCATGCAATTTAGAGGGGTTGCCTCTAATTTAATATACTGGTTTTTGGGTAGGAGGGATCAGCTCCTTGTGAAGGATGCAAGGCACACACCACATTCACCATGAAATCCTGACTGAAACATGTAACTAGGATGCACCCATACGCCCCACATGATAAATATAATATAAATGGCCAAAAGCTGAAGGGACGCCACGAGCAATCACTCCGCCGTGGTGAAGTCATAACATCAGTGCCTATAATGTTATGGTTATGGTACCTCCATAACTAGGTGAAACTGGTCATGCATGTATATGGCTATAGGTATTGTAAATTAAACATAAGCAATTCAAACACATACTTATACTATGGGAAAACATTTGGCTGTATACGGGAAATCCTAATAAGGAAAGAATGTCCATACTGAAAGGACGGGAATCCGTACCTTATGTCCAGTGAACGAAGAAGACGAACTGAGAGGAATCCTACTTCCGTATCACTAATGCTACATAAATACATACATGAATAAGTATCTGCTTACTAATGCGTAACTGACTTTATGTCATGTCTTAGCTTATTTTACATGTTCTTATCATGTTTTACTGTTTTTAAGCCTTAAACTGTGTTTATCTTATATTCCGTTTACCTTGATTAAGTATTTCTGGTATTTCATGTATTATTATACTTACTGTGTAATAATAAGTAACTTTCCAAAAATAGCAGGTTTCCTAAAACAGAAAGATTTTAAAAATAGAAAGTTACCAAAAATAGAAAGTTTCCAAAAATAGAAGTACTGCTTAAAATAGATAAGTTTCTAAAAATAGAAAGTTTCCATAAATAGATTAGTTGCCTTATTTAAATAATTTCCATAAATAGATTAGCTACCTGAAAGAAATAAGTTTCTAAAAATAGAAGGTTTCCATAAATAGATTTGCTGCCTTATTTAAATAAGTTTCTAAAAATAGAACGTTTCCATAATTAGATATAAGCTGGTTAAATAAGCTAAGTATATAAGCCTAAGTGTTTTCATGATTATTTTCTAAGTCATATGATATAATATATAGTTTATTAGTTATTTCATGTAATTAAAATAGACTGTAGGTTAAAATATTTAATTAAGGTATATCATGTTTTTAATTAAATAAAGTTAAAATACTTAGGTTAAAACATGTATTATTATTTATTAATAATATAACCTAAGTCATGTTAATTAATTAATTATAACCATGGTTTTTAAATAATTAATTAATTTATAAGTCAAAATATAAAATACTTAGGTTAATAATTTCATGATTTTAATAATTAGAATAACCTAAGTCATGTTATTAAATTAATCATGTCATGTTTATTAATTTAGTTTTAACATAAGACTATAAAAATAATAATCTTAACATACACCGTGAACCAGATCTTGACTAAGAACCATGAATCGGACATGAAATCTACACCATACCCCGAACCAATTCGGGGTTACCCTTGTCTTGTTGCTTCCGTGGGACCCACACCAACCAACCGGGACCATATGGTCTCGGTGGTGGTCGTGTAACCAAACCGAGACCCTCTCGGGTTCGGTTTAGGCGGCGGCCAAGAACAAACACCCCTAAAACATCCCTTTTGATTTATTCCAAAACCAATTTCATGTTAGATCTGTGATTTAATTAGGTTTTCAAGAAAAACATATCATGTTCTTAATTATTTAAAAGATTAAATCAAAAGAAAAGGGTTAAAAGAATTACCGAATGCGTGGATCTAAACAACGATGAACAAACACGAACACTAGCACCAAAACCAAGATCAAAGATCAAATAACACCTCCTTTGGTGTGTTTATGGGTGGCGGCCAAAAGAAAGAAAAAAGAGAAGGAAGAGCCTTTTTAGGTTTTGTAAAATTCTTCTGTAAAAGTGAAAAATGAGTAGTGGTTTTTCCTTTTACCCTCCTTAGTAAAAATTGAGATGGGCTTGGCCCATCTTTCCCTTGTAGCCGCGGGTAGGGGCCCACATGGGGTACCCGTACCGTTTTCCGTGTCTCGTTGATTAATTACTCGTTCGTGATTATTTGTGTTCGCGTTTAATGTGTTCTCGTTAAATAATTTCCGTGACCTAATATATTTATTTGCGCTCGTAATAATATATATACGTAATTAATAGTAGTTCGTGATTTAATTACGTTCATGATTTCATGATCGCATGTTCGTGATTAATTACTGTCAAATAATTATTGCGTACTCGTGCGTAGTAAATACTTATCGTGTTCTAACACGTACGTATACGTAAAATCCTAACATGTAATCGTAATCATGCTATAATAGGAAAGTTTTAATCTAGTACGTACGATCTTAAGGGTACTATTCATGGTAAAAGCATGCGGATTTTGCAAATAAGTAATAGAATTATTAGTTGCTATTGTGAATTTGTGATAATATGTAACTATATAAAATTCTATTTCTTATAGTTCTTGTATGTTGCTAGTGCATTTGTGCTTCTTGATGGTGTCACACCTCCGCTAAGGCGGAAATCACGAGGCCTGAATAAATAGACATAATCATGACACAATGGCGTCACAATAGAGAAACATAATCTAAAATGGCATTCAATAAAATAAACACAAAACAAACGTGTCATGACAATATCTATCCAAAACGCAACATAGAATGCTCACAAAATGCAAGTCATAACATAACATAACATAAGTTCAAAGCAAATCCAAAACATAAAGCATCTCGAAATCCGCATGCAATCCTAAGGTCCAGCTAATCTAAAGTAACTCCATAATCACATAGCGCGATTACCTGAAAAATGATACTAAATCTGTCAACACAAAAGCTGGTGAGAGTACTAGTTTAAATACAAAACATTTACCACATGCATACCAAAACCATGAACATATAACATAAAAACTCATCATAACCAACGCATAGCTATGTCACATACTATCTATTAACAACATCATAATTATTTCTAAGTATGATCAAATGAAAATGCGTTTAGATCCAACCATCCAGATTAAGATGGCGAACATTCACTTCAAGGAATCACACTATGGATAACCCCCACCACACCGCATCTGATGTATTGGATCGTGTCTATACCACACTCTCACACATGACCGTGTTTTATACCCACGCGCACTCCGCCATGTGTAGTGTATCACACATCATACTCATACTCATATTCATACACATATGTTCATATCATTTACAAAATAATAAAATGACACTTTATAAAACTCAACAATATCATTTCCAGCCCAAAACATTAAAGAGTAAAAGGGGCTTAGTAATACTCACCTTATGCAAAGAAATCCAAAGTCTTTGCACAAGCACACAATATCTATAACACATAGATAATAAACGCATGTTAACATCAGTTTAGGATACTAATCCAACCTCGATGTAGCAACCTATATGATAGATATCTAAGTATCTATCGTATTACTAACTTAATCTCGACTCTTTATGTGTTCTACATACTCATTATACCTTCACCTTAACCCATTCATACTTTACTCAAATCTGTCTCGTTTTTAATGACATAAAACGCTCATGGATAATATACCTAAACACATGATCCTTCTATGGAAATCATACCAACCTTCCTATATGTATTGAGAACATCCCATAATTTTTACTACGCTCAAAATCCTATGCAAGTATCACTTATACATGTGTTTATCTCTACGTATCCAGTTTCTACCTAACATTATACTCTAAAAGTTTCACTACATCAAACGACCTTAAACATCTCCAATTGACTTCTTCTTTAGTTTTTGACTTATACAACATATAAATAATCTCTCACATTAGTCCCAATGTCCCTTTCAAAGTTTAAGTACCCGACGTAACTCCAAAGTTAAGTTGAGCACTTGTTGTCCTGAAAACAGTTTTGACTCTAACTCTTGTATAAAGGTAATGACTGGCGAAACGAATGATATAAATGCTCTAATTACAACTATTAGAAAGTAGACCCTCTTTAAATAATCTTTGGCTTTTGAATCACCCAGAAAGTTGTCCGTATATTCAAGATATTATCAAAACAAGTTGACTTAAAAATCTTCCTAAACCCCAATCTGGTATTACCAATGATCAAACCTAATCAAATCCATTAATAACCATCATTAATGTTAATTCAAGCTTTTATCAAATCTTAACTTTTAATTACAGATTAATAAACCTAATTAATAAAAGTCCTAATTATATTAACCATCAATCAAGGTTCTTACATAATTAATTAATAGAAAACATGAGTTATGAACATACCTTAAACCCTAAATTATTTTTGAGTTCTCCTCCTTGTTTTATGGTGTTCGATGATCGGCAGAGAGAAAGGAGGATAGTAAAAGTGTTTTGGTTTGTTAATAAATCTCATTATATATTAATTAGATAATTACCAATTCTAGTTTGAGTCAAATTGGGCTTTCATTTCTCTTCTTTTCACCTTGCCGCGGCCGACCTACCCCATCTTACCAAACTTGTCGTTTTTGACCAACTAATATTATACTACTCGTTTAGTACTCGTTTTAGGTCCTACGGTGTAAACCTTAAGCGTTAAACTAAAAACCTTCAACTTTCTAATAAAGTTTCCATCAAACCTTCATTTCCTAAAGTTTTTATATTTAATAAGTTTCTCAAAAACTAATAGATACTAAATATATTTATAAAATAAATATATATATAATACATAATACGTACACGCAAGTTACTTCAACGATAAACGCACATAAATTAAACGTCAATATGATTTCATTTCCTCACATCTCATCACTACTAGTACCATGATCCGCAATCATGTACTCAAATCTCGCAAGATTATCGTTTGAAACACTTGTAAAACATAAAGCATATAAAATATAATACGTAACTATGCCTAATAGGTCGTAACTAACCTTCCAAATCCACGGTTGTCAAATATGGCTACTGTATCTATGCTTCAGAATGGCTACTGTGATGTTGCACTTTGGGAAATAAGTGAATGGAACTTGTGTTGTGACTTTCCTTTATAATGGCCGTTGAATATGTCATTATTAGGTTGCTCGAGTATTTTTATTTTGGCTATTCTGATGCTGCACATTTCAGTTTTGATTGTGTTCGGTTCTTAAGTAATGATCCTAAAGCTGGTTAGTTTTAGCCTAACCTGTCCTAGTATGTTGGTACAGATTCAACATCAGCGATGACAGACACGTGTTAAGATCAACACAAATTCATTGGAAGGATCTTATCTTGAAGCAAAGTTGCATTAAGAGAATGAAAAATTTGAGATGGAAAGTACATTTTCAACATTGGTGAAATACAAGTAACTTTAGTTCTATGTTGGATTGACACATATTTAAGATGAAAAAATATACGTCTTAGACTTTTGTTGGTAGTAGTATTATGTTGACTCATACATGTATGTGAAGTGTGAACAATAACGTTTATAGGTTGTGTTTATCGGAACTAAAAGAGTTCATTGGTAAATTTGCTTGAGGTAGAAGATTCTTATATACTCGTTCATACCTAGATAACCATTTGTTTGATGCGATTAAACTTGATATATGCAGGATCTAGCTAAATTACTCTAAGAGTGAAGAAGTTACAGATTTTGATATGTGATTCCTTGTAGCTGCAGTAGAAAGGTTTATGAGGTCAAGAGATAAAGAAGTAACGGGTTTGGTTCTTTTTTCTTCACAAAGTTTGACATTACAACTAGAAATATAGCATATAAATTTTTTATTGAGATAAAACCATGTTTCTTGTTAGAAAACCGGACTTTATTCTATGTTTTTATTGAAAATAAATCACGTAGAGCCCGTTTTTAAATCCGGTTTTTATTTGATTTTCATAGAGTCCCCTCCCCTTTGACTCCCTATATAAAACGGGTTTTATGATGCTTTTCAACATGGCTTTATTCTCATTTTCTATAGTAGAGAATATAAACTTGTTAATAGTGTTTAACATTTTTACACGTCTAAAAGTATAGAGTATTTTAGGTGGAACATTTATATCATTTTTACATACCTTTAGGTATGGACATTTATATCTTATTTTTCTACACTTATATATGTAAGGATTTAAATATTTTATGCATACTTTTCTAAACTTATATCTTTTTATGTGTGTAAATTTTATACACGAAATATTTTTCCACTCTCTAAAATAGCGTGAACTTTAATATTTTATATATTTAAAGATGTGTATTTTTTGAAGGAATATGTACATGAAATAATATATGTCCGGAAGTCGTCTCGAGCCTAAGGAGACACACGCGTAAATGGTTAAGCAATATATATATAATAATGTATTAATATTAATTATAGTTAAACAAATAAACCAAGAAAGGAAAGTCGAGGAAAAGGAAACAAACGCCAATGAGGCTTTTGTGCATGGTTGCTTGATCACTAAGTTATCACAAGTATATAAGGAGGTCTTGGTTACCTCAATACTTAATTTTATCCCTAAAATCAGTTTCTCTTTTTCCCTCTTTGGTCCGATCGGCAAGAAACAACCACAAGGTTGTTTGGTTTTCGGCGATCGAGCATAGGCAAGAAACCGTACGGTTTCGTTCGTTGACTGATTCAAGATCTTGGTTTATTGGTTGTTTAACACTTACATACTAGCATACTTATTGCTTGTTAAACGTATTGTGTGCTTATACTTAGAGATATCATAATTTGATCTTTATTGGGTTTTGGTTATATTAGTTGTTCATAAGGGTGATTTCACGCTATTCTTTATGTTATGTTAAGTACTTGTCTATACATGATCTTTATTATTACGATGCGTACTCGCTATTATTAATGCGATAATATGGTTAAGGTTTTATGAATTCTAACAGTGGCATCACGAGCCGTTCGTATAACTTTTAATTACATTAAAAAGATGAAAGTTCTAAAATTATGTAAACCTAATATGATGTTGTATAATTATTTATTTGATGATTAAGTTTTCATAAACCCTAATTAGGTTCAATAAAGTTAATTAGACAAATCATAAGTTGTATGCAATTTGTATTGATAAATACGTTGTTAATTGTTAATTAGTCGTTATTTATCGCGTTTTTAATTGTTAATAGAAAGGTCCATGGGAATCATGCAAGTTTAGCATGGATCATGTGTTCTTAATATTTGATTTTTAATTAATCGTTAATGGTTTATGCATGCTTACATGATGGTTTGTGATGAATCTTAGCATTATTATTGTGTAATTTTTTAAGAAGGTTTGTTTTGACAAGCGTCACTAAAAAATTCATAATAAATTCATATAATGTCAAAAAAATCTGAATTTTTTGTCAGAGGTCCACGAATCAAATATCTACAACTTTGTAGTTTCGAGCTAAGGCTGGGGAAGACCCGATCTATACTCTTACGTGACCTGAAATCAACTTTAATTGGTAGACAACTTTACGTGCTATATGGTATATACTCGAATTTGACTTACGCAATCAGATTTTTCGATGCATGTGGCTCATTTATATTAAGAAGTGAAAGTCTTATTTATGTATATGAATTGTTTTAATTTAATTGACTTGGATTCATAATCAATTTGTATGCATGTAGTATTTGATTAATTGTTAATTGGATATATGTTTTAGGTTAACGTTTATTTTTTTTGCTTTTGATTATAATTGTTATATACTATCATTTTTCAAGCAAAGGTTTTTTTAAAAATAAAATTAAATGAAATTTGATTTATTATAAGCTTACTTTTGCACGGTTATATGTGGCCACAAACGAGTCGCCCTTACATGGTATTAAATGTAACTCCCGCTGTGACAAACAAGAATCAAGTTTATAATGTGTTTTCTATTTTAAAGATGTAAAATTTTTTTAATGGCGTAATTTGAAAAAGTACTACTTAGTTGCATAGAAAAGGCTCATCAAGACTTTGGTATTGTAGGTACCATTACCCTATAATGTCGGACTACTTGTAGTTTTGTTACCTTGCATAATATTTAGGAAGCCGCGAAATGTCTAGGGTTTGAATGATTTTAATCATTATTTAATTTTTTCTTGTGATAAATTAAGCTTCTTTAGATGGAAAACATGTAAAATCGTCAATTTTTATGATATCATTATTTATACAAATGATGTGTGAGTTAAATAAGTGATATCTTTAATTTACAAATTTGAGTAAATTTTTCTTAAATTTTCATGATATAAAGATATTGCATACTTCTTTGTATTGTTTTTGAAATTGTCAAAAATTATACCCTTTGAAATAAGTTTTTTTGCCATCGAACCAGTAAAGACACTTACACTTACTCTTTCACCATATGTGAGACTGTGAGGATTTTGTAACCCAATGTTATACAATACACTCAATTGTGAGACATTGGTGCTATACTGCTATATAATCATAATTTTTTGTTGGACGACTTAAGAAGTTAAGATAGGTGAGACCTTACCTCGTGGCAATTGATGGGGTAAACATGCTTACTTTTCACTTTTTAATTTATCACAATTGATGTACATAAAGTAGAGTCCCATAATTCTAAAAGTTGTATTGGATGCAATTATTGAACGTCAATTACCTCTTGAATACCATCATCACTAGCAGATCAACTGATGCGGTGCTGGCATGTCTTGGTGGATTCTAGCTTTTAGGAAATTAATTGTTTAATTATAAACATGGGTATTTAATTTTATATAAAGATAGTATTATCAAAAATACTAAAATTACATTTTGTGATTCTTTTAAAAGTATTATTACAACAGAGTTCCATAAACTTATGTTTGTTTGACAAACAAAGTCTTATTTCCTTATAAGAAAGAGAGAGACATATACCGATTCTTTTCCTTGTTAGGGAAAGCTATAAATAGGTGGGATTAGATTATTGTAATTATCAATCTATAAACAAATTTAAATGTTTAAGTAAATTTGCATAACTTATTGTTTCAAGTAGATCTCATTACTCTTATTTTGAATTTTTGAGAATCTTTCAAACTCACAAGTCTCTTCACAATCTCTAGGCAAGCAATGCTTTCCTTGTTCTTTATATATCGACACCCCTTAAGGCTATAGTCGATAAGAACAAAACAAATGTTTTGTTTGCTTATTGTAATTATAATAACTAGCTTTATTTACCCTAGTTATTATGTTTTAACTCAAAGGAGGCACTAAATACCCTTATTGAATGGTAGGCCTAATATGGAGGAAATTGCATGCCACTTTTCAAGTTAATGAAAGCATGATAGATAGTCTCTCATCCACATGGTAGAAATTCATACAATATCTATAATACATAAGTATTGTTACTTATGGGCATTTAAAGCGAGTAGGAAAGTAAATAAATCGCTATTTACTTTTCACTGGTGAAGTAATATTTCTAATATTGTCAAATCAAGGGGGAGCATTGTGATTTACTAATGAAAATAAATTAATAATGTTGTCTAACTCAGTGGGAGCTTGTTTACATTTGTTATAATTCATATTATTTCTAGTTTGATTTGAAATAAACTTACTTTCAGAATATGAAGAACTGATGTTTTAAGGATAACTGCATCCTATTTTATATGATAATAACTTTTGAAGTATTCCATACAATAAATATGTACAATTCCTTATAAATCTACATGGTTCTATTTCTACTAGTTATTCGAATATTTATGACTATCATATTGTTCACATAAACAAACATGCTTCATGATTGTTTATCCACATACATGATGTGTGTCATGCACAAGTGAGAGAAATCTTTATTGTGTGCAAGGTACAACACATAACAATATGATAAATGGTTTATCTTAACCGCGAGCCAAGAATCTAATATTCTATTAAGACGTATACATTTAATTGTTAATGTATGTTGACTTGTTTAGAAAATGTCAAGATATGAATAACAAGATACTTCAACTAACTTCTTAATAGTTTCTTGAAATATTTCATATAATGTTTTTTGGAATGCACATAAATAAATAATGAAGTAAGCAATTATATAATTTGAAATCTTTAAATTATTCAAAAGATAAATAATGTATATATAGTTATTGAACTATTTAAAGATGTATACATTAGAACATGCACTAGGTTTATAAATGTTATATATTTTTAATTTTGTGTTAAAATAATTGATAAGTATTTAAACTAAAGAGTATTAAGTTATTTAGTAATTGTGATATAGTCTCACAATCTGAATAGTAATAAAATACTACATAGTTTTAGTATGTCATGAGTGATAAATTAAATTATTTAGAATTATTTGATTTAGATAACTTAGAAATTTGTTGTGATTGACTAATCTTCTTAATCGGAGAATTTTAACACGTGTCAACATCAACAATTTATATTTATAAGGAGAATAAATAAGTACACATGTTACAATTTTATGTAAGTACAAAAATAAGTATGAACATAAAGTAGGATGAGATATTATGACATCTCATTATACCCCATTACCCCGAGTCAAAAAAAGTGCTCCGTGGTAAAAATCTGTAAACTTAATAATGACCGATGACAAAATGAAAAAGGTTACCAGCTAACTGCAATATCTGATGGTTTATTGTTAGGGACGAAAAGAGTTTTGTGTCCGTACATGGTGACCACGTACGCGTGTGAATACCAAAAGAAGGGACTCTGTGGAAGCGTGTCCACTGTGAGATCCCTGTACCTGAGTTTAGTAAAGCCAATGATAGTAAGTCTTCACCCTTTTGCTGCTACTCTTTCTCCAAGTACTCCTTTGCTTGCGTCATTACACAGTCTGAATTCTGAATGAAGAGAAAGCCTATTAACCTCCTGCATGTAGTATCCACCTTTTACTTTACTTTCTTTTTTCTTTTCTTTTTTGCATTTTTTATTTACCATTATTTTTATATAATCAATAGAATGTATGTATCTTTGTTCAAAAAAAAAAAATAGAATGTATGTATCCAGGTTTTAGATAGCGTGAGGTGCAGCGTGGCGCATGACAAAGCTTTGAGTTTTTCGCTAAGCGTAACTGATATATTTTTAAGACGCGACTTGAGACGGTAAAATATATTTATAGATTTCTAGTTTTATATCATGTTTATAAATATACGAGTTATAAACATTAGTAAATCTAATTTCAAATTGAAAATACTAGTAAACACAAGCCAAAACCATAAATATTTGAAAATATTCAAAGCTTTAAAAAAAAAACTCGTGCCTTTACCCGTCTTTGCTCGCCTTATCTCACGTCACGTCTAGTGCTAATGCCAAGCCATGCTTCTTAACTTGGAGGCCACACCTCACGCCTTGGCGTCACTTTAGCGTCACAAAAGCGCGCCTTTTAGAACCTTGTATGTATCTTAACAATTATTTTTTTCGTTTTATAATTATAATCCATCAACAAAAAATACACAGTTAAAAAAAAATATTTTTTTTATAATTTTCTCTCTTTTACTTATTCCACAAATATAATTTTACTTTTAACTAATTAATTAAAAACTTATTCAAAATTTGTAAATATCACCTCACGTGAGAGTAAATAGGTAAACTTAATCTAAATTCTTTGCCTATATTTACACGTGGACAATTAAGTTACGACGGCCCAAAATGAAAACGAAAACTATAATTATGAGACGGATGAAGTACTCACGAGAGCAAATGACACGTAGCCTAGTTAGTAATATCGAGACATTTTCGCACCTAACGAGAATAAGATATTTTTTTGTTAGTGATTTGCACATTTAAAAAAATAGTTTGAATGCTTCAAACTTTGCATTAAACAACTGTATTTTATACAATATGTTTTAACAAAGATTTAAGTTCATTTGGATACCAAACTTATCTAAGATATGAGGGGACTCATCTCCACCTTCCATCTCCTCACCATCTAATGGCTGAGATTAAACCCCCATTTTATACTGCAGGGGTATTTTCGTCATTTCACCCGCCACTATATAAATCATTTTATCCTTTCTTTCTCATAAAACACACACACCGTAACATCACTTCTCTCTCTACCTCCCGATCTACTTTCTCTCTCTATAAGTTGAAGCGTATAATCACAAATCCATCACGAACATCATCATTAATCCATCACAAATCGATTAATTAACACAAATTCATATCAGGTTTGTATTCTCATAATATATTCTTATCTTTTTAGCTTATTTGATTTAGAATAAGCTTATTAATTTATTGTCATTAGCTTATTTTGAACGAAATATTCTGATTAATAGTCCTTATTTTGATCGAATTCTTCCAATTGATTGTTCTTATTTTGATCAAATTATTTTAATTAGCTTTTAATTATACGATTTATGTGAATAAGCTTATTTGTTTGAATAAGATTTTGAATTAGATGAGAGTTATGAATAATTTTGTGAATTAGATAGGAGTTGTGTGAATAAGCTTACAAATTATATGAGAGTTATGAATAAGCTAGCTTTTTAGCTTATTTTGACGAATCATAAGGTATTTTATGTAAGTTAAATTAAGTTTACTGATGTGGGCTGTAATAAGCTTGATATATCATATATGATAGTTATATATCATATATGATAGTTATATATCATATATGACATATCATCAGTTATCATATATGATATAACTATCAGTATGATATATCAAAGAAACCATAAGAAAAAACAGTTTTGTATGAGTCTTTTTCAGAAAATCTGTATAAACTCTTGAAACATGCCTTCTATCATATATATGAGTAATACTTTTTTTTAAAAAAAACTTCATAATATGTTCTTTTCTATCTTTTATTAATGCAGTCAGACAGAGGTGGTGTGATTGCCCGATTTGGAGCAAAGCAGGGAGGGATGTTGATTATAACAAGAGGATGTGCACGGATATGTTATAAGGATCAAGACGGAGTAGGCGTTGTTCATGAATTCATCAGTTAATAATGGTTTTAACAATAGTTTATTGTCGATAAAGAAGGGTAGTTTTAATAATAATGGTGTTTGCATCTTTTGATTTTGTATAAATGATTATCATATATGATATCAGATGTGTATCATATATGATTTTACATTAGGTTATGTTCTGTTTGAATTATCATATATGATTCTGTTCATAAGTACATTTTTTTATATTATGAACAAGTGTTTAATTATTAATTGTGCATACTCTTTGTTGTAATCATGAATTCATCAAATTCTTTGTTTAATATACCCAAGTTTTTCTTGAGTATCATATATGATAATGCATTATCATATATGATAGTGCATTAGCATATATGACTTAATTTATCAAAACCATCATGACATAATACCAAGAAAGCTAAACCATATTAACAAGACGTTGTACAAGATACCTATCAATTACAAAATCGTCCATATACGTCAAAACTCCATTAGGTGATTACAAGGAAAAAACAAACAATACATTTAAACATAAAATAAAAATTCACGAACTTCTTCAATAAGGTTCTTGGCCTTTTGGATGCTTGTAACGTTCAACATTCCTTGTAAACAGCATTCCCTACAAAAATAAGAAGATTTAATTCAATTTTCAAGCGCATCATCATATATGATATATTTTATCATATATGATATTTTAGCTTACATCATATATGATAAAATATATCATATATGATATTTCACTAACAGGTCACACTAAATTTGTTCAGCGAGATTAAGCCATAAAATCTTATAATTCATGAAAATAAGCTAATAAGTTAGCTTATAATTCATCATAATAAAAATAATGATAATTTTTTAGCTTATTCCTATTAATCATCTAATAAAAAAGCAAACACATCCATAATCACATCAAAATAAGCTTATTTACATCAAATAAGCTAAAAAAATATATAAATGATGATGATATAACCTGGTGATTCGTTCTTCAATAGCTTCGACATCTTTTTTTTTAGTTTTAAACGCGATTTGTTGATGATTTTTTATTTGTGTGTGTTTTAGTATGTGTTTTGGATCGAGATGATGATTGAATAAGCTTATGTGTGTGTTTTTTGTGTGTGTTTTTTGTTAGATTTGAGATAAGAGACGGGGGTAAGATGTATTTGGGAGGTGGGTGGGATGGGTGGGTTTAAAATGACGAAAATGCCCCTCCGCTTTTTTTAATTAAAAAATAAAACTTAATCTGGGCTGTTCATTTTTTGATAGATAGAAGGTGGGGATTGATCCCCTTGTATCCAAAGGATACAAGGTATCCAAAATAACCGGACTCTTTAACAAATTATGTATTTACATGTTTTAATCAAAAATTAAAGTATACCAATCCATTTTCTTATAAAAATGCAACCAACTATAAATTAATCCGAGTTTTATTAACCACGAATAACTGGTTTATCCCATTCATAATTGTCTATACACGATATAATTTATGAAAATACGTCGATACTTTTAAGATTCCTTAGGTGTATCTAAAATTTGTCTCATATACATGAACATATATAGTAAAGTTGCTACTTGTAGAAAGTGAACGTGCATTCAGTAAAAATAATTGATATATACTAGAGGTGGCAAATCTTGCCTATTTGGATATATATGGGCACTTTTTGCTCATTTTCAAAAAAGGATGGGACACTTTTTGCCCATTCTTTATAATGGATGGGCTAAACGGGCGCATATGTAAGAAACTAAATGGGCTTAACGGGCGCACTTGTAAAATACAAATTGGTATACTCGACGAATATTTTTTATTAAATTTTTTATCCCCGGCTTTCAAACAAGTATTTTATTTTTTAATTGTAAGTTTTTATATGTTTTTTCCCATTTTTAGCTTGCGCCCGTTTAGCCCACCCATTTCGTCCGCCCGTTTCGCCCGTGCCCATTTAGCCCGCGCCCGTTTAGCCCGCGCCCGTTTAGCCCGTTGCCCGTTTAGCCCGCTGCCCGTACCCGCCCGTCCGCCCGTTTTGCCACCTCTAATATATACTATACATCTTTTTTAACGTAGTGCTTTTTTTGGTAATTTGGAGCGTGGGATTTTTTTTACTTATATTCACACGGTTAAAATTTATTTATTTATTGGAGCAAGAAACTTAATAGAAGAGTTAGCATATGTTTAGTAAGAGTTGTTTTTTTAAAAAATTAAAATTGTTAACTTTTTTTGTTAAAAAAATAATTTAATAACTTAGTTTGGTACAATAATTTTTTAGAATTGTTAGATTTTTACTTTAATCAAGTACTTTTAAATAAAAAGTTTTTCATAAAACTTTTTAAATTGTATCTTAATTTTATAGTAAACCGCTAATATATAAAAAAACTTATTAAAAAATTACAGCTTAAAAGTTATGTTAACAGTTTTTTAATTAACAGCTTACAGTTTACGGTTAACAATTTACAGGTTAAAGTTAACAACTTATAAGTTACAAATAGCTTAATAGCTAAAACTCGTACTAGCCTTTGTTTTTTTCTTTATTCTTTTTCCGAATCTCAAGTAGATTTGGTGTATATCCGAAGTAAACGGGAAATTTAATTTATGTTTGACCTATGTCCCATCAGTTTTAATTGCAAAGCAAGATTATTTTACGATTCCTTAAATGTTCAGATATCATTTTGCCAACTTTTTCTAAATCTCCCTGCAAAAAGTAAATGCTATATTCATTTCTAGAAGTGTAATTTGAAAGGCTTCATGTTGCGTAGTGTGTATAGGGAAAGGGTGAAAAACTACTATTGCATGCATATAAACAATTAAATTGAGCCATTCACTTTAGCCTAAAGTTGACAAAATTTTATATGGGAAGTTGGGAACTTTAAAACCTCACATTTCACTTTTCCTAATTAAAAAACTATTCCTATATTTATGGAACAGTATCACTTCGAGTCCATGTAGGATTGTGAAGATTTTCAAAGTCCAAAAAATGATTATGAATCTAATCGTCTAGATCATGTCAGTGATTTGAAGAGCTTTATCATGAATTTGGAGTTCAGAGGACTTTTCATGTTATTATAGACATGTTTGGGGACCAAACTACCAAAGTGAAAGATAGCAAAGCATTTTACATAACTCAATTTTAATAATCAATAATCTAAAAGTGAAACCAAACTTAATTATTGCAAGATTTAGAATTTGTTTTTTAATAAATAAAAAAATCTTAAAAATCAATATATCAAATTAAATAAGAATCAGGTGAGAAATGGTAAAATAAAATAGGAGAAATGGTGAAAATGTGAATTGAATACAGGTTGATGTGTTGTAGACATGACAAGAGAAGAGGAAGGCAATTAGCTAAAAATAAGGGGCGAGTTTATGATGATGCACTTCAATGGAGAAGAGAAAAACCAGGCCCATTTGCCTATTTTTAGTACTCTCTTCAATCCTACTGATTATTGGGACAATGATAGAGTAGTGTCTTACCTCTACTCTATTTTCCTTAGTACTCATGGTTCAAATTCTCCATTCACTCTATTTCTCTATTTTGAAAGCATATATAACCTCTAAATCTTAGACTGCTCAATATGGTAATGCGTGAGACTCAGTGAGGTTGTAAGTCACACGCGAGGCTCATTTAAACGGTGAAGAGTCATGCAAGGCTCAGTGAGGTTGTAAGTCACACCGAATAAGTTCTCTATTCTGACGATGACTCCAAAGAAAATACTGGCGGCAGAAGGCGCTAATTTCCAAAAATCACCGCCAACGACAACTCCGGTAGAAAAGTATATTGGAAACAAATATTGTGAATACCATGATGAGAAGGGGCACAAAACAAAACAGATGAATGCCTCGAGCTTAAAAAGAAGATGGAAGAACTAGTGCCGGCAGGAAAGCTCCAGCACCTCATTAAGAAATTAAAAGAAGAAAAAATTTGAGGGAAAAGGAAATTTCCTTCCCTCCTTTAACCGTAAATTGCGTCGCAGAAGGACCCTTAACGATTGCACTAAACATGGGAGGCCACGCCGTCCATCACATGTACATCGATAAGGGCTCCTCAACCGAAATCTTGTACGAACAGTGTTTCAAGCGGCTACAACCAGAGGTAAGAAACCAATTGATACCGACCAAGTCGCCGGTTAACAGGTTTCAGTGGAGAAGTAATATGGCCGTTGGGGCAGTTGCGATTGCTAGTAACAGTCGGAGACACGGAGCACCCGAAGACAACCTGTATGAACCTCATGGTGATACAATCACCATCGTCGTACAACGGCATCATAGGAAGACCTGGTATACTAGCAATACGAGCGGTGCCATCCACGACCCATGGAATGTTGAAGTTCCCAATGGAAGGCGACATTGTCACGATCTACAATACTGCAATACACAAGCAGAATGTAGAACCGCTAAGAAGACCCCAAATCCAACGACAATACAAGCAACAGCGCCCCCGGCTAACCTAAAAGTGGCAATCCACCCATATTTCTCAAAGCAAGAGGTTGTGATTAGGGGGACGTTATTAGATAAATGGAGAGCAGCTATATGCTCTCTCCTAAAAGAGAACCTTGATGTTTTCGCCTAGGAATCAAAGGATATGACAACGGTACCCTGGTCTATTGTGGAACATTAGTTAACTATCCGTGAGGGATACCCTCCAGTAAGACAGAAGAAGCGGGGACCAGCCTTAGAGCGTCAAAGCTATATTGGATGAGGTTAAGAAACTGGTCAAGGCGGGCATCATGCGGGAAGTGTACCACCATGATTGGTTATCTAACCCATTCATGGTAAAAAAAACACGACGAAAACTGAAGGATGTGCGTGGACTTCACGGACCTAAAAAAAGCTTACCTTCAAGACTGTTACCCGCTTCCAAAAATCGATTGGAAGATCAGATCCCTATGTTGGTACCCCTTCAAATGCCCCTGGATGCGTATAAAAGATACCACCAGATACAGATGGCGGAACATGACGAGGAAAAACGACGTTCCACACAAGCCAAGGCATAAACTACTACACAAAAATGTCGTTTGGCTTAAAGAACGTCGGGTACTTATCAACAGCTTGTAGATAAAGCGTTCGATAGACAAATAGGGTGTAACCAGGAGGTATACCACTAGTACAAAAAATGGTATCCGTCACACTCAAAAAGAGTGACCGTAGGCATACAGTCACACGCGGTTTTTTTAGCCTTTGTGACCAAAGGTGCCACGACCGTAGGTACCATACGGTCACAAAATGATCTAAGTGACGATAATCAACAAAAAAATGTGACCAATACTCGAAAATGTGTGACGAACTAGGTATAATATATGGTGTTTTAGTGAATATGTGTGACGGTAAACACTCTACAGTTACACGAGTTTTGTTTATGAGTGACTATTGTTTATAAATTTGTCACATGAATATACAATATATGTGACATTTACTATGTGATTAGTGTATTTTGTGTGACTATATGCATCCAATAGTCACATAAATTGTATGTTTGTGTGACCTTTTATGACATGTAGTCACACAAATCATGCTAATGGTACTGAGTTTGTCACATACAATTAAACAAAGAGTTGCCAATAGTAGAAATAAGTGTGACTATATGCTTTGTCAAGTCAAGCAAATTGTATTTTGTGTGACTATATGCATCAAATAGTCACATGAAGGGTATGTTTATGTGACCTTTTATGACATGTACTCACACAAATTATGCCAATGGCTCTGATTTTGTCACATACAATTAACCAAAGAGTTACCAATAGAAGTAATAAGTGTGACCGTATGCTTTGTCAAGTCAAGTCAAGTGTATTTTGTGTGACTATATGCATCCAATAGTCACATGAATTGTATGTTTGTGTGACCTTTTATGACATGTAGTCACACAAATCATGCTAATGGTACTGAGTTTGTCACATACAATTAACCAAAGAGTTACCAATAATAGAAATTGTTGGAAATTCACTTTATGTGACGACATTTAAGAATTCCCATTAGTTATCATAGTCACACACGCATAGACTAGACTAGGAACAATGTATAGTTTAAGTGCGTTGTGTGGCTATATATACCCCTCCTAGGCTTCCAAGGAGGGGTGTTGATTGTGTCTCATTTTGTATTTTCATTTTGTTGAATACATTTTTCTTAACCTTTCACACAACCTCTCTTCTCTCTCTCAACAATGGCTGCCAATACCACTTATCACCATGTTAGACCACCGGATTAGATAAAAGCAAATCTACAATTGGCATCAGAGCCTCGGCTCAATCCTTGGATCATGTTCATTTAGGTGGTCACAAATTTTTTATGGTCCGAATCTGATATAACTTTATGTCACAGTATGTTTTTTGGTCATGGTTTTATCATTTTTGTCTCATCTCGTCTCATATCTGGTATTCAAATTCACACTCAAAAGCATATTAAATTACATATCTGGTTTTTTATGGTCATATCAGGTCTCATTTTGTCATATCTCGGGTTTATATCATGTTTTATATGTCCATTGTTTAATATCATGATTAATCTGGTCTCCATTTGTAAACCCACAGTCACTTGATTATTTATGCTCAAACAATCAATACAATTATCATATCTGTTCATACTTCTGGTCATCAAATCTGGTCATTTTTCTGGGTTTTATGGTATTTTTTTTAAGATGAATGGATAAGATTTTTGCACAAAACCAGATCCATAAAATCTGGAAAGTACATAAGGATAAGGGTTTTCAGATATTCAGATTCACATTACGATCAGAATATTGCGATCGCAAAAACCAATGGTTTCTACATTGCGATCGAATATTCCGATGGAACACATTCGATGCATTCTGACGGATGCATTCCGATGGGGTGAAGAGAAAACATTCCGATGGGACTGAAACGTTCCGATGGGACTGAAACATTCCGATGGACTTATTTTAAAAAACATTGCGATGCAAGATTAAAACATTGCAATGCAAGATTAAAACATTGCGATGGGTTTTTAATATGACCATTGCGACTGTTTTTATAAAACCAGAAAACCAAAAACTTGACCAGAAAAAAATTAACTCATTTCCCTTATAACTCCTCAACAAATCCAACACCATCAATCTAACCTAAAGCCCTTCGTCTCCTAATCCCATCTATTCATCAACTAGACTCAAATCAAAAACAGAAAAACAAAAATATCAGATTCATTGGTTTGTATGTAATATAATTTATTCAAGATCTTTTAGATCAAGAATCACGAAACCATAAAATCATCACAGATCCATGTGTGGTTTCCCACTTTAATATTCGAATTAAAAGAATGATTTGTAACAAAAATTTTATAATCAATCCTCTTTTCGATTTTAACATTTTTTAAGAAACCAACTAAAACCAACATGCAATTAATTTCCACCTTACCCGAGATCATCAGATGATCTTGAAGCCTCTGTCAACGCCATATATTACTTGGTCAATCATTCAATCATAAGGAATGAATATGGGTGATGTCTGTATAAGTTTCATTTTGTCTTATCAAAATGATTGGTGTAAATTGCTTAGATGAGATAAATGGATTAGTGATGGGAGCAGATTTTTGGGGTTTGACTAAGATGAGATGGTGATGTATTTGATCTGGTGGGTGTGGAGATTGGGAGATGATCATGAGATCTAGTAATTTTTGGTGACTGTTGGGGGACAGAGTAAACGATGGAAGGAGAAAGTGGGCGGATGTTTCTAGTGTGGGATTAGGTTAAGGAAGGATTGAGTATGATTAGGTTAGGGGACTTTATACCTAATTTCTAGGTATACAAAGTTCTTGGACCGGTCACTTAATTAATCAATTGGGCCTTTCATCTGCATATAATCTACATGGCCACGAATATTTTTTGGGGTCACATTCATTTGGTAGCTTATGTTTGGCCGTGTGATTCACTTCAGTCTATACACGAATTTTTTCAAATTTATTTATTTTGAATAAAATTTTGTGTATTATGATATACTTTGGATATTATCGGGACAAAAGTGATATGACAAAGTGCCGAGACAAAATATGACGAGACAAATGTGAAAAAATTTATTTGACGAGACCAAGAAAAATTTGGCGATTTTTAGTGACTACGGATTCGTTTAATCGGGTGAAGTTGGAGACGGATTTTTCGAAGGCGTATATTTATTTTATCTTCAAAGATAACTTGCTCGTGCTTAATCTTAGAATGAAGACTTGTTTATCTGGTTTCCGGGTTCGGGGTGGTTGGTTGATGACTCAGATAACTATCACTTAAAGGGGTTACATTGTTGTACTCAGTGTCACGCGCTTAGTCGACGTGGATAAGTTCAAGAGGTGTTGTGCTTATAGACTTCTTCAGTGATGCATTGGGCACTTAGAAATTTCTCCACCGTTCCTCATTCAACAATAGTGCAAGCTTAAGTCACAAGATCGAAGGATTCTTATTCAGTTTCACGTTTGATGTATCCGGTCCATTTTATCAGTGGTCACTTCAAATTGCCTACAAGGGGGTTGCTAAAGATGGTCGTGGAGAGTTTATGAGTAGAGATTTTCGATCAACAACTGATTCTCACAAAATATATAATTCAGCTTATTTATTATTCTCACGAGATTTCAGGTACATGTGCGTACGATTTATTGATGGTTCTGAGTTTCAAAACCATCAAGGGGAAGAAGAAGACACATTGAACGCACAACGAGTACACGTGATGAACTTCATACCTTCTTTTGATTTGATCATAAAGTGTGACTGTATGCTTTGTCAAGTTAAGCCAAGTGTATTTTGTGTGACTATATGCATCCAATAGTCACATGAATTGTATGTTTGTGTGACCTTTTATGACATGTAATCACATAAATCATGCTAATGGTACTGAGTTTATCACATACAATTAACCAAAGAGTTACCAATAGTAGAAATAAGTGTGACTGTATGCTTTGTCAAGTCAAGCCAAGTGTATTTTGTGTGACTATATGCATCCAATAGTCACATGAATTGTATGTTTGTGTGACTTTTTATGACATGTAGTCACACAAATCATGCTAATGATACTGATTTTGTCACATACAATTAACAAAAGAGTTACTAATAGTAGAAATAAGTGTGACTGTATGCTTTGTCAAGTCAAGCCAATTGTATTTTGTGTGACTATATGCATCCAATAGTCACATGAATTGTATGTTTGTGTGACCTTTTATGACATGTAGTCACACAAATCATGCTAATGGCTCTAATTTTGTCACATACAATTAACCAAAGAGTTACCAATAGTAGAAATAAGTGTGACTGTATGCTTTGTCAAGTCAAGTAAATTGTATTTTGTGTGACTATATGCATCTAATAGTCACATGAAAGGTATGTTTGTGTGACTTTTTATGACATGTAGTCACACAAATCATGCTAATGGCTCTGAGTTTGTCACGTACAATTAATCAATGAGTTACCAATAGTAGTAATAAGTGTGACTGATGCTTTGTCAATTCAAGCAAATTGTATTTTGTGTGACTATATGCATCCAATAGTCACATGAATTGTATGTTTGTGTGACCTTTTATGACACGTAGTCACACAAATCATGCTAATGGTACTGAGTTTGTCACATACAATTAAACAAAGAGTTACCAATAGTAGTAATAAGTGTGACTGTATGCTTTGTCAAGTCAAGCCAAGTGTATTTGTGTGACTATATGCCTCAAATAGTCACATGAAGGGTATGTTTGTGTGTTTTATGACATGTAGTCATACATTGGAATGTGACTAACAATGAAAATAAGTGTGAGTATGTTCATCTTCTAGTAACCTTTCAGAATTCAATAAAAACAAAAAACAAAATTCTGGAAATCAAATTTCAATTGCATTAATATATAAAATTGAATGTACATAAGTAAATAAACAACTTTCGTATTATTCTCAAGTAACATACTTTTCACAAAGAATCACACTTGTAAAGACTTTGAATCACCGTATTGTAAAGTCTTTTGAGCCTTGTTATTCCTAGATTGTTTCTGCATATGAGGAATAGTCGTAAATGTACTGCCTGTTGGAACATTCATCGAGCGCTTAGATCCTGTCTTTGGTGCACTTTCAACAACAGCTTTTATGGTATTTGGTGGTGTTGTTTTCTGTAGGGAAACAAAAGCCGTGTATTAAACATTGATCTTGTTGGGTCTACTAGATGTAGATCTTGCAGCCTGTCAGGAACGGTGAATGACTTCTGTAATCACAAGTTAATCCACAGAGAGACTCTATACACAATATGAATGTAGAATACAAATGTAATAAAGAAGAACAGAATAACTATAAAGACTTGATCCTTTCTAAGGATTTCTAATATTGATAATCACTAGAACTACGTTTGGTGAAGGTGTGTCTAACCCTTCTTCCTAAGGTTCCTTTTATACTACAAGGAAACCCTAATACAACATTAAACAAAACGTGTAAAACTGATATGCATATCCTTTCCTAACATATCTCATGCATATCCTAACAGAATAATAAACAAATAATAAAGTTTGACTTTAACCAGGACCAGGAGCACGACTTGCTCCTACTACTACTAGGACTAGGAGGAACTACATACCTCCTAGTCTACCTATTACATTTAACTATTACAATGGTCCTAACAATCCTCCCCTAAACTTGAATTTGACCTGTTGAGTTCAAGTTTCCTGGAAAACGTGCAAATAAAACCCGAGGATTGAATCAGCAAAACTAAAAGCAGCATCAGCAAGATAAGAATCAGAGTAACCGCTGCAACATGAAACACTAGAAGCTTCTTCAAAGCTTGGAACAAATCAGCATCGTGTTGAATCTTTTCAGCAACATGAGCAGATTTGATGAGCCTTTACCAAGTAGCTGCTCGCTCTTGGGCTAGCCAGTCTTTCTGGTGGAATAAGCATCACCCTGGGAGACTAGAACCCAACCCACTCTTAGAACGTGAATCAATGGTGAGTGGCGGTACCCTGATGATTTTAGGCAAACCATCACAGCCGTCAACGGATTTGATATGTCTTTACCAGAAGCCGTACCCCTCTGGACTCGCCAACTCTCAGCAATGAAGCATCGGTGAGTTGAAAACCCTATAGCTTTAAGCAAGCTATTACAGCTATCAACAGATTTAATAAAATCTTTACCAAGAGCCGTACCCCCTTGGATTAACCACTTTTCAGTCTAGGACTATGGCAAGTGAAAACCATCCAGTTTTGGGTAACCTGGCAACCATCAACGGATTTGAGAATCGCACCAGGAGCCGTACCCTCAAGGTGAATCAACTCTTTCTTGTCGATTAGACATGGTGAGTTGAGGACCATTTGTTGTGAGGACCAAGTCCAACACCAAGTGAAACCAGTAACCAGCACAAGCACAATTCAGTAACCAGAACCCATAATGTGAAGCAGCAAATGGTATCATTTTCACAAGTATAAAATCCAAGATGTGTTAAAAGTATAAGCAGATATTATATAAAAAGTATTTTTTTTTTAATTTTTTTTTCTAACTATAAAGAATGAAATTCACCAATCACTTTACATATTGGTAAAAAGAATGATAATAAGAACAAATGAACAAAAAATACAAAACAGAAACACTTACAACCCAACCAAATCACAAACCAGAAGCAGCCTTCTTATCTGCTATCAAACAAGCCTGAATGCCTTCCACCAACGCAGTTGCCATAGAAGACTCATTCCCTGATGGAGCATTGGAAATTTGCAAGTGACTAGCCAACATAACCTCCATCGAAGAAATCGTCAAAGGATACTCCACATCTGTGAGCATGAAAACCATATGACTAGATTCCAATTCCAACATATGCACACCACATCCCGCATATAACTTCTAGCGCTGAATCACCCATTGCATCTGATCCTTCCATATACCAGAAACAGGAGCATGAGGAGGTGCATCAAGCATCAGCTTAAGATCAGCCCAAATGCGCAGACCAGGCCAGGAAGACACAGCCATGGGATCAAAAGGCATGCCAGAATCCACAAACCCATATAAAGCCATAAGATCCATACGATCAGCCCAAGACAAAACACCCTGCAAACCCGAAGCTAAACGCACAGACCCATCACTCAGAGTAATTCTATGGGATACCATACCAGGAAGAGTTGTGGAATGCTCAACCGTCCAACCAGTAATATTTCCATTTCCCAAAGGCAAATCAGAATCACTGTCAGAAGCGGCATCAATCAAATTCTCAGGATCACGCTTCTCATAAGAGACCGTCTTGCCATGTCGAACACGTCGAGCTGTTTTCTGGTGAAGCGAACGTCGAGGTGTGGAATCACTTGGTGTGGGTTCAACCTTTACCTTTACCTCAGCAGCAACAGTGGGAGCAGGAGAAGTAGACTCATTAGTTTTCCCACCCAAGGGATCAATAGGAGCTGCACTAGAAGTAGGAATAGGTTGAGTTCCAGGAACCGGTGGTGATGGAGATGGCATATCAGGTGTAGCAGCAGTAGTTGTGGTGGTAGCAAAGGTGGTGGTGGTAGCATGTGTGGGGGTGGTAGCGGGACTAGAAGAAGAACCCAAAGGAGCAACCAAAGGAGAAGTAGTGGTACCAACTGAAGTAGCAACAAAAACCGATGGACTAGCAGCAGAACCAGGAGTAGGATCAGAAGAAGGACCAGTAGTAACAGAAGGCGAAGAAGAGGTCACCACACGAGGATGATAGATAAATCGTTCCGGAATTGGTTGACTCTGACGCTTAACCATACGTTCATAAAGTGCCTTGAGCTCATCAAAAGATAAAGCCCGAACCCTGTTCCACTTCCAAGGAGCATTAAAATGAGCAGCGGACTGATACTTCACATATCGCTGCATCTGCTTGCGCTCCTCAGTTCTTAATAGAGGTCTGTTCTTTCTCTTCTCACAAAGCTGTGCAGCAAGGGCCAACTGTTGCTTGCGCATCAACACCATGGCTCGTGGAATACAGATATGCTCATCCACATCGTCACCCAAAAGATCAGTGAACTGGGCATAATCCCTGGTAAGAATAGTCAATACCTGCATCCAATCACTATCACTCCAATGCATTGCATCGTGCTGAACTTGTTCACGCCTCCGCTGTTGAAACGCCTCTTCTGCAGCCCTATCAGCTTCATCAATCTCGGCTTGGATCCGTTGAGCAGCCTCCTCACCTAGCCTTTCCTCCTCAAGCTGTCTACGTGTACGCTTGCGAGGTGGTGAGGGAGCATCAGTCATTGGGGCCTTCCCCTTCGAGTCATGGGATGGACCAGCATTGGAACCAGCAGCAGGACCAGAAGCACCATCCATATGAGTAGAAACGCCAGCCGGAGAAGGAACACTGGAGGATGTTGGAGGAACCGGCAAATCATCATACAATTTATCAGCAAAGGCAGCCTTTGCCAACAATGTCAAACCATCCTCAACACGCTCCGTACCCTCCTCATCAGAATCAGAGTGGATCACATGCTTCTTTCGTCGTCTTTGCTGAGTTTCCAAAGCTTTGATGCGATCAGCCAGGGGAAGAACAAACTCCCTAGTAAGTTTCCGGTGTTGATTCAAATCAGCTTCCAATGAAATAATCCGCTCATGATACCTGCGCATAAGATCAAGTAACGACATAAGTGTAGTAGGCTCCTCCGCCTGCCCACCAAGAGGACTTGGGTCAGGGAAGGCGTCATTGGAGCCCGAAGCAACAGATGGGTCAACATGTGGAGTACTAGCACCAAAAGGCTTATCAAAAGAGGGTGGAGCAGGACTAGGAGGCGGAGTCTCCACAAATGGAGACTTTTGTGGTACTGAAGAAGGACCAGCCTTGGAAGGGGATGGTTTTTCAACCACCACCTCCTCAACCAGTTCCTCCTCAACCACATGAGAAGCACCACCAGTAGGAGCCTCCTCCTCCTCCATAGGGTCATCATCAATCACAACAAACTCAGGAGCCTCCTCCTCCTCATCCATAGGACCCTGAGCCAGCCCCAACATGGCCTCAGAAAGGGGCCTCCACTCCCCGGTAAACCCATGGACCATATTATTATACACTTTTGCAGTAAGCTTAGACGGCACATGTTCAGTCCTATCACGAGGAATGCAACCAGTATTTGTTGTAAAAACCTAGGAAACATAAAAAACTTCTTTCTAGAACCAACAGTAGATAAATTACTAACCATTCCCTCAAACAGATAATGAGAGAAATTAAAAACTCTACCCTGAGCCAAGCAAATAAGACCAGTAGCCAAAGGAGTAGGGAAAGCATCCCAACTCCCAGACTTGGGACTCAAACAATGAATCAGAAAATGCACCAGAAGCTACCATTGGGGGGAAAACCTATTTTTCTGGAAGTTAAACTTTCCCTCATGATTGTACCCTATAGCAGCCATCCCCTCCAATACCTCCGAATTAGGGATGGACTCAACACCACCTTCATCTTGAAGATGAAGAGAAGATCAAATAGAAGCCTCAATCACCACGTATGAACGTCCATCTATGGTAGCATGGAGTTCACGTGGACGACCAACCACAACCACAAGACGAGCAGATGCCCAAAATTGACGAATAACACTATCATAAATAGTGGGACATACAGTAAACGCATACCTTAGGTTGGAAGCTTCAATGAATTCCAGAATGTCAGCAAAATGTTCACGATGTGGACCATCACCCAGATAGGCAACTTTGTTGTGAGCAGGTTGGTAAACTAGGGCAACCATGGATCTTGATTAAGTGGAAGAAGGAAGATGTTGGTTAGGGTTGAGAGAGTAGGATCGGTTTTGTGTGTGTGATGAATGGAATGATTGAGTCAAGGGGTTAAGTTGACCATTAATAAGGAAAATAGTAACTGTTCATTGACCCCTATTAATGGGGGGTTGCCCTTTCAAATTAGACATAATTGCATAGTAACCACTTGCCCCTTTTAACATAATTCCCAACTCCCAATTTACCATAGTTAATTAAAAATGTAAATACCAGAATAGGGAGCGTTGACCAAAAGTCAAAGCACACAATGGTCAGACCAGAAGCAAAATGTGGTCAAAAAAGGACAAAAGGAATGAACAGTGTCCCAGACCAGTACCAGAAGCCAATCACCACTTGACAAAGAAGGATTTCGAACCACCAGAAGCCAACCAATTATGACTAGAAGCTGACCAATGAGGACCAGAAGCCAGTCATGTAATACCATAACCACCAGAAGTGAGCAAAATCCTCCACCAGAAGTAACACACACCACCAGAACCAATCTAATATATTGTTAAAATCTATCAATACGTTAGTCTGTCCTAAGAATATGTACACAAAGCCTCCCCTTAGGCTTAGCCTCCCCTCAATCCTAGACCTCAAGGATTGACCATCCCAATGTTAACCACCAAGTGGTTAAACCGAGGACCATCAAAGGCTTTTGTCAACAAATCAACAACATTATCATCCGTATAAACTTTAAGAACCTGTATCAACTTCTTCTCATTGGCATCCCGTATAAAATGGTGCCTAATCTCAATATGCTTTGTTCGCTGATGAAAAACAGGATTCTTCACAATGCAAATAGTTCTTTGATTGTCAACAAAAATTTTGGTGTTCATAAAATTGAAACCATAATCCAACATCTGATTTTGGATCCACAAAACTTGTCCACAACAACTAGCAACAACAACGTATTCAGCTTCTGTTGAAGAAGTAGCTACTATTGTCTGTTTCTTGCATTGCCATGAAATAAGTCGACGACCCAAGAATTGACAACCATCAGTAGTAGACTTTCTGTCGTTATTAGCACCTGCATAGTCACTATCACTATATGCTTCTAGAACAAAAGGTGATTCTCTAGGATACCATAAGCCCAGTTTAGGTTGAGCCTTGATATACTTGAAAATCTTCTTTACTGCATTTAAGTTCGAAACCGTTGGAGTCACCTGGTGTCTAGAACAAGAACTTACTGCAAACATGATATCCGGACGTGATGTAGTCAAATACATGAGGGAACCAATCATAGACCTGTACATGTGAACATTGACTGGGGGGTTTGGCTCATTCTTAAGTTTGACTTTAGCAACTTCATAAGGAGTTGCTGCTGGTCTAAGAGGATCCATGTCAAACTTCTGAAGAATCTGAACATATTTATCTTGACTGAAAATCCCATCCGATTGTTGCTTGACCTGAAGACCAAGGAAGAAAGAAAGTTCTCCCATCGCACTCATCTGAAATTCCCCTTTCATCAAGTGTTTAAACTCATCACACCATTCCTTCCTAGTAGAACCAAAGATAATGTCGTCCACATAAACCTGAACAAGGATAATGTCCTTGGTATTCCGCCGAAGAAATAGTGTTTTGTCAATAGTACCCCTTCTATAGCCATTCTTTAACAAGAAAGTTGAAAGACGCTCATACCAAGCTCTAGGAGCCTGATGTAATCCATAAAGAGCCTTGACCACCTTGTAAACTTTCTTGGGATGAAGTGGATCTACAAAGCCCTTAGGTTGAGTGACATACACCTCCTCATCAATTTTGCCATAGAGAAATGCACTCTTGACATCCATCTGAAACACTGTAAAGCCCACATAAGAAGCAAAAGCCAAAAACAGACGAATGGCTTCAATCCTTGCAACCGGAGCAAAAACTTCAGTGTAGTCAATGCCCTCAATTTGAGTTTGGCCTTGTGCGACAAGCCTAGCTTTATTCCTCACGACAATTCCCCGTTCATCCTTCTTGTTCTTGAGAATCCATTTGGTATTGATTGCTGTCTTCCATCTGGTAAGTCAACCAGAACCCAAACATTCTGAAACAAGAATTGCTGCATTTCCTCCTGCATAGCCTCCACCAAACTTTGATCCTCAAGAGCATGAGAAACTGACCTAGGTTCCACCTGTGAAAGAAAACAAGCAAACAAACAGTGTTGAAAGTCCGTATGATTATTACGCTTTTGATCTTCAATATAGCTCACAAGAGCATGATGATCAGACGAGGCCTTCTTCTGCATTCTTCGTGTCTTGACAGTAGAACCAGGATCTCCAATGATTTGAGTGGTAGGATGATCTTTGTGTGATTGCAAGACTGGATTGGAAGAGACCTCCACTTCTGGTGCCAAGTTATTGAGATTACCAACAAAGTCAGCATCATATGAAGCAGCGTTGAAAATCCCATCTATTGGTTGTTTATGAATGTCATCCAGCTTGGTAGAAGACTTCTTTTGATGGTTCCCCAAATCAGAAGGACTGGAGAAACGAGTATTGGAAGCAGACTCACTAGCTGGAGTACCAGTAGGTGATAAGCTAGCACTAGGAGCAGAAGCTGGGGTACCAGAAGCAGCTTTGTTAGTAGGCTTATCCAAGGGAAACTCAAAACCACCTTGAGCAGCTGTTGTAGTAGCTTCTTGTTGTTGTTTGAGTAGAGTGTCAAGAGCTACTTGGGAATCCAGTACATCCAATGGAGTTGCATCACTAGGAGGAGTAGGAGAGACTGTGGTGGAGTAGGATGGAACCACAAAAATGTCATCCTCATCATCAGAATCAGAAAGACTAGAAGGAACACTAGTACTAGGAGTTGCAAACACTTGTGGGCCTGCATCATGGTTAGTTTTGAAACGAAAATATCCTAACGAATCACTAAGATAATCAAGATCAAAATACCATTCAGGACCCTTGCCTTGGATGTTTGACTTCTCTTCAAAATACCTGAGATTTATAGTTTGAATGATCCGCTTGGCCTGGAGATTGTAAACACGATAAGCCCGAGAGTGAGCTGAATATCCCACAATGTATCCTTCATCTGCCTTGCCATCAAACTTCCCTAAATAGTCACTAGTATTCAGAATGATGACTGGACACCCAAAAGGCTTCAAATGAGCAATATTTGGAACTTTGCCTGTTAGAAGCTCATAAGGAGTCTTCTTGAGAGGATTGGTAATAGAAACCCTATTCAAAACGTAACTTGCAGTATTAACAGCTTTTGTCCAGAACATGGTTGGAAGCTTGGAATCGGCAAGCATAGTTCTTGCTGCTTCTATTAGTGTCATGTTCTTTCTTTCTGCCACGCCATTCTGTTGAGGAGTCCTTGCTGCACTATAATCTCTTTTGATGCCCTTAGCATTACAAAGTGCTATGAGGTCTTTATTTTTGAACTCGGTTCCATTGTCGCAACGAATACCTTTAACCTTCTTGGTCAACTGGTTCTCAATAAGGGTAATAAAATCTCTAAGAATTGAGTAGGTCTCACTCTTGGCAGCCATGAAGAACACCCACGAAAACCTGCTATATCCATCAGTTACCACCAGACAGAATTGCTTGTGGTCAATGCTTCTAATGGAAGTAGGACCAAATAAATCCATGTGTAGTAGCTGCAATGGTTCAGTAATAAGACTAAGAGCAATAATGGCCTTGAAGGATGCTTTGTGCTGTTTGCCTTTGCTGCAAGCAATACAATTTATATCATTTCTAAACGACTTGGGAGGTAAACCAGAGACCAAATTCAGATTCGCAAGTTTGTGAATGGTCTTGAAGTTCACATGCCCCATCCTTCTATGCCATTGAGTGGCTTCATCTTCTGAGGCTTTAGCAACTAGACATGCTAGCTGTCCAGTAGGATTGACTTCATTCAGCTTGATGCTATAGAGATTGTGTCTTCTAGGGATTCTGAGGAGAACTTGTGAGTCATCCGGAAGCTGAAAGTCTTTGGAGAGCACAAGTGCATCAATATCGGTGAAGAGAACAAACTGCTTCTTGTCACAAATCCGAGAGACAGATATCAAGTTGAAATGCTGAAGTGCTTCCACATAGTAGACCTGCTCAAAATTTAGATTTGGCGTCTTAATTGTTCCTTTGCCAGTGATCCTGCCTTCACCCCCACCAAAATAGACGTTGCCTCCATAAAATGGTACAAAGTTAGAGAGAAGACTTTTATTTCCTGTCATGCTCCTGGAGAAACCACTATCAACAATGCCTAGACTAGGATCTTGGTATGGAGTAACCTACAACAACAAGATAATAAAAATGCAAAAGTTAGTGTCTTAAGGGGACCCAAACCTTTTCAGGTTTGAGCCTGCCTTGTGGATCTTTAGTAGAGAGCCAAGAAGATTGATGAGATCCACCGTTGTTCCTTGGTTGCCTATGCATCATACGGGTATTATTATTTGACCAAGAACAACCTGCTGAGGGCTTAACAGCAGTTCCCAAACTTCCCAAACCAAAATACGTGTGGTCCAAATTATGTGGATAAATTGGATTAAAATTTTGAAAATAATTACTGGTGGTTTGTAATCCAATGTTTCTCCAATGATCAGAAACGAAAGGAGAGGACCTTCTAGAAGAAGAAAACGATTGAGCACTAGGATTAAGTCTTCTAGAAGTATATGGGGCAGCTCCTGGTGGACCAGGAGCAGGAAATGCATGATAAACAGAAGCATGTGTGTCATAAAAATCACAATCTTTAATTAAATAAAGTGCACTTCCACAAACAAAACATGTTTTAATAGACCTTTTATTAGAATGAGATTGTTTCATACTGCCAACATTATTACACACAATTCTAGGAGTAACATTCTTCCTAGGACTCAATAAACTAGGACCAGACACACTTGACATAACAGCAACTCTTTCTTCACACTTCCTAGCACCAGTAGCAGCATGATCATTCAACTTGGAACTTGTAGGTCTTGACTCTTCACTTGAACCACGAGATGCAGAGTCACTGGCTTTGTCACTGAAAGTACAAGAGACAAAGTCATTAGAATTAGTAGAACTTTTTGGGGACTCATGCATCTGTGATCCATCCAAGTCATTATGCCATGAAGTGGGCATAAAAGTTCCAGTAAGAGGAGGAGGGACAGCATGCATTTCTGCTGCTGGTTTAAACCTATTGTAACTAGGTTTTCCCTCGTCCTCTTTGTCGGCATCAAATACACTTGAAAAAGATAAATCAAACACATCTTCTGACTCAATATATTTTTCAAATCCTAACCCTCTTTTAGTTCTACCAGACATGCTACTATCAATTAATTTTAAAAGATTTTTAGGTGCCTTTTACCATTTTTCAAATCTCAACATTGTAGCATCTAATTTTTCTTGCATCTCCTCTTTTTCTTTGATACTGGCATCTCTTACTGTTTCTATATATTTAAGCATATTTGTCGTGTTTTCTAAATCGATGCTTAGTATCCGGATTTTATCCTCATACTCACGTTGAGTATCTTGTAACCACCTCTTTTGTTGTTACAATGTGTTTAATGAAGCCTTATAGGCTTGAACCTCTAAAAAATACTTATCATTTTGATCATTCACTTCATTAAATTGGGACAACAATTCAGAGTATTTATCATGACAACCAAGAGGACAATGTTGTACCTGAGGTGAGATGCCCATAAGAGCAAACTCGTCTGCTTCTTCTGCATTAGAGAGATTCCCAGCAATCATTGCAAATACGTCAGTCGAGGACTCAGCTGATTCCAGAGTAGAAGCCTGATGATCATTCCAGTTGACCATAGAGTCAACAGATACCAATGCCTTCTTGTCATCTTTTATCTCTTGAACCTTAAAAGCGGAGTACCTGCTCTTCTCCTGGTCATTCTTGCTAGGGCATTCCCTTGCAAAGTGACCTTGTTGCTGGCAGTTATAGCATCGAACTTTGCTTCTGTCGAATCTTGCTGGCTCCCGAGGGTTGTAATTAAATTTCCGACCTGCTTTCTTCTCAAACTTATGAACCCTAAGAGTAAGCATGGCCATCTGCCATTTAAGATCTATTTCATCCAGGTCAAGTTTATCGACCTGTTTGAAGTCATCAAAAGCAAGTTGTTGTTGAGCATCAACATCAGCCACAAACGAATGGAGAACAGCTTCTACCATACTACCAGACTTGGCAGTAGGATCAGGAGCAGAAGTATGCTGAAAAGTATGTTGAGAGGAGACAGTATTGCTTGGGCTACTAGCATATGACATGGGACTGGATGCCATAGAACTCACAAAGGCAGAATTAGCAGGAGTGGGAAAAGAGTCACTTGAAAATCCTCTCACATGAGGTTCAAAAGTTCTGAGCTTATGAAACAGATCATCAAAGTTGAGATAGTCAAGCCCACCTTTAGCTTTGAGAGAGATCACCACCTGATTCCATGAGTAGGGTAAGGCTTTAAGAAACCTTGCATTAATATCACCATCATCAGGCTTTGACCGAAGTTGATTCAATTGGCTCAATATCTTCTGGAACTTGTCATACCCTTGATGTAAACCTTCAGTTTCTGAGATTTTGAATTCTGTGAATTCATCTCTCAACATGGATCTTCGCATTTTCTTTGACTCCTCATTCCCACCAAACCTTGCTTTTATGCCATTCCAGATCTCTCTGGCATCATCCAAAATGGTAGCAGTCACCCATGTGATCTTCAGGAAGAGATTGAAGCAAAATCGTTTTTGCTTTGACCTCCTTCTGAATAGCTATGATTTCTTCATGAGATTTAGGGTCAAGAAGAGTAATATTACCATTCTTGTCTCTTCCAGTTAGCTTCCTGCTGTTCCCATTCAGAATGATCTTCCAAAGATCTTGATCAGTATTGGTGATCCACCATTCCATCTTCATTAGCCAGTTATCATATTCATCCTTTTTCAGAAGAGGGAATTTACTATTTGTGTTGGAAACCGTAGCAACGATCTGCTGAGGTTGCACAATTTTAGGAGTGCTATCTTCTCCTGTTTGAGTAGAAGTTGAGGCAGACATGATAAAACAAAATTGTCAGTAATAAGAAAACTTAATTCTTCTTGTATAGAGACCCTCCCAGGCTCTGATACCACTTGTTGGGTCTACTAGATGTAGATCTTGCAGCCTGTCAGGAACGGTGAATGACTTCTGTAATCACAAGTCAATCCACAGAGAGACTCTATACACAATATGAATGTAGAATACAAATATAATAAAGAAGAACAGAATAACTATAAAGACTTGATCCTTTCTAAGGATTTCTAATATTGATAATCACTAGAACTACGTTTGGTGAAGGTGTGTCTAACCCTTCTGCCTAAGGTTCCTTTTATACTACAAGGAAACCCTAATACAACATTAAACAAAACGTGTAAAACTGATATGCATATCATTTCCTAACATATCTCATGCATATCCTAACAGAATAACAAACAAATAATAAAGTTTGACTTTAACCAGGACCAGGAGCACGACTTGCTCCTACTACTACTAGGACCAGGAGGAACTACATATCTCCTAGTCTACCTATTACATTTAACTATTACAATGGTCCTAACAGATCTAAATATTAAAAGCTATGTATATATGTAGGATGATAAATCAAGTGTATGTACCTGTTGATTAAAAATAACCTTTTCCTTTGGCCATGCCACAAAACTACCTTTTACATCCTTAACAGTTTTTAAACCATTATTTCCATCATCAGGTATGAATGTTGCATCCACTAGGGATTCATCAACTGAAACTTTGTAGCAATTTTTTGGTAGTGGTTGGTTATGAATCATTACATTGTCTCCATCCTTAGACTTGTATACCTTACCGATACCAATGATAATTGTCCTAGAGATATTTCACAGTTTGCACTTAAATATCTGAAGAAAATATGTTTACATGCGTTAATATGGAATAAATTAAATAAGTAATTATATGAATAATGATGAAATACTTACATCTGGTAGTGATGGTGGAGACTGATTTACGTTCGATTTAGAAGGTGTACGCTTCTTTCGTAATGTCGAGGGAGACATATTTTGTTGTGATCCGGAAGCTGGATAAATATCTTCTTGAGATTGGGAATTTTGAAGTGGAGACTTCTTTTCCAACGATCTAGTCTTATTTTTTGCTCCCCTAGTTCTAGCAGGTACCTGCATATATACATAACACAGTAAATAAGTCATGTAGAGTACAATTTAGAAACCAAACATAGTTTTTTTTATAACTTACCTTGTTCGTAGTTGCAGTTGCAGTGTCCAAATCCTTGTTCGAAGTTGCAGTTGTCTTAGACATTGGAAATAACACACCCTTCTGAAGTCCACCACCACTGATCGACGTCCTTTGCTCTTCACTAGGTATTGTGCTCAATGTATTATGTTTTAGTTGTAATACCTGCAATATATAAGTATGTTAATTGTTATTACAGACTAAAAATCATCAAATCAAAATTAGAAAACTAGTCTTACATTTGACTGACTTGGCGTTAACTCTTCTATATTAACCCCATGCGCAGACATAAGTTTCAACATTTTATTAAGAGTATCCTGTATTTGTGACATCTGGGTGGTTAATTGAGTGACTGTAATCTCTTTATCTTTACGCGTATGTCTCTCCTTATCAAGTTCAGTTTCAAGCATCGCAATCCTTACATCAGTTCATTGTTTCCTTCTAGGTAGATCAAAGAACTTCCTGCACGTAACTCTGCCTCCCACTCCTCTTGCATACCCTCCCTTGTCCTTTCCTAATACATGTGATAATGAATCTGTGTCACTATCAACCGTCATCTCTAATCTGGTCCTCTGCTTCCAGCTGCACACAAAAAATGGTAAATAATTTATTATACGAATATAAACATAATATACAAAAATTTTCAATAACACTTACAATCTTAGTGCCAACTTTGATTGTTTCATCATCTGTCTCTTTTCCGTCTTTTCTGACCCTTCCATTAAACCACAATACCAAACATCAAATACATACAGATGAAAAGTTAAACCAACATGAACAACAGTGTTAGGATATTACAACAATACAACCTTACCATTTTCTCTTTTATATATACATAACCACCACGTCCCATTGTATGCTGATAAAGAGACTTGGAACGCGCCAATTTATTTGCAGCTGATTTAACCTAACAAAAGAGATTACTCGATGAGAAGTTGCTAGTACGTAACAGAGTGTGTTTGTCATACGGAGTTTCCAAACAATACATACATACTGTGTTTATAAATGCAAAACAAAATAGAATTTAACAACCTTAAAGTCTTCTGTAGCCGTGTGGTTTACAAAATCAACCCACTGTTCGGCATTGACGATTTCTCTGTAATTCTTTGGAACTTCATTTAGTTTTTCAAGTTTATCTAGGTTGGGAACTATGTGCTTTGATGCCAATTTACTTCTAAAATTTCTTAGAAGTTCACCTAGCTTATTCATAACCAACTTTTTGAAGGACACATCAAATTCAAAGTATTGCTGCACATATTAACATAACGTTAAAGTAAATGTAGGAATAAGACTAATAGTTGGGTAAAAAAAATTTTATGTGTACCGTGGTTTCAGTCCAAAGTTTTTCTCTTTCTTCCTCCTTCACGTCTTTCCACGATAGAATCTTTAATCCTATCTGCTCCCGAACCGTGTCTCCTAAAAAACTAATAAACAATGATATGTTTGGCCCTGATATTCTATTCAGTGCATCAAAGTTGACATTTATCTTCATGACACCTGGTTTTCCATATTTTATCTGAAACTTGGATAACCTAGTTATACCCCTCCTATTAACAACCTTCTGTTTAATGGTGTCTTCATCCTCATCTGATTGATCACCATAATCCTCTGATTCATAATCTCCTTGATTATGGTGATTTACATCATGATTATTAACCAAAGAATCATCATCATTAACAATATAATCTTGATCATCGTTTACAGTGTTCATGATTATTGGCCACAAATCGATGTGTACAAGAACAATAAGTGGAAATGGTATGAAACTAATGAAAAAGTAATTGTGTTTTGTATATTTTGTGATTTTGGAGAAAAATCAGGGTTTGATATGGAGATGGAGTTAGAAAATTATGGTAACTACATATGCATTTACTTAGCATGGACATTCAAAATTTTCGTAAAATTTTGGCTCCAAATTCAAAAATTAAACAACCAAATATTTTGAACTCCAATTTGCCTCCAAATTAAACATTCAAACTAGGTAAACTTTCCCTTTGAGTTTCCTGGTAAAAATAAATTTTGAACAAAATTTTATACTATTTTACACATTTTAACATTCAACCAAAAAACTTTAGTTTACACTGCATAAAAACTTGAACTCATATATTATAAGAAAATGGATATAACATAGAGTGAATTGTACATGGCCTTAAAATACTTATATTAACTAATTAACAAACTCGTATTGTTGATTACAAATAACTGATAATTGTTTCATAATGATAGTAATGCATACAAATCTATTAAATTGTTGCGACTGGTAGGTTGAAAATGCAACAGGTGCCCAGCAACAACAGACCAACAAAACACAAAAAATTTGTTTATATTACACAGGGAGGACTGACATCATCCAACCTTCCAACATTCCTTTTGCCTTTGTTGTTGCTCCCCTATGCAACATTCCTTGAACGAACCTTCTTACATTATGTATGCCTACAATAGGAGTTTGAAACAGTGGAGGGCAAATACATGGAGTACTTAAAGAACTTATGGTCAAACTCCGAATCGGACTTCTATTGCTAGGGGCGGGTGAATTTTAGCACTTTCAGAAGTAGATAATAAAGTGTCTGATTCAATATGAATAACTTCTGCAAACATGTACATATTAATGTTAGTTATATGTCGACGAAGGGATTGTTTGGCAGTATGTGTAGCATGTTTGTGGATGCCCTAACAACATTTGGATTTGGTTATGCATATGTTTGTATAGGGGACCATATCTAACTGTAACTATAATATACCAAGGGACAATATTCGGACACATTAACAAAACCCATAACCAAGATTGAAACATAGACCATATAACACGTTAATTAAAAATGACATAGATTAAGAAGGGTTATAGTCCTATAAATCGAATCACGTTAATGAAAAATGACATAGGTACACATACATGCATTAAAAATTAGTGTAAACCCTAATACCATAACAAACTTACACTATTCGTATGAACCCTAATATTTAAATTGAACAATACTGATTGTTGCATTACCTTTTTCCTGATGCTTCATGTCGTTAATGATTGTGTATATTGACGACTATTGTGTATGAGGCTTTTTTTGTGTGTATTGGATGAAGATTTAGGGTTTGTTCTTCCTGTGTGTGATTCTGAAGATGTTGGCGGTTACAACATGGTTGCTGGATATTGTTTGTGTTTGATGAGAATGTAAATATTAAAATTACTTAATAATAAAATTATAATTAACATTTAATTATTAAAAGTTAATAATTAATAAATAATAAGTAAATAAAAAAAACATATACTTTGTATTTTTATTAAAAACATTTTTGTCAAAATTAACTAACTTTAAAAAGATTATAATTTTAAACATAAAATTAAAATATTACTTTAATTGTAAACATAAAATTATAGTTAAATAACTTAAATATATAAGGTTATAATAATCACCTTGAATATCTTTTGGTTTTTAAGCAGTATGTGTTATTTAGTTGAGCTTTATATCGACCACCTTGAATAATAATCTCAAGCAATTTAATATGAATAAGGTCGATTTTGAATGGCCGGTTTAATAAGGTTAGGGTGACAACATTATAGTTTAGTAATGGGTTAGGGTTTATGGTTTATGGTTGGAGTTTAGGGTTTAGGGTTTAAGGTATAGGGTTGAGGGTTAAGGTTTAGGATTTATGGTTTAGGGTTTATGGTTTAGGGTTAATGAAGTGGTTTATGTTTAGGGTTTATAGTTTAATTTAAGTTCATGTTTTAAGGTTAATTAATGTTGTTTAAAATTTATGATTTAGGGTTTATATAGGGTATTCTGCTTTAGGTTTAGGTTGTATGGTTTAGACTTTAGGTTTAGGTTCTACGATTTAGAGTACAGGCTTATGGTTTAAGGTTTAGGATTTATGGTGTAATTAGCTATTATTTATGGTTTAAGGTTTAATTAGGATTTATGGTTTAATTAGCTAGGATTTGTGGTTTAAAGATTAATTATGATTTAAGGTTTATAGTTTAAGGTTAAATGGTTTAAGGTGTATGATATAGTGTTTAGGGTGCATTGGTTTAAGGTTTAGAGTTTAGGGTTTAAGGTTCATTGGTTTATGGTTTAAGGTTTTGGATATATGGTTTAATTAGCTAGGGTTTGTGGTTTAATGGTTAAATAGGATTTAAGGTTTATAGGTTTAAGGTGTATGATATAGTGTTTAGGGTGCATTGGTTTAAGGTTTAGGGTTTAAGGTTTAAGGTTTATTGGTTTATGGTTAATTAGCTAGGGTTTGTGGTTTAAGGGTTAAATAGGATTTAAGGTTAAATGGCTTAAGGTGTATGATTTAGTGTTTAGGGTTCATTGGTTTAAGGTTTAGGGCTTATAGTTTAGGGCTTAAGGTTCATTGGTTTATTGTTTATGATTTATGGTTTAATTAGCTAGGGTTTGTGGTTTAAGGGTTAAATAGGATTTAAGGTTTATAGGTTTAAGGTGTATGATATAGTGTTTAGGGTGCATTGATTTAAGGTTTAGGGTTTAGTATTTAAGGTTTATTGGTTTATGGTTTAAGGTTTATGATTTATGGTTTAATTAGCTAGGGTTTGTGGTTTAAGGGTTAAATAGGATTTAAGGTTTATAGGTACCGGTTTTTGATTTAATGTTTAGGATTTATTGGTTTAAGGTTTAGGGCTTAAGGTTTAGGGTTTATTTGTTTAAGGTTTAATGTTTAGGGTTTAGGGTTTATGGTTTAGAGTTTATTGAGGTTTAATGTTTAGGGTTTAAAGTTTAGGGTTTATTGAGGTTTAGGGTTTATTGAGGTTTAATGTTTAGGGTTTAGAGTTTAAGGTTTAGTGTTTACTAAGGTTTAATGTTTAGGGTTTAGGGTTTATGGTATGTAGGATTATGATTTATGATTTAATTAGGGTTTATGGTATAAAGGTTATATGGTTTATGGTTAAATGGTTAAGGTTTAGGTTTTAAAATAAGTCAGATAACACATGTTACGTTCAGACATGGTCTTGGTGAAATAAGTCATAAAACCATTTAAGCACCGACCTCTTAAAAGGGGCATAAAACGTTTGCATATATTATTCATATAGTACTTATTTAAAACATAACTAATGTATTTTCATTAAGATAATTTTTATCAAGTTTTATATACTTTGTCTTTCATAATAATTGTCTGTTGTTGACTTTTTTTGTCTTAATTTAGATACTTTCACTTTAACATATTTGTTTATGTTATATGATTACCTGATAATACGACTCCACCGCATTGGCCCGTTTAAACTAATAATTCCTTAAATATATTTCATGCATTATATTAATTTTGTAATAGATATAAACCACAAAATGTAAGCATATGACACATAAGCCTATCTCGACTTATATATGTTTAATAAATCATAAATAACATATTTATAAAAGGGTAAAAGTCATAAATACACAAATACTTATAATGGTCCATTGTACCCAATGGACCTTTTTTTATGTGCGATATTCCTATTTGAACATAAATATAAATTTGGACTTTCTTTTTTATGACTAGATATAACCAGTTATATTTCTTTTGGGGGAAAAGAACACTTATAATGATCAACTGACCCACCAGAAATCATAATCATCTTTTCCCCTTCGCTATTAAGAACAAGAACCCTAAAAAAATTAATTCCACTGTCTAATTTGTTGAACAGGTTTGTGCTTTTACACATTATGTTTGTATTATTATTTATGATGTTATCTACAATCAACATTTGTTTTTCCTTTTTTTGGAATCAAAGAACCATAACATTATTAGGGTTTAGACGTTAATTGGATAGACATAATTGCACCCCATTTATATTGATTATGAAGATTTATGTTATTTTTTGCATATTTTGACTGCTTAGTTATGTTCATGGCGGTTTGATTTTATTTGGATCCCATTTGCATAGAATCACTCTGTTAAATCTGTTTAAAAATCATAAAATGGGTGTTTCGGATTGATAGGGTTTTTTTGGTGTTTGAGTTACAGCAAATCCCAAGACTGGACCCTAAACACTTGTTTTTTGGTGGTTATAAGTGTTTTTAAGTTTTAGTTTTAATTATTTAAGTCCCAATTTCTTTATGCAAGATTCACAAAAATCTGCCTGTTTCCGTTATTAGGTTCTAAAATCTTTGATTTTGTGTTTGAGTCCATGATTTTTGGTTATCAGTTAGTCCATTTGTTAGTTTAGGGTTGTGGTCTGTTTATTTGCATGATATGTTAGTCATAAAAATCACCAAAGTGGCATAAAAATCTGCAACCCCTTGTTTTCTATGAAAATTGGTTCCAACTCCTAACACCACTTATCCATATCCCTTTACACTTTCAATCCCTAACATCTATATATCATATATAAAAGATGAAAAAAAAGGTTGAAGTGATTGAGTTGAGTGACTCTAGCTGCGAAGATGTGTTTTGTCCTAGTGGAGATGTCGGGTGGTTCGAAAAGGGGTGTGAAGGATCTTCAAAGCACCATGCACTTCCTCCCATTGGATCAGCCAAAAGGCCTAGGCCTGCTGTTATGGTTGTTGTTGCTAAAAGGCTTAAGACTGGGAATATTCCAAAGAAGGTGCTGCAATCGTATGGCTATGTTGATTTAGCTGAGTATTATGCTGATTCACAATACTGGGAGACTTGTGATGAAGATGAAGGTAGTCCATTTGTTGATTCCTATTATCATGAGACAGATGAGGCTGATGAAGACAGCATTGACTCACTTGAGTTCTATGAAGACACCCAAAAAGTGAAAGCCAACACCCAAAAGAAAACAGGTCCTGATGAACTATGTTTCCAAAAACATTGTGAAAAGCCCTACCCCTATTTACAATGTTGTTCTTTGTCTTGGTAACAAAACAACTTGGAAACAGATTGTGGAAAAAATGGGGAAGAGGCCGGCTAGTTCCAACGGGAAGGGGAAGGCAAAGGACTGAAGTTTTTACATTTCTAGTATTGTCTAATTTTCTACATTTTCCTATGATGTAAATTTTTTTGGAACAATCATATGATGTAATTGCTTGAAACAATTATTGACCACAGATGATGTAGTGGTCAATAAATTTTGCTAACGAAATGAATTTCAAGTTAATCTATGTTTGTTTACAACTTGGCATTCTAACTATTACCCTATTTATAACATATAAATAAAGTCATTAACGTAACAAAAAATATAAAAAATACAAATTCTAAACCCAACGTATACTTATATAAGCTCTAACTCTAGTCCCGCGATCAACCTCTTGCGCCACACACACCCCTAGTTGCATATCAGATAATAAATAACCAACATTTTTGGGTCAAATTTTAACACTTTGACTTCAAACTTTTATTGTGTGAAATTTAAAACATGCCTCCAAAATTTTTTTTGTTGAAAATTGAAACTTTGCCTCCAAAATGTTATTTAGTGAATATTGAAATTAACTCCCAAAAACTTTAAACTCATCCCACATTTTTTTCCATCCGTCATTCTCCAGCCATCAATAACATCAACAACTATTCTGTCTGGCCATCTACACCAGTTTTAATTTCATTACTTTATAAATCAGGTAATGTTTTTATTAGGATTACAATATGTAGTGTTCATATGCATTTGTTTAGATAATTAATATATATGTGATTGGATTTTGGGGTTTTATATTATGCGTTATTGATTCATGCTATATGCCTTAAACTTTTAAGAATGTTTTATCTTAGATATGATATATTGGTTTATTTTGTGATTTTTAGGATATATACAGTACGATTTATCCTCAACACTACGACGGACATGTCTTGGATAGATAGTAATAGGACTAATAAAAAATATTTTGACGGAGTAGAAGCGTTTACTGAATATGCAAAAAAAAAGCGCAAGAGGAGATTAACCGCCACCCAGAAAGTCATAATGGAACACTAACAATTCTATGTCCCTGTAACAGCTGCTTAAACCGCATATAGGGTACAGTGGAATCAGTAGGATTCCATTTATTCAGACATGGGTTTAATCCAAAGTATACAAATTGGATAAAACATGGAGAAAAGGACGAGCAATCATCAAATGTCCAAATATTAGTTGATGATACAACATAGTATGTTGACAACACGGATGTCGACACGGATGCTGGTTCAGAAATTTCAACAGATAGCCCAGCAACAGTAGAGATGGTTAACACTACAAAAGATGGTTTTAATGAGGATGACATTGCCAAGTTTCAACAACTAGTAGTAGACGCTGAGAAGCCACTTTATGAAGGATGTCCCGACTTCACAACTACATGATTACTGGAAAACTAACTCAGATTTGACTGCTTGCTCAACATGTGGGACAACAAGATGGAAGGTCGATAGTAAGACAAAGAAAGTTTACGAAAACATTCCAGCCAAAGTGATGTGGTACTTCCCAATTATACCAAGACTAAAACGTTTCTTTAAGATACCAAGTATTGCAGAAAACATGAGATGGAACGCAACAAGGAGGATAACAGATGGTGTTTTACGTCACCCTACAGATTCACAGGCATGGCGTACCATAGATGAAAAATTCCCCCAAATTGCAGAAGATCCAAGAAATATACGGATGGGAATATCGGCTGATGGGGTTGACATCAACTAAGGTAATAGGCATCACAGTGTATGGCCAGTTTTATGTGTCATATACAACCTTCCTCCATGGTTGTGTATGAAACGAAATTTTATCATGCTTTCGACCCTTATATCGGGATACCCGGGGAATGATATTGATGTTTTCTTAGAACCGTTAGTTGATGATCTGTATACCTTATTTGAAGATGGTGTTGATACATTTGATGCGTCAACGAAACAAAACTTTAAGCTTCGTTCCGTTGTGTTATGGACAATAAATGATTACCAAGCACTGGGTACATTATGTGGCTGCCCATACAGTGGATTCGATGGTTGCGTGGTATGTGAGAAAGATACACATTGTGTAAGAATTTCGGCCTCAGCCAAGCAAAGTTATGCTGGTCATAGAATATCTACCATACAACCATCCATTCAGAAAACAAATGAAATCGTTTAATGGAGAAAAATAACTTGCACGTGCTCCAGTACCAAAGACATGGGAAGAAATATACAACGAAGTTCAACATATTCAAAATAAGTGGGAAAAATAAAGAAAACTAACAATAACGCATCGGGAAACCAGGAAGATACAAGAGGCAGAGGTGGGAAATATCAAAAGAACAAAAGAAAAGCAATAGAAGACGAGGGTAGTTCAAGCCAACCTACTGAATCGTATTGGAAGAAATTCAACATTTGGTATCGAAGGCTAAGGTATTGGAGGCATAATCCTGTTCCATATTGTATTGACTTTATGCATATAGAAAAAAATATCGAAGAGAGTTTTGTTGGAACTTTGATAAATGTTCCTGGGAAGAGGAAAGATGGATTGAAGGTACGATTGGATCTCTCAGCTTTGGGTATAAAACCAGAGCTGTTTGCTAAGCTAGAAGAAGACAAAACAACACTACCTCCAGTAGGTTACACTTTAACTAATGCTAAAAAAGACAAATTTTGTGAAACGTTAGCCAACCTCAGAGTACCACAAGGTTATTGTTCAAATTTTGCTAGTTTGGTCAACCTAAAGTAAAGGAAGCTCATTGGCCTTAAGTCACATGACTATCACATGCTGATGCAAGAGTTTTTACCAATTGCAATACGTTCAATCATGCACGCACCCACACGGTATGCTATTATCAGTTTTTGCTTTTTCTTTAAAACTATATGTAGAAAATAAATCAATTTGGAAGAATTAGATGTGATGCAACAAGAACTAGTTGTGACACTGTGCCTACTTGAGAAGTTCTTTCCTCCGTCATTTTTTGATATTATGATACACTTGACTGTGCACCTAACTAGAGAGGTAATATTGTGTGGTCCAATATTCTTTCAGTGGATGTACCCATTTGAAAGATGTATGAAGGTTATTAAAAACCATGTTAGAAACAAAAACAGACCAGAGGGATGCATTGCTGAGGAGACCATTGCAGAAGAAACAATAGATTTTTTTAGCGAGTATCATATAACAATGAAGGTTTACCACCTGATAAAGATATAACCAATGAAAATGAGGACGGAATGCCATTGTCGGCCGGCACACCATTCGAAATGAATGGGGAACTATTTGCAAAAGCTCATTTGTATGTACTACAAAATACAGATGAACTTTTACCCTATATCGAGTAAGTATTACTAACACATGTCTATTTCATTGATATAAATATTCTAAAAACAAAAAAATAATCAAATACATTGTTTTGTTTCAGGCGACACAAGAATTATTTGCAAAAAAATAACCCGGGTAAACGAATAGCATTGCTGGAGGCTGAGCATTGTAAAACTTTTGCTAAGTGGTTACATGATGAGGTAATTACTTGTATGATGTTTATAATTGTTTGTTTGTTGCTAAATATTAGTTAACTTAACATCTCAAAAACCAATACTAGTAGTAGAGTATAATAAACAAGCACTTACAACGTAATGAGGCCATCTCCAACTCTCAGTAGCAATTAGAAGCGTTGTCATTAGCTAGGAAGAGGTCCACCAGCACACCATTTCTTTATCTGAAACACTATTCTTTAACTGTTGAAATCCAGGTATTGAGAGAGTTAGCAATATCAAAAGATAGCGTATCAGATACTGTTAGGTGTATATCATTTGGACCACGCGCCACCGTAGTGAAATACGATGCATATAACATCAATGTGTATACATTTTGTACGAAAATAAATGATGGAAAAGTTCACCAGAATAGTGGGGTTTGTGTTGAGCTAGAAGATACACATATATCCAAAGAAGTTCAAACAAAAAAAACTATTTTATTATGGGTTTTACAAGTGATATGGGTACTAGATTACCGTTTCAGGAGAATTACTCTTTTCAAGTGCGATTAGGTTAATCACAAGAAACATGCGATCAAAACTGATAAGCTTTTTGGTTATACATTGGTAGACCTAAATAACTTAGGCCACAAGGCTGATCCGTTCATATTTGGCTCACAAGCAGGACAAGTGTTTTATGTCCAAGACCAGGTACAAAAAATATGTCTATTGTCCTCAGGACACCTAGCAAGAATTACAAAGATACATATGACAAAGTCGATGAGGAATTTAGTACAATCATTCACCAGAACAATGATAACACTTTTCCAAGTGTACTTGTAGGTGATGATTCACACAGTGACTACAATCGAGCCGATGGTGAAGGAGTTGTCATACGAAAAACCAAGTGAAGCCTGACATGCTCAAGTTGGCACAATCGGCCTTTTTATCGTATTTAACTTGTTCTTTTAGAGGATAGGAATATCTGAATTCTAGTACTTGTTTAAGGATTTATGTTTGTGTGCATACCACACATTTAATTTTTCATTTTTTCTACAAAAACACTTGTAATCTCTTTTATTTGAATATAAATTTTCTTTAACATTAAGTGGTTCTTTTAATTATGTTTTTATGAAATTTAGATTTCAATTGTGTCCTGCTGATATATCTAATTACATGTAAGTTTTCATAATCTATCATATTAAATTTTGTCATACTAGTGAAACTTTGTGTTCAAAAAGAGTGCTCAAATTGGTGAGATGATTTGCATATCTGTTTATATAGCTAGTGACATACTACATAGTATTTTTTACTCTATATTTGTGTCTACAGTGTCCATATAAGTTTATAATATGTCATAGTGAATTCCGTAGTAATTGTGTCGTTTGTGTTCGACTATACTGTTCAATTTGGTGATTTGAGTTGCAATTACTGAACAGCACAATGTACATATAACTATTGCATCAGTTTGCAAGGCTGGTGTGGATGTACATCCGCCTAGGTATAACTTTCAACTCCACAAGTGATTTGGCTTGTGAATGCTTATTTTATTGTTTATCCATCTTATTTAAGTCTTTTGTTGGTCACCTTTATATTTCAGGTTGGTTGCATGCCCTGAAATTGCTTAAAGTTCATTATTCCTTTCTAAATTTGATATCCTGCTCAACATATAAGGAGTGTTTGGGACTGTATGTTAAACCATTGTTGACAACATGATTTAAACCTCATATTGCCTGCACACCTAGGGTTTAGTTACTATAGGTTAAAGTTGGTTTTAATTTCAGTCTTTATTCACAAATTTTGTGATTAGCATGTATTGCAAAAATCTACTCATTACTGAAGTGCATTATGTATATATAGCTATTGACATAATGAGTATAAGGTTGTGTCTACAAGAGTATAAGTTTGTGTCTGCAAGAAGTTTGAATAATCTATAATACATAATTTTTTCATAATTGTCAAGTTTGTGCTCAAATTCATACTTAAATCAGTTCATGTACCTTCTTTAATTTCATACACACAGCACATTCTGCTATATTAACCCCTAAAAATAACAACAGATACATTTATTAAGCATAACTATAAGTTAAAGATCAATTTAAGATGTAATACCAATTAAGATAAACACAATAGCAGGCTATTCAACCAAATTAAATATAAATGTAAAACATTTACCATCAGACCACCATATTACATATGCAGTTAAACAAAGCATGGATACATAGTACATTAACTTAAACAAAATAACTGGCTTACACATGACATACCCAAACTACATATTTATGGTAAAAAACAACATAAACATACGTATCGATGCACAACAATCATCAAACATTTTCTTCTTCTGGTGGTGGAACTAATTCCATTGAAGTGGACCAAGCTTTCAACTCATTGACACCTTCAACTTGTTCCTGGACAATCTTGTTCAAACGAAAAAGCTTCAACTCCAACCTCTTCTTTGAATTCGTAAAAGCTTCAATAGACTCCTCCCATTCAGTAGCTGGATGCTTGGTCTTCATTTCAACAAGTGCAGTACGAACCCTTTTAAGGCTTACCTTAACTGGTTCAATCAAATCCCGGATATCATTAGTAAAAGCCTTCTCTTCAATAATTTGTTGCTCCAAGCAGACCCTCATGGCATACGAAATAGGTGCACCACCAGTGAGTTGCATAATCTCGTCCAACACAGGGGTGGCATTTGCATCAGAAGTACTTCTTTGAGAATCTGCCATGGATCGATCTGTTAGTTGAAAGAAGAAAGGTGTTTTTGATTTGGGAAAGATGATCGGTAGTTGGTGATGTTATAGATTATGTAACCATAGGCAGGATATTTATACAATCCATAACGACCACAGTTTTTTATCGGGGCAAATGAAGAGTTGCAAACCATAATGGCAAATAGTTTGAACTCAATGCATGCAGGGGGTACCAAGGAAGCTTCGACACACACTCATAAATGCGTGTGACAAATTTTTTTTATGGGCTTAGTCACATAAAAAAAATACTTGTTGAGACAAACTATTATTTTATGGTCTTAGTTAGTCACATAGAAAATTACTTGTTGTGACTATGTGTAGTGACTTTACTCATACAAACACTTAAAAATGTGACTCATATCAAGATTAGTAAAAATTGAGATTACATTTGGTTCTAAACATTTGTCACATGAATATTTTACTGTGTGACATTTTCAATGTGTTGGTCACATATAATCCCATTAGAATGTAACCATGAGTATAATTTAATTACAAATTGCTTAAATATTGTGACTATTGCTAAACTTATAGTCACATAATTGTTTGATGATTTAGTGTGATCATGTACTATATTTGATCATAGTATTCAAGTAATTGTAAAATATTTGTCACACTTAAATAAATATAGTGGCAAATGTTTCAATACCTACTTTCGATTTGACACACACACAAAATTCATGTATGGTTAACATTTAACAAAATATACTAGTCACAATAATGTGTGTGACAACCTTGTTTATCAATTTGTCACTTGTAAAATAAGTCTATGTGACCATATATGATTTTTGGTCACATTCAGTGTGTGTATGACAAATATTTGTCACACATGTAATAATGTGACTACTACTTGAACCAGACTTTGATTCGGTAACACTCTCAAATTATTAAATGACTAACGACTCATCCAAAAAGCATTTGTTAGCCCTAGTCACGTAAATATTCATATGCGTGACAAAAAAAATACGAAATGGTCATACAAACTGACTTCAAGTGTGACTGTTTATTTATGACTAGCGAATTCAGTCACACAAAAAAATTATTTGTGACTACACAAAATTCGGTATGTGTGACTGAAACCCATTTTTGTACTAGTGTACATCGACAATTTGGTTATTAAGAGCCACACTGAGGAAGAACTCATTTGGGACATCAAAGAAACGTTTGGAACGTTGAGGAATATCAACATGAAGTTAAATCCCAGTACTTTCAGCTCTACGAAAGGCATGTTCTCGAGCTACATGATAGATCCTAATGGCATTATGCTGTTCCCAGATAAAACAAAACTCGTGATACAAATTCCATCTCCACGAACCATCAAAGAAGTATAAAGTCTCAATGGAAAGTTAGCAGGTTTGACCGTTTTTTTTCAAATCCGCTGAGATGTCACTCTCTCTATAAACACTCAAGAAGTGCATGAAAAAGGGAGACTATCAATGAACAACAGAAGAAGAGAAAACGTTCGATGAGCTAAAGAAGCATTTGGCAGTGGTTCACATATTGGTCGCACCGAGACCAAAAGAGGAATTGATCGTATACCTATCCTCTACACATGGGGCGATCAACGCGATGTTAATGACTAACCGACACAGTTCAGACAACTGTCTACTTTCTCAGCCATGCGTTACAAGGTTTAGAATGGAATTACAGCCTGATGGAATAGCTAGTTTTGGCATTGGTATATGCGGCGAAGAGGTTGCGTCGGTACTTTCAGGCGACCCCATAATGATAATCATGGATCAACCCATCAATTAGATAATATCCAAGCCAGACATGGCTGGACGACTACAGAAGTGGAGTGTGTTGTTGGAGGAACACAACATATCATATAGACCGCGAACAACGGTTAAGGGGCAATAAGCTACCTTAACTAAAAATATGTGAAAATAAGCTAAGTCGTATAAGTTATGAAAATCTAACCCGATCTACAAGCTTATATAAATAGGATACCTTAATAAGCTATGAATAATCTTATAAGGTAAATAAGCTACTAAAAGTGAGTTGCAAAAATAAAAGTTTGAAAAGCTTAATTATAAAAAGGTAAAAATACTTTGATGACTTATAAGCACAAGATAAGCTTAGAAAAGCATATTTATGAAAATTCTTATTAGAATTTATAATAAGGTGGTTTTAGAGTATTAGAAAATGAAATAATCTAAGTGACAAGAGAATAAGCAAAAAAAAAACTTCTTCAATAATACTCATAGTATGCTCAATAATAAGCTGCAAACACTAAACTATAAGCTAAAAATCTTGTACGATAAGCTATCCTAAATTATAAAGATAAGCTAAAACTATACTACTTGTTGAGAGAAATTGTGTAAAGAGAGTGTGTGTGCATTTGGCTGAAATCGGGTTTATATAAGCCCATGATTAGGATTGAGGGTATTTCTATCATTCCAACCTCCTCTCAAAACCCTTTGTACTATTTAGGGGTAACTTCGTCGTATATTTTACCCCTTTGTTAACTTTCCAAAGCTGTGACCAAATGCCTCATTCACCCACCCACAAACACTCACGTAACGTGACATGTGTCATGCTCCAAGAGGTTAGTCGCCCAAGATTTTCAAGACCTCGCATTGAACAAACTAAATACACCCAATCACGTTAGTCACTCACTCGCCACCTATGAACTTATGACTCACGCGTGTCAGAAGACATGTGTCGTCCTCTGATTGGCTCGTGCACTGCCTACCGGGAACTCGTACTGACGTGTCAGCTAACACATTAGTGTCGCCATCCACCTGTACCTCGTCCCCCTAGTGTTAGATTGTCATAATGACACGTAGCATGCTGACATTGGCCAGTCTCCGCCACGTGTCATGATATAAGAGGGAAAACGTGACAGAGACCATTAGTTAGTGGTGGCCTATGGTGGTCAAGGATAGCAAACCACCGTCGGACCGCCGCCAGTCAATAACGGCGAACCACCATCGGGATTACCGATGAAACGCCAGTCAACAGTTTATGTCATGATGACGAACTAAGTCAGGTTGATAATCAGATCGAGTTAGGTCACAGATCATAACACCTCCATTTTTACCATATATCAGTGGAAGCTAATCTAGGGTATTACTTTCAAGGTATCGAAGCCAAAATAATAGAAAATGCTCAAAGAGTCATTTTATTAAAAAGTTGTTATCATTCATTTGTTTAAAGTTAAATAAAACAACTATACATACACTATACATCATAGGTTTCCCAAAGATCTAGTTTTATTTTTTTAGAATGATAACTTTTTAAGACACCACCATCCACATCCCGCCAGTCTTCATTCTCCTGAAATATATGCTTAAAAATCAACACAACGGTTGAGTGAATTCATAGGTTTAAACAATATTTGAATACAAGTATGACCTCAGGGCTATAGTATTATACACCCAATTTTTAAATTCATCGATTCTTATTGCACTAGCTCATGACCCCACGACTATACATTATCAAAAAAACAAGAAATTGCCCTAAATTGGGTAGTTTGCCGGACGTATCCTGAGTTTAGAAAATAAAGCATATCCGTTTAGCCTAGGTGGGAACCATTAGCTGTTGGAAAGTGCGACTTGTCCAGATAGGAGATGTCAGTCTCCAATAGTACTATTCAAAATATTAGCGCTCATTACTTGATTAGCGGTCCACGATTAAAAATAGACTTATTGAAAATAAGTAAACGTAGTGTCAATAATCATATCAGGCAGCATACAAAAACAATTGTATTCTAGTTTTAGCATATATCCTCCTCATGGGTTTTCAAATCATAAACTTTCAAAAGTGAGGCTATGAACTCACCTTAGCCTATAGAATCTTGAAATATTCTGATTTTACTAATCACAACCTTCTCATAGAATCTGAGTTGACACACAAATATGTAAAAATATCAAGTCGTAACCTCTGAGTTTAATTTATTTATATAGTATTTTGGCATTTCTATTTGATTCACATATTTTAGGTTTATAGTATCATTGTTCAGACCATTATACTCAGAATCCATTCTATAAACGTGTGAGGAGCGAGGACACTTTAAATCGTAAATCTAACCACTTAATCAGAACGTAATATCGAGATGGAACATCTTTGTACAAAGTTCCCTACTAATATGATACATAGTATATTATTCCATTTTATGTCTTTAGTTTCAATATTGGCAAAATAGCCCTAATAGTTATATATTGGCATAATTACACTTTTAACCCCTAAAGTATATAGTTTTAATATTTACAATTTTAACCCTCAAGATTTAACCTTAGGTTCTCAAACTTTCTAATATTTATTCTTATAGTTTTAACTTTCACAAAATGACACTTTTGGCCTAAAATATTAAATAGTTTCAAAAATGACAGTTTTGGTCTCTATACTTGTAAAAATCACATAACAACCTCAAAAATGTACCAAATGATCTAGGATTTAAAAAATGTTTTAAAACACATTTATAATCATAATAACAACATTTCTCCAGAGTTGTAGCTTTTGAAACAGATTTTAAGTCATTATTTCATGTAAATTACAAAATTAGGGTTTTAAGACATCATTAGCTTATAACTTTCATTTAAAATGATCAAATGCTCTAATTTCTTTTAGATTAGTTTTCTAACATCATTTTGATGTTATAAAAAGTCTAAGAATTCATTATAACAGGATCAAAGCTTGGTTAACATAGAGATTACCTAGGTAGTTCCAAAATGTCTTCTTATGGCTTCCTATGAACACAACTTGCTATCAAAGCTTCAAGAGCTTCTTTCTAGACCTGGTTTCTGGTCTTTTAAGTGTCCTAGTATGTATATATAAGTGTATTTGAAGAATGGGTAGGATATAGTTAAGAAACGGGGTTCAAGTTTCAACAATGGGAATTCGCCCCTATTTATAGCAATTCTAACCCCGAGGCTCCGAGTCTTGACTTCAAACGTGTAACAATGATAGAGTAGTGACTAAGGATAGCTAGTAAAGGTCTATGCAAGTTTTTAGACTCTAGGATGAAAATATCTAAGACTTGTGGATAAAAATCTACACAACATGGTATGGATGAGAATGAGGATGTAGAATCTACAAGGAGGTGATGCACCTACTTTTGTCACTTGGAAAATATCCTAAAACATCCTAAATATCATAATCAAGGTTTTAATTTGAGAGGGAAAGTGTTTAAATAGGTTTTTGGAGGGAAAATGTAAAACCGGGTCTAAAATCTAGGGCTTGTCACTTATACTTTGTAATTTTGGTGATTACGGACTTAGGAATATGATTAGTGATAGATTAAGGTTTAATTAGGCTTTACACATTGTATTTAGAAGATTTGGGTCCTTGGTTTGAAGTCTAACAAAGGTTTGATGTGAATTTGGGAAGAAAACTTATGTAGATTAGGGTTTCTAATGATATATAGTTAAATCTTAGTAAAAGTCATTATAATACTTTTAGCTACTTATGTAAACTTAATTTAGGTCCTAAACATTGTGTTTTAATAGTTTATTCTTGGTAAACATGTCTAAAGAGTGAAAATACCTATTTTGACCTAATTTACAAGTCATGCATTGAAATCTTGTACCTTGTACTTTAGGTTACTTGTACATTATCTTAACATAATCTTATAACCTTAATGAAATTATATAAGTGTTTGTAGACTTATCCTAAAAGACTAGGTAGTGATTCTATGTAGATTTCTTAATATAAGGGTTTCCAAGTCATTAAGCCTAATGACTTTTTATCTTGGGTAATTAGTGTTTATATCATAATGTAAGCTTATTCTAGGTCTTATGTAGTATGTTTATGACTTATAGGGTTTCTACATTCTTATTTTAAGAGTTTGTATAGGTTAATCATATCGTAGGTATAATTAAGTGAGCTTAAGATCCTATGCTTTGATAACTTGTACTTTATGCTTTATTAATTTTTAACTTAGCTTGAGATGAATGTATTAACTTATTATGATACTTATTTGAGTTTTATAATTAGTTGCAAAAGATTATACTCTAATTCATTATGAAATAGATTTTATATGCTAATCTTGGTTATTAGGTCATATACTTGCAGTTAGCTTTTGATTAGTAAATATTAGTGTTTTATGATTAATTACCTTTCCTTTATATGATAAATTATAATTATTATGTTGTATTTGATAATAGTACATAGATATTATGTAGTTATATTGCTTGAAACATTGGTTTACAAAGAATTTCTAGGGTTCTTTAGCAATTTAGGGTATCTTTGTTATACTTGAGTTGTCCTTATTCATAATGTATACATATTGCTACTTTTAGAACTCAGACTTGATACATACATATTGCTCACAAAATATAGGAATATGTTGATTTGGCAATTGATATTGTGAGAATCCATATATTCAACAATTCAATCATATATCATAGCAAAATCCAAAAATTTCTTACAAATTCTCCTCTTTATTTATTTATCAAATGGGCAATTACACATATATTGATATTACATTAGACAAAACTACTGGAAGTTATAGTCTCTTTCTTTTGTTTTAAATCTCGTCCCGAGATTTAGCTAGAAATAGGATTACCAAAAGAAAATAGATGTAGATATTTAGCTTGAATTTGATCTTCACGTTCCCAAGTATACTCAGGTCCTCTTTTCGAGTTCCATCGTACCTTAACTATTGGGATACTGATCTGATTCAATCGTTTGATCTCTCTATCCATGATTTCCACATGTCCGTCTACGAAGTTTAACTTATCATCGATTTGAAGTTCTTTCATCGGTATGATGAGAGATTCATCGGATAAGCATTTCTTTATATTTGAAACATGAAAAGTATTGTGCACATTCTAAGCTCTTCAGGTAGCTCTAGTTTATATGTCACAGGTCAATTCTTTTGGTTATTTTGAATGGTCCTATATAGCTTGGATTCAGTTTCTTTTTCTTTCTGAATCGGATAGCTCCTTGACTGGGTGAAACTTTCAACATAACACGATCTCCAACTGTAAATTCCAAAGGTTTACGTCTAGCATTAGCGTAACTCCTTTGTCTATCTTGTGCAGCTTGTAATCGCTGTCGGATTTGGAAAATCTTTTCAGTAGTTTCATGTATTATTTCTGAACCTGTTATTTAAACATCTCCAACTTCAGCTCAGCAAACAGGCGATCGACACTATCTTCCATAAAGTACTTCGAAAGGCACTGCTTTAATACTAACATGATAACTATTGTCATAAGAGAATTCTACTAGAGGTAGATGTTTCTCCTATCCTTTTCCAAAATCTATTACGCAAGATCTAAGCATATCTTTGAGAGTTTGAATCGTTCTTTCACTTTGTCCATCTGTTTGAGGATGATATGTCGTACTCATATCTAAGTGAGTTCATAAGGCATTTTGCATCGATCTCCAATATACAGATGTAAAGCGACTATCACGATCTGAGATGATAGATACAGGCACTCAATGTTGAGATATTATCTCCTTGATGTATAATCTCGTAATAGTTTCCATACTATCGGTCTCTTTAATAGGAAGAAATCGCGCAGATTTAGTAAGACGATCGACTATAACCCATATGGTGTCATGTCCATTTGATGTCTTAGGTAACTTAGTCACAAAATCCATCGTAATCATTTCCCATTTCCATATCGGAATCTCCGGTTGTATCAACAGGCCAGATGGCTTTTGATACTCTGCTTTAACTCTTGTACACGTTAAACACTTACTAACGTATTCTGCTATGATTGCCTTCATGTTAGGCCACCAATAGAGTTTCTTCAGATCTTGATACATCTTGTTGAAACCAGGATGTATAGAATATTTCGATTTATGAGATTCGTGCATAATCATAAATTACCATGGGCCGGTAACCAACTACGATTCTTAATACAATGAATTCCATCTTGACGAACCTCAAATTCTTTATCCATTCCTCTCAACTTCTCAGCTTCTACATTCTCTATCTTAAGTTCTTCTTCTTGAGCTTCGAGAATTTGAGTAGGTAACTTCGGGAAAAGAGTTATCATTAAGGATTTAACTCGTAACGGCTTAACACGCTCCTTTCGACTCAAATAATCAGCTACTACATTGGATTTACCTGGATGATAACGAATTTCACAGTTGTAATCAACAAGTAACTCTAACCAACGTCGCTGTCTCATATCCAGTTCCTTCTAATGAAGAATATATTGAAGACTCTTATGATTAGTAAATACTACACACTTCGTACCATCGAGGTAATGTATCCATATTTTAAGAGAAAATATCACTGCTCCTAATTCTAGATCATGGTAGTATAATTCTTCTCATTAGGTTTAAGTTACCTTGATGCATAAGCAATAACTTTATTCCTTTGCATAAGCACTGCTCCCGTTCCTTGAATAGATGCATCACAGTAAACGATAAAGTCACCGTTACCTTCTGGTAATGCTAGGATCGGTGCTTCACATAACTTTTGTTTCAATAATTGAAAAGATATCTCTTGATCATTCCCCAGACAAACAGTTTGTTCTTCTGAGTTAATTCGGTTAAATCTTTAGCAATTTTTGAAAAACCTTCGATAAATCTTCGATAATATCCGGCTAATCCTAAGAATTGTCTTACTTCTGTTGGCGTAACAGGTCTAGTCCAATTCTTTACCGCTTCAATCCAGGCAGGATCCATACGAATACCCTGGCTATCAATGACATGTCCTAAAAATTGAACAAAATTGATCCAAAATGCGCACTTCGAGAATTTAGCATACAACTCCTCCTTCTTAAGCAATTCTAGAATTATACCAAGATTCTTGGCATGTTCTTCTCTATTACAAGAGTATATAAGTATATAATCGATAAACAGGATTACAAATTTATCTAAGTAAGGCTTACACACTCTGTTCATGAGGTTCATGAAAACTACTGGTGCATTGGTTAAACCAAAAGGCATTACTTGAAATTCATAATGTCCGTATCGCATTCTGAAAGCAGTTTTAGGAATGTCGTCTTCCTTAACTCTCAGTTGATGATAACCTGAACGTAAATCAATCTTCGAATACACGCTCGATCCTTGAAGATGATCAAATAAATCGTTTATTCTGGATATGGGTAACGACTCTATATAGTTAGTTTGTTTAACTCACGATAATCGACACATCCTAAAAGATTCATCTTTCTTTTTGACAAATAAGACTGTAGCTCCGCACGAAGATATACTTGGTCGAATAAAACCTCTATCAGTTAGCTCTTGAATTTGACTTAACAACTCTTGCATTTTCGAAGGTGTTAATCGATTATGCGCTTTAGCAACTGGTGTCGCTCCTGGTATCAAATCGATTTGAAATTCAACTTGACGCACAGGTGGCAAACTTGGTAATTCCTCGGGAAATACTTCAGGAAATTCTCTAACTATCGGAATATCTCTAGTCGCTTCTCGTCTTGCTCCTTCTCCACTACTTGAACTAGGAAAACTTGACCACCTCGGGATATGTACTTATTAATCTTTAAGCACGATATGAGATTTAGTCGAGTTTTACTTTGACCACCATGGACAATCAAAACTTCACCGTTAATAGGAATCTGAACAGCTTTCTCGTCACATAGGATTTTGGCATGGTATTTAGATAACCTCTCCATCCTAATGACTACGTCAAAACTACCGAGCTTAATTGGTCGAAGGTCGATTTCAAAGGACTGACGTAATAAAGTAATGATACATCCTTGAATCATGGTACTAGTGATAACTATTCTTCCATTGACCATTTCTGTGTCATACTTAGTATTCATGGAAACAGTCAGAATATTTAACTTAACAGCAAGTTTAACAGATATGAAACTTCTATCAACTCCTGAGTCAAATATTACTTTAACCAGATGTTGATTTAGATGAAACATACCCGTAACCCTATTCTGATCTTGTTGAGTATCGTTCAACAAACAAACTTTTCCTTGGTTATTGCTCTCTTTACGACACTCATTCATCAGATGCCCCTTCTCTCCGTAGTTATGGCAAACCTTAGTTACATGAATTTGATTACTTTCAGTAGCTGGTCCTTTACTTCTGTAGTTTCTTGTCTGATATCATGTCTTTCCATAGTTCTGACATTTATTAGTGCAATATCCTGTGTGATGTAGAGAACATATCTGACATAGGGGAAGTCTTCCATTATAAACATCGCTTTACGTCACAACCTAAACTTTAGAAACATCATTTATTTTGTTCTGCTGTTTACGACTATTACCTTGATTATAGCTACGATAATGATTCTTCTGGAAATTACGATTAACAGGAAAGCTCTTCCTATCATCAAACTTCCTCTTATTATTAACTGCCACTTGTACAGGAGTATACCTTATCACTTGATCCATTAATCTTTGATTAATGGTAATAACTTCCTCTAAAGTTTGGGGTTTAGAGACGGTAACATTCCCTTCAATACTTCTAGGCAATCCTCCAATAAAAGTTTCCATCAATTTTTCAGTATTAGGCACCATATTAGGACATAATAATGCCAATTTCTAAAATCTTCGGATGTAAACTTTGAGATTATTCTCTTTCACTGCTAGACCATTGAATTATTCCTCCATCTTTCTAATTTCATTACGAGGACAATACTTCTTAATTAGAAGATTCTTGAAATCATTTCAGGGAGTCTGATAAGCTTGTTCTGGCCCGATGGGTTGAGCATAAGCATTCCACCAAGACAAAGCTTCTTCTATCAGCGTACCCGTAGCAAACTTCACTTTACAATCTTTAGAACCATCGTTGTGAACAAATACTTATTCAATTCTCTCGAACCAGTGAATAAGTCCAACAGCTCCTTCATATCCGTTATAGTTAAATGGCTGACAATTCATGAAATCTTTGTAAGTAAACCTCTTTTCCATAGTAACTTCTCTTCGAGTAGCATTTCCTTTACTTGAACTAGCGATATTGGCGGCATCTGCTTGCAAAGCTGCAGTCACACTCTCAACAACCAATTGCCTTATTTCTTTCGACGTCATATTCAAAGTTGTGGATGATGTTGATCTCCAATGAGCCATTCTACCAACATTCACAAAATATCGCTAGATAAGAATGATATTGTTTTTAGAGTTTCATAAGTTCGAGTATGGAATCAATTTAACATATCATAGAATAACGATAATTTCTAATTCTTTCGACGAATTTATATATGGGGATTCATAATACGAATGACGATAACAGCTAAAGATAAAGTGACAAGAGTTTTTAGGAACCAAAGCACACTTCTTTATTTATTTAACAACTTATCGTTCATATTTACACGATAAGCATGTTCGTTACATAAAGAAAATTGTACATATCTTATAGACTAGAACTAGATTCCTAAGACTAACTCCTCATCTTGATCTCTTCAATCCTATCTACGATATAGATTGTTGAGTCGTCTTAAGATCATCAATGAGTGTCTCTAGATTAAGCCCAGTCCTCATAAGTCCTTCTTTCAACTCAGAATTCTCAAAATTCAACTTCTTCATCTCCTCCTCGTACAAATGCATTCTTTTACTCAGTTTAATATTATGACGTCAAGTAACGTTCAACTTATATTCCAATTGACTAAAATGATCTTCAATCTCCATCCTTCCTCTTATCAAATTTCTAATATTCTTTTCCACTTCTAAAGGCTTCTAAAGACATTTCATCGAGATGAGTTGCAATCGCGAGTAATTGCTTGTCGTGCTTCTCCATAATCCGTGAGAAAACTAGACGTATGTGAAGACGTACAATTCATCACTTCATTTTGATGGGGTGAACATCGGAACTTCTCTTTCATCATTGAAAACGATAATATAGGTCGAAGCAGACATCCTTGTAGTTTTATATAATATAATAACATAAGATATGCTACTAAGGGAATAAAAATCTTACACTGGCGTTGATGATGCATGATGGTCTTGAAATTTAAAAAAAATCTCAGTTACGGTTTAAGAAAAATCTTTATTCTCTATAACAGTAAGCTCTGATGCCAATCTGTAACACCCCCAGTTTTTACCATATAGCAGCGGAAGCTAATCTAGGGTATTACTTTCAAGGTATCGAAGTCACAATAATAGAAAATACTCAAAGAGTCATTTTATTAAAAACTTGTTATCATTCATTTATTCAGAGTTAAATAAAACAACTGTACATACACTGTACATCACATGTTTCCCAAAGATCTAGTTTTATTCTTTAGAATGATAACTTTTCAAGACACCACCATCCGCAGCCCGCGAGTCTTCATTCTCTTGAAATATATGCTTAATAATCGACACAACGGTTGAGTGAATTCATAAGTTTAAACAATATTTGAATACAAGTATGACCTCAAGGCTATAGTGTTATACACCAATTTTTTAAATTTATTGACTCTTATTGCACTAGCTCATGAACCCACGACTACACCTTATCAGAAAAACCAACAAATTACCCTTAAGTAGGTAGTTTGCCGGACTTATTCTGAGTTTAACAAATAAAGCATATCTGTTTAGCCTAGGTGGGAATCATTATCCGCTGGCAAGTGCGACTTGCCCAGATAGGAGATGTCAGTATCCAATAGTACTATTCACAATATTAGCGCTCGTTACATGATTAGGGGTCCACGATTAAAAAAGGACTTAATGGTAATAAGTAAACATAGTGTCAATAATCATATCAAACAACATACAAAAACGCTTGTATTATAGTTTTATCATATATCCCCTCACGGGTTTTCAAATCATCTATAAATTTTCAAAAGTGAGGCTATGAACTCACCTTAGCTAATAGAATCTTGAATATTCTGATTTTATCAATCACAACCTTCTCACAGAATCTGAGTTGACACACAAATATGTATATATATCAAGTCATAATATCAAGATGGAACATCTTTGTACAAAGTTTCCTACTAACATGATACATAGTATATTATTACATTTTATGTCTTTAGTTTCAATATTGGCAAAAATAGCCCTTATAGTTATATATTGGCATAATTACACTTTTAACCCCTAAAGTATATAGTTTTAATATTTACAATTTCAACCCTCAATATTAAACCTTAGGGTCTCAAACTTTCTAATGTTTATTCTTATATTTTTAACTTTCACAATATGACACTTTTGGCCCAAAATGTTAAATAGTTTCAAAAATGACAGTTTTTTGTAAAATCACATAACAACCTAAAAATGTACCAAATAATCTAGGATTTTAAAACAAAGTTTCAAAACAAATTTATAATCATAATAAAAATATTTATCCCTAATAATAGCTTTTGAAATGGATTTTAAGTCATTATTTCATGTAAATTACAAAATTAGGGTTTTAAGACATCTTTAGCTTATAACTTTCATTTAAAATGATCAAATGCTCTAATTTCTTTAGGTTACTTTTATAACATCATTTTGACAGTATAAAAAGTCTAATAATTCATTTAACAAGATCAAAGCTTGGTTAACATAGAGATTACCTAGGTAGATCCAAAATGTCTTCTTATGGCTTTCTATGAACACAACTTGCTATCAAATCTTCAACAGCTTTAATGGCTTTTTTTAGACTTGGTTTTTGGTATTTTGAGTGTCCTAGAATGTATATAGAATTGGATTTGAAGAATGGGTAGGAGATACTTAAGAAACAGGGTTCAAGTTTCTACAATGGGAGTTCGCCCATATTTATAGCAATTCTAACCCTTAGGCTCCAAGTCTTGGCTTCAAACATGTAACAAGGATACATTAGTGACTAAAGATAGCTAGTAATGGCCTATTCAAGTTTATAGACTCTAGGATGAAAATATCTAAGACTTGTGGCTAAAAATCTACACGACATTGTATGGATGAGAATGAGGATGTGGAATCTACAAGGAGGTGATGAACCTACTTGTTGTCACTTTAAAAAATATCCTATAACATCCTAAATATCTGAATCAAGGTTTTAATTTGGGAGGGAAAGTGTTTAAATCGGTTTTTGGATGGAAAATATAAAACGGAGTCTAAAATCTTGGGCTTATAACTTATACTTTGTAATTTTGGTGATTAGGGTCTTAGAATGTGATTAGTGATAGATTAATGTTTAATTAGGGTTTACACATTGTATTTAGATGTTTTTGGTCCTTGGTTTGAAGTCTAACAAAGGTTTGATGTGAATTTGGGAAGAAAACTTATGTAGATTAGGGTTTCTAATGATCTATGGTTAAATCTTAGTAAAAGTCATTATCCTCCTTTTAGCTACTAATGTAAACTTCATTTTTTTGGGTATACCTAGGTTTTCGACTCGACATTGCGAGCCGACTAATACCAGGGCGACTATCCTTTTGGATAGCCCGGAGTCATCGCAGGTGAACCTCCGTGGCCACCCCCAAGTGTACACACCTAGTGAGGTTTGAACCCTTGACCTCTTGTTTGAGAGTCAAGGACCTTACCACTAGGCCACTTGATGGTGGTTAATGTATACTTAATTTAGGTCCTATAAATTGTGTTTTAGGTGTCCAATGAGTTCTCACTCTTGGTTTAATAGGTTATTCTTGGTAAACATGTCTAAAGAGTGAAAATATCTATTTTAACCTAATTTATAAGGCATGCATTGAAATCTTGTACCTTGTGCTTTAATGTTCTTGTAATTTGTCTTAACATAATATTATAACCTTAATGAAATGATATAAGTGTTTGTAGACTTGTCCTAAAAGACTAGGTAGTGATTCTATGTAGATTTCATAATATAAGGGTTTCTAGGTCATTAAGCCTAATGACTTTCTATCTTAGGTAATTAGTGTTTATATCATAATGTAAGCTTATTCTAGGTCTTATGTAGTCTTTTTATGACTTCTAGGGTTTCTATATTATTAGTTTATTTGTTTGTATAGGTTAATCATATCCTAGGGATAATTAAGTGAGCTTAAGATCCTAATGTTTGATAACTTGTACTTTATGCTTTATTAATTTGTAACTTAGCTTAAGATGAATGTATTAACTTATTATGATACTTAGTTAAGTTTTATAAATAGTTGTAAAATATTTTGCTCTAATTCATTATAAAATGGATTTTATATGCTAATCTTGGTTCTAGGTCATATACTTGCAATTAGCTTTTGATTAGTGAATATTAGTGTTTTGTGGTCAATAAACTTTCCTTTATATGATATATTATAATCAGTATATTGTATTTAATAATAGTGCATAGATATTATGTAGTTATATTGCTTGAAACAATGGTTTATAAAGGATTTCTAGGGTTCTTTAGTAATTTAGTGTATCTTTGTGATACTTAAGTTGTTCTTTTCATAATGTATACATATTGTTACTTTTAGAACTCAGACTTGATACATACATATTTTTCATAATATATAAGAATATGTTGATGTGACAATTGAGATAGTGAGAATTTATATATTCCACAATTTTGTCATATATCATAGCAAAATGCAAAAATTCCTTGCAAATTCTCCTCTTTGTTTATTTATCAAATGGGTAATTACACATATATTGATATTACAGTAGCCAAAACTACTGGGTGTTATACAGATCGTGTTGGGTCACGTGGTGTGGCCCAACAACAGGGTGCCAGGTGGCTTGGGAAAGAATACCCCAATGTATTGCACACTCAGATCGAACGCGAGACCTCTCTAAGAGGCAATGGCCTCTAAAAACAAGGAGCGTACCTTTTGTGTTAGATGGTATTTCAATAATAGTATACAAAACTTTATATGTAAGGAATATGTACTGGGCTTATGTATTGGGCTTATTATATAATGGGATGGCCCGACCTAATACGAGGGGATCGGGTCGGACCGATAAGGAAAGAGGGTACTGTTGGACTCGTAATTTTGCGCTCTTTTCAATGGTGTGCTAGTGGTATTTTTATCATTTTGTTTGAATCTTAATAAACGCGTAAACGTCGTCAAAACTCTTGCGAAAGTCCTCGTTTTCGCTATGTTTTTTCATCCTTTGTACCTACAAGACATAATAACGCATACCAAGTATATTTGCAACATATTTAAGCTTATTTAAGGGTATTGGTCATTTTGGTGTGTATTTTGGGTTTTTAGGCCTTAATAAGATGTGTGTTTTAGCAGACATGAATGACACGCGTAAGTTGATTTAATTTCCATTCAACGCTGACCTTAATCAAATATTATAAGGAATTCATGAAGCGTGTAACGGGCGTTTGGTGTTCTGTAGAAGAAAGGAGAACTATTAGCAAATCCCGCACGACTGAATCGTATAAAAAAATAATGTATGTGAAGTATACATCCATCATATTACATAATTCGAAAGACAAAGGTGATAAAATCTTCCGACTGATATCCGAAAAAACACATCAATTGGACGAACTTACAACCCCAAGAACAAAGACATAAAGTTATCACACAAATCAAATCGACGCAAGCATATCAAAACTTTCGTGTCGATTTGATCGGCCATCTTCTCGTTGTGTTTATATTCAGTTTATCATATTTACATCATACGCATTGTTTTTTTTTTTTAATGTATATTCTTAATTTATAAAAAATTTTAGGTTTTAATAAAAAAAACCTGCTTAAAAAGTGAGATTTGTGGCTATTTTGAATGAAAAGTAAAAGAGACTAACAAAAGTGAAATAGAGAAGAAAATCTAAAATGACATTAAGGAAAAACTTTAAAAAGGTGATAGCCTTAAAAACGCTAAATATACACATGTTTAACAATTAATTGGACAAATAAGTAAATCCAATAGTATTCTATCTTTTGTATATTAAGTGTTTAATTTTTTATTTTAATTTATCCAAGAATATTCATTTTTATCAAATATAATTAATAATTTATCACTTTATATGTCAATCATTAAATAAATTTTAATTTTTCATATCATAAAAACTCCATTTAATATATTTATGAAATATATAGTTAAATATGACATTTCATTAACTTAAATATACATTATTACATTTACCATAAAATATATGAAATTTATGTTCGTCGGACAGTTAGAGGAGTGGTCGAATCTTTGAAATTTGATCATCTTTTTGAGTTAATGAGATCGGTGACTTTGTCTAATATGAATGATCGCTACATTTGGATTTGAGAGGGGATGGTGATTTTCGAGTTAAAGACGTACGTTCTTTTCTTGACGAGGCATTTCTCCCAAATGATGATACGCCTACACGATGGGTTAAGACTATACCGATCAAAGTAAATGTTTTTGCTTGGAAGGTTTCTCTTGATCGTCTTCCAACTCGTTTAAATTTGTCTAGAAGGAGAGTTCCAGTATCTTCTTTATCTTGTCCGATTTGCAATTGTGTTCATGAAGACATGGCCCATTTTTGTTTAGTTGCAGCATGGCAGCCGATGTCATGCTTTTGGTATGTAGATGGTGGAATTTGGCGTGAATTTCTCTTATTTCCTATCATGATTGGCTCTCTTAGTTTAATTCCCTGCATATGAATTCAAAGCTTAAAGGAATGTTGGAAGGAGTCCTTTATATCATGTGGTGGAGTATATGGAGTTTTAGGAATCATGTTCTTTTTGCGGCTAAAAAAGCGAAAAAAATAATCTCTTTTTAATGATATTGTTATGCGTTCATTTACGTATGTACTGCTAGGGGTAAATGTTTTTTAGTTGGGATAGTTGGGTTCAACATCCTTATTTGATTACTTTGTAATGATTTTAGCTCCTTGCTCGCGGTTTTTAATAAAATTGTCGTTAAAAAAACATAAACTTTATTTTTGGACAGTTTTCTTACAAAGGAGAAAGTATATACTTTTAATTATGTCAAGTTCTACAAATGCATTATAGTACAAGTGTGTTTATGAAAAAAGCCTTCGAAATATAATTTTTCTTACAAATATCCCAAAACGACCTAGGAAACATAGTCGATTGGGGCGACTTTTAACAATTTTTTAAACAAGTGTCTTAAGTGTGATGATTAATCAAGTCGCCTCTAACATTTGTAAAAATTTTAGTATAATCATCCTCAATTGCTATGATATTTCAAGTCGTCTTACGTTGGACGGAGTGGTGGTGACTTCTCACCCTGAGTTGGCTACTGATTGTGGTAAAAATACGTCTTTTAGAAAAAAGAGCGTATATGAGCGATAAGCATTAAATACGACGGTTTAGAAAAACCGTGTACTAATAACCCAAAGGTGAAAGTTCGTTTCCCAAGGAGGTATATGTGTGTGAAAAACTTGTAAATGATTTGAGATTAATATTGAGAAAGAAGGGATGAGAAAATAGAATGACGGATACGTGAAAATTATTACTATGACGACTAAATTAAAAACCGTAAAAAGAGCTAAGATAAAAAATTAATTCTAAAAATTCCCAAAAATTACCAAAAATCAAATAAAATGAACTAAGAGTTTAAAAATGATCAAAACTTTTTCAGACATTTTAATTAATTAGATATTAATTTTTAAATGCTAATTAAAGCCCTAAAAATCCAATTAATTATTAAAAAGTCCAAATAAAGATTTTTCACTTTGTAAACCTCTAAAATAACTTAAAATGACTAAAAACTATTTTTATAAAATTTTAAGCTAAGGAAACTATTTTTAAATGATTAAAAACTATTAAAATATTAAAATAATTCTAAAAAATTAGGAAAATGTTGCTAAAATTAATCTAAGAGTTTTAAAAATCCTATTTTAATGTATTTAACCTAAGAAAAATATAAAAGTTGCAAAAATGTGAAAAATGAAATTTAATAATAAAATAATATTAAAATATTATTAAAAATACCAAAAAATATAAAAAAAAACTCTAAAAACTTGTAAACTAGTTTATTTTAACATAAATAATCAGAAAATGAAAGTGAAATTACCAAAATACCCCTATTGGGCCACCAAATGGGCTAAAATAAAAATAGTGCACTTAAATGGGCTTTTTGGCCCAATAAGATCAAACTCAACCAAATAAGGTAAAAATCACCAGTCTGACTCAAAATTTGATTTTAAGCACAAAATTCTAAAGGCCCAAAAGCTGAAAATATGCTTATCACAGCTTAATAAGTCAACAGCTTATTCTTAATGGGCCTTTTGGCCCATTAAGCTATTAGCCAATGCCATAAGCTCTAATTGAACACACAACATCTTATTGAGATTCTAAACCAATCTACAAAAAGAAATTTTGAAAAAGCTCAAGTAATAAGCCAGAACTTTAAAAAAAGAAACTTTTTCACTAAATGATAAAATAGTCGGGTTTGAGTTCTGGAGGGTTTCAAAAGCTGATTCTTTTGCAAAAGCTCACAAATAGCTTAACTAAGAATAATTAACAAGAAAAATCACAAAAAGCCAAGTAGAATAAGCTGTGGAAGCCAATAAGCTGGCTGAAAAAGCAAAATAAGCTAGTTTCCTAGCAAAAGCTTAACCAAAATATTTGTAACTTCTCAAATATGATATTAAGCTGAGAAAAATGACACCTATCTCAAAATTAAAGTTGTTGCATGTACCAATAAGCAGTTCTGAAAAATAAGCCAAATTGTGCTTAGTTGACCAAAAGTCAAAGTCCACCAAATGTTACCAAATGACCATGGATTGATTATAAGCTTGTTTTAAGCAACTTTTGTGAAGAACTCGAGGTTGAGCCCTTGTGAATCAAGTGGTCAGTTAACCAAAACTTGACAGATTTTGGCGAATTCAAGCCAATAAGCCATTGGCTTATAAGCCAGCAAATAAGCAAACCAAATGGCAAGAAACACTCACAAGCAACACAATAACAAGATTCAAGCAGTTAAACAACAAGGCATACACTAAAATAGCAAATGCAAGCCTAAAATGAGGTGGTCACTTTGCTGATGCAAATGACCACTTCAACCAACTTTGATAAGCTCTAGCACCCACAATAAGCCACCAAAATCAACAAACAGATATTGCACAGATAGCTTATCACCTAAACTCTTCCCAAACCAAATTTCAGACCCTAGATCCAACAAACAAAGATTTTATTGGATCTGATGTGTTTGACCAATTTCAAACCAATATTTTCAGATTTTTCCAAAACTTTGAAATCCTTTTCCAAACCTCTTGAGACTTAACCAAGGACCAAACCAGTGACAAATGACTTGTTTAGACTAACCAAACCCTAAGAACCAAGGGCACAAGGCCTTATGATCCCAAAAACCAAACAACCTTTTTTAGCCCCTTTTCAAACAAACTTTTGATTCCAACAGACAACCTACTGATTTTATGATTCAAATATCTTACCTAGGTGACAACTAACAAATACAACCAATAAAACACAAAGCACAAACACAAGAACACCAAATTACATGGCAAATCTCATAGCAGACATGAACATGATTTTTTAGAGGAAACTGAAATAGAGCATATACCTATCCCCCAAAACTTCCTAGGGAGATCAGCTATGCTCCTTGGACCACTCTCAACAGCTAGAGAGTGACCAAGGTCCTTTAAACAAGAAGGATCAAGGTCTGCTGATGGTTCAAAGTAGAACCAGACCTTGATATGTATGATCTTCAACACAAGGCAACAAACAACCTAACCAAAGGCTCAAATCCCTTCACAAGCTTGGTGTCAACAAGCTTGTAAGAGCTTAGGGCTTATGGTTAAGGGTTAGTACAAGAAAAATAGGAAAACAGATTACTGATTTCAAGCTTATTTCAAACTTGAAAACCTTACCAAACATAAACGTGCTTTAACCAAAAGATCAAAGCACCTTTATAACATCAAATGGAACTCAGAATCACTCTTAAACAATACCAACTTTTAAAAACATAAAAAGGAATTACAATTTTCTTAAAAATACCAAACTTTTATAAATTTAAAAAGGGATTACAATGTTTAAAGGGTAAAACTAGAACAAGGCTCTCTCACAAGTTGAGGAGTCCTTATATAGGCCACAAGGGCTGAGTTTACAATAAGAAACCATAGCTATAAAATCTCAAAATTGCCCTTGAGTCTTCTAGATGAATTTGTTGATGTGAGTTGTCCAAATGATCCTAGACGTTCATTTTAGCTTTGTAACTAAGCAAGGAGTGTGGGTTGTTGATTTGGCCACGTGTCATTCCTTGGAGGTTAAGGTGTGATGTGATAGGTAGACGACTTGAATGGTGGGGTCACATGGTGAGTGGGGATTGGGGTTTTAGGTGTGGGATGAGTTTCTGGGCGTGTGAATTAAGCGTGGGTATGGGTAATTGGTTTTTACCCTTTGTTTTAAGTGAAGGTAAAATTGGGTTCTTGGGGTGAATTGTAACTCTATTTGATCCGGTTTTGGTGGATTGTGTATGTGTTTGGCGCAATTTGTGTTTGAATGTTTCACTTGCACACTTTTGGCCCTCAGTCTTTGGAAAATATGGTATAACAAGTTTCTTTCCTTAGCAAACTCGTTTCCCTTTGTTAAATAACTTTCTGAATTCATGTTTTGGCCACAAAAAGTTTCAAAACAATGTTTTAGGGCTTTTAATACTTTGGCATATTTACAACTTCAGTCCTTTTGATATTTAATCCATTTTAAAAGGACTAAAAGCGTAATATTCTTGAACTTCAAGGGCTTCTATGGATCTTGGACTTTATGAGGGACCATTATTGACAATTTAGTATTGTTGAGGGACTAAATTTTCCAATTCTTTAAACTTGGAGGACCTTTTTGTAATTTTGACAAACTTAAGGGACCAAACTTGTAATTATGAATATACAAGGGTATTAAGTGTCATTTCTTCATAAATGAGGGCTCAATCTTGTACATCTTCAAGTCTTCATGGGTTTTTCTTTGATAATTCACCAACTAGGGCCCGATTCTTTGTGCGGCTTCGTTTCTCGTGTTCGTTTTTCTTTGTTTCTTGTAATCTTTTGCCTTTTTCACGACATCCATACCTAAAATACACAAGTAAACAAAAACAAGCATATATATGGTATTTTGTGAAATTTTTATGCATTCAAAGCCCGAAAAGAACGATGAGATCATGTATAAATGCCATCTCATCAGCTACTCACGCGTGAGCTACCACCCTTGCCAAAATACTCAAGCGTGACATGTTGTCATATATGTCGGAATCTCACCTAGGTGAGTTATATACATGTGGGTTCATTAAGACTATATCAAATAGAAGTTTTGGGTTTTCAAGCCACCTATAGGATCTTACACTTTCTTGGACTTTTTCAAGTTTAGAGAATGCGTTTTATAGTTCCCTTGATAAGTGACTTTCTAGGATCAATTATAGGAACTTGCAAAAAGTTCTTGTTCTTAACCCGTATGAGCTAAGACTTTCGCCTTTTAAAGTTCCCTATATAAAGTCTAGCAAAACTTGATTTGAGCGGGTTAATGAATGTAAAGGGCTCCAAATGCCCATCAAGTAAAAAATTAGCTCTTATTCTACCCATCAGAAAATATACATTCGTGTCTTAAAAACACTTATAAAAAACTAAGAAAATTTTTAAAATTGGGCCATTTTTAGCCTTATTAGCAACAAAACAGAACAAAACGTTGAAAGTTGGAAAACGTGAGGGAGTAGCAAAGCAAGTATCTATTCACCCCCATACTAAAATTAAACATTGTCCTCAATTTTTCGAGTCTAAAGGTGGAGCACCCCCATACTAGAGACGAAGAGTCGAGTGATTAGGATCTAGCATGGAAAGGGTGATCAACAATATATCTAAAGCCGTTTATTAATTATGCTAAAAGATAATTGTTAGAACAATAAAGGATATGTCATGGATTCGTGAAAAAACTCTTCAAGCAAACGATCAAGGCTCGCGTAAACGAACACGAGAGTCTTCAATCGTAGCGATGATGATGATCTAGATAACACATTCACAAACAACCACGAGACAACAAGTTGGAAGGGCACAAATCCCCTCTCATTATTTTATTAGAAATAATTAAAAAGGATAAGCATGGGATCTCCCCCACGAGGCACCTCGTTTTTGATTACCGATTCATGAGCTCGTCTCGATCCCCTCAATGCTAGTTATCATTGGGGAAGGTGACTTGGTCGAGATCGTCCAACGAAGGGACTTCCCCACCAAATAGTGCTTAAGCCTATGTCCATTCACCTTGAAGTTAGGACCATCATTTTGAGTTAGCTCGATGGTCCCATAAGGAAACACTTGTGTTATGGTGAAAGGACCCGACCAACGAGATTTCAATTATCTTTAAACGAGAGTTAAAAAGTAACACTTGATCACCAATGTTAAAAACCCGGTTTTTAATCTTTGCATCATGAAATTTTTTAGTCTTTTCTTTAAAAATCAATGAATTTTCATAACCATTGTCTCTTAATTCATCCAATTCATTCAATTGTATTTTCCGGTGATCTCCCGCGGTCTTCAAATCATAGTTTGCATGCTTAAGGGCCCAATATGCCTTATGCTCCAATTCAATGGGCAAATGAAAATTCTTTCCATAAACCAACTTATATGGAGTACAACCGATAGGTTTCTTATAAGCGGTCCTAAAGGCCCATAAAGCGTCATCGAGTTTGTCGGACCATGAAGCACGGTTTTCTCCAATCGACCTCTCTAAAATCCTCTTCAAAGCTCGGTTTGAAACCTCGACTTTCCCACTCGTTTGCGGGTGATAAGCCGTAGAAAGACGATGAGTGACTCCATATTTTTTTAAGACCTTCTCGAATTGGTCATTAGAAAAATGGGTTCCACGATCACTTATAATAGCACGAGGGGTTCCAAACCGAGAGAATAGTTGCTTAAAAAACTTCACTACCACACGAGCATCATTAATAGGTAAAGCCTTAGCTTCCACCCACTTTGAGAGGTATTCGATGGCGACGAGGATATACTTGTTACCATGAGACGATGGGAATGGACCCATAAAGTCTATGCCCCAAATTTCGAAAATCTCACACACTTGAGTTATGTTTTGCGGCATTTCATCACGTTGAGACGATTTTCCTTGACGTTGGCACGAATCACACGACTTCACAAGTGCGTGTGCATCACGATAGATCGTAGGCCAAAAGAAGCCGGCATCGAACACTTTCTTAGCCGTGAAATTAGCACCGTGGTGACAACCCGTGGGTCCCTCGTGACAAGCTCTAAGGATGTTAGAAGCTTTGGTACCAAAGACACAACGTCGAACGAGTTGATCCGCACAAACCCGAAAGAGATAAGGGTCGTCCTAAAAATAGAACTTGACATCACGAAAGAATTTTCTCTTTTGTTGTGTCGTCATACCCTTGATTATGAAGTTCCACGCATGGTAATTTGCAATGTCGGCAAACCATGGGGTGGTGTCTTTAGAATTCACTACACCGAGAGTCTCGAGAGGAAATGTTTCGGTAATTTCCTTGTTCTCGAAAACATCTTAGTGAGGATCTTCTAGACGAGAGAGATGATCGGCCGCTAGATTCTCGGCTCCTTTTTTTTCAAGCACGGTGACATCAAATTCTTGGAGGAGGAGCATCCAACGAAGCAATCTCGGCTTAGCATCTTGCTTAGCTAAGAGATACTTGATAGCCGAATGGTCGGTATACACGATGCTTTTAGTCAAGACAAGATAAGGTCGGAATTTCTCAAAAGCATAGACCACGGCAAGGAATTCCTTTTTTGTTGTGGTGTACTTTAATTGAGCCTCGGTCATCGTCTTACTAGCATAATGGATAGGACAGAAATGCTTTTCACAACGTTGCCCTAAGACGACCCCTATAGCATAATCACTTGCATCGCACATGATTTCAAAGGGTAATTCCTAATTAGGAGCGACAAGAATGGGAGCTTCGGTAAGTTTCCTTTTAAGAGTTTCGAAAGCTCTAACACAATCCTCATTGAAGTTAAAAGGAGCATCCTTCTCGAGAAGGTGTGTCATAGGTCGAGAGATTTTCGAAAAGTCTTCGATGAAACGATGATAAAAGCCCGCGTGGCCTAGGAAACTCCTAACTCCCTTGACGGTTTTGGAATGAGGTAACTTGGCGATGACGTCTACCTTAGCTTTATCGACCTCAATCCCCGCTTTCGAGACCTTGTGCCCTAAGACGATTCCTTGATTACACACAAAATGACATTTTTCCCAATTAAGCATAAGGTTGGTTTCTTCACAACGTTTTAACATTTGCTCGAGATTAGATAAACACGACGTGAACGAATTGCCAAACACCGAAAAGTCATCCATAAACACTTCCATCGACTTCTCGATCATATCATGAAAAATAGCCATCATACACCGTTGAAACGTACCCGGTGCATTACAAAGTCCGAAAGGCATCCTACGATAAGGAAACGTTCCATAAGGACACGTAAGCGTATTTTTCTCTTGATCACGAGGTTCGATAGGGATTTCAAAGTAACCGGAAAAACCATCTAAAAAGCAATAAAATTCATTTCCCACGAGTCGCTCCAACATTTGATCCATGAAGGGCAAAGGAAAGTGGTCTTTACGAGTGACGTCATTTAACTTTCGGTAGTCAATACACACCCTCCAACCGGTCATAACACGAGTGGGAATTAACTCTTTGTTTTCATTAGGCACAACGGTCATTCCTCCCTTTTTAGGGACACAATAGATTGGGCTCACCCATGGGCTATCGGAGATAGGATAAATCATTCTCGCGTCAAGGAGTTTTAAAACTTCCTTTTTGATGACATTGTAAATTTTGGGGTTTACCCTTCTTTGACTTTGAATTGCGGGTTTGTAGTCCTCCTCCATTATAATCTTGTGAGTACAAAATTTTGGGTCAATACCCTTAATGTCGGAAATTTTCCACGCAATTGCCCCTTTATGAGCTTTAAGAACTTTCAAAAGTGCGGTTTTTTCATCATTAGAAAGATCTTTTGCAATAATAGCCGACAACTTGTCATCACCTTCCAAGAATGTGTATTCAAGGTGAGATGGAAGATCTTTCAATTCAAGGATAGGCAGATCCTCGATCGAAGATTTTTGTTCAACACTCATAACTTCCATCGGCGGAAGAAATGGTGGAATAGAAGTATCATTACCAATAATCACCTCAACTTCATTGTCGATTTCCTTTGAAGTAAAATCGCCTCCTTGGAATGGAGTGAGATTTGGTGTAGAATTAGCAAGAATCAGATCCAAAATAGTGGGATTGCCACTTGACGAGCTATCGGAAAAACCTAACACTTCTTGTGAAAACTCATCGCAAAGCACATCAACTAAGTCGATGTGATTGATGGTAGAGATTGCATAAACATGAGAAGGTGTCGAGTTTTGAGTAGCGTTTATAACAAGTTCCTCTTCGTTGAATCTCAAAGTAATAGTTCTTGCATGAACGTCGATAAGCGATCTCGAGGTGTCTAAAAATGGACGACCTAAAATTAGAGGAACTTGAGGATTCGCGGGGATGTCAACTACTATAAAATCAAAAGGATAGTAGAACTTCCCCACTTTCATGAAAACATCCTCGGCTACTCCACATGCTAAAATCGTAGAATGATCGGCCATCTCGATAGACATGTTCGAAGGAGTAAGAGCCGGAAGCGAAAGCGATTTCCAAATGGAAAATGGCATCAAATTAATGCTCGCACCAAGATCAGCCAATGTGAGGCATTCTTTCATATCTTGTATATCACAAGGAATGAGAAACTTCCCGGGGTCCCCAACTTTTTCCGGTATGCGGTTAAGATAAACCGAAGAACAATTAGCAAGATTTGAAAGCTTTTCCTTATCGTTCATCATACCTTTGAAAGTGGAAGCGAAACGAGGCATGTATAACAACGCGTCGGCTAAACTTACATCAAAATGAACTTGTTGAAACATTTTTATAAAAAGCTCGATTTTTTGTTTGTTACGTTCTTGCAATTTCTCTTTGTTTCGTCTCGAAGGGTAAGGTAAGGGTGGTGTGGATTGGACATTAGGAAACGGCCTTGGAATCTCGGGTTCCATGATTGGTATTGGTTCAACCGTAGGTGTTGTATGAGCGGTACTTCGTGGGCTTGTGATATGCTCCTTTTCGACCATCACCTCGGGCTCTTTCTCGATTTTCTTCTCCGTAGAAGTACTTGGACGAGAGATTGGTTCCTTGAAAGTTTTACCACTACGAGTAGTAATAACCTTCATTTCTCCCTTCGGGTTTGCAATGGTATCACTAGGAAGACCACCCGAGGAAGAGGGTTTACACATGATTGCTTCAAACATTTTTTCCATTCGGTCTTTAAATTTTGATTGCCTAGCATCCGCTTTTAACAACTCTTGCTTAATCTCATGATGTCCTTGTTCCATATTTTGTTGATTTTGTTGAATACGTTGAACGTTTCCTTCCATTTTATTAGCATGAGTCTTAAGTTCATTAGCAAGTTCGTTTTTAAGCTCGTTTTTCAACTCGGATCTTAAGTTAATCATCTCACGTTGTATATTATCAAACTTAGCATCGTTTGCTTTTACATAATCCAAAAATTCTCCATTAAGATTTTTAGTGTGAGCATTTTGAAAACCTTGTGTAGTGTTTTGAAAATCACGGTTTTGGTTTTGATTTGAAACTTGTCCATTCCCACTTTGATAATTCCCTTTGTTGTAATTACGTGAATTGCCTTGATAACCACCATTTTGATTGTTGTTTCGATAGTTATTAGCATTTTGATTTGATGGAGCTTGATTTGGGCGAGAACCTTGGCCGTTTTGGTTGTAAGTTCCCGTTGCTACATATGCACTTGAAGTGTTACCACCGGCGGTAATGCACTCGGAAAGATCATGAGCTCCACCACAAGATAAACAACTCTTTTCAACCGCTTTAACCGATGCGGAATTCAAAGCATCTTGTGCTTTCCAATGTGTCATAAGCGTCGAAAACCTATCGAAAAACCGATTTTCCTCATTTGCTTCATCATGTAAGGCATTAATGTTACGAGACGATGAAGATGATGACGACCCCATATTGGTAACACTTGGTGTGTTACGAGGGTTATAAACCTTAGATCTATTCTCGATAATCTTTAAAGCTTCATCGGTCGTTTTGCACAAAAAATTACCACCCGCGGCGGCATTCAAATAATCTCGTTCATGATCATTAAGCCCATTGTAAAAAGTATCTATTTGATGCAATTCCGAAAAATCATGGTGTGGGCATTCATGTAACATTTCCTTAAATCGTTCCCATTCCATTGAAAAACTTTCAATATTACGTTGTGTAAACCTTGAAATCTCATTTTTCAAATGTGTTGTTTTAGATGGTGGAAAAAATTGGTTCACAAACTTAGAGAGGAGATCACCCCATGTCAAAATCGAATTTGCCGTTTTTTTTTCGAGCCAAATTTTAGCGGGTCCATCCAACGAGTATGAAAACAACATCATCTTAATGGCGTCATGTGGAACATCCTTAAACTTGCTTGTTGCGGTGAGACGATTAAAATTCCTTATGTGGTTATGCGGGTTGTCTTTCTCATGACCTCTAAACTTATTTGCTTGCAACATCGACATTAAACCCGTCTTAATCTCGAAATTCTCCGCAAGGATAGCGGGAATCACAATAGCTTCTCTAAAACCATCGGTGGGTGCTTGAAGCAACTCCATCATAGTACGATTAGCCATGGTGACTATTGGTTCTACAACGGGTTCGACAATTGGAGTTTGTTCTTCAATCAAGGGCTCTTGATTTCTTTGACTTTGAAGACGTTTACGAGCTCGTTTTGCTTGATTACGAGTTAGCATAAACTTGACGTAGAATGGGAGGTGAGCAAAGAAGATTCTTTTTGGGTGTTTTGTGGATTTTCAATTTTTTTGTGTTTTTTATTGTTTTTATTTTTTTTGGATTTTGTGTATATTCGTAGACAACAATCTAACAAATCTCTCCTCGAATCAAACTCTTGATTAAAGAATCCTCAAAAGAATGAAAACGATCACGTGGAGTGAACGCCTTCGAATGACTTTAGAACTTTGGTGAAAAACAAATTGTTCAAGAGGGTTTAATCAGAAAGAAACCAAGCAAATATATATGATACGTAATAATACTTTGGGCGGCAAAACCCTCGATTAGCTTTCAATCTCAAAATACTCACAAGCGGAGAAACGAGGCGGCGTGAAGCACTTAAGAGCCTTTTTCTTTAGGGTATATTTTATAATACCCGCCTTATACCCACCTTATAGTTTGTATTTTTCAAAACCGAGCTTCACGAAAGTATTTATCTATTTTTGCCTTTTTCTTTTTGTTTGAGATTCGAATACAATAATTAGGAGATCAAATCCCAATTAAGGTTGTATTTTCACACTTTTGGAGATATTTTGATTTTGTTGTGATACTTAATACAATATAGTAATAATAAATTTCACAAGAAAAACGAAAAAACCCGATAATACGTATTAGTAGAGTTCTACTAATACAAATACTATTTATAGCTAATATTAAAAACAAAATGACAAATTAATCACGACACACCTCCCCGGCAGCGGCGCCAAAATGATTGTAGTAAAAATACGTCTTTTAGGAAAAAGAGCGTATATGAGCATTAAGTATTAAATACGACGGTTTAAGAAAACCATGTACTAATGACCCAAAGGTGAAAGTTCGTTTCCCAAAAAGGTATATGTGTGTGAAAAACTTGTAAATGATTTGAGATTAATATTGAGAAAGAAGGGATGAGAAAATAGAATGACGGATACGTGAAAATTATTACTACGACGACTAAATTAAAAACCGTAAAAAGAGCTAAAATAAAAAATTAATTCTAAAAATTCCCAAAAAATTACCAAAAATCAAATAAAATAAGCCAAGAGTTTACAAATAATCAAAACTTTTTCAAACTTTTTAATTAAATAAATATTAATTTTTAAATGCTAATTAAAGCCCTAAAAATCCAATTAATTATAAAAAAAGTCCAAATAAAGATTTTTCAGTTTGTAAACCTCTAAGATAACATAAAAAGACTAAAAAATATTTTTGTAAAATTTTAAACTAAAGAAAACTATTTTTAAATCATTAAAACTATTAAAAGATATTAAAATAATCTAAAAATTAGGAAAATGATGCTAAAATTAATCTAAGAGTTTTAAAAATCCTATTTTAATGTATTTAACCTAAGAAAAATATAAAAGTTGCAAAAATGTGAAAAATGAAATTTAATAATAAAATAATATTAAAATATTATTAAAAATCCAAAAATTATAAAAAATTCTAAAAACTTGCAAACTAGTTTATTTTAATCTAAATAATTAGAAAATGGAAGTGAATTACCAAAATACCCCTATTGGGCCCCCAAATGGGCTAAAATAAAAAACAGTGCACTTAAATGGGCTTTTTGGCCCAATAAGATCAAACTCAACCAAATAAGCTGAAAATCACTAGTCTGACTCAAAATTTGATTTTTAAGCACAAAAGTCTAAAGGCCCAAAATCTGAAATTGTGCTTATCACAATAAATAAGTCAACAACTTATTCTTAATGGGCCTTTTGGCCCATTAAGCTATAAGCCAATGCCATAAGCTCTAATTGAACACACAACATCTTATTGAGATTCTAAACCAATCCGCAAAAAGAAATTTTGAAAAAGCTCAAGTAATAAGCCAGACTTTGAAAAGAACTTTTTCACTAAATGACAAAATAGTCGGGTTTGAGTTCTGGAGGGTTTCAAAAGCTGATTCTTTTTTAAAAAGCTCACAAATAGCTTAACTAAGAATAATTAACAAGAAAAATCACAAAAAGCCAAGTAGAATAAGTTGTGGAAGCCATTAAGCTGGCTGAAAAAGCAAAATAAGCTTGTTTCCTAGCAAAAGCTTAACCAAAAGATTTGTAACTTCTCAAATATGATATTAAGCTGAGAAAAATGACATCTATCTCAAAATTAAAGTTGTTGCATGTACCAATAAGCAGTTCTGAAAAATAAGCCAAATTGTGCTTATTTGACCAAAAGTCAAAGTCCACCAAATTTTACCAAATGACCAGTGATTGATTATAATCTTGTTTTAAGCAACTTTTGTGAAGAACTCAAGGCTGAGCCCTTGTGAATCAAGTGGTCAGTTAACCAAAACTTGACAGATTTGGCAAATTCAAGCCAATAAGCCAGTTGGCTTATAAGCCAACAAATAAGCAAACCAAATAGCAAGAAGCACTCACAAGCAACACAATAACAAGATTCAAGCAGTTAAACAACAAGGCATACACTAAATTAGCAAATGCAAGCCTAAAATGAGGTAGTCACTTTGCTGATACAAATGACCACTTCAGCCAACTTTGATAAGCTCTAGCACCCACAATAAGCCACCAAAATCAACAAACAGATATTGCACAGATAGCTTATCACCTAAACTCTTCCCAAACCAAATTTTAGACCCTATATCCAATAAACAAATATTTTATTGGATCTGATGTGTTTGACCAATTTCAAACCAATATTATCAAATTTTTCCAAAACTTTGAAATCCTTTTCCAAACCTCTTGAGACTTAACCAAGGACCAAAACCAGTGAAAAATGACTTGTTTAGACTAACCAAACCCTAAGAACCAAGGGCACAAGGCCACAAGGCCTTATGATCCAAAAAACCAAACAACCTTGTTTTAGCCCCTTTTCAAACAAACTTTTGATTCCAACACACAACCTACTGATTTTATGATTCAAATATCTTACCTAGGTGATAACTAACAAATACAACCAATAAAACACAAAGCACAAACACAAGATTACCAAGTCACATGGCAAATCTCATAATAGACATGAACATGATATTTTTTTAGAGGAAACTGAAATAGAGCTTATACCTATCCCCCACAACTTCCTAGGGAGATCAGCTATGCTCCTTGGACCACTCTCAATAGCTAGAGAGTGACCAAGCTCCTTGAAATAAGAAGGATCAAGGTCTGCTGATGGTTCAAAGTAGAACCAGACCTTGATATGTATGATCTTCAACACACGGTAACAAACAGCCTAACCAAAGGCTCAAATCCTTTCACAAGCTTGGTGTCAACAAGCTTGTAAGAGCTTAGGGCCTATGGTTAAGGGTTAGTACAAGAAAATTAGGAAAACAGATTACTGATTTTAAGCTTATTTCAAACTTGAAAACCTTACCAAACATAAACGTGCTTTAATCAAAAGATCAAAGCACCTTTATAACATCAAATGGAACTCAAAATCACTCTTAAACAATACCAACTTTTAAAAACATAAAAAGGAATTACAATTTTCTTAAAAATACCAAACTTTTATAAATTTAAAAAGGGATTACAATGTTTAAAGAGTAAAACTGGAACAAGGCTCTCTCACAAGTTGAGGAGTCCTTATATAGGCCACAAGGGCTGAGTTTACAATGAGAAACCCTAGCTATAAAATCTCAAAATTTCCCTTAAGTCTTCTAGATGAATTTGTTGATGTGAGCTGTCCAAATGATCCTAGACGTTCATTTTAGCTTTGTAACAAAGCAAGGAGTATGGATTGTTGATTTGGACACGTGTCATTCCTTGGAGGTTAAGGTGTGATGTGATAGGTGGACGGCTTGAATGGTGGCGTCACATGGTGAGTGGGGATTGGGGTTTTAGGTGTGGGATGAGTTTCTGGGCGTGTGAATTAAGCGTGGGTATGGGTAATTGCTTTTTACCATTTGTTTTAAGTGAAGGTAAAACTAGTTTCTTGGGGTGAATAGTAACTCCATTTGATCCAGTTTTGGTGGATTGTGTATGTGTTTGGCGCAATTTGTGTTTGAATGTTTCACTTGCACACTTTTGGCCCTCAGTCTTTAGAAAATATGGTATAACAAGTTTCTTTCCTTAGCAAACTCGTTTCCCTTTGTTAAATAACTTTCTGAATTCATGTTTTGGCTACAAAAAGTTTCAAAACAATGTTTTAGGGCTTTTAATACATTGGCATATTTACAACTTCAGTCCTTTTGATATTTAATCCATTTTAAAAGGACTAGAAGTGTAATATTGTTGAACTTCAAGGGCTTCTTTGGATCTTGGACTTTATGAAGGACCATTATTGACAATTTAGTATTGTTGAGGGACTAAATTTGCCAATTCTTAAAACTTGGAGGACCTTTTTGTAATTTTGACCAACTTAAGGGACAAAACTTGTAATTATGAATATACAAGGGTATTAAGTGTCATTTCTTCATAAATGAGGGCTCAATATTGTACATCTTCAAGTATTCAAGGGTTTTTCTTTGATAATTCACCAACTAGGGCCCGGTTCTTTGTCCGGCTTCGTTTCTCGTGTTCGTTTTTCTTTGTTTCTTGTAATCTTTTGTCTTTTTCACGACATCCATACCTAAAATACACAAGTAAACAAACACAAGCATATATATATGGTCTTTTATGACATTTTTATGCATTTAAAGCCCGAAAAGAACGATGAGATCATGTATAAATGCCATCTCATCAGCTACTCACGCGTGAGCTTCCACCCTTACCAAAAGACTCAAGCGTGACATGTTGTCACATATGTCGGAATCTCACCTAGGTGAGTTATATACATGTGGGTTCATTTTTTATTTAATTTACTTTATTTTATTAGTTTGTGAGTGTGTTGAGTATTTAGTAGAGTATAACGTTCAGATAAATTTCTCAAAATTAATAAAGTTAAGAGACGAGTTGAGTGAGTAAAGAGAGAAAGTTCATATGACGCTAACGTGATGACGATAAGTTTAGTTTCATTCTATCTAGCCTTAGATTATCTGTAAATGAAACCATTTTGTCATTGGTGACAAACACACTTATACTATAAGTCATTTATAGAATTATGTCTTTTAATTAAACCGACGATCTTTTTCGTTAAAAGTTAACCAAGTACAAGAAAGGACATATGTACATTGGTTGTTAAACGTACAATGTACCACGTACTCCAAATTTTCAAGTAAATACTACGCGAGTCACTTTGTGTTTATTATGAACAAGGAAGGAAGCCCGCGCTTCTCCGTGAGTTTGTTTTTAAGTCATGCGAACCCCAAAGTTATATTCATAATTACATCAAATGTTTTACACGGCTACCTCGTTCGGCGATTTTGGAACCTTACAAAAGAGGGTATTGTTGGCAGGCATAGTTGTTGTAGGTGGTTAATTACATTTGGGGTTGTTAACATTTTGTAGTACACAACATGGTGTCGCCGTGTATAAAAAAGGGCATGCCAGTTAGGGGTGGTTACTTAAGTTTACAAAACATGATATCAAGTAGGCAACAATTTCTTATCTTGCTTCTTTTTTTTTGCTTCTGCTGTGAACTGCTCTGTTAGTGACCTTTTTGCTGGAGGGCCTTTAACTGCAGCTTTGTGTATGGTTGTTTCGGCCACTGCATCAACTGTGTTTGTTGTTGGCGTTGTTGGAGGAACTAGTTCGGTTGCTCTAGGTTTTTCTAATTGTTGCTCGTGTTCGTCTATATTTGTGTGACTCGTTTCTTGGATGTGGTTCTGATGTTCAGCATCTCCTGGTTCTAGGCATTTGTAAAGAAGCACTTGTTATTTAGCTACTGTATATTGTATGTTTGTATTTATAGTTGCAACACAATACCTGCGAGATGTATGTTTGTGTCTGAGGTGTTTTCTTGTGAGCATGATCATGGTTGCATTTGTAAAGTAGTTTTTATCAGCTATCGTATATTATATGTTTGTGTCTACAGTAGTAACACAATACCTATGACATTTATGTCTTTCTCTGAGATGTTTTCTTGTGAGGAGGATCTTGGTTTTGTAGTAGCGGCTGATTCTTGCGAGGCTATTTGTGTCCCTGTTTATAAAGTTTTTGTGGCTACATGTTACTGATCCCTTTTTGACGATATTTGTAGTGTGAGTCTTGTGTTACTTACCTGATGAATCTCCGTAGGTGTTGTTGAGATTGGTTTGTCCATGATGTCATCAACAATGAATTCACCGGCTGATTTCTTTGCAGATGGATTGAAATGTATTCGGAATATGTGTTTCTTTCCGACGATCCCTGTTATTTCAGCAGGCATTCTTCGTGAAGGTGTGTTTTGGTATTTTGCAACAACGTCTTGACATGGGTTGTCAGTAATAACATCCCATACTGGCGATAAAAAAAGGAATTATGCATTTGCGGTGGCGTTTGTGACTTTGTCTTTAAACGAATACCTGTAGTAATAAAAATAGTAGTGTGTTTATTAGAAATACGCCAGACGGAGTATGTTTAGATTGTGGGGTTAGATTGTTACCTGTGAGCAAGATTATCCAGTTATCCATGATCTACACAGTCATAGATGTCGTTGTTGTGTAGTGGTCTTTTTGAGCAGCCGTCGCGGTCGCATATGGTGAAGTACCACGATCTGTCTTTGATAACTGATAGTATCATAGCTTCGCATGTAAAGCGTACGCCCTGTGGAATATATGTCGTTAGTAGAGGCAGGTTTGATGGGAAAAAAGTTTCTTTATAGTTGTTGTGTACTGACCTGAAAGTTTTCGGGTATAAGCCGCAGCAGTGTCTTCAGATCAAACCAATTTCTTTGTTTTTCTAGTTCAGGTTCTTGGAAACGATATCTATTGATTTGAAGTGGTGGACTCGTCTTGTATCTTTTACTGAATCTATTTTTAGTAATTGTTTAAGTTGTGAGTATGTTTCAAATGGTATTTGTAAACTGGATTTGTGTTTGCAGAGGGGGTAGCTTACGCATTTCGTAACGCCGTTGTTTCCTTTGTGTTGATGTTCACGTAATATAGCGTTGCTGAGCTGGCTGAAAACTGATACATATATGTTTGCGAATACGAGTGTTATTATCTTTATATCTAGAGAATGCATATATAAAGTTGTTTGACCCTGATCTAATCTAACCTCTGTATTTAATAACTCTACATGCTGTTACTGCTATTGTTATCGGTTGCAGTTGTTTTTCTATCTCTTCTTTATTAAACTCCCATGCCATTTTGTCCCAAAATGTTAGCTCGACAATTTTCCCTCTGCATGAAAATTATTAGCAGGTGAGCAAAGCTTTTGGTCTTTTGGATTGTAACCATTTATTATACACTTACTGGATGCTTTTGATCTCTATTTTTCTAAGGCAACATTTGTTTGGTGGGGGAAGATCTTCAATAGAGCGTATGCATCCTTGGAAATCTGTTATACGAAGGTGTTACTGGTTAATATGTATATGCAAATTTCTAAGAAAGGGCAGTGTTCGAAAATACCTGCTAAGGGAGGATAAACAATCTTGTTGTTTATATCTTGATATGGGACTCTTGATTCCAAATCCTTATGTTGCAGAAATTCGAAATAGTGTTTTAGGAAGTCATCTGGTTCGTCCATGTGTGGCTGGATGTTGGCAATTTTACCAATTTGCCAACATTTAGGGAAGTTCAGTGTCTGGTGAAATGGGCTGTTGCGTTCATAGAAGATGTTTGAAAGTCTGTATATGACGTGGTATTTTAGTAGTTGGTCGAAGTAGTCTACGTGGTTATGGTCCATGTTAGCTTGTATTGCGTCTCCCTGTCAGTAATTCAGAAATGGTGGGCTAATGTGGGTAGTTGCGTACAAAAGTGACGAAGCCAACATTTATGCGATAGCAGTGTTACAAATGATCGAAAGACGTTAGTGTAGACTTTAAGTTCGAGAATGTTCTTTGACATTATTGACGAATATATACGGTTTATGTTGAGTATGTATATGAATATAAACGCATGTTCTAAAATTCCAGCATATGAATTATGGATGGTTAGTAACTAACCTGTTTATCAACCAAGATGCAGCAAAAACCAAGTGGTTTCGGATTTGGAAGGTTTCTCAAAGTCCATTTTCTGTAAACCTTCACTTCTAACACCTGACCTCGTTTTCTGATTTGTAGCTCACTAATTGTATTGGTCGTCATACTTACCTGTAACCTGAAAATAATGAGGGTAGTATGTTAGACGACAAATAAAGATCAAGTATATGTAAGTTAATGAATGAAATTGTGTTAACATTAATGGTATCAGGGGTATTCATCTATACTTAAATATAATGATATCAATTATAAGCACTATAGGTGGGAATATGTTGTATGAGCAACTAATCCTATAATGTGGTTAATCTACTATGAATAAAGTAATCTAAAGACCGTGGGTGTAAGGCCCAGGAGTGTATGTGTGCACGTGGAAAAAAATTAGTATGCAAGCTATGAATCCTTAGGGGAGTATAGTACTGTGCAGCATGTAAAACTTTTTAGTGTATGAATGTTTTGTGTGGCGGTGTTTTTTTCGTTATTTTCTTTTGGAGAGGTTATCATCTTGATAAATGGTTTGCGTCAATCTGTTTTAGGAAGTCCTTATATACAATATTTTGGTTGTGTTGGGTGGTTGGGTGAGTTCATGGTTTATTAGGATTTTGAGGCCTTGGGGTGAGGTAGCTCTTGATAACCCAACGTATAATTGACCATGACTAAACACCGGTTCCGGGAGGTAAACATTGATCTTAGAAAGTGATTGTCCCTGACTTTTGTTTATGGTCATTGTGTAACATAATTTTATAGGGAACTGTTTTCTTTTTAAGGTAAATGGATGGTTGGGGTGTTTATAGGGTATAGGTATTCTGTGAATGAAGATCGTTTCTCCCATTCTTGTACCCGTGATTATTTGAACTTCGATGATTTTTGACTTAAAGATTATATCAATCTTGTTTCGTTCAACAGTCCTCCAGAAAGGTTGACATTCCGAAGAAGCATAATTAGAGACCCGATTTTCAGATGAAGCTCATGTGGTGGGAGTCTCGGAAAGTTGAGTGTATTAAGGTATTCTGGGGGATACAAAAGGTCTGTTTCACTCGTTTCTCACCCTAGAGGAATTGCTTCATCATTGCTTAAGTAAGTTCTCAGCTCTCCAGAGACGGTAGACAGGATTTTGGCACTTATAGTATCAACGGTTTCTTTTTAGGGCAGACTATTGGTTTTCCTTGGAAAGATGTGGTCGACGGGTGGGCTAGAGTTTTGTGATCGTATATAAAATCGATCAATTCTTGTGTTCCTTTTTCATATGGTGTGGCACAGAATGCAGCATGTATAGTCACCCAGGAAGCATCTTGGTCGTCTTCGTTATTAGGTACCCCAACCTCAATGTCGTCTATTTGTATAATCCAATTTGCAAACTCTCGTACTTCTTGCCTTTCATTTTGAGTCATGTTTGGCCTTTGAAGTCTCATGTTCTCTGTAAGGATACAGATTCTACCATAGGTATGACTCGGCTATGGATGACACTATAAGTTCCATTTTTAGGCACCTTTTTTTTTACTGGAAGTGTTTGTCGAAAGTCTCATCCTAAAACAATAGTTTTACCGCCAAACAATATTTCAGGTGTATCCATGAGGTCTCGTAGTGTTCTGTCCAACTTCTCAAAACACATGCGATTATTCATCGGGGCTTCATCCCAAACAATCAACTGTGTCTGAACTAATAAATCGCCTAATTGCGTCTTTTTTTCATGTGGCAAAGTGACTCATTTGTGAGCTCGAGGGGGATTTTAAACCTGAAATTGGCACTGCGTCCTGTGGGTAACAACAAAGACGCTGTAAAACCCGCATATAAATACCGTGAACAGTACACTACGTAAACATATGAACCAATTAAAACTTACCAATTATGTCACGTACACGTGTCACGAACATTTAATTCAGAATTACGTATGTGTTAATGTACGATAATTATTACCTATGTGTTAATACACGATAATTATTAATTATAATAATTATAACCACGAACATTAAATCACCAACATGTGAAATATGTATTATATATTAATATACGATAATCAAGGATTACGTATAATATATATATATATATATATATATATATATATATATATATATATATATATATATATATATATATATATATATATATATATATATATATATATATATATATATATATATATATATATATATATATATATATATATATATATATATATATATATATATATATATATATATATATATATATATATATATATATATATATATATATATATATATATATATATATATATATAGAGAGAGAGAGAGAGAGAGAGAGTTAGGATCAAATAAGAAGATTAAGTAAAATGAGAAGAATGAGAAGAAACCACAGCCACACATTTCAGATGCACCTACAAAGTTAGATGCATCTCCCCTTAAAATTCTCCTTCCTTTGTGGAATTTGTGGTCAGGATTTCTTCTTATTCTTCTTATTTTATTTTTTCTTCTTACTGGATCCCTACTATATATATATATATATATATATATATATATATATATATATATATATATATATATATATATATATATATATATATATATATATATATATATATATATATATATATATATATATATATATATATATATATATATATACATATATATACATATATATACATATATATATATATATATATATATATATATATATATATAAATATATATATATATATATAAATATATATATATATATATACATATATATATATATATATATATATATATATATATATATATATATATATATATATATATATATATATATATATATATATATATATATATATATATATGTATATATATATATATATGTATATATATGTATATATATATATATATATATATATATATATATATATATATATATATATAGTATATATATATATATATATATATATAGGGGAGCATTATTGTGGTATACACTTCTAAAATAGGTTATAATAGGTACATTATTGTGGTATACACTTCTAAAATAGGTTATAATAGGTACACTTGTGAACCGTTAGATCAACCATTTTAAGATGAGATTTGATTTTAAATTAACAATAATTAATAATGGTATAATTGTAAATAAGTGAAACATTATGGCATTTTATGTATATAACATTTAATTATATCACCGTAAAATCTATCATCTTCGGTTTTTGAAAACTCGGATATCATGTTTTCTTGCTTTAAAATATACCTTTTCTCATTTTTAATTATTTTTTACTAATCACCAACTTTGATTTCTACGTAGTTTCTCAAATTGTACTTTATTACTACTATTAGTGACACATTGTGACCAAGAACTACCTTAATTATTATTTCTATTCGTGACACATTGTGACCAAAGCTTATTACCAATGTTTTGAAACCCGGTTCAACCCGGCCGATCGAACCGGTTGAACCGGTCCCGGCCTAAAAAAACGGGTCAAAATTAACCGGTTCTGTAAATAGTTAAAACCCAACTCGAACCTCCGGTTTTTGACAAAACCCGGGTTGACCCGGGTGTACATTATCCACCGGGTCATTTTTCTTATCCATTAAAATTGAAAAGATAAGGACAGGGTATATACATCTCTACTCTTTCTTGGTTACCTATCCTTTCTTTCCACTTTCCAGCCATCAACATAACTTGACAACACCTACCATTCAAATCTAATGAATCAAAACTTAAAATCAATAAATTTATGTGAAAGAATCCAAGTAAACCGCAAAGACAGCAAGCCCAACGTTAGTGATGAAGGTTATTTTTACTTTTTATTTTCTATAATTTAAGTGGTGTTTTGTTTGATATGAGGATTTATTCTAAGATTACAGATCAGAGATATCATGAATCATGGTATTTAGTAAACTTAGTTTTGTTTTTGTATTTTATTGTTTTTAGATTTATGGGTCTTGAAGATAAAGCGGTTCTCATCTCACACATGAGTCAATCAAGTTGGATAAGGACTGGAATCATGTAACACAACAGTAGTACTGGCCACTGGGATAATAAGAAAGCGGCTGTTGGACAAGTACATAGAACCGGGTCAACTCGGCGGTCGAACCGGTTGACCCGGCCACCCGGTGACCCGGTGAGTTTGCCGGGTCGATCACTGACCCGGGTTTCAAAACATTGCTTATTACTAAATAATTTTATTTTTATTATTAGTGACACAATTCTTTTAGCTTGACGCTTTATTTTTAGTCATCAGATTTTTCTTTTGCTTTTTTGTCATATCTTAATATATGGTACAACATTTTTCTAACCTTAATGTCACTTTTTTCATAGACATATGTAGTAAACATTAAAAATCACTGTTACGTGACTAAACATCAATTGATACATCATCAAATGATACAAACTTATGTAGTCTTTCTTTAAAGATGATTTTATATCTTAAATCAAATGATACACGAGGACTAAGATCAGGGGCGGAGCCAAAAAAACTTTCAAAGGGGGGCACAAATTTTTTTTACGCTAAATAAAAGTTGAGCGGAAAAAAAATGCTATCGGCGAACTTAAAAGCTATATACTTCAAATATCTAGGTGGTTAAATATGAAATAATGTGACCACATAGATGAGAAACTTAATAAACACACAACTTTTTTTTTGAACAGAATAAACACACAACTTAACTTATACTTAGTGTGAGTTTGTGAATTGTGACTATTAAATGGATCCAACTACAACATAGTAGAGGACGCATTGACATGCAGGGCACGTGATAAAAAAACAAACAAAAGGTTAGTTTGACTTTTCCTTTTTCTATTTAAACACTAGTACTATATTTTATTATTATTCGATATTACTAGTACTCCATATATTTTACCATCTTCACTATTCATCATCTTCTCCATTCATCCTCTTCTCCATTAGAGACATACATAGACATGCGTTCCTTAGCAAAAACCTTTCAAAATCTATTTTTTTCTTTCGATTCAAACAAGTCGGACACTTTTTAAGAGGGGCACTTTACGAAAATATCTCGAAAACTCCAACAATTTGCACTGTAAAATTTTCCGGTGGGGGGGGGGGGCACGTGCCCACCGTGCCCCTCCCCTGGCTCCGCCTCTGACTAAGATACAAATTTTCATGTTCTCTATTTTAAAAAAAAATTTATATAACATGATACATACAACACCATTTTTATTTTAGTCATACACATTATGCTAATACATTTGTGCTTAGAACATCTTGGTATTCAGAATTAACAAATCTGCATGAAGGCCCTACAACTTGCAACGCTAGCAAAATCATTATGTGAAAATAAAACAGAACCATCAGTTAACATTCCAAAAACAAAAAAGAGCCACATATAACACTACCTCCTCCAAAACTAAAGACCGTAACCATCACCCTAATCGTGGATCTCGTAACCCATAACGGCATTGTGGGATTTGGGGCGATACAAATGTACCACATTTGACGAATGTGTATCACCTTCTTCATTTGAAACTGTGACAAAACGGTGTTCAACTCAAAGCCCCATCGGATTTAAAGAGCATGTATCATTGTGAACCAGATTTTGGCGTTGTATTAATGACGAACTCGATAAGACAACTTAGTGGTCGTGATTAGATATCGAAAACTACTCCCCATTGTCGAAATTAACTAACATGTACACTTTAATAAAAATACTTCTACTCCCCAAAATATATCGGTATATAAACTTCATTCATCTATCAAAGTTGATCCACAACGAGTGATAAACCCCATTCAAATAAATAATACTTGTAAAACCAAATCCTAACCGAAAGTTGGATGAACACGTGTACCCTTGAAACAACATGTATCACCGGTGTAAGAGTTGACACACAAACAGGAGGTTAGATCATTCTTAGAAACACCAAAAACTGGCCGAACTCTTCACGAAGAAGGTGATGAATAACTCGATTGATGGTAACCACAATCAAAGATCTTATAAATAGATCCCGCATTATAACGTCTCGATCGATGGCGAAAACATATAGCAAGGAATTATGGTGTTTATGGAATATAGCATTAAATAATGGTGGTTTTAGATTAGAGAAAAAGACATGGTGTTGATGGTTTTATGAGAAAGAAATATATAAAGCCAGATCCAAAATATAACGCATTTTCTATACAAGTCATACTACTGACTAGCATTATATGAAAAATGATTACCATTATACCCTCAAATAAATTAAAATTAATTAATATTTTCTTTAAACAAAAAAAGACACATGTCACTTAGTTATTGGTGCCTATTATATCACATTTTAAGGTGTAACGCACTTGAACGCAAATCTATATATATATATATATATATATATATATATATATATATATATATATATATATATATATATATATATATATATATATATATATATATATATATATATATATATATATATATATATATATATATATATATATATATATATATATATATATATATATATATATATATATATACATATATATATATATATATATATATATATATATATATATATATATATATATATATATATATATATATATATATATATATATATATATATATATATATATATCAGTAACATATATGCATACCATTAAATTCACGACACTTAAACACGAGCCTACTCAAATTATATTTAAGCTAGAAAACTAATGGGTTGGTGTTGTGGGGCTTCATTGGCCGCAGCATAAACAAAGAAGGGAGAGGGCTTGGCCCGACCCATCACTAATCCACTTTTTAAACAAACAATACTTCCAGGGAATTACACATATTACATTTTTTTAGAAAAATAAGTAAAAACCATAGCACACATAAAGTGGCCGCCGGGTTTTAATCAAGAACAAGGGAGGAGAATTCGAGTTTTGATCTTGGGTTTGTACGTGTCCGTGTTCGTGTTTTCAATCCCTTAAACATTCATGCATTGGTAATTAAATTAAAACCTTTTCTTTTCAATTCATGATTCAATTATGTATTATTTATTTTATTTAGGACCACATGATCAGGAATGATTAAAACATGCTTAGAATCGGGTTTTTGTTTATGTTTTGGTTAGGCCGAGTGTAGAACCGAGAGCCAAAGCTCTCGGTGGTCTTACGATCACCAGCAGCCGAGACCCTAAGGTCTCGATGAGGTTGGTTTCGGTCAGCCGCAAGGAAGAGGGAACCCCGACTCGCGTCGGGGTGGTGTCTGGTTTGTTTGGGTCTCGACGCAGCAGGAACAAGCACCACCGACATCAGGCGGTGGCTGTTTTTTCCAAACACTGGGAACCGCAGCCAAACAAGGGGGAACCACCGGCTTCAGACGGTGGTGTAATCGGTCTAGCAGTGGCTAGCCAAGCCACGACAGTGGCAACCGGCTAGACCGGGTTAGCCACTGTCGGGCTGTTTGTTTCGGCTTATTGTTTCAGCTTATAGTAAAACACGGGGACGAGATAATTTTTATAAGTTATACATTTTTACAAGTTATATTATTTTTCAAGAAAAATTAAATTAATTAAACATGACTAGTAATTAATTTAATTTAATCATGACTTAGGTTATATTATTAAAAAAATACATGTTTTTAACCTAAGTACTTTTACCATTTAATTTAGACTATTATTATTAACTAATTTTTAAAACATGGACTATAATTAATTAATAAATCATGACTTAGGTTATAATTAATAAATTATTAATACATGATTAACCTAAGTATTTTATATGTCTTAATTTAATTAAAACCATGACTTAATCAAATTTGTATAACCTATAGTTATTAGTAACCATGATACATTATTAATTAATAAAACATGTACTATATTTATTAATTAATAATCAGTTATAATCTATAGTATTTAATTAATAAACAATATTATTAATTACATGACTTATAACTTTTAACTAGTAAACACTAGCTTATATTATTAGCTTATTAATCCAGCTTATTTCTAAATATGGAAACATTCTATTTCAGGAAACTTACTATTTTTGGAAACTTTCTACTTTTAAAAACTGATCTATTTTTGGAAACTTTCTATCTTAGGAAACCTGCTAATTTTAGAAAGTTACTTACTATTACACAACAGGTATAATAATACAAGAATACAAGAAAATACTTAATCAGAATATATGAAATACATGATTAATACACTATAACATTTAAAATAGTAAGCAAGACAAGAACATATAAAACAAGCTAAGAACATGCTATAACTAGTAACGTACTCAATAATCAGACAACTTATACATGTCCCTTATTTATGTAGCATTAGTGAGGTCGGAGTAGGATTATCCATCCTTTCATCTTTCCTCGTTCACTAGACACAAGGTATGAATTTCCCGTCCTTCAGTATGGACATTCTTTCCTTATTAGGATTCTCCGTTTGCAGCCAACTGTCTTCCTAGTATTGTTTTATATGTTTGATTACTTATGTTAGTTTAAATGCCTAAGCCATATACATTCATGACCAATGTCACCTAGTTATGGAGGTACCATAACCATAACACTAGATGCACCAGTGTTATGACTCCCCCACGGTGGAGTGATTGCACATGGCGTCCCTTTTCAGTTTTAGTCTATATTTATTATCATGTAGGGTGTATGGGTGCATCCTAGTTACATGTTTTATAGGATTTTCATGGTGAATGCGATGTGTGCCTTTCATCCTTCACAAGGAGTTGATCCCTCCTACCCAAACTATTTAATTAGAGGAAACCCCTCAAATTGCATGATGAGGTCTTCCCTCCAAGTATTCATGTACGGTGGAACCTCATGACCTATATGGGCTATTAGCTAATTAATACAGATTTTCATGTAAAAACATAAGTCTTTTCAAACTATAAAACCAATTTTATAAACATGTTCCAGGTTTCCAGGAGTTTTACATTTCCATTGATTTTCAGTCTTATTTATGTTTCAGCGATTCATACTATGTCATATATCTGTTCACTGAGCGTATTGCTCAGCCGTTACTTTCCTTTCCATGTCCCAAAACGGCAGGTACCCAAGGACAAACTTGAGCATATAGAGGACGTGCATAGGATGGAAGCTGCCTTAGACTTCTTCTCCTTTTCGCCTTCATATAATTATGCTTGTTTGGACACTTGTCTTGTCTACCTATTCATTTACTTTATTTATGTTTTGGTGGCTTATGTTGGGAACCGATGTTTGATTCTGGTTTTCCTTATGGTCATGTATTTTTAGTACATTTTACCTTGCATGCTTTGATGACACACCATAAATACGCATAACGGTCTACTTATCAAAGTGGGGTGTTACAATTATGGTATCAGAGCCAAGGTTTTGACCTGTAGGCTCTAAAACTCGACCTGTACCTAGTGGGTAGTCACCATAAGTTTCCTAAATCAACGTTTGTTATTCCACGTATTGATGTTTTCAGCACCTTGTTGTTTTAACCATGATGTTTTCATCGGTATTGTTTTACTAATATTGATGAACAACCGTCATCCATACTTAGTTATGTGTCATTGTTTCTTGCATGATGTTCCTCGTGACATGTGGCTAGTATGGACTAAACCCCAGTAGTTCATAATTGGTCACGTAAAAATTTTATGTTAAGTTTTTACAACTGATTTTCACTCATTTGTTCCATGTACTATTGTTGCAGGTATTTTGATTAAGTAATGGTTGGTACAGGACTGACCATATTTAGTCGCATGTGCTTTTATTCGAACTATTTTGTTTTGGTAGACCGACCCATAGGCGTCCACCCTCGTTATGTCAATTTCGGTGAACCGACCCATAGGCGTTCACCTTCGCCCATACAAAAACTTTTAATAGACCATGTTTTATAAACAATTACATGCATCATTTTCTTATATTCATCTTATGTTCTAATCAGATTAATCATGTCATATTCATTTTGTGAACCCACCGATGGTCGTTCACACCAGCGATTTTTTAGATTTCATGTCATTACAGTCATAAAAAATTTCATGTCCCCTCATAAATTGTTATGTCTTTATGCCAACTATATTTTCAACTATCATGGTTAACTTTGTTTTCATGGTGATTATGTTTTTTGCTCCTTCATGTTGATATTGTTCCATGTTTCTTCATGTTGATTTCGTCTTCATGCTGATTATGTCTTACGTCTCTTTTGTTGTTTATGATTTCATGCAAGACATTGATGGATTTCATTTAATCATGCTTTCATGATAGTCATGGTTGGTTTTCATTAATCATGCTTTCAAGCAAAGCGTCGTTGAATTTTGTTTAACCACATTTTTAGCGTTTCTCTATACAACCAGAATGATGTCTATGTTGGAATTGCCAGATTATCATGATGTTCATTCCAGTTCGGTTTTCTAACCGTTGAACCATTTAGTTTCATATAAAATCATGTCAGATGATCGACCCATACCGATCATTTTATGTGCATTTCATGCGTAGTCCATGAACCATATTCCACGTGTACTCCATGTACAGTACCCCATGGGTATTACACGTACTGTAATCCATGTGTATTTCACTTACAATACTCCACGAGTATTCGCTAATCGATTCTAAATCATCTCAGGTGTATTACACTTGTTGATGTTCTACAAAATGCTGATGCGACTCATAACTTAGAGATGTTACTAAATGTCGATACTGCTGATTTTTGGAGACGCTATGAGATGTCGATGCTGTTCACAACCTGGAAATCCTACTATACGAAGACAAAGACGTTAGATGAAAGCAATCGGACGAGAAGATGCTTCACCACCAGACGATTTCCATCACAATCCATGTCCCTACCTTAGTTATATGTCACATTTCATTCAGTTACCTTTTTGGTCATATGAGTGGGAACCGGTACCAGCCGGCCACTCAGCTGAATAGTTACACGAGTCACCGTCAAGAGAATGACCACCATGGAATTGACAGACAAGACGATAGTAACTACTACTGTGACAACAACTATTCTAGAAATCACAACAAAACACCGGTCACAGACGTGATCATAAATGCGAAGGGTCAGCAGTCCAACCGATTCGCCAATCCTGGCATGATAACCTAAAAATTTCAATTTTATTTGTTTTACACCTCGGGACACATGTCAAGACATCTGTCAAGACACATGTCTCACGTATATTTCTAAAGACATATGTCAATACATCAGTCAAGACACATGTCATAAGCACAGTTTCTTAGGACACGAGTCGGAACACATTACTCACGTCTATCTTCTGAAACAGCCCTAAGAAATTCAGGGTACCCCCTAAGGGGTATATCCATCTTGTTGCGCCATGTACTATTCCGGCCAAAAGAATTTCAGTACCATCATCGGCGTATTATTCATGGTTGGACACGCAGGGTTCATTCCGCGTGAGACAGGCAAAACACATCCAGTAAGATCTGTCACGTTTGTTTCATGACACCTTCATTTCTTGAATTCATATTTCATATATCCATGACCATAAAGGACGTCATTCGTATCACCCATGTATACGAGGGTTTTCCCTTCAGTATAATGATAAGATCCAATCTGCTTACGCCCTTTCCTCGGACGGATGCGAGTAATATAACTCTGATTATGGGCTATGAACGTCACACCATGCTATGATTTGTCGTCATTCATGTCAGTTTATGTACAACAATATTCAGACTCCTGGATACATCCAACATGGTTTTCCATCAGGAAAATCTGTACAAATTATTTTATGATTTACAAGCACGTGTTTGTTGTTTCATGGCTGTGAAGATTCCAACTATTATTGATGACACGACTTCTGAAGTCCCTTACTCATAACCAGCCGATTATTCCAAAATCTTAGGACATGTATTCCAGACTAACCTTCTAAGGGAGGGACAGTAACATGAGATTATGTGTCGAATACCGTCGATTTAAACAAATCATCATTCATGACCGTTATCCTCCTCCACGTATTGATGACGTGTCCAATCGAATTTAGGATGTTAAGCACTTTTCCAAGATCGGATTCATGATCATGCTGCCAAAAGTGACGAGGGAAATAGCAGGACATTCCATGACTGATATTCATACACGATTTGGTCATGCTAAATTCATTATTTTGTTTTAGTCTTATGGATGCTCCAATAGTATTATGGACTTAATAAATCGAGTTCCTAAGAACTCATAAACAAATTCATTATCATTTTATTCTATGACAAGCTAATCTTCTCTAAGTCTAGAGAAGAGCACGAAGACCATCTTCACTCTATGTTACAAAAGAAGAAATTTCACCCAGAAATTTTCCAATATAAATTCTGGTTGACTACAGTGACACGCTGAATCACATGGATCCTCACGGTTGATCTTACCATGACTCAGCTTATGCGTAAAGGTGAGAACCCTACACTACATTAGGTGTTCCAGAAATCCTACGCTAAGAGAAGTCTAATTTCGGAGACTCATAGTTTTGCAAAATCCTATGTATCAAGTTTCTATGAAGAAAGATACATTTACATTCATATCTAAGTACCTAACATACCAACAGGCTAAGATAGAATACCAACAGACTTGGATATTTTTTTCCACCATCAGAAATGGGACAAGATCTCAATGGATTTTGGTTACCAGATTACCGCAAACTCAGAAGAAGCATGATGCTATCTGGGTTATTGTCAACAGTTTGACCAAGTCTGCAAAATCCTTACATCCGTAAGGATTTCAGAGTCAGCAGATTGATCGGACATATTCCAGCCAAGGCTCATCCGATCACTTGGTACTCTCTCATCTATCGGGCCAGGAAAGGTTAACATTTATGTTCCTTATTTACGTTCACATCCTTGTTCTAATTTTACGACTTGCTTTCGCGCTCACGTTCATGACACTGTCACGTTCATGATCGTATCCTGGTTTCCGATTTATGTTTCATTTGTTTTCGTTCGGGAAGTTTTGCAGAAACTTGAGAGACCAGACTTAAGTCTAATAAACTTTCTATCACCTCGCATCGTTGCCGTTACCTCCTTAGTTATCTCATGTTCACGATATGTTTCACATGTCATGTTCATTCCACGTTTCTCATATCATGTTCACGATAAGTTGCACGTATCATTATCCACCACATGTTTCTTATATTACACTCTCCATATCTCCACGTATCACGTTCACAATTGTTCACGTATCACGTTCACAATTGTTCATGTACTACGTTTTAGTGTGTCTCGGGCATCACTGCTCAAACGTACTTATGTCATTTGCTTCAGATTATTTTGCATCATAACGTTTCAATTACCCTTGCACGTTAATTCTCATCCACTCGATCGGATTCATGCATATCTGTCGTACGTTGATGAACCATAAAATTTTTGTATCTTCAAGACAAAGTCATGAAGACTAGTATAGTATTTTCCGCCAAGACCTTTTAGAGGACTGTTCTGGGCGGGAAGCCACTTGGAGCGGAGGAGTCCATCCGGACTTCTTATCCGTTTCCTCTCATCGATCAGATACGTTCTTTCAGTCATGTCACGTTGCATGTTCTCTTTAGCCATGTGACATTCCACGTTCCTTCCTAACATGTCATCTTCATGTCCTTTTATCTTGCACGTCTTTCCAGTTTTGATTCCGGTATGTTTCTCTTTCAGTTTACGTTATCTATAATTCGGGGACGATTTATTCTTTTTAGGGGGGAAGAGTTGTAAACCCCGCATATAAATACCATGAACAGTACACTACGTAAACATATGAACCAATTAAAACTTCCCAATTATGTCACGTACACGTGTCACGAACATTTAATTCAGAATTAAGTATGTGTTAATACACGATAATTATTAATTATAATAATTATAATCACGAACATTAAATCACGAACATGTGAATTACGTGTTATATATTAATATACGATAATCAAGGATTACGTATAATTTATATATATCACGAACATGTATAAATTCACGACACTTAAACACGAGCCCACTCGAATTATATTTAAGCTAGAAAAATAATGGGTTGGTGTTATGTGGCTTCCTTGGCCGCGGCATAAATAAAGAAGGGAGAGGGCTTGGCCCGACCCATCAAGAATCCATTTTGTAAACAAACAATACTTCCATGGAATTACACATATTACATTTTTTGAGAAAAACAAGTAAAAACCCTAGCACACACAAGCTGGCCGCCGGGTTTTAATCAAGAACAGGGGAGGAGAATTCGAGTTTTGATCTTGTGTTTGTACGTGTCCGTGTTCGTGTTTTCAATCCCTTAAACATTCACACATTGGTAATTAAATTAAAACCTTTTCTTTTCAATTCATGATTCACTTAAATTAAAACCTTCTGGTTTATGTTTTGGTTTGGCCGAGTGAAGAACCGAGAGCCAAAGCTCTCGGTGGTCTTGCGATCACTAGCATGCGAGACCCCAAGGTCTCGGTGTGGATGGTTTCGACCAGCCGCAAGGAAAAGGGAACCCCGACTCGCGTCGGGGTGGTGTTTGGTTTGTTTGGGTCTCGGCGCAGCAGCAAGAAGCACCACCGGCATCAGCCAGTGGCTGTTTTCTCCAAACAGTGGGAACCGCTGCCAAAGAAGGGGGAACCACTAGCTTCAGCCAGTGGTGTAATCGGTCCAGCAGTGGCTAGCCAAGCCACGGCAGTGGCAACCGGCTAGACCGGGTTAGCCATTGTCGGGCTGTTTGGTTCGGTTTATTGTTTCGGATTATAGTAAAACATTGGGACGGAATAATTTTTACAAGTTATATTATTTTTTAAGAAAAATTAAATTAATTAAACATGACTAGTAATTAATTTAATTTAATCATGACTTAGGTTATATTATTTTTAATAAATAATACATGTTTTTAACCTAAGTATTTTTACCATTTAATTTAGAGTATAGTTATTAACTAATTAAAAAAACATGGACTGCAATGAATTAATAAATCATGACTTAGGTTATAATTAATAAACTATTAATACATGATTAACCTAAGTATTTTATATGTCTTAATTTAATTAAAACCATGACTTAATCTAATTTGTATAGTCTATAGTTATTAGTAACCATGATACATTATTAATTAATAAAACATGTACTATATTTATTAATTAATAATCAGTTATAATCTATAGTATTTAATTAATAAACAATATTATTAATTACATGACTTATGATTATTAGTCAGTAAACACTAGCTTATATTATTAGCTTATTAATCCAGCTTATTTTTAAACATGGAAACTTTCTATTTTAGGAAACTTACTATTTTTTGGAAACTTTCTATTTTTATAAACTGATCTATTTTTGGAAACTTTCGACTTTAAGAAACCTGCTATTTTTAAAAAGTTACTTATTATTACACAACAGGTATAATAATTCAAGAATACAAGAAAATACTTAATTAGAATACATGAAATACATGATTAATACAATATAACATTTAAAACAGTAAGCAAGACAAGAACATATAAAACAAGCTAAGAACATGCTATAACTAGTAACGTACTCAGTAATCAGACAACTTATACATGTCCCTTATTTATGTAGCATTAGTGAGGTCGGAGTAGGACTATCCATCCTTTCATCTTTCCTCGTTCACTAGACACAAGGTACGGATTTCCCATCCTTCAGTATGGACATTCTTTCCTTATTAGGATTCCCCGTTTGCAGCCAACTATTTTCCCAGTATTGTTTTATATGTTTGATTACTTATGTTAGCTTAAATGCCTAAGCCATATACATGCATGACCAGTGTTACCTAGTTATGGAGGTACCATAACCATAACACTGGAGGCACCAGTGTTATGACTTTCCCACGGTGGAGTGATTGCTCGTGGCGTCCCTTTTCAGTTTTATCCTATATTTATTATCATGTGGGGCGTATGGGTGCATCCTAGTTACAGGTTTTACTGGATTTTCATGGCGAATGCGATCTGTGCCTTGCATCCTTCACAAGGAGTTGATCCCTCCTACCCATACTATTTAATTAGAGGCAACCCCTCTAATTGCATGGCGAGGTCTCCCCTCCAAGTATTCATGCACGGTGGAACCTCATAACCTATATGGGCTATTGGCTAATTAATACATATTTTCATGTAAAAACATAAGTCTTTTCAAACTATAAAACCAGTTTTATAAACATGTTCCAGGTTTCCAGGACTTTTACATTTCCTGCTGCTTATCAGTCTTATTTATGTTTCATCCATTCATACTATGTCATATATCCATTCACTGAGCGTATTACTCAGCGTTACTTTCCTTTCCATGTCCCAAAACGGCAGGTAGCCAAGGACAGACTTGAGCATATGGAGGACGTGCATAGGATGGAAGCTGCCTTAGACTTCTTCTACTTTCCGCCTTCATATAATTATGCTTGTTTGGATACTTGTCTTGTCCACCTAGTTCATTTAATTTATTTATGTTTTGGGGCTTATGTTGGGAATCGATGTTTGATTCCGTTTTTCCTTATGGTCATGTATGTTTTAGTACATTTCACCTTGCATGCTTTGATGACACGCTATAAATACGCGTAACGGTCCACTTATCAAAGTGGGGTGTTACAGACGCTATACCATATGATGCTACGGCTAAGACTATCTTTTTTTCAGACCTAAGTGAGTTGATGATGGTTTTCCATAGGAAGGTTTTTCCGGTTCCACCATGGCCATAGACAAAAAGAAGTTTCTGTTGCTTATTTTGAGTAGATGTGATTATCAAGTTGTATATTTCACGTTGTTGACTGTTAAATAATGTAATACATCTGATTGTTTCCTTGAGCAGTGCTTGCCGATTATACTTCTTCTCTTCCATTAGTAATCTGTTTTCGAGTTCTTTAAGCAAATGCTATGGTGGCACAGACAGACCAAAATCTGTTACGAATTTTTGAAATCCATTAAATATCAGTTGTATCTCGTATAATATATGCCCTTTTAGTTCTTCCGTATTGACATGGTAATTTGGAATACCAGTTTTAACAGACACCTTGGTTGGAATGTCATTAGCCATTGACTTCCAATGGGTTTCCCACAGTTTGAGGGGGCTAGCCACTTCACACGAAGTTAGAATCTGTGTGAAAACAAATCTCATTTGAGTAGCTGTAGTAGAGACATTGCTTTCTTTGAGTGTGATGTCCCATTCTTTATCGTTACTAAGTAGACCAAGCGCCTCACACGCGACACGAAAATTTGGGTAGACAATGTTGTTAACGGTTCTACCCTCAATTGGAGACTTAGACCCTGTCTGATGACATAACAACATTAGAAAAAAGAACAGATCACCAGAAGTTGGGTGAACATACGCGAGTCTCCCTATTGACTTCTTCATAGGGATTACCCGCAGTTTCTAAGTTTTTCGGTCTGAATACCAAACGAACTCTGATGGAAAATTTAAATATGTCACATGTTTTCCGTGGGTGTTATCATTGTTGTATACGAACCACTCAGTATCCAGTATTTGCACCGCCAGTTCTCTACTGTGTATAGGAAAATCAAAGATCCGCCAGCAAGCTTCGAAGTGGAAAATAAAGCGGTTGTCGACATAATTTTGGATCTCATTGATTATGACACGTGGATTGCTCGTTAAAGCAGAACTTTCTGCGTGTGGCTTAAAAACATTTGCGCTGATATGATCTACACCTTTTAAGATGTATTTAAACAGATACTTTATTAACATACTCCACCCGCAATCTTCAACATTGATATGCGCATCAAATGTGAAGCACAGTGTGCGGTTATACGGTACCACGTAAGAGTTTTCTAAAAAGGAGTTGTTCCTTAAAACGTTTATTCCAGTATCTCTTCTTCTGAACTGTTATAACCAACAGGGTCGTTGTTCCTCATAACCACAACGACCAAAAATCAAGCCATGGAATGGAGTGTTGGCCACAACAAAAATAAGCAAAACTAAATCCCTATCCTAAAAGTCAGATCTGTAAACCTAAATCGAAACCCAAAACCACTAACAATAGCTGCTAAGAACCTAGCTAAACCCCTACTATCAGTGAACCGAAACGAAAGAACCACCCTAATGCAAACCTAATCTAAGTGACTAACTATAGGCGTCCGTAAAAATAAGCTAAACATGGGCAACACCAAAACCTACATCTGTAAAATCAGTGACTAAATTGAAGTAGAACGCAACCTATTCCACAATCATTGAAGGGCAGGGAAGGCGAGAGTATGAAATGGAAGTTAACAAATACAAACAGCCTAATTCTGAAATTGGTGAAACATAAACGAATAGAAATGACAGAGACGGTTAGAATTACCAAAGCCAACAAAACAATTGATCGGAGCTGGATAAACTGGATAGAAATTGGATTTTATAAAATGGTCTACAGGTGGATAACAGGTGTCGCGAGGATACGGGAATGAAGACACGTACTAAGCGAATTAGGAGAGATAGGTTCACAGGCAAGAGAGACGATGTTTTTTAATGATAATCTTTCAGAGAGAAAGGCGCGTGAGGGAGGAGGTATGTGAGGTACGGGGAAGAGCGCAAATATATATCGTATATTTGTATCAATATACTGGTGTATATATAAGATGTATACTGTATAATAGGAGAACAATCATGATCTATGAGGTCATAATTAATTCATGTCAAAATCAAGTTAACATATATAAAATCATACTTACCGCGCAATGCGTCAATAAATACTTTATGATTAATAATAATAACAAATTGTCCGATAAGATTTGGTTTACTCATATTATAGGTTTTGGCCGGATTTTATCGGTTCGTTTCAAACATCTTTTATTTTTTTAGTTAACGTGTAGCCACTCATTTTCTCATTTGAAACCATTGGTTCGGATCAATTTTAAAATTATTGTATGTGTAGTAATTGTATAAAGCTTTGTGCTTTGTTAGTTTGTATAATATGTATAATAACCTATACTTTTTAGTAGTGTTTTGAAATAATAATAAATAATGTGTTTAACAGATTCGAAGTGTTTTAAAAATAATACTAAATGTGTGGAGACGAGTAAATAAATTGTGTGTTTCTACATTAGTAGTTGTACATATTTTTTGAATATTTGTTTTTTTAAGTAATTCGTGTTTTAATAGGATTATTAATTGTGTACTAATTTTTTTTTAGGTGTATTATGTTAATGCATTAAAAAGATGTACATTACGTATAAATGTGTATAAGTTAAAAAATTAATTGTTAAAATTTTAATGCTTAAAAGTTTCTTTATGTGCTTCTCTTATAGTTGTAAGTTGTGTATACATAATTGTATATTTATGTAATTAGTGTTTTAATTAAGAGTATTAGTTATATTTGTATGATGTAATTGTAGAGTTTTAATTATGTTTGTATGAGTTTTACAATATGTATAAATGTTCGTAAGTATTGATATTTTAATACAAGTATAGTAATAATAAAAAACAAAGATGGTTTATATGTATCATTATAGTTAAGTTTGATTTCAACATAATAAATAATGTTGTATATATTGTAAAGCTGGAGGAGTGGTGCACATCTCGCTTGTGAGTTAGCTAACTCACGCGTAAGTTTTATCTTGTTTCCCAAAGTCATGCGGGAATTCGAAAAATAGTAGGATACTAACCATGCGTGAGTGGCTATTTTGTGTTTTAATATAATTTGACCGTTTGTTAAATGGTTATATCCTTAAAAAGAAAAAAAAAGTCTCTCCAAAATTTTTCTACAAATTCTAACACAACTTCTCAGTTTTCCAACACCTTTAATTTACAATTAAACAACTAAACCTTAATATTATTACCTTCAAACAATGTCTTAAAAGAACGCTTCAAAACACGAAACGTCGTTAACGAAACCGCAACCCAAACTCTTCGGTGACACCTGAGGGGACGTTTAATTTATAAAACCCATCTCAGAACGTGAACCTGTTACGAACACAAGCATTCTATGCTCACAACCCTTGCCAAAACCCACCATACCGTAACCCGACATCAGATCCTTATCAAAACCAAGCTTACCGGCACCCGAGACCAAACGCGTACAACTTTACCCAATACTGAACAAACGCGTTTCACGACCTCGCATCACAACTAGGTTCATTTCCATTTCTGACCCCCAACTATATCTCACAAACCTAAGGTGGTGGTTCTTCATCATAACCAAATACAAATCCATCCATGTATCTCGTGAATCCATTTCCAAACGAAGAATTGTACTCACCCTAATTCTCGGGTTTTTTCAACAAAGCGGTTCTTTCACAAATCGAATCTTTTCAACAAACCAAATCTATTTAAGAAAACGTAGAGGAAGTTACCACCCTACGTCCATAGCCAAAATCAAGGGCGAGTAGATCCCGCAAAAAAAAACGTTGCATGTAAACGTTCGACAATTGTCGCGTACCATCGAGGAAGAAATTACTTTAGCTAAAGCGTGAATGTTTATTTTCCAGAGCAACAAAAAGGGAAACGAGAAGAATGATGATGGATTTTGAACTGCAATCTTGCAATACTTTGAGAGAAAAAAATGTGTACGGTAAGCGAACTACGATTCAATTATCAGAAAATGGAAAAGGACTCGTTCAACAACATTTGAGTTTTTGGGAGTTTTCAATATCGTTATGCGTAGAGTGCAAGAGAGTGGAGCCGGAGACGAAGATTACTTTCACATGGCACTTATTGACTATGAAGCTGAAACCAGTACTCAGTTTTGATTTCGTCATTGTTGGAAGATTTTGAAAGACTGTCTGAAATGGAGAGATGTTGAAATTCCAGCTTTTTTAGAAAAGCAAGTAGCGAAGGAAAAAAAGATACAAATCATCAGGGTCTGGTTCTTTGAACGCATAGTGTAGGGTTGCTAGTATTAATCGGGTCGTTCGTGATGAGGATGAATAAGAGGTGTAGGTAATTCTCTGACCAATGGGGAGGGACGGAGCGAGGAAAAGAAAAGCATCAAGATCGTCTAACAACGCGAATGACGATGCATTGGCTAGGTTGATGGTATCCGAGATGGATTTGCAAACTGAGTGTGTCGTTGAATTGCAGAAAAAGGAACGCAGATCCTTCTTAGAGCTTAAAAAGCAAAAGATGCAAATACATGCGGATGAGGTGGCAATAGCTAAAAACAAGCAACAACAAGATGACGTTAACTTTTATGTGCAACCATAATCATTTGATCGAGATGCACGAGTTGCAGTTGAATGGCAACGATTTCATATTAAGATGAAATATTATTTGCCATTTTAGTTTTTATACTTTATGTATCGTTTTTAAATTTTTGATGTATTCTTTTTTTTCGTTGTATCGTTTTTATATTTTAATGTTCGAATAAAAATGTTTACGTTTACGTTAACGAATTAAAGGTTTAAGAAAAAATTAAGGTATGACGTGACACTGAGTTTCTCACCACAAGTAAATTTGAAATGTGAATAATATGAGTTGCGAGAAAAAACTGAGATGTCGCTGATATAAAAACATGTTTCTTACCTCTGCTCCCTTTAACCTAAGGAGTAAAATAACAAGTGATTTATTAATTATTAATTAATAGAAAATTATTTATAATTTAACTTGCATGTAAATTCATGAACATGTCCTACATTGTTCAAACCAATTTTAAAAAAATTCTTAGTACATGTTTTGATTTGTGTATTTTACTAATGAGTAGTGCCATATAGATTTGAGTCTTTTATCCATTATTCCATTTACGAAAGTTACCTAATGAAATTTTATTCTCATGTATTTTTTTCATCTAAAGTTTACAACCATCTACCCACTTAAAAAATTCATGACATTTCTTTCTTTAACAAATTATTAATGCTCAAATCTAATTTATTAAATAAAACAATAAGAATTGAAATAATATATTTAATATAATTCATTGTCATTTTATTTTATTCATAAACTCATATCGATTACTACCTCTGTCCCAAAATTATAATCCGTTCTTCTTTTTTAGGTTGTCCCACATTAATTGTCCACTTCTAAAAAAAGGTAGGAAGTTTATATTGAAATTATTACATTACCTTTGGTTAAAACTATAATTACAAACTTTAAAAAGGTTTTTTATTAATTAACTAAAGGTAAAATTGTTTTTATTCAAAAAATAAGAGAGAAAAAGATGTAAAGATGTTACTTTTTTTTCAACTGTGTGTTTTTTATCGGTGGACAATAATTTTGGGACGGAAAAAATACGATTTTCGACATTATATCAAACACACCCTTAATCCGTGTATTTATAAAAGCAAAGAAAAAAAATGCCTTAATCCCCGTATTTATAAAAGTAAAGAAAAAAAAATGTAATGAATAAGTATAATCTCGTTCGTGATAACTTGGGGTAAACTGATAGGAAAACACAATTTGGAATATCTTAGCAAACATCAATTTGTCATTCTAGTCAACCATGTTACTCAAACTCTATTAAATCCTATTTTGGTGATAGAAACATTGAAGAAGGATAAGGTTTAAAGTCGACGAGCGTGTGTAAAAAGTTAAAAGCAGGTTAACCTTAAATGTTATCCAGTATAAAAGCATACATACACGTAATGCATAGCGTGTATAAAACAGTTGGTGATTAATTTGATGAATCGTCTGCCGCCAAAGACAAGGAGTAAAAAGAAAAAAAATATGACGAGAATTGACGGAATGTAGCACGGGATACGGTGAAATTAAAAGTCTTATGTCACACTTTACAGTAGACTTACTGAGTCACTGACTTTTCTGACCCACTCTTTACTGACCACTCTCTCTCATTCCAATATTATATTATTTATTTTCTATACTGTCTATCAGTCTAAATCCTATACTACTTGAAAATCTTGGTTTTTGACCAAGTAGATTCAAACGTTGGCCGTATATATTCACACGTTACAGAAAATAAAATATGTTCAGTCTTAAATTTAATGTTTACATTAAAAATGCAAATAAACCTAGTTCAAAATATATAATGTGTATATATTGGCTTTTGAAATGTTCAGAAGAAATAAAATGGTTTAATTAATGGGTTAATTCAAAAATTAATGTATATATTGGCTTTTGAAATGTTCAGAAGAAATAATATTGTTTAATTACTAGATTTAATTAAGGGTGACAATCGAATTGTATTCGTGTCGATTTGTTTGGGTTCACGGATTGACGTTTTATTATAATCTTAACTCAAACACGACATTCACTAAATAATTTAATGTCTGTGCATGCACGAGGCTTGAACATAAACGATAAATTAAGTAATAATTTCTCTATCGTTGTTATGTATATTATATAATGTTTTAAAAAAAAAATCTAATGTTTATATATTGTTGTTTTACTATGCACCATGTAAATTAATATAAACCCACTTCAATTTTTATTTTTCAAATTTCATACTCTTTATACTTAAGATATTTTTATTATAGATAGTTATAATTTAATTATTAATAAACAAATATTTACATTAACCTAACACGTACTCGATGAATTCATGATTTTGTAATGTTTAATATTATTTTATAAAATAATACATTCAATTATTATGATGCTCGTGAACCCACGAGTTTTACATGATTTTTCATTATGTGATAATATTCATTGATATTTTGTATAAATATTTGTTGCATAAAGTATTTGACTTTGTTTAACTCAAATGTTAGTTATCATTTTCTAGACATTGAGTGTTTAGTAACACATAAAGACGTTAAACAAATATATGTTGTTGTAATATGTAAAATCTCGTTTATTTGTTTTCATCTCACACCAATATCTGAGATCCTGCATTTATTTTGATATTAATATTAAGTAGGATTAATGCCCGCGCTCCGCCGCGGGGTAGATACAAAATGTGCTTACATAAAAAGAATTTGTAGAAGCTAATAAGCGATATATAGTATCGCGGCTGATTCTAATTCTATAAACTGTATTAGCGATTTGAAGATCATATACAAATAGAAGCCTCAGGACTAAATGTAAGAAACTGTTTCAAAAGGCGTTGGCTCCCGGGCATTAGAACATATAAATGCAGTTAGTTACTGGATTGTTTGCGGATCAACGGCGGGTACTAAGATTTGTTCTTTTTGACTCTGATTCTAGTTCACTAAGGATAGATCTTTTTACCGGTTTCTGCTAGGCAACACTTGGGTTTCCTTTGCAAGACGGGCCAACTGTTTCAGCAACCTTGGTGGAAATGGATTCTTTTGTAGTCCATTTCATCAGCTCGTGCTGGGCAACAACGGGGTTTTCTTTGCAAGACGGCAAACTGTTTCAGCAATTTGGTTGCACGGGCTTCTTTTGGAGTCCCTGTAAACCATAATACGAAATTAGCTATAATTATGCATATGTATTGGTCCAAAAAGGAAATAAAAAAGATGTATAAATGTTTTTTTAGAGCAAAGAAAACCACTGGAAGGTAATACGAAAATAACTATAGTTCTTCATATGTGTTGGTCCAAAAAAAGGGAAAAAAGATGCATAAATGTTATTTTTTTAAAAGCAAAGACAATAGCTGGAAGGTATTGTGCGTGCACCCACTAAATAGAACTAAAAAGCAAACGTACCTATGTTGGGTGCTTCTGTCGTTGTTGAAACTGTGCCATCATGGACAGTTGCCTTAAAGTTGTACCTGTGCGTTGCCGAGAGAAGGGGACGGTAACGTCAGTTTTTCTATTGGATTAATAATGCTTATTTCTTTTTAAGAAGGACATGGTTACCTGGAATCGGGCGATTCTAGTTCCACATGGTCCTCGCAGTCATAAATGCCTTCGTGATCGTTAGGTTTCTTGCTGCACTTGGAGCATGACACGTAGTGCCATGTTCGATTTTCCAGGACAGATGTTATAGTTGCTTTATAGACGAATTGTATTCCCTGTAGTTGTTATGCGTCAGGAAGTCTGAATTTGTTGTTGTTAGTCATGCAGGAGTAGGTGCACGGGGTGTACCTTGTAGATGAGCGGATTCTGTTGAAGCAACGCTTCCAAAGTTTGCGCGTTCTGCTGCTTTTGCGCACTTGGCTGATTGAACTAAGTATTTTTTAATATACCTCTTTTTTCACACACACAGGATGATGTTGAATCAGACATCGTATCTTGTTGGTCTGATTCATTCTATCCCGACCAGCACGTGTTCACTCTTCGATCTGCTACCAGCAATAACCTTTATCCTTGTCGTCATTTTTGAGTATAATAGAGTGCTTAACATAAATCACCAAGAGTAATCTTGTTTAAAAAAAATCTTAAATGTCAAAAAAACCGTAAAACCTCACTTATGACAATGAAAACCATAAGGTGCCTATAGCCAATATCATCAAGTGAAAGCAAGTATGTTGACGCGGTAGCATCTGCAACTTCCTTTTGCATATAATCTGAGCTAGTCTAGACTTCAAATAACTAAATTAGCTATGAGCGTACTACCTGAGTATATGACTTATTTCTCCTATGAATTGAAGCAAATCATATGGTACTTAAATACACTTTACTCTATTACCATTCAATACATATTCTTATGTTAAGGGCTTTTACTTGTTTATAGTGGAACTTAAATGACCGAAAACAGTAACATACCAAGAAGGGGGCTTCTGTCATTAGGAGCCAAGACATGAATTCTTCATGCAATACCTGCCGATAGCCACTAAAGGGTGCACCAGTGACATTCCATAGGAAATTGCTGAAATTGACAAAATATTAGTTACATGTAAATATATTTTCTAAACATAGTCGAACTTAAATGACCCAAAAAGAATATAAAACGCCAACTTGGTAGGTGTTTAGACACATTTCACTCGCTGAATCAAGGGCGATGGCAGATGCAAGGGTAGTGTCTCATTCAGTTCACTCGCCATCTTCTTGCCCTGATTCAGTCCCGTCTTTGTGCTTTGATTTGGTCCCATCTTCTTGTTCCGATTCCGTCTCTGCAGTTAATTTTTTCTCATTTGTTTGTCCCCCTCCGGCTTTCATCTTCCTGAAGAAAGTACCAAATAAATGCAGAAGTACTGGCTTTAGTTAAATACTTATTAGCGAGGTAGTTTGACATGGCCATACTTGATGCTCAACCTATATAAGAAAATTGGAGATAATGAAAAGCTAGACAAAGTCTATCAAGAAATGACAGAGATGGCCGTTGCTTGTTCCAAGATATTACTCCCGTTTAAGTGCATATGCTGCTGCTTCTGACATCGATGGAATGTAAAAAGTTCTAAAATGCATGGAAGAAAATTCTTCCCTCGATGTGGATTGGAATAATTACGTTATTGCATCTGGTGGGTACCTTAAATCTGGTTTAAGTGATAAAGCTTATGAAATGCTTAAAAAATCAGAGGAGTTGGTATCTGGAAACTCTAAAGGGGCAGCTTGGGAAATTCTTGTTCGATTGTACGCCTCTCTTGGTAAAAAAGATGATGTTTATCGTATATGGAATCTATACAAAACATCATGGAGCAAAGTATACAACAGGGGTTATTCTGCCATAGTTAATGCATTGGTGAAATTAGACGATATAGATGGAGCTGAGAGACTGTTAATTGAATGGGAATCTTAGAATTTATATTTCGATTTCAGAATACCTAATATGGTGATTGAAGCTTATTGCAATAAGGGTGATTTCGATAAAGTTGCAGCATATGTTGACCAAACTCTGATTTGAAATTCAAATTTCTATATGTATAAGTCTTAATAATTGTTAGACTTGAAATTGTTACCTTTGTTTATGATTTGAGTTTCAATTAGCTTGAATCTTCACAGTTTCTTCCTCATCTTTTATGATTGTTTCCATTAGTGAATCTTCCGACCGCTTGAGCCTGAAGAATTGCCAAAGGCCACATCACCTTCTAACTGAGCATCGACAACTACATATGTGAAGACATAGTCAGTGGTTGTTCCTTAGATTGTTTTAGACATACTATTCGAAAACATTGTTTACCTTTCAATTTCATTTACCTTTCAGAACATCACCTTCCGGAATGCATCTTATTAATGACCAAACTTTTTTGCTAAGAGAGAATGCATAAATGGGTAATTTTATTAACTCGAGGCTCAGATAAGTAAGCAATCAGATATGAGGATACGACCGGCTGCAAACATATAAAGTTTTCCACGCCAAGACGAACATAATCCAAACTATAACCGAACACGTTCAAAGATGCGCAAATATTATCATCACCGCCTTTTAGACTACTTAGCTTTTATTTTTACACCATTCGTTAACCACAAACGCGGTACTGAAAAAGATCTAATCACCCCCGTTGGAAGAACAATCATAAATCAAAACTCACAAAAATGTAAACAACAAATGCAAATAATTTAAATAGGCTAATTATAAAACATCATCAGCAGGTATTAACCTTTGGAAGAACAATCAAAAATCACAACTCTCAAAAATCGAAACAACAAATGCAATTAATCGAAGCTAATTATAAAACAACATCAGCCGTTATTATTTATAATAAATTAATAACAAATTAACCTAATTTACACCATCATCAGCAGGTATTAATTATAATAACAAATCAACCTAATTATTATAAACCATCATCAGCAGCTATTAATTATAATAACAAATCACACAAAGACAATCTAAAATCTAACGAATACAAAATTACCAGCAGGTGATGGTTCGTGTGGATCTACGCAAGTATTCGGGTTTTAAACAGCTGTTTTGAAAGTAAAATTAGAATGAAGCAACTATGAATTATTGATGTATATAGCAACTAAAGCCTATGGACTGTTGAAGACACATGGCATCCTAAAAATCGCATATGAAGAAATCGAACGGCTAAAAAGGAGGTTTTGGAAAAAGTCCATACCAATGAACAGGTTTTAAAAGCAACATACGGTTGAGATGTAGGTGTGATTGAAGAACCCATACCAATGAACATGGAAGAGGGAGAATATAACGGTGTATAAGGGGGGCAGAAGTTTTCTCCTCACAAAGTTATAACATTTTTTTATTAAGGTATTTTACACTTCCCCTTATTGTATTAAGGGAGTAATATAATATAATGTAGACATATGAATCTTTATAAATTACCAAATCAGCCCAATAATGTTTACTTTGCAACTTTCGGATAACAATGCCAATGTTTAGGCCTAATGTCTTATACCCGGTGCAACATTTTTGTTAACCTAAAGTTGAGGAATTAAATACCCTTAACCATAATCATTTATCCATTTCCACCGTCCCTTCTCATAACTTCTCACCAAATCTCAATCTCATCATACCAGCCACACAAAAAAAAATCGCAGCCACCAATAAAAACTTATAATCCATGTCGAAAATTAAGCAGATCAAATTACATCAAATCGCATCTCATCAACATTGATCATCCTATACATCAATTCACAATGACGCAAATACACCACATACTCTTTTATCGATATGCTTATAATCAAATACATGAAGAACAAAGAAACGGTGTTGGCTTCAAGATCATATAATCATATTGATGGTCTCAGGTAGGTTAAGTGATTGTTGCATGTCGGTGTTTTTTGTTCTATATTGAAACAAAGAATTGAAAGTTTGTTTGTTTGATTTATATAATCGAAACAGCGAAAAGATTTTAACGTAATTGTTATTAATCTTTCACTATATTCGAAAATCAACCATGGCTTATACCCAATATAAGAGATCAATGATGATGTATGGGTTAGGTTAGATTTTTGGATTTGGTTGGAGTGATAAGGGGATTTGGTAGTTTCAGATATATTTGGGAAAAAGAAGGAAAATAACACCTATGTGTCGTTTCTTGTAGCCCGTAAGGGACACGTTGAAAAAAATCCTTTCTTTTTTAACCGTTGGAAAGAAACCGTCAAAAGTGACATGTGAGAGAGGCGTTTTATTTTTATATTTTTTTTATTTTCGAAATTTTCCCATCTTTTATTATAGTTATAATATTAATAATAATTTACGTAGATTGGCATTTCTTGGCTTTGTTAAGTGTTAAAATAGAAATTGACAATAACTTGTATTTTTATTTAATTATTTATAATCATGTGATTTGCTTATTTTTTTAATATAACATATATTTGTAGCTTTAAAATATAAAATCTAGAGGGTATAAAATTTAAGGGTTATTCTACTTTATGTTACACTTAAGTCCATTTAATTTAATTAAAATTCAACAACTAAAGTTTTGTTAATCTTTTCTCTTTTTTTAAGTTTTTTTTTTTAAAAAATTTGCTACATAAATTTTTGTGTGTTCTTATCAAATTCATTCACCAAAATTTTTAAATTTGACTAAATTGAGTTCAATTTTAACTTTTGTTTTACCAATCACATTTTTTGATTTTGCTTATTTGATAATGTATCAAAATCAAATCAATTGATTAATATAATTATTTTTTCTACAACCTCTAATTTTCACTAAAATTTTCAAATAATTTAACCTTTTTATTATATAAAAAATTGAATAAACTAATTCAAAAATTGGATTTAATTAAATAAATTATTAATTAAACATTAAACCAATAGATTTTAGTCAAATTCCATTAAACTTATTGGGCTTATGGATGGCAGAGATTTGATTTGGAATTTTCTGTTGGGGAATTTTGGAAGGAGATAGAAAAAATATTTTTAGTAAATACAAATGAATCTTGTATAATACTTTCTTAAAGATTAAACCTTTTTATTGGATAAGAGTTAAATCTTTTAATTTGAACTAAATTAACAAGTATAAATGCATAGTAATAGCTGTAGTAATAAAAAAAGTTGAGTTATAAACGAAAAATAATGAAAATTTGAAGATTTTTGAAATAACGCTATTTAATGGGAGAAGATCCTCCACACACCCATATATAACAAATGTTTCATGGATCAATCCCCACCCTCCATCTTTAAATGATCTAAGGATTGTGATTAAACCCCCTTTCTTATAACCTACTCTTGGGAATCTAAGTTTGTTAGATTCCCTGATCATAGATTTAAGAAAAAATTTCATGTTTGGTCCCTATCGTTTACACCAAATATCAAGTATGGTCCCTATCTCAAACTAAGTGCACAGATCGTCCCTATCGTTTACACTTTGGATCAAAAATGGTCCCTATCTTGGATGGATGTTAGTTTTCTCCGTTAAGTCTTGAGAGAGGAGGGGCATTTCGGTCTTTTACTTATTTTGACTTCATTTAATACAAACACCCACCATTTTCATCCCACAGGATCAAACATACACCCTTTTCATCCCACAAATAAATTCTTCATCAAAATAAACCCAGAAATCAAACATACACGGTTCGTTTGTAGCAATGTATAAATTCCTCCATGGCTGAATAGCGCCTTGAAGCTTTGTAACTAAAGAATCAGGAGACGTATCTTCATTAAGATGAGGCCACATTGCTTTGTTCTGAGCTTTTTCACCTCGAATTACATGAACAGCGTCAAAATCCCAATCCATTTTCCCGCTAATTCAGAAACTATGTTCATCAGTCTTTTTGATTTCCATAACGAGCGCCATGGTCTTTGAATAAAATTGGCAGCTTTACTTTCACAAACCCTGTACCAATAATTTTCAGGCTCGGGTTTATCAAATTGCATCCAGATAATCGTGCTTTTATCGTTCTTCAATTGCATTGGTGTGACTTTGTGTGTCTTGACTTTCCTAACCGGTATTTTTTTCTTGTGATTCTTTTCCCATTTTTTCCAATCTTTAAGAAACTCGCCCTCTTCGACGATGGAAGCCGTTTCTTTCAAATGCTCGAAATCAAAATAAAATCTAAAGTCTTTTCCTTCTTCGTCTTTATTGGTTAAAGTATGCTTTGATGATAAACAGATACTCAAATCCACTCAGTGGGTGCTAAAATCATAGACGGATGGATCTAGGTATAGTGATGGCTGGTGGTTTCCAAATCCATCAAAAACCCATATTATTACTGTGTAAACATCAATACCACATCCACCATAAACGGAAACCACTGCTTTGGTCATCACCCACAGCCGTATATCACAGCCACTAGCACCACCATCTCTCTCGTACCCCACCACTGTTCGAAATCACCACCGGATCTGACGCCATCCACCAAAGGGGGTGTTGGTTCGCTATGCTTAACATGAGAGAGGTGTTCGTTTTTAGGCTGTTGTCAATCAACAGAAGTGTTGGTTCGTGGGTTTTCCCTCGAAGACCACCAGACCCATCGTTTGTATATGCACCACAGTCATCTTGGGTGGTGGGCCACCGTCGCCCGCAACTCAGCCACCATCAGGGGTGCTTGGTTTAACAAGATATCAGCAGAAAAGGGAGTGTTTGGTGTAGTAAGAAGTTGTAAAAGGTGTGTTGGTTTCGGAGTAAAAACAACACATCAAAGGGTGTTTAGATCTGCTGATGTACTAGTCGTAGGGGCATTCAGATCTGCTGCTAACAGCCGCGAAGGGGTGTTTGGATTGCTGTTTAAACAACAGCAGGGGGACTTTGGTTCTGCTGATTAACAACAGCAGGGGGACTGTTTGGATCTGCTGATTAGGAGAAGCAGGGGGACTGTTTGGATCTGCTGTTAAGTGCCAGAAGAAGGGGTGATGTATAGATGGAAATGGATCTGGGTTTTCATACAGTGGTGAGAGTAGTTTCTTTTTATATAGTTTGCATTAAATGAAGAAAAATATTGAAAGGACCAAAATACCCTTCTCCTTTTATCACTTAACCAGCAAAACTAACACCCATCCAAGATAGGGACCATTTTTGATCCAAAGTATAAACGATAGGGACGATCTGTGCACTTAGTTTGAGATAGGGACCATACTTGATATTTGGTGTAAACGATAGGGACCAAACATGAAATTTTTTCTAGATTTAAACACAAAGTAAGCTGTTAGATAGTCACTTGCTTGTGCCTAGGAGACAGGCAAGTATCGCAAGACTCGCAGAGATCCAAGTCTCTATGAGCAACCTTAGAGGAGTCCATGTTAGAGACATTGTCAAGGAAGTCAAAGATTACTTAAAGACATACTCATTGGCTGTGATGGATAACAGTCAAGATGTATCAGGGACTCTGAGGGGTTGAGGGTTAACAGGGGTGGCAGTACCCTGTTAACACTCAACACACTTTGGACATGCCATTTATGTGTTCGAGACAATGAAGAAAAAGGAAACTGTTTCAAGTTCTGTTTCCTTAAAGCATTATGACAGACTACCAAGAATAGAAGAGCATCATGTGACTGATGTCTGAAAAGTGAATGTCTTGTGTAGTCACCATCAAGTACTATTTAGGTCAACCTCGTATCACTATAAATAGGATGTGTATCCCAACATTAATGTTTAACACTTTGAGAATATTTATAACATTAATGCTTAGAACTTATTGAATCAAACAGCTGCGACTGTATTCATAAGTTAGGGTTTATAGTTGTTCAAAGTGTGCACAACACATTGTCATCAATCGGTGTTATCCATAACACTTGTAATTCTTTACTATACAATAATAAGATTACGTTTGAAAAGTATTAACTTGTGTTGATTAGTTAAGTTTAGTGTTTCTATCATTGATTAGGGACTTTCAATTGGTATCAGAGCGGTGTTTGATATTAAAACCTTCAAGAAACATCGTTCTAAGTTTTATAATCAAGATCCACCATGCCAGAAACTTCTAACCCACCACATTCACCTTCTGGTAACAATAACAATACATCACCATCTTCACCAAGACTCACCCCTCCTCCTAATGACGATGATCTACCCCAACTTCTTGACTCAAGAGGTGGATCACATGTCACAAGTGTACCAGTCTTTGATGAAGAAGATTTTGCTAGTTGGAAGAGTCAATTTCTTTTGTATCTCGATGGACTTGAACCATTTCTTCTAGAAATTTTAGAAAATGGTCCTTATGTTCCCATGGCGCTTACCTCCACAGAAGAAAACCCTCTTCCCAAACCTCTCAAACAATGGACTCCAGCTGATAGAAAATTGGCAAACCAAGATAAACGTCTCAAAAGCATCATCATATCCTGTCTTCCCAAACACATCATGAAGTCTGTCATTCAGTGTCCCACAACCAAGCAAATGTGGACATACCTCATCCTTGGCCATGAAGGACCCTCTGAAACCAGAGAAACAAAGATTCAGGCACTCAGACTTCAGTTCAATGCTTTCAAGTCACTTGAAGGTAAAAAGGTTCAACAAACCTATACAAGGATGAAGATTCTTCTCAATGACCTAGCTATGAATGATGTCACCATTGGTCAAGCTGAGATTAATGCCACATTTGTCAACAGCCTTCCAAGAAAGTGGTTGAGTATGAATCAGACTCAGAGAGCAAATAACTCAATCAAGAATGACACCTTAGCCCAGCTTTATGGAAAGTATAATTATGAAGAAGGGCTGATTGATACTATATACAAGTCAGAGACTGAAAGATTTGTAGTTCAAGGAGCATCTTCCAAAGCCTTGATCTCTGCACCACATCCTCATGACATCGACTCTGATGTTGAAGAAGACACCCGCAGTAGCCAAGAGTTCTTAACAGACCTTAATGCAGAGTTTCATGAAAGAGCATTGCTAGCCAATCAAAGAAGATTCTTCAAAAGATCAGGGAGAATAGGATCAGCTAGTAAACAAACTGACATATCAAAAGAAACTTGCTTTGCCTGTGGAAAGCTTGGACACTTCCAAAAAGACTGTCCTTCCACCAAGACATCCTCACCTTCCTATCCATCATCTTCCACCAAACCTTACAAGTTCAAACAACAACATAATAACTCATCTCACCAATCCAACTCATCAGACAATGAGAAGAAGGATTACAAAAACAAGTACAAGGCACTTAAAGCTGAGTTAGAACATATGATTTTGAAGCTTGAAGCTCTGTCTAAGAAGAAGGGAGGTGATAAAAAGACAGAGAAAGGGTTGGTAGCTGAAGCTTATGATTGGAATGATGAGCCACTGACTTCAGATGAGGAAGATACTACTAGAGTCAGGGCTTTCATGGCTATAGTTGAGGATGAACCAGCTGTTGGAAAAGGTGATGCAAGATCAGGACAATGGGTTGACATCACAATGAAAAAGGTACACAGGCTTTTATCTATGTCTAATAGTGATGAACGCAAACATGTCCTTGACTACACCATTGTTGATTTACACTTTGTTGAGGAACAAAGAAAGAACCTACTTGATAAGTTTCACTCTGTTAAAACTGAACTGCTAAATGCTAAATCTGAATGTGAAACTCTCAGACGAGTTAATTTAGAGAAAATATCCCTTCAAAATGAAGTCACTAGGTTAACCTTAAAAAACATTGCCTTAAATGATCAAGTATCTGAATTAAACAAGGTTATTGAAAAATGGATGTGTAGTAGGTTTACTATAGATCAATTGCTTAATGATGAGCTGCCTGCTGACATTAAAAGGGATATATCTACTAAGAAAAATAAGCTGAGAATTCTCACCAAACCCAAAGAGATTGTTTTCAAATCTACAGAGACTATTCATATGTCAGATCCCATCTTGACTGATGACCCTGTCTTTGAAGATGTGGCTGAATTACCACCTTTGCCCAAACTCTCTGGAGTTGAACCCAGCAGTTCCTCACGAGCTGCTAAGGGTGAACTTAAAACAGATGCTGAGAAACCACCAGCTAAAATTTTTTCTGTACCTGCTAAACAATCTGGTAAGCAAGTTGCTTTTAAGCCTGTCTCAACAAAAGCTGTGAACAAGGTTGACCCTTCCACTGAAGAACGCCTGTTGTCTCTAATGAAAGAAGTAGAACTCTTAAAACAACACATTAAGCCTTCCACTGAATGCTCTACTTCTCGTGAACCTAAGTCTGTCCTAGGTGAACCCAAGGGGGAAAGGTTAGTCAAAGCATATTGCAATATCTGTAAGAACTCTCACCACATGACCTTAGATCATGATAGACATATGGCAGTTAAGAGAGCTCAGACACCCTCTAGGGATAGACAACAGGGTTGAAAAAGACAACAAGGAAACTACAGACCTTATCCTCCTTGTAAATTCTGTGGATTTACAGACCATCACTCAAACGAGTGTGGTGACTTCCCAGGTTATGATATCTGTGGAAGTTTTACCCATGAGAAAGCTAATTGTCCCTCCCTATCGCCAAAAGTTCTACAGGAACACAAGAATTACTAATCAGCAATTCAGGGAACCCACTGGAAAGTGGGTTCACCATAGAAACTAACTTGTTTCTATGTATCTGTGTAGAAACATCTCAAGGAATCGGTATGGTATCTAGACAGTGGCTGCTCTAGACACATGACAGGGATTCAACAATACCTGCACAGATACTCAAGGGAGCCAGGTCCTAAAGTGGTGTTTGGAGATAATTCTTCAGGTGACACAGAGGGATACGGCTCAGTGAACTGCAATGGGATAACGTTTACAAGGGTTGCATATGTGAATGGTCTTAAACACAATCTTATTAGCATCAGCCAATTGTGTGATGCTGACTACAAGGTTTTGTTTACTAAGACTCAGGGAACCATATTCAACAAAAACAATGATGTTGTGCTTATTGCACCTAGAAGGAGAGATGTTTATGTCATCAACATGGTTGTTTGCTCTGAAGACAGCTCAAATTGTTTTCTTGCTAAAGCCTCTGAAAGTGTCAATTGGCTGTGGCACAAAAGACTGTCTCATCTCAACTTCAAAAACATCAACAAGATAGCCACACAAAACCTGGTTGCTGGTCTACGTTCAGTGATATTTTCTAAAGACAAGACTTGTTCTGCCTGTAGGGAAAGCATCACAGGTCTTCATTCAAGACTAGGCAATCATTCTCTATTGACAAGTGCTTACATCTCATTCACATGGATTTGTTTGGGCCTGTCAAACCTCAGACCATTAATCAGAACAAATACACCTTAGTCATAGTTGATGAGTTTTCAAGATACACATGGGTGTTCTTCCTTAGAAGGAAAAGTGATGCAACTGATACCATCATGTCCTTCATCCGACAGGTTGAAAATATGAATGATGTTAGAGTCAAAGCTCTAAGAAGTGATAATGGTACTGAATTCAAGAATCATCAACTTGAATATTTTTATGATAAAAAAGGTATTTCACAAAACTTCTCTTCAGCTGGCACCCCTGAACAAAATGGTGTGGCTGAAAGAAGAAACAGGACTTTGATAGAAGCAGCCAGAACCATGTTGAATGGTGCAGCCTTACCAAAGCAATTTTGGGGAGAAGCTGTTCACACTGCCTGCTACACACAAAACAGATCAATCATTGTCAAAAGACATGGTAAAACTTCCTATGAAGTTTTCAGAAACAGATCTCCAGATGTCAGCTATTTTTATGTTTTTGGATGCCCTGTGTTCATTTACAACTACAGGGATAAACTTGGAAAATTTGATGAAAAAGCTGATGATGGTTTCTTCTTGGGATACTCTCCAACAGCCAAAGCCTTCAGAGTATTCAACATCAGAAGACAAGAAGTAGAAGAAACCTTTCATGTCAGATTTAATGAAGATGATGATGTCATACAGAGAACTGGAACTGAGGGTGATGAAATTGATTTTAATGAAAATGTGTCTTTCCTAAGTGATGAATTCTTTGAACCTAGACCTGCCAGTCATCACCATCATCACTCCAACACTCTCACTCCTTATATTACTGCTTTTGACCCTCTGTCTACTAACAACATAGAATTTCCTACCTCTCAGGAGCTTGATGAAGAAGAACCACAGACCTCTTGTAGTCCTTCTTCCTCTACTGCTATTGATGACTCACCAATTCTTCAAATCCCTGAAGAATCTCATGCTGATAATGAACTTGTACCTCTTGATATGGCTGAAGTTGACTCTGACACTGAAGTTATCTTTGAAGAAAGTCCTCCTAGTCAGCAGGATGAAACTCAAATAGTTCCAGCTGTCCCCACAAGTGTTCCTGTCCTTAGTCCCCAGCTCCTCAAAATAAGTGGTCAATAGATCAACACATTCTTCTTGTCTACATTATTAGGGAACCTAATGCAGGGGTTACCACTAGACAGCGAATTCATGACTTAGAATATGCCTCAGCCAATGAATGTCTCTTTGCTGAATTTTTCTCTCAAATTGAACCTAGGAGAGTATCTGAGGCTCTTGTAGAAGATGGGTGGGTAGCTTCTATGCAGGAAGAAATCAATCAGTTCAAAAGGAACAAAGTATGGACACTAGTGCCAGCTCTACTTAGAAAGAATATCACAGGCACTAGATGGATCTATAGAAATAAGATGGATGAAATTGGAAACATCATCAGAAACAAGGCCAGGCTGGTGGCACAGGGGTATACTCAGACTGAAGGAATTGATTATGATGAAACATTTGCTCCTGTTGTAAGACTTGAAGCCATCAGAATCTTCCTGGCTTATGCTGCTTATATGAACTTCACTGTGTATCAGATGGATGTTAAGAGTGCATTCCTCAATGGAGATTTGGCCGAGGAAGTGTATGTTGAACAACCTGAAGGATTTGAGAACAGCGAGTTTCCCAATCATGTGTACAGATTACACAAAGCCATGTATGGGCTGAAACAAGCTCCAAGAGCATGATATGAAACTCTTTCTAATTTATTAACTGAAAACAAATTTGTCAGGGGTTCTATTGATAAAACACTCTTTACCTTCAAGGATAAGAGTGATTTCATCATTGTGAAAATTTATGTGGATGATATCATCTTTGGGTCAACAAATGTTAATCTTTGTAAACGATATGCTAAATTAATGACCAAGAAATATGAGATGAGTAAGATGGGTGAATTAACTTACTTTTTGGGTTTTCAAATTAAACAATGACCTAAGGGAATTTCAATTTGTCAAGAAAAGTATGTTAAAGATTTACTTAAAAAACATGACTTAGCTAATTGTGCATCAGTGAAATACCCCATGCTTCCACCCAACAACTTGGGTCTTGATGAGTCAGGGGTCTCTGTTAATGAGACTTTATATAGAGGTATGATTGGGTCACTCATGTATCTGACAGCTAGTCGTCCTGATATCCAATTCTCCACATGTCTCTGTGCAAGGTACCAAGCTAACCCAAAAGAATCCCATCTAGTGGCTGTTAAGAAAATTTTCAGGTATCTCAAAGGAACACCCTCCCTAGGTCTATGGTATCCCAAGGAATCAGGCTTTGATCTCAAGGCCTATTCAGATTCAGACTATGCTGGATGTTGTATTGACAGGAAAAGCACCTCAGGCAGCTGTCAAATCCTAGGAGGAAAACTGGTTGGATGGAGTGCTAAGAAGCAAAACTCTGTGGCCATGTCTTCAGCTGAAGCAGAATATGTCACTGCAGCCAGCTGTTGTGCTCAGGTGCTCTGGATGAAAAGTCAATTGGCTGACTATGAAATTTTATATGACAAAGTGCCAATCTTTTGTGACAACACCAGTGCCATTGCCATCTCTAACAACCTTGTTCTTCACTCTCGTACCAAACACATTGATATCAGGTATCATTTCATCAGGGATCACATAATGAAGGGAGATATTGAGCTGCACTTTGTTCCCACAGAGCTGCAACTAGCTGATATTTTCACAAAGCCTTTGGCTGAACCTTCGTTCAACAGGATAGTTGTTGAGCTAAGGATGCTCAATATCTCAAAGCCTGTGGCTTGATAATAAATGTGTTCATTAAATGACTAATTCTATATTAAATGTTTTTCACATAAAACTAGGTAGTTACTTTCCAAGTAAATGCAATCATTTATTTTTCGAATAACGAGGAGACAAATAAGTTTTGAAAGGTCAAGGGACCTACATGAGCAGTCATTTTCCCACTCAGCATTAAATGCGGTTGAATAACTGTTTTCATATTTGAATATATATATTGTCTCTCGTCTCTCCTCACCTACCACTATTCTCATTTCACAAATCTATTTCTCTCTCTAAGTTCTTCTCTATCTAAACCCATCCTCCATTTTCATTCTTCTTCGACCTTGAATCCATGGCTTTTCCCGTTCCCAAGGCAGCAAACGTTAACTTTGAACTCAACGAAAGCATCCTTGCATCAAACAACTCCATTGGATGGATCAAGGCTCCAAATGACTCCTACTCAGATCTGGTTAACTTCATTCTAAATTGTGATGTAAGTGAAGCATTCACAAAATCCCCAACCACCTTCTACCAAGAATACCTTAGGGAATTCTGGTACTCTGCTGAAGTAGTTGGTGACACAATAACCTTTAGCCTCTCTTGCAACGAACACCCTTTTGCCTTCTCACTCAAAGATTTCTCTAGTGTGGCTGGGTTAAAACATGGTGATGAATGCCTAAAGGTGGTTGATAAAAAGGCTGTTAAGGATGCTCTGGCCACACTCAAACCCTTCCATGATGTAAACCCTGCTCTTACACCCGCTGAGGTCCTCTCGAAGTCTCCTCTGAAGATCAAGTACTTTACACCTATGTGGCGTGTCCTCTTCACCCACATAGTCAAATCCCTGGGAGGAATGCAGGGATCCCAAGATTAGATGTCCTTCAACCACCAATCTATAGCTTATGGGCTGATCTGGGGAGCTGATGTTAATGTAGGAAGTATTCTCTTCTCAAATCTAGTTGAACAGCTGAAAGGAAGAAACCAAGTCAGGGAAAAGAATATTTGCTATGTTCGCTTTCTATCGCTGATCTTTGAAAGCCTGTTGGGAGACAACTATCATAACTCTGCTCTCACTGCTCTAAAGCCCTATCGCATCACAGGTGCCATCTACAAAGAAATTAGAGCTGAAGATGTCCCTGTCACCTCCCATATGATGAACGTTGCTAACAAACAACCCTCAGCTGAGAAGTCCTTGCTCCCTTCTTCTGAGAAGGTGATTACCTCTGGTGTGTCTGACAAGTCTAAGTCTTTGACCTCTGGGCAGCACACCACGACATCCAAGGCTTCATCTGACCAACAGCCTAAGAAGAAGAAAAACCCATCTTCTTCCCACACCAAATCTGTTGCTAAGGCCGAGGGAAAGAAGACTGTGAACCAAGACACCTCCTTTGTTCCAGATACTCATGTGGAATCAGAGACTTCAGCTGACCAACAACAGGGGTCTAGCGTCTCAATGTTAGCTGAGACAACAGGAAACCAGCCAAATCCAGCTGATATCACACAGGTAATAAGTGTAAATTTTTAGAGGTACACAAGCAACCACTCTCAAATGTCTGTAGGTGAGAGTGGTGAAGTTAGGGTAATCCTCGACCCATAGAAGTCTGTCTATGCACTTAGAACTCCTTAAGACTTCTGTACACCCTGTCTATGCACCAGGGAATGATTCATTTGTGTTTATAAAGCACCCCGATGACCCTGCACCCTCTAGACAGTATTCAGGCCAACAAAAACCTGAATACACATATGTCTCAACCTTGATTAGCTGTACCTCACACAGCCTCTTGGTTCCCTCAAAAAAAGAATCCCAAAAGTTTTACTTTTAGGGGAGCTGAATAATCATCCTCAGCTCTTCTAGAGACAGCGTAATAAGATGATCTTAACCCATAACTTTTTCACCTTAAAAGAATCCCAAAGGATTTATCCTTTTCAGGGGGAGCTGAATCATCACCCTCAGCTTTCCTAGGGGCAGCGTAACAGGCGACCTTCACCCACATATGTTTCACTATTAAAAGAGTCCCAAAGGTTTTTTTAACCTTTTGGGGGGGCTGAATAATCACCCTCAGCCTTCCTAGGGGCAGCGAATGGCGATCCTTAACAACATATGTTTCACAATCAAAAGAGTCCCAAAGGTTTTAACCTTTTGGGGGGATGAATAATCACACTCAATTTTCCTAGGGGCAGCGAATGGCGATCATTAACCATATATTTTTCACTCTTAAAAGAATCCCAAGGATTTATCCTTTAGAGTGGCTGAGTAATCACCCTCAGCCTCTCTGGGACAGCGAAATGGAGACCATTCCCCTTACTTATTTCCCTGTTACTAATTATAACAACTTGCAGGCTGAAATTGTACAGCCAGCCACTGAATCCCAGGTACAACAAGACAAAGAGGCTGATACATTCATTCAAGATCAACCCAATGACGAAGAGCCCCTGCTTAATATTGAAAAGGAAGTGCTGTCCCTAGTTGATGATGTCTCTGATCTTGAATCAATGCCTGAGGATGAAATCCCTCAGGGGATGTTTGAGGAGGAGGATGAAGAAGAAGAAGATGATCAACAATCTGTCTCTCCTCCCAAGGAAATAGCTGTGTCCACTCCAGCTGATAATAATACTCCTCCTCCTAAGGAAGCTGTTGTCACTCCCACCTCTGCTACCTCCACAACAACAGTCTTCCACCGCCCTGCTTATGATCCAACTGCTGAATTTCTTATGTTTGATCACCCTGCCCAAACCAACTTTGATCTCTTACCAAGGGGGGATGATTATGCTCAACAAAGCCTGAACATCCATAATCTTCAGCCTGTTCATCATCAATCTGATATTAAACGCCTATCACGAAAGCTGGATGTTATCAAGTCTGAAATGCATAACTTCACTGTCACATTTCCAGGGATTATCAAAAAGGCAGTCGCTGAAGCAGTCACTGAACCTATTAAGGATGGTGCACGAAAAGGTGTAGCACAAGGACTTAGTCATTTATCCACAAGAATCAAGGATGTCATTGACACAGAGGTCCCTGCTCTATTTCATGAACATGAGTTAACTATGCACAGAGAGTTTGAAGTTGTTCGAAACATGCAATATCGTCATGCAAACTTCATCGTTAATCGAGTTCAGGGCAATACTAATGGAAACTGCAACCTTCTGCTGAAGATTGCCAGAGCTTCAAGGAAAAGGCAATGTGCTATGGCTGCCTCTGTTGAACAGATTGCAAGGCACTTTCAAACACGTTCATCCAAACGTCTGAGGAGACAGGATGAACGTGAGGGGGAGAAGGAACAGGTACTTAACCTTGAATCTGCTAAACAAGGCTCAACATCCGCTGACAACACCATTTCTTCACCTGTCCCCCTCCAAGTCATCACACCTGTTATCATACCTGATGATGAGGATAACACTCAGGGGGGGCAACAGAATAAAGATGGAGTTGATTCATCAAAGTCCCTGACTTTGGTTAACACCAGCGAGTCTGGGATGATGGTGAACCAGCTGCCAAGAAGCTAAAGTTCACTGTTAGCTCCCTTCCCAAAGCAATACAAACTCAAGCTCAGACAGCGTTTATCAGAAGAGCTGAAGTTTTGAAAAACATGAGTATGGAATCCTCTGTCTTGAAGAAAGGAAAGGAGATAGTTTTAGTTGACACAAACACAAAACTAAAGAAGATAGCTGCGATGCTAGAGACAGGAGGATCCACCACAGACCATTCCCAATTTTCAACCTTTACACCTTCCAATGAGAATCCCTTTTCACCTAAAGAAATAGAGAAACAGACTGAGGAATTAAAAAGACTAAATGAAATCAAGAAAGCCAAAGAGCTAAATGAGGCTGCTCTAAGGAAGATGACTCCACCTGAAAGGGAGAAGCAGAGACAAAGGTTGAGGGAAATGGAAGCTAAACTCGCAGAGGCTCTAAGAAAAGTCAAAGATGATTATGATGCCTGCGTTAACAACATGTATGCACCTGGCAAGATAACCAAGTTCAAATACACAATTCACAAATCCACCAACACACCACAGATGATCTTGTGGAGAGACAACCAACAGGGAAACATGAATGTATTTGAAGACTTCAGGCTAAAGCAACTTGGTTTATCTGAATGGTTTGAACTTGAAGCCTTAGCTGCCAAAAGAACTGGTCAGGCTAATTTTCTTCTGCTTAAAACTCTTAAGGCTAAGTTTACCTGGATCAAAGAAACGGCTGTCAAAATCAAAATAGATCCCCCACTACAGCTTTTTGATCAAAAACCCCCAAAGTCTGGTAAGAAAAGAAGAAGAGTTTCTCAACTTGTTAAGGAAACTTTTGTCACAGATGATGTTCAAGTGGATGGAATGCACAGGGATTTGATCCTACCAAATGGTATCGTTGGACCTGTTGATGGTCAGAACTACACAGAGCCTGGAAGAGGAATGGCATTCATGAACAGAGCTTGCCAGTATGCATTTCAAAGAGAAGCTTAGCTAGGCTTAGCATCAACAATTCCACTGCTTTGTCTCAAGAAGGGACTCAAGATTAACATAGAGTATTCCAAAGTTTTTGCAAAAGCTTTGCAGGCAGAATTGGATACTAGATCAGACATAACTGAAGCTGAAGAAAAGATAAAAAATGATGACTATTGAAGAAATTCACAACTCAATTTTACCTTCACATTTTATTTCACTCTTGTAATGTATTTGTAATTTTTCTTTAAGTATGAATAAAATCATGAGGTATGTTTGTTTAGATCTCTTATGAGTAAGAAGAAGCTGTTAATTCACTTACCTTAACTTAGATAGATCTAGCAATATTTATGTTTAAATATGGGGAGATTGTTGGGAATCTAAGTTTGTGAGATTCCCTGATCATAGATTTAAACACAAAGTAAGCTGTTAGATAGTCACTTGCCTGTGCCTAGGAGACAGGCAAGTATCGCAAGACTCACAGAGATCCAAGTCTCTGTAAGCAACCTCAGAGGAGTCCATGTCAGAGATATTGTCAAGGAAGTCAAAGATTATTTGAAGACATACTCATTGGCTGTGATGGATAACAGCCAAGATGTATCAGGGACTTTGAGGGGTTGAGGGTTAACAGGGGTGACAATACCCTGTTAACACTCAGCACACTTTGGACATGCCATTTGTGTATTCGAGACAATGTAGAAAAAGGAAACTGTTTCAAGTTCTGTTTCCTTAAAGCATTATGGCAGACTACCAAGAATAAAAGAGCATCATGTGACTGATGTCTGAAAAGTGAATGTCTTGTGTAGTCACCATCAAGTACTACTTAGGTCAACCTCGTATCACTATAAATAGGATGTGTATCCCAGCATTAATGTTTAACACTTTGAGAATATTCATAAAATTAATGCTTAGAACTTATTGAATCAAACAACTGCGACTGTATTCATAAGTTAGGGTTTATAGTTGTTCAAAGTGTGCACAACACATTGTCATCAAACGGTGTTATCCATAACACTTGTAATTCTTTATTATATAATAATAAGATTACGTTTGAAAAGTATTAACTTGTGTTGATTAGTTAAGTTTAGAGTTTCTAGCATTGATTATGAACTTTCACCTACCTTTATTTATTAAAAAAAATATATACATAACAAACAACAGAAATGGAACCCGATCCTCACCCCCACCGGCGACCACCACAACCACCTCCACCTAACCGCCGACCACCACAACAACCTCATCTCCCACCTTTTTCCGGCGACCACCACAACAACCCCACCTTCTTCCCGCGACCACCACAACAAACCAACCTTCTTCCTGCGTCATCCACACCAACCCACCTTTTTCCGACGGCCTTTACCGAAAACAACCTTTTTCCGGCAACCCCCACAAGAATCCACTATTTTTCGGCAAGATCCACTCCTAACCACCGTTTCCCAGCAACTTCAACAACGCCACCTCTTTCCCAACGACTTCCAAAACGTATCCACCATTTTCCGGCGACTTCCATAAGAAACCCACGTTTTTGGCACCCTACACAACAAACACAACAATTTCCAGCAACCTACACAACAAACAACCCTTTCCCGTCGATTTATACAACAAACAACTCTTTTCCGGCCAACTCCACAACAAACATCCAACTTCCGGCGACCTCCACAACAACTGACCATCTCCCAACGACTTCCACGACCTCCACATCAAGTGACAATGATCTAGTAAATGTAGTTGCTGATATTAGTGAAAATGTAGAAAATGTAGAAGCTGCTCATGATGTTAGCGAAAATGTAGTTGCTGATGTAGAATCTGATGTTAGCGAAAATGGAGGGGATGCTGATGTAGAAGCTAAAAATGTAGTTGATGCTGATGTAGAAGCTGAAAATGTAGTTGATGCTAGGGGTGAGCATATGGACCGAGAACCGAACCGGAACCAAGAACCGAACCGAAACCGACCTAAACCGAACCGCATTTTAGAACCGCGGTTCGGTTCTCGGTTCCAAAATTTATAGAATTGCGGTTCTCGGTTCGGTTCGGTTCAGTTCCGCGGTTCTCGGTTCCGGACCCGAAGAACCGTTCAAATTTCAAGTATATAGGAATTTTTCGTTTTTTACGTAATATTTCACATATCGAAAATCCCAATATATATGTTCATCGTTATAGCAACGTGATGTTTATATTTATACATAACAAATTCTATAATACTTTGTAATCTATAACCAACAAAAAAAAAAGTCGTTGAATACAAACAATTTGAATTAGAATTGAATTTTTTGAAGTAGTTTTGCATTAAAACTATTACTTTTTTATCTTCTTATAGTATAGTTGCTACATTTTTTTGTTTTAGAAGTAAATATGCGTAAACAAATAAAAAATATTGAATGTTTGGGTGTTTTTAAAATTTTGCGGTTCCAATCGGGTAAGACCCGAAATACCCGAACCGGACCCGAGAACCGAGCGGAACCAAAACATGGTATTCGGTTCGGTTCTCGGTTCCTATATTTTATGTTTTGCGGTTCTCGGTTCTTGCGGTTCCGGTTCGGTTCGGTGCGGTTCCGGAACCGCGCTCACCCCTAGTTGATGCTGATGTTATTGAAAATGTGGTTGCCAATACAGGTAATAACTGTGTACCTATTTCTGTTACTGATAATATAGTTGTTGATGCTGGTATGAGGCACACTGACTCATGTATGAGTCACACTGACTCATACATGAGTCACATAACTTATATATGAGTCAGTGTGACTCATACATGAGTCACAGTGACTCATATATGAGTCACAGTGACTCATATATGAGTCATATATGACTCATACAATTCCTGAACTATTATTTTATTGGATTGTGAAACAGATGCTCATAATTCACCAAAAGCTAGTTTATACATTCATTTTGAGTCACCCGGAGGATCGACATATTGGGAACCAAATGTTGATGAGAAGTACGTGCCTCTTGAGGGAAAAGAATTTAAAACGATAGAGGAGAGTATTGACTTTTATGAAGCTTATGCTGAAAAAGCGGGATTTGAAGTTAAAAAATACACAAAAAAATAAATAGAAGTGGAGAAGTAAAAATTAAATACATCACGTGTAACCGACATGGGAATATAAAAGATATAAATATGAACACATTTTGGTTAATAGTGGAAAACAAACTAGGTGTTGGGAATTAATTTGATGAGACAAAATAAGAATAATGAAACAAGAAGGACTTATATGCAAATATCAAGCTTTACAAGAATATGGAGCCCTTTCATACAACAAGGAGGACTTATCAGCAAAAGATGGAGGGACTTCTAATGTAATTAAAGTTTTCTTGTAAGAAAAGTCTTGTATTCTAGTATATATAGAATACAATGACCGTAGGTTTTATTCATCCCATCATTCACAATTTAGTCTTAAAGTTGAGTCGTGTGTTCTAGACGTGTGTAACCCTGTAAACACGTCTAGGTTTGTTACTTGTAATCGTTTGAAGTTTAATACAAGTAAACGTTGGAAAAGAAACACCTTGTTCATTATCAATGTTCTAATTCCGCTATGTTTATCATATGAACGTTGATTATCCTAGTAAGCTTAATCGATCCGTGATTTATGGTTTCCTCAATTGGTATCAGAGCGGGTGGCTCTCGATGCTAGGATCAACGAGGTGTTCGTTCTTAGTGAAAAAGAAGAAAATCCCGTATAGGGTTTTTATGCAGTTTGTGTGCGCAGCAGTAGTACGAAGGGCATAACTTTTTATTGAACCGTTGGATCGCCACGGAATTTTTTGTGTGTGTTCTACACACATATATCTAGATATCCACCGGAGGGATTGTCGAGATCTATCCCCAAGTAAAAGTTATTAACCGTCGAAGTCAGCAGTGATCATATGCTGTTTTCTGTGAACAGTAATGGTAAAAACGCGATTTCTCCTTCGTTAACCGTTGGATCATCATGAAATTTTTGCTGTAGGTTCTTAACACTTGTGTCTAAGATTTCACCGAAGGGATCTTCGATCTGAGCTCTCGTGAAGAATATATTCGATGTCGAAGTTCGCTGTAGAATATGATTTTACATAAAATCATGATTTAGGGTTTATAAAACCCTAGATCGATTAGGCGTTGATGTGTGTTATTTTGACGCTGATAGATGTTAGTGTCAGTGGATGTCGTTGACGCTGACAAGGCATGGATGAGACGCTGATGGCCAGGCGCTGACAGGTTTAAAGATGGCGCTGACAAGTTATATGTAGGCGCTGACAGAAATTCATGTGTTGTCCGAGATATGGTTTTTCAAACGCTGACAAGTGTTGTCCGATATTGGACAACACACACTGATAAGATCTTGGACAGTGAAGGATATTGGACGACAAAGGATTCGCTGCTGTTTGGTATTTTGGTTACGTTTTTGCACACAAAACGAGGTATTTACACACGAAGGTACATGGGATCTCCGTTTCTATACAGAATATCAAATTGATATTCATGGCTCGGATATTTTTTATAAAGTCGTATATGATTAAGGGGAAGAGTTCTTATGGTAAGTTTGATGTTGAAGTTAGTTTTCATAAATTTGTTTTTCTTATTTAGGTGAGCAATACACCTTGTCTCTGTACTAAATATATTGTTACAGCGTACGACTGGCTCATAGTCGTGAAGGTTACCAGTTCCCATGTAACAAAAACTGTGGTGAGCAATACACCTTGTCATTGGACTAAATATATTGTTATAGCATACGATTGGCTCATAGTCGTGAAGGTTACCAGTACCCATGTAATAAAAACTGATGGGTGAGCAATACACCTTTATCATTGGATCTAAATATATTGTTATAGCTAACAACTGGCTTATAGTTGTGCGGTTTTTGTTGGTTTCAGTTCCCGTTCTTACCAATAAACTGAGCCCCCTTTTGCAGTGAAAGAGTTGCATTTTTCTCTAGTCGTTTCGACAACTAGGGGGAGAGTTTATCAACTAGTGAGCAACTGGGTGAAAGAAATACAAAGTTTGGGTTATTTTGCTTCTACATCAAAATTATTGTACTTATTTTTCTTCAAGATCATTACATAGAGCTACTTTTGGAGAATTTTCAAGATTGCATACTTTCACATATTCCCTATCGATGTGTCAAAAAGGGGAAGAATATGTGCTATACTTAAGCGGAAGCAATTTGAAGATCGTGTACCATATACAAAAGGTTTTGACATCATCAACTAGGGGAAGATTGTTGGGTCGAAATTATAAAGTATTATGAGTTGATGTGTCAAAACTAAAAGACAAGGACTAAATCTGACAAGTGAAGATTCTACAAGCCGGTGGACAAACTTGTAGAAGATATATTGCAAGAAGATAAAAGATTTAGTGAATATATTATTTAGTGAATATATTATTTAGTGAATATCTTATTTACTAAATATCTTATTTACTAAACATCTTATTTAGTTTCCTTGTAACAAGGGTTTATGTGTAGTATATAAACACATACCCTACGTAGGTTTTATTCATAACAATCATTCACAATGTAACCTACAAGCAATTCGTGTGTCTAGACGTGGGATTCAATGTATACACGTCTAGGCGTTATTTGTGTTTAATAATACAAGTAACGTTTTGGAAAATTCATCTTGTCCACAACACCTTGTTCATGATTATTGTTCTAATTCCGCTATGTTAAATCATATGAATGATAATCATGCCTAGCAGCTTAAAGATCCGAATCTATTAGGTTTTATCAATTGGTATCAGAGACATGGAACACAAGGTTGGGTTATTCTACTTCTACGTCAAAAATATTATATTAATTGTTCTTCAAGATCATTACAAAGAGCTACTTTTGGAGAATCTTCAAAGATTGCATACATTGTTTACTTTCCTATTGATGTGACAAAAAGGGGAAGAAAATACGTGCTACACTTGAGGGGAAGCAACTTAAAGATCATGTATAACTTACAAGAGATACACATAGAGTTTTGCCACTATCAACTAGGGGAAGATTGTTGGGTCAAAAAGTTGATGTGGCAGAAACTCAAAAATGAAGAAAACGTGAAGAAATTGTCCAAGCGTTGTCAAGAGTTAATCAAGCGTTGACATGTACAATTTAGGCGTTGATGGCTCAAGCATTGTTGTGTGCAATCCAAGCATTGTCACATGCAATTCAAGCATTGACAAAACGTAGACAAAAGAAGCTTATGGAAGCTTCTATTTAGATAAACATGCAAAAGATATTCTGCATAAGTTTATTTAAATAGAAGATTTACTTGTTTATTCATCCTTATCTCTTTTAAACCCTAATCCTTACACTATAAAAGGAACCAAGGGTCATAGGTTTTATTCATTCAATTCATTCACAATGTAAACCTAAAGTGTGTGTCGACTAGACGTGGGATTCAATGTATACACGTCTAGTGATTGTTGATTATTAATATAATTAGCAATCCATGTGTTTTAATTCATGTTTCGTGCCTAAACACCTTGTTAATGGTTATTGTTCTAATTCCGCTTTGATTATTTAATCATATGAACAATGATCATTCCTAGTAGCTTAAAAGATCCGGAAACCAAGGTTTCCACACTAGGCACACGAGGCATCGTATAACAGGTTGCATGGCGCAAATAAAAGTTGATTTGGATTATGTCCGGAAAAAGTATGTTGTGACTAAGTTTGTTGCTAAGCACAATCATCCCATGATTCCTAAAGAATATAAGCATCTAACAAAGAAGCAAAGAAAGATGAGTCAATCGGAAAGGTTATTTGTAGTCAAAGCTTCAACAATGAAACTTGGCGCAACAAAGGCACATACCTTGTTACCTGGCATCAAAGGCGGATCTCAGTATGTTCATGGCACTAGTGGTGATTTTAAGAATCACATCAGGGATGTTAATGCAATTATAGGAGAAAGTGATGCACAAATGCTTATTAAAAAGATGGAAAATAGGATGAAGTTTGTTCCGAGATTTACATTTTAGTATAAGATTGAAGATAGCGTATTAGTTGCGATGTTTTGGGCAGACGAAGTTGATAAACGCAACTACGAGGAGTTTGGAGATATTATATCTTTTGATGCAACTTTTCGAACAAATAAGTAAGTTGCCTTTTTCACATAAATCACATGTGACTCATGTATGAGTCAATGACTCATACATGAGTCACAGTGACTCATACATGAGTCACAGTGACTCATACATGAGTCATAGTATGAAATATTATATCCTTCTAATGTATCTGTTCTGCAGGTATGACATGGTTTTTGTACCATTCATTGGGATAGATAACCATAGAAAGTGCATGAATGTTGGCTCTAGATTGCTTTTAACAGAAGATACAAAATCTTATACGTGGCTACTAACATCACTCATGACAGCTCACAAAAAACAACCAAAAATGATCGTAACGGATCAAGATGGGGCATGAAACGAATAATTGAAGCGGTTTTGAAAGAATATAAGCACAGATTGTGCATGTGGCATATCTTGCAAAAAATCCCAGCAAAGGTACTGATTGTTTGTTATTTATCAGATAACTCATACATGAGTTAAAAATATACATGACTCATATATGAGTCATGTATATTTATAACTCATGTATATTTATAACTCATGTATATTTATAACTCATGACTCATGTATGAGTCACATGACTCATATGTGAGTCAGGGTTAATACATGATATGAAAATATCTTAACATTCATACATTCTTCATTTTCAGATATGTGAAAAGATTTACAAGGAAATTGATTTTAAAGATCGTTTCAACAAACTTGTGTGGAATATGTTCATCGAGCCAGAAGAGTTTCAAAAAAGATGGTTTGAACTTATTGAACGCTTTGGATTGGAAACACACAAGTGGATGACGAAGATGTATGACCTTCGTAAATTATGGTTACAGGCTTATTTTATTGGCTCACCACTCTTTGAACTAATGAGAACTACTTCAAGATCTGAAAGTGAAAATGCATTCTTTAAGAGTTTCACAAATCATGGGTCAACATTAGTAAATTTCATGATGTGCTTTGAATCGGCAATCGAAAGGCAAAGACATAAGCAAGAACTTTTGGACTTCAAAACATGGGACTCGGCTCCAAATCCTGAAATGTAAGTTAAATATTGAAGAACATGCGCGTAAATTTTATACTAGAACAATATTTCTCTTGGTTCAAGCTGAAATAGTAGAATCAATTTGGTCATGCCAAATACAAGAATTTAAGACGGAAGAGGGTATTGAGACGGTTAAGGTTCGAGACACGAGAGCGGGTGCTTATAGAACACTGTATACAGAAGAAGGAAAAGAGATGGTTGTACAGGAAGAAGACAAAGTAATAACATACAAGGTTAGTGAAACATTTTACTGATACATGAATGACTCATACATGAGTCGCACTGACTCATGCATGAGTCAGTGTGACTATATGTGTTATGCTCACTTATTAACATGTTTCATGTTTATGCTTAAGGTTATACGTAATCCTGGAGATGGATCTGTTGAATGTGCGTGTAGGCATTTTATGCGTTATGGTTTTCTTTGTCACGACATATTCTGTGTTTTGAAGAATCGTGATATTGAAAGATTCCAGAGAAGTACATTTTAAGGCGTTGGAGAAGGGTATTGATACCGCTTTCATTAAGAAGAAACACAAACAGATACGGAGAGAAGAACGAAACAATTCAGAGACTAACAAATGAGGCTAACTTCCACGTAGATGAGTGCTTGTTTTGGTTGAGTAAAGATGCAGAAAAGTTGGCGAAATATGTGGAAAAGCTGGATAAAATAAAGAAAGAATATCAAGTTTTAGTGCCCAAGCCCGCTTCAAGGAAAACAAAGGACGTTATTGAAGATATATATGCAATTGAGGAACCAAAGAAAAACCTTGTTAAAAATCCAACTAGGGCTAGGCTCAAAGGTGGTCGTAGAGGAGCACGTATAAAAAGTGCAAGAGAAATAGCTATGAAGGCTAAAAAGAAACAGCCTCATACGTGTGGTTACTATAAACAGAAGATAAACGAGCATACAAAAATTACATGTACACTAAATCCATACTATATCGCAAAACTAGCGAAGATCACTGCAGCTGCTAAACAACAAGCACAGGAAATAGGAGAATCAAGTACAACAACTATTTGAATATCTGTTTCAAATTTTCTATTATTCTTTTACTGAACTATTGAAAACCAGTGTAGAATATCTAATTATGTTATGAATATTATGACTCCTATATGAGTACTCATGAAACATATCTGAATTGAATACTGTGTATTGAATATAAAACCACGTGACTCATGTATACTAGTATATGAGTTACATGACAAAAATGGAACATATACTAGTATGACTCATGTATACGAGATAACTCTTGCAACTCTTGCAAAAGGAAGAGCCTAAAATCATGCCAATACCGCAAGAAATCCTTATACGAGATTACTCTCGCAACTCTTTGAGGCCTTGCATGAGTCATGTGAGTTGAATGTGTCATATAATATATGTTTGTATGTGTTTACATGACTCATGTAACCAAGTCACATGACTCATGTATGAGTCACATGACTCATGCATGAGTCACATGACTCATGCATGAGTCACATGACTCATGCATGAGTCACATGACTCATGCATGAGTCACATGACTCATGCATGAGTCACGTTACTTATGTATGAGTCACATGACAAACACATACAAACATATACCAACACATATTCATAAACACTTACACATAGTCATAGTAATATATGTTTGTATGTGTTTACATGACTCGTGCATGAGTCACATGACTCATGAATGAGTCGCATGACTCATGCATGAGTCACATGACTCATGTATGAGTCACATGACAAACATATATACCAACACATATTCATAAACGCTTATACATAGTCATAGTAATATATGTTTTTATGTGTTTGCATGACTCATGTATAAGTCCATTGACTCATGTATAAGTCACATGACTCATGCATGAGTCACATGACTCATGCATGAGTCACATGACTCATGCATGAGTCACATGACTCATGCATGAGTCACAAACACATATTCATAAACACTTATACATAGTCACTATATGAGTCACAAACAGTTTTATATGTGTTCAAAAACACGGAACGATATTGCACGTCTTGTTCCAAACAAGGTTATTCAAAGTCAAGCTTAATATCATAAAGTATTACAACATAGATCCAACATTTCTAGACATCTAGTTTCTTCTTGGCAGCTGGTTTCTTCTTGGCAGCTGGTTTATTCTCAGTTACTGCTTGACCGGCTGATGGCTTCACGGCTACAGGTTTCTCCTTCTCAGTTACTGGATTCACGGTTGCTGCCTTCTCAGTTACTGCCTTCTCAGTTACTGGCTTCACGGCTGTTGCCTTCTCAGTTACTGCTTCACCGGCTGCTTGCTTAACTCCTGTTGTTGCTTCACTGGCTGCAGGTTTCTCAATTGTTGGCTTCTTGGCTGCAGCTTTCTTGGCTGCTTGCTCAACTGCTGGCTTCTCGGTTACAGCTTCACCGGCTGCAGGTTTCTCAACTGCTTGCTTCTCGGCTGCATGTTTCTCGGCTGCTGCTGTATTCTTTTCTTCGACTATATTTATAGGAGGATCACGCACATCCCTGTTATTGATGGCATTCAAAATAATCGAGATCCTTTTTATCTCATCATGTGCCATCTCAAATTTTTAAGCCAAATCAAACATTTTCTGCTTTTCAGCATTGAGCTCGTGCAACAAAATTTTTGTTACAAACCTGTACCTCAAGCGCTTCAACAGAGTTTCCTGTATGCTCGACTATTCTAACAAACCAACATCCCATTCTTCAGGAGCTACACCCTCATAAGACTCCATATGTACCATCGCAAAGACACCACAATCCACTTGGTTATCCTTAGTAGTCCATTTCAAACGCGGATTGCGTCCTTTGAGCTTAGAAATAGTAATATGCTTCAGATGATTAACTTCTTTGAGATATTTGGCGAATAATTTTTTCTACACAACAAACAATTTAGGGGAAAACATGTTATTTACAATGAATGAGTCACACTGACTCATGCATGAGTCAAACTGACTCATGCATGAGTTAAGGTGAAAACATATAAAACAATAATGAAAATAATCAAGTATAGAACTTATCAAAGGATCACAGACTCGTTTGTACTTTGGTGCATTAGGATTTGAAACATGAATGTTATCAAGTATAATCATTGATGAAGGTTTCTTGAGGCATAAAACAACAACAAAGAAATGATTTGAAGCACAAACTGGAAAGAAAACCTATTTTAAACAAAAAAAATATTATATGTAAATTCAAAATGATGAAAACTTGATGCTTATATATTTAAAAAAGAATATAAAATTACCAATTCAGTATCGGATAAAGAAAGTGAAGCAGCATCATTTTTAAAATACGCAGAAATGACATTTGAAAACAAATTATACTGTTCAGCATCAGACATTGTTTTGTCTATCATTCCTTGTACCTGCGTTTAACAAAAATACAGTATTAGCAAATAATAATAATAATTATTGAAAATCTAAAACATATATATCATGTGAAACTTACAATACATCCAGTTGGCGTAAAAACTCTTCTTGGTTCTGGATTCTCTTTCCGTGACTCCTCAAAGTTTAAAATGTTAACCAAACAATCAACAACACTTGCATCTAACCACAACCCTGGTGCCAATGTCTCCAAATTTACTCGAACAACTGATAATACATAACCATACACAGGCTCTGCTCAGAAAATGGTTTCACTACACGTTTAAAAAAGAAACACAATCAGAATAAATCATATGATATTCTAAAAATATGAAGTTTACATAAAGAAAAAGAAAAAAAACTATGCTTACTATTTTTCTCCTTCCATCGCAAATAAAGAATTACCCAACACAAACTCAACCCATTGAAGCTTACTAGTATCACAACTCTGCTGCATAAAAGGGGAAGGCAAGTATGGACACCACTTAGCAAACTTCTTCCTTGCAACCACCTTTTTAGGAGTGCTAGGACGCACAACATCGTCATTAACTGGCTCATCTTCAATAAATGGCTCATGATCCCGAGGCCCAAAATACGCATCCTCCTGAAATATTACAAAAACTTTAATACTGACTCACATAGTGTTAGTGACAAATACACGAGTCAGGTAACTCATGTATGAGTCACATGACACATACATGAGTCAGGCAACTCATGGACTCATGTAGACTCATGCATGAGTCATGTGATGAGAAGCCAACTTATTAAAAAGTTAAAAACTAACAAGGATATAACAAAGCACATTAAGATATATGTCAACAAGAAGATCCATCACCTCTACATACCAATCAATGTTCTCATCAATCCACCTATCATCAAGTATTATATGTTCATTACCTACATCTTCATTACCATCAGGTTTAACGACAATATCTATCAAAATAGAATCGCCAAAAACTTCTTTATATCTATCATACAACACTAGAAGATCTTAGTCATGGGGAAACTAAGTGTTGACATTCTCCAACATGGTTTCAAGTTCAATTTTTTCTCTAGATATAAGAGAAAGCTTTTCTTCAACATCCTTCAACATTTTCTGTATATAAAATGAAAATTCATAAATGTTCAAATGTACAAGTGTTTATAAACACTTGCAAATTTATGTGACTCATGCATGAGTCAGGCGACTCATGCACGAGCCACATAAAAATAAAAACATAAAATTAAAAATAAAAACATAAAAATAAGCTAATACTAACCATTTTTTCAGTAGGAGGCACACTATCAGGCTTTGGAGTCCCAACATTATCAGGCTTTGGAGACCCAACACTATCTGGCTTTGGAAACCCAACACTATCAGGCTTTGGAGTCCCAACACAATCAGGCTTTGAAACAAAACCCTCACTTTGTTTTGCTTCAGACGGAGTACACTCTCCATACAATTCCAATTTGCCCATAACATCGTCATTTAATTCAACAGTTTGGCGGCTAGTCATGAGTCTTGTATTCCATCTTTGAATAGCTGGCCTCAACCGAATAATTGGAACCCGCTCACACTTGGTAGCATCTAAATATAGAAGCTATAAACAAAAAACCATGTTTGTTATCTGAAAAACATATATGTTATATATGATTAAAACAGAAAACATAAAAAACAGATTAAAGCACTTACAATTAGAAAACACAATGGGCCGTTGTAATAGCCAGTCAAAGTCCTCGGTAGTTGACTGGTTTCGAGACACCTCTGAATGTACCCACACCAGTCAATGTTCTTAACGTCTGTATCTTCACGAATTCGACGAACAACAATCAAACTCGGGTAAGCATTCATTGTTGCACCTTTCCCAAAAACCAACGCAAAAAGCTCAAGAAAGTTGACTTTAAACATAAAGTCAATTTTATCCGCTTCAATCACCTTCAACGCGATATCAGCTGCACCAAGTTTTCTCAACATCCTTGGCTCAAACTGTCTAATCCATTTCTTAACAAACTCATCATCCATCTCTCTCTCAGGTAAATAAAAAATGCTAGTACCACCAAGAGGAACTCCTAGAATATCTTTTACTGTCTGAGGTGTGACATGAATCTTACCATTTGTAAGCTCCAGATTGTAGGTTTCTGGTTTAAACTTTTTAACCACAAACCTAGCCAAAATACTAGGTAATTTATCTATCTTGCGCAAACACAATGCACCAAGACCAATCTCCTCCATGAATTGTTCTATACCCGCCACATTTGCATCACGGACACATTCAAAAAAGGAAGCAGGTACATTCCTACAAAATAGAGGCAACGTACTATCATCCTCCTCCCCATCCTCCTCCCCCTCCTTTATCTTCTTTGAAGGCTTTTCATCATCCTCCTCCTTTTTAACAGCCTTACGCTTCTTAGAAGGCTTGAACTCCTTTTTAACCTCTTTTTTCACTTCATGTTTAACCATATGTTTTTAGGAGGCTTGACCTCCTTTTTCACTTCCTTTTTAACCATCTGTTTTTTAGGAGGCTTGACCTCCTTTTTAGCCTCCTGTTTCTTAGAAGGTTTTGTTTTAACCTTTTCTGTTAGCTGTTTCTTAAGATCTAACTTAGGCTGAAAATTAGATCTTGACCTCTTGCCAATCCTTTTAGGAATAATAATATCCTCCTCACTTGTCTCCTCATCAATCTCATTCCCACTTCTTTCATCCGACCCCTGTTGATTGTCCACTTTCTCATCATCACCCCCACTCTCATCCTTACCATCACCCCCACTCTCATCCTTATCATCACCATCGCCCTCAGCATTACCCCCACTCTCATCCTCATCATCACCATCGCCCTCAGCATCACCCCCACTCTCATCCTCATCATCACCATCGCCCTCACCGTCACCCCTAACATCACCATCACCATCACCCCCGCTATCATCCTCACCATCAACCCTACCGTCACCATCACCTCCACCGTCACCATCACCCCCCACTCCTACTCTCACTCTCACTCTCACTGCCATGACCACTACCACTATCCTTAAGACCGGTCAAAACCTTCGCAACATCCACATCAACCTCTTTTAAGTGCGCAACATCCACATCAGTTTCTTTTACCTCCGGAACATCCACATCAGCCTGAGAATCCACATAAAACTCAAAACATCATATAAACTTGACATCACAATGTCTGTTTTTGGGTATCTAACTCATGCATGAGTCATATAACTCATGCATGAGTCATCTAACTCATGCATGAGTCACCTGACTCATGCAGGAGTCATAATGACAGAATACATATATCAACTGCTAAAAACACTTTTACACTTTTACCTGTGCAACTTCAAGATCAGTCACTTTTAGACGCTTATTGGAAGGATGGGGAGCAGGTTTTGGCAAATCAAGGTCAGTTGCAACACTTGAAGGTTTACGTTTAACAAACTCAAATCTAGGAAGTTTTAGATTTGTAGGAGGTCGACTCACTTTTGGATTTATAGGAGGTAGTTTAAGATTTGGAAACGGATTTTTAGAAAGAAATGGTAGATTATGCAAATGGATTGGAGGTAGATTATGTTTTGGAGGTGAACAAGGTTTTGTTTTATCCGTTTCTGTTAGCTCTGCAACAAACAGATATGAATAATAATCAGTAAACAACAAACTGACATAGTGACTTCTACCAAAAACCGTAAATTAAGGATACTATCAGCCACTAACAACATATAACCGGATTTTACTATCCGCCAATAACAACATATAACTGTATTTTACTATCCGCCACTAACAACATATAACCGTATTTTAATATCCGCCACTAACATCATATAACCGTAAAATTACTAATTAAACATCAAAACAGCTACTAGATTAAATCGTAAATTACTCATACATCAACAACATCAAAAACAGCATATAATCATATTTTACTCATACATCAATTTAAAAAAGCTGATAAAATACTAATTACACAATTTAAAAAACTTATGAGTCACTAATAAGCAAATAACTCATGTATAAGTCACTAATAAGTCACTAATAAGCAATAACTCATATATAATCAACAAAACTCATGTATAAGTCACTAATAAGCAACAAAACTCATGTATGAGTCACGAATAAGCAAATAACTCATGTATAAGTCACTAATAAGCAGAAAAACTCATATATAAGCAACAAAACTCATGTATGAGTCACGAATAAGCAAATAACTCATGTATAAGTCACTAATAAGTAACTAATAAGCAATAACTCATATATAATCAACAAAACTCATGTATAAGCCACTAATAAGCAACAAAACTCATGTATGAGTCACGAATAAGCATAATAACAGATTAAAACTAATTAATCAATTCATACGCATAATAATCAACATAAGCATAATAAATAAGCATAATAAATAAGCAAAATAACAAATATGCATAATAAATAAGCAAAATAATTAAAAAATTAGGGTTAGGGTTTAGTATCAATGGATTCAGTAGCCCTCGTAGTCGCAAGTTCAATATCACGACGGGCATCAATACACCTCGCATTCGCAAGATCCATTTCGTCATGGATATCCATCGGAGACTAATTAGGGTTTTTTATCGGAATCAATGGAGGTTATTGTAATCGGAATCAATGGTGAATGAATCTCTGACGATGATAAATAGATTCTCCGGCGGTGTGTGTTTTACGGCGGTTGTGTATGTGTGTGTTTTAATGGCGGTTTGTGTGTGTGTGTGTGGAGGGTGGGTGGTTAGAACAAATAAATAGATATAGATGGAAAGAATATGAAACGGTTATAAAAATAAAAGGGGGAGTGAGGAGTGTTTTTTGTATTTAATTTGGGCCTTTAGATGATAAAAGGATTGGATGGTATGGATCAATCCATCAAGACTTTGCTAAAACGAGGGACTTCATAGAACTTTTGGCATTTAAATAGAATGAAATTATAGTTCTCCATATATAGTGTTTTTAATATTCCAACATTTAATAATAGGATGTAAACCCTTTATATATATATATATATATATATATACTGTATATAAGAGATATAATTTTCTTATTTGATTTATTTAGATAATCAATAAATCGTATTAAATTTTAACTTAATTCATAAATTTATGAAACTTTCTAATCTCTTCATTTTTTTGTAACACCTCAAAATCAAATTTTAGGTAATAAATTACTATAATGTCATTTAGTAAGTGTGACTATGACTTTATACTTTAAAAAGTGTTGCATGATTAGTAGATCATAAGTTAATAAATTGTAAATGATTGTAGAAAGTATGATGTGTCTCAAATGGTGTTTAAAGTGTCAATTTATGGTTGTTTATGATATAAACTTGTGTATGGGTTTATTAAAAAAGTATGATTTTGAAAGCGGGTAAAATGGTGCTTTGTAAATCGCCCGTATTTGTCAAGTACTCTTTTGAGTGTCATAGAGACCACAATTGTACATATTTACGAAATGTATGAAGTTTTAAGGTATTGTGAAAGTTTTCATGTTGGGTTGTGTTTGGAAAGTGTTTTTTGAAAAAAATTTCAAGATCAAGAAGTTCTTCTCTTAAGCATATATTTTAAGATTTATAGTCAACTCGGAATTTTGAGTTCAGAAAGTTCTTTCTCAAGCATGGATCTTAAGATATATGTTTTATAAAAAAAAAATTAGTTCCATGATTTCTTTAAGATATATGCACAAACCAGAATTAGGAGCTGTAGAAGTTATATATTAAGCAGAGATTTTAAGATTTGTGCTTATATTTGAAATATTGTTGAATTTTAAAGTTGTTTGGTGTTGATTTTTAATAGAAATGTAAAACTATACTTCAATAATAAAGAAATATCAATTTCAGGTCATGTATTATCGTTAGGTTAAAAAGATATTTTTAATCAAGTCAGGAAAAAGGTATTTCAACCTTGACGCCGACCAGATCTCACAAAAACACCAATAGTGTTTTTTCTTGTCCTTTGATCTCATCAAACATGTTGTACTGATGTGTAATTAATCCTAAGACCGGAAAGAGATCGCGTGAGTGTTAATGTGGACTAACTATAGAAGAGATTATACTATTGACATCAGTCTGTTATGATGATCAAGATCTACTACTGTTTGTGTTTGGCGGTTTGTATAAATAATGTAATTCTATGATAAGTTTGCAAACACTTACCATTATTTCTTAATAAAATAGACATAAAATGAGTATTAAACATGAATATTGTTTTGTATATGCTTCTTTTATTGTCTACGTGTGTGCAGGTATGGATATAAAAAAATCACAAGAAACGGTAAAAAACCGGCAAAATGAACATGGGAATTGAAAATAGCACAAGAATCAAGAGCCAAGTCATATTTTTAACAAAAGAGCATGGAAATAAGCTTAACTGACTTTGGAGAAGAATATTGAGCCTAGACATCTCTTAATGGGCCTAAATAGTGCTTAAGGGGCCTCACAAACCTATTAGTATTATTTTATAGAAAATGGACTCAAAAACCCAAATATTAAGTTGGAGAATGTTAATGGGTCTTTGTCACACCTTGGTAGGCCTCAAAATGCTTAATAGGCTTTGGAAGCCCATTAATAGTCTTACCAGATTGGTGTAAAGAAAGGAAATTTTTCAAGCGTAAAAGAGAGGCCCAAAATGTTTAAATAAGCCCAAATCAACTCAAATGAGAAGCCAAGGTCAACATGGTATGAAAAGGATTAAATTAGAACTCGAAATCAAGTATTCATACGATCTACAATGAAATTAGGAAGAACCCTAATTCTAGGGCGTTTAATTGAAGTAATTGAAGAGTTAATTGATTGTTGGGAATTGACACGTTAAAAGATTCCAAGTCTCAAGCTCCAAGTCAACAACAAGATACGTCACAAAAGAGCTCCCATTGGCCACCTCTGACACAAGCATTGACATATTGGAATGGAAGAAAGCATAAGGGATTGTGAAATTTACACTAAAACTAGTGTAAAAGAAACACAAGGGTGAAAAAAGATGAATTGCCAGCTTGGCAATCCAATCATACACAAAAATAATCCAAGGGTGGGTAAGTGGCATCCAATGATTGTTTAAAGGGCTGTCAGATAGCATCTAAAAATTTCGTTTGGAGCGTCTCAAACTCCAATCCATCGATAAATACCTCAAGAACTCTCAATAGCAACTAGTTTATTTTTAGCTTATTTATTATGTAGTTTTAAATTAGATGTTGCATTTTTTTCCAAGTTTTCTAATCATCATTTCTATTTTATATTTTTAGTGGTTAATTCATGTTCATTTTATTTCTGCAAATTTACAAATATTTCCTATTTTTTTTAATTTTTGAAAACAAGCTTAGATTAAGCTGAAGACCTCATTTAATTCATAGTGATAAAATAAGCTCTTCAATAGCTTATTTGTTCACTTTTACACTTGTTAAGCTAAAAATACTAAAAAAAGTAAAGAGCTTATTTCAAGCAATAGAAGTTGGTTAAGCTGGATGTAACCAAATGAAATAAGCTCACTAGCATAAGCTAGATCTGTAGACTGGATACCTATGAAGCTAATGGCTTGTTTTTGTAAAGGCTCAAGGTCAATCTATTTTATCTCTTGATTTTGTATTACCTGTTTATGTTGTTATGAATTTATTGTTTTGGATGCTTGAATGATGTTTATTTGAGTTGTATTTATTTGTTTAAAGTTGATTTAATCTCATTTTAGCTTAGTAATAAGTTCTTTAATAAAATGTTCTTGTGGTCATTGATCATCATATGCTAGTGTAGACTTGATAATGTGGTTTTGTAAGTTTCTGTTGTTTTAGGGTTAATATCAATTTGTTTTGGTATTTGAATGTAACAACCTCATTTTTTACATATAGCAGTGGAAGCTAATGTGGGGTGTTACTTCATGGAACAGAAGTCATAATAATACAAAACAACTCAAAAAACTGTTTTAATAAATTTTATTCAATTATCATTCAAAAATCAAAGTTTTATAACACGAGGTCCAAAAAATCTATGAAGTAGGTTTGAATGATAACAATTTCAAGTATGTGTCTCTCCTTGCCATCCTTGTGCTGCTCTATGCCATCAGTCTTTAATACCTGAGATATATGCTTAAAAGTCAACGAAAAGGTTGAGTGAATTCATAGGTTTAAAAAGTATTTTGAATACAAGTTCCATCATTGAGATACGTTGTTATTCACCCACAAAAGAGTATTTATTGTAGTAAGCTCATGACCCCGTGACTCGACATCATACAATAACCAACAATTTGCCCTTAGCAAGTAGGCTGCCAAACTAACATGAGTTCTTGCAAATAAAGTGATCTGGTTAGCCACTACGTTCGAATGCTAGCAAGGCGCTACTTGCCCAGATAGGGATGTCATTCCCGATATAGTACTATCCACCCTATTAGCGTTCATTTTACCGATACTCCAGAAATGATTAGCGGTCCATGATAAAGCGACTTAAGGCAGTGTGTTAACTTAGTGTCAATAAACATATCAGGGAAGCATATCAAAAATACTTGTATTCCAGTTTTAGCATACATGACCCTCAGGGGTTTTCAAACTGTTTAAAAAGTAGATCTAGTGAGGCTATGAACTTACCTTGTATCCAAAGAGTCTGAGTTACGTCAGATATATTTTAGTCATAAATAAACAGTTTCGTCTCACTTTAGCACATAGGTATATATATATATATATATATATATATATATATATATATATATATATATATATATATATATATATATATATATATATATATATATATATATATATATATATATATATATATATATATATATATATATATATTATATATAACTATATATAGAGTAAGGATCCAATGAGAACAAACTTAAAATACGAAGTGGTGAGAAGAGACTAAAACCACAAATTTGAGATGCAACGACTTGCATTAGATGCATTTCTATTCATTTAGATGCACCATCTTGAGTTTCGAAAGTTAATTTAAGCTGTAGATGGTACAAATTGATTTTCATGATTTGGGCGCGTGTAGAGGAACAAAAATATAGATAAATCATGAAATGCATCTAATATACGTATTTGTATCTAATTAAAAGCTATAAAACATGTTATGATGCACTATAATGAATCCAAGATTATAAAAATGCATCTAATTTAAGTGCATGCATCTCGAATATACGATTATAATTTCTTCTTATTCTTCTTATTTTAAGGTTTCTTCTCATTTGATCCTAACTATATATATACATTACCCTTTATATTATAGAGGGGAATCACGGTTCCCTATGAACTGTGATTCCCATCACACCCTTAATAAACAACGCTTATTATTCCCCCTCACAAAGCTTCGCATCTCTCACAATTTTTCACACACAATACATACACTAATCACTGACACGATCCGTTTCTTGAATCCGTTAGCTCCGTTCTTCATTAATTGGCTTTGTTCTTCATTAATTTACCCCTTGATTGTGGGTTGCCCCTTCATCCTTTCATTGATGGTAGTGGCTACAGGAATTTGCCCCTTAATTATTGTTTTTCCACTGTTTGTTCTCATAACTTAAAAACAGATCCATATCATTAGTGTGTGTGAACTCAGCTAACTTAAAAACAAATCCATATCAACTCCAATGGGGTCTCATTTTGATCAGATCCATAACAAGCAGACATTCATGTAAGTTTTTTTTTTATTTTGTTTTTTGTTTCTTTCGATTTTCAAATTAGGGTTCCTCATAAATTGGGGGGTTTTATTACTTTCTAATTTTATATAAACATAGGGTTCCTCATAAATTGGCGGTTTTATTACTATCTGATTTTATATAAACATAGGGTTCCTCATAAATTGGGGGTTTTATTACTTTATGATTTTATATAAACATAGGGTTCCTCATAAATTGGGGGTTTTATTACTTTTTTATTTTAGCATATAGACAAAACCAATTAAGCCACAACCCCGTGATATAAGGTTAGACAAACGCCACCGAGTCATGATTTAAAAGATTTTCATGACATTGGTTATTCATTTTTGATGATATGTTTTCCCATGTTAAATGGAGTTATCTTTAAGTGGAGTCTACTATTTGATCAGAAATGGAAGTCTGATTTCATTTAGCACTAATTGCAGGGATACAAAGCTTGGAATGAATGTGTTGGTTGGTTGTCGATCTTGTTAAGCGTCCGCCTTTTGTTGCCGCCATCCATGGCAGGCGACAATAAGAACGGTTACATATCGATGCTGATAAGCTTATTGTCCTTGCACTTGGTTTTTTCCGTGTTACTGTTTTAGAAATGTACAGTGGTTGAGGTCTTATATATGGGGCAGTGATGATATTAATCAATGAATTTTGTCTTGATTAATTTGAACAAACTTTCAGATTGATCGTATCTTGGCGGGTAATTCACTTTTAGTGTTTTGCAGCCATGGCGGTCTTATCGTGTTTGTCTCATACCTTTTTCTCTTACAGATCTGAGCCTCTGAAAATCTGGGTTTGGCGACGTTGTTGGTGGGTTAGCCACATTTTTTATAGACCCTTTTGATTTGTGTATGAAGAAACAAAGTTTGTATATGTTTGGGTTTCTGTAAAGTTCCCTACCACTTCGTTGCTTCCATTTGCGCTAGGCGACGTTGATGGCGGGCTATCAACGATTTTTATCGGTCGTTTTTATTTTTGTATGCAGAAAGAAAGTTTGTATATGTTTGGGTTTCTTTAAAGTTAAGAATTCATTGTAAGGTTTCGTTTTGCGTGGCTGTGATGGAGTTGAATAGCCCAGGTTAAACCCGAGGCTCCACGTACCTTGGCGGGGCAACCTTTTGAGGATGCAGCCATGCCGTGTGCGCCCGGTTTCCCTAAAGGCCGTCGTATCTGAGCCTATTATTTTCTCCTAAAAACGGAGGGGTCCTCATAAATTGGGGGTTTTCTTACTTTATACTTTTATATAAACATAGGGTTCCTCATAAATTGTGGGTTTTGTTACTTTCTGATTTTAGCATCTAAACAAAACCAATTAAGCAACAACCCCGCAATATAAGGTTAGACAAACGCCACCGAGTTATGATTTAAAAGATTTTCATGACATTGGTTGTTCATTTTTGATGATATGTTTTCCCATGTTAAATGGAGTTATCTTTAAGTGGAGTCTGCTATTTGATCAGAAATGGAAGTCTGATTTCATTTAGCACTACTTGCATGGCTACAAAGCTTGGAATGAATGTGTCGGTTGGCTGTCGATCGTGTTACGCGTCTGCCTTTTGTTGCCTCTATCCATTGCAGGCGACAATAAGGACGGTTACATATCGATGCTGATAAGCTTATTGTCCTTGCACTTGGTTTTGTCCGTGTTACTATTTTGGAAATGTACAGTGGTTGAGGTCTTATATATAGGGCAGTGATGATATTAATCAATGAATTTTGTCTTGATTAATTTGAACAAACTTTTAGATTGGTCGTATCTTGGCGGGGTAATTCACTGTTAGTGTTTTGCAGCCATGGCGGTCTTATTGTGTTTGTTTTATACCTTTTTCTCTTACAGATCTGAGCCTCTGAAAATCTACGTTTGGCGACGTTGTTGGTGGGTTAGCCACATTTTTTATGGGCCCTTTTGATTTGTGTATGAAGAAACAAAGTTCGTATATGTTTGGGTTTCTGTAAAGTTCCCTACCACTTCGTTGCTTCCATTTGCGCTCGGAGACGTTGATGGCGGGCTATCAACGATTTTTATCGGTCGTTTTTATTTTGGTATGCAGAAAGAAACTTTGTATCTGTTTGGGTTTCTGGAAAGTTAAGAATTCATTGTAAGGTTTCGTTTTGCGTGGCTGTGATGAAGTTGAATAGCCCAGGTTAAACCCGAGGCTCCACAGACCTTGGCGGGGCAACCTTTTGAGGATGCAACCATGTCGTGTGCGCCCGGTTTCCCTGAAGGCCGTCGTATCTGAGGCTACTATTTTCTCCTAAAAAACGGAGGTATTTAAATACCAACTAATGAAAAAATAAAAACCAAAACCCTTAATTTTATTGCTCTGCTATAGGAAGGGTGATCTACTACAGGAATGGATTGGTTTGTGTTATGTGAGAGATAAGTTGTTTATGTCCGAGTTCAGGCCTTTAGAAGATTCTCTTGAGGCCGCTTTTACATTCTTGAGCACACAGGTTTGTCTTATAACCAACTGGTCTTACTTTGTATGTGTCACATGTTGTATACTAAAAAACATGTATGCTAAAAATAATTACTCGGATTAAGGAGTTGATGCTAATTGAACTTTAATAAATAAAGCTATGTTCCATAAGCGAATGACAACTGATATGTGAAAGCCTGTGTAAGAATTCTTTCTGCAAAGAGTAAAATGCTTATCGCGATATATTACTATATTCTCAATAAATATATTTTGAACAAATAAGACTGTAAATTATCTTATACATGCTAATATGTTTATGTTGCGATGAAAAATAAATTCTACGGGTCTTATATGCTTATCTGTGCAAGCTTTGAGTCAAACTACACATGGATAAATGCTATTCTTGGCGTATTTGTTATCCTTTGATATTTTTGTCAATCGAGTAGTTTAGCTCTTATCGCCTGATAATTTTCCTTTATGACTTTATGTGCACCAGTGAGCTGACACACATATAATGGTGACCTGTTGAACAGATGTTTCTTGACCCTGATGGCCTAATATTAAATTTAAAAGGATTAACACATAGCATAACTTTGTTATTTGACCTGTTTGAGAAGAAAAACACAACCCCAGAACTACTTATAAGTTAATAGATCGTAATGGCTAGTTTTATACGGGAACAAGTTTCGCCAAACATGCTGAGAGTAACACACAAGTCTATTATAAGTGCATTTTAGCTAATAAATACTTTTATAAGCCAAGTAAACCTGAATTTGTTTTTGTAGATGCTGGTTAAATTAACTGATGTAGGAACGTTAAAATTTAACTGATTATAAAATAAAACATATTCTTCTGCCTGTTGAAGAAGCCTTAAATATTCCAAAATAAAATCAGATATCTATGGCTAATTTGATTTGAAGAATACAAGCTTTTATTTCCCCGTTATAATTTGGAGTATGTTACTAGATTCATCATAAGCCAGGTTTTGGGGTGCTAGAATCCCAAAAGCCGTCGAAAAGTGTTATCTTCTGTTTCACTCTTGAGAGTTATAGTAACTTTTGGTTATTTTACGAGGAGTGCTATGCGATTGTTTTTCAGATGTGTAATACAACATGTAAGCTCATTTGATTCGATTTTATGTCTTAGAAATCAAATGAGGATAATGTAGTTTTGTTATCCTCGTCCTCGTTCAGGTTTAACATGACGAAAAATTACCCGTTTAGATTTTCCAAGTTCTGATTTGAATTGGTCGCTAAACAGGGACCTATAAGTGACTATTTTTTGACCTGCCTGATTTCCCTTTATCGTGTTTATCATGCAGTTTTACAGTTACGAAAGGAAGTTGCTTAAGATTTAATCATAATAATAGTGTGTGTTACGGGCTCTAATTAGATCTTGAAAATCTCCAAAACCTCCTTTTTTGTATGACCTTATTACATTTTTCAACTTCGTAACACAATATGCTCCAAACGGATATGTTTCCCTTTCCATACTATTAGTGGTCGGCGCACTATGGCATGAAGTGGCTACAGCCTACATGAAGATTTAAAAGATTGCACATGTTAACAGTAAAAAAAGTTTTGATAGGCGTAGAATTTTGTGTTGAATTAGATACATTCTAACCAAATATCTCCTGAAGGGAATAATCGATATGTGTTGTTTGAAATGTGATAGGGATTGGTTGTTGAGAGACGTGCTGTGTATGATCATACAATTTTGGTTCGAGTTAAACCTGAGAGACGTATCTTTGTGAACCCAGTTCTTGCTGCTCCCCGCACCCAAAACTCTGGCTGAATACAAACAACCAGGCTTAGATACAAGTGGTAAGCATGCTAGACACAATCGAAGATTAAAAATGACAAACAGAAGTGTGTAGTAGAATGACACAGTGAGTGACCAAGTCCCCAACACTATCATCTTAGTTGCTATTGCAATAAATGCATTTCTTTGTACCTACATGCAAAAAAGGTATTACTCATAGCTGTAATAGTATCTTTAAGCCTCATTTATCGACGATTGTAGCAGCAACCTACGTATATAGATTGCTACACTTTTATTACCGACCAAACTCAATTTAAATGTGTTGTTTTAAAGAGATAAGGAAGAAGTGGTGGAAGGTGTGGCGACGCACTGGAATTAAGGATGTAAATGTCTAGAGAATCTTACATCTCTTTTGCGCTATAGGATGCGCCCCCTGCACCATATAAGAATCCAAAATAACATGATTAAGGTAACTTTATTCGACTAATTGTAAAATATTTCATATGTTCAAAGTTTGAATGATGCTATAATGTAATCATAAATTCATTATTGTAGGTACGAATACCAGATGCAATATGTGTCGATGGGGTCTGTTGGTACTTCATAATGGACTCCCAGGAAGATTATCTCCTGACATTAGATTTGTAGATGTTGACAACGCTGATGACGCAACACAACATCTCTGTCCTATAAATTTGTAATGATTTTTTATCTTTGCTTTATTTACCGCTATGTAATGATTTGAGTGAGAACAAACAAACACACATTCCAACACCGCAGCGGAGCGCAGGTTTAAGACCTAGTATATATATATAGGGGAGCTTTATTTATAGAATTGATCTTAGTGACGAAACTTGCAGAACTCTTTTTAACCAATCAGAATTTTTAGTTATTAAACACTTTAAATTTATTCTAAAAGGTATAATGGTAAAGATAATTTATATTTTATTTATGATTTTTTCTATTAAATTTCATTCTTTTAAATACCATAATTTCAGGATCTAGAATTTTTATTTTTTTAACAATGCATTCTTAAAAAAATCGTTTTTTTAAATACCCATTTTTAATGCATCCTTAATTTTCGGAAAAAAATAATTCAATCTTGATATTATTATCCTTGGTTTTTCAGAAAAGACGTGCGTATATGTTTTATTTTTAAATTTTGCATTAAAACATATATGTTTATTAAAAATTCTGAACTGATTCTAGCATGTAATTTTTTAATATTTTATCATCTACCAACTAATTCTACTTAATTTAATATTAATTTTGCTTAAATAATATAGAATTTTTATTATTGAGACACAAATAAACAAACATCAACCTTTATAAAACACAATACATATATGTTTCATTTAATAACAAGTACAAAAAACACATATACAATAACTCCATCTCTTCAAAAGATTGCAAATTATCTTTATGGATATATTTTCTTTTGACTCTTCAAATGATACTTTCATCTTCATGTTCGTCTTTACGTACCTAAAACAAATACCATCAAACCACAAACAATCAAAAAACAATTTAATAAAAAACAACATAACACATGTTTGCCAAAACTGAAAACTGTTCATGTTTTATAAATTAAAAACAAAGATGTTTTGAAGTTAAAAACAAACATATAGCAGCGCAATGTAATATGGGTATTACTTCATGGAACACAAGTCATAATAATAGAAAACAACTCAAAAGATTGTTTTAATAAATTTTATTCACTTATCATTCAAAAATCAGAGTTTCACAGCATGAGGTCCAAAAATCAATGAAGCAGGTTTGAATGATAACAATTTCAAGTTCATGTCTCTCTCCCTGCTATCCTTGTGCTGCTCTATGTCATCAGTCTTTAATAATTGAGATATATGCATAAAAGTCAACACAAAGGTTGAGTGAATTCATAGGTTTAGAAAGTATTTTTAATACAAGTTCCATCATTTGAGATGCGTTGTTATTCACCCACAAATACAGTACTTATTGTACTAAGCTCATGACCTTGTGATTGGAGATCATGCAATAACTAATAATTCTCCCTTAGTAGGTAGTCTACCAAACTAACCTAAGTTCTTGCAAATAAAGTGATCTCTTTAGCCACTACATTCGGGTGCTGCGCTCCTTGCTCAGATAGGAGATGTCAGTCCTCAGATAGTACTATCCACCCTATTAGCGTTCATTTTACCGATACTTCAGAAATGATTAGCGGTCCATGATAAAGGGACTTAAGCCAGTGAGCTAACTTACTGTCAATAAACATATCAAGGAAGCATACCAAAAACACTTGCATTCCAATTTTAGCATATATCCCCTTCACGGGTTTTCAAATCATTTAAAAATTAAATCTAGTGAGGCTATGAACTCACCTTGTATCCAAAGCGTTTGAGTTACGTCAGATATATTTCAGTCACAAATAAACAGCTTGGTTAGTCTTTAAGTTCCAAGTTTTAAGTAGTGTTTTGTGTTATAGCCCATGTCTCTTAGATTGTGAAAATATCATATCATTGTTTGGGCCGTTATACTTCAGAAGTCATTCTATAAACGTTTGAGGAGCGAGGGCACTTTAAATCGTAAACCCAACCACTCAGTCAGAACGTAATATCAAGATGAAACATCTTCTATATGAAGCTCCCTACTAACATGATAAGTTTATAAGTTTCTTTAAATGATATGTATAGTATCTCATACTTTTCATAATAAGTATTTTATACCCTTAAGTTTCAAAGTTGGCAAAATCTACCAGGTTAATATACAAAGAAGTTACTAAACTTTCCAAAAAAATTGTCCTAAGTTACTAACGTTTCAATTTGTACTTCTGGGTTACTCAACTTCACATGACCGGCTGATTGGATTACCCAAATTTTTTCACCTACGGTTGCCGGTAGGATACCTATGTGGATATATGACTTTTTTTTAATTTGTTAAATCATTGACAAGTCTTTTAAAATTTAGTCCATATTCTCACTTCAAGCGTTCTTCACCCTCATCATTTTTTCTCTCTCTGATATATCCCCAACAACCACCCACATCACCATTACTAGCCACCCATACACCTGCTAAACCTGATACCCTAAACCTCTACAACTAGATTCACAACACCTCCAAAACCAATCACCTTATACCCACTCTCAACCACGCTACCATCACCACCACCACGAAACCCACCACCGGATCTAAACCATCCAACACCAAATCGATACACATGTATCCTTTTTATTCGATCTTCATCTCTAGGTTCACGCCTACTAGTCTCCTCCATCTCCTAGCCATGTATAAGAATAAAAAATGTTGTTTGAAGAGGATTGTGGATATGTTATGTTTGGATCGAAGATACTGATCTTAGATCTTGGTTTTTTTATGTTAAATTAAATAGATCATTTGGATTATATTATAGTGAAAGAAAGAAAGTGTTGAATTAGAAGGGATGGTATGTTATTATGGGATTTTTTCATCCACGTATGGTATAAAGCATTAGAAGAGTATGAAGCATTTTATTTTGTAATTATTTGTCATCTTCTGAAGTGGGAGAAGGTAAGAGATAAAATCCCACCAATGAGTAAAATAACAAATATGCATGTGGATTATGAGTTTGTTAGCACAAAGAAAGAAAATGAATTGGTGGTGATGTTAGTTGAAAAACAAGAGCCAGAGGTATTTGTGTTTTTAATGATTAAGATAGTGTTATTGTGGATTTGAAGATGAGAATGGGAAATAAAAATAAAAATAAATTATATAGATAATAAATAGTATCGAAATAGTACCAAGATGGACTTTAGGGTGAGTTGGACAAACTGGCAGATCCACGTGGCAAGGGATACATGTAATCAACCGGTTACCCTTCCACAAAGTAAATTTATTGTAATGTATTTTAATGTTGGGTAACCCAATCAGCCGGTCATGTGAAGTTAAGTAACCCGGAAATACAAATTGAAACGTTAGTAACTTAGGACAAGTTTTTGGGAAAATTTAGTAACTTATTTGTATATTAACCCAAATCTGTCCTTTAAGTTTATATAACTTTAGAAAACATACTTCATTATCTATTTTAGATCCATTAAGTTTTATTAATGAAAAAATGACCCTTAGAGTTGATAAGTTTAGAATATTTATATTTTTAACCCTTTTAGTTATAAGTTTAGGTTATTTACACTTTTAACCCTCAAAGTATATAGTTTAAGTATTTATATTTTTAACCTTTTAATATTAATCTGAAGGTTTCAAACTTTACAATATTAATCCTTATAGTTTTAAATTTAAAAAAATGAAACTTTTGACCAAAAATGTTTATAGTTGTAGAAAGGACAGTTTTGACCCTTAAACTTGTATATATACACATAACAAGCTCAAATTTGTAAAAAAAGATCTAGGAACTTAAAATAAAGTTTGAAAAAAATATTTTTAATCATAATAACATTTCTTTTCCATACCTATAGATTTTGAAATGAATTTTAACTCATTATTTTATTTGATTTACAAATCTAGGGTTTTATTATATCTTTAGTTTAGAAAAACCATTTTAGAATATTATATGAACCAACGATTATTGAAAATACTTATTTAGATTATAAACAGACTTATTAAAGGGTTGGAACATAAAAGAACTTATTGAACAAGGTGAATACTTACAAAAAAGAAAAATGTGAATCTAGGGCTTGTAATGGGGCATATGATCTATATCTTCTTCAAAACACTTCAAATACTTATGGAAATTATTCTTAAGATTGCTAATGATCTTAGGAACTTCTTAGGACTTCAGCTAAGGTATACGAACAGAATGTATGGGTGTTCAGGTAAGGAAATGAAGGATGAAGTAAAAATGAAGCATAAGGCTCCTATTTATATAATTTTTAATACTTAGCCTCCAAAGTGAAGGTACAAACGTGTAACAACAGTAGGAGGAAGTGAATAAGGATTGATAAGGATGTCATATAAGGTCTAATAGCGAGCCATGAAGGCTAGCAATAAAAATATCTATGGTTTAAGGTCTTAAATATGCCACGGCTTAGAAAGGGATAAGAAAACCATGTATCATCTAACAGTAGGTGATGCACCTACTTGTAAACATGCCAAAATATCTACAAATATTTGATCTTGGTTTTAAATTGGGAGGGAAAGTGTTTAAATGGATATTTGGAGGGAAAAGCTAGGAGGATCAAGTTCTAGGGTTTGTAACTTTGTAACTTTGTACCGTTAAAAAATATTAATTTCAATCATATTTTATGGCCCAAACCCTATAACGAAATTAAACTCACTTATATTAGCGGGTAAGCTTATATTGTTCAATTTATGAGTCTATACGAGTGTTTTAATAAACCCAAAATAAGTTGCTTATTTGTGAGGTGAGTTTATGGGAGGTGTTTCCAGAAACAACTGCACAATAATATATCAATCTTAATTTTACTTGTCTACTTTTTCTATCGTTTTATCTCATTAATATGGTTAGCTGTGCGCGTAATACTCGGAACCGAAATCGATAGAAGAATCGAATTCAGACCCTGTCATGACCGGTTTTTGATCATAACCTGATAGGGTATTGACGAAATCGACGGGTATTAATTGATTAGACTTTTCGAGCATAAAACCGGGTATAAAGCGAGTAATATGGAATCGGGTATTAAAAACCGGTAGTACCCGGGGTTTTTTTTAACGTTGAAAACTTGTTGACTTGCAAGGTATACATTGTAAAGTAGTAAGAAGAGAAAGGACACTCCTTTTTTTTACAGATTTCTTGTTTCCATATATTCATATTACATTAACTACATCATTACTATAAAACACTTTTACTAATGCGTATTTAGATCATGTATTAGCAGTAGCACTATCACATCCTTAAATTTGATTATAGTGGACAACTTTCATTCAATTCAATGATTACAGTGGCCAAATATCTAAACTTTTACTAATGCATATTTCTTTTGAAGTTGTGTAACATTTACTAATGTATATGTTTGACTTTTGATTACAGTGACTAAATAAAAAGAAGGAAAAAAAACTCGCTTTGTATCCGGTTAATCTTACTTTACCTAGTTTCAACCCGACCCTAACCGGTTAATATCGATTGGGGTTTTTTACCCTCAAAACACAACTCGACCCTAACCGGTTATTGGGTATACCCGGTTTGACCAGTTTGACCAAAAAACCGAGTAGGGTAGAATAGTAACCGGTTATCATAAAAAAACCCGAAATATGCACAATTAAATATGGTGATCAAACACTAATTTTAGAAGCTTATTTATTAATTTTTAGCTTAAGTCTAATATATAAGTTTAGGTGAACAACATTTAGTGTTTTTACCAACATACATGTAAATGCACAAGACAATCCATCTTCATTGAAGTAAATACTTCTTTCTTAAAAAAGACAAAATAAAATGCGTTAATTATGATAGACTTATTACGAACTTGTTTGATTCAGTAACTTTTGGATTTTGGCGTGTGCAGGTGAATTATTACGTAATCATAAGTAAAAGTGTCTCTGTTATTCTCTTATATCCGATTACGTTTTACTCATAAAGTTCACTAACATACTTTTTGCCAGATAATATTTTCAAACTGAAATGTTCTGAAAACGTAGTACATAAAAGCTTCTTATTTACCACATGTTAGAAATTTTGAATTTTATAATCAAAAAAATATGTGATGAGTGTTAAGATTTTCTCATTCATACTTGTACATAAAAGCTATCCCCTCTTTCTAAGAGCTCAAGGTATAGTCCACACCAAAATTCTGGTGTTATGGAAAAAGTGACTGACACGTCAGCATTCTACTCCATAACACCAAAACTCTATAACACCAGAGTTCTGGTGGTGTGGTTCACACCAGATTTGTTATAGAGGTCCCACCCATTTTTTTCATTTAAATAAACAAACTATTTAAATTTAAATAAATTTTCATTAATAAAATTAAAAACATTACAAATGACTTAAAAAAACTAAAAACACAAATTAATGATTGATACTCCACAAATGTTCCACAAGATCATGTCGAAGGTCTTCATGAACCCTTTTATCGCGAAGTTTTTTATGTTTCCTTTGGTGAGTCTCGCAACGTTCAATCCATGTTCGTTGAATATTTGGTGTTGGCAGAACATACATGTCTCGATATTCACTAATGTCAAACTTTTGATCCTTCGAAATCATATTGTGTAGTATGATGCAACAATACATGATCCGTTTTATCGTGTTTACTTGATACGGACGTGCGGGTTGTTGACTAATTCCCCAACGACCTTGCAGAACCCCAAATGCACGTTCAATATCTTTTCATGCACTTTCTCGAACCCTTTTAAACTTCATTGTTTTTTCATTCCTCGCTATCGTAAATGACTTAACAAACGAAGCCCATTCAGGATATATGCCATCTGCTAAATAATAACCATTCATGTACGTTGTTCCGTTTGCCACAAACAGAATTTCTGGATTTTCATCTGCTAAAAGGGAATCAAATAACGGTGACCTATACAAAACATTAAGGTCATTGTTTGTCCCGGGTACCCTAAAGTATGCATGCCAAAAACCACAACTGTTGATCCGCAACAGCCTCTAACATTATAGTCGGGTATTTTTTATCCCGCCGTTTGAATTGACCATGTAATGCCTTAGGACAATTTTTCCATTTCCAATGCACCAAGCATTCCCGATAGACCATGTTTTCTCTCGTCAAAGCATACAAATGTTCTACATCCTTATCACTAGGTTGCCTTAAGTACTCTTCAACATATAACACATAAATGCATTTAGTAAAATTGCATAAACACTCTCGCGAACAACGAGCCACAACTTGCAAATATTCATCAAATGCATCGGGTGTTGTGCCGTACGCCAATTGGCGTATATCGGATGTGCATTTCATGATTGCACTAAATCCAAAACGTCCCGTAGCATCGGGACTTTGGTGGAAAAATTCAAAGTATTCGGGAAGAGGATCAACACAATAATATGTAATACCATCAACAATTTGTTTAAAAAGTCGAGAACTCATACGATACCTTCGGCGAAAATATTCTTCCGGATACCTTGGTGGATTATTTTCATCCCCAGAATAATCTTTTATCAACTTTTCTTCCGCCTCCTCTCGATCACGTGTTATGTAACGTCATGTTCTTTTTCCCGAATTTGACGAAAACATAGAATTTCTGATGAAAACGTAAAATTTCTAATGAAAACGTAAAATTTCTGACAAAAACGTATAATTTACTAACGAAAAGGTAGAATTTCTGACGAAAACGTAAAATTTCTGGACGAAAACGTAAATTTTTTGATGAAAACGTAAAATTTCTGACAAAAACGTAAATTTACTGACGAAAACGTAAAATTTCTGATAAAAATGTAAAATTTATGACAAAAACGTAAATTTGCTGATGAAAACGTAAAATTTCTGATGAAAACGTAAAATTCCTGACGAGAACGTAAATTTACTGACGAAAACGTAGAATTTTTTATGAAAACGTAGAATTTTTGATGAAAACGTAGAATTTTTGATGAAAACGTAGAATTTTTGATGAAAACGTAGAATTTCTGACGAAAACTTAAAATTTCTGACCAAAACATAAATTTTTTGACCAAAACGTAAAATTTATGATGAAAATGTAAAAATACAGTGAAGACGTAATAACTAACAAGTGTGTGAAAATTTGACAAGCTTGTGAAAAAAGAAAAAAAAGAAAATTTTGATATTACTAAACCTATTGGGTGACCTATCTACACCCATTAGTATTATAAAAGAAGACCCATCTAGACCCATGTGACATATGAAGATACCCAAGTAGACCTATTTTTAATTTTAAGAAGGAGCTTGTTTAACCCATGTAGACCCATCTAATATATTAAGGGAAACTCAACTAGACCCTTTTTATTTTTTTTAATTTAACCATGTTGACCCAAAAATTAACCATGGATAAAAAATTAGCACCTCTACTAACTTAGTGTAATGAGAAGCCTAGCTTGACCACCAAATAATATCCACTTAAACACATATATCCTACTAAACATAAAACAAAACAAGAAATGTAGGAGTTTTAAGCCTACGATCCTGTAAACTAGTGCGGAATAACAACCATCCAAAAGCACCATCCTCGTGGTATCCCATTTTTTTTGTAGATATCGTACCTGGTCTTCCATATGTGCAGACGGCCTCCCTAGTCTATATACTTTAGGATCGTTTTAGTCCTTTGACCTAACGAGGTTAAACACTTGATCGTTAACTCCAATTATTAGAAGGATAAATATGTATTTTGGCTTTTTTGTATTCATATTCGCTATCTTTCTAGAGCTTAATGAGATATAACTCTCCTTCTGCTACATCCTTATGTGTCTTTTATCATATTTATTTGAAACCGTATGTTTGGAATAACAAATGATTGGAAAATTCAATGTCAATTATGTTCTAATTTTTTTCGTCACACGAAGAGATAAATGTAAACCAGTGTGAGTAAATGTGAAAGTTCCTGGCTTGTAGAACAATATCTTCTTATTATCATTCGAAAAGAATATATATCAAGATATCCTTTTTATCCTCGCGTTCTCTATTTCTTAGAAGCAAAACGATAGACCTTGGTTTAAAAATGCGCGCATCATTGCGCAAATTGCACGCATCAATGCGTTGCATTCAAAATTTCCCAGATTGCGTTCGCATTAAGCCGCAATTTACTGCATTTGTGTGATGCTAGCAACAGTAGCAATTGTCGCAATCTAGTACTTAGGTCATTTTTATCAAATTTTAACCATATAAAAGAGACCTACATAATTTAATGGGTCGTTAAAGATAAGACTTGTTAAAAAGCAAACACAATAATGAAAATATAGTATCTTGTATTTTGTTAAGTTTTTTTTGTCAAGCTTTACTTTCGACTTATTTGTATTATGAAGGATTATAGGCCTAATTACAATATGCAATAACTTATTTTGTAACTTTATTTCACTTACTCAATACTTGAGAAACTATACTATTTTTAAATAAATTATTTACTTTATTTTATACTAAACGCGTCGCGTGCAAATTGCGCTCGCAATCGCATCACGCATTGCGCAACAGCTTTTGGGACCTTTAGCGCAATGGATCACAAAACGTATTTTTAAACCAAGCGATAGACTATGTAGAACAATTAAGATCTTATATAGAACTACCCATCTCAACATTATGTAAACCTTTATCCCTTTAGGATCTTTCTCATGACAAATTTGCAGCTATTAGAGGATGTCAATTCTAGTCACATTCGTTCCATCAAGGTTCCGCCCAAAAACCTCGTTTCTTTAGTACTCATTTATCAAATGCCCTTTCATACAGATATGTCATAGTCAATATCGTATTCATCCATCTCCGATATGATGGAATATCATGACTGTTCAAGAAATACCCACAAAACAAGAAGAATAAAGCTGCAAAAGATATGACAGCATCATATCCTATAATATAATTCGGAACAACCGAGCTTACAAACACCAGAAACGAATTAGTGGAGAGAATCAAAACATAGGGAACAATCAAAAAGTTAATAAACAAGCCTTTAAGTTTCAATGAAAACCACGTGATAAGTGCATAAACGCCTGCTTGAAGCAACAAAAATGGAATGAGATTAGGGCTTTTAATTAGTCGGATAGTAATTGAGTCGTGTTAAAATTAGGTTAAACTGATTCGGTTTAAATAAAAAAATAGAAAAGACAGTTTTGTCCATCCAATAATTAGTGTTAACGGTCAACTATTTAACCCCGTTAGGTCAAAGGACTAAAACGATCCCGAAGTATATAGACCAAGGAGATTGTCTACACATATGGAAGAACATGTATGATATCTGTAAAAATAGAATACCATGAGAACGATATTTGCATTTTGTTAAATGATACAAGTCCTAAACCCGAAGGGCATTAATGACAAGTTTATAAAGATGGAGGGGGAGCTTTTAAACTGAAGAGACAAGTGTGGAAAGTAAAGGTTTGCTGTGAAGAATAGGAGTATATATACTCCTCCACCTAACTCGTTTCTATCACTTTTTCATTCTGTAAACTCGTTTATACTTTCATGTGTGTGAGATTACTGTGTGTGATTCTTAATCAATAGTTTTGATCATTGTCAGGTTTGAGAGTGTTCTTTTGATTCTTTTTTGTAAAAGATATTGTAATCTTTCATTGATAAAGTGAGCCAAGGGGAGGTGGCTGGGTTCACTATTATTACTTGTTCTTGGTGATATTGGCCATTGATTCATTGTTTTTACATGGTATCAAAGATACGTTGCTCTATATCATCAAATTAAAACATTTTTTAAATCAATTTTAAAATTTTAAGCTTTTGTTAAAAATTGGGGGTTTTGATCTATAATCATAGATCGTGTTCTTGGGTTGTTTCTTTACACTAATCTAGTGGTTAATTGTTCTGAATCGATCAATTAAAGGTTAATTGGATTTTTAAATAATTAGGGTTTCAACAGTTTTTAGGGTTTTTTAATCTTGGGTACTTCTTGATCTTATTTTTTGTATTCTTGTGATTAATTTGTTATTAATCATAAGTTTTCTTGAAGAAACCCTAAAATCTTAGATTAGGGTTTTCTTCTTGGTAGGTAAGGTGAATATATTGTTATTATTGATTTGTTTTAACGGGCAGGTGTTTGGTTTCTGTTGCTATTGATTGTTTTAGATCATCTTGATCTATTTTGGGGGTTCTCTGGATTGTCTTGATCCTAGAGTTCTTGCTTAGTTTGCTACGCGTGCTACGTAACACCTTTCACACTCTCTCTCTCTCTTTAGGTTTTTTTCTTTGGTAGGTTTAGTGGGTTTAGGAAGTCGAAGGGATTAGCTAGTCTTGTGGAGTTGATTGATTCGAGGTTTGTGATAGCTGTTTGGTAACTGTAGAGGAGATAAAAGGGGGTTTGTTGTCTTTTTCCTGTTCTTGTGTGTTTTGTTTTGGTTTTGACCAATCTCAAGTCTCAACTCTTAACCTGACACCCTATGAGTGGTTTTGGAACCCCGAGAACTATATTTGGCTTGAGTTTTGTGTTCATCGTTTTATTTGTGTGGTTTTTAGATTGTAGTTAATATGGCTGGTCCTAGTTCACCCAAGGGTGATGCTCCACTCAAGGGTGATGGGGCTAAATCTGAAACTGAGGTTGTTAAGTTTGATGTTTATGACCCTCTTTATCTTCACCCTCATGATATTGGTTCTTAGTTAATTCCCTTCAAACTTGAAGGGATTGAGAACTATAAGGTTTGGTCTGCTGCTATTAAACTGGATTTACAATCTAGAAATAAACTTGGTTTTATTACTAGTAAATGTGTTTAATTCGCTAATGATGGTCCTGCTAGGGATCAATGGGATAGATGCAATGTTGTTGTTCTTTCTTGGTTACTTGGTTGTGTCTCACCAGATTTGTATAAGGGTCGGATTTTTTCTAAGTATTCCTTAGATGTTTGGGATGAATTAGAAGAGACATATAATAAACAATATGGTTCTGTTATATATAATCTCCATCATAAAATTTACACATGAACTTAATCTAGTATGTCATTATCTTAATATTATCATGAGTGTACTTCTTTATGGAGACAATTTGATGCACTTGTTGATTTACCTGATTGTACTTGTTATGGTTCTGAGGCACTTAAGGAACATGATTAGCTTCTTAGGCTGATGCAGTTTCTTATGGGTCTTGATGATTGCAATAGTGTTGTGAGAAGTCTGATTCTCACATTTGATCCCATACCAGATGTGAGAACTGCTTTTGCAACTCTGTCTAGGGATGAATCACACAGAAATGGAGTTGGTTATAAGAAATCTATGTCTGGACCATCTGCTTTAGTTGTTAAGTCTGGTGGGAATTCTAATAATTGGAACAAAGGGTTTAACAGAAATAGTAATAATAATTGGAATTCTAATAAGACTGGGTCTAATGGATATAAAAATGGTAATCTTGTTTGCTAGCATTCTAATATAAATGGTCATACTATAGACAGATGTTTTGAGTTTATAGGTTATCCACCTAATTTCAAAAGGAATAATAATAATTCCACTCAAAACAATGTTCATAATGTGAGTGTTAATGACAGTAAGTATGATCAAAGTAAGATTACCTCTCATACTCTTACTTCTGATCAATATCAAAGACTTATGAGGTTACTAAGTGTTTCAGGAGATAATACTATGGGTTCTGCAACCATTGCATGTACCTTCAAAGCTAATAATTGTGTTGTTATTTTCCTAGCTTGTAGATTTTTTAACTATAATTCCAATATAAGTACTTATAGTACTTATGTTGGGGGGATTATAGATTCAGGGGCTAGTCAGCACATAACATATTCTAAAAAATTGATGTTTGATGTTATTGATGTATCTTACTTAAAAATAAGTGTTGCTCATCTTAATGGAACTTTGGAATATGTGAAAAAATTGGATGTTTTAATATAATTTGATTATTAAAGATGTGCTGGTTGTTCCTGGATACAAAGTTAGTCTTTTATCTGTTCAAAAATTATCCAAGGATATTAAGGTTAATGTAAGTTTTAATGAAACTTGTTGTGTTATTCATGACTTAACTCACAATGTCCTGATGGATACTGGTAGTGAAAAAGATGGCTTATACTTTCTTGATGAAGGTAGGCCTATGATTAATAAAAATGTTAGGTGTTGTCAGATGTCTAGTTCTATTTGGCATAATAGGTTGGGACATCCAGTTGGTCCAGTTTTTGATGTTCTGAGAAAAGATAACTCTGATATAAAACTTAAAGGGTTAGAACCTTGTGATGTGTGTCATAAAGCTAAACATATTAGGGAGTCTTTTTCTTTGAGTGATCATAAAACTAAACAACTTGGTGACATTGTTCATCTTGATGTTTGGGGATCCTATAAAGTTACTAGTAGGGATGGATTTAGATTTTTTCTTACTATGGTGTATGATTATACCAGATATGATTGGATGTTTTTATTAAGAAGTAAAAGTGAAGTTTTTGATTGTATTGAAAGTTTTTTTAAACTTCTTGATATTTAGTTTAATAAAAAGGTTGAAGTTTTCAGAAGTGATAATGGAACTGAATTTGTTAATCATAAGTTTGCTGAATTTGTTAAAAATCATGGTATTATTCATCAAACCACATGTGCTTACACACCTCAACAGAATGGTATTGTAGAAAGAAAACATAGGCCTTTACTTAATACTTCTAGAGCCCTCATGTTTTGTGAGAACTCGTATTTTTCTTAGTATTATTTTATTCTTTTATTCATGCTTCTTGAATTTTCCAACATGTTACGTTTTCTTGTATTCTTCATATTTAAATCCTGAGATCTTGATAATTTTAATAAATTATATTTTTGAGTACTTTTCAGATAATTGGATAATTTTTTATTGGAATTATAAAAAAATTATTTTATTTTTCTCTATTTATTTAAATCAAAATTTTTGATTTAAAAGCATTCGCGCGCGTGTTATAAAAAGTTTACTCGAATCGACGGAACGAGAACCGATGGCTATATATTTCGACTTTATAAAGTCAAAATTATTATGTTTCCATAAATATTTTATTTTTGTATTATAACTTGCACCGAGTCGGAACAACTAGCGTTTTAAGAATTAAAACGGGCTAAGACTATTTAGGGTTTGGGCTAGTTAACTTGTAAGAATTGTTTGATGGGCCAAAAAGCCCATACTCACTTTTCTGTCCCTACTGTAGGTATAACAACACCAAACGCAACACATATAAAAATTTTTTCTCTCCCAAATTTATTCCTTCCCTGTCCCTCTCTTTCTCTGTTCGACATTTACATCACCAAATCCATACCACCATTAACAAAACTCAATTATAACTCAATTAAATTATACCAAATTGATCATCGATTGATTCTAATCCTAAACCCACTTAAAAACACCACATGCATATGATTTTGGAAAAATCATAATTTTGAAAGATTGAAGATTTTTAAATTTTGATCATTCCAATAGGTTGGTAATGTGTTAACCATGTTGGTTATGACTATCTTGCAATGAGTTTTTTTTATGATTAGGTTTAAGATTTTTGCATGCATAATTGATTGATGTGAGGTTTGATGATATTGAGAGAGAATTTGAATGATTATAGTGGCTAATTGATGGTTAGATTCTTAGTAAAATTTCGGACATCAGGTTATGGACCTCATAACCCCCGAATTTTTGGCCAGTAGCTACTGTTTTTAGGACTTAGGTGGATAGTATGACCATTTTAGATACTAGTGGCGAGTTGGATGGGCGCTCAACTTAGATGAGGAAGTTATGGCCGTTTTACAGTTAGATGCACATTCTGACCAACACGTATACGTGGTGTTTTACTACATGTTATGGACCATTTAACCCTTATGTTTTTCCTTGGGAAGTTATTAGATATTATACGATAAGCTTGGCCGTTGACCTTGCATCGATTGCTATCACGGTTTGTGATTTATGACCAAAACGATACACGTAAACTTGAAAACCAAAATTCTGATTTTGTAACCTTCAATGAATGCAATTTTCCCGCCAATTGGTAGTAGCTATTTACTCATGGTTGGTATGGACCGAAAGTAGAGTCTTGAAGCTTTCCAATGGTGGAAATATCAGTACCCAAAACTTTATAGGCTGGCGGGTTATTTTGTCCCAATTTTGACTAGTGAAGTTTGACTATTAGGAGCTTACGGTAAGGCAGTTAGTGTTTTAGACATTTAGAAAGTTTCGTAAACTCTTTGATCGAATGGTTTTACTTTTGGAGACCTTATGAGAGATTGAGGACAACTTTCTCTCTCCGTCTTTGTCTTTCGTGAAACCTGTTCCAGGGGTGAAAAGTCCATAGTTGTTGGACTTACGAATTGGGAGCTACGCCCTTTACAAAACAGCTATACCAGAAAATGTGACTTTACGCCTACAGTTAAGTAAATTGTTGGCCTTTTTAGGTGAAAATCACTTGGTTTACTTGATTCGAGACCTTACACTACCATGTTATGCATTTTCTACAGGTTGTGTGTCATGAAGGTCATGGCCACACTTAGGCTCGGTTGGTTGTGCAAGTTATATACATATTTCATTTTCACAAAATATTGCGATATAATTGTTTTATATTTTTATAAAACGCATACTTAAAGGTCGTGATCACTCTTGTAGGTCGCGAGTAGCCCTTGGAGTACTTCCATAAGCCTTCTTCAGCCTCGGTTCTCATATCCGTCACACTTGTACTAAGGTACTCTTGGCACCATTGTATTGCTTTGATTTCTATTTGATTAAATACCTTGTTTATGAAATTGGGTTTTTTGTATTTAGACCATATGCTACTAATGTTAAGGTGGTTTTAAGATCATGATAGGTCTTGTGTACCTGTAGAGGCATTGCTTAAGGTGTGCAAGTGTTTAGGAGATGTTAGAAGTGAATTTTAGTGTCAAAATAATGTTAATAATGATAGCAGATTGCTACAGCTATTCCTGAAATTTTTCTGCAAGTAAGACCTGCAACTTTCTTTATTTTTGGTTAGCCTTGGTTTTTAGTACAATTTGTGAGTTGGGTGGTTTTTTGAAGTGTCCGGATGAGTAAAATATGGTCTTTTTATCAAAACTAGTCAATACCGCTGTGTGCGCCAAATTTGCGTTTGGGGTCAAAGCATAAAAGTCAAAGTCGGTATTTTTATGACTTATTACAGCAAAATAGATCAAATATGAACATTTCCAATTTTTTTCAAATTAAAATCTTTTACGGAATGTAAATGATGATCAAAATGGTTTTAGGCAATTTTTTGTCGAAAAAGTCAAATCTGATTAGTCTGCACTAAAACTGCATTTCCTGTTGATTGGTAATAGCTTTGATAGTGTTTCTTAATGATTTGAAAAGGTAATAATTGTATCTTTCTAGGGCCGTAAAGTTTGATTTTATAGCTGTTGGAAATACGTTTTATGTATTAGAAATGATCGTCACTCCAACAGTAGTCTAAGTAATAGCTCGTAGTTTAGTTTTACTTTATTATCCAAACTAGCCCAAGCCGAGCCCACAACTTGTGTGAGGCCGGTGGCCCAATGTAATCCCAAGCCCATCTCATGGGCTTGGTTATATAAACTCTCTCCTTAGTTGGAGAGGGTGGTGGTTCACATAATATTTCACACAGTAAAGTGTGTAAAACACAACTTTCTCTCTCTAAGTGTGTGTGTGTTCTCACCATCTTTATATCTCTTTCTCTCTCTAGATTAAGCATAGATTTACAATATCCTACAAATGGTAACAGAGCCATGGGATGATTGTACTGTTTATGTGTTTGTGTTCTTGATTTTTGTGCCTATTTTGATCTAAATCATTCATACATTTTTTTTGTGTTTTTATGGTTTTTTCTTGATAAAAATATTCTACATAGTTGTAGTAGAGATTTGGTATATTTAACTTGGATAAAAACACAAAACAATTTGGTGTTTTGATCATTTTTTGGCTTAAAATCTCGAATTGGTTGGGTTTTGTCCGAGAAAAGTGGAACTTTTGATCACGTATTGCGACAGACTCCATCGCAAAGCTTCAGGGTTTTCATATTCCGATCGCGTATTCCGATCGTATATTTCGATCGCGTATTCTAATCGTGTATTCCGATCGTGTATTCCGATCACGTATTCCGATCCGAATTCCGACGAGCATTGCGATCACATTCTGGTAGCATTGCGATCACATTCCGATAGGTATTGCGATCACATTCCGATAGGTATTGCAATCACATTCCGATAGCATTGCGATCACATTCCGATAGGTATTGCGATCACATTCCGATGGCATTCCGATCAGCATTCCGATAGCATTGCGATAGCATTCCGATATCATTCCGATCAGCATTCCGATAAGCATTGCGATAGAGTGACAAGTATTCCAAGTTTTTTTTTCAAAAATACGTGTTTTTGAAAATTGAGTTTTTGTTTGCCTTGGAATTTTTGGTTTCTCGAGAACAATTATTAGGGGAATTCAACATTTTTCTCGACTTCAACACACGACAACAAACACATTTACTTTCTCTTATTGTTCGATCAACGTTTATAAATCTTAACTTATCGAAATAGAGTACACATCTCTTACGGATAAGTCCATCCTTTCGGGTACGGATAATCGTCCACCAATGTTGGTGAAGACCATGTACGAGGATTGGGCTTCCCGGATAGAACTTTATATGTTGAACAAAGAGAATGGACATCTCATTTGGGCATCGGTGCTCAATGGACCATTGGTATATGGTACAATGACGGAAGGTACTGTTACTCGTCCTCGCACAACGGGTGAACTAACTGGAGATGCTAAGATTCAAGACAAGTGTGATAACCAAGCTACACATATCATTCTCCAAGCCCTTCCTCTAGATGTCTACAAACTAGTCAGTAAACATAAAGTTGCCAAAGAGTTATTGGATAGAATTCGTGTTCTAATGCAAGGCACCTCGTTAACTAAACAAGAACGAGAGTGTAAGCTATATGATACATTTGATAAGTTTGCCTATGTCCCCGGGAGACTCTCAATGATTACTATTTGAGATTTACTCTTTTGATGAATGAGCTTAACATCTATGGCCTGGCAATTCCTACGTTTCAATTAAACACCAAGTATTTGAACACTCTCCCTTCTGAATGGAGCAAGTACGTGACGGCTGTTAAATTAGCTAAGGATTTGCATCAAACCAACGTGGATCAACTTCAAGCTTTTCTTCAACAACATGAATGTCACGTGATCGAGGCTCGGTTGTCTACACCTCAAGTTCATGATCAACTTGCCATGTATGCTTCTCAACAAATGACTCCCCAACAAAACATTCCTTTCACATATCAACGACCATCATACTTGCAGCAGCCACAACAACACACATATCAGCAACCACAACAACCATCTTATCAACCACTAATGATGCCACAACAAGTATGTCAACAAAGTGTTCTTCAACAACCTTATCCACAACAACCAACACATCGGGCATCACCGTCACATGCTATCACTTCTCCAATGGGCTATACTCCTCAACAAGGATATTTTCCAATTGAAGCACCACAAGCACAAGCCTTCTACTCCAATGAACTTCCACCAATTCAGGCACCAGTTTTTACTCAAAATGATACACCTACTGATGTCTTAAACCATCTCACTGCCTACTTTTCAAAACATGTTGCAACTAGAGGTTTTCTACCAACGAACAATCAGCTCCGCACTTCTTCAAATCCTCGACAACAAGCCACTATTCAAGATGGTCAAGTGACGGTGCAATCCATTCAGGGAAGGAAAAATTCATATGGACCCACAACATGGACCATGAACACTGTGAGAACTCGTACTTTTCCAGCATTATTTTATTCTTTTTATTCGTGCTTCTTGAATTTTCCAACGTATTACGTTTTCTTGTATTGCTATATGTAAATCCTGATATTTTTAAATTATACTTTTTAAGTATTTTTCTGATCATCGGTAAATACTTTGTATGGAATTATAAAATTTTTATTTTATTTTTCCATATTTAATTTAAATGAAAGTTTTTTATTTAAAATCACTCGCGTGCGTTTTACAACGAGTTTATTCAAAAACAATGTACAACGAGAATTCCTAGTGATCGCAATACCGACGGATGCCCAAAAGTTTACGTTTATTTATCGATTGTTTCGATAATTAATATTGTCGACGATTTCATTTTAATTACGTATTAAGTCGTGTCGGGAAATCGTATAATCATTTTTATGATGCATTGTAACTTTTGAAAACTATTTTTACGAAACCCGAGCCCCGTAAATATTTTTAATATTTACCAATAACCATTTTCTACCCTTTAAAACTATTAATTGTTTTTAAGTCCACAAGTTTGCAACTTGGAAACATTGGTCCCTCCACTACCCACCATATATAACCATTCTTTTTCACTAAAACACACACATAAACACATATTCTAAAAAAAAATCACCACTCTCTCCCCACCTCTCACCCTTGCTGTCACCTTCAACCCAAAACACCCCATTTTCATCATCAAATAACTTGATTTGATCAAAACAAAATTTAGACCACATCATAAAATCTTTTGGTGATATTAAACATACAAAAATCTTCCACATGCATCAAGATTTTATGTTCCTGTGATTTTTATGGTAGGGATGAGTCTTGATCATCATGCATGTGATGATCATGGCTAGATCATCTTGTTTTCATTTTAAAAAGGTTGTTTTGATCTTTGATTTTTGTTAAAAAATTTCATGCAAGTGTTTTTAGGAGTGTTTGGTTGATAAGGATGTTATTAGAGTGATCCTAGAGGTATGAGGACGAGTGGTTTTGCTTGGAAAACTGATTTGTCATGTTTTCTAAAGGTATAATTTGGGATAGCAGGTCTTTAACAGATTTTTCGTAGGTTTAAGTTCTGAGAAAGGCTATGATTATTTGATTTTGTTGTAGAGTTTTCCGAGACGGTCGTTTTGGTATACGATAGAGCTTCTAAGTCATTATGAGTCAAATATTATGCTAGTTTTAGTTTTCGTGTACGGGAGACGCAAGTCGGCACAATCCGAAATTGTGGCTGATTTTGGGTCGACTCTCGGGGACTTTAGGCTTGGTTATATAGTTGATACTACTGATTTTTAAAGTTTACAAACTGGTTTTGATGATTCTAGTAGTGGTTTCAAAAGACGGATTGTCGAGTTAGTACTTTTAAAGTGGTCCAAACGGTTTTACAAAACAAGTGCACAAATTTGTCCCAAATTTGGAGTCGAGTAAAGTGTCGAGCTGATGGATTTTAAAGTTTGAACTTTGGCTCAAATTTTGGTGAGGTCTTATACAAGTTATAAGTGACATTGACACCAATTTTCATCTAAAACGGACAAGTCTAGATAGGGTAGATTGGTGTGTACATTCGGGGTGTACTTGCTGATTTTATTTTGGACACTTAGTTCAATGTTTGTGTTGCGTGAGTTTGAGTATTCACCATCGGACATGGTGACTTACTCAAGTGCTTAGTCATTATATAAATGACTTAGCTACTGGTCCAAGTAAGGGTAAAGGATAGTTTGACTTGCGTTGACTTGGCGTCGTATGACGGGTCAATTTCAAGTGTACAAGTGTTTAAACGAGTAACGTTGGATAAATGGATTCATTTGGTTCGTGTCAATGGTTTTGAAACATGAATACTTTGAAAACAGTTGAGTCATATTATATTTGGTACATATCGATATTCGAGTTCGATTCTTAACGTGCGCCTTATTTTGATAGGTTGCGGTTTTCGTGTTTCCCCGGGCATCCATATCGTCGGTGATCGTCTACCACTACCGTTTCTACTCAGTTGCTGAGTACCGTGATTGACTTACCTCGTGGCTAAGGTGAGTTCATAGCCCCTTTTTACTTGTACATGGTTTCTAAACACGGGGTGAGATTTTACATGGTGGAACACAACCAAATTAAAAATTGTATTGCTATCCATAACTTGTATGGTATCCAGAACGTGTATGCTTTACAGATGATTTCAATGGTATTATTGCTTTTAGACGTTAGCCTTGAGTTTCCTCTCCTATCATGAACCGTTAATTGTCTCGTATGCTTTGCGCTAAGCGCGAATGTTGTGGGTGGATCCATCGGGATTGATACCCCATCCCGATTACTTTGATGCACTAATATTCGTTTATACTTGAGTATTTAGGCTGAATACTCCCTAGAGGAACTTACGTTTGAGTTAAGATTTGGTTCATGAGACTAAACAACAATAATATGCATCGTGACTATGTACAATGTACATAGTTAACCCCCCATTACGTGTTTTACAAATTCTATTGTGTTCCACACGTTTACTGCTAAACCTATGAATGTCACTCAACTTTATGTTGACGATTTTACATGTTTAATCTCAGGTATTATTACTTAGCTTTGCTTGGATGGGAGCCCGCAGGAGATTATCGCAGCTTGGAGATTTCTGTGATGCTTTTGAAAGATTGGTTTTATATAAACTGTCAGGAGTTTATTTTATCTTTTGGGCAACTTTATGTTATAAATAGAGACGAAATAATATAATTTTCCGCTTCTAAAAATCTGGGACCTATGCTTAAAAACTCTGACCTTTTATGATATAATGTACATGTTTTTATTTCGTCAGCTTTGTATGAACTGTAATTCATTGTTTCTTGTACTATGACGTGTTACCCCCTCGTTGCCTAGTTGTTCCATGTCAGATTTTGGGGGTCTCACAGATTGATCTCAGAGCGATGGTTATAGGGAACTGAGTCGTTTTCAAAACTTAGTCTATAACCGAAAGTTCAATTATTTCATGTTTAAAGTGTCAACCACACAATCTGCCAATGTTGTTCGATATCTTTGCGGGTAACTCTCTAATCCTTATTATTTACTTTTAATTATCGTTATAGTATTTCATCTCTTGATTACATGTTGAAATATTACGTTACCCTGATGACGATAATTACTATGTCTTTTCAAAGCCTTGTGCTTCATGGATTATCATTCGATATTACTGTGATTACATCTGCTCTTACTGTATTTCTTGAATTCTTGTTCTTGTGAACTGATCTTGTTACAATGATTCTATATCGTTATGACGTTACGTACTTGTATTCAGAGCGCGTATGCTGTCGACTTTTCATTGCTCATTTTTTTGAGTACTATTGCTATTCATTTATGCGTGATACGACTGACTTCATATGCTCGTTCGTTTTGAATCATCTGTTTTTCTCGACTCGCTGCAACATGTTGTGCATACTCTCGTGATACCATTGTCCGGGATCAAATAAGTGTTGTTTCCGATGAAACTTCTGATTTCTATTCTACTACCGTACGTGTTGCACTCATTGTTTAATTCTATTAAAATATCTATTCAGATACGCAGATTTTCTTTCCGACCATTCGTAATTGAATGTCTAGTCTATAGACCATTGTGTAGCTCAATGTGTCTCTGGAAAAGACTAAAGGACACCATGTGAGTCACACATCTCGAAGAATTTGTTGAATCACTGCTGAATAATATCGTGAGTTTTGGTAATCTTGATTGACCTTTACGTCACCGTTTTACACGACATTTGTACATGGATTACATCTTATTTCATTGACCATTCTACGTTTCGACTTCGACTTACAACATCCGTTGTACCTTGAACACATGATCGTCATTTATTATGTGACGATTCTTTGGAATACGATCCTACTTGTATCCTCCCTTTTTCATTAAACCTCCTCGCCTCAGGACTGTGACTTGTTAATATTTTGTTTCTTTCTCGGTATGTCTTGTGATTTTGGAAAATCATGCCACCAGGAGACCTTCCTGCATTGCATCTTGCAGCCGAAGACGCGGATGATATGCGTCGTTTTTTATCTCTCAGATTACCGTTGGCATTCTTGAACCATTTCCATACTGTGTTTTCTTTACATGACTAATTATACAGTTTATCTTCTTTCGTCTTTATGGAATCCCCAAGTCTTGTGTGTACATTAATTCTGGGTTATTATAAAATTGGATTTAATTTCAAGCTGTGTCGAAAAAAAATATACTTTGTATAGAAACTTTACAGGAAGTTTAACAGTGTCAAGAAAATATTTTTATAACTTGAGACATAAAAATATATATTTCTACTTGTTGAGATGTCCATTTAGGACATAAAATTTGACCAGTAAACTTTAAAATCGAGCAAGTTACGCTCATTTGAGATTGTAAAATCTAAGAAGTTATTTTCTGAATAATGCTAAAATATACCATTTTGTTGACAGATTTAATGCAAGGGCATTTTCGTCCATTTTTATTCCGTTTCAAGTCTCGGGTAAAATTAGAAAGTTGTTCAAAACATTGTTTTACATCGAAATGCATTAGACTTTGAGTCTTAGAATATCGTTTAGTGAGTTAATTGGTCTAGTCAAACCCAAAAAGTCAAAACTGATAGACTTTAAAAATATGATTTCAAGCATTTTTGAGTTCGTTTGAGCTCGTAAAACTTTAACTAATGATATTTTTCAAATTAAAAACAATGATTGCGTTTGAACAAGTATAAAATAGTAACTTTGAGTCCGGTCATACTTATACAAAGATCTTGAACTTTTGAAATTCGGTAACTTCCTAATATAGAAACTTTTCGGTGTGATTGTACTATTTGTTAACTGATACCCTACTTTCTTAAAGGTATATTATTGTCAAATTAATCACGATGTGCACACATACAGATTCCTTTATCCTTTCTTTTTTTATTTATGACTTATTTGTCATTCCATTGTCTTTCTTTGCTTCTATCGTACCACTGATTTGGATCGAGAATTGAAGATCTTGTTTTCGTATCGCTCGTTATCGTTTTGACACGTGTCTCTTGACGATTTCGGCTAAATCTCTTGAAACCTTATCACCTTGTAACCATTTCGTTGACTGACTTGAACTACTCCTTATTTCCCTCTTGTAACCCACTCACTACTTTATAAACTATTGTCATGTTACCATATAAACTCAAACTGGTCTTGTTTGTGAATCATTTTACAAAAGGTTTCATTTGGGCTTTCTTAAATAATTGAATGCTATCTTATAAAATTAATTTATATTAATTTTACAATGTATACTCACAAATTGTTCTACCTTGGGTCTTGTAAAGAATCTTGTAACATTACTATTGTTGAATTAAGTATCTAGCCAGTAGCTTATTGGCGAATAGTTTCATAAACTATTTTGATTTCTGTTTTTACAAATGGCATTATATACATATTTTAAATAATATGACCTATAATACTGGTTTGACGAAGCTGAGCATCGCATTGCTAGTCCTAAATTATGCATGGCCTGATCACCTATGCCTAATTTAGAAGGAGCCATGCAAAGCCGAATAGTAGTCGCCCTATATATTTGACCAACAATCAACTTTTTAATTATGTTCCTTAAAAAGTTAGATAAAATAAAAGTTTTGAAAACTTTTACATCTTATGCGAGTAACAACAGTTCGCGACTTACACATATGAACCCTTACCTTTTCTTGAACAAAGTACATGCCTCAAGCACAGATTTCCTTACTCAGCGATCTTTGCTTTACTTGTTACCTCATCATCCTCATAATACAATTTTCGTTACCATTTGCCTAAATTCTTACAATTGATACCAGACTTGAAAGTTTCAACGTTGTTATGCTTCTACATCAATCGATCTTCTTTATCTATCTTGGTAGACCTACGAAACGTCTCTGGACGCGATTAATGATTTATGACTGGACGTGAATGATGATTTCGTGTAATTGTCATGATGTGTGTTAGACTTTATCGTCTTGAAATTCATTCGTGTGAATCATGTGTTGATTTCGCCTTTCATTGCTAATGTTTTCATTTTACTGAATTTACTCTCAATCGACTTCTTAAGAATCTTCTTTGATTCGAAAATTCGTTGTGTGGCTTTTCCCTTTCGATCGTATTTCGACCACCGAGAATTTAATAAGTCGTTATTGGTGACGCCGACCGCACTCGTGAATTAATCTTGCTATAATCCTTGTTTCTTATTGTCCTTATCATCGATGCATCTATTCTATTATGTTCGTTAAGAGTTGATACGACTTCCGTTTTATTCCCTCGTGCTATTGCTTGTATACTAATTGTTGATCGATATTCGTTTCATAATCGTTTGTTATTTTGTCACTTTCTGAAGACCAGAAACTGTTACGTGTTTATCGTTTGATATCTTAAACACTTTCTTGAATTTCTAAAAAAATTATTATTAATTTTTAAGAACGTTTTATACATTTTACCAAATGTTTAAATTGTCAAAATACCCATTTCAAGTTTAATATCGAATCTGTACATCCTCTTGGGTAAATTTTTAACTTATATTTAAACAGTGTCAAGTTGTATCTTTTAAAGTAATTGATTTTATCATACTTTACTGTCAACCTAATGAAATTATTAAATTAATTGATAATTTCTAGTAATGATTCTAAATAACTTGGAAAATATGATTTTTCCTAATGGTAACGATAAACCTGAGTTTTCAAAGAAAACTTCATGTAGTCACCCGAAAAGCTCTTAAGCTGATCAAAATAACTATTTCAATTGAGTTACTTTTACCTTGAAGTCCTGATCAAGAAAAAGATTTGACAACTGTTTACCCATTCATTTTATATAGAGTTTGATTTTTAAATCACTACACCTTGTAGAATTTTCTTTTAATAAAGAAAATATTTAAAACTAAGTTTTAAAGTAATACCAAAAATCCTAGACAACTGATTTTGACAGCTTGTATTTTAAATGATCATATGTTATTCATTTTTCCCTTCTATTTCGCTTGTGACTAGATTCTTACATTTTAATATTTTCACGTTTTACAGTTGCACGACTTGCGACCTCTTGTTGATTTACAATCTTGGTTTATTTTATCGCACTCTGCCTGTTTAAGCGATTCTTGTGTTCATTCTTGTTAGTTTATCTCACGTATTTCCAACAACTCTATCTCTCGATGTATCTCCGTATTGAAAGATCGTTATCCTAATCTAAGACTGAAAAGTTATACGAAAAGGAGTTAAGAAACTGAATCATAGTGAATTCTAACCGTTAAGATTCATCATGGTACGGAAATTACCTGGGAAGCAATGAATTTTGTTCTACACTTTGTACCTCCTCTTGTTTGCATCTTCTACTGTTTTCAGGAGAACTCTGGGGACCAGAGTTCCTTTAGGGGGGAAGACTGTGAGAACTCGTACTTTCCCAACATTATTTTATTCTTTTTATTCGTGCTTCTTGAATTTTTCAACGTATTACGTTTTCTTGTATTGCTATATGTAAATCCTAAGATTTTTAAATTATACTTTTTAAGTATTTTTCTGATCATCGATAAATACTTTGTATGGAATTATAAAATTTTATTTTATTTTTCCATATTTAATTTAAATCAAATTTTTTGATTTAAAATCACTCGCGTGCGTTTTACAACGAGTTTATTCAAAAATAATGTACAACGAGAATTCCTAGTGATCGCGATACCGACAGATGCCCAAAAGTTTACGTTTATTTATCGATTGTTTCGATAATTAATATTTTCGACGATTTCGTTTTAATTACGTATTAAGTCGTGTCGGGAAATCGTATAATCATTTTTATGATGCATTGTAACTTTTGAAAAGTATTTTTACGAAACCCGAGCCCCGAAAATATTTTTAATATTTACCAATAACCATTTTCTACCCTTTAAAACTATTAATTGTTTTTAAGTCCACAAGTTTGCAACTTGGCAACATTAGTCCCTCCACTACCCACCATATATAACCATTCTTTTTCACTAAAACACACACATAAACACATTTTATAAAAAAAAATCACCACTCTCTCTCCCATCTCTCACCCTTGCCGTCACCTTCAACCCAAAACACCCTATTTTCATCATCAAATAACTTGATTTGATCAAAACAAAATTTAGACCACATCATAAAATCTTATGTTGATTCTAAACATACAAAAATCTTCCACATGCATCAAGATTTTATGTTCCTATGATTTTTATGATAGGGATGAGTCTTGATCATCATGTATGTGATGATCATGGCTAGATCATCTTATTTTCATTTTAAAAAGGTTGTTTTGATCTTTGATTTTTGTTAAAAATTTACATGCAAGTGTTTTTAGGAGTGTTTGGTTGATGGGGATGTTATTATAGTGATCCTAGAGGTATGAGAATGAGTGGTTTTGCTTGGAAAATTGATTTGTCATGTTTTCTAAAGGTATAATTTGGGACAGCAGGTCTTTAACAGATTTTTCGTAGGTTTAAGTTCTGAGAAAGGCTAAGATTATTTGATTTTGTTGTAGAGTTTTCCGAGACGGACGTTTTGGTATAAGATAGAGCTTCTAAGTCATTACGAGTCAAAAGTTATGCTATTTTTAGTTTTCGTGTACCGGGAGACGCAAGTCGGCACAATCCGAAATTGTGGCTGATTTTAGGCCGACTCTCGGGAACTTTAGGCTTGGTTAGATAGATGATACTACTGATTTTCAAATTTTACAAATTTAGTTTGATGACTCTAGTAGTGGTTTCAAAAGCCGGATTGTCGAGTTAGTCCTTTTAAAGAGGTCCAAACGATTTTACAAAACAAGTGCACAAATCTGTCCCAAATTTGGAGTCGAGTAAAGTGTCGAGCTGATGGATTTTAAAGTGTGAACTTTGGCTCAAATTTTGGTGAGGTCTTATACAGGTTATAAGTGACATTGACACCAATTTTCATCTAAACGGACAAGTCTAGATAGGGTAGATCGGTGTGTACATTCGGGGTGTACTTGCTGATTTTATTTTGGACACTTAGTTCAATGTTTGTGTTGCGTGAGTTTGAGTATTCACCATCGGACATGGTGACTTACTCAAGTGCTTAGTCATTATATAAATGACTTAGCTACTGGTCCAAGTAAGGGTAAAGGATAGTTTGACTTGCGTTGACTTGGCGTCATATGACGGGTCAATTTCAAGTGTACAAGTGTTTAAAAGAGTAACGTTGGATAAATGGATTCATTTGGTTCGTGTCAATGGTTTTGAAACATGAATACTTTGAAAACAGTTGAGTCATATTATATTTGGTACATATCGATATTCGAGTTCGAGTCTTAACGCGCGCCTTATTTTGATAGGTTGCGGTTTTCGTGTTTCCCCGGGCATCCGTATCGTCGGTGATCGTCTACCACTACCGTTTCTACAAAGTTGCTGAGTACCGTGATTGACTTACCTCGTGGCTAAGGTGAGTTCATAGCCCCTTTTTACTTGTACATGGTTTCTAAACACCGGGTGAGATTTTACATGGTGGAACACAACCAAATTAAAAATTGTATTGCTATCCATAACTTGTATGGTATCCAGAACGTGTATGCTTTACAGATGATTTCAATGGTATTATTTTTTTTAGACGTTAGCCTTGAGTTTCCTCTCCTATCATGAACCGTTAATTGTCCCGTATGCTTTGCGCTAAGCGCGAATGTTGTGGGTGGATCCATCGGGATTGACAATTCCCGTCCCGATTACTTTGACGTACTAATATTCGTTTATACTTAAGTATTTAGGTTGAATACTCCCTAGAGGAACTTACGTTTGAGTTAAGCTTTGGTTCATGAGACTAAACAGCAATAATATGCATCGTGACTATGTACAATGTACATAGTTAACCCCCCCATTACGTGTTTTACGAATTCTATTGTGTCCCACACGTTTACTGCTAAGCCTATGAATGTCACTCAACTTTATGTTGACGATTTTACATGTTTAATCTCAGGTATTATTACTTAGCTTTGCTTGGATGGGAGCCCGTAGGAGATTATGCAGCTTGGAGATGTCTGTGATGCTTTTGAAAGATTGGTTTTATATAAACTGTCAGGTATTTATTTTATCTTTTGGGCAACTTTATGTTATAAATAGAGACGAAATAATATAATTTTCCGCTTCTAAAAGTCTGGGACCTATGCTTAAAAACTCTGACCTTTTATGATGTAATGTACATGTTTTTATTTCGTCAGCTTTGTATGAACTGTAATTCATTGTTTCTTGTACTATGACGTGTTACCCCCTCATTGCCTAGTTGTTCCATGTCAGATTTTGGGGGTCTCACAAACACTCAAGCTGTGAATTCTCAAGCTAGTGGAAATGGAAGCACTATTGGTCCTCAAAAGGTTGTGACTTGCTACAATTTCTGAGGACAAGGTCATATGGCTAGGGAATGCACTCATCCGAAAAGGAGAAGGGATGCAACGTGGTTTCGTGAGAAGATGTATTTGGTCGATGCTCAATCTAAAGGAAAGATTTTGGATTCAGAGGAATTAGAATTTCTTGCAGACCCAGGGGCAACAGATAAGGAAGGCATTGCAGTCGTCTCTACTTCTAATGCAGCATATCAAGCAGATGATCTTGACGCATATGATTCTGATTATGATGACATTCACTCAGCCCAAGCTGCTCTCGTTGCTAATCTCTCTCACTATGGTTCTGATGTCGTCAGTGAGGTACCAACCACATCTAATAATGTTCATGATAATCCACATCATGTTGAGCATGAAAATGACAACCTCGAACAACATTCGGGAACTAGTAACTCAAATGATGTGGTATCCAATCCAACACATTTGAGAGAACCTCAACCTAATGCTACGACGGGTATGGAATCTTATGATCAACGTGATTTGTTAATGGTGCCTAAACATATTATTGATAACATGAATGTGGTTGTTCGACAAACCATAGATATGAATGCCAACCTAACCGCTGAGCTTGCGCTGTATAAGGAAAAGGTCAAAACTTTTGAAATGGTCCCTCAAGCAGAAAAAATAACTTATTCTGAATTTTATCAATTTCGTTTTGAAAAGATTGAACACTTAAAAGAAATAGAATCATGAAAAGCTAAGAAAGAGTAGGTTGTAAATGATTTTTAGAAACTTAAAATGGATTTCGAAACTCTCGAGTCTAAAAAGTTTGGATCAGAAATTAATGCTACCAAACTTCTTAAATTCACGGAACAGCAGCTTTTAAAACAATATGCTTCCACAGAAAAGGTTCATCTTTTAACTAAATCATTTAAAGAACTCGAACTTAAGCGTCTTCAAGATTTACCACCTAATCCTGGTTATGCAAAATAAGCTCAAGAATATATTCCTTGTCTTTATGATGTGACCCTAATTGGCAAATCGAAAGAAGCACCTTATGTTCGTAGTACTGAGGAGACAATGTCACTTGTGGAAGAAACTCGATCTAAAATGCTTTCAAAATTCCATAATGTAAAACCCGCATGCTTTTACCATGAATAGTGCCCTTACGATAGTACGTACATTATTAGAACTTTCCTTTTTTTAACATGTTTACGTTTCACGAACAAGAATTACAAGTATTACGTATGTGTTACAACACGATAAGTATTTATTACGTATGAACACACGATAATTATTCCAATAATAATTATAATCACGAACATGCGAACATGAAATCATGAACGTAAATTAATCACGAGCTAATATTACGTATGTATATATATTTATTACGAACACGAATAAATATATTAAGTCACGATCGATAACTAATTAGAACACGTAATTTACGAACACGAGAAAACACTATTATTTTAGACACGAGAAAAGTATGGGTTACCCCATGTGGGCCCCCCTACCCGTGGCTATACCAAGAAACATGGGCCAAGCCCATGTGAAATTTACTAAACATGGAATAAGAGGAAAAACATGTTCATTATTTACAAAATTTAGAAAATAAGAAAAACCCTAGTTTTTCTTTCTTTGCTCCTCGGCCGCCGGGTTTTAACATCACCAAAGGGTGATTCGGTTTGATTTTGATCCTGGATTTGTTACAAGGAATCGTGTGTGTTCATCCTTCTTGATTTCACGTAATCGGTATAACCTTTAACCTTTTTCTTTTTATGTTTTGATTTATTTAATCACATAAAATCATGATGTTTTTAATAAACTAATTAAAAAAAAGTATTATAAACATGTTCTAATCATGGGGTTTAAATCAAATCATGGGTTTAGGGGTGTTTTTGTTGTGGTCGACGCCTAACCGATCCCCAAGGGGGTCTCGACTTGGCTTATTTTGCACCACCGAGACCATATGGTCTCGGTATGGTGGTGATGGTGTCACGACAGTAGCAAGGGCAAGGGAAACCCCGACCTTGGTCGGGGTATGGTGATGGTTACGGGTCCGGTTCATGGGTTTTAATCACGGGTCCGGTTCATGAATCATTTTTTTTAAGGTTTATGATTTTTACAAGTTATATTATTTTCAAGATTTAAAGTAAATTAATTAAAAGCATGAACATGATTAATTTAATTTACATGACTTAGGTTATTAATTTAATTATTAATTCATAAATTTTAACCTAAGTAGTTATCTTTAATTAGACTATATAATTAATTAATTATTAAAACCATGACTTATAATTAATTAATTTACATGACTTCGGTTATATTATTAATAGATAATAATACATATTTTAACCTAAGTATTTTACCTTTATTTAATTAAAATCATGTTATAGTTAATTAAATACTTTAACCTATAGTTTATTTAATTTACATGTAATAATTAATAAACTATACTATATAATCACATGAATTAGAATAATAATCAGTAAACACTTAAGCTTATATAATTAGCTTAATTATCTAGCTTATATCTATTTATGGAAACTTTCTATTTTTAGAAACTTATTTATTTAAGGTAGCTAACCTATTTATGGAAACTTTCTATTTTTAGAAACTTATCTATTTTAAGCAGTAATTCTATTTTTGGAAACTTTCTATTTTTGGAAACTTTCTATTTTTGGAAACTTCCTTTTTTTGGTAACTTTCTATTTTTGGAAACTTTCTATTTTAGGAAACCTGCTATTTTTAGAAAGTTACTTATTATTACACAACAAGTATAATAATACATGAAATACAAGTAATACTTAATCAGAATAGACAGAATATATGATAAACACAGTATAAAGCTTAAATCAGTAAAACATGACATGAACATATAAAACAAGCTAAGACATGATATAAAACCAGTTACGTACTCAGTAATCAGATACTTATACACGTATGTAGTTATGTAGCATTAGTGATACCGAAGTAGGACTCTCTTTCGTTCGTCTTCTTCGTTCACTGGACATAAGGTACGGATTCTCCGTCCTTTTAGTATGGACATTCTTTCCTTATTAGGATTCCCCGTATGCAGCCAACTGTTTTCCCCAGTATAGGTTTTATATGTTTATGAATTTCTTATGTTTAATTAGAATATCTAAAGCCATATACATGCATGACCAGTTTCACCTAGTTATGGAGGTACCATAACCATAACACTGGAGGAACCAGTGTTATGACTTCACCACGGCGGAGTGATAGCTCGTGGCGTCCCTTTTAGCTTTTGTCCATTTATTATATTATCAGGTGGGGCGTATGGGTGCATCCTAGTTACATGTTTTCAGCAGATTACTCAGTGTGAATGTGGTGTGTGCCTTGCATCCTTCACAAGGAGCTGATCCCTCCTACCCAAAACCAGTATATTAAATTAGAGGCAGCCCCTCTAATTTACATGACGAGGTCACCCCTCCAAGTATTCATGCACGTTGATATTTCATGACCTATATTGGCTAATGGTAAATATGTTAAACAATTTTTACAAGATAAACATAAGACTTTTTAAACTATAAACTAGTTTTACTAAGATATAACAGGTTTTCCAGGACATATACATTTCCGCTGCTATATGTTATTCATGCTTATATTATTCATTTCATGCTTGTATATCTGTGCACTGAGCATTATGCTCAGCCGTTACTTTCCTTTCCATGTCCCAAAACGACAGGTACCCAAGGACAGACTCGAGCATTTGGAGGACATGCATAGGATGGAAGCTGACGTAGACTTCTTCTCCTTTTGCCTTCATATACTTATGCTTGTTTTGTCATTTCTCATTTCATTCACTTTTGTTTATGTTTTGGGCTTATGTTTGGGAACCGATGTTTGATTCCGGTTTTCCCTATGGTCATGTATGTTTTAGTACATATTACCTTGCATGCTTTGATGACACGCCATAATTACGCGTAACAGCCCACTTATCAAAGTGGGGTGTTACAGTTATGGTATCAGAGCCAAGGCTTCGACCTGTAGGCTCTAAAACTTGACCTTGACTAGTGGGTTGTCACCAGGAGCTTCCTAAGCCAAAGTTTGTTATTCCACGTATTGATGTTTCAGCACATTTTCGTTTTAGCCATGATGTTTTCAGCACCTTGATGTCTTAACCTTTTCATCGATATTGTTTCACTAATATGGATGGACAAACGTCATTCATATTTAGTTATACGTCATGTTTCATGCATGATGTTCCTCGTGAACTGTGGTTAATGTGAACTGAACCCCAGTAGTTCATAATGGGTCACATAAATTTTTTTTCCTGATAAGTTTTGACAGATGATTTTCACTTAATTATGTTTCATGTATCATTTTTGCAGGAATTATGACTAAGTAATGGTTGGTACAGGATCGGCCCTATTTAGTCGTTGTGCTTTTATCGAAACTTTTAACTTTGGGACCGACCCATAGGCGTCCCCTCGCCATGTCTTTTGTTTTGGGACCGACCCATAGGCGTCCCCTCGCACATATAAAAGTTTTTATAAACTACCCATGCACTGTTTTTCATGCATAAATTTTTTCTCATGATTTATTGGCAAATTTTTTTCATGTCCCCTCATAAGTTACTATGTTTTATGTCAAGTATGTTTTCATACTGTCATTGTTAACTTCAGTTTCATGCTGATTATGTTATACACTCCTTCACGTTGGGTTGTTCCATGTTTCTTCATGATGACTTCGTCTTCACGTGACTAAGTCTTACGTCTCTTTTGTTGTTTTTGCTTTCACGCAAGACACTGTTGGAATTCATGTAAATTCTGCTTTCATGATAGTCATGGTTGGTTTTCATTAATCATGCTTTTAGGAAAATCATCGTTGAAATTCGTTAAACCACACGTTAGCGTTTCTCTATGCAACCAGAATGAGGTATATACTAGCATTGCCAGGTTATGATGATGGTTTTTATAACCGTTTAACCAGTTATTTTCCTTTAAAATCATGTCAGATGATCGGCCCTATACTAATCATTTCATGTGCATTCCATGTGTACTCCATGTACCTTATCCCATGTGCGTATTTCCACTTGTTGATACTCTACAAATTGTTGATGCCGATCATAGCTTGGAGATGTTACTAAAGGTTGATGTTGCTGATGTTTGGAGGCGCTACGAGATGCAGATGTTGTTCACAACCTGGAGATCCTACAAGACGAAGACAAAGGCGTCAGAGCAAAGAAATTGGATGAGAAGATGCTTCACCACTAGACGAGTTCCATCAATCATTGTCCCAAATTCTTAGTTATATGTCACACGTCATTCAGTTGTCGTTTCAGTCATATGAGTGAAGACCGGTATCAGCCGGCCACTCAACTGAATAGTTACATAAATCACAGTCATGAGAATGACAGTCATGGAACAGACAGACAAGACGATAGTAACCACTACTATGACAGCAACTATCCTAGCAATCGCAACCGAAGCTCCGGCCGCGAATGTGATCAGAAATACAAAGGATCAGTAGTTCAACCGATTCGCCAATTCCGGCATAACAACCTAATATTTGTAGTTCTATTTGTTTCACATCTCGAGACACATGTCAAGACCTCAGTCAAGACACATGTCTCATGTATGCTTTCAGAAGACACCAGTCAAGACACATGTCGTGCGTATATTTCCAAGACACGAGTCAAGACACATGACTCATGTCAAATTCTAGAACATCCCTAAGGAATTCAGATACCCTCCAAAGGGTATACCCATTTCGTTGTGCCATGTATTAATCAGGCCACAAGGATTCCAGTACCAGCACCGGCATATCAGTGAGAACTATCATGGTTGCTGGATTGACACTTTCATTTCTTGCACCCATATTTCATTTATATTCATGACCATAAAGGACGCCATTCGTATTCCTATGTATACGAAGGCTTTCCTTCAGCCTAATGATGAGATCCAAGATGCTAACGCATTACCTTGAACAGACACGAGTTGAATTTAATCCTAATTATGGACTACGAACAACACACCGTGCTATGATTCATGATTTTGTACAGTAATATTCAGGCCCCTGAATACACTCAGTATGGTTTTTCCATCAGGAAAATCTGTACAAATTATCTATGCTTTCCAAGCACGTGCTTTCTTAGCCACGACTGCTAAAATTTCTAACTGTCAGTTAAGACACGACCACTGATGTCCTTTTACGTATAACCAGTTGATTATTCCAAAATCTTTCCATACTTTCCAGAAGAACCTACAAGGAGAAGAACGGTACCATGAGATTATGTGTCGACTACCGTCGATTTAAACAAATCACCATCTATAACCGTTATTCTCCTCCACGTATTGACAACATGTCCAAGCAACTCATGATCATGCTGCCAACAGTGACGAGTGGAAGAGCAGAACATTTCCATGAATGCTATTCGTACACGACTCGGTCATTCTAGATTCATGATTTTGTATTGGTCTCATGAATGCTCTAGCAACATTAGGGACTTAATAAATTGATTTTCCATGAACACCTAAACAAATTCATCAGTGTTTTCATCTATGACAACCTAACCTTCTCTAAAGTCTAGAGAAGAGCAGGAAGACCATATTTGTACTATGTTGCAAATTCTATGACACGAGAAATTTCACCCTGAAATTTTCCAATCTATATTTTGGTTGATTACAGTGACACGCTGAATCACGTGTATTCTCACGGTTAATCTTATCATGACTCGGCTTATGCGAAAAGGTGGGAACCCTACACTACGTTAGGAGTTCAAAGAAAATCCTACGCTAAGAAAAGTCTAGTTTCGGAGACTTACAGTTCCGCAAATTCCTATGTATCAAGTTTCTACGAAAAAGATATAGTTACGTTCATATCTAAGTACCTAACATACCAACAGGCTAAGATAGAACACCAATAGACTTGTATGTTTTTTCCATCATCAGAAATTATGAATAGAAATGGGACAAGATCTCCATGGATTTTAGTTACCAGATTAACGCAAACTCAGAAGAAGCATGATGCTATCTGTGTTATTGCCAACAGTTTGATCAAGTCTGCAGAATCCTTACATCCACAAGGATTTCAGAACAAACGGATTTCTCGGAAATGTTCCAGCCAAGGCTCATCAGATAACTTGGTAACCCCTCAGCTATCGGGTCAGACAAAGGTCCACATTTGTGCTCCTTGTTTACGTTCATCCTTGTTCTAAGTTCACGACTTGCTTTCATGCTCACGTTCATGACACTATTCACGTTCACGATCGTATCTTGGCTTACGATTTTACGTTCATCTTTGTTCTAGGAATTTTTACAAGAACTGGAGAGACCAGACTCAAGCTTGGTATAACTCCCTATCCTCAGATAAACGTTTCACGTCACATTCCACGTCTCACCTTATAGCGTTTGGCGTTACCGTAGTTGTATTCCATGTTCACGATATGTTTCACATGTCATGTTCATTTCACGTTCCTCATATCACGATCACGATACGTTACACGTATCATGGATCACGATATGTTTCCTCATACTACACTCACTATATCTCCACGTATCACGTTCAAAAAATTTCACGTATAACATTCAAAAAATTTCACGTACTACGTTCCAATATGTCTCGCGCATCGTTGCTAATTATCAGTTTAGTTAGATTGAATTGCACCATAACGTTTCAGTTACCCTTGCACGTTAATTCTTATTTCCTCGATCAAATTCAGGGGATCCATCTTACGTAGATGACAAGGAACTCTTCGTGTTTTCAAGTCAAGGTCAGGAGGACCAAGATTTAACATTGTGTCACGATCTGAAGAAGGAATCGTTCCAAGAGGGAAGCCACTTGGAAACGGACAAGTTCATCCGGACTTCTTATCCGGTTTCTCTTATCGATTAGATATGTTCTTTCAGTCATGTCACGTTCCATGTCCTTTTAGCCATGTCACGTTCCACGTTCCCTTCTACCATATCATCTTAATGTCCTTTTATCTATCATACCCTTTCAGTTTGATTCGGATATGTTCCTTTTCAGTTTACTTTATCTATAATCCGGGGACGAATTATTCTTTTTAGGGGGGAAGAGTTGTAAAACCCGCAATGCTTTTACCATGAATAGTGCCCTTACGATAGTACGTACATGATTAGAACTTTCCTTTTTTAACATGTTTACGTTTCACGAACAAGAATTACAAGTATTACGTATGTGTTATAACACGATAAGTATTTATTACGTATGAACACACGATAATTATTCCAATAATAATTATAATCACGAACATGCGAACATGAAATCATGAATGTAAATTAATCACGAGCTAATATTACGTATGTATATATATTTATTACGAACACGAATAAATATATTAAGTCACGATCGATAACTAATTAGAACACGTAATTTACGAACACAAGAACACACTATTATTTTAGACACGAGAAAAGTATGGGTTACCCCATGTGGGGCCTCCTACCCGCGGCTATACCAAGAAACATGGGCGAAGCCCATGTGAAATTTACTAAACATGGAATAAGAGGAAAAATATGTTCATTATTTACAAAATTTAGAAAATAAGAAAAACCCTAGTTTTTCTTTTCTTTGCTCCTTGGCCGCCGGGTTTTAACATCACCAAAGGGTGATTCGGTTTGATTTTGATCTTGGATTTATTATAAGGAATCGTGTGTGTTCATCCTTCTTGATTTCACGTAATCGGTATAACCTTTAACCTTTTCTTTTTATGTTTTGATTTATTTAATCAAATAAAATCATGATGTTTTTAATAAACTAATTAAAAACAAGTATTATAAACATGTTCTAATCATGGGGTTTAAATCAAATCATGGGTTTAGGGGTGTTTTTTTGTGGCCGACGCCTAACCGAGCCCCAAGGGGGTCTCGACTTGGCTTATTTCGCACCACCGAGACTATATGGTCTAGGTATGGTGGTGATGGTGTCACGGCAGCAGCAAGGGCAAGGGAAACCCCGACCTTGGTCGGGGTATGGTGATGGTTACGGGTCCGGTTCATTGGTTTTAATCACGGGTCTGGTTCATGAATCATTTTTTAAGGTTTATGATTTTTACAAGTTATATTATTTTTCAAGATTTAAATTAAATTAATTAAAACCATGAACATGATTAATTTAATTTACATGACTTAGGTTATTAATTTAATTTTTAATTCATAAATTTTAACCTAAGTAGTTATCTTTAATTAGACTATATGAATAATTAATTATTAAAACCATGACTTATAATTAATTAATTTACATGACTTAGGTTATATTATTAATAGATAATAATACATGTTTTAACCCAAGTATTTTACCTTTATTTAATTAAAATCATGTTATAGTTAATTAAATACTTTAACCAATAGTTTATTTAATTTACATGTAATAATTAATAAACTATACTATATAATCACATGACTTAGAATAATATTCAGTAAACACTTAAGCTTATATAATTAGCTTAATTATCCAGCTTATATCTGTTTACGGAAACTTTCTATTTTTAGAAACTTATTTATTTAAGGTAGCTAACCTATTTATAGAAACTTTCTATTTTTTGAAAAAAATCTATTTTAAGCAGTAATTCTATTTTTGGAAACTTTCTTTTTTTGGAAACTTTCTATTTTTGGAAACTTTATATTTTTGGTAACTTTCTATTTTTGGAAACTTTCTCTTTTAGGAAACCTGCTATTTTTAGAAAGTTACTTATTATTACACAACAAGTATAATAATACATGAAATAAAAGTAATACTTAATCAGAATAGACAGAATATATGATAAACACAGTATAAAGCTTAAATCAGTAAAACATGACATGAACATATAAAACAAGCTAAGACATGATATAAAACCAGTTACGTACTCAGTAATCAGATACTTATACACGTATGTATTTATGTAGCATTAGTGATACCGAAGTAGGACTCTCTTCCGTTCGTCTTCTTCGTTCACTGGACATAAGGTACGGATTCTCCATCCTTTCAGTATAGACATTCTTTCCTTATTAGGATTCCCCGTATGCAGCCAACTGTTTTCCCCAGTATTATATTTTATATGTTTATGAATTGCTTATGTTTAATTAGAATACCTAAAGCCATATACATGCATGACCAGTTTCACCTAGTTATGGAGGTACCATAACCATAACACTGGAGGCACCAGTGTTATGACTTCACCACGGCGGAGTGATAGCTCGTGGCATTCCTTTCAGATTTTGGCCATTTATTATATTATCAGGTGGGGCCTATGGGTGCATCCTAGTTACATGTTTTTAGCAGATTACTCAGTGTTTATGTGGTGTGTGCCTTGCATCCTTCACAAGGAGCTGATCCCTCCTACCCAAAACCAGTATATTAAATTAGAGGCAGCCCCTCTAATTTGCATGACGAGGTCACCCCTCCAAGTATTCATGCACGTTGACATTTCATGACCTATATTGGCTAATGGTAAATATGTTAAACAGTTTTTACAAGATAAACATAAGACTTTTCAAACTATAAAACCAGTTTTACTAAGATATAACCAGGTTTTCTAGACATATACATTTCCGCTGCTAAATTTTATTCATGCTTATATTATTCATTTCATGCTTGTATATCCGTGCACTGAGCGTTATGCTCAGCCGTTACTTTCCTTTCCATGTCCCAAAATGACAGGTACCCAAGGACAGACTCGAGCATTTGGAGGACATGCATAGGATGGAAGCTGACGTAGACTTCTTCTCCTTTTGCCTTCATATACTTATGCTTGTTTTGTCATTTGTCATTTCATTCACTTTATTTATGTTTTGGGCTTATGTTTGTGAACCGATGTTTGATTCCGGTTTTCCCTATGGTCATGTATGTTTTAGTACATATTACCTTGCATGCTTTGATGACACGCCATAATTACGCGTAACGGTCCACTTATCAAAGTAGGGTGTTACACATATGCTTGATTATGATAAGCATAATAAAGATCAATTTAATAAAAATAGCCGTATTCGCTTACAAAAGGAATTAGCTCAATTATTAGCTTTTGTGCCCCAAAGTTTGTCGACGGAAAACCTTCCTAGTACGTATCCTAAACTTTTCAAAAAGGATTTAACTATGTTATTTCCACCGGTAAGTAAGGTGTCAGATAGCTTAAATGCGGTGCACCAACACTTTGCCGATTTTGACAAGGTCATTACGGAACGTATGACGGCTTCGGACATAATGGAAGGTGAATGGAAATTTGAGCACACTAGAGCTGCGTTTCGAGACGAAATTGTTCCATTATTAAACGATATTAAAGCTTGTCTTAGCAATATTGATCAAGATTTGCTTTTGGAAATAGAAGAAGTTAGACGTGTTTTCAATGAACTGGATGATGCTTATAAAAAAAGTTTACTTAAAATAGAACGAGTTTCACGCCAAAATGATCAGCTTCTGAAACAAGTGATGTCGCATGATATTGTTTCCGTCTGTGTGAATAAAAGTTGAAAGTCCCTAAATATAACAATTGTCGAAACTATTACTCGTATAAACACAAATACACAACGAAATACTTTTCAAACGCGTAATGCTTTATTAACTATTATAAACAAGGTATTACAAAGTGCTATGAATACACCCGTTGAATGACAATAAGAATTGAACCCTAGAACAAGTAAACTTGATTCGAGACTCAAGTTTACAAGAGAACCTATGAGTCGCTGGTAGACAACTGAGGGCTCAGAGGTTCTAAAGGGAGAAAGAACATAGATAATTTATCCAAGCACAAGGGTTGATTTAACTCTTCTTTCTCACTCCTATTTATTGTGGTACGAGGTTGCTTCCTTAGTGGGAGTAGTTGATACGTGTCATCTTCTAAGTGGAAGAGTACAACGTATTAAATGCATGTCCAAATCGAGACATACCTTTAAACAACTTTAGGTGAACAGTTCTGCCAACTGTTCACCTTTTGTCCCACTAGGTCGTACTAGGCTTTATCTTGAATCTCTTGTTTTGTCCCGCTCAAAACACTTTGTAGATTCTCCCGCCTAAACTATAAAGGATTGGACAAGATTTGCTTGTATCAGACTTCTAGGGTTCTTAAGTGATCTCTAAGTATTGTCAACTCAGAGATCCTTGAACACCAGCACATTCCTTCTTCTTTTTAGCTATTCATAATCGCTGGTAAGTATGACTTCAGATTGTCTTCGACTTCTCTGACGTTGTCTTTGACTTGAATGTTCCTGGTGTGCCAGCTAAGGCTTTGCCTTCCGCTGGTCTGGTATCTGTCGCTGGTCCTCTCAGCGATCAGTAACACTTAGTCTAATTTAAACAAATCTAGACTGGGCCATAGTTAAAACTTACATTGGCCCAACAATATCCCCCTATTTGTTTACAAATTATACTAAGTCTAGAATTATTGTAAGTGAGTGCACAGCTTCTTCTTACACATAATTTTAACAAACATACCTCAAAGTTTTATTCATCATAAAAAAACCTAACCTATTACATGAACACCCAGTGGTGTAAAAATAAAAAACAAAAGGTTCTTCAGCGATCAAGGCCTTGGTCCACAGTCCTTTGAGCTTCAACTCTATCAGCCTGGAGTTGATGATTAACTCCATCTCAAATTCAAGGTCAGTGGCTTCCTTGCAGTTTCTGAGCATGCCTTGTTTGAGTCTGATGAGTTGTATGGTTGTGGCCAAGTGTAACTCACTTTTTCTCTGGAATCAGTATTCAAAGTTCCCATTCATGAATACTAATCCCATCTCTGGTTCTGAGTAAACTTGGCCACCCACTGGCTTAGCAATCTCTTTAGGAAGTACAAGGTTTCTGTACATTTCATCTACCACAACGTTCTTAGTGACCAGCTTCTCTACTAGAGGCCTCATTGAGGTTTTCCTTTTTCTTTGTCCTTGAGTTGGTTGTTGTTGTGATAGTTGGGGAGGTAGAGGTAGCTTCAGCTTCTTAGCAGTGTCTCTTACCCAATTAAGCTTAGCTTGTATGTTTTTCATCATTTGGGCAGCACCAGGCCCGGTCTTCTTTTAGGCAAGAGACAACACTTCTAACCATTCAAAGAGGCCCAGATCTCTTAGTCTAAAGTCACTGAAGACTTTGTAGTTGGTTATTTAATTAACTCTGTATAAGGTCATCACTACTCTCTTGTCTTTATCAGTGTAACAAGTGTACTTGGTGATTTGACCAGGCTCTTCTCTTTGGTCCACTATTCTCTCATATTGCTTTTGAAGGTTGCTCCTTTTGACTTCAAGTTCTTTGAGCTTGTTTAGCTGAGCTTCCTTTACAGCTGGAGAGAGTAGTTTGTTTATATCCTCTTTGCTTTTGATTTCAGCAGCTCTAATGTCAGCTAACCTCTTTTGTTCCATGATTTGAGCCTTTGCTTACTCTGGGGTTAGTGGTGGTTCATCTGCGCTTTTAAATTTGTTCAGATCAGAGTGTCTGGCAGTGGATCCACCTTCTTCTTGGAGGGTGTTCAGGGTTGTTTCTGGCACCTTAGTGGCAATACCTTTTCCCTTATCCTTTGCCACCTCAGTGATGGGGTTGAAGGATCTAATGGGTTTTGGTGTTTGGATATCTTTTGTGGGTGTATGTTGTTTAAGTGATTGCTCCCCCTTAGGTGGAGCATCATCTTCTTTTTCTTCTTCAGAGGTGGAAGTAGCAGAATTCTCCCCCTCAGGCATAGCGCCAGTAGTAGTTGTGCCTGTTCCTTCTCTATGAAACTTAACGAATTCTTGATGTACAAAGAGACAAATTTCTTTAAGTTTATTCTATAAGAGTTCCTGAAGAAGTTGCCTGGAAGGTTCAGATGCCTTGGCAATCGCAGCGACATTAGCTTTGACAGCTGCTGTGAGGACTGATGGCATGTACGGCTGGAGAATTTGGTTTAGAACCACTGGGAGTTGAGTTTTCAAATCATTTCCCAGCAGTTGCGGAAGAAATGAAGTCATAGAGGATTCCACAGATGTAGTTAGGGAAGTCTCTAAGGTTTTAGTGAGTTCTTCAGCAACATGTGTGAGTGTTCGTATCTCAGAGAGGATAACATCATTTGTGACTTTAGGCTTTGCGATGCTGATGTCTCCCCTCTTTACCCAGAGTTCCTTAGCGGCTAGTTCTTGAACATCTTTCATTCTTAGAACAGGGATAGGCTTGAGGTTTTTTAAATATTCAAAGTGTTTCATTGCCCCCAGTTCCATGACATTTGGAAAATTTGGGAAGGGAACTGGGGTTGGTGTACTGAGCCACTGGTCTTATAGCTGCTTGGCAGGAGTTCATGAACATTTACCATCGATGGGAAGGGAATGGGCTTCAACTCAAATGTGACTTGGTCATCATCAGCATCCATATCAGCATAGTCTAAAATGGTTAGGTCATCTTCAATGATAAAAACCTCATCTTCAGGCATGGACTCAATGTCTGACATGGCATCCAGATCAATGTTGGAGGCTTCAGCATTATCGTCACCAGCAATGGAATAAGCCTCATCGTTCTGTTGTTCTTCATGAAGATTGTGAGCCTGTTATAACATTTGTTAGTAACCAATGTGAAATAAAATGAAGTTATGGATTGCCATTCGCTGCCCCTAGGAAAGCTGAGTGTGATTATCCAGCCCCCCTAAGGATTTCTCCTTGGGACTCTTTTATTGTGAAACAGATACGTTGAAGGGTCGCCATTCGCTGCCCCTAGGATAGCTGGGTGTGATTATCCAGCTCCCCAATAAGGATTACTCCTTGGGAATCTTTTGATTTGTGAATATTATAAGGTGAATGGTCGCCGTTCGCTGCCCCTAGGATAGCTGGGTGTGATTATCCAGCTCCCCCTTAAGGATTTCTCCTTGGGACTCTTTTAGTTGTGAAACATGATATGGGAATGGTCGCCTTTATCTGCCCCTAGGATAGCTGGGTGTGATTATCCAGCTCTCCCTAAAGGATTTCTCATTGGGACTCTTTTAGTTGTGAAGTATTTGAAGGTAAAGGTTGCCTTTTATCGCTGCCCCTAGGAAGACTGAGGGTGAGTATTTAGTCTCCCCAAAAGAATAAATTCTTTGGGACTCTTTTTAATATGAGGGGACCCAGAGTCTACGTGAAGTGCAGAGACTTTGGGTCGGGACCTATAGTGTGCTCAAGTTGTTATAGGCAAGAGCACAGTCCATAGGGTGAAGGATCATCAGGGTGCGTTATGAGCACAAATGAATCATATCCTAGTGCCAAGACAGAGTGTACAGATAATCCTAAGAGTTCTAGGTGCTGACACAGACACTCTATGGGATGAGGCATACCCTAAACTTCATCACCCTCTCCTACAAAAATTTGAGAGTGATTGCTTGTGAACCTCAAAAAAATGAAAGGGCAAACTAATACCTGTGAGATATCAGTGTCAAGAAGGTTCTTAGAAGTCTCTGCTGACTTTGAGACGCTAGACACAGGTTGTTCGTCAGCGATGGGCTCTCTATCCACATCCACCTGAGTAGGGGATGGGTGTTTCTTGGTCTTCTTCTTCTTGGATGGATTAACAGAAGGGTTTTTAGAGGAAAGGGGGATTTCTTTCCTCTTCTTCTTCTTTTCCTTCAGTGCCTTGGGCCGAGAAGTAGACTGCACAGAGATCTTGGACAAAGACTTATCAGTCATACTTTCAGCGTTCACCCCTGGTAGAAGGATCAAGGGCTCCTCTTCTCCAGCAGGGAGCATACCAGCAACTCTTAACATATGCCTGGTGAGAGGTGTAGGAATGATACACACGACTATATAGGATATAGAAATGAAGATAAAGATTAAACCAAAAAGAAAGATTAGATTAGATGAAGAAAAAGAGAAAAACAAGGATGGTTGTGAATTCCTAGTGAGAGAAACACATATGTTTCTCTCTCTACAATCTATGAAAATGGAAGACACACACACTCAAATGAGGTGCTAGGGACCTTTTTACTACAAGTGTAAAGTATAGAAGGCCTTCCTCATTTAAGTGCTCGGACTAATTCCCGTTACATACATAACATTATACTAGAACTCTCAACACCATTATGTAGAATTTTCCACGAGCTTCGCAACGTTATATTATATGACCATCACTTTAAATACTTCTAACAATCTCCCCCTAAGGGGTGGTCATGTAACATGTGACTTCACTTCTTTGATGTTGTTGACTTTTGAAGCTCGCTGTCTTGAGAGTTCCTTTATAGTTCCTTTCATGACTTGTGATCTTGGATCTTTTATCTTTGCCTTGACTCGATCTTAAAACTTTTCCATCTTGTGTTCTTGTGTCTTTCCCCACATACTCGAACTTTGATTTGATATGAAAGCTTGTTAAACAATCTCCCTTGATCATCAGAGTAACGGAAGTTTTTGTATTTAGATGTTCTTGAGCTTTCTTCTTTTACATGAGCATGTGGTCTTGAATTACGACTCTTGAGGTTACTCCACCGTTTGCATTCCTCCGGTTTCCCGTTATACAGTACGAATACTGTACCTGTGATTAGGTAAGTTCAATGAACTTCCTTGACAGGTTTTCCGGCTGTGGTAGCCGTTCTCAATAGTTGAATATATCGAAAGATACTGCATAGTAAGGAGTGAATCATGCAGTTCCATTCTGTTGATTAAGTCGTCAATTCAATTTCCTGGAACAAGTTTGAATCAATTAAGAATCAAACCATTGTTGCTTTCTAGTTGACACATGTTAGATTCGTATGGAATCTCACAAGTCACCTACCGCAGTGCTGTTTGATGATGAATCTGGAAGGATTTCCATTCGTCACTGTAAATACTGAGGAGTATTACTCTGAATGTTCTTGCAAGATCATAAAGATATTGCGTCGATACCTGGAACGAGTTTGAATCATAAAAGAATGAAACCACTGTTGCTTTCTAGTTAACATATGTTCAATTCAAGTGAATCTTACATATGACCTACCGTAGTGCTGTTTTATGTTAACACTGGAAGGATTTCCATTCATCAATGTGAATACTGATGAGTTTCACTCTGAATGTTCTGGCAATATCACAAGGATAGAGCGTAGGACTCTTTAAATTATCGCTTGTGTTCTAGAGATGAACATAAATTGATATATGGAATAAGTGTCCTTATGAGATTTTATGATGAATCTCGTTAGCTCTAGACTCTATAAGTACACATTTATTTGGTGATCGGAGGTTGGAGCAGACTGCCACCTATTCAATATCTACTATCTCGGAGTGAGAAAGTTGATAGAAATGAGTTGAACTTCGTGACAATAAAACAAACTACTTTTGAGATAAACTTGAGTAGGCTGGGAAGGTTGTGCATTGCATCACTGGGTCCATGATGCTTTGTCTTCAGTATCAGAAATCATCAAAGTGATTCTGATAATAGATGTATTGACCCGGTTTTTGCCGAAGTTGTATGTAGGGCTTCTTTCTTTACACCCTCTATCCTTACATTTCTTTTTCATTCTTCAACCCCTTAAATGCTTACCAAGACGTCATAACTAGCACCTTGTTGTAATTGTTCCAGTGCTAGCTTAAGTCATTAGTCAACATTTTTCCCGTACACTCAACTACTCCATCTTTCCTAAGGACATCTAAATTCTAATGGATTATCCCTGGGAAGATCCCTCCGGTTCTGGTTGGATCATAGGACGAATACCTAACCACCTTTTGACACCAATACCGCCGTGAATTAATGTGTTGAAGGGTATAGATATCGTAACTAGAAAAACCTGTTGAAAAAGCAATCAAGGTGTTGATGAAATCAGTGTTTACACCTTGAAGGTTTTTTGTATCACCAAAACACTCCCCCTACATATGTGCATCATAAAAGGAAAGGTTTTTGCACATATTAGGAAGAGAAATCACTTATATCAAAGATAACACATTTTAATCACTATTCTCCCCCTAAAAAATTCCATGACATTGAAATTTTTGTGAAACTAGTGATGAAACATGGAGAGAATAATGTTGCATGAAAGTTTGTACTCCCCCTCGAAAAGAAATTCTAATTAAAATTAGGGGAGTATATGATCACACAGTTTTGAAATACTTTGAAAAATTGTGCTCAAAAACCCAAGAAAACTTACTTTCCCGTTTTTAAGGAATAATGTACATAAATGAACATTTTCCTTATGTTCATGAGCTTAAAACTTTGAATATTTTGATATAAGCCCATGACCGAGAAAAATTAATTTCTCGTTGTTGAGGATAAGTCAAAGACATTCCTTTCTTTGGGGACCGGGTTATAGTCTGACATGTGACTATAAGCCATTATGAGAAGAAAAATAGAAAAGACATGTTTTGAAAACATTTGAACTCTCATTCGAACTTTATGTACGTACCCGTGTCATTATTGAACAACATTTCTAAGTACGTCCATACTATCGATGCTGAGAGACATGTCGGAGAAGAATATTTTTGTTATTTTTGAAAGATTTTCTCATTTTTTATTTTGTTTTTATAGGTCTTATATTTTTGTATTTTGATTTTCGGATTGATATACACAAGATTACTAAGAATGTGCAAGACGTTCAAGTTCATCTGGAGTGAAACTACGCATACCAAGTCGACGAACCATGAATTCAATTCTTTCTTGAGACAGAGCTTTGGTGAAGATGTCGGCTAGTTGGTAGTCCGTCTTGACAAAGAACAGTTCGATCGTTCCTTTTTCCACATGCTCCTTTATGAAATAGAATCGGACAGCTATGTGCTTGGTCTTGGAGTGTTGGACCGGGTTTCAGGATATGGCTATGGCTGATTGTGAATCACAATAAATAGGAACTTTGTTAAAGAGAAAGCCATAATCCGTGAGTTGTGTTCTCATCCAAAGGACTTGAGCACTACAAACGGATAGAGACACATATTCTGCTTCCGTGGTGGACAATGTCGTGCAGTCTTGTTTTCTTGATGACCAACTCACTTGAGGTGCTTCTCGATTGGCTGATTTATGAAAATATGTGCTCCACCGAAAGTGCTCTTGAATGTATCATGACACCTTGCATGGTCGGCATCTGAAAAATCAGTGAGATTAAAACCAGAATCCTTCGTATACCATAGACCCATGTTAATGGTTCCCCAGAGATAACTAAAGATCCTTTTAACCTCTTTGAGGTGCTTCTCGGTTGGCTTCGCCTGGTACCGAGCACATAAACAAGTAGCATGCACAATGTCCGGTCTGCTTGAGGTTAAGTACATAAGGGACCCGATCATGCTTCGGTATTTTGTAGCATCCACAAATGTCCCTTTCTTATCCAAATCAAGCTTGTGTTTACTGTCCATTGGAGTACCAATAGGATCACAGTTTTCCATGCCAAATTTCGTTAGAATCTCAAGCACAAACTTGGACTGATTTATGAAAATACCACGGGGGATTGGTGAACTTGGAGACCAAGAAAGAACGTCATTTCCCACATCATGGACATTTCGAATCGACTTTTCATAAGGTCGACAAATAATATGGAATATTTTGGGTTAGTAGAACTAAATATAATATCATCTACATAGACCTGAGACACCAAGATGTCGTTGTCGTAGTTCTTGATAAACAATTTTGGATCAATGGTTCCTTTGCTAAAGTGATTTTGTAGAAGAAATGATGATAACTCGTCGTACCATGCCCTCGGTGCTTGTTTCAAACCATAAATTGCCTTTTTCAATTTGTAGACATGGCTTGGATGTTCGGTATTGATGAAACCTTCAGGTTGACATACATACACATCTTCTTTTAACGGCCCATGCAAGAAAGCCATCTTCATGTCCATTTGATACACAGTGAATGATTTGTGTGCCGCGTATGCCAAGAAAATCCTAATAGCTTCTAATCGAGCAACCGGGGCAAAGGATTCTGCGAAATCAATTCCCTCCTGTTGTTTATAACCTCTCACGACTAACCGAGTCTTGTTCCTAATGACCGTTTGCTCCTCATCCATCTTGTTTTTGAATAACCATTTCAGAGTAAGGGGATCGATATTGTCCGGTCGAGGTACTAACTCCTATACATCAAGCCGGATGAACTGATTGAGTTCTTCTTTCATATACTCATTCCATGATGCATCAGTCATTGCTTCTTTCACACTTGCTGGTTCTATTGTGCTGACTGATAGTGCATAGATACACATATCAGCATCGGTACGCAGCTGATTTCGTGTTGAGACTGGTCGTGAGAGATTTCCAATCACTTGAACCAAAGGATGATTCTTAGTCTATTTGTGTTCATGTGGAAGTGTATGAGATGAACATAAATTATCGCTTGTATTCTAGAGATGAACATAAATTGATATATGGAATAAGTGTCCTAATGAGATTTTATGATGAATCTCGTTGGCTCTAGACTCTATAAGTGCACGTTTATTTGGTGATCGGAGGCTGGAGCAGACTGCCACCTATTCAATATCTACTATCTCGGAGTGAGAAAGTTGATAGAAATGAGTTGAACTCCGTGACAATAAAACAAACTTCTTTTGAGAGAAGCTTGAGTAGGCTGGGAAGGGTTGTGCATTGCATCACTGGGTCCATGATGCTTTGTCTTCAGTATCAGAAATCATCAAAGTGATTATGATAATAGATGTATTGACCCGGTTTCTACCTAAGTTGTATGGAGGGCTTCTTTCTTTACACCCTTTATCCTTACATTTCTTTTTCATTCTTCAACCCCTTCAATGCTTACCAAGACGTCATAACTAGCTCCTTTTTGTGATTGTTCCAGTGCTAGCTTAAGTCATTAGTCGACATTTTTCCCGTACACTCAACTACTCCATCTTTCCTAAGGACATCTAAATTCTAATGGATTGTCCCTGGGAAGATCCCTCCGGTTCTGGTTGGATCATAGGACGAATACCTAACCACCTTTTGACACCAATACCGTCGTACATTAATGTGTTGAAGGGTATAGATATCGTAACCAGAAAAACCTGTTGAAAAAGCAATCAAGGTGTTGATGAAATCAGTGTTTACACCTTGAAGGTTTTTTGTATCACCAAAACACTCCCCCTACATATGTGCATCATAAAAGGAAAGGGTTTTGCACATATTAGGAAGAGAAATCACTTATATCAAAGATCTTATCAAACATAACACATTTTAATCACTATTCTCCCCCTAAAAAATTGCATGACATTGAAATTTTTGTGAAACTAGTGATAAAACATGGAGAGAATAATGTTGCATGAAAGTTTGTACTCCCCCTCGAAAAGAAATTCTAATTAAAATTAGGGGAGTATATGAGCACACAGTTTTGAAATACTTTGAAAAATTGTGCTCAAAAACCCGAGAAAACTTACTTTCCCGTTGTTAAGGAATAATGTACATAAATGAACATTTTTCTTGTGTTCATGAGCTTAAAACTTTGAATGTTTTGATATAAGCCCATGACCGAGAAAAAATAATTTCTCGTTGTTGAGGATAAGTCAAAGACTTTCCTTTCTTCGAGGACCGGGTTATAGTCTGACATGTGACTATAAGCCATTATGAGAAGAAAAATAGAAAAGACATGTTTTGAAAACATTTGTACTCTCATTCGAACTTTATGTACGTACCCGTGTCCTTATTAAACAACATTTCTAAGTACGTCCATATTATCGATGCTGAGAGACATGTCGGAGAAGAATATTTTTGGTATTTTTTCAAAGATTTTCTCATTTTTTGTTTTGTTTTAATAGGTTTTATATTTTTGTATTTTGATTTTCTTATTGATATATACAAGATTACTGCGAATGTGCAAGAAGTTTAAGTTCATCTGGAGTGAAACTACGCATAGCAAGTCGACGAACCTGGAATTCAAATCTTTCTTGAGAAAGAGGTTTGGTGAAGATGTCGGCTAGTTTGTAGTCCGTCTTAACAAAGAACGGTTCGATCGTTCCATTTTACACATGTTCCGTTATGAAATGGAATCGGACAACTATGTGCTTGGTCTTGGAGTGATGGACCGGGTTTCAGGATATGGCTATGGCTGATTGTGAATCACAATAAATAGGAACTTTGTTAAAGTGAAAGCCGTAATCCGTGAGTTGTGTTCTCATCCAAAGGACTTGAGCACTACACACGGATAGAGACACATATTCTGCTTCCGCGGTGGACAACGCCGTGCAGTCTTGTTTTCTTGATGACCAGCTCACTAGCTTCTCGCCTAAGAATTGTGCTCCACCGGAGGTGCTCTTGAATGTATCATGACACCCTGCATGGTCGGCATCTGAAAAATCAGTAAGATTAAAACCAGAATCCTTCGTATACTAGAGACCCATGTTAATGGTTCCCCGGAGATAACGAAAGACTTTTAACCTCCTTGAGGTGCTTCTCGGTTGGCTTCGCCTGGTACCGAGCACATAAACAAGTAGCATGCACAATGTCCGGTCTACTTGAGGTTAAGTACATAAGGGATCCGATCATACTTTGGTATTTTGTAGCATCCACAAATGACCCTTTCTTATCCAAATCAAGCTTGTGTATAGTGTCCATTGGAGTACCAATAGGATCATAGTTTTCCATGCCAAATTTCGTTAGAATCTCAAGCACATACTTGGACTGATTTATGAAAATACCACGGGGGGATTGGTGAACTTGGAGACCAAGAAAGAACGTCATTTCCCCCATCATGGACATTTCGAATCGACTTTTCATAAGGTCGGCAAATAATATGGAATATTTAGGTTAGTAGAACCAAATATAATATCATCTACATAGACCTGAGCCACCAAGATGTCGTTGCCGTAGTGCTTGATAAACAATGTTGGATCAATGGTTCCTTTGTTGAAGTGATTTTGTAGAAGAAATGATGATAATTCGTCGTACCATGCCCTCGGTGCTTGTTTCAAACCATAAATTACCTTTTTCAACTTGTAGACATGGCTTGGATGTTCGGTATTGATGAAACCTTCAGGTTGACATACATACACATCTTCTTTTAAAGGCCCATGCAAGAAAGCCGTCTTCACGTCCATTTGATACACAGTGAATGATTTGTGTGCCGCGTATGCCAAGAAAATCCTAATAGCTTCCATTCGAGCAACCAGGGCAAAGGCTTCTGCGAAATCAATTCCCTCCTGTTGTTTATAACCTCTCACGACTAACCGAGTCTTGTTCCTAATGACCGTTTGCTCCTCATCCATCTTGTTTTTGAATAACCATTTCAGAGTAAGGGGATCGATATTGTCCGGTCGAGGTACTAACTCCCATACATCAAGCCGGATGAAATGATTGAGTTCTTCTTGCATAGACTCAATCCATGATGCATCAGTCATTGCTTCTTTCACACTTGCTGGTTCTATTGTGCTGACTGATAGTGCATAGATACACATATCACCGTCGGTACGCAGCTGATTTCGTGTTGAGACTGGTTGTGAGAGATTGCCAATCACTTGAACCAAAGGATGATTCTTAGTCCATTTGTGTTCATGTGGAAGTGTATGAGAAACTTGATGCGAGCTCGACGGATCCACATATGGTGTTGAAGGCTGAGTAGGACTTGTGGAAGCCGCAAATGGATTAACAAACTCGTGTTCGTTGAGCATCGCATTGTTCGCATTTTCAGCAACTATTTCGTTCTGAAGATGAACATGAGTAGGAATTTGCTGAGAATGTTGTAGAGTTGCGTCAGCAGTCGGAGAAGTGGTTGGAATTTTTGGAGGTAATATGGTTGAGGTTGACGTATATGGTGCAGAAGTAGATGCCGTTGGTGTAGATGCAATCGGAGGTTCTTGAGCTACCGTAGCAGGTGCAGCCGGGGCATTTTGAGGAACAACAAATGACGAAGGATCCTCCATATATTCATCATAAATTGGCCCAAATAAAACTTCCAAGTCACGTTCCGAAGGTTGTAACGATGAGATTGCTGACGGTGCAAATTGAAGCGCGAGTCCTGAACTTACGTGTCCAGAAGTCTGACCTTGAAGCTTGGGATGGGAACTTCTATGTTGAGAGGCCATACCCGAGAGTTCATCAAAGGTACCATTCATAGTCTCCATTACCTTTCTTGTCCTTCGATTATAAACCCTGTAAGCACAAGTAGTTGAAGAATAACCAATGAAAAAACCAATATCACCTTTAGGTTCAAGTTTACCGATATCTTCACGATCATTCTTCGGATAACATAATGCACCGAAGACATGTAAAAATGAAATATCTAGTTTTCTTCCATTAATGATCTCATAAGGTGTTTTGTTGAAACGGATGTGAATAATGGAGTGGTTTTGAGTATAACATGTAGTTGCAATAGCATCGGCTAATAAGTGTGAAAACACTTATCCTTTTACCACTTATTTCCAATAATAACAAGACCAAAACGTGTATTTTATGTCGTAAAAGTCGGAATTATGCGTGGTTTGTGTTTTTATTGTGTTTTAGGACCAAAATATGAAAAAGGAAGAAAACACGGGCTTTCACGGGCTTTTATCGAAGAAAACGGGAAAAGACGAAGTCAAAAGATCAAGAGTGCAAAAAGAACGGAAGTCCAAGACCTATTCTGAAGATTTATCGAAGAAAAAGTCTAAAGACGAAAGTTTAACGAAGTCAAAGAACTTAAGTCTAATAGAAGAAGAAAATTAAAAGGCAAGTTCAAATCCCGAGACGACATCGAGAAAAGACAAAGAATTAAAGTCGAGTCGAGAAGACGTGAAGAAAGAAAGAAAGAAGATGCAACACATGCACTCCTTCCACCTTCCCTATAAATACCCTCCTAATAGTCATTAGGGGGGAGTTAGTCTTTAATATTTAGTAGTTTTTCATTTTGCACTTTTCTTTTATAGTTTTAGAGAGAGAAAGTCTTAAACTTTCTCTCACTAAGTTTCATCTTTTCATTTAATCTTTCAAGATTAAACATTTGTATTGCTTATTTTTTCATTAATCAAGTTCTATTTAAGCTTTTAATCCTTAATCTCATTCTACCTTTCTTTGATTTTAGATTGATTTTGGTGCGAATTTCATATGATCCGTGTTGTTCTTAATGATTTCGTGCTTAAAAAGTTAATCTTTTGATCATTACTTAAGTTTTCATACGAATAAGCTTTGAGATTCGTGTGCTTATTGGCTTATTTTTTATGTTTAGCTTATTTACTTTTTAAAAGTTTTCTTAAAAAGTTTATATTTTTATTGTTTAATTTTAAAGTTTGTTCATTTTGAGGTTTGATAAGTTGATACAAGTGCTTATTCGATCCGGTTCATTTTTGATTCGTTCAAGTTTTGTGTGAGCTTATTCATTATAGCTTATTACAAGCTTATAACCGAATCCCATATAAATCGGAAAGGGATTAAACCCCTTTCCGATTGTCACATTCCGAGCAGACGCCCCATCCCTCTTTCCAATTGTAAAATCGGAGAAGGGTTTTGAGTTTTCCGATCGCACCCCCATTTATTCCGATCAAAGTGATCGGATTAGGGTTTGTGTATTCCGACGGTAGTTTTTGGTATATTCCGATCGGGTCTTTACCCCGTATTCCAATTAGAATTACTTTCTAGTTATTCCGATTGGGTGTGTTTATCAATATTCCGATTGTGTCATCTTTGGACTTTCCGATTGGGACCTTTGTTTGTCAATATTCCGACAGCCTCATTTCCCATATTTCGATCACCAGATCGGAATATATTCCGATTTGGGCTATTGACGCCCATATTCCGATTGCAGCCATTTTGAGATATTCCGATCAGTGGTCATTTGTATTCCGATTAGAGTTTATTGTTTTTACATAGTCTCCAAGTGATAGTTTTGTTAAGTGTTTAAGTATTTTTCTTAATCTAGTCTTTAAGTTTTTCAATCATTTAATTTTAACTCGTCATTTTAGTATTAATCTTTAAACTTCTACTTTACTCAACGACACTTAAATTTCTTGCTATTATTTTAAAATAGATAATCAAAACCAAACCATTCTCTTGTTCACCAAAAGACGATTGAGTCGCACTTTTAACCAATAGTCAATTCGAAAGGATTCGGACGATAAGATTTTATACTTAGCCAAAAGCCAAGTATTAAATGGCGCCGCTGCCGGCTCTTTTCGTTAAGATTAACGGTTTCTAGTGAGATACGCATTGAATTTTGGGATCCGTTCTTTGAACGTTATTTTCCTTCCTTTAAAAATTTTCAAAAATCCTAAAAAAATATAAAATTCTTTAAAAAAATACAAAAACATTATAAATTCATAAAAATCAATTCTTTTCAAAAGGTTTTGCACCAAAAAGATTATATAGATTATACAGATATTCACTGTGTATATTTTATTTTGCAGGTATATGCGTACTAGATCTTCGAACTATTCTGAGCCCGAGACTCGTGAAGATTTAGATATGGCTGGTGTTAATAACAACAATAATAACCCACCTCTACCCAATTTGAATAACAACAACATCAACAACAACAATGTTCTCCTACCTGATTTACGAACAATGGAGGAATTGTGTCAACCCACCATGAACGGACGCGGAGGCCCGATTGCGCCGATGCACGTCACGGCTCAGGAGTTTTCGTTGAAGCATCACATGATCCAACAAGTGCAAACTAACCCATTTCGCGGAATTCCGGATGATGATGCCAACAAACACCTCGAAAAATTTATTACCATAACCCAAAGCATGAAGTGCCCCGGTGTTTCTATGGATGACCTTCGCCTTCAACTTTTTCCCCACTCGATTTCTCACCATGCTGAAAAATGGTTTGACCGTCTTCCTAAGAATTCTATTCATACGTGGAATGACATGACCCAACGCTTTTTGTCGCGCTACTTCCCGCCATCCATGGTCACAAGCCTTCGTAACCAAATTAGTGGATTCATGCAAGACAACGATGAGTCGCTCTTTGATGCTTGGGAACGATACAATGATTTGATCGACCGCTGTCCAAATCACAACATGCTCCCCGTCACTTTCATTCACACCTTCTACAATGGTCTCACTTTTCGGGATCGTGACGCGATCAATGCCGCCGCCGGTGGTACTTTTATGAAAAGGAGACCGGAGGAGTGTAGAGAGTTGATTGAAAAAATGACTACTCACCACAAGAATTGGGATTCATCCGCATCCTCAAGATCTAACTCGAGAGTCAATGTTTCTTCTACTACTTCCAATCCTGAGATGACTAAAATTTCTCGACAACTCGCTGAGATGAACAAGAATTTCATGACCATGGCCACAAACCACTTTCAACAAGCTAAAGCTGTTGCTATTTCTTGTGACACATGTGGTGGTCCTCATTCTTATAATGATTGTCCTTCTACCCAAGGCAATTTTTCTGAAAACGTTAACGCCGCTTACGGTACTTATCCCACGGGAGGCTGTCAAGCTCGCCCTCAAGGAGACCGTAGCTTGCTAAGTTATCGTTCCAACAATTATCTTGCTCCACCCGGTTTCCCTCCTACCAACCAAAACCAACAACAAAGCTATAACCGAAACAATCAATCCCAACCTCGTGATAACAATCAATATCAATCCCAAAGAAACCCATACCCAACTCAAGGAAATTCTCAAGCTTACCAAGCTCCACCTCTCAATCAACCGATGGCAGTGAGTCCAGACGTCGAGACGTTCATGAAGACTAATCGGGAAGCTGGTGACGAATCTTCAAAGTCAAGTCATCAACTTGAAGGGCGAAATGACGAAACAAGGGAACGATATTCGAGCCGAGCTAAGGAATGATATGGCAAAACCGAGCAATGAGATCCGTGCCGACATCAGAGATTCTTTCAGCACTCAAGCGCTTAACATTCGTGATATGATTGGTTCGCTCATCCAAGGTAATCAACCCTCTTCTTCGGGTACTCTTCCGAGTAATACCGTTTCGAATCCAAGAGGGGAGATGAAAGCAATCACCACTCGTAGTGGAAAAGGTTATATGGAACCCGAGCTTCCTACACCTCCACCCGTGATTGTGAACAAGGAAAAAGAGCAACTTTCCTCACCTCCTTCACCTTCTATCCCCATTTCCCCACCACCAGTGGTTGTGAGTGATCCTATTCCCCTAAAGCCTTCTTCTTCATCCAATATACCTTATCCTTCAAGGTTGAGGAAAGAGAAGCAAAAGAGTAAGGATGATATTCAGGTTTCAAACTTTCTAAAAATGTTTAAACAATTAAATTTTAACATCTCCTTTGCCGAGGCTCTCGCTCACATGCCTAAATACGCTAAGATGTTTAAAGATCTTCTAAGTGATAAGGAAAAGCTTCTTGACATTGCTCAGACCCAACTTAATGAGAATTGCTCCGCCGTTCTCTTAAGGAAATTGCCCACCAAACTTGGTGATCTGGGTCACTTCTTGATTCCTTGCAACTTCCCGGGAGTAGAGAATTGCATGGCCCTAGCCGATCTAGGTGCCAGTATAAACTTAATGCCTTTAAGTGTTTGGCAGCAATTATCTCTCCCAGAGCTTGTCCCCACCAAAATGACTTTGGAATTAGCCAACCGTACGGTTGCTTATCCAGTGGGGATAGCCGAAGATGTCTTTGTTGGCGTTGACAAATTCACCTTCCCGGCGGATTTTGTTGTCGTTGACTACGAGATGGATCCTCGTGTTCCATTAATTGTTGGACGTCCCTTCCTGAGGACCGGTCGCACTCTCATTGATGTAGCCGCAGGCGAAATAATCATGAGAGTTGGTGACGATAAAATTGTCTTCAACATGGGTAAGATTTCTAAGCAACCTTATTCATATGAGAGTGTTAATGCTATTGATGTTCTCGATGAGGCTTGTGAAGAACATTTTCATGATGCTTGCAAAAGTACTCTTTCTTCTCTACCCAATGTTGAGACCGTTGCCTCAATAGCTCCGGCATTGACTCCTTTTGGAGAAAGTGACTTGGATGATTTCGAAGCGAGCTTGGGTCCTCTTGATATTAAGTATGATAATTTGTCCACCAATTGGGATGAAGACATTCGTACTATTGAGAGACTTCTGAATGAGGACCCGTTTTCTCCTCCTTCTCCTAAAGAGGTGACTAATGATGATCCATCGTTAGTTACACCATCTATTGAGGATCCTCCTACTCTTGAGCTTAAGGACCTACCTCCTCATCTTGAGTACAGTTTCCTTGAAGACAACGAGAAGTTACCGGTCATCATCGCGAAGGACCTGAAAGAAGAAGAAAAAGCCCGACTTATCGCCATGTTGAAGAAGCATAAAAGAGCTATCGCTTGGAAAATCTCCGACATTCGCGGAATTGATCCTCACTTCTGCACACATAAAATTCTCATGGAGGATGACTTTAAGCCCACAATTCAAAGCCAACGAAGGGTGAATCCTAAAATCCATGAAGTCATCAAAAAAGAGGTTATCAAACTTCTAGATGCGGGTATGATTTACCCTATTTCGGATTCACCATGGGTTAGTCCAGTCCATTGTGTGCCTAAGAAAGGCGGAATTACCGTTGCGCCAAATCAAAACAACGAGTTGATTCCTACCCGTCTCGTTACTGGGTGGAGAGTTTGTATAGACTACCGCAAACTCAATGATGCCACGAGAAAGGATTATTTCCCTCTACCTTTATGGACCAAATGCTTGAACGTTTAGCGGGTAATGAATATTACTGCTTTCTTGATGGTTTCTCGGGTCATTTCCAAATACCCATCGATCCCCAAGATCAAGAGAAGACAACATTCACTTGTCCCTATGGCACGTTTGCTTACAAACGAATGCCTTTTGGCTTATGCAATGCCCCCGGGACATTCCAAAGGTGCATGTTGGCTATCTTTCATGACATGGTTGAGCAAACCATGGAAGTCTTCATGGATGATTTCTCAGTCTTCGGGGATTCCTTCTCTTCTTGCCTTGCCAATTTAGAACGTATGCTTAAGCGGTGCGAAGACACTCGCCTTGTTCTGAATTAGGAAAAATGCCATTTTATGGTAAAAGAAGGCATTGTGCTAGGACACAAAATCTCTAAAGCCGGTCTTGAAGTCGACCGTGCTAAAGTAGATGTCATAGCCAAATTACCTCCACCTTCAACCGTGAAGGGTGTGAGAAGTTTTCTGGGTCATGCGGGCTTCTATCGTCGATTCATTTAGGATTTCTCTAAAATCGCTCGCCCGATGACCCACCTCTTGGAAAAAGATACTCCCTTTATCTTTTCTAAAGAGTGTCTCGAAGCCTTCAATCTTCTTAAGGATAAGCTAACTAAGGCACCGGTCTTGGTTACCCCTAATTGGGAGCTGCCATTTGAATTGATGTGCGATGCTAGCGACTTTGCTATTGGTGCGGTTTTGGGCCAACGAGTGAATAAACACTTCCAACCAATCCACTATGCTAGCAAAACAATGACGGGGGCTCAATTGCATTATACGACAACCGAAAAAGAGCTTTTAGCTGTTGTCTATGCTTTTGAGAAATTTCGCCCCTATCTTGTTTTATCCCCCACCATCGTATACACGGACCATTCCGCGTTGAAGTACTTGATGACTAAGCATGATTCTAAGCCAAGACTTCTTCGCTGGGTTTTACTCCTTCAAGAATTCAATATTGAAATTCGCGACAAGAAGGGAGCCGAAAACCTGTCCGCAGATCATCTGAGCAGACTTGAGGATCCATATCAAGGGGATCATCCGAACAAAGAGATCAATGACTCTTTCCCCCTTGAGACCTTAATGTCTATAAATCTCAATCTTGATGACACCCCGTGGTTTGCGGACATTGCAAACTACTTAGCGGGTGGTATTCTCATCAAAGGGTTAACATCCCAACAAAAGAAGAAGTTCTTGAATGATGTTAAGACTTACTTTTGGGATGACCCTTATCTATTCAAACAATGTGCTGATCTGATCATTCATCGTTGTATTGACGGACCGGCAGCTTTTGACATTCTCCAAGCTTGCCACAAAGGACCCACCGGTGGTCACTTTGGTCCCAACTACATCGCTAAAAAAGTGTTTGATTCTGGATTCTATTGGCCCACCATTTATCGTGACGCTCACGAAATGGTTAAGCATTGTGATGCTTGCCAACGCCAAGGCAAGATCACACATAAGGATGAGATGCCTCAAAATTTCATACAGGAATGTGAAATCTTTGATGTATGGGGCATCGACTTTATGGGGCCATTTCCATCCTCCAAAGGGAACAAGTACATCCTCGTCGCCGTCGACTACGTTTCTAAATGGGTTGAAGCCAAGGCTCTCCCTACGAACGATGCGAGGGTGGTTGTGAACTTTTTGAAGCAGCTTTTCGCTCGATTCGGCGTTCCTCGTGCTATCATCAGTGACCGCGGGACTCATTTTTGCAATGATCAATTTGCAAGAGTCATGGCTAAGTATGGTGTCAATCACCGTCTTTCCACCGCCTATCATCCCCAAACCAATGGGCAAGCCGAGATATCCAACCGTGGATTGAAGCGAATTTTGGAGCGTACTGTGGGAGAGCATCATGCCGCGTAGGCCGATAAGTTAGATGATGCTCTGTGGTCTTTCCGTACTGCTTATAAGACCCCGATCGGCTGTACGCCTTATCGTCTTGTGTACGGGAAAGCATGCCACCTCCCCATCGAGCTGGAACATAAGGCGCACTGGGCCTTGAAGTGGGCTAACTTCGACATCAACAAAGCCGGTGATCATCGCAAGATTCAACTCAACGAGCTAAATGAACTGAGGAATGAAGCTTATGAGAACTCGCTGATCTACAAGGAGAAGACCAAGATCATTCATGACGCAAAAATCAAGAACCGAGAGTTCCACGTTGGTGATCAAGTTCTACTCTTTAACTCTCGGTTGAAGATCTTCTCTGGCAAGTTGAAGAGCCGCTGGTCTGGTCCATTCACCATCGCCAAAGTCTTTCCATATGGGACCATTGAGCTTTCTCAGCCAAATGGGCCCAATTTCAAGGTGAATGGCCAGTGTTTGAAGCTGTACTTTGGTGAGGACATCTCCGAGGAGATGATTCCATCCCTCACCACGTTCCCCATGAACTAAATTGGGTCGAGTCAGGCTCGTGACTCGGTGAACAAAAACAAGCGCTTCTCGGGAGGCAACCCGTGATCTATCCTTTACTGCTTTCATAATAAGTGTAGGGGGGAGCCCCGTATGTGTTTGTTGTCTTGTTTCTTGTGCTGTGCAGGGATTAAAGCTTCAAAGATCCACCTTGATGACTTTTGACGAACCGTGATACCGTGTTCCCATCTTCCCGGTTCTATCCTAAAACACTTGTGATTCAATATTTCATATTTTATATGTTCACATTGAATTCACTTTACTTGTCCTTTCCTTAGCAAGATTTAAACAAAGTGCACAATGTCCTAAGTGTAGGGGAGTTTACTTCCACATGCTTAAACATTAAGGACAATGTTTATCTCAAGTGTAGGGGGGACTTCTATCAAAGTAAGTGGTCTTTTCCATGAATTTGTCCTCATTTTAACCAGAAAATCAAATTTTCGATATTTTTCAAAATTTTTGATCTATTTTGGCCTATTAGTTTTGCCCTTTGTATAGTTATTTTCTTTCTTTGCTAGAATAAATCTTTAATAAAGTGGTTTTAATTTTCAAACGTTGTGAATCTTTTGACTCAACCCGAGTTTACTTATCTAAGTTTACTCTAGCTAGTATCCTTAACGTATTTAGGTCAAGTTTTGCTAGGCTTTTATATAGGGAGCTATAAAACGCGAAAGTCTTAACTCTCACGGGTTAAGAACAAGAACTTTTCGCAAGTTCCTATAATTGATCCTAGAGAGTCGTTTATCAAGGGAACTTTAAAATGCAATTTCTAAACTTGAAAAAGTCTAAGAATTGGCAAGATCCTATAAATGACTCGAAAACCCAAAACTTTGATTTAATAGGCTAAGCATCCACGAGTCTCATTCCTTGAGATTTTAAACTATGGAGGACGAGAGATGATAGAGTCAATTATAAGTTTGGTACTCTTTCGTGAATTTATGTGAGTTAATTTTAATAAATTTATCTGCAATAAATAAGGTTATACGATTTAAAAGGTTACTTAGCTTCTAGCCCCAGATCGTTTAAAAGTTGCTCGGTACGGATTAGAGTTCATATCCAAGGCATAACTTATTGAAGAGGGATGCGAAGATTGGCGAGTCCGAAAAGGCCCTAACAAGGCATGAGGGCTACAGTTTGTTGCTAAAGATCCAAAAGTGATGTGAAGAATCATTTATCGAAAATCAATATGAAGGACCGAGACACACGACGAAAAGCAAATACTCCCCAAAAGATTATGGAGAAATCTTTCCAAAAAGACCCTAACAAGGTATGAGGATAAATAGATCCAAGTCCTAAAAGGAGGCGGATCGTTGTATATCAAAGTCCAAAATAAAGATTGGAGAAAAATGAAGAAGTCGTGGTCCAAAGATGAAGAATCTCTCAAAACTTTAAGTGAAGAAATTCCTATTATGAAGAGAAGGCCATTATTTCATGAACGTCTCTCAAGATTCAAAGTATGAAGTCGCTGCCAAATATCGGTCCGAGAAAGGTCTCAAATCGTGAAGCGAGTTATGCCAAGATATGAACTTTATGAGGTCCCGAGAAGCAGTTTTAAAAGATTTGGTCATTTAGCTAACTATTGATTAAATCGTTCACTTTATTTTCGGCCTAAATAACTATCGAAATAAGTCAAACAATGCATCCTCGTGATCATTCAAGACAAAAATAAAATATAAGAGATACACCTAGGAATAAGGGAGTCTAAGTAAATAATTGGCCCACATGAGTTCGTGTTAGTTTGCTAACTTATAATAACAATGATCTCGTTTTTAAGCTTGGTATAGGGAACGTGAAACTTGAGGATGATAAACGTTCATGGCTGCCAAAACCAATGTAAGTGTTTGATTTCCTTACCTGTTTCTATCTTTTCATGTTTAGTATTTAATAAAGGCCAAGGTGGGCTATTTATGATGGAAAATGTAAACCGTGCTTTAAAATTAATGCATTGCATGAGGGCATTGCAATGGTCAAGTGTAGGGGATTTAATAAGTGTGAAAACACTTATCCTTTTACCACTTATTTCCAATAATAACAAGACCAAAACGTGTATTTTATGTCGTAAAAGTCGGAATTATGCGTGGTTTGTGTTTTTATTGTGTTTTAGGACCAAAATATGAAAAAGGAAGAAAACACGGGCTTTCACGGGATTTTATCGAAGAAAACGGGAAAAGACGAAGTCAAAAGATCAAGAGTGCAAAAAGAACGGAAGTCCAAGACCTATTCTGAAGATTTATCGAAGAAAAAGTCTAAAGACGGAAGTTTAATGAAGTCAAAGAACTTAAGTCTAATAGAAGAAGAAAATTAAAAGGCAAGTTCAAATCCCGAGACGACATCGAGAAAAGACAAAGAATTAAAGTTGAGTCGAGAAGACGTGAAGAAAGAAAGAAAGAAAGAAGATGCAACACATGCACTCCTTCCACCTTCCCTATAAATACCCTCCTAATAGTCATTAGGGGGGAGTTAGTCTTTAATTTTTAGTAGTTTTTCATTTTGCACTTTTCTTTTATAGTTTTAGAGAGAGAAAGTCTTAAACTTTCTCTCACTAAGTTTCATCTTTTCATTTAATCTTTCAAGATTAAACATTTGTATTGCTTATTTTTTTCATTAATCAAGTTCTATTTAAGCTTTTAATCCTTAATCTCATTCTACCTTTCTTTGATTTTAGATTGATTTTGGTGCGAATTTCATATGATCCGTGTTGTTCTTAATGATTTCGTGCTTAAAAAGTTAATCTTTTGATCATTGCTTAAGTTTTCATACGAATAAGCTTTGAGATTCGTGTGCTTATTGGCTTATTTTTTATGTTTAGCTTATTTACTTTTTAAAAGTTTTCTTAAAAAGTTTATATTTTTATTGTTTAATTTTAAAGTTTGTTCATTTTGAGGTTTGATAAGTTGATACAAGTGCTTATTCGATCCAGTTCAGTTTTGATTCGTTCAAGTTTTGTGTGAGCTTATTCATTATAGCTTATTACAAGCTTATAACCGAATCCCATATAAATCGGAAAGGGATTAAAGCCCTTTCCGATTGTCACATTCCGAGCAGACGCCCCATCCCTCTTTCCGATTGTAAAATCGGAAAAGGGTTTTGAGTTTTTCGATCGCACCCCCATTTATTCCGATCAAAGTGATCGGATTAGGGTTTGTGTATTCCGACGGTAGTTTTTGGTATATTCCGATCGGGTCTTTACCCCGTATTCTGATTAGAATTACTTTCTAGTTATTCCGATTGGGTGTGTTTATCAATATTCCGATTGTGTCATCTTTGGACTTTCCAATTGGGACCTTTGTTTGTCAATATTTCGACAGCCTCATTTCCCATATTCCGATCACCAGATCGGAATATATTCCGATCTGGGCTATTGACGCTCATATTCCGATTGCAACCATTTTGAGATATTCCGATCAGTGGTCATTTGTATTCCGATTAGAGTTTATTGTTTTTACATAGTCTCCAAGTGATAGTTTTGTTAAGTGTTTAAGTATTTTTCTTAATCTAGTCTTTAAGTTTTTCAAGCATTTAATTTTAACTCGTCATTTTAGTATTAATCTTTAAACTTCTACTTTACTCAACGACACTTAAATTTCTTGCTATTATTTTAAAATAGATAATCAAAACCAAACCATTCTCTTGTTCACCAAAAGACGATTGAGTCGCACTTTTAACCAATAGTCAATTCGAAAGGATTCGGACGATAAGATTTTATACTTAGCCAAAAGCCAAGTATTATCGGCCCAAAAGAATAACAGTGCACTAGAGGAGAGAAGCATCGTCCGAGCCGCTTCAACAAACGTACGATTCCTCCGTTCCACAACTCCATTCTGCTCTGGAGTTCTTACAGTCAAAGTTTGATGAGAGATCCCAACTTCGTCAAAGTAATCTTTCAGTTTCTGATTGGTGAATTCTGTGCCGTTATCCGTTCTCACAATAATGACAGGGGCTTGTAGTAATACTGATGTTTTCTTCAAGAAGTTAATAATTACATCAGGGGCTTCATCTTTTGATGCAAGAAAATGAACCCATGTATAACGAGAATAATCATCCACAATTACAAGGACATACCGCTTTCCATTAATGCTTTTGATTCTCATTAGGCCACACAAGTCCATATGCAAGAGATGTAACCTATTCGTTGAGTTGGGAACAGGTTTGGGTTTGTTCACCTCTGGTAGAGGGATCAAGGGCTCCTCTTCTCCAGCAGGGAGCATACCAGCAACTCTTAACATGTGCCTGGTGAGAGGTGTAGGAATGATACACACGACTATATAGGATATAGAAATGAAGATAAAGATTAAACCAAAAAGAAATATTAGATTAGATGAAGAAAAAGAGAAAAACAAGGATGGTTGTGAATTCCTAGTAAGAGAAACACATATGTTTATCTCTCTATAATCTATGAAAATGTAAGACACACATACTCAAATGAGGTGCCAGGGGCCTTTTATACTACAAGTGTAAAATATAGAAGGCCTTCCTCATTTGAGTGCTCGGGACTAATTCCCGTTACATACATAACATTATACTAGAACTCTCAACACCATTATGTATCATTTTCCACGAGCTTCGCAACGGTATATTATATGACCATCACTTTAAATACTTCTAACAATCTCCCCCTAAGGGGTGGTCATGTAACATGTGACTTCACTTCTTTGATGTTGTTGACTTTGAAGCTCGCTGTCTTGAGAGTTCCTTCATAGTTCCTTTCATGAATTGTGATCTTGGATCTTTTATCTTTGCCTTGACTCGATCTTAAAACTTTACCATCTTGTGTTCTTGTGTCTTTCCCGACATAATCAAACTTTGATTTGATATGAAAGCTTGTTAAACAATCTCCCTTGATCATCAGAGTAACGGAAGTCTTTATATTTAGATGTTCTTGAGCTTTCTTCTTTTACATGAGCATGTGGTCTTGAATTACGACTCTTGAGGTTACTCTACCGTTTGCATTCCTCCGGTTTCCCGTTATACAGTACGAATACTGTACCTGTGATTTGGTAAGTTCAATGAACTTCCTTGACAGGGTTTCCGGCTGTGGTAGCCGTTCTCAATACTTGAATATATCGAAAGATACTTCATAGTAAGGAGTGAATCATGCAGTTCCATTCTGCTGATTAAGTCGTCAATTCAATTTCCTGAAACAAGTTTGAATCAGTTAAGAATGAAACCATTATTGCTTTCCAGTTGACACAAGTTAGATTTGTATGGAATCTCACAAGTCACCTACCGCGGTGCTGTTTGATGATGACACTGGAAGGATTTCCATTCGTCAATGTAAATACTGAGGAGTATTACTCTGAATGTTCTTGCAAGATCATAAAGATATTACATCGAGACCTGGAACGAGTTTGAATCATAAAAGAATCAAACCACTGTTGCTTTCCAGTTAACATATGTTCAATTCAAGTGAATCTTACATATGACCTACCGCAGTGCTGTTTGATGTTAACACTGGAAGGATTTCCATTCATCACTGTGAATACTAATGAGTATCACTCTGAATGTTCTGGTAATATCACAAGGATAGAGCGTAGGACTCTGTAAATTATCGCTTGTGTTCTAGAGATGAACATAAATTGATATATGGAATAAGTGTCCTAATGAGATTTTATGATGAATCTCGTTGGCTCTAGACTCTATAAGTGCACGTTTATTTGGTGATCGGAGGCTGGAGAAGACTGCCACCTATTCAATATCTACTATCTCGGAGTGAGAAAGTTGATAGAAATGAGTTGAACTCCGTGACAATAAAACAAACTTCTTTTGAGAGAAGCTTGAGTAGGCTGGGAAGGGTTGTGCATTGCATCACTGGGTCCATGATGCTTTGTCTTTAGTATCAGAAATCATCAAAGTGATTCTGATAATGGATGTATTGACCCGGTTTCTGCCTAAGTTGTATGGAGGGCTTCTTTCTTTACACCCTTTATCCTTATATTTCTTTTTCATTCTTCAACCCCTTCAATGCTTACCAAGACGTCATAACTAGCACCTTGTTGTGATTGTTCCAGTGCTAGCTTAAGTCATTAGTCGACATTTTTCCCGTACACTCAACTACTCCATCTTTCCTAAGGACATCTAAATTCTAATGGATTGTCCCTGGGAAGATCCCTACGGTTCTAGTTGGATCATAGGACGAATACCTAACCACCTTTTGACACCAATACCGCCGTGAATTAATGTGTTGAAGGGTATAGATATCGTAACCAGAAAAACCTGTTGAAAAAGCAATCAAGGTGTTGATGAAATCAGGGTTTACACCTTGAAGGTTTTTTGTATCACCAAAACGCTCCCCCTACATATGTGCATCATAAAAGGAAAGGGTTTTGCACATATTAGGAAGAGAAATCACTTATATCAAAGATCTTATCAAAGATAACACATTTTAATCACTATTCTCCCCCTAAAAAATTGCATGACATTGAATTTTTTGTGAAACTAGTGATGAAACATGGAGAGAATAATGTTGCATGAAAGTTTGTACTCCCCCTCGAAAAGAAATTCTAATTAAAATTAGGGGAGTATATGAGCACACAGTTTTGAAATACTTTAAAAAATTGTACTCAAAAACCCGAGAAAACTTACTTTCCCGTTGTTAAGGAACAATGTACATAAATGAACATTTTCCTTGTGTTCATGAGCTTAAAACTTTGAATGTTTTGATATAAGCCCATGACCGAGAAACATTAATTTCTTGTTGTTGAGGATAAGTCAAAGACTTTCCTTTCTTTGAGGACCGGGTTATAGTCTGACATGTGACTATAAGCCATTATGAGAAGAAAAATAGAAAAGACATGTTTTGAAAACATTTGAACTCTCATCCGAACTTTATGTACGTACCCGTGTCGTTATTGAACAACATTTCTAAGTACGTCCATATTATCGATGCTGAGAGACATGTCAGAGAAGAATATTTTTGGTATTTTTTAAAAGATTTTCTCATTTTTTATTTTGTTTTTATAGGTTTTATATTTTTGTATTTTGATTTTCTGATTGATATATACAAGATTACTGCGAATGTGCAAGACGTTCAAGTTCATCTGGAGTGAAACTACGCATACCAAGTCGACGAACCTGGAATTCAAATCTTTCTTGAGAAAGAGCTTTGGTGAAGATGTCGGCTAGTTGGTAGTCCGTCTTGACGAAGAACAGTTCGATCGTTCCTTTTTCCACATGCTCCTTTATGAAATGGAATCGGACAGCTATGTGCTTGGTCTTGGAATGTTGGACCGGGTTTCAGGATATGGCTATGGCTGATTGTGAATCACAATAAATAGGAACTTTGTTAAAGTGAAAGCCATAATCCATGAGTTGTGTTCTCATCCAAAGGACTTGAGCACTACACACGAATAGAGACACATATTATGCTTCTGCGGTGGACAACGCCGTGCAGTCTTGTTTTCTTGATGACCAGCTCACTAGCTTCTCGCCTAAGAATTGTGCTCCACCGGAACTGCTCTTGAATGTATCATGACACCCTGCATGGTCGGCATCTGAAAAATCAGTAAGATTAAAACCAGAATCCTTCGTATACCAGAGACCCATGTTAATGGTTCCCCGGAGATAACGAAAGATCCTTTTAACCTCCTTGAGGTGCTTCTCGGTTGGCTTCGCCTGGTACCGAGCACATAAACAAGTAGCATGCACAATGTCCGGTCTGCTTGAGGTTAAGTACATAAGGGACCCGATCATGCTTCGGTATTTTGTAGCATCCACAAATGTCCCTTATTTATCCAAATCAAGCTTGTGTTTAGTGTCCATTGGAGTACCAATAGGATCACAGTTTTCCATGCCAAATATCGTTAGAATCTCAAGCACATACTTGGACTAATTTATGAAAATACCAGGGGGGATTGGTGAACTTGGAGACCAAGAAAGAACGTCATTTCCCCCATCATGGACATTTCGAATCGACTTTTCATAAGGTCGGCAAATAATATGGAATATTTTGGGTTAATAGAACCAAATATAATATCATCTACATAGACCTGAGCCACCGAGAGGTCGTTGCCGTAGTGCTTGATAAACAACGTTGGATCAATGGTTCCTTTGCTGAAGTGATTTTGTAGAAGAAATGATGATAATTCGTCGTACCATGCCCTCAGTGCTTGTTTCAAACCATAAATTGCCTTTTTCAACTTGTAGACATGTCTTGGATGTTCGGTATTGATGAAACCTTCAGGTTGACATACATAAACATCTTCTTTTAACGGCCCATGCAAGAAAGCCGTCTTCACGCCCATTTGATACACAGTGAATGATTTGTGTGTCGCGTATGCCAAGAAAATCCTAATAGCTTCCATTCGAGCAACCGGGGCAAAGGATTCTGCGAAATCAATTCCCTCCTGTTGTTTATAACCTCTCACGACTAACCGAGTCTTGTTCCTAATGACCGTTTGCTCCTCATCCATCTTGTTTTTGAATAACCATTTCAGAGTAAGGGGATCGATATTGTCCGGTCGAGGTACTAACTCCCATACATCAAGCCGGATGAACTGATTGAGTTCTTCTTGCATAGACTCAATCCATGATGCATCAGTCATTGCTTCTTTCACACTTGCCGGTTCTATTGTGCTGACTGATAGTGCATAGATACACATATCACCGTCGGTACGCAGCTGATTTCGTGTTGAGACTGGTCGTGAGATATTGCCAATCACTTGAACCAAAGGATGATTCTTAGTCCATTTGTGTTCATGTGGAAGTGTATGAGAAACTTGATGCGAGCTCGACGGATCCACATATGGTGTTGAAGGTTGAGTAGGACTTGTGGAAGCCGCAAATGGATTTACAAACTCGTGTTCGTTGAGCATCGCATTGTTCGCATTTTAAGCAACTATTTCATTCTGAAAAAGAACATGAGTAGGAATTTGCTGAGAATGTTGTAGATTTGCGTCAACAGTCGGAGAAGTGGTTGGAATGTTTGGAGGCAATATGGTTGAGGTTGACGTAGATGTTGTAGAAGTAGATGCCGTTGGTGTAGATGAAATCGGAGGTTCTTGAGCTACCGTAGCAGGTTCAGCCGGGGCATTTTGAGGAACACCAAATGACGAAGGATCCTCCATATATTCATCATAAATTGGACCAAATAAAACTTCCAAGTCACGTTCCGAAGGTTGTAACGATGAGATGGTTGACGGTGGAAATTGAAGCGCGAGTCCTGAACTTATATGTCCAGAAGTCTGACCGTGAAGCTCGGGATGTGAACTTCTATGTTGAGAGGTCATACCCGAGAGTTCATCAAAGGTAACATTCATAGTCTCCATTACCATTCTTGTCCTTCGATTATAAACCGTGTAAGCACAAGCGGTTGAAGAATAACCAATGAAAAAAGCAATATCACCTTTAGGTTCAAGTTTACCGATATCTTCACGATCATTCTTCGGATAACATAATGCACCGAAGACATGTAAAAATGAAATATCCGGTTTTCTTCCATTAATAATCTCATAAGGTGTTTTGTTGAAACGGGTGTGAATAATGGAGTGGTTTTGAGTATAACATGCAGTTGCAATAGCGTCGGCCCAAAGGAATAACGGTGCACTAGAGGAGAGAAGCATCGTCCGAGCAGCTACAACTAACGTACGATTCCTCCGTTCCACAACTCCATTCTACTCTGGAGTTCTTACAGCCGAAGTTTGATGAGAGATCCCAACTTCGTCAAAGTAAGCTTTCAGTTTCTGATTGGTGAATTCTGTGCCGTTATCCGTTCTCACAATAATGACAGGGGATTGCAGTAGTACTGATGTTTTCTTCAAGAAGTTAATAATTACATCAGGGGCTTCATCTTTTGATGCAAGAAAATGAACCCATGTGTAACGAGAATAATCATCCACAATTACAAGGACATACCGCTTTCCATTAATGCTTTTGATTCTCATTTGGCCACACAAGTCCATATGCAAGAGATGTAACCTATTCGTTGAGTTGGGAACAGGTTTGGGTTTGTGAGGCTTCTTCTTACTTTTACCTTGCTCACAAGAAGGACAAAGATGGTGTTTTATATATTTAAACTTTTGAAGACCGGTAAGGAGATCATCTTTCTCAAGTTGGGTGATGGAATCGAAATTGAGATGAGATAACCTTTGATGCCATAACCATGACTTTGTTGATGTGGCTCGGGCCATGAGACAAATTGGAGAGGCAGCAGACATTTGAAAAAGATCAATGGTGTAAATGTTGGTGGTACGATTTCCTTTCAACAAATCAATTCCTTCAAGATCTCTTACAAAACATGTATGACTTCTAAAAGCAACCTCCAAGTCTGAATCAAAAAATTTCCCAACCGAGAACAAATTGTGTCCCAAGCCATCAACAAAAGAGACTCTGGTGATGATTATATTTCCCCAATGAAGATCACCATAGCCTAGAATTGCCGCAACATGATCATTTCCAAATTGAACAGTTCCCATGAAACGCCATACAAAGTTCTTGAGAAGGCTTCGATTCCCAGTCATATGTTTGAAACAGCCCGAGTCCACGCACCATAGACAAATTTCAACAGCCTGCCAATGATAAGAGAAGAAAATATTTTGGCAACCGATGAAATAGGTTCCTGTAGGGTTAGATGATAATTAAGCCGTATCACATACCGACGTTTCACTGTCAGTATGAGATCTACTAGTGTCGATAATTTTGCCACTACAGTCAAAATTTCTACCAATAGGCAACCATTTAGAGGTGAATCTAGGGCTACTAGGCTTAGCAAGACTTTCTGTGGACCCTACGTGCGTACGTTTTGGAACATACACCTTAGCCTTAGGAGTACGTTGTTGTTCACTGACTGACAGCTTGTCAATTCGAGTGTAACCACCATAATTCAAACCATTCATAGTCAAACCACAAGCATTATGACTAAAAGTAAAGAAACATTTATTACATTTAGCACAAATAACTTCAGATTTTTCATTCCGAATAGCAAGCTTAAAGTCATTACATTCAGATGAATTAAGTTCCTAAAAATGATTAAACAATGGTAAATTCCTAGGGTGTTCTTCTACTTTCACATTATTGATCTTGGGGCGACTACTTCTAGAGGCAAAAGGGACCCTATCATTCCTTGTATTGCTCGTATGTTGTGGCCTTCTGCTCTTAGTGTAGTTGTTTATTCTTGTAGAAGAAGACACGCGTCTATTAGAATTAGCACTTTTTAAATCAATAACTTGTGGTTGAGTTATAGTGATCGGTTTTGTCCTAACGCTTGCTTTACGTTGTTTGCTAGGCACGGAGGGAGAACTAACACGAAACATTCCTGGGGCAATCACATCAGTTTTCTGTCTAGCAACCTTGGGAAAAGGTGTCACAACAATACAAGTGGGTCCCGAGGTTGCTGATGTCTGAATCGTACTATGTTCAGAAGTCGTATCTTTTAATAAGGATTTTAACTTACAGTTCTCACAGATTTTATCAATAAGTTTTTTATAGACAAACTTACTTTGTTCAACAGCCCGCTTATATGAAACAACAACAGATTCTAAATCTGTAATTTTAGCCTTAAGCTTCTGAACATTTCCATCACTGACATTCTCTAACCCTGAAGAGGTCAAATTCTTTTCCTTAACCCCTCCTAACTGAGTCTGCAACCGTGTGATAGTTTGTTGCATTTCATTGTAGACTTTTTCGTAATAAATCTTGTCATATTTGCACTCATCACATTTTTTGACAAATTTATTCCAAAGATAGGTGAATTCTTTATCCTTTTTAATGACATAAGATTCTATTTTCTCTTTCATAAGATCAAGCTCAGTTTGGAGGTTTTCATTGTGCGACATAGAGGTACCTGACTCCACAGGGCTACTATCAATACAATCACGTACTTTAGAGAAGCGTTCAAGATCGTTTTCTAAAACTTTGATTTTATCAAGAGATTCATCAGCTTCCTTCGTCAAAGATTTAAAGTATTCAACAAAGTTGGCTAATTCTTTTAGAAAAGCGTTTTCCAAATTGCCTAACCGAGCATCAACTTGATTAATAATCGGATTAATTTCGTTTTGAAGAATTTTTTGAACCTCAATCTGAACAGGTGATGTAAAATTTCCTCCAGTGATTTTGGAATTAACAACACGTTTAAGGATGACAAAGTTATCTTTAAGCTCGTTTAAAAATCGGCGTGTGATACTCGGTTTAGGAGGGTCATCAGACAATTCCTCACTTGGGAGCAAAAGTATTTCAGTACTCGTTTTAGACCGAACAAAAACAGTTGGAGGATTAACTTTTGGATAATAAACGGGTGTCACTTATTTATCAAGCTTTTTTCATTCTTAAACGAGTTTCTACTGCAAGTTCAATAGTTTCTTCGGAATCATGCACACTAGGAGGATCATGCCATCAGATAAGAGCACACTACCATTATATAAGGTTTCATTAGTGGCCTGAACTTGCTTAAGATATCCGGAATTAGGAGGAAGAGGACAACCTAAAGCCAATTTGTATCAAGTGTAATTTATCTCATTCACTTTTGGTGCGAGCATATTTATCGTCTGCATAGTTTGGCCACGTTTTACTAAAAGGTTGTCTAATTCTCTAATTCTATCCTAACCTTTTCAAAAATCCTCAAGAAGCCCATCATCTCGAATTTTGAAATCATGTTTCAGCTTTTTTCGTTCTTCTTTTAAATCCGAAATAGTAGATTTTTCAGTTGAAAGCTGTTTATTAAGAGAATGGATTTCATCATTCAATTCGCTTATCTTTTTAGCACTACTTAAGTGTAAGGCATTTAATTTCTTAGTTGTGCATTTTTCTTGATAAACCGATGTAGCATGAGCTTGTTCAAGTTCTTTAATTTTAGGCTGATGAATTTCAAAACATTTCTCCCGTTCCTTATATCCCGTAAGCTCAGTGGTTTAATTTGGCATTAGTTTCTCTAAACTTATTATTAACCACCGTAGCATGGTCGACATCCTTAGCAATCTTATCAAATAGAGATTTATAATACGCATGTGTCTCATCAAGAAGGGTTGTAGGCTGGGAAACTTGAACGACACTAAGGTCCACATTGGGCTCATTCGAAATAATATTACTATTATTCATTTGATCCCCGTGTGTCTCAATGTAGGGCTCAAGCATCTCAGTATACTCTTCCTCCTGATTAGACATACTATATATATCATTATCATCGAAACTTGGATGTACCTCAGAGGGACCGTCTGAATCATAAAGGGATCACTGTCGACATGCATTCCTGTGGTAGATGCTTGTTGTAAGTTTGCCATCAAGATGTAGTTGGCATTCACTTCTTCTTCCTCATCATATTCTGTAGCAGAAGCCATAAGATCAAATTCCTCAGCTTGAAGTGGAATCCCTGCCTCTTCTTTTTGTGCTATGAGAAGCTGAGTCTGAAGATAAGCAGCATCCCTCTTCTTTTTTACTGTGCAATCTCGAGCATAATGACCAAATCCCATGTAGTTGTAGCACTGAACCTGACGATTGTTGTTTCCATTTCCCGTACCAGTATTCTCAGCCCTTGCAGCCACAATGTTTCCCATCTGATTACCAACCGCTGGCACAACTATTAACCCATTCTGATTACCAGCATTTGGAACATTCGGATTCTGACCACGGATTTGTCTATACTGATTTCCTACATTCCCAACATTCTGACCATATTGTGTCTCCGTGTTCCCAGCAGCTACCAATTGGTGATCTTGATTCGCATTCATGAAAGGTTTAGCAATCTGCCTATTTCTAGTGTTTGAGGAAATTCTCTGATTGTTGTTGGTGGGGTTAATGGTAAATTTAAATGCCTTTGCGAGAAGTGCAAGACCAGTATTAATCGCATGATTAGGATCGGTGATGTCATCAAAACAGGCAATGGGTTGTTGTAAGTAGCTCATAGTATCAGGATGTTGATATCCATAAGGGGTGAGTTGTTTTTGTTGTTGTGGCATGACGTTACTTGATGAGGGTTGATGGTAAGGTACCATGGGATATGACATAGATGATGGAGAGTTTACCATAAAAGCCAATGGGTCTTGTGTCTTGGCACGTCTTTCACCCCTAACTTTGTTAGCTTCATCTTGATTCATCTTCAAATAATCATATACTTGAGTGTAGTCCACGACATGAAGATCATGGGTTTGATTGACAAGAGTGACATATCGTGACCATTCTGAAGGAAGATTATCAAGGAATTTGATGTTGGCAGCAATTTGTGCAGGTTCATGTTTGTTTCTTCTAAGATGGTTCATGAGGGTTGAAAACCGATGATAATAAGGTTCAATTTGTTCCCCTTCAGTAGACGTAAATTTCTCCTATTCACGAAGCAACTTATTTTCCTTTTCTTATAAACCAATTTCACTGCCCTTCATCATTTTCTGAATCCTAAGCCACATCTCGTGTGCGGTTTCACAACTATCGACAGCAGCATAAACATCTTCAAGAAGTCCCATAAGAATGACTTGAATTGCTTGATCATCAGCGTCGAGTTGTTTGGATTCAGCTTCAGTTAATTCTTCACTTGTTTGCTCATGACTAGAGTCAGCCACTGGGTTAGCATTCGTAGGGTCCCCAGGCACAATAATTGTTCTTCTAACATACGGACCCTTTTGAATCGTGTTGACAATCAACTTTCCCAAAGGTTTACATTTTGCATAACGAAGGAGACGACTAGCCCATGTAGTGTAGTTCTCATTGGTAAGCATGGGTGGACGATTCTCAGTACCCGCAGCATAAATATCTTGTTGAGACGTCATCGTAGAAGTTGTGTGAAAATCAGGATCTCAATTCATAAAAAGCGTGTGATGTTGTTGAAATTCCGAAACTTCCCATTTTTTCCTCAGTCCGACAATAAATTCCTCAGTTCGACAAAACGGTAAGCTGAAAAAATTGTGTATCGCCAAATTTTGAAATTGAGTTTGAGATAGCCAAAAACTAGTAGGGGAAAATTTTGATTTTACTAGACCTAAAAATTTTAACTCTTTTTTTTAATCTTCGTGTAAACTATGCCCCGAGACAAGTCTAGATGGTGGCTAAGTCTAAAAATTACTCGAACAAGATTTAACAAAACAGATCGTAGTCCCTGGTCGTACTCAAGTGATCGTACTCAAGTGATCGCACTCTGTTATTGTATCTTGTGATCGTACTCAAGTGATCGTACTCCTATCGTACTCACTGATCGTACTCCTATCGTACTCACTGATCGTACTCCCCTATCGTGTCCACTGATCGTACTCACCTATCGTATCCAATGATCGTACTCACCAATCGTACTCACCTATCGTAACCACTGATCATACTCACCTATCGTACTCCCCCGATCTTACTCACCGATCGTACTCGAGATCGTGGCTTATGATCGTACTCACCTATCGTACTCCCCCGATCGTACTCACCGATCGTACTCGAGATCGTGGCTTATGATCGTACTTTGGGATCGTACTCACTTGATCGTAACTGTAATCGTACTTGGGATCGCAGTTGAGATCGTAGTGGTGATCGTAGGATGTGATCGTGACTTTGGATCGCAAGTAGAAACCCCCAGGGTTTATGCGATTGCAACAATCAGATCATACTAAGGAAAAAAAGTTGCCACTTTTCTCGGATAGAACAAGAACACAACAAGTTCGTGATTCGAAGCCTAAAAATGGATCAAACACACAAAATTTTTGAGTTTTTAACCAAAGCCATGAACTCAAATCGCTACTACAACTACTTAGGAGAAATATGAATCACGAAACACAAGAAAGACACGGACAACACCCAATAGCAATCCACGAATCCCTTGGCGAATGATACCACTTGTAGGAATGATACATACGACTATATAGGATATAGAAATGAAGATAAAGATTAAACCAAAAATAACGATTAGATTAGATGAAGAAAAAGGGAAAAACAAGGATGGTTGTGAATTCCTAGTGAGAGAAACACATATGTTTCTCTCTTTACAATCTATGAAAATGGAAGACACACACACTCAAATGAGGTGCTAGGGGCCTTTTATACTACAAGTGTAAAGTATAGAAGGCCTTCCTCATTTGAGTGCTCGGGACTAATTCCCGTTACATACATAAGATTATACTAGAACTCTCAACACCATTATGTAGCATTTTCCACGAGCTTCGCAACGGTATATTATATGACCATCACTTTAAATACTTCTAACAAGAGGCACCTTATCTTCCAAATGAGTATTCAGAGATGCAGCAGTGATGTGATAGGGAACAATGGTGTGAAGTTCGTCTTTGGAGTAGGTTTCACCAAGAATATCCTCTATAACGAGAGAGAGAGAGAGATATTTGGTGTAGCAGATGGTTGCCAGACGGTTTTTCTTCCCCTTGTTCTCGAGCTTGGCAATAAGGTCTGTATAAAGTATGAGGGCAATTCCTATATCTAATCCCCAAATCAGACTATAAGCAATTGCCTGCTGGGATGCATTTAGCTGATCATGCGATCCCTAGTTTCCCCCTAGACATTTTACAATGTAAAGCATCAGCGTCCTCTATGTGGGCGAGAAGTAATTCACCATGATCAGGGATTTGTTTTGGAAGGCAATGGAGGAGAAGGGTTTGTCATCATCATCTCTAGGCCTGAGAGTTGCCAGGGCCTTCTTCACAGTGGCGCTGGTGGGCACAGCCGTCATGTTTTCATCTACTTCATGTCCAATGACTTTAGCAAAGGTTGTGAAGTCGAAGGTGAGAGGTTGAGGATGGGTGGAAAAGTGGAAAGTGATGTGGGAAGAAGTTGGATCAACTTCGGTCGAATATCAGAACTCCTTTAGGTATTGAGAGTAACAGGTTGAGGGTTCTCGTGTGATGGCTTCGGCTATGTGAGAGTTCTTCAAGTAGGTTAACAATGGTGTATAAAGGGGATTGTTGTGTTCGAGGAGTGCCACACAGTTGTTGAGTGCAATCTTACCATCGTTAATCCTAAAGTCTAGTTAGACGCAGCCTAGACGATGAATGAGGGGTTTGTTGATGAAGACGCCATTGTTGTTTAGTGAAGGTTTGGAGGATGAGAGGAAGATGAATAGTATGTGTGTGTGAAAAATATGAAAGATGTGATGAAAGAAAATGAGTCAAGGGCTTGTAAAATCTTTTTTGCTGTTTTTCAAATAAAGCATTAAACGTAAATGTTTGCCTTTTAAGAAAAAGTGGGACCCCTTGACCCTTTATGTGATTTTTCTGTCCCCTTGGAAAGCGGGAAAGTTGTTGACATTGAAGGACAATCATTTGAATTAAATATAGGAATATAGTAACTCCCATTGGAATGTAACTACCTCGTTACATTAAATTCCCTTAAATGCCCAGAGACAGAGATCATTTATCAGATTTGTTTACCATTATTAAGCATACCCAGCTCAGCAACCAGCCTAGTAAAACTTGGCTTAGCCAGAGGCTTGGTGAAAATATCAACGAGCTGGTATTCAATGGGGATAAAATGAAGCTCAATATCACCTTTTAAAATATGGTCTCCGATAAAGTGATACTTGATGTCAATATGCTTGGTTCTAGAATGAAGTACCAGATTATTGGAGATGGCTATGGCACTTGTGTTGTCACAGAATATGGGAACCTTTTCATAATTAATCCCATAATCAGCCAGCTGACTTTTCATCCAAAGAACTTGAGCACAATAACCAACGGCAGCTACATATTCAGCTTCAGCTGATGACATGGCCACTGAGTTTTGTTTCTTTGCACTCCAGCATTCCAACTTTCCTCCAAGGATTTGACAACTCCCAAAGGTTCTCTTTCTATCAAGGCAGCACCCAGCATAGTCTGAGTCAGATTAGGCTTTGAGATCAAAGCCTGATCTATTTGGATACCAGAGATCCAGAGTGGGAGATCCTTTTAAGTACTTGAAAATTCTTTTGACAGCTACAAGGTAGGATTCCTTGGGTTAGCTTGGTACCTAGCACAGAGACATATGGCAAAATGTATGTCTGGTCTGCTTGCTGTGAGGTACATCAGTGACCCAATCATGCCTCGGTATAAGGTCTCATTAATAGAGACCCATGAGTCATCATCTCCCAAGTTGTTAGGAGGAAGCATGGGGCATTTCACTCATGCATAATCAGACACATCATACTTCTTGAGCAAATCCTTAACATATTTTTCATGAAAAATAGAAATTCCTTTTGAATTTTGTTTGATTTGAAAACCCAAGAAAAAAGTTAGTTCCCCCATCATGCTCATTTCATACTTTTTTGTCATAAGTTTGGCAAACTGTTTGCTCAAGGAAATATTGGTTGAACCAAAAATTATGTCATCCACAAAAATCTGTACTAAAATGACATCACCCTTGGACCTATAAGTGAACAGGGTTTGGTCAATGGTACCTCTGACAAATTTATTTTCAAGTAAGAATTTTGACAGAGTTTCATACTGATGAGAATGCTTTTATACATAGTCTCATCGTCCAAAATGGGCTTAAAATGCATTAAATATCATGAAATATGCCAAATATATGCTTGTGTTTGTTACATGTGTATTTTAGGTACGGATATTGAGAAAATGGCAAAAGATCACAAGAAACAAGCAAAAACGAACACGGGAAACGAAGCCGCACAATGAACCGGGCCCTAGAGTTGATTTTCCAAGAATAACCCTTGAAGAATTGAAGATTGTACAAGAAGGGTCCTCTAATATTGAATAAATTGACACTTTAAATCCTTGTTTATTCATAATTACAAGATTGGTCCTTAAAGTTTGTCAAATTTACAAAAAGGGCCCTCCACTTTGAAGAATTGGCAAGAATGGTCCCTCATTTATGAAGACTTGTCAATAGTAGTCCTCCAAGAAGTGAACAATACAAGTCAACACCTTGAAGAATGAAGAAAATGCCAAAACAACCCTTCAAATATCATGAAATTACAAGAAATACCCTTGAAATACCTTTACAAAACTTTTTGGGGCAAAAGTATGAAAAATGAAACTTCATTTTCAAAGGGATTCGGATTTGCCTTGTTTAAAACTGAATTGAAAGAAGAATGAAAGAAGAGGGCTTATTTCTGCCAAGACATAAACCTTACCTAGACAAACCGATGGCTGCCATGTGTCCCACTCACATTTTCCACCAATTATAACTCACCATTATGCCATGTCACTTCCCACTCACACAAGACTTTTAACTAATTTAATTAGTTAACTAATTTGGCGCCTAACATGTTTTCAAAACATAAACCGGATTAAAACCTCAACTATTCATCTAAGAACACAAATTAGGGGTTTATGATTAAGCAACAATTACTCCCCCATAACCTCCAGATTAATGATTAACGGTGTCATGATCAAAACCTAACTCACATTTACCTTGCCACACCAACCCAAGGTTCATATGAGTCTTCCCCTGCACACGTTTTTAGGGATAACGCCAAAACATGCCAGAGAATCAACCATCCATACACAAGCTTACATTTTAAGCTTCATTGAGCCATTGATCATAATTCCACCGCTTTACACCTCACACAAACGTCCAAGATATTCACATGGCATGAAAATTCAAAATTTCAACAAGGGGCATTCTGGAAGATCATAGCTTAGGGTTTTCAGTTTTATAGTTAACTAAGACCATGTAAACCCTCTATATAAAGGGTATAGGGTCTCACATTTACAATTGCTCTTGGTTTTTCCTTGTTCAAAATTTTGTAAATCCTTCTTTCAGTTTAATGAAAAAGTGTTTGAATATTTGAATAAATCCAAGTGCCATCCTTTTTATATGCTTGTTATTGTTATATGTTGGTGATTGTTAAGTCTTAAAACCTGTTTTTAAACATTGTGCAAGAAATTGCATAATTTCCAAAAATCTGATATTTTGCTAAGTTCTTTGGTACATCCTTGGATTTTTTGGATTACAAGTGATCATAGCACCCTGATAAGAAGATTATCAAGGTGTTGTGATCTTGTAGTTTGGGGATAATCAAGGAGTGGGTACAAAGGTTGCGTTAATCAGCTTTGATTTTCAATTTTCAGTTTTATATATTGCTTGTTCTAACCTTGTTACTCTTAGCAGCTTTGTGGAAGCTTGTGCCTTGTTAAGCTAGGCACATAAGCTCAAAAATTCGTGAGTGTGGATGTACATTCATGAGGTTTGAGCCTTCTTACCTAAAATCAGTTAAAAATACTTGATTTGTGTGACAATCCGTCAATTTAAGGTCGATATTTTATTCTCAAGTATTATTTAAAATCATTATTTTATTGTTAATTTATGAACTCACTCACTTTTGGGAAGACACAAGGGTTTACATCTTAAAGTAGCATCGACTACGTCTAAATTGGAGAACTCTACGTTACGTGTTTACATTTACATACTTCGATTTTGTGACAGTCCGACATTTCAGATAGAAAATTTATTCTCAAATATTAATTTGGAATTTTATTTTGTGTTGGTTCACAAACTCACAAATTTAAGAGAAGAAATTAGGACTTGCGTGCATAATTTAGCGTCTTTTACGATTCAACCGGAAACCCTAGGTTTACGCATATACGCTTTTGAACTCCGTTTGTGATGAGATAATTTTTATTAGAATCGTTTTGTGTCGTAGAATCATAATTTATAAAAACGTTTTTCGTAAAACGACCCGAGGGCACGTAATTCGAGAAAACTAGAATCGAGGAGTACCCGTAAATTAGTGGGGATGAAAAAAGTATACACTTGTCTCACCCCCACTATGGGTGGCAAGACTAGCTAATAACACAACCTTGGTGGCAAGCTTACACCAACCTAAGGACACTTGTCCTCCACAACTAGCAAACCACTAACACAAAAACCATCTAACACTCTCTCTTATCTTCACATACATGCAAACTACCTAAAAAATTATCCATCTCTCTTTCTCTCCCTATGTTGAACGTCCAACATCACTCCCACAATCACCATCCATCAAATTTCAACCATAAACATCATCTATATTCAACATATGTTGAAAGCCCCATGAATAGATGAAGACTGGAGGTGATCATAACATGTAAAAAGGAGTTTTCATGAATATCAAAGGATGATTTTAGAAGGAGTTTAGTTTCTTGGAGATTTCCAAAAATGGTCTTGCTAAGTTCGTAAGTTTTGGTGTCAAAACCAAGTCTTGTTCATCCGAAAATCTCAATCTTTCATCATATTGATTGGTATAGAGATCAACTTCTTTATATCACCTTGTTATTTTGTAAATATACTCATGTGGGGATTTTGTGTTAATATGTGGGGATTTTGTGTTAATAGATTTGGTTAAAAAGACTAAAATCAACAAGTAAAAATGTTAAAATCTTGGTTAATTACATAGGCTGTATAAAACAGTAAGTATCAATATGATCACTTGGTAAAATGACTTGGATTATTATATATACAGATAGATATATGTTTTTTACATATGTGGAGAGTTGGCCACTCAATGGAATGATTAAAATGAGCAAGATATGATCAAATACTATTGAGGTACAAATCTTTATAGTCTGTTTTGGACGAATTATTTAAAATACTTAGAAGATGATTGAGCAGTAGCTATAAAAGAGTTATTTGTAGCACACATCATGTAGTTTATGCTGCTCAATTTTGAGCTTCTATCTCCTTGTAGAACTCAAGATATGGCAAAAATGATGGACATGACTTTGATAATCAGGTTTGTAAATAAAACTATATAATATAAAAAGAGCACTCAAGTAATATTAATATAAAATAAATATATAAAACCCACTAAATAATAATAAGTATTATAAAATGAGTTGTATACTAAAATAAATAAACATGGCATTTTATAAAAGTAAAACTCAAATGTTTTCTAAAATTATAAAACTATATATAAGTTTTACGTCTTTTCGGCTAAAACCGAAAGATTAACGTTTTCACCAAATAAAACTTAGACGGTCGGACCCGTCTAATGTAACATTTTTATAACTCATATACTGATGTTTAAACACATTTGACAAGTAAAAACCGATAAGCCCGAGCATTATAACTTATGGACCATAATAGGCCAAAGTAGCCTTATTGGATCGTTAGGCCCAACTAGTTTGGCTAAACACTAATGGACTTACTCATGGGCTTAACCCACTTGGGCCCAACATATAAGTATAGGCCTAGTATTAAAAGTATAAATGGACTAAAAAATGATATTTAACCTTAATGGGCTTATTGGGCCTTAATGTGTAAATGGGCTAAAACTAGTGTAACTAGTATGATAAAGCCTAAGTTAACTAATACTAAACAACTAGTAATGTTGTGTAAGGAAATAAAACTCCACTTGATCATCATGTAAAGATATCATTACATATACAAAACAACTTTTATAAAGTTATTGGGCATAGCCTAAGACCGAGTATTATTTGTCTAGGTTTCCCGTGATCGAGGCACGTACTATACATCCTAATTACCGATAACCCACCTTCCCACACCAATGTGAGTTCATAGCCTCGCACTCTTTTAAATGTTTTATGAAATGTTTTATAAACCCGTGAGGGAGATAACATGTTAGTTTTAATAAAAATAGGTTACCAGTTGTCCCGATTGTATGCTTATTGATACGGACCCGAATGATTATATGACCCGATGAATGAAATGAAATGGATTATTATTAGTTAGGTTATATCATTAAAAGTCCCATTAGCATGAATTGTGAACTACCGGGATTTGGTAGACGCTTATGCATATAATAGTACTATTTGGGGAAGATCACCCCAGTTCGCGCCGTGACGGTTGATCCCCGTCGTGCCACCTTGAGTGGTAAGCGAATTTATGTATGAGAAGATTTATATAAGCGTGATTATTGTGACGACACGCTGTTTTAGATGGGAAAATGAATTACGGGTTAGCTACCCGATATATGTTGTAGAAAAGTAACAATGTCATGCGGCTTATAATAATCCAACAATGAAAATACTGATATACGAGTTGAATTATAATATATTTCCTGACTAGCAATACGGGGTCTTATTACCGATATTATGTTCGTGTTTTGGTTTTACATAACCATTTTCATATAACGGTATTTATTAAACTCTATACAATGTTATAAAACGTATCGTATGATGTTTTTACGACAATGGTTCGTACAATGGTTTTGAAGGCAAAAGCCTATATTATGATTTACGACTAAGATTCGTATAAAAATGTCTTTGGTCTATTTTATTACCTACGACAAAGAATTGTCCAAAAATGATTTTCGGTAATAATTATATACCGGTGATATATTAATGGTTATTAAACTCTATGAATTCACTCGGCGTTTCGCTGACTTTTTAACATGTTTTATCTCAGGTACTTGAAGGTAATTTTCGGGAAGACGACAAGAATTTATGGCCCGCATTCAAATAAAAATTTCCATTCAAATGTTTTGTAAATTTGTATGACATACTATGATCTAAGGACCTATGTAATTTGATATTTATGAATGGAAAATGCTTTGTTATTAAACAACGCGACTTTTAAGTGTTATCTATGATTTGAGTAATGTGCTATCCCGTAACACCAACGAATCTTCCGCTGCTTTGAAATGTTAAATATTTGAGTTTGTTAGAATTTGTGTGATTTTGTGATCTGCTGGTGTATGTGTTGTTTTTTATGCTTGAATCTACTTAAAATTGCATGATAATGTTGTTATGATGCTAGATTAGGCTTTGGTAAACCTGAAATACACAATTGATTTGTTAACTATTGGATTAAAAAGTGAAAGGGTGTTTGGGTATACTGATATTGGGTTCTTGTTTGATTTTGAGTAAGTGCTAAGTGTTGGTTTGAGTTTATATCTGTTATATAAGTACTTGTGTTCTGATATTTGCAAACTCTGCTCTTTAAAACACCAAATCTTATTAAGTGCTATAACTTGTTTGATTTGGCAAATTTTGACCTAAAATCATGGTAACACTTAGGGTGTATGCATGTTTAGGGCTAACAAGTGTTAAATCAAAGTTTGTGTAACCTGTTTAGGAGATTTGAGTATTTGAAATTAGATTTGTTGTCAAGTACATCAGCAAAGTTCATATTCTGCTTGTTCATTGTTCATCAGTAACTTTCTTTGGCTTGAATCTTTGTCTAAACCTTGAATCATTGCATGAAACCAGTTGATTTATGTTCATTTGAATTTATTATAGCTGTTGTGTGCATTTGGTTCAATTTAATTGGCTTATTCTTGCTAAATCTGCTTATTTGTTTGAAAATTGCTTATGTTCATGTCTGTGTGATATCTGGGCAAAGATTGAATTAACTGTACTAATTGGCTTTTAGGATTCGTGTTTGTTTGATTGTGATTGACTCCTTGTAACCCACTGGTTATAAGGGTGCCTTTTTGTTCCTTGAATCCAACAAAAATCCACAAAAGACAAAAAGTCAAAGAAGTCAAGCAGTGGCAACTTTACCCACTGCTGGACACCCAAAACTAGCCACTTCTAATGCAATTTTTCAAATAGCTTATTCATAAGCTATTCTAGCTTATTCAGACTTGCAACAACTTAGTTTTTGTAATCAATCTTCATCATTTGACCCATTTGACTAATCTGGAGCATATTAGGGTTTGACTTTTAGGTTTGACTAGAAAACCAATTGACTTAACATTTTCATAAGTGCTTATTTGCTTATTCCAGCTTATTCTTTGTGCTTATTTGAAAACTTTTGTTGATTTTGCTTAATTGTCATTTAAAACCTTTTGCAACAAGAATCAGCCCTTGAATTGGTCTAAAACTCAAAAAACGACTATTTTGTCGTTTTCTCTAGAGAGCTTTTTCTTATTTCAGGCTTATTTCTTGGGCTTATTCAAAATTTCTTTTCACAGATCTCTTAAGTATCCCAAAAGAAGCTTGTGTGTCAAATTAGAGCTTATGGTATTAGCTTATGGCTTAATGGGCCAAAAAGCCCATTAAAAATAAGTTGTTGACTATTAAGCTGTGATAAGCCCACTTTCAGCTTTTGGGCCTTTAGACTTTTGTTTTTAAAATCAAATTTTGAGTCAGATAGGTGATTTTGGGCTTATTTGGACAACTTTTGGCTTATTGGGCCAAAAAGCCCCAATTAGGTGGACTGTTTTTCATTTCAGCCCATTTGGAGGCCAATAGGGGTATTTTTGGTATTTCAAGTTCATGTATGTTATAATTAGGTTAAAATAAACTAGTTTGCAACTTTTTTGAATTTTTTTAAAAATTTTGGATTTTTAATATTATTTTATTATTATTTTATTGTTAAAAAATAAATTTAGGATTTTTGCAACTTTTTCATTTTTCCTAGGTTAAAAACATTAAGTTTGGATTTTTAAAATTTTTAGATTAATTTTAGTGTCATTTAACTAATTTTTAGATTTTTTTTACTATTTTTTGAGTTTTTAATCATTTTTAAACAGTTTTAATTAATTTTAAATTTTTCAAAAATAGTTTTTAATATAGCTAAGTTATTTTAGAGATTTACAAAGTGAATAATCTCATTTTAGGCTTTTTGTTAATTAAATTGGTTTTTTGGGCTTTAATTAGTATTAAAAAATTATTATTTAATTAAATAAAAGGTCTGAGTGATTTTTGATTTTTTTGTAAACTCTAATTACATTTTTTAGGATTTATTGTAATTTTCTAGGAATTTTTAGGTTAATTTTTAAATTTCGTCATAGTTTACGGTTTCGTGCACGATTTCGTCTTAGTTTAATTTTTATCGTAACCGTCATCCTTTTCTATTTTCCTTTATCATAATCATAATCCCAAACAAATTAATCATTTCTTTACACAACACACTTGCCTCCTTTGGAAACGAACTTTTTCTCCTAAGGGTCATTAGTGCTTGGTTTTCCTAAACCGACACTTAATACTTGCCGCTTTTACGCCTTTTTCCTAACAGGTTGTATTTTACTACAATCATTTTGGCGCCGCTGCCGGGGAGGCGTGTTGTGTTTTGATTTGAACAATTGTTGTTTTAATATTATCCATAAATATAATTGTATTAGTAGCACTCTACTAATACGCATTATTGGTTTTCGTTTTTTGTGTGAATATTACTATATTATATACGTAGAACAATAAATTCACAAGTACTCCAAAAGTGTGAAAACACAACCTTGATTCGGGATTTCATCATTCGATCATTGTATTCGAATCTCAAAAAAAAGGCAAAATAGATAATTACTTTCGTGAAGCTTAATGTTGACAAACACAAACTATAAGGTGGGTATAAGGCGGGTATTATAAAATATACCCTAAAGAAAAAGGCTCTTAAGTGTTTCGCGCCGCCTCGTTTTTCTGCTTGCTTGTGCGTGTTTAGATAAAAAGGGTTAATCGAGGGATTTCCAACCAAAGTATTATCTACATATCATATATATTTTCTTGGTTTCAATTGATTAAACCCTCTTGAACGTTTTGGTGTTCAACCAACGTTCTAAAGTTATCGAAGGCGTTCACTTCACGTGATCGTTTTCATTCCTTGAGCCTCCTTTAATCAATAGATTTGGTTTGAGGAGAGATTTGTAGATTTTTGTCTACGTAATACATCACCAAAAATCCAAAAAAAGTAAAAACAATCAAAAACCACAAAAAAAATGAAAAAGTCAAAAACACCAAAAAGAATCTTCTTTGCTCATCCCCTCGTTGTACGTGACGTTTATGGAAACTCGCAACCAAGCTAGACGTGCACGTAAACGAATAAACCGAAAGGAAACCACACCTAACCTTTCTAGTGAGGAGTCTCCTATTGACGAACCTATCATAGAACAAGAAGCAACCATGGCTAATCGAACTATGATGGAGTTACTTCAAGCACCCACCGAGGGTTATGGAGAGGCTATTTTGATTCCCGCCATCCTTGCGGAGAATTTTGAAGTTAAGACGGGTTTGTTGTCGATGATCCAAAACAACAAATTCCGTGGTGATGAAAAGGACAACCCGCACAACCATATCCGCCAATTCAATCGTCTTACCGCCACTTGCAAGTTTAAGGATGTTGCTAGTGACTCGATTAAGATGATGCTTAATAAGTGTGAAAACACTTATCCTTTTACCACTTATTTCCAATAATAACAAGACCAAAACGTGTGATTTATGTCGTAAAAGTCGGAATTATGCGTGGTTTGTGTTTTTATTGTGTTTAGACCAAAATATGAAAAAGGAAGAAAACACGGGTTTTCACGGGCTTTTATCGAAGAAAGCGGGAAAAGACGAAGTCAAAAGATCAAGATTGCAAAAAGAACGGAAGTCCAAGGCCTATTCTGAAGATTTATCGAAGAAAAAGTCTAAAGACGGAAGTTTAACGAAGTCGAAGAACTTAAGTCTAATAGAAGAAGAAAATTAAAAGACAAGTTCAAATCCCGAGACGACAAAGACAAAGAATTAAAGTCGAGTCGAGAAAACGTGAAGAAAGCAAGAAAGAAGATGCAACACATGCACTCCTTCCACCTTCCCTATAAATACCCTCCTAATAGTCATTAGGAGGGTGGTTAGATAGTTTTAGTTAATTTTCACTTTTTCATTTTTTTTCTAGTTTTAGAGAGAGAAAGTCTTAAACTTTCTCTCACTAAATTTCATCTTTTCTTTTAATCTTCCAAGATTAAACACTTTGTATTGCTTATTTTCATTAATCAAGTTTCATTTTAAGCTTTTAATCCTTAATCTCATTCTACTTTTCTTTGATTTTAGATTGATTTTGGTGCGATTATCATATCATCCGTGTTGTTCTAAATGATTTCGTGCTTAAAAAGTTAATCTTTTGATCATTACCTAAGTTTTCATTTGATTAAGCTTTGAGACTTTTGTGCTTATTGGCTTATTTTTATGATTAGCTTATTTACTTATAAAAGTTTTCCTTAAAAAGTTCATGTTTTTATTGTTTGATTGAAAAAGTTGTTTAATTTTGAGTTAGATAAGTTGATAAGTGCTTATTTGATCCGGTTCATTAGTGATTTGTTTAGTTTTGGGAATAAGCTCTCCATTATAGCTTATTTCTTGGCTTTAACCGAATCCCCATCATTTTCGGAAAGGGTTAAAACCCCTTTCCGATTGACACATTTCGAGCAGACGCGTCCCTTCATTCCGATTGAACAATCGGAAAAGGGTTTCTGATTTTCCGATATACACATCCTTATTCCGATCACTGTGATCGGATTAGGGCTTTCGCATTCCGATTGGTTTCATTTGTTGAGCATTCCGATAGGTACTAATCCATGTTATTTCGATTGGCTTCATTTCTCCATATTCCGATATGGTCGAAGTTAAACATTCCGATTGAGCTCATTTGAATATATTCCGATTAGTAGGTGTTGCCATTATTCCGATTGATATCATTTTGTGGATATTCCGATTGGTAGGTCTTTGCTATATTCCGATCTGTCCCCGTCCCATATTCCGACCACCAGATCGGAATACATTCCGATCTGGGCTTGTTTTGGCTTATTTCGATTGAGTTGTTTTGGTGTATTCCGATCTTACTTTCTTTTAGTACTTTTTAACTAAGTTCTTATTTTTAGTAAGTTTTCCAAGTGTTAATCTTATTTGGTGTGCTAGTACTTTTCCATTGTTACCTTTAAGTTTACAAGCCTTTATTTTTACTCGTCATTTTAGTATTAATCTTTATTCTTCCACTTTACTCAACGACTCTTTAATTACTTGCTAAATAGTTTAAAATAGACAAACATCAACCAAACCATTCTCTTGATTCACCAAAAGACGATTGAGTCGCACTTAAGACCGGTTTTCATTTCGAAAAGACTTCGGACGATAAGATTTTATACCTAGCCAAAAGCGAAGTATTAAAATGGCGCCGCTGCCGGCTCTTTTCGTTACGATTAACGGTTTCTAGTGAGAGACGCATTGATTTTTGGGATCCGTTCTTTGAACGTTATTTTCCTTGCTTTAAAAAATTTCAAAAATCCTAAAAAATACAAAACTCTTCAAAAATACAAAAACATTAAAAAAATTATTAAAAAGCAATTCTTTTTCAAAAGGTTTTGCACCAAAAAGATTATATAGATATTTTTTCTGTGTATATTTTTCTTCTGCAGGTGTATGCGTACTAGATCTTCGAACTATTCTGAGCCCGAGACTCGTGAAGATCTAGATATGGCTGGTGTTAATAACAACAATAATAACCCACCTCTACCCAATTTGAATAATAACAACAACAACAACAACAATGTCCACCTACCTGATTTACGAACGATGGAGGAATTGTGTCAACCCACCATGAACGGACGCGGAGGCCCGATTGCGCCGATGCACGTCACGGCTCAGGAGTTTTCATTGAAGCATCACATGATTCAGCAAGTGCAAACGAACCCATTTCGTGGAATTCCGGATGATGATGCCAACAAACACCTCGACAAATTCATTACCATAACCCAAAGCATGAAGTGCTCTGGTGTTTCTATGGATGACCTTCGCCTCCAACTCTTTCCCCACTCGCTTTCTCACCATGCCGAAAAATGGTTTGACCGTCTTCCTAAGAATTCTATTCATACGTGGAATGACATGACTCAACGCTTTTTATCGCGCTACTTCCCTCCATCCATGGTCACAAGCCTTCGTAACCAAATCAGTGGATTCATGCAAGAGAATGATGAATCGCTTTTCGATGCTTGGGAACGGTACAATGATTTGCTCGACCGCTGTCCAAATCACAACATGCTCACCGTCACTCTCATTGACACTTTCTACAATGGTCTCACTTTTCGTGATCGTGACACGATCAATGCCGCCGTCGGTGGTACCTTTATGAAAAGGAGACCGGAGGAGTGTCGAGAGTTGATTGAAAACATGACTACTCACCACAAGAATTGGGATTCATCCGCATCCTCAAGATCTAACTCGAGAGTCAATGTTTCTTCTACTACTTCCAATCCCGAGATATCCGAACTTACCCGACAAATCGCGAGTATCCACAAAGATTTCATGTCCATATCCACAAACCAATTTCAACAAGCTAAAGCCGTTGCTATTTCTTGTGACACATGTGTGGTCCTCATTCTTATAATGATTGTCCTTCTACCCAAGGCAATTTTTCTGAAAACGTTAACGCAGCTTACGACACTTATCCCACGGGAGGCTATCAAGCCCGCCCTCAAGGAGACCGTGGCTTGCTAAGTTATCGTTCGAACAACTATCTTGCTCCACCCGGTTTCCCTCCTGCAAACCAAAACCAACAACAAAGCTACAACCAATCCCAACCTCATGCAAACAATCAATATCAATCCCAACGAAACCCATACCCACCTCAAGGAAATTCTCAAGCTTACCAAGCTCCACCTCTCACTCAACCGATGGCAGTGAGTCCAGATGTCGAGACATTCATGAAGACGAATCGGGAGATGGTGACGAATCTTTAGAGTCAAGTCCGTAACTTGAAGGGAGAAATGGCAAAACAAGAGAATGATATTCGAGCCGAGCTAAGGAATGACATGGCCAAACACAGCAATGAAATTAATGCAAACATGAGAGACTCTTTTAATAACCAAGCGGTTCACCTTCGTGATATGATTGGTTCGCTCATCCAAGGTAATCAACCCTCTTCTTCGGGTCCTCTTCCGAGTAATACCGTTGCGAATCCAAGAGGGGAGATGAAAGCAATCACCACTCGTAGTGGAAAAGGTTATATGGAACCCGAGTTTCCTACACCTCCACCCGTGATTGTGAACAAGGAAACATAGCAACTTTCCTCACCTCCTTCACCTTCTATCCCCATTTCCCCACCACCCGTGGTTGTGAGTGATCCTACTCCCTTAAAGCCTTCTTCTTCATCCAATATACCTTATCCTTCAAGGTTGAGGAAAGAGAAGCAAAAGAGCAAGGATGATATTCAGGTTTCAAACTTTCTAAAAATGTTTAAACAATTGAATTTTAACATCTCCTTTGCCAAGGCTCTCGCTCACATGCCCAAATACGCTAAAATGTTTAAAGATCTTCTAAGTGATAAGGAAAAGCTTCTTGACATCGCTCAGACCCAACTTAATGAGAACTGCTCCGCAGTGCTCTTAAGGAAATTGCCCACCAAACTTGGTGATCCGGGTCGCTTCTTGATTCCTTGCAACTTCCCGGGAGTAGAGAATTGCATGGCCCTAGCCGATCTAGGTGCCAGTATAAACTTAATGCCTTTAAGTGTTTGGAAGCAATTATCTCTCCCCGAGCTAGTCCCCACCAAAATGACTTTGGAATTAGCCAACCGTACGGTTGCTTATCCAGTGGGGATAGCCGAAGATGTCTTTGTTGGCGTCGACAAATTCACCTTCCCGGCGGATTTTGTTGTCGTTGATTACGAGATGGATCCCCGTGTTCCATTAATCGTTGGACGTCCATTCCTGAGGACCGGTCGCACTCTCATTGATGTAGCCGCGGGCGAAATAATCATGAGAGTCGGTGACGAATAAATTGTCTTCAACATGGGTAAGATTTCTAAGCAACCTTATTCATATGAGAGTGTTAATGCTATTGATGTTCTCGATGAGGCTTGTGAAGAACATTTTCATGATGCTTGCAAAAGTACTCTTTCTTCTCTACCCAATGTTGAGACCGTTGCCTCAATTGCTCCAGCATTGACTCCTTTTGGAGAAAGTGACTTGGATGATTTCGAAGCTAGCTTGGTCCTCTCGATATTAAGTATGGTAATTTGTCCACCAATTGGGATGAAGACATTCGTACTATTGAGAGACTTCTCAATGAGGACCCGTTGTCTCCTCCTTCTCCTAAAGAGGTGATTAATGATGATCCATCGTTAGTTTCACCATCTATTGAGGATCCTCCCACTCTCGAGCTTAAGGACCTACCTCCTCATCTTGAGTACGTTTTCCTGGAAGACAACGAGAATTTACCGGTCATCATCGCAAAGGATCTGAAAGAAGACGAAAAAGCCCGACTTGTCGCCGTGTTGAAGAAGCATAAAAGAGCTATCGCTTGGAAAATCTCCGACATCCGCGGAATTGATCCTCACTTTTGCACACATAAAATTCTCATGGAGGACGACTTTAAGCCCACAATTTAAAGCCAACGAAGGGTGAATCCTAAAATCCATGAAGTCATCAAAAAAGAGGTTATCAAACTTCTTGATGCGGGAATGATTTACCCTATTGCGGATTCACCATGGGTTAGTCCAGTCCATCGTGTGCCTAAGAAGGGCGGAATCACCGTTGTGCCCAATGAAAACAACGAGTTGATTCCTACCCGTCTCGTTACTGGGTGGAGAGTTTGTATAGACTACCGCAAACTCAATGATGTCACGAGAAATGATCATTTCCCTCTACCTTTTATGGACCAAATGCTTGAACGTTTAGCGGGTAATGAATATTACTGCTTTCTTGATGGTTTCTCGGGTTATTTCCAAATACCCATCGATCCCCAAGATCAAGAGAAGACAACATTCACTTGTCCCTATGGCACATTTGCTTACAAACGAATGCCTTTTGGCTTATGCAATGCCCCCGGGACTTTCTAAAGGTGCATGTTGGCTATCTTCCATGACATGGTTGAGCAAACCATGGAAGTCTTCATGGATGATTTCTCGGTCTTCGGGGATTCCTTCTCTTCTTGCCTTGCCAATTTAGAACGTATGCTTAAGCGGTGCGAAGACAATCGCCTTGTTCTGAATCGGGAAAAATGCCATTTTATGGTAAAAGAAGGCATTGTGCTAGGACACAAAATCTCTAAAGCCGGTCTAGAAGTCGACCGTGCTAAAGTAGATGTCATAGCCAAATTACCTCCACCTTCAACCGTGAAGGGTGTGAGAAGTTTTCTGGGTCATGCGGGCTTCTATCGTCGATTCATTCAGGATTTCTCTAAAATCGCTTGCCCGATGACCCACCTCTTGGAAAAAGATACTCCTTTTATCTTTTCTAAAGAGTGTCTCCAAGCCTTCAATCTTCTTAAGGATAAGCTAACTAAGGCACCGGTCTTGGTTACCCCTAATTGGGAGCTGCCTTTTGAGTTGACGTGCGATGCTAGCGACTTTGCTATTGGTGCGTTTTTGGGCCAAAGAGTGAATAAACACTTCCAACCAATCCATTATGCTAGCAAAACAATGACGGGGGCTCAATTGCATTATACGACAACCGAAAAATAGCTTTTAGCTGTTGTCTATGCTTTTGAGAAATTTCGCCCCTATCTTGTTTTATCCCCCACCATCGTATACACGGACCATTCCGCGTTGAAGTACTTGATGACAAAGCATGATTCTAAGCCAAGACTTCTTCGCTGGGTTTTACTCCTTCAAGAATTCAACATTGAAATTCGTGACAAGAAGGGAGCCGAAAACCTGGCCGCGGATCATCTGAGCAGACTTCAGGATCCATATCAAGGGATCATCCGAACAAAGAGATCAATGACTCTTTCCCCCTTGAGACCTTAATGTCTATAAATCTCAATCTTGATGGCACCCCGTGGTTTGCTGACATTGCAAACTACTTAGCGGGTGGAATTCTCATCCAAGGGTTAACATCCCAACAAAAGAAGAAGTTCTTGAATGATGTTAAGACTTACTTTTGGGATGACCCTTTTCTATTCAAACAATGTGCTGATCTGATCATTCGTCGGCAGCTTTTGACATCCTCCAAGCTTGCCACAAAGGACCCACCGGTGGTCACTTTGGTCCCAACTACACCGCTAAAAAGTGTTTGATTCTGGATTTTATTGGCCCACCATTTATCGTGACGCTCACGAAATGGTTAAGCATTGTGATGCTTGCCAACGCTAAGGCAAGATCACACATAAGGATGAGATGCCTCAAAATTTCATACAGCAATGTGAAATCTTTGATGTATGGGGCATCGACTTTATGGGGACATTTCCATCCTCCAAAGGGAACAAGTACATCCTCGTCGCCGTCGACTACGTTTCTAAATGGGTTGAAGCCAAGGCTCTCCCTACGAATGATGCGAGGGTGGTTGTGAACTTTCTGAAGAAGCTTTTCGCTCGATTTGGCGTCCCTCGTGCTATTATTAGTGACCGCGGGACTCATTTTTGCAATGATCAATTTGCAAGAGTCATGGCTAAGTATGGTGTCACTCACCGTCTTTCCACCGCCTATCATCCCCAAACCAATTGGCAAGCCGAGATATCCAACCGTGGATTGAAGCGAATTTTGGAGCGTACTGTGGGAGAGCATCGCGCCGCGTGGGCCGATAAGTTAGATGATGCTCTGTGGGCTTTCCGTACTGCTTATAAGACCCCGATCGGTTGTACACCTTATCGTCTTGTGTACGGGAAAGCCTGCCACCTCCCAATCGAGCTGGAACATAAGGCGCACTGGGCCTTGAAGTGGGCTAACTTCGACATCAACAAAGCCGGTGATCATCGCAAGATTCAACTCAACGAGCTAAATGAACTGAGGAATGAAGCTTATGAGAACTCGCTGATCTACAAGGAGAAGACGAAGATCATTCACGACGCAAAAATCAAGAACCGAGAGTTCCACGTTGGTGATCAAGTTCTACTCTTTAACTCTCGGTTGAAGATCTTCTCTGGCAAGTTGAAGAGCCGCTGGGCTGGTCCATTCACCGTCGCCAAAGTCTTTCCTTATGGGACCATTGAGCTTTCTCAGCCAAATGGGCCCAATTTCAAGGTGAATGGTCAGCGTCTGAAGCTGTACTTTGGAGAGGACATCTCTCATGAGATGATTCCATCCCTCACCACGTTCCCCATGAACTAAATTTGGGTCGAGTCAGGCTCGTGACTCGGTGAACAAAAACAAGCGCTTCTCGGGAGGCAACCCGTGCTCTATCCTTTACTGCTTTCATAATAAGTGTAGGGGGAGCCCCACATATGTTTGTTGTCTTGTTTCTTGTGCTATGCAGGGATTAAAGCTTCAAAGATCCACCTTGATGCCTTTTGACGAACCGTGATACCGTGTTCCCATCTTCCTGGTTTTATCCTAAACTCTTGTGATTCAATATTTCATATTTTATATGTTCACGTTGAATTCACTTTAGTTGTCCTTTCCTTAGCAAGATTTAAACAAAGTGCACAATGTCCTAAGTGTAGGGGAGTTTACTCCCACATGCTTAAACATTGCGGACAATGTTTATCTCAAGTGTAGGGGGACTTCTATCGAAGTAAGTGGTCTTTTCCATGAATTTGCCCTCATTTTAACCAGAAAATTTGATTTTTCGACATTTTTCAAAATTTTTAATCTATTTTGGCCTAGTTGTATAGTTGTATTTTCCTTTATCATGTTTAGTTTCCTTCCATTGCTAGAATAAATTGTTAATAAAGTGGTTTTAAATTTTTCTTAGTCGTGAATATTTTGACTCAACCCGAGTTTACTTACCTAAGTTTACTCTAGCTAGTATCCTTAACGTGTTTAAGTCAAGTTTTGCTAGGCTTTTATATAGGGAGCTATAAAACGCGAAAGTCTTAACTCTCACGGGTTAAGAACAAGAACTTTTCGCAAGTTCCTATAATTGATCCCAGAGAGTCATTTATCAAGGAAACTTTAAAATGCGATTTCTAAAACTTGAAAAAGTCTAAGAATTTGCAAGATCCTATAGATGACTCGAAAACCCAAAACTTTGATTTATTAGGCTAAGCATCCACGAGTCTCATTCCTTGAGATTTTAAATTGTGGAGAACGAGAGATGATAGAGTCAATTATAAGTTTGGTATTCTTTCGTGAATTTATGTGAGTTCATAGCTTCTAGCCCCAGATCGTTTAAAAGTTGCTCGGTACGGATTAGAGTTCATAGCCAAGGCATAACTTATTGAAGCGGGATGCGAAGATTGGCGAGTCCGAAAAGGCCCTAACAAGGCATGAGGGCTACATTTTGTTGCTAAAGATCCAAAAGTGATGTGAAGAATCATTTATCGAAAATCAATATGAAGGATCGAGACACACGACGAAAAGCAAGAACTCCCCAAAAGTCATGGAGAAGTCTATCCAAAAAGACCCTAACAAGGTATGAGGATAAATAGATCTAAGTCCTAAAAGGAGGCGGATCGTTGTATATCGAAGTCCAAAATAAAGATTGGAGAAAAATGAAGAAGTCGTGGTCCAAAGATGAAGAATCTCTCAAAACTTCAAGTGAAGAAATTCCTATTATGAAGAGAAGACCATTATTTCAAGAATGTCTCTCAAATATTCAAAGTATGAAGTCGCTGCCAAATATCGGTCCGAGAAAGGTCTCAAATTGTGAAGCGAGTTATGCCAAGATATGAACTTTATGAGGTCCCGAGAAGCAGTTTTAAAAGATTTGGTCCTTTAGCTAACTATTGATTAAATCGTTCACTTTATTTTCGGCCTAAATAACTATCGAAATAAGTCAAACAATGCATCCTCGTGATCATTCAAGACAAAAATAAAATATAAGAGATACACCTAGGAATAAGGGAGTCTAAGTGAATAATTGGCCCACATGAGTTCGTGATAGTTTGCTAACTTATAATAACAATGATCTCGTTTTTAAGCTTGGTATGGGGAACGTGAAACTTGAGAATGATAAACGTTCATGGCTGCCAAAACCAATGTAAGTTTTTAATTTCTTTACTTGTTTCTATCTTTTTATGTTTAGTATTTAATAAAGGCCAAGGTGGGTTACTTATGATGGAGAATGTAAACCGTGCTTTAAAATTAATGCATTGCATGAGGGCATTGCAATGGTCAAGTGTAGGGGATTTAATAAGTGTGAAAACACTTATCCCTTTACCACTTATTTCCAATAATAACAAGACCAAAACGTGTGATTTATGTCGTAAAAGTCGGAATTATGCATGGTTTGTGTTTTTATTGTGTTTTAGGACCAAAATATGAAAAAGGAAGAAAACACGGGTTTTCACTGGCTTTTATCGAAGAAAACGGGAAAAGACGAAGTCAAAAGATCAAGAGTGCAAAAAGAACGGAAGTCCAAGGCCTATTCTGAAGATTTATCGAAGAAAAAGTCTAAAGACGGAAGTTTAACGAAGTCGAAGAACTTAAGTCTAATAGAAGAAGAAAATTAAAAGACAAGTTCAAATCCCGAGACGACAAAGACAAAGAATTAAAGTCGAGTCGAGAAAACGTGAAGAAAGCAAGAAAGAAGATGCAACACATGCACTCCTTCCACCTTCCCTATAAATACCCTCCTAATAGTCATTAGGAGGGTGGTTAGATAGTTTTAGTTAATTTTCACTTTTTCATTTTTTTTTCTAGTTTTAGAGAGAGAAAGTCTTAAACTTTCTCTCACTAAATTTCATCTTTTCTTTTAATCTTCTAAGATTAAACACTTTGTATTTCTTATTTTCATTAATCAAGTTTCATTTTAAGCTTTTAATCCTTAATCTCATTCTACTTTTCTTTGATTTTAGATTGATTTTGGTGCGATTATCATATGATCCGTGTTGTTCTAAATGATTTCGTGCTTAAAAAGTTAATCTTTTGATCATTACCTAAGTTTTCATTTGATTAAGCTTTGAGACTTTTGTGCTTATTGGCTTATTTTTATGATTAGCTTATTTACTTATAAAAGTTTTCCTTAAAAAGTTCATGTTTTTATTGTTTGATTGAAAAAGTTGTTTAATTTCGAGTTAGATAAGTTGATAAGTGCTTATTTGATCCGGTTCATTAGTGATTTGTTTAGTTTTGGGAATAAGCTCTCCTTTATAGCTTATTTCTTGGCTTTAACCGAATCCCCATCATTTTCGGAAAGGGTTAAAACCCCTTTCCGATTGACACATTCCGAGCAGACGCATCCCTTCATTCCGATTGAACAATCGGAAAAGGGTTTCTGATTTTCCGATCTACACATCCTTATTCTGATCACTGTGATCGGATTAGGGCTTTCGCATTCCGATTGGTTTCATTTGTTGAGCATTCCGATAGGTACTAATCCATGTTATTCCGATTGGCTTCATTTCTCCATATTCCGATTGGGTCGAAGTTAAACATTCCGATTGAGCTCATTTGAATATATTCCGATTAGTAGGTGTTGCCATTATTCCGATTGATATCATTTTGTGGATATTCCGATTGGTAGGTCTTTGCTATATTCCGATCTGTCCCCGTCCCATATTCCGACCACCAGATCGGAATACATTCCGATCTGGGCTTGTTTTGGCTTATTCCGATTGAGTTGTTTTGGTGTATTCCGATCTTACTTTCTTTTAGTACTTTTTAACTAAGTTCTTATTTTTAGTAAGTTTTCCAAGTGTTAATTTTATTTGGTGTGCTAGTACTTTTCCATTGTTACCTTTAAGTTTACAAGCCTTTATTTTTACTCGTCATTTTAGTATTAATCTTTATTCTTCCACTTTACTCAACGACACTTTAATTACTTGCTAAATAGTTTAAAATAGACAAACAATCAACCAAACCATTCTCTTGATTCACCAAAAGACGATTGAGTCGCACTTAAGACCGGTTTTCAATTCGAAAAGACTTCGGACGATAAGATTTTATACCTAGCCAAAAGTGAAGTATTAATGCTTTTTCCGTATTCCTTAGCGGGGCCCCGCTAAATTTTGGTTAGAGAAAGAGCCACCCAATTCTATATTGACGTGGAAGGATCTCGTTTCGAAGTTCGTGAACCAATTTTTCCCACTCTCTAAGACTACGCACTTGAAAAACGAGATTTCAAAATTTTCACAAGAATTTAATGAGAGTTTTTCTACGGCTTGGAATCGGTTTAAGGAAATGTTGCACCAGTGTCCTCATCATGGTTTTTCTGACTTGCATCAAATTGAAACGTTTTACAATGGACTGAATGATCATGAGAGAGATTATCTTAATGCCACCGTGGGTGGTAATTTTTTGTGTAAAACCGTCAAGGAAGCTTTGTTGATTATTGAGAATAGGTCTAAGGTCTATAGTCCTCGTAGCACATCGAGTGTTCGTAAGGCTTCGTCTTCGGCTTCACCTTCATTGTCCAATACCATCGATGCTTGCCAAATTGAGGCAAATTTGGAGAACAAAATCTTTGATAAGCTTAAGGGACTTTTGATTGAGTTTAAAGTTGGTGACCAAAGTGCTCCCGCTACGGCTAAAGCGGTTAAGGTTTCTTGCATGCAATGTGGTGGAGGTCATGATTTCTCCGAGTGCATTACCAACGGTGGTAACACTTCGAGTGCCTACGCGACCACAGGAACTTATAACCAAAATGGTCAAGTTACCCGCTCTAATCAAATGACTCCACCGGGTTTTGCTCCCAATCAAAATGCTAACAACTATCGAAACAATCAAGTTGGTTACAAAAACAATTACAAGAGTAACAACTATGGGAATCAAGGGGCTAATAACAATCAAGTTTCAAACAAAAATCGAAACAATGATTTTCAAAACAACAACAAGAGTTTGCAAAACTTGAAAGATCTTCCAAATGAATTTGTTGAGTACGCAAATGGAAATGATGCTAGGTTTGATAATATACAAAGGGAGATCATTAGCCTAAGATTCGAGTTTAAGAATGACTTGAAAAAGGAGTTGAAAAACGAGTTAGCAAATGAGCTTAAGATCCATACCAACAAAATGGAGGGTAATGTAACTAGGTTACAACAAAACCAACAAAAGATGGAACAAGGGCACCATGAAATAAAACAAGAGATGCTTAAGGCCGATAAGAGGCAATCTATGTTTGAGGATAAAATTCCATCCATGTTTGAGGCTATAATGTGTAAACCGTCTTCGAGTAGTATTCCTAGCAACACCATATTGAATCCTAAGGGAGAGATGAAAGTGATTACCACACGAAGTGGTAAGACACTAAGGAACCGAATCCTCAACCAATTACTCCATCGATGGAAGAAATTGAGGAAGAATCCGAGGTGGTGGTCGAAAAGGAGCATATCCCAATCCCAGGAAGTACCGCTCATGCCACACCTACGGTTGACCCATTACCAACATTGGAACCCGAGATTCTAAAGGCTATACCTATGCCTCAACCCACACCACCCTTTTCCCTACCCATCGAGACTTCATAAGGAGAAACGTCAAGAGCGCGACAATTACCAATTTGAGCTTTTTATGAAAATGTTTCGTGATTTGCATTTCAATATAAGTTTTGCCGGCGCTTTGGTCATGATGCCTCGATTTGCCGCTAACTTTAAGAGTATGTCAAACAACAAGGAGAAATTGCAACAATTGTCTAGTTGTTCTTCGGTTTATCTTAACCGCATACCTTAAAAATTCGGTGATCCCGGTAAATTCTTGATTCCATGTGCAATTCAAGATAAGGAAGAATGCTATGCCTTGGCCGATCTTGGTGCTAGTATTAACTTGATGCCACTTGCAATCTTCAAGTTGCTTAATCTTCCTAATCTTACTCCTTCACTAATGTCTATCGAACTGGCCGATCATTCCACTATTTCCGCATATGGATTGGCCGAAGACGTTTTTGTGAAAGTGGAAAAGTTCTATTATCCGGTAGACTTTATCGTTGTCGATATTCCCACGGATCCTCAAGTTCCTCTTATTTTAGGTCGTTCGTTTTTGGATACGTCAATGGTGTTGATTGATGTGCATGCTAGAAAAATCACCTTACGTTTCAACGACGAGGAACTTGTTATAAACGCAACACAAAACTCTCTAATTTCTCATGTTTATTTCGTCGCGACCATAAACCTCGTTGATATGATCGATGTCGTTTGCGAGGAATTTTCACAAGAAGTTTTAGGTTTTGGTGACGATGAAAATAGTGGCAATCCCACTATGCTTGATCCCATTCTTGATAATTCGACATCATCCTTCACTCCATTTGAAGGTGGTGGTTTTACCTTGGAAGAATTTGATGTTCCTCGTACTTGTAAAGAAGACCTCGACAACGATGAGGACTTCTCGATTATCAAGGATTTTCTTAACGATTTCCCATTTCCTCCACCCGAGGAGGTTATGAGTATCGAGCCCAAATCTTCAATTGAGGAACCACCAATCCTCGAGTTGAAAGATTTACCTCCTCATCTTAAATACGTATTTTTTGGAGGAGACGATAAGTTGCCGGTTATTATTGCGAAGAATCTTTCAAATGATGAAAAAAACTCACTTATCGATGTTCTAAAGGACCACAAAGGGGCAATTGCGTGGAAATTATCCGACATTAAGGGGATCGATCCTAAATTTTATACCCACAAAATCTTAATGGAGGAGGACTACAAACCCGCAATCTAATGTCAAAGGAGGGTGAACCCAAAAATTCACGACGTCATCAAAAAGGAAGTCCTTAAGCTCCTTGACGCGGGAATGATTTACCCTATTTCCTATAGCCCTTGGGTGAGTCCTATTCATTGTTTCCCTAAGAAGGGAGGAATGATCGTTGTGCCAAACGATGCCAACGAGTTAATTCCAACTCGACTTGTGACCGGTTGGAGGGTGTGTATCGACTATTGTAAGTTGAATGACGCCACTCGTAAAGACCATTTTCCCTTGCCCTTCATGGACCAAATGTTGGAGCGTCTTGCGGGAAACGATTTCTATTGCTTTTTAGATAGTTTTCCCGGTTACTTCCAAATCCCCATCGATCCTCGTGATCAAGAAAAACTACGTTTACGTGTCCATATGTACCTATCGTAGAATGCCATTCGGACTTTGAAATGCACCAGGAACCTTTCAAAGGTGCATGATGGCTATTTTTCATGATATGATCGAGAAGACGATGGAAGTCTTTATGGATGATTTTTCCGTGTTTGGTTGTTCGTTCACTTCGTGTTTGTCGAATCTTGAGAGAATGTTGAAACGTTGTGAGGAAACCAACCTTGTGCTCAATTGGGAAAAATGTCATTTTATGGTTAAGGAAGGAATCGTCTTAGGGCACAAGGTTTCGAAAGCGGGGATTGAGGTAGATAAAGCTAAGGTAGACGTCATCACCAAATTACCTCATCCCAAAACCGTTAATGGAGTTAGGAGTTTCCTAGGCCACGCGGGCTTTTATCGTCGATTCATCAAGGGTTTTTCAAAGATTTCTCGACCTATTACACATCTCATCGAAAAGATGCTCCTTTTGTCTTTAACGAAGATTGTGTACGAGCCTTTGAAATCCTTAAGAGGAAACTTACCGAAGCTCCCATTCTTGTTTCTCCCAATTGGAACCTCCCCTTTGAGCTCATGTGTGATGCTAGTGACTACGCTATTGGGGCCGTATTGGGGCAACGTCATGAAAATCATTTCTTGCCTATTCACTATGCTAGCAAGACGATGACCGAGGCTCAACTTAAATACACTACAACGGAAAAGGAATTCCTTGCCGTGGTGTATGCATTTGAGAAATTCCGACCTTATCTCGTCTTGACCCAATGCATAGTGTATACGGATCACTCATGGCTAAACAAGATGCAAAGCCGAGATTGCTTCGTTGGATTCTCCTCCTACAAGAATTTGATGTCGAAATACTTGAAAAAAAGGAGCCGAGAATCTAGCGGCCGATCATCTTTCTCGTTTGGAAGATCCTCACCAAAGTGTGTACGAGAACAAGGAAATTACCGAAACATTTCCTCTCGAGACACTTGGTGTAGTGAATTATAAGTTTGACTCATCCACCCCATGGTTTGCGGACATCGCAAATTACCATGCGGAGAACTTCATCATTAAGGGTATGACGACTCAACAAAAACGAAAATTCTTTCGTGACGTCAAATTCTACTTTTGGAACGACCTTTACCAATTTCGGACTTGTGCGGATCAAATTATTCGACATTGTGTATTTGGCACCGAAGCTTCTAATATCCTTAGAGCTTGTCACGAGGGACCCATGGGTGGTCAACATGGTGTTAATCTCACGGTGAAGAAGGTCTTTGATGCCAGTTTCTTTTGGCCTACTATTTACCGAGATGCACACGCACTTGTGAAGTCATGTGACTCATGCCAACGTCAAGGCAAAGCCTCACAAAACGATGAAATGCCACAAAACATCATCAAAGTGTGTGAGATCTTTGACGTTTGGGGAATTGATTTTATGGGGTCATTCCCATCATCTCGTGGTAATAAGTACATCCTTGTCGCCGTTGACTACCTATCCAAGTGGGTGGAAGCTAAGGCGTTGCCCACGAACGATGCTCGTGTGGTAGTCAAGTTTTTAAAAAGTTTGTTTTCTCGGTTTGGAACCCCTCGTGCGATCATAAGCGATCGTGGAACCCATTTTTGTAACGACCAGTTCAAAAGGGTCCTAAGGAAATATAGTGTTACACATCGACTTTCTACGGCTTATCACCCACAAACGAGTGGGCAAGTCGAGGTTTCAAACTGAGCGTTGAAGAGGATCTTGGAGAGATCGATTGGAGAGAACCGACAATCGTGGTCGGATAAGTTAGACGATGCTTTATGGGCCTTTCGTACCGCTCATAAGACACCCATCGGGTGCACTACTTATAAGCTCGTGTATGGGAAGAATTGTCACTTGCCATTTGAACTCGAACTCAAAGCTTATTGGGCCCTTAAGCATTGTAATGATGACATTGAGACCGCGGGAAAACACCAGAAAATGCAATTGAATGAATTAGATGAATTGAGAGATGTTTCTTATGAAATTCATTGATTTACAAAGAAAAAACTAAAAAGTTTCATGATTCTAAAATTAAAAACCGGGTTTTTAAAATTGGAGATCAAGTGTTGCTTTTTAACTCACGTTTGAAAATCTTTTCCAGCAAGTTGAAATCCCGTTGGTCGGGTCCATTCACCGTTACCCAAGTTTTTCCGTATGGGACCATCGAGCTAGCTCAAAATGATGGCCCCAATTTCAAGGTGAATGGACATAGGTTGAAGCACTACTTTGGTGGGGAAGTTCCCTCTTTGAACAACCTCGACCAAGTCACCTTCCCCAATGATAACTAGTATTGAGGGAATCGAGTCGAGCTCGTGACTCGGTAATCAAAAGTGAGGTGCCTCGTGGGGGAGTCCCATGCTTATCCATGTACATATTATCGCTTTTTAATGTAGTAACATGAGGGGATTTGTGCCCTTCCAACCTTTGTTCCGTGGTTGTTTGTGCATTGTGGTTTTTAGATGATCATGATCTTCACGATTGGAACCTTTCGTGTTCGTTTTATGGGAGCACTCGATCATTTGCTTTGAATAATTTCTCGATATCCACACATGATATATCCTCTTATGTTCTAACCTTAGGTTTTTAGCACACTTCATAAACGGCTTTAAATTTAACGGTTACACCCTTTCCATGCTAGATTAAGCATTCGACTACGTCTCTAGTATGAGGGTATCCTACCCTAAGACTCGAAACATTGAGGACAATGTTTAACTTTAGTATGGGGGAGGGTAAATAGATACTTGCCTTGCCAAACCTTCACGCTTTCCAAAGTTTATCTTTTTGTTTATCGTTTTGTTGCAAAATAAGTCTAAAAATGGCCAAATTTTAAAAAATTTCTCATGTTTTATAAGTGTTTGAAGATACGAATGTAGATTTTCTGATGGCGAGAATAAGAGTATTTTTTTACTCGACCGTGCGTGTTGAGCACTTAGCTTTGATTCCTTAACTTCACATTAGGCTAAGTCTCTTAAATGAGGACGAGAAATGATAGAGTTAATTATAAGTTACTATGCTAAACGTAGAGTACTCGTATTCTTTCAAAAACTCGTGTTCTCGTTGTTTGCTTATTCTCCCTTCGCTTGTATATATTTTGCTTAATAAGTATTGGCTTAGCGGTTTAGTCTTGATTGTTGGTTTCTAGTCTTTTCTAGTAGCTTCCATGTAATTAAATTGGGAAGACATTAAGGTATCGTCAGCGTCACGGTTTTGAAGTATTGGCAACCCGAATAATCGAAAGCTTCACCTAATAATAAGATTTCAAGTGCTCACCTAAATCAATCAAACAATTTGAAACTCACAAGGCCGAAAAATCTATGCGAAATTGAAAGTGAATTATGCCTTAATCTTTGAAGCTTTAAAGATCCAAAATTCGCTTTTAGCGTGAGGATATACGTCTTTGGCCATAATAAACACCTCATGGCGAGGTTAAATAAAAGGCAAGGCAAGACCAAAGTCATAATAAAAGCTTCATGGCGAAGTTGAATAAAAGATGGAGGTAAACCTATGATAATAAGGCCCATCCGTTAGGGGGCGTATAAAAGTCTTGGTAATAAGTCTCATGTTCAAAACCGTTATAAAACCTTGTTTATCGATCCTTCTTGTTAACTTAATTTTTTGACATCGTTGTCTATTAGGAGGGGTTATTAATTCGATGGTCTTGGTTACACCGTTATGACTCTATTTTTAGACCTAAATCTCTATCATCGCATAAGTCAAAAATGTATCCTCGTGAACATTCAAGACTAAAATAAAATATAAGAGATACCACTTAGGAAAATGGGAGTCTAAGTACGTGATTAGGGCATATGAGTAGTGTTAGCATTACTAACTTATAATGACAATGATCTCGTTGCACGCTTGGCATGGAATTAGGTGAAAATCAAGGACGACGAAATTATTTCTAACGAAGCATTCACGTGTTCTTGTTCTATGAACCTAAACGTCCCATTTTGGGATGAAAGTCATACATTATGTATAAACGCAAGTAGTAGCAAGTAGTAGTAGTAGTGTAGCAAGTTTATCATTCAATAAAAGTGCATAAAAATGAATTTTGGAGGTACTACGATACTTTATTCTAACATTGCGTGAGGGCACGGCAATGGTTTAGTATGGGGGAGTGATGAGACTGCTTTTATACATAGTCTCATCGTCCAAAAGGGGCTTAAAATGCATTAAATATCATGAAATATGCCAAATATATGCTTGTGTTTGTTACATGTGTATTTTAGGTACGGATATTGAGAAAATGGAAAAAGATCACAAGAAACAAGCAAAAACGAACACGGGAAACGAAGTCGCACAATGAATCGGGCCCTAGAGTTGATTTTCAAAGAATAACCCTTGAAGAATCGAAGATTATACAAGAAGGGTCCTCCAACATTGAAGAATTGACACTTTAAACCTTTGTTTATTCATAATTACAAGATTGGTCCTTAAAGTTTGTCAAATTTACAAAAAGGGCCCTCCACTTTAAAGAATTGGCAAGAATGGTCCCTAATTTATGAAGACTTGTCAATATTAGTCCTCCAAGAAGTCAACAATACAAGTCAACACCTTGAAGAATGAAGAAAATGCCAAAAAAAAACCCTTCAAATATCATGAAATTACAAGAAATACCCTTGAAATACCTTTACAAAACTTTTTGGGCAAAAGTATGAAAAAATGAAACTTCATTTTCAAAGGGATTCGGATTTGCCTTGTTTAAAACTGAATTGAAAGAAGAATGGAAGAAGAGGGGTTATTTCTGCCAAGACATAAACCTTACCTAGACCAACCAATGGTTGCCATGTGTCCCACTCACATTTTCCACAATCATAACTCACCATTATGCCATGTCACTTCCCACTCACAACAGACTTTTAACTAATTTTATTAGTTAACTAATTTGGGCGCTTAACATGTTTTCAAAACATAAACCGGATTATAACCTCAACTATTCATCCAAGAACACAAATTACGGGTTTATGATTAAGCAACAATTAAACCCCCATAACCTCCAGATTAATGATTAATGGTGTCATGATCAAAACCCAACTCACATTTACCTTGACACATCGACCAAGGTTCACATGAGTCTTCCCCTGCACACGTTTTTGGGGATAATGCCAAAACATGCCAGAGAATCAACCATCCATATACAGGCTTACATTTTAAGCTTCATGTGAGCCATTGATCACAATTCCACCCCTTTACACCTCACACAAACTTCCAAGATATTTAAATGGCATGAAAATTCAAAAGTTCAACAAGGGGCATTTCTAGAAGATCATAGCTTAGGGTTTTCAGTTTTATAGTTAACTAAGACCATGTACACCCTGTATATAAAGGGTATAGGGTCTCACATTTACAATTTCTCTTGGTTTTTGCTTGTTCAAAATTCTGTAAATCCTTCTTTCAGTTTAATGAAAAAGTGTTTGAATATTTGAAGAAATCCAAGTGCCATCCTTTTTATATGCTTGTTATTGTTATATGTTGGTGATTGTTAAGTCTTAAAACCTGTTTTTAAACATTGTGCAAGAAATTGCATAATTTCCCAAAATCTGATATTTTGCTAAGTTCTTTGGTACATCCTAGGAATTTTTGGATTACAAGTAATCATAGCACCCTGATAAGAGTATTAACAAGGTGTTGTGAGTTTGTGGTTTGGGGATAATCAAGGAGTGGGTACAAAGGTTGCATTAATCAGCTTTGATTTTCAATTTTCAGTTTTATATATTGCTTGTTCTAACCTTGTTACTCTTAGTAGCTTTGTGGAAGCTTGTGCCTTGTTAAGCTAGGCACATAAGCTCAAAAATTCGTGAGTGTGGATGTACATTCATGAGGTTTGAGCCTTCTTACCCAAAACCTGTTAAAAATACTTGATTTGTGTGATTTTGTGATCTGCTGGTGTATGTGTTGTTTTTATGCTTGAATCTGCTTAATACTACATGATAATGTTGTTATGATGCTAGATTAGGCTTTGGTAAACCTGAAATACACAATTGCTTTGTTAAATCTTGGATTAAAACGTGAAAGAGGTGTTTGGGTCTACTGATATTTAGTTCTTGTTTGATTTTGAGTAAGTGCTAAGTGTTGGTTTGAGTTTATATCTGTTATATAAGTGCTTATGTTTTGATATTTGCAAACTTTGCTCTTTAAAACACCAAATCTGATTAAGTGGTATAACTTGTTTCATTTTGCAAAATTTGACCTAAAATCTTGGTAACACTTAGGGTGTATGCATGTTTAGGGCTAACAAGTGTTAAATCAAAGTTTGTGTAACCTTTTTAGGAGATTTGAGTGTTTGAAATTAGATTTGTGGTCAAGTACATCAGCAAAGTTCATATTCTGCTTGTTCATTGTTCATCAGTAACTTTCTTTGGCTTGAATCTTTGTCTAAACCTTGAATCATTGCATGAAACCAGTTGATTTATGTTCATTTGAATTTATTATAGCTGTTGTGTGCATTTGGTTCAATTTGGTTGGCTTATTCTTGCTAAATCTGCTTATTTGTTTGAAAACTGCTTATGTTCATGTCTGTGTGATATATGGGCAAAGATTGAATGAACTGTACTAACTGGCTGTTAGGATTTGTGTTTGTTTGATTGTGATTTACTCCTTATAACCCACTGGTTATAAGGGTGCCTTTTTGTGCCTTGAATCCAACAAAAATCCACAAAAGACAAAAAGTCAAAGAAGTCAAGCAGTGGCAACTTTACCCACTACTGGACACCCAAAACTAGCCACTGCTAGTGCAATTTTTCAAACAGCTTATTCATAAGCTATTCTAGCTTATTAAGACTTGCAACAACTTAGTTTTTGTAATCAATCTTCATCATTTGACCCATTTGACTAATCTGGAGCATATTAGGGTTTGACTTTTAGGTTTGACTAGAAAACCAATTGACTTGACTTTTTCATAAGTGCTAATTTGATAATTCCAGCTTATTCTTTGTGCTTATTTGAAAACTTTTTGTTGATTTTGCTTAATTAAGTCATTTAAAACCTTTTGCAACAAGAATCAGCCCTTGAATGGTCTAGAACTCAAAAACGACTATTTTGTCGTTTTCCGTAGAGAGCTTTTGCTTATTTCAGGCTTATTTCTTGGGATTTTTCAAAATTTCTTTTCACATATCTCTTGAGTATCCCAAAAGAAGCTTGTGTGTCAAGTTAGAGCTTATGTCATTAGCTTATAGCTTAATGGGACAAAAAGCCCATTAAGAATAAGTTGTTGACTATTAAGCTGTGATAAGCTCACTTTCAGCTTTTGGGCCTTTAGACTTTTGTTCTTAAAATCAAACTTTGATTCAGATAGGTGATTTTGGGCTTATTTGGACAAATTTTTACTTATTGGGCCAAAAAGCCCAATTAGGTGGACTGTTTTTCATGTCCGCCCATTTGGAGGCCCAATAGGGGTATTTTTGGTATTTCAAGTTCATTTCTGTTTTAATTAGGTTAAAATAAACTAGTTTGCAACTTTTTAGAAATTTTTTATAAATTTTGGATTTTTAATATTATTTTATTATTATTTTATTATTATTTTATTATTAAAAATTAAATTTAGGATTTTTGCAACTTTTCATTTTTCCTAGGTTAAAAACATTAAGTTAGGATTTTTAAAATTTTTAGATTAATTTAAGTGTCATCTAATTAATTTTTAGAATTATTTTAATATTTTTAGAGTTTTTAATCATTTTTAAATAGTTTTAATTAATTTTAAATTTTTCAAAAATATTTTTTAATTTAGTTAAGTTATTTTAGAGGTTTACAAAGTCAAGAATCTCATTTTGGGATTTTTGTTTATTAAATTAATTTTTTGGACTTTAATTAGCATTAAAAAATTATTATATAATTAAATAAAAGGTTTGAGTATTTTATATTATTTGTTAAACTCTAATTACATTTTTTTTAGGATTTATTACAATTTTCTAGGAATTTTTAGGTTAATTTTTAAATTTCGTCATATTTAACGGTTTTACGTGCACGACTTCGTCTTAGTTTAATTTTTATCGTAACCGTCATCCTTTTCTATTTTCTTTTCTCATAATCATAATCACAAAAAAATTAATCATTTCTTTACACAACACACTTGCCTCCTTGGGAAACGAACTTTTTCACCTAAGGGTCATTAGTGCTTGGTTTTCCTAAACTGACACTTAATACTTGCCGCTTTTACGCCTTTTTCCTAAAAGGTTGTATTTTACTACTATCACATACCAGGCTCTAGGCGCTGGTTTTAGCCCATAGAGTGCTTTGTGAAGTCTGTAGACGTGATCAGGATAGTCATTGACTTCGAACCCTGGGGGTTGATAGACATAAACTTCCTCTGCAAGCTTACCATTTAGAAACTCACTCTTTACATCCATCTGGTATACAGTGAACCCCATATAAGCTGCAAAGGCTAGGAAGATTCTGATAGCTTCAAATCTGGCCACTGGTGCAAACGTTTCATCATAATCAATACCCTCAGATTGATTGTGTTAATGCATATGCAATGCCTAAAAATATTGTTAGTATTAATTAATCTTTCTTAGTTTTGATCACGACAAATTACAAAGACATTTATTGTTAAACATAATCATAAAACGAATTATCTAACAAACACTATCATCAAGGTAATAATCATTACACTAACATATCTTAATCATGCTTAGTGATCATAAAAGTAATTAGCCTTAAAAACTCACTTTTGTCAAAAATTACAAAAGATTTTTAATAAACTTTATTTTTAAGAAAATGTTTTATTAAAATAAAAATGCAAATTTGAATATGGCATATGCCATATGACATAAGAATATCCTTTGAGGGTTTAAACAGCCTCAGATATTTCAAATTCACTAAAAGACAAAAAGGAGCGGAGTATACGCCAGCGGTACCTTAGCACCTGTGGCGGTTCCTTATCGATAAGGAACCGCGGGTGCCAATAAGGAACCACGGGCAGATATAGCCGTTAGATGTTTTGTCCTATAAATAGTGAGTCAAATCTGCATTCTCTTCAACCCTTTTTGGACATCTTCTTTAGCCTTCTTTCTCCTTTCTAATCCTAGTCATTTGTAAATGATCACTTAATGTGTTAAGTATGTTTACTCATGATTATCCTCTTGATCTTCTTCTTTACCTTGTCCAAAGAGAAGATCACTCACACACTTGTGATGTTATTAAAGATGTAGCATTGATGAAGATCACCTCCTCCTAAAGTTCTAGTCATGTTCATCATTTGTTTATTTATGTCTTGTGTAGATCTAATGTATTTGTGAATACTTGGACTAGTTGTGTTCATCCAAGTTATTTGTGAATACTTGGATTAGAGTTGTGTACATCCATTGCACATGTGTGTGCTTGGATTTATGTTGTGTAGATCCAAGCTACATGTGTGTATTTGGATATGATTAGTTGAGCTGTAACTAGTTGTGTTAGTTCTCACTAAACTACAAAGTGATGTGGTTGTGTCTTGTGAGTTCTCACTAAACTATAAAGTGATGTGTTTGTGTCTTGTGAGTTCTCACTAAACTATAAAGTGATATGTAGTTGTGTTGTGTGAAGTTCTCACTTAGCTTCAAAGTGAAGAGTCATGAAGATTGGTTCTAGCTGATTGGAGTAATTTTAGTCACTTGCTTTAGGAAAAACAAGCACTAAAAAGAGCGGTAAGTATCGACGAGTGATTTAGGAAAACCACAAGTAATGACCCACAATCAAATAAAATGAGAGAAGAAGTTCGTTTCCCAAGGAGGTATGGTGTTGTGAATTAACTTGTATTTCTTTGAGATTAATATTGAGAGAATGAGAAGATGAAAGACGGTTACGTTAAAATTAAATTACGACGAAAACGTAAAGCCGTAGAAAAACCACAAAAATTAAAAATTAAGCTAAAGCCAAAAACAAAATCAAGAAAAGATTAAAAAGGCTAAAACAAGTCTAAAATAATATAAATAAAGTTAAAAATCCAACAAAGATATTTTAAAAGCTTTTATTAATTAAATAATTAATTTTAAATGCTAATTAAAGCCCTAAAATCAATTACAACTAATAAAATATTCCAAAATATGATTTTATTGAAAAATTACTTAACTTATATTATTATGAGACCAAAAAGTATTTTTCTAAAAATTAAAACCTATTAAAACTATTTTTAAAACTCTAAAAATGATTAAAACCTAATTAAACTTAAAATAATTAGAAAAATAAATCTAAAAGCTTAAAAATTATTCTAAAAATGGAAATGATCCTAATTATTGCTAAAGAATATAAGAAAAATGAAAAAGAAAGAAAAATAAAATTTTGAAAATTAAATATTAAAATAATATTAAAATATTACTAAAAAATAAAAGTTTCTAAAATTTAAAATAAAAAATTTCTAAAAATCCTAAATAATATAATTAAGAGAAAAACACAAATTAGAAGTCCTAAACCTTTTTCAATAATTTTATAAAAATCTTAAAAGTTTATAAAAAACCTTAAAATATTATAAAATTAAAAATAAATGTTTTTGAAACCAAAACTTGATGTAAACCTCAAAAATATATTTTAAAAACTAAAAACTATTTTTCCTAAAAATAAAAACTATTTTTGGTATTTTTTTATTGATTTTCTAAAAACGGGAAATAAATAAATTCTAATAAATAATCTATTAATGGGAAAAATCTAAAACCAGTCTAGAAAAGTCACAAAAGCTATAACTTACCTAGGAAAAATAGGAAAAGTAAAATTTGCTTAATAAATAAGCTGGAATTAAGCTCAAAAGCTACGGCTTTTAAATAAGCAAAAGAAATGAAAACGTGTTAAGTAGAATTCAAAACTAAAAGTATCAGTCAAAGTCCCCAGGGCGCATTTGGTTAACACGTTGGGTTGTGAGTGTGGTGATTAAGGGTTCGAGTCTTGCTAACCCCCCTTTTTGCTTCTTTATTTTTTTTATTTTTTTTAACTTTTGCCAACCAATCAGACACTTAAACAAACTTATAAACCAACTCCAATTCCACTTTAAACACAAGATTAAGCAAGAACAAGGACAAAAACGTGCCAAGTCTGCTAATGATACTGATGAACAACTCAAGTGCACACTTGTGCACTTGTGATGCCAAGAGGACTTGGCTTGAGCTTGTTTGATGGTATTTTGGAACAATTGGGGCACCCTTGTGCTCATAGAAGCACAAGGAGTCAGAATACACAAGAACTAAGCACACAATCACCAAATGATCAAGCAATTGCACTCAAAAGCCAATGACAAGTTTCTGTGAACTATGTGCAGGACTGGGGACTGTTTAAGCTATAACTTGCATTCAAGTGATACTTAGAACCCAAAATTTGGCATACAAACTTTCAAATAGATGCACAATCAATTCCAGTTACTCAATAACCCTAACTCTAACAAGATTTCAAGATCAAGCAACCAAAATCATGAAAAAACAGGCAGAATGTGAGCTAGCAGATTTTAAGACTACTTTTTCCTTTAAAACCTATCAAACTAGCTCCAATCTTGTTCCTAAGTAGATTACCAACTTTATAACACCTAACTTAACCAATTTCAATTAACCTAACACTTTTTAAAACACTCAAATCAAATCCTTGCCCTGCTTATACCTATTGCCAAACACCCCTTAAACTTTCTAAAACCAAACTTTAACACACCAAAATGCTACAAATCTATTTCAAACTGTTCCAATTAGCATCCAATATGTATATCAACACAAATGAACACTAATCATGCAATTCAAACACACTTAATCACCAAATCACATAGGATCAAATAATACTTCAATTTTCTGAAATTCCAAGGAGAAAAATGGAAGTACCTTAGGACCCTTACATCCAAGGGTCCTAGTGGATGCTACACCACCTCCCTACCAGCTGGGGCTGGTGCAGAACTGAATCAACAGGCCTTGAACACCTGCTAAGAAGAAATCAAAGAGCAACAAACAAAATACACACAATATTTTATAACCTGTTTTAACTTTATTACCTTTTTTAAAACCTTTCCAAACCTTCTAAATACGTTTTCTAAAACCCTATATCACCAATAACATTAACCAAGAACACCAAATCCTTAACACAAATTTCTGACAAAAATCCTTTGATTTTCAGAAACTTTTGAAATAACTTGAAACCTCAATATCACTTAACCAAATAACAATATGGAACTCAGAATCAAGTTTTCACACAATACTCAACTTTTAAAAACAATAAAAAGGAATTATACTTGAATATATCAAAAACCAAACTTTTATTTTCTTAAAAAGGAATTACAAGTGAGAAAAACTTGAAACTGGAACAAGGGCTTCACACAGGTTGTGAGCTCCTTATATAGAGACCTAATGAACATTCTAGGAGCTTAAAACATAAACCCTAATCATAAGAAAATCCCAAATATGCCCTTGAACGGTTTTGAGTACATTTTGTCCTTTCTTGATCTTGGCCGTTCATATTTGCTTTGAGAGTAAGCTAATAACCTTAGCCTTTGATTTGGGACACGTCATGATGCTTGGGGACTAAGGAATGATGTGATTGGTGGATTGGGGAATTGGGGGTTTGGTACACATGCGTGGGATTGGGATTTTTAGGAGTGGGTTGAGTTTGGGTACGTGTGAATTAAGTGTGTGTGGGTTTAATTGAGAATTACCCAAGTAAAAGTGAGGGTAAGTTCTGGGTAGTAAGAAAGATGCACAGTAAACCTTTAGATCCGTTTTTAGGGGAAATAAACTTGTTAGGCGCCCTTTTTGTTTTTAAATGTTTTAGTTGGCACATTTGGTCCCTTTCTTTTCAGATTTTTGGCATTAAAGGTTTTTATGCCCTAAAACCCGTTTTCCTTTGCATTTAAGTTTCCACACTTGACACTTTTGGCACAAATCTTTGTAAAAAGGCTTATCAAGGGTTGTTTTTGACCTTTTGTGATAATTCAAGGGCTGAACTTGGACAATGATGATCTTCAAAGGTCTTCAATGAGTCTTCCACTTTATGAGGGACCATAATTGGAAATTTGAAATTGTTGAAGGACTATTCTTGCCATTTCTTCAAAGTTGAAGGACCTTTTTGCAATTTTGACAAACTTAAGGGACCAAACTTGTAATTATTAATATACAAGGGTTTTAAGTGTCATTTCTTCATAGAATAAGGATCAATCTTGTTTTGTCTTCAAGTCTTCAAGGGTATTTGTTGAAAATTCCATGATTAGGGCCCGGTTCTTTGTACGGCTTCGTTTCTCGTGTCCGTTTTTCCTTGTATCTTGTGATCTTTTGTCTTTTTCACGATATCCATACCTAAAATACACAAGTAAACAAACACAAGCATATATATGGTATTTTATGACATTTTTATGCATTTAAAGCCCGAAAAGAACGATGAGATCATGTATAAATGCCATCTCATCACTAGCTTTGGATTAGAACTCGACATCTAGCCTTGTGTCGGAAAATGGTGAATTAGGAAACGTTGTGAAGATTGGTTCTACCTTTAGATTAGAACTCGACATCTAGCCTTGTGTCGTAAAAGACTGAAGTGGGCGACGTTGTGTAGATTGGTCCTAGCTAAGATTTGGTCTCGACATTTAGCTTAGTGTCGGAAAATAATGTAAGCGACGTTTTAAGGTTTTCTCCGCCAAGAAGGGAGCTTGTGGATATAGTGGAAATCTCGAGTAAGGTGTACTCCGAACCACTATAAATCTTGGTATCCTCCTACTAGGTTGTTTCTTTCCTTACTCTTTACTCACATTCATTATCACTACACTTATTATACATTGTTAATGCATTAATTGAACCTAATCATTATGCAACTAGCTTTGAAGTAAAAGATAGTTTTGTGCACTCACCTAATTGAAAGGAATTTTAATTAGAGATAAACCGATGAGAAACTATTCAACCCCCCTTCTAGTTTCTACAATTGGTATCAGAGCGATGGTGACACAAGATCTTTGAAGTATATTGTACTTTAAAACATGGATCGATCCATTGTCTCCTCAAATTAGAAGGTTCAGTTGTACTAAAGTTTTTCTTTGGTCAAAACTATTTTTTATTGAAAATAAGCCTTTTAAAATGTTAATATTGCATATTACTTAAATTAGTAGTATTAATGCATTTTAGATTTACTCTTGAAATGTATCTACTAGTTTGCATCTTGTTATGTGTAGGTACTCATGAAGATAAATCATTCTATTGATTGTGGATTGAGTTACTTACACTTGTAGAAGACTCATCTTCTTTGATTTCCAACATCATTGAATGATGATATCAAGATGGGTAGAAGTAATACTAGTCTTTGAAGACTTAGTAGTCACTATTAGTCATTGTTGGGCTTTGCATCGATTCCTCGAAAGCTTGGAATGCAACTTGTGGCCAAGGTACGCTTTCGTTCTTCCACACGCCCTATTGATCATTCTTTTGATCAGTAATTGACTATGTGCTTGTTCTTGGCATCCTTGCCTTGACATTTATTTGTGGTTTGTGATTCTTTTCTTTTTCCCTCTCAAACCTTCATTGCTTGGATACTTGACTCACTGTGGAGATGTAGGGTGAGTTAGTAGAAGCTTAAAGTATCAAGCATGATTTCCATGGTTTGCACCCTTACGGTTAGTAGGCCCTATATCATGTGTAACTTGTGCAATTAAGCTCATCTCTAGGATGATTAGTGAATCCCTTGAGATACCAAACTACTTCATTAACTTGTAGGTGGATTTTACACATTTGGAATTGAAATATTCTAAGGATATTGTTATTGTTAATTCTAGCAATAATTATCCGATCATGTGGGAGAGAAAGTAAATTTATACCTTGCTCATATTTTAAAATAGAATAAGACTACTCTTGAAAATGATCTTATTCTATGCATAAAAATTGCTTGGTTTAATTCATTACCAAAGCCGTTTAGACTATCGCCGGAAAGGCACGTCTAAAACCACTATATATGACACAAGCTCTTCACATCATCAAGTTGAAGAATGTCATTTGTCCTTTGAGCAATGTCCTTGGTCTTGATCCACTTCTCTTGACTCCTCTCCCTCTGCCTTTTTGCTACGACTAGTCGTTCGTTCATTTCGGTCTTTTCCTATCTCGATTAAACTTGTAATCATTCAACAAGTCATTATTAATATTACCTAGTGTTGTGGTGGTCCAATGATATCCTAAAAGGTTTAAGACATATTTTTAAGTATTTTAAAAATTTTGGTTTTCAAAAATTCATCGTTTTTCTTTGATAAAAACATGCCTCTGTAGGTGGTTCTTTATCTCGGCGGCTCAAAGGCGTGGTTCCTTGTCGATAAGGAACCGCGGGCAGTAACTTTTGTTAGAGCGCCAGTTTTATTAAAAAAACTTCCTCAAACAAGTCTTTCTCTCTCATTCACACACAGTGACAGTTTTCCCTTATTTTTCCACCATTGTTGAATCTTCAAAAACCTTCAATCACTCAAATTAATTGATTCAAATTCATGGGTTTCACTCATCCATCATCCAAGATCAAATAATTGTAAATTATTTCTTTCAATTTCATCTAATTTGTTCTAGGGTTCATACATTCATAATTAGAGATTTTTAAAATTGACATTGAATTAGAACCTTACTAGGAATAAGAGTTGACATAGTATTGTTACTATGATTCCTTAGGTTCATATTCATAGAGATTTCACTAAAACCCATTTGTAGAACAAATCCGAATTTTGACTAGATATTTTGGTTGATTGATGGAATTGATATGAACCCATGAACAAGTTGGTAATGGCATTGTTAAATGCTTACCTAAAAACCTTGTTTTTGAAAAACCAATGTTCTAGTTCATTGTTGATTTTACATAGTTCATATGTTTTGATCAATGATGAAATGGTTACATTGTGAACATGAGAATGAAAAGGATTAATCCTTTGTTTGTCAAGTTATTGATGAAACACATTCTTATCTTTTTGAAATTTTGATTTTTAATTTTTCATATGAGTGATTGGAGAAATATCTTTGTTTGTTGTATTTAGGTACTAATCATGCCTTTGGAATATCAACAAGACAACCGATACACTAGAAAATACATGCCAAACCTTTCCAAAATGTGCCCTCCCCTTCAACTCACAAACACCTTTTCCTCACTCCAAAAATGTTGCTTTCACGAGGGTAGAGTTGTCGAAGAGGATATTGAGGGATATACATATACTCGATCAATGTTCGAACAAATTGGGTTTGATTGTTTGTTGGACATCAAAGAGGATATATATTCCGAATTTCTTCTAGATTTCTTTAGCACATACTTTCTCATTGATGATCATGATAAAGTATATGTTAGGTTCATCCTTGAAGGTCGACTCATTAAACTCTCTCTTGAAGACTTTGGCCAAGCTCTTCGTGTTCCATTTGTGGGCACTTGTTGATTTACTGATAAATAGAAACTTGATTATCTTCTTGAACCATTCGACTGTGCTCCAAATGATAATGAAGAGATTGACCTTGACTTCATTCTTGATGTCATTTGTAAAGAGCGTAGTGGAAACGTTGTAAAAAGCCTCCACTCCACCAAGCGTCAAGTAAAACGCTATGAGGTTCTCTTAAGCGACCTAAATAATTGTATGGTTCGTTGGGCCGACATTCTTAGGGAGAATTTATTTTGTCTTGGCGGAAACCGGGATCATATTCTGGCGTGTATGACACACATGTTATGTTGCATCGCTACCGACGCCAAGTACAATCTTGCATACTATATCGCTCGACGAATCACCTATGCTCTTTCCAAACCCAAAACAAATCTTCCCTATGCCATGCTCCTTACTCGCCTTCTTAAGATGGTTGGTGAAGATTATCCCGACATCAACACTTCTCGCTTTCGTTCGGTCAAACGTGTTATGCTACCTATTCAAAGGGTACAACCACGAAAAGCTAGAAGTGATCGAGGTTCGAGAAAGTCCGATCCACAAGAGTCCGATGATGAGGACTTTGATATGTCACCAAGTGATGGTGGTGGCATAGGTACAAGTGCTCATGTTGGATCTTCGAGTAACTCCCACCCATCTATGAACTCTTTCATGGAAGGGTTAGAAGAAATCATCCCTCCTCTTCACTTTGCAACTACTGGACTTCCCGAAAACTTCGGTCTTGAGGATGTCTACCGAGCTAATCTTAAAACACAAGGTGAGTTGTATGATCATCGAGTGGAGTCAAGAGGATCGTTTAAGAACATAGCCAATTTGATCAAGGGACTTGGCAAGAAGAAGAAATGAAGCATTGTTTCATCAAGGTTTACATGTTTGAAAATGTGTTTGAATTGTTAATCTTTTATTATGGTTGTCTACTAATACTTTATGTTTGGATTATAGTATTTTAATCCAAATTGTTGCATTGCTTTATGCATGTTATGTGTTTGTTAGCCTTCTAGATTTTGACTTATAGTTAACTTTGGCTTGATATTTACCTGTGTGAAATCTGGGCTGACCAAAGTTGTTGGAAGTGCACTTTTCTATCACCACTAGACGCGGTTCCATATTGAACCCGTGGTTCTTTATCGATAAGGAACCGCAGACCTACGTAAGGAACCGCTTGTTCCTGTTTTGACGGAATCTTTGCTTTATACTGTTTTCCTTAATCTTTGTAAAACTTTGATAAAAATTTTGAAAAACCTGCACTTTCCTAAACTAGGGTACCTAATTTCATTATTCACCTAAAATGATTTTAACCCATTACTAGTTTGGATCATTCCCTTCTCTTCTTAATCCCCCTCATGTTGATCGTGTTCTTCATCCCTTCCACACTTCTCTAAACCTTAACACACAATCATGGTGTCCACTAGAACATCCAATTCTTCCAAAACTTCTTCCTCAAAAAGAAGCCTCAAAATTAAGATCAAGATACCCAACATTGGTTCTTCATCTTTTCACACTCCCAAAAATGAGATCTCTCCCATTCTCATTTCATCTTCACCTTCACCACCCCTTGCTCCATGCAAAACAAACTCTACCCATGGTACTAACCATTCTCATGGTTCTACCTCCTCTTCATTCCAGTCTAGAATGAATGAGCTCTCTTCACCTTTCACCCCTAGTCCTCCTTTGGATGGGATTTCTCAACCTCAACTCCTACAAAGTATCCTCTTTGTACTTGAGCCTTTGGTCACCTCTCCTTTCACTCCACCAAACTCTCCCATCTCACCCTTGGACACCATGCCTCCACCACCTCCTCCACCTTCTAACACTTATGCTCCTATTTTGGGCATTCCTATCCCTCACTTCATGGGTGATCCTTAATTCTTTGGGTTCTTAGAAGCTCATGGTGCAAATTGCCCATGTTATCTTATAATAACTACATCATTTAAAACCTAAGGATGGAAATACTTGGCCTTCATAGAAGGTTGCATGACTTCTTGCTTGTCTTGTTCTCCATGCCTCCTCCTAGGAGATGAATGATGGTTTTCAAATTAACATGCTTTTTTTAAAAGAAAGGTCAAGCCAAAGAGAACTATGAACTCAAGACCTAGTTGTTAGCTATCTTTGTAGTAGTTAATTTTCTTTTTAATTATTGTATTTCCTTCTCTTTCCCTCATGATTTTCTCATGTGGTTGATTTATGGATTTAGTTTTTATGTGCTGTAATCTATGTGATCACATTAAACAACTTCAATTTATTTAAAACTGAACCTAAATCTATTACAACCTCTAAAAACTTGACTTAAAATTGGACCAAAATGTTATTTAAATATTTTATCACCCTTTGTCAAGACATTTTTTGTGAATGTGTTGCTTTCATGCAACCCTAGCATACTCTAGTGCTAAAAGAGGTAAAAATCCAAGATTTACAAATTTTCGAAAAAGTCTTATCCTTTTCCAAAACTTTAGAAAATATGGTTTTGCAGTCCACTAGACGCTGTTCTCAAGCCTCCAGGCGGTTCCATATCGATATGGAACCGCGGGCCTCTTTAAGGAACCGCGCCCAGTAAGGCCAGTTTTGGCTTATTTTTGGTCTTTCTTCTTTGACCACTGTTTTGGTTAAGATTCCTTGTTTACCCAAATTTGCTAAACATTCTCTAAAATCTTTCGTTTTCATTTCAAATCTTTGTCTTATCTATTTTCTTTAAATTCTTCTCTTTTGGGAGTTCTTTCCTTCATCCCTCACAATGCCTAATTCTTCCTTTTCTAACCTTGACATCTCTTTGTCACACTCTTCTCAACCTAAAGCTTCTTCTTCTAAGCTTTCAAAGAAACCGAAAATCTTGGTTAAACCCGCTTGGATAAAAAAGAATAAGAATCTCATGATTCTTCTTCTTCAAAATCCTCCAAGAATTCCTCTTTCCCTCCGATTCAATATTGGAATGAGACTTACTCTATAAATCCAGTTACCAGAGAAAAATAAATTCTTCCACCACCACCTAAACCTTTCAACTCTCCTCAACTCAATGACCTAAATTCTTTCCCTAACCTCACTAGGCATTGTGAAAACATTTCCTATCCATTATCTCCCTCCCCACCAAACTCTAATCTTGATGGACCTCCCCCATCTAACGACTTTGTTTTGCATCATGGTTCCTCGTGTGCTTGTTGTCGTTTTCAACAAATTGAACTTGCTCATATCTATGACAAGCTAAATTTTCTTGAATTCCTCCTCACTCGACCTCCCCTCAAAGTTTTCGTTCCCGTGAACAAAAGTTCGAAAGATGCCTCGTCGTCTTTCTTTCCCAACTAAGGCACTCTTTGTACTTTAGTTGTTTGAGTCAATATTTAGCAATGTTGGAAGATTATCATTATTAGAATAGCTTATGCTTAGTGGTCTATTTTCCATATTTTTTTTGTTGTTTTGAATATTCATATTGTGTGTATGAATATTTATCTTGTATGTTATTTCATATTTTTGTAATATGAATGTTATGTGCGTTACATTTCCCTCTAATTTTATTACACACATTTGTTTAGGAGTTGATCATGGTTAAAACTTAAAATTAATTATGGGTGATTCCATAAATTCTAAATTTTAACCCATTGACATTTTAAATCATCTTTAATTGGTTTGGATGTTTCTTTTCTTCCTTTATTCCACCAATTAAACTATGATGTTGTCAATACACACTCTTTGGACATACTTAGCAAATGCTTACTTCTAATTTGTGATTTCTTTTCCTTCTCCCTCTCAAGTTAGTTAGTAAGTGGTGCACATACATACATTAGTGTTTCTTTTCTTTCTTCTAACCTTTGTATAGCATGTCACCTTAGCTCATTGACTTGGTGTCCCAAGCAAGGGGGAGTAAGCACCAAGAGAGATACTAGCAAAAGTCTGGTTCTTTTCTTCTTCAAATACTTGTGCTAACCTTTTTGCTTCGACAAAGGGGGAAAATGATAGTGATAAACTCGTTAATAATTCAAACAAAACTTGTATTTTACTTAAATGATTTTATAGTTTGTCGTAATCAAAAAGGGGAGATTGTTAATGCATAAGCAATGCCTAAAAACATTGTTAGTATTAATTAATCTTTCTTAGTTTTGATCACGACAAATTGCAGACATTTATTATCAAACACAATCATAAAACGAATTATCTAACAAACACTATCATCAAGGTAATAATCATTACACTAACATATCTTAATCATGCTTAGTGATCATAAAAGTGATTAGCCTTAAACTCACTTTTGTCAAACATTACAAAAGATTTTTAATAAACTTTATTTTTAAGAAAATGTTTTATTAAAATGAAAATGAAAATTTGAATATGGCATATTCCATATGCCATAAGAATATCCTTTGAAGGTTTAAACAGCCTTAGATATTTCAAATTCACTAAAAGACAAAAAGGAGTGGAGTCTACGCCAGCGGTACCTTAGCACCTACGGCGGTTCCTTATCGATAAGTAACCGCGGGTGCCAATAAGGACACACGGGCAGATATAGCCGTTGGATGTCTTGTCCTATAAATAGTGAGTCAAATTTGCATTCTCTTCAACCCTTTTTGGACATCTTCTTCAGCCTTCTTTCTCCTTTTTAATCCTAGTCATTTGTAAATGATCACTTAATGTGTTAAGTATGTTTACTCATTATTATCCTCTTGATCTCCTTCGTTACCTTGTCCAAACAGAAGATCACTCACACACTTGTGATGTGATTAAAGATGTAGCATTGATGAAGATCACCTCCTCCTAAAGATCTATTCATGTTCATCATTTTTTTATTTGTATCTAGTGTAGATCCAATGTATTTGTGAATACTTGGACTAGTTGTGTTCATCCAAGTTATTTGTGAATACTTGAATTAGAGTTGTGTACATCCATTGCACATGTGTGTGCTTGGATTTATGTTTTGTAGATCCAAGCTACATGTGTGTACATGGATATGATTAGTTGAGTTGTAACTAGTTGTGTTAATTCTCACTAAATTACAAAGTGATGTGGTTGTGTCTTGTGAGTTCTCACTAAACTATAAAGTGATGTGGTTGTGTCTTGTGAGTTCTCACTAAACTATAAAGTGATATGTAGTTGTGTTGTGTGAAGTTCTCACTTAGCTTCAAAGTGAAGAGTCGTGAAGATTGGTTCTAGCTTTGGATTAGAACTCGACATCTAGCCTTGTGTCGGAAAATGGTGAATTAGGCAACGTTGTGAAGATTGGTTCTACCTTTAGATTAGAACTCGACATCTAGCCTTGTGTCGTAAAAGAGTGAAGTGGGCGACGTTGTGTAGATTGGTCCTATCTAAGATTAGGTCTCGACATTTAGCTTAGTGTCGGAAAATAATGTAAGCGACGTTGTAAGGTTTTCTCCGCCAAGAAGGGAGCTTGTGGATATAGTGGAAATATCGAGTAAGGTGTACTCGAGGAGTGGAGTAGGAACGAGGATAGAGACTCGTTGTCGAACCACTATAAATCTTGGTTTCATCCTACTAGGTTGTTTCTTTCCTTACTCTTTACTCACATTCAGTATCACTACACTTATTGTACATTTTAATGCACTAGAATTGAACCTAATCATTATGCAACTAGCTTTGAAGTAAAAGATAGTTTTGTGCACTCACCTAATTGAAAGGAATTTTAATTAGGAGATAAACTGATGAGAAACTATTCAACCCCCCCCCCTTTCTAGTGTCTACAGGTTGTACCCCAGCACCATAATCCTAGCCTTGTTTTTAACTATCATGCCAGCTTCATCCCTCTTGTTTCTATAGACCCATTTAGTTCCAACTACTTGTTTTCCAGCTGGAGCTTTTACCAGAGTCCACACTTTTTTTCTCTTGATCTGATTCAATTCATCTTGCATGGCAACAACCCAACCTTCATCCAGAAGAGCAGCAGCCACATTCTTGGGTTCATCTTCAGAGAGAAAGTCAGCGAAAAGGCATTCATTCGCTGAGGCGGTTTCCAGAGATCTCAACTTTCCTCTGGTGGTGACTCCCTCAGAGGGTTCACCAAGAATATTCACCAGAAGAATATCTTGGTTCCTACTCCATTTGGATTGAGGAGCAGGAGTCTCTGTGGGTTCAGGAGTCACAGCAGGTTTAATGAATGCTGGAGGATCTTCACATATTATTTCTTCATCCATAATCTCTTCATCTGAGGGAGATAATGGTGCGATAAGATCAGCATTCTCTTCTATGGGTGGTGGAGTGACAGATTCAGTAATTGCAACCTCTGGAGTGATGTCAGAGATTGAGTGAGGATCAAAAGCATGAACATATGGAAAGTCCTTGTGACATTCTTGAGGTGATTCCTTGGGATTTGAGAAATCATCCTTTGGATATGATTTGACTTCATTGAAATCAATGTCACATTCTTATGAGTTGGTGTGAGTAATGACAACATCTGCTTCATTAAAGGTAACATGAATGGATTCTTCAAGTTCTTGCCTGCGAATATTGAATACTCTAAAAGCTCTGGAGGTAGGAGAGTATCCAAGAAAGAATCCATCATCTGACTTTTCATCAAATTTTCCCAGGTGATCTCTATAGTTATGAATGAAAACAGGGTAACCAAAGACATGGAAGTATCTTACATCAGGGGCTCTCTTCCTATACACTTCATAAGAGGTCTTGCCGTATCTCTTCACAATAATGGATCTATTCTTTGTGTAACATGCTATGTTCACAGCTTTACCCCAAAACTGTTTTGGAAGTCTTGATTCGCTGAGCATAGTTCTGGCAGCCTCTATGAGAGTTCTGTTTCTTCTTTCAGCGACACCATTTTGTTCAGGGGTGCCTGGGTTTGAAAAGTTCTGAGAGATTCCCTTTTAATTACAAAAGGCTTCCATGGCATGGTTCTTGAATTCAGTGCCATTATCACTTCTGATAGCCTTAACTCTACAGTCATTGAAGTTCTCTATTTCTCTGATGAAAGACATTATTCTTTCAGCTGCATCACTCTTTCTTTTGAGAAAGAATACCCATGTGAATCTAGAGAATTCATCCACAATGACTAGTGTATACTTGTTGTGATTTAGGGATTTTGGTTTTACTGGCCCAAATAAGTCAATGTGAAGAAGATGGAGGCACTTATTTATGGAGAATGATTGCTTTGTTTTAAATGAGGCTTTGTGGTGCTTCCATTTCTCGAAGGCTGAGCAGGGTTTGTCTTTAGTGAAGGTCAAAGAGGGAAGCCCAGCAACTAAATCATTCTTGTCCAGTTTGTTGATGTTCTTGAAGTTAAGGTGGGAAAGTCTCTTATGACAGAGCCAATTTTCACTATCAGATGCTTTGGCAAAGAGACAAGTGTTCTTTCCTTCTGGACATGATGTCATGTCAATAACATACACATCCTTTTTTCTAGGTGCAATTAGAACAACATCATCATTCTGATTGAAGATTGTTCCTTGGGTCTTGGTGAACAGAACTTTGAAACCAGCATCACAGAGTTGACTAATGCTGATTAAGTTATGCTTTAGTCCATTGACATAAGAGACCCTTGTGAAGGTTATACCATTGCAATTCACTGAGCCATAACCCTCAGTAGCCCCTAAAGAGTCATATCCAAAGACTACTTTCGGACCAGACTCCTTCTTATATCTATGCAGATATTGTTAACCCCTGTCATGTGTCTGGAGCACCCACTATCCAGATACCAAACAGATTTCTTCAAGTATGCCTGCATAGATATAACAGATCCAGATTAGTTTCAATGATGAACCCACTTTCCAGTGGGTCCATGTTGTCGCTGACCAGCGACATTGGGTCTTCTCTGGTTCCTTTCTCCCCCTCTTTGGTTGCAGTCTCTCAGTTCATGACGCATACTTCCATAGATGTCACATCCGGGATAATGTTCACACTCATCAGAGTGATGGTCAAAGAAACCGCAGTACTTGCATGGGGGATTTGGTCTGTAACTCTGAGAGTTATCTCTGGGTTTGGGTTCAGGTCTCCTAGAGGGCATGTGAGGAGTTTTAGACCTTAATTGGGTTCTTGTTCTTTGAACAACAATGGTCTCCTCATGCTCTCTGGAGGTGTGTTCAGTGGACTCACATGTGATACATTTTAGTTTCTTAGTGTGGTCCACAGAGGAACGATTTTTGAAACAGTAATGTTTGCAAGGTCTGAAAATGCTCTCCCCTTTAAGCTGATTGATCCTTCACCAAGAGAGTTAACAGATGGACTGTTAACTCTGGGGTTGATCTATTCTTTCAAACCCTTTACTTCTTCCATCAGGGTGAGGAGAAGTTGCTTGGTGGGTGAAAGCTCTTCAGGGGTAGGAGTGGGTTTGGTGGAGTCTGTGGCCACAAAAACCTTTTTGTGCGCTTTATCAGCGACTTTGAGAATTTAAGTCCCAGAGGTTTTGGTGGGAGTTTTTGGGCCAAGCAAGGAATTAGATGGGTTAGCACCAGCGAGTTTGGGTAGTGCTGGTGCCTCCGATTTCTTGTTAGAGTTTTTCTCATCCACAGAGGTGGAAGACGGAGAAGAAACATCTGAAGGGAAAAATTTAACATTAGGCACAAGTATGTGATTTTTGAACCTACCATTTCCCCCTATAGCCTGAACCACATCACCTAGAATGGCTTCAGCAACTATTTCCTCCACTGTGGATTGAGCCAGATTCCGTTTTTGTATGGTTCTTCTGAGTTCAGTGTTTTCATCAGTTAAAGACTCATTTTCAATGGAAAGTTTGCTTACCTCATTTTGAAGTTGATTGGCAAGATTCACAAAAGGTTTGAGATTTGTTAACTCAGATTGACAAAGATTTAACTTAGTTTTAAGACTATGGAACTTGTTTAACAAGTTTTTTCTTTGCTCTTCCACAAAGTGGAGGTCAACTAAGGTATAGTCACTGACATGGTCTCTATCAGGACCTTCAGGCATAGAAAGCAATCTTTGTACCTTTTTCATGGTGATGTCCGCCCATTGACCTGATCTAGCTTCACTCTTTCCAACAGTAGGTTCTTCATCAACGACAACCATAAAAGCTCTGACGGTAGTGGTTCCTTCATCCTTTGTTGTAAGAGGTTCATCATCCCAGTCAAATGAAGCAACAATCAGACCTTTTTCAGTCTTTTTGTTGTCCTTTTTCTTTGTTGCGTTTTCAGCCTTTTGGTTGAGTTTCATCAGCTTAGATTTCAAGGCTTTGTACTTGACTTTGTAGTCCTTCTTTACCTCTAAGTCAGAGTGGGAAGTTTGCTTGAAATGTGAGATAGTGAACTTCTTTTTGCTGATGTGGTTGTTGTTGGATGATGGAAAGCTTGGAGAGGAGGTTTTGTTTGACCAGTAATCTTTCTGAAAATGATCAGTCTTTCCACAAGTGTAACATGACACCTTGGATTGTCAACCTTGGCAGCTCCACCTCTACCTGATCTCTTGTAGTATCTCTTTTGATCAGCTAGAAGAGCTCTGTCATGGAACAATTTGTCAAGAAATTCTTGACTGCTTCTGGTATCCTCTTCTATATCAGAGTCACTGTCCTGAAAAGAATGGTTAGCAACAAGAGCTTTTGAACCAGTGATAATGGAGGTAAACCTATCAGTCTCTGATTTGTAAATGGAGTCAATTAGCCCTTCTTCATAGTTATATCTACCAAATAGTTGGGCCAAAGTATCATTCTTGATAGCATTGTTTGCACTTAAGGTCTGGTTTAGGCTAAGCCATTTTCTAGGTAAACTATTGAAAAATGTAGCATTAACCTCAGCCTTAGGTAGAACAACTCCCTTATTTCCCAAATCATTCGACAAAATCTTAAGCCTAGTATAAGTATGAGCAACAGTTTCTGTTTCCAAAGCTTTAAAAGCATTAAACTTAAGTCTAAGAGCTTGGATCTTGGTTTCTTTTGTTTCCTCTAGACCTTCATACCCTAGAACTAATTCAGTCCACATCTCTTTAGCAGAGTTGCATTTGATTATGGACTTCATAATGTTCTTGGGTACGCAAGAGACTATGATACTTTTGAGTCTCTTGTCCTAGTTAGCCAGACGTCTATCCGCTGGAGACCATTGCTTAACAGGCTTCTTAATGGGTCTCTCAGGGGTAGAGGAAACGGTTAGTGGTACATAGGGACCATTTTCTAAGGTTTCTATCAAGAAGGGTTCTAAGCCATCTAAATATATAAGAAATTCACTTTTCCAACTTGAAAAATCTTCTTCATCAAACGCTAGAACATTGGACACATGTGACCCCCCACGAACATCAAGAAGTTGGGGAAGGTCATCATCATTATTACCAGTGCTTACAACTGGTGTAGGCATGGTAGAAGATGTGGTGGCCGGTGCGTTGGTCGAAGTGTTACCTTGACTGGTTTGACCAAAGGGTGGAGGTATAGGAGGCATAGTTTCAGTCATATTAGGATCTTGATTTTAAAAACAAGAACGGTTTATAAAAAGTTTTATAAATCAAACCGCTCTGATACCAATTGAAAGTCCCTAAATATAACAATTGTCGAAACTATTACTCGTATAAACACAAATACACAACGAAATACTTTTCAAACGTGTAATGCTTTATTAACTATTATAAACAAAGTATTACAAAGTGCTATGAATACAATAAGAATTGAACCCTAGAACAAGTAAACTTGATTCGAGATTCAAGTTTACAAGAGAACCTATGAGTCGCTGGTAGACAGCTGAGGGCTCAGAGGTTCCAAAGGGAGAAAGAACTTAGATAATTTATCAAAGCACAAGGGTTGATTTAACTCTTCTTTCTCACTCCTATTTATAGTGGTACGAGGTTGCTTCCATAGTGGGACTAGTTGATAGGTGTCATCTTCTAAGTGGAAGAGTACAACGTATTAAACGCATGTCCAAATCGAGACATACCTTTAAACAACTTTAGGTGAACAGTTCTGCCAACTATTCACCTTTTGTCCCACTAGGTCGTACTAGGCTTTATCTTGAATCTCTTGTTTTGTCCCGCTCAAAAAACATTGTAGATTCTCCCGCCTAAACTATAAAGGATTGGACAAGCTTTGCTTGTATCATACTTCTAGGGTTCTTAAGTGATCTCTGAGTATTGTCAACTCAGAGATCCTTGAACACCAGCACATTCCTTCTACATCCCAGCTATTCATAATCGCTGGTAAGTATGACTTCAGATTGTCTTCGACTTCTCTAACGTTGTCTTTGACTTGAATGTTCCTGGTGTGCCAGCTGAGGCTTTGCCTTCCGTTGGTCTGGTCTCTGTCGCTGGTCCTCTCAGCGATCAGTAACACTTAGTCTAATTTAAACAAATCTAGACTGGGCCATAGTTAAAACTTTCATTGGCCCAACAAAAGTGTTTATAGTGATTCTATTGTGCATAATGTTGACTCTGTGGATAATGTGGTAGATAGTACTTGTCACAAATCTGACGTTGAATTTTTAAAGCTTCAAGATTCTTATTCTTCACTTTCAAAACGTTTTGATGAGATTCAAAAACGTTGTATTTCGCTTGAATGTACACAACAATTTCTTCAAGAGCTTTTTGAAACGTCATTCGAAGGTGTTAATAAAGATGATTCTAATTTTCAAAAGAATTTTCGATTGAATTTACAATCAAAACAGCGTCAGCCAAGTGACAAGGTTGTTAAATCTTTGCCGATAGATATAGAGAAATCTAAGGAGATTAACTGTGTGAACGTACTTGAGGCCGCTGAGAATACTAAACTTGATCTAGATAATCGAGTTTCTAAGATTTTGTCCAAAGTTGATAACTTAAAACAGAAAAATACACAACTCTTCGATTCAGTAAAGCCCGCATGTGCTAATACCACTGCACAGAATCAATCATTGAATAAACGATTGAATCGAAAGTCGGTGGAAATATTTGATTTGAGGGAAAAAATTTATGATAGCTTTGGCTGAGTTAAAGGAACCACTTCGTATCCTAAAAGGTAACAATGTTGTGGATAACGCAGCCACTGTCTCAGCATCGTCCTCTAGTGCAATAAAAAAGAACCTCATTGCTGTCACACCACTTAAAAAGGGCCCTAGGACCAAACCATCTCAAACATTGGTCACTAAAGATAAGGCAAAATCAAAACCAGCTTCTAATATTCCCGCGTTGCCTTCTACAGGAGTAAGCACCACTACTAAGGCACAAAGATCTAAGCTTAAAAGAATCAAGAAGAATGATAGGATCTTGCCCCCATCTAGTAGTCAAGTGAAGAGGAAAGCAAAAGCCCATCCTAGGAATGTTATTTTTGTTTTGAATAAGAATAATGTAGCTAAACCTAAAGGCTATGCGGTTGTGCAGCGTTCTAAGCCTACTATGAATTCTAATTTGAAATGTTAGAATTTCAATGAATGTATGTTTTCTAGTCGTCATGATTCTTGCCTTATTGACCATGTGAATGAGATGAATACCCATAAAAATGGTTTAGAATGGAAACCGACTGGGAAAGTGTTAACCCAAGTTGGTTGGATGTGGCGACCCACTGGTAGAACTTTCACTATAGTAGGAAATACGTGCCCTTTAACTAGGGTCACTTCCACTAAAGCGAAGAGAGTGTGCCCTTTAACTAGGAGTACCAAGGCTACCAAAACACAAGCGTGTCCTTTAACTAGGAACACCAACACTACTGTAGGAACCAAGTTCCCTTTAAATAGGTCTACTCCCACTGTAGTGCCCGCTAATAATCCACAACCTCAGATAGTTGGAACAATAAAAACTGTTATTGATAAAACTCACATTAGAAAACGCAGGAAATCTAAGGACAACACAAATGTTAGCAATTCTGATAATTTTATATATGTATTTGCTAACACTCCGGAACCAATAGTTTCCAATGCATTGTCTATTGTTGTTACTAAAAACAGGTGGTCCAAATTGTTCTCTGGTATTTGGACTCTGGTTGCTCCAAGCATATGACCGGAGATGGCTCTTAGCTCAGAAATTTCGTCAGCAAGTTTCTTGGTACGGTTAAATTTGGAAATGATCATATTGCAAAGATAATGGGCTACGGTGAATATCATATTGGGAATGTTATAATTTCAAGAGTGTATTATGTGGAAGGTCTCAGTCATAATTTATTTTTTGTGGGACAATTCTCTAATGCAAACCTAGAAGTTGCTTTTCGAGAGCATACCTGCTTCATTTGTAATTTAGAAGGGGTTGATTTATTGAAAGTTACTCGAGGGAATAATTTGTATACTTTGTCTCTACAAGACATGATGGTCGCTTCTCCCGTATGTCTTCTCTCCAAAGCATCAAAGACTAAGTCATGGTTATGGCATCGACGGTTATCTCATCTTAACTTTGACGCTATTAATCATTAGGCGAAAAATGAACTTGTTCTTGGTCTTCCTAAACTTACATTTCACAAGGACCATTTGTGTTCCGCGTGTACAATGGGGAAAAGCACTAAGAAATCATACAAACCTAAGACTGAAGACACCAACCAAGAGAAACTTTATTTTTTGCATATAGATCTTTGTGGGCCAATGCGTGTTGAAAGCCTTAGTGGTAAAAAGTACATCCTCGTCATTGTCGATGATTACTCTCGGTTTAAATGGGTGAAATTTCTTACAACAAAAAATGAGGCACCTAAATTCATCATCGAATGATGATTCAAGTGCGTTTCAACACTACTGTCTGACGCATTCGTACAAATAATGGAACTGGATTTGTGAATCAAACCTTGCGTAATTATTATGAAGAATTTGGCATATCTCATGAAACATCCATTGCTCGCACTCCACAACAAAATGGTTTCGTTGAAAGGTAAAATCGCACACTTATGGAAGTTGCTCGAACGATGTTAATTTACGCAAAGGTTCCATTGTTTCTTTGGGCAGAAGTAGTATCGACAACAGTTTTCACCCAAAACCGGTCACTAATTCGTAAACGCCATGGTAAAACACCTTATGAGCTTCTACATGGAAAAGTACCAGATTTATCATATTTTCATGTATTTGGTTCTCTTTGCTATCCCAATAATGATGGTGACAATTTGGGAAACCTTTAACCAAAGGCTGATATTGGTATTTTCATTGGTTATGCACCCACAAAGAAGGCATACCGAATCTACAATCGTAATTCTCGTAAGATCCTTGAAACTATGAATGTTGATTTTGATGAGCTGACGGCGATGGCTTCTAAGCAAAGCAGCTCTGAACCCACACTTCATGAAATGGGACCCAGTAACAATAGCTCTGGTCTTGTCCCAAACAACCCTTCTTCATCATCATTTACACCACCTTCTAGGAATGAATGGGATACGCTGTTTCAACCGTTCTTTGATGAATTATTTACTCCTCCAAGTATTGTTGCTCCAGAACCTGAGGTAATAGCTCCGGTTACCAAAGTGGTCGCTCCAGCAACCGAAGCACAATCAGATACGTCTACACCTACAATTGGTCAAGATATACCTTCAACGAGTAATTCTCAACCAACACATGTTTCAACTAACCATGTCACGCCTATTGATGATGAAGATGATGATGATGATCATGATTTGGAATTCGCTCAAATGCGTGAACTTCCATTCTTTGGTGTAACAATTCCCGACTCTAATCAAGCCAGGTCGTCCACCTCAGAGGAAGATCCTACTACGGTCTACTCTAATCCACGGATTTGTGAACATGACAGCAAGTGGACAAAGGATCTTCCTATAGATTCTATTATTGGTGACCCTAATCGTCCGGTATCCACACAAAGTCAGTTACAAGAAAGTGCAATGTTTTATCATTTTGATGCTTTTCTCAATGAAGTTGAACCTAAGAGGTGGCAAAAATCATTTACCCAATCCTGTTGGATAGAAGCTATACAAGATGAACTTAATGAATTTATACGTCTTGAAGTATGGGAACTTGTCCCATGCCCGGATCAAGTGCAGTTACTCACTTTGAAATGGGTTTACAAGGTGAAACTCGACGAGTTAGGCGGAATATTAAAGAACAAAGCTCGACTATTTGCTCATGGATACAAGCAATTATTGGGCATCTAATTTATGGAAAGCTTTGCACATGTTGCCCGTTTGGAAGCTATTAGACTATTCCTTGCTTATGCAGCCCACATGAATATGATCTTCTATCAATTGGATGTGAAGACGGAATTTCTTAATGGTGAAATCAAGGAAGAGGTCTATGTTCAACAGCCGGATGGTTTTGTGAATTCTAAATATCCTAATCATGTGTACAAGCTTAAGAAGGATCTCTATGGGTTGAAGCAAGCTCCACGCGCATGGTCTAATTATGATCTAATGTCACAATTCCTCATTACGCAAGGCTTCACTAAAGGCAAGGTGGATCTCACGCTGTTCATTCAGAAACAAGGTAAGGATATGATTATGGTACAAATATATGTTGATGATATTATATTTGCTGCCTCGACCCAAACCTTATCCAATGAGTTTGGGACACTCATGTATTCCAAGTTTAAGATGTCAATGATGGGCAAGGTATCATTCTTCTTAGGAATTCAGATATCTTAGAGTCCTAGAGGCATATTTTTCAATCAATCCAAGTATGCCCTTGAATCTCTTAAGAAATATAAGATGGAATCTTGTGAACCTGTGGATACTCCAATGGTGGAATGAACTAAGCCTGATGCAGATCCACATGGAGTTGCCGTTGATCCTACACTTTATCGTGGAATGATCGGTACCCTTCTGTGTATCACATCTAGTCGACTTGATCTTCAGTTTGCTATATGTATGTGTGCTCGGTATCAAACTCGGCCTACTGATTTACACTTAGCTACTGTTAAACGGATCTTTCGGTATCTTAAAGAAACCATCAATCAGGGACTTTGGTACTCGAAGGACTCTTCGATTGCACTAATGGCATATGCAGATGTGGATCACCCGGGTTGTCAAGATACAAGGCGTAGCATGAGTGAAACTTTGCAACTACTAGGAGATCGACTAATCAGTTGGGCATCAAAAAGGCAGAAAAGCGCTGCAATTTCAAGTACGGAAGTAGAATACATACTTATGTCTGGTTGCTGTGCTCAAATTCTTTGGATGAGATCGCAATTAACCGACTATGGTCTAGGTTTCAACAAAATTCCAATGTACTGTGACAACAAAAGTGCAATTGCCTTATGTTGTAACAATGTTCAATTCTCCCGGTCGAAGCATATTGACATGCTCTACCACTTCATCATGGAGCAAATGGAAAATGGAGTGATCGAGCTTTACTTTGTCCGATCTGAGTATTAATTGGTGGATATTTTCACAAAGGCTTTAGATCACGCTCGAATGGAATTTTTGGCCGACAAGCTAGGTTTGAGAACATTCTCGCCCGAGACTCTAAATGAATTGGCAGATGAAGCGAAAGAATAGTGGTGGTAAACTGTTCTCCGTATCCTTGGTGATCATCTGTGTATATTGTTTATATTTTTATCCACAAAAGCAAAATACGAAAATATGAAACCATATAAAAATTGAAAATTTCATAAAACTCTAAAAATATTTTTACTTTATTTTTCAAAGGCATGTCTTTTGGTACGATAATATTTACGGCCTTAGAAATATTGATTAATATTGACACAGCGCCATAAATAGAGTTCGTACAAAAGTTATAAATATTTCATAAAACATGCCTATATGGATTGTAGTTATTTCTGACTACAACCCGTTTTTCATATTTAAGTCAAGTATTTCTTATGAAAGCTTTGGCTCTCAACGGGAATTAATGTTCTCGGGCAAGGTTTACTTTAAAACCTTGTAAGAGATCAAGTTTACTTTATAACTTGGTCTAACACAAATCTATGTACGCATCAATGTATTTATTTGTTAAAACAAGAGAAATCTTGTTTTTATAAAGCTATCATCTCTACAAACCATAGCAATCTACAATTTGTATCTACATACTCGACGATGCGACTACTCAAGCGACAACTACAACTCTTTCAATAGAACACGGGTCAACAATTGAGCGGGAGAAATTGTCAAGCATTCAGAATCTTTGATGCCGAAAGTACCAAGTTCACTAATTGGTGTCAAGACAACAATACCAATCGTACATGTGGTGTCAAGAGACTTCAGACGTGACGAGGCGACCAACATTTACCGACAAGAACCATTTGATCTTGTCATATGATGTTCTCATCAATCAGGTGCAACCTTGTCAATTTATTCTTATACGGTGAATATGTGATTGTTTTACAAATCGGTATCATATCTCACACATTGGTTTCATGAAGATAAAACGGATTTGCATTTTTCTTCCCAAATTTCCATAATGTTATTAAATCAATTGATATTAAAAACATCGATTGGGTTAATATTTTTAATATGGGGGATAAAATGTGATTTAATATGGGAAATGATTAATCACAAATGGTATAACTTAACGTGATAGCCCATCCCAACATGTGTGAAATGTTTTCGAATATCGTGGCATAGGTTAAGGGGGAGCAAAATGGATTTGCTATATAAAAATGGATTTCATGGTGATTTATACTTACCCTCAACCCATCTATTTCACGACGATGAAGACTGTGGTGTCATAACGATGGTAGGATAGGTTAAGTCCGATGATTCTTCCAGAACCGGAGGAATCTTCCCAAGGACATTCCATAGCTAGAAATAGTAGTCCTTAGGAAAGATGGAGAAAATTGTGAATGTAGCTGAATGCCGACCAAGTACTTAAGTTAGCACTGGAACAATCACAACAAGGTGCTAGTTATGACGTATTGGTAAGCATTAAAGGGGTTGAAGAATGAAAAAGAATTGTAAAGATAAATGGTCTAAAGAAAGAAGCCATCCTTACAACTTAGGCAGAAACCGGGTCAACACATATGATATTGAGATCATTTTTAATGATGCTTGATATTGAAGATAGACATCATGGACCTAGTGATGCAGTGCACAACCCATCCTAGCTAACTCAGATATCTCTCAAAAGGTATTTGTTTTAATCACACGGAGACAACGCATTATCCATCGATTTATTCACTCCGAATAAACAGGTATTGAAATGGTGGGACTCCTCTCCAGCCTTCGATCACTAATATCCAAAATGCACGATCGAGTCTAGAGCCATTTGAGATCATCAAATATCTCATTAGGACACACTTTCATAATTTCTTGCTTCTTCACACACTGTGGAAAGTAAGAAATATATTAAGAGTCCTACGCAAAATCTTCATGATCTTGCATGAACATTCGAGTAATACGCAAGTATTTACAATGAAGATGGAAATCCTTCTTGAGCGAATATCAAAAAGCTCATGGTAGGTGACTTGTGCGATTCTTTAAGAATCAAACTTGTGATAACTGGAAAGCAACAGTGGTTTAATTCTTAATTGAACATGTTCCAGGCCTCTACGCAATATCTAAGTGATCTTGATAGAACACTCAGAGTGATTCCTTAGAGTTCACAGTGATGAGTGGAAATCCTTCTAGTGTTAATCTCAAACAGCACTTGGTAGGTAACTTGTAAGATTCTATATGAATCAAGCTCGTGATAACTAGAAAGCAACGATGGTGCGATTTTTTAATGAATCAAACTTGTTCCTGGTATATGAATTGACGGCTTCAATCATTCGGATAATTTTATCCAAATGATTCACTCTTTACGTTCGCAGTCAGCTTTGGATGGTCGAGTAAAGAGAATGGGTTTACCCGCAAAATCTTGTCAAGGAGATTTTTAATTAAATCTACCTACCACAAGTACGTTATCTAATATCGTCCAACGGTCTTCACCGACCGGAGGTAAAATGCTACCGAATTAGAATGAAATGTTCAAAGCCATTTCATTCGTGTCTATTTATGTTACTACATTTGAAGACGGTGGCGTTATGGAATCCAAGAAGAAGTTGTCCCCGCATGCTTATACTTTATGCACTTAATACTTCATCTAATTCAAGAAAGCCTAAAAGTCAAGTCTTCCGCTGTATCGAACTCTGAAGCTTTCAAGAATTATGAAGGTATAAGTATGTGGGACATGAAGTCACGAAGAGGCGGATATTACAAGTGATGGATGCACAAGATCAAAGCAAGAGATTAATGTTTAAGATTGATATCAAAGATCACATTAACATGTTCACCAGAAAAGAAAAAGAAAAGAAAGACGAAGACTACGAGCTCAAGACATGCATAGTATGCTAGGTTTATTTTATTATTGTAACTCGGGTAACGCCCTTGTTTGGAGTTACCTCCCTTAGGGGGAGATTGTTGGAAATACGTTTTACGTATTAGAAAGGATCGGTCACTCCAACAATAGTCTAAGTAATAGCTCGTAGCGTAGTTTTACTTTATTATCCAAACTGGCCCAAGCCGAGCCCACAACTTGTGTGAGGTCGGCGGCCCAATGTAAGCCCAAGCCCATCTCATGGGCTTGGGTATATAAACCCTCTCCTTAGTTGGAGAGGGTGGTGGTTCACGTAATAGTTTACATAGTAAAGTGTGTAAAACACAACTTTCTCTCTCTAAGTGTGTGTGTGTTCTCACCATCTTTCTATCTCTTTCTCTCTCTAGATTAAGCATAGATTTACAATATCCTACAATAGCTATTATAAAACTATAGATATGATACAATCTTTACAGCATGTTTCTGAAACTTTAGTGCAGCCACTTTGTCAACGTTAATTTTTTACTCAAAGTATACAAGTGTTTGCTACTTATGAGTTTGATGAGCATTGGTAATGTTTATAAACATGATCATACATTGGGTAAGTATTGTTTTTGAGTCAAAATTGATTCGAGTCAATAGGTTGCAATGCCTTGCGAGTTATGAGATGGTTTATGTACTAATAGTAACCAAAGTGTTTTCTAAACGTTAATTTTGTATATTCTAAGTTTTCGCGCCCCATTATCGTAGGTCTTGGATGACTTAAAGTTTCTTGATTTCTTGTTGTTACTACTCAGCCCTCAAGTTCCATATTGATTCACCTCATAACTAAGGTGAGTTCATAGCCCCTTTTCTTATATACTTTGTTACAAATTGCGGGGTGAGAATAACATACATGGAATACAATCATTTAAAAACTTTTAGTATGCTATTCAAGAACTGTATGCTTCCCCATATTATACATTTACGTATTGCATTAGTACCTTATTCAAAAAGCCCCTACATCATGAACTGCTAATTCACATTTTGCAAGCGCGAATGTTGTGGATGGATCCTCGGGATTGACAATCCCCGTCCCAATTACCTTGACGCACTTACATTTGATTACCGAAGTATTTTGACTAGATACTTACTAGGGGTAAAACATTTATGTTAAAGCTTCGGTGTCGCGAGCTATTGCAATAAATAAATATAAATGATTTTGTACGACGGTACTAAATCATATCATGTTGCTATTCTTATAAAATTAATGGTTGTATTCCACATCACTAATTATTAAACTTATGAATTTCACTCTGCTTTATGTTGACCTTTTTACATGTTATTTCCCAGGTAATGCTAATGCTTAATTTTGCTAAGGATGAGAGCCCGCAAGATATTTACGCAGCTTGGATATTTCTGTGTTATTTTTAAAATTTGGTTTTGGTAAAAGCTGTCAGAAGTTTATTCTGTATTTTTGGTATTTATATGTCACAAAACCATGTTTAAATAATAGATTCACCCGCTTATAAAAATCTGGGACCCTTTATTTAAAAACTCTGATGTTTATGATGTAATGTATATGTCTTTATTACGTCAACTTTGTGTCATCAGTATTTCATTGTTTCTTGTACCATGACGTGGCATCCCCATGTTGCCTACGTGTTTCTTTGCCTGATTATGGGGGTCTCACATGTTTCAGGGGCATACCATTAAACATGTGGCCTGAATGTGTGCTAACTACTGCTTATTTGAATAACAGGTTACCTACTGCTATGTTATCTGGTAAAAGTCATTATGAAATGGTTTATAAGTCTAAACCTAGTATTGTCCATTTAAAAGTGTTTGGTTGTTTGTGTTTTTTTAATGTCTTAAATGTTTCTGATAAGTTTGAGTCTAGGTCTGAAAAATGTGTTAATGCAAAGCAATGCCTAAAAACATTGATAGTATTAATTAATCTTTCTTAGTTTTGATCACGACAAATTACAAAGACATCTATTGTCAAACACAATCATAAAACAAATTATCTAACAAACACTATCATCAAGGTAATAATCATTACACTAACATATCTTAATCATGCTTAGTGATCATAAAAGTGATTAGCCTTAAAAATCAATTTTGTCAAATGTAACAAGATTTTTTAATAAACTTTCTTTTTAAGAAAATGTTTTATTAAAATGAAAATGTAAATTTGAATATGGCATATTCCAAATGCCATAAGAATATCCTTTGAAGGTTTAAACAACCTCAGATATTTTAAATTCACTAAAAGATAAAAGGAGCGGAGTCTACACTCCGTGGTTCCTTAAGTGCCTACGCGGTTCCCTATCGATAAGGAACCGCCTGGGTAGTTAAGGAACCGCCCCCAGCTAGCCATTGGCATTTGTCTTCTATAAATAATAGATCAAATCTACATTTTCATTAACCTTTTTTGGATATCTCTTTGAGCCTTCTTTCTCCTATCTAATCCTAGTCATTTGTAAATGATCACTTAATGTGTTAAATATGTTTACTTAGGATTATCCTCTTGATCTCCTTCTTTACCTTGTCCAAAGAGAAGATCACTCACACACCTGTGATGTGATTAAAGATGAAGCATTGATAAAGATCATCCTTTCCTAAAGATCTAGTCATGTTCATCATTTGTTTATTTGTGTCTTGTGTAGATCCAATGTATTTGTGAATACTTGGAATAGTTATGTTCATCCAAGCTATGTGTAAATACTTCGATTAGAGTTGTGTAAATCCTTTGCATATGTGTGTGCTTGGATTTGTGTTGTGTAGATCCAAGCTACATGTGTGTACTTGGATATGTTTAGTTGAGTTGTAATATGTTGTCTTAGTTCTCACTAAACAATAAAGTGATGTGGTTGTGTCTTGTAAGTTCTCACTAAACTATAAAGTGATGTGTAGTTGTGTTGTGTGAAGTTCTCACTTAGCTTCAAAGTGAAGAGTCGTGAAGATTGGTTCTAGATTTGGATTAGAACTCGACATCTAGCCTTGTGTCGGAAAATGGTGAAGTAGGCAACATTGTGAAGATTGGTTTTAGCTTTGGATTAGAACTCGACATCTAGCCTTGTGTCGTAAAATGGTGAAGTAGGCGATGTTGTGTAGATTGGTCCTAGCTAAGATTAGGTCTCGACATTAGGTTAGTGTCGGAAAATAATTGTTGGAGCATAGTTTGGCTGGGCCGGTTCGATGACACTCCTGGGTCATTTGTCATCTTCCCGAATCCTGAGTAATGCTACAAACAAAGGTAAACCGGTTAGACGTGGACCCTAGGCCGGAGCCCCGGGGTCCACCTCCTACGGTCAAGTTAGTATCGGATTAATACGTAGTATAAGAGGTGTAGTTGTGAGTGAAAACCTGTTGTAGAATGAGACCCCTACCCTTGTATTTATAGGACTAGGATTTCTTGAAGGGTAAGTTAGGTATGTGTGGGTCGCGGGCCTGTTGGGCCAGGCCAACTACAGACTATACGTCAACATGTCCCCCAGTCTAGTATGATATGGTCCATGATCATGTTATGCTAGACTTATTCATGTATCACGCTTACTAAACAACCGCGTGCGGCTTGTTGCTAGGATATCCTCGTGGGTCATCCGTAACATATTGCTCCAATCGTAATGGGCTTCCTTTAGCAAAAAGATGATGGGCTGGGATTGCGAATAGTGAGCATAACCACTATACGCCATCATGTCCCCCCAGTCTAATATGCGAGGTTGTCACTGAGGTTACTAGACTTTACACCATATCCGCTACCTGTAAGCATATCCATGTCGAAAGAAATGGGAAAACATGTATACGTAAAACGGGTGGTTGTGCTCGAATGCTTGGTTTCCCGTTACTTGACGGTAAAGACCCCGTAAGAAGAAAACGTGTTCTATAGCCGGGGTAACACTGGCATTTGGCAAGGTTTATTTCTTGTCCATCATTAACGTGAGGATGACAAGAAGGTTTTATGAAGGTGGAAGTGGAACCCATATGTTGCATTGTGAATATTTTGAAGGCGTACTTCTTGTACCCACTGATGATGCAACATAATGCGAATATTTCATTCGTCTTAAGGCAAACAGAAGAATTACTTTTGTGGCAAGGTGATGCGGATGGTACATCAGTCTTATGGCCACGACACACGATAATGACTTAAAAATTTTGTCACGGTTTTTTCAGAACTAGGCGTAGTTGATCAGGCTTCGCCTAATAAAGGTCAAACAATGCAAACTTTAAAGAAATCACTTCGTGGCCGGGCAAAGCAATTCGTCGCGGAAGACATACTTCCGCAACAAAGATATGAACAAACAGAAGACGTACTTCTGTGGCAGAAATGAGCCAGTGGAAGGCGTACTTCTACGGCAAAGGTAACAAGAGAGTGGAAGACGTATTTCCACGACGATGACAATGAGCCCATGGAAGGAATACTTCCACGGCTAAAATAAGGCGCCAGTGGAAGAGTACTTCCACAACGAAGGAGAATGAGCCCGTGGAAGAATACTCCCACGGCGAAAGATAATGAGCACATGGAAGAAATGCTTCCACAACGTATATAATGAGCAAGTGGAAGAGATACTTCCACGGCGAAGAGAATAAGTACGTGGAAGAGATACTTCCACAGCGAAGATAACAAGCACGTGGAAGAGATACTTCCACGGTGAAAATAATGAGCACGTGGAAGAGATACTCCCACGGCGAAGATAATAAGCACGTGGAAGAGATACTTCCACGGTGAAAATAACGAGCACGTGGAAGAGATACTTCCACAGCGAAGATAATAAGCATGTGGAAGAGATATTCCCACGGCGAAGATAAAAAGCACGTGGAAGAGATACTTCCACGGCGAAAATAACGAGCACGTGGAAGAGATACTTCCACGGCGAAAATATCGAGCATGTGGAAGAGATACTTCCACGACGAAGATAATAAGCACGTGGAAGAGATACTTCCACGGCGAAAATAACAAGCACGTGGAAGAGATACTTCCACGGCGAAGATAAGGAGCACGTGGAAGAGGTACTTCCACGGCGAAAATAACAAGCACGTAGAAGAGATATTTCCACGGAGAAAATAATGAGCACGTGGAAGAGATACTTCCACGGCGAAGATAATAAGCACGTGGAAGAGATACTTCCACGGCGAAAATAATGAGCACGTGGAAGAGATACTCCCACGGCGAAGATAATAAGCACGTGGAAGAGATACTTCCACGGCGAAAATAACGAGCACGTGGAAGAGATACTTCCACGGCGAAGATAATAAGCACGTGGAAGGGATACTCCCACGGCGAAGATAATAAGCAGGTGGAAGGGATACTTCCACGGCGAAAATAACGAGCACGTGGAAGAGATACTTCCACGGCGAAATAAGCACGTGGAAGAGATACTTCCACGGCGAAAATAACAAGCACGTAGAAGAGATACTTCCACTGCGAAGATAAGGAGCACGTGGAAGAGGTACTTCCACGTAGAAAATAACAAGCACGTGGAAGAGATACTTCCACGGCGAAAATAATGAGCACGTAGAAGAGATACTTCCACGGCGAAGATAATAAGCACTTGGAAGAGATACTTCCACGGCAAAAAATAATGAGCACGTGGAAGAGATACTTCCACGGCGAAAATAATGAGCATGTGGAAGACGTGGAAGAGATACTTCCACAGCGAAAATAATGAGCACGTGGAAGAGATACTTCCACGACGAAAATAATAAGTTGTGGAAGAGATACTTCCACGGCGAAAAATAATGAGCACGTGGAAGAGATACTTCCACGGCGAAGATAATAAGCACGTGGAACAGATACTCCCACGGCGAAGATAATAAACACGTGGAAGAGATACTGCCACGGCGAAAGATAATGAGCACATGGAAGAAATGCTTCCACAACGTATATAATGAGCACGTGGAAGAGATACTTCCACGGCGAAGATAATAAGTACGTGGAAGAGATACTTCCACGGCGAAGATAACAAGCACGTGGAAGAGATACTTCCACGGTGAAAATAATAAGCACGTGGAAGAGATACTTTCACGGCGAAAAATAATGAGCACGTGGAAGAGATACTTCCACGGCGAAGATAATAAGCACTTGGAAGAGATACTTCCACGGCGAAAATAACAAGCATGTGGAAGAGATACTTCCACGGTGAAGATAATAAGCACGTGGAAGAGATACTTTCACGGCGAAAATAACAAGCACGTGAAAGAGATACTTCCACGGCGAAGATAATGAGCACGTGGAAGAGGTACTTCCACGGAAAAAATAACAAGCACGTGGAAGAGATACTTCCACGGCGAAGATAATAAGCACGTGGAAGAGATACTTCCACAGCGAAGATAACAAGCACGTGGAAGAGATACTTCCACGACGAAAATAATGAGCACGTGGAAGAGATACTCCCACGGCGAAGATAAGAAGCACATGGAAGAGATACTTCCACGGCGAAAATAACGAGCACGTGGAAGAGATACTTCCACGGCGAAGATAAGAAGCACGTGGAAGAGATGCTTCCACGGCGAAAATAACGAGCACGTGGAAGAGATACTTCTACGGCGAAGATAATAAGCACGTGGAAGAGATACTCCCACGGCGAAGATAAGAAGCACGTGGAAGAGATACTTCCACGGCGAAAATAACGAGCACGTGGAAGAGATACTTCCACGGCGAAGATAATAAGCACGTGGAAGAGATACTTCCACGGCGAAAATAACAAGCACGTGGAAGAGATACTTCCACGGCAAAGATATGGACCACGTGGAAGAGGTACTTCCACGGCGAAAATAACAAGCACGTGGAAGAGATACTTCCACGGCAAAAATAATGAGCATGTGTAAGACGTGGAAGAGATACTTCCACGGCGAAAATAATGAGCACGTGGAAGAGAAACTTCCGTGACGAAGATAATAAGCCGTGGAAGAGACACTTCTACGGCGAAAAATAATGAGCACGTGGAAGAGATACTTCCACGGCGAAGATAATAAGCACGTGGAAGAGATACTCCCACGGCGAAGATAATAAGCACGTGGAAGAGATACTTCCACGGCGAAAATAACGAGCACGTGGAAGAGCTACTTCCACGGCGAAGATAACGAGCACGTGGAAGAGATACTTTCACGGCGAAAAATAATCAGTACGTGGAAGAGATACTCCCACGGAGAAGATAATAAGCACGTGGAAGACATACTTCCACGGCGAAAATAACGAGCACGTGGAAGAGATACTTCCACGGCGAAGATAATAAGCACGTGGAAGAGATACTTCCACGGCGAAAATAACAAGCACGTGGAAGAGATACTTCCACGGCGAAGATATGGAGCACGTGGAAGAGGTACTTCCACGGCGAAAATAACAAGCACGCGGAAGAGATACTTCCACGGCGAAAATAATGAGCACGTGGAAGAGATACTCCCACGGCGAAGATAACGAGCACGTGGAAGAGATACTTCCACGGCGAAAATAATGAGCATGTGTAAGACGTGGAAGAGATACTTCCACGACGAAAATAATGAGCACGTGGAAGAGATACTTCCACGACGAAGATAATAAGCCGTGGAAGAGATACTTCCACGGCGAAAAATAATGAACACGTGGAAGAGATACTTCCACGGCGAAGATAATAAGCACGTGGAAGAGATACTCCCACGGCAAAGATAATAAGCACGTGGAAGAGATACTTCCACGGCGAAAATAACGAGCACGTGGAAGAGATACTTCCACGGCGAAGATAATAAGCACGTGGAAGAGATACTTTCACGGAGAAAAATAATGAGCACGTGGAAGAGATACTTCCACGGCGAAGATAATAAGCACGTGGAAGAGATACTTCCACGGCGAAAATAACTAGCACGTGGAAGAGATACTTCCACGGCGAAGATAAGGAGCACGTGGAAGAGATACTCCCACGGCGAAGATAAGAAGCACGTGGAAGAGATACTTCCACGGCGAAAATAACGAGCATGTAGAAGAGATACTTCCACGGCGAAAATAATGAGCACGTGGAAGAGATATTTCCACGGAGAAGATAATAAGCACGTGGAAGAGATACTTCCACGGCGAAGATAAGCAGCACGTGGAAGTGTACTTCCACGACATGAATAAGCCAACGGAAGAGATACTTCCACGGCGAAAAATAATGAGCACGTGGAAGAGATACTTCCACGGCGAAGATAATAAGCACGTGGAAGAGTACTTCCACGACGCATGAATAAGCCAACGGAAGAGATACTTCCGTGGCAAAGGCATAAGCCAATGGAAGAGATACTTCCATGGCGAAGAAACAAGCGCGCGGAAGGAGTACTTCTGCGGCGAAGGAATAAGCCAATGGAAGAGATACTTTGTAACACCCCATTTTGGAAATGGAATATTACGCATAATCATGGCGTGTCATCAAAGCATACAAGGATAAATGTCTAAGCATTATTCAACCATAAAAGGGAAATACCGGAATCAAACATCGGTACCCCAAAGTAAAGCTCATCACACACAAACATAAATACTGTAAAAGGAAAGGACGAAACAATGTCCACAGCAACTGTATCAAAGTAAAGGAAATGCATAAAGTAAAGAAAGACAGTAAAGCTTCCAGTCCATATGCACCTACGTTTGAGATCTACGAGCGTCCCTGAGTACCTGCCGTTTTGGGAACATGAAAAGGAAAATGGCTGAGCAAGACGCTCAGTGCACGGATGTACAATAAAGCATGGTATAGGATAAGCATGTAACATATAACAGCGGAAGACTAAGTACTGAGTAAACTGGTTAAGTATCAAGAAAACTGGTTTTATAGTTTGAAAAGCCTTATGTTTAACTTGTGAAAACTGTTTTAACATATATATACCATAGCCCATATAGGTCATGAAAAGGTCACGTGCATGAATACTTGGAGGGGTGACCTCATCATGCTGATTAGAGGGGATGCCTCTAATCAATATACTGGTTTGGGTAGGAGGGATCAGCTCCTTGTGAAGGGTGCAAGGCACACACCACATTCACCATGATAAACTGAATAAAACATGTAACTAGGATGCACCCATACGCCCCACATGATATAATAATATGGCCAAAACTGGAAGGGACGCCACGAGCAATCACTCCGCCGTGGGGAAGTCATAACATCGGTGCCTCCAATGCTATGGTTATGGTACCTCCATAACTAGGTGAAACTGGTCATGCTTGTATATGGCTATAGATTATGCTAAATTAACATAAGCAGTTCAAAACAATAAAACAAATGCTGGGGAAAACAGTTGGCTGCATACGGGGAAATCCTAATAAGGAAAGAATGTCCATACTAAAAGGACGGGAATCCGTACCTCAAGTCCAGTGAATGAACGGAAGAAAGACTCCTACTTCTGGATCACTAACGCTACATGAATACACACGTGTATAAGTATCGATTTACTGATTACGTACTGGGTTTTGTGTCTCATATTAGCTGATTTGGTATGTTTTAGGTCCTGGTTCACTGTTTAAGGCTTTAAACTGTGTTTATCTAGTATTCTGATTAATCTGATTAAGTATTACTGGTGTTTCATGTATTATTATACTTACTGTGTAATAATAAGTAACTTTCCAAAAATAGCAGGTTTCCAAAAATAGAAAGTTTCCAAAAATAGAAAGTTTCCAAAAATAGAAAGTTTCCAAAAATAGAAAGTTTCCAAAAATAGAAAGTTTCCTAAAATAGAATTTACTGCTTAAAATAGATTAGTTTCTAAAAATAGAAAGTTTCCAAAAATAGATCAGCTGCCTTAATTAAATAAGTTTCCATATATAGAAGGTTTCCATGATTAGATTAGCTGCCTGAAATAGATTGATTTCCATATATAGAAGGTTTCCATAATTAGATTAGTTGCCTTATTTAATTAAGTTTCTATAAATAGAAGTTTCCATAATTAGAATTAAGCTGATTACATAAGCTAACATATAAGTCTAAGTGTTATAAGCTTATTTCTTAAGTCATATGATATAGTATATAGTTTAATTATTATTTCATGTATTTTAATTAAACTATAGGTTAAGCATTTTAATTAAAGTATAACATGTTTTAATTAAAATGAAATGAAAATACTTAGGTTAAAATGTGTATTATTATTAATAATAATATAACCTAAGTCATGTCTAAATTAATTAATTATAGGCATGTTTTAATAATTAATTAATTATAACTTATAACATAAAAATACTTAGGTTAAATTAATGTCATGATAAACTAATAATTAAAATAACCTAAGTCATGATTTAATTAATATTTCATGTTATTAATTAATTATATCCTAAGTTCACAATTCATAAAAATTAACATGTAGCATGAATCATGATTTAACCAACGAACCATGAATCGGGCATGAATTCGACACCGTACCCCGGGCCAAACCCGGGGCACACGTGTCTCCTTGCTTCCGTGGGTCCCACATGAGCCAACCAAGACCAAAAATGGTCTTGGTGGTGGCGGCAATAGCAAACCAAACCCCCCTCGGGTTTGTTTTGCTAGGCGGCTAAAAACAAACACCCTTATAAATCCTTCCTTGATTTTAATTAATACCAAAACATGTTAGATCAATGATTAATTACCTTGTTTTAATAAGAAAAATAATAACATGTTCATGAAAATAATCAAAGATTAAAAGAATTAAAAAGAATTAAAAAGAAGGGTTAGAAATGTATACCACTATGTAGCTTGGAAAAAGGATGAACAAACACGGTTTCTAACACTTGTTTTTAAGATCAAAATCAAACAAACACCCTCCAATGGTGGTGTGTAGGTGGCGGCACAAAGAGGAGAAAAAGGAGAGGAGAAAAACTCTTTTAGGGTTTTTGTTTATTTTCTTGAAAGTGAAAAGTGAAAACATGTTTAACTCTTTACCCCCCTTTACTTGTAAAGTCCATGGGCTAGGCCCATTTCTTGTATGTGTGCCGTGGGTATGGGGGCCCCACATGGGGTACCCGTACCTTTCTCGTGTCCCGATGTTTCGTGTTCGTTCGTGGTTAAACGTGCTCGTGTTTAAAGTGTTTCTGTTTAATCTAACGTGTCGTTTATCGTAAACTTAATGCTCGTAATTATATTATAAGTATTTACGTAATTATTCTAGTTCGTATTTTAAATGGTGATCATGATTTAATTATGTTCACGTGATATATTATTAACTGTTTATCATGAGTTCGTACGTAATCGATACTTGTCATGTCATACACGTATGCACTTGCTTGATTATTAGCACATGAATGTGATCAATACTAACTGAGGTAAGTTTTAATCTAGGACGTACGATCTTAAGGGCACTATTCATGGTAAAAGCATGCGGGTTTTACAATTCTTCCCCCCTAAAAAGAATAATTCGTCCCCGAATTATAGATAAAGTAAGCTGAAAAGAAGTGACATACCCGAACTCAAAATATGAAGTGAGGGTAAGAAGCCCGGATAGACTCCTCCATTTCCCAAGTGGCTTCCCGCTCGGTATGGTCCCTCCAAAGAATTTTGACGAATGGAATCGTCTTTCTTCTCATGACTCGTTCTTGCCTGTCGAGTACTCGTTCGGGTTCTTCTATAAAAGTGAGATCTTCACGTATCTGTTCCAGTGGATACTGAACCATGTGAAGGGGATGATAATTGTACCCTCTGAGTAAGGACACATGGAACACGTTATGCACGTGCGAAAGCTGAGGAGGTAACGCCAATCGGTAAGATACTTCGCCGATTCGTTCAACGATATCAAATGGTCCGATGAACCGAGGACTGAGTTTTCCTTTGATCCCGAAGCGTTTAACACCACGTGCCGGCGAAACCTTGAGGAAGACGTGATCTCCCACATTAAAATGTATGTCCCTACGATGCTTATCGGCGTAACTCTTCTGACGTGACCGTGCTTCTTGCAACTTCTGTTTAGCTACCTCAATCTTCTCATTGGTCATTTCTATAATCTCTGGTCCTTCGAGTGTTCGCTCTCCCACTTGATCCCAGCAAGTTGGAGCGCGACACTTTCTTCCATACAACATTTCGAAAGGAGCACATTTGATACTTGCGTGCCAGCTGTTGTTGTATGCAAACTCGACTAAACATATGTAATCGTCCCAATCACCTGTCCATTCCAACGCACACGACCTTAACATATCTTCCAATGTCTGAATTGTTCGCTCCGATTGTCCGTCCGTTTGAGGATGAAAGGCCGTACTCAGCTTAAGTTGTGTACCCCAAGCTTTTTGCAGACCTTTCCAGAATCGCGACGTGAAACGAGGATCTCTGTCTGAGACGATGCTGGAGGGAGTCCCGTGGAGTCTCATGATCTCCCTTCTGTAAGTATCTGCGAGTTTACTTACCGGATCTTCCTTGCGTATCGGTAAGAAATGAGCTGATTTGGTGAGTCGATCAACGATGACCCAAATAGCATCGTGCTTCTTCTTGGTAGGCGGAAGACCGGTAACAAAATCCATGGTGATTTTGTCCCACTTCCACTCTGGAATATCCAACGGTTGAAGGAGACCGCCAGATCGCTGATGTTCAATCTTAACCTGCTGACAGGTAAGACATTTGGAGACATACGTGGCTACATCCTGTTTCATACCACTCCACCAAAAGTGCTGTCTGATGTTATGGTACATTTTTGTCGACCCAGGATGTATAGAAAATGGGGAGCTGTGAGCTTCAGCTAACAATGCTTCCCGGAGTTCTGGATTGTCAGGAACACAAAGTCTCGTGCCCTGCCAAACGATACCGTCTGCGTCCATTCTGAATTCTGTCTGCTTCTCCAAATTCTGAATTATCGCCCAAATCTCTCCATCATCCTTCTGCGCTTCCTTGATCCTAGTCAGTAACTCAGGTTCTACTCTAAGATTCGCCCAGTATCCGTGCTGCCCACGTACCATGATTTCGATGTCAAGCCGCTCCAAGTCTCTTATGTTTTGTTCCTTGATCTCAATGCCGTTTATCATTCCGGACTTTCTGCTGAGTGCATCTGCTACTACATTAGCCTTCCCGGGATGATACTGTAGGTTAATATCATAATCCTTCAACAGTTCCAACCATCTCCTTTGTCTCATGTTCAATTCTCGCTGTGTGAAGATATACTTCAAGCTCTTGTGATCCGTGAAAATGTCGCATGATTCTCCGTATAAGTAATGCCTCCATATCTTCAATGCGAACACCACTGCAGCAAGTTCCAGGTCATGCGTAGGGTAGTTTTCTTCATAGGGCTTAAGCTGCCGTGAAGCATACGCGATCACTTTCCCATGTTGCATGAGAACACAGCCCAGTCCCTTCCCCGATGCATCGCTATAGATCTGAAATCCACCTGTACCAGATGGGAGAGTAAGAATAGGTGCAGATACTAACTTCTGCTTTAGGTCTTCGAAGCTCTTCTCTCGATCTTCCGTCCAGACGAATTTCTCTCCTTTTCGCATCAGTTTGGTGAGAGGCAATGCCAGGCGGGAAAAGTTCTCCACGAATCTTCGATAATATCCAGCTAAGCCTAAGAAACTGCGGACTTCTGTCACTGATGTTGGTCTTGGACATTTAGTGATAGCCTCAACCTTCGCTGGGTCCATAGTGATCCCTTCTGCTGATACAATGTGACCTAAGAATGCCACCTTGTTTAACCAGAACTCACACTTGGAGAATTTCACATACAGCTGCTTCTGACGAAGAATTTGTAGTACAGTACGGAGATGATCTTCGTGTTCCTCCGTGGACTTTGAGAATATCAAGATGTCATCGATGAATACAATGACAAATTTATCAAGGAATTCATGAAAGATTCTGTTCATCAGATCCATGAATACTGCTGGAGCGTTAGTCAGGCCGAATGGCATGACCACGAACTCATAATGGCCATAGCGGGTACGAAAAGCAGTCTTGGCAATATCCTGCTCTTTAACCCTTAGCTGATGGTAGCCTGACCTTAGATCGATCTTTGAGAAGTGTTTGGCTCCTTGAAGTTGGTCAAACAGATCGTCTATACGTGGCAGTGGATATCTATTGCGGATGGTAATCTTATTAAGTTCACGGTAGTCAATGCAAAGTCGCATGCTGCCGTCCTTCTTCTTAACGAACAAGACCGGTGCGCCCCATGGAGATGCGCTTGGTCTAATGAACCCTCGTTCAAGAAGTTCCTGCAGTTGGTCCTTCAGTTCTTTTAGCTCTATGGGAGCCATACGATACGGAGCCTTAGAGATTGGCTCAGCTCCTGGAACAAGGTCGATGTTGAACTCCACTTCTCTTGCAGGTGGTATGCATGGAAGTTCATCTGGGAAGACGTCTCGAAATTCCGAAACTACTGGTTGATCCTGAATCGATGGGGATTCAGCATCCATGTCATGAACCGTAGCGAGATAACCTTCGCAGCCATGTGACAGTAATGCACGTGCTTGCAAGGTAGATATGACTTGTACAGACCGTCCGGGTATGAACCCGTTATGGATGTACTCTGGTGCATTAATGTCGCCGAAGATCACTCGATATGAGTGGCAGTCTATGGTAGCATGGTGCTTGGATAGCCAATCCATGCCGAGAATCATATCGAACTCAATCATGTCTAGGGGAAGTGCATCTACTGCACGAACTTTATCGTCAAACTCTAGAGGAAGACTCTTGTATACATGAGTTATTAATACAGAGTCCCTCAGAGGCGTGGAAATGGTAAGCTTATTTTCTAATGGCAAGGGAAGTGTCCTGATGTTCTTAGCATAAGTAGTGGAAACAACTGAATGAGTGGCACCCGTGTCGAAAAGAACACATGCAGCCTGGCCGTACATATACAAAATTCCAGTAATGGTACCTGTAGATTTGTTTGCCTGATCGCGCGATGTCGTGTAGACACGCCCAGTGGTAGGAGGCGGTTTAGTATCAGCATGACCCGAAGTACCCTCCATTTCACCCTTACGGCAATCTCTCATACGATGGCCAGGGAGGCCGCACTTGTAGCACGCGTCGGAGTCACGACGACATGGGCCAGGGTGTCTGCGATGGCAAGTGCTGCAAAGAGGATGAGTGAATCCTCCAGCAGGAGTCCTTGCTTGCTGAGGGCCTGCTGATGACAAAACGTGTAAGAATAAAGTATATGCACGAGTATAGGACGTAAGCATCATAAGATGTTTACCAGTGTTAGCTGAACGGTTAGGCTGAGAACCCCTGTGGTTCTGGTCCCTTCCGTTACCGTGGTTCCTTGTAGAGATTAATATAGTGTCAGCATGAGAGACATAACATGAAATCATAAGAAGATGCGTAAATAGTAGGACCTGCTGTTGTTGGAGTGTCCCGCATTGTTACGGTAATTATCATTACCGTTGCGCCTTTCCACAACAGAACGGTCGTTAGAGTGACCGTTTCCTTTGGGCTGATTGGGCTGCTGCTGAGTAGCCGGCTGAGACCGGTCCCCAGTTTTCTGCCTGGAAGATACAGTTTAAGAGATGATTATAGAACATATAACGATAGGATGCGGTCTGGTTAATCGCTAGAACACGAAATGTTTTACCTCTTGTCGGGTCTTTCAGCTTCCCCGAACTCATCGCGTTCCTGCAACATCTCAAGCTTCCTTGCTGCGTCGGCCACTTGTGCTACTGTATTAAACGTAGCACATACCAGATTGTTCGCGACCGAAGTGCGAAGTGCCCACCTAAAATGGTGTGCCTGCTCCTTAGGAGTTCCAGCCGCTGCTCCTAGAAAACCAGCTAGGCGAAGAAAGCGCTGCATGAATTCGTTGCTATTCTCGCCCTGTCTCTGACGTATCCCGTGGTATTCACGCTTGAGTTTGTCCTGCTCTGCCTTAGGAAAGAACTGTTCCATCACTCTCTCCTTGAATTGGGCCCATGTCAAACCAGCGACCCATTCATCACCTCCTTCTGACTGCGTCAAAGCTAGCCACCAGTTGAGTACATCGCCTTCAAACCTGTAGCATGCCAATCTTGCCTTGAAGGCGGGGTCACATCCCATAGCATTGAAGATTTTCTCAATGTGAGTCAGCCAGCTTTCAGCATCGCTGGGGCTATCAGTCTTTTCAAAAGCTCTAGGACGGAGCTTGTTAAATCTTTCCAACCATACCGCTAGAGTCACTGGGGGAGGAGGAGGAGGAGGTGCCTGATTCTGCGGCTGCTGATTATTGGCAGCTTGGACTTCAGCACGAATGTCATTCCTCAGTTGAGGAAGTAAGGCTTGCATGGCAGCCTGAATTGCAGCATTGAGCTGCTCTTGCTCGCGTGTGAGAACCATCTGACAGTATAACATAAAACATATGATTAACAGTTCAACATAAAATATAAAAAAAATTTATGCCAAAAATTTCACGAGAAAAATTTTATGCAAGAAAATCTTTGTACGAATGCATGATGCAGTTTTATGAAAACTTTGATGTTCGAGAGTGAACGCCTCCGGTCAGTTCACTCAAAATAAAAGACATATCGAGGGGACGCCTATGGGTCGGTCCCAAATCTAAAAGTTTCGATAAAAACACATGCGACTAAATAGGGCCAGTCCTGTACCAACCATTACTTAGTCAAAAACCCTGTAACAATGACATGTATATGTATGCTTAAAAATGATGAATGCATGAAAACAACTGTCAGTTCTAGGAAGACCGTAGTGACTACCCACTAATCACAGGTCATATTTGAGAGCCTACAGGTCGAAGCCTTGGCTCTGATACCATAATTGTAACACCCCATTTTGGAAATGGAATATTACGCATAATCATGGCGTGTCATCAAAGCATACAAGGATAAATGTCTAAGCATTATTCAACCATAAAAGGGAAATACCGGAATCAAACATCGGTACCCCAAAGTAAAGCTCATCACACACAAACATAAATACTGTAAAAGGAAAGGACGAAACAATGTCCACAGCAACTGTATCAAAGTAAAGGAAATGCATAAAGTAAAGAAAGACAGTAAAGCTTCCAGTCCATATGCACCTACGTTTGAGATCTACGAGCGTCCCTGAGTACCTGCCGTTTTGGGAACATGAAAAGGAAAACGGCTGAGCAAGACGCTCAGTGCACGGATGTACAATAAAGCATGGTATAGGATAAGCATGTAACATATAACAGCGGAAGACTAAGTACTGAGTAAACTGGTTAAGTATCAAGAAAACTGATTTTATAGTTTGAAAAGCCTTATGTTTAACTTGTGAAAACTGTTTTAACATATATATACCATAGCCCATATAGGTCATGAAAAGGTCACGTGCATGAATACTTGGAGGGGTGACCTCATCATGCTGATTAGAGGGGATGCCTCTAATCAATATACTGGTTTGGGTAGGAGGGATCAGCTCCTTGTGAAGGGTGCAAGGCACACACCACATTCACCATGATAAACTGAATAAAACATGTAACTAGGATGCACCCATACGCCCCACATGATATAATAATATGGCCAAAACTGGAAGGGACGCCACGAGCAATCACTCCGCCGTGGGGAAGTCATAACATCGGTGCCTCCAATGCTATGGTTATGGTACCTCCATAACTAGGTGAAACTGGTCATGCTTGTATATGGCTATAGATTATGCTAAATTAACATAAGCAGTTCAAAACAATAAAACAAATGCTGGGGAAAACAGTTGGCTGCATACGGGGAAATCCTAATAAGGAAAGAATTTCCATACTGAAAGGACGGGAATCCGTACCTCAAGTCCAGTGAATGAACGGAAGAAAGACTCCTACTTCTGGATCACTAACGCTACATGAATACACACGTGTATAAGTATCGATTTACTGATTACGTACTGGGTTTTGTGTCTCATATTAGCTGATTTGGTATGTTTTAGGTCCTGGTTCACTGTTTAAGGCTTTAAACTGTGTTTATCTAGTATTCTGATTAATCTGATTAAGTATTACTGGTGTTTCATGTATTATTATACTTACTGTGTAATAATAAGTAACTTTCCAAAAATAGCAGGTTTCCAAAAATAGAAAGTTTCCAAAAATAGAAAGTTTCCAAAAATAGAAAGTTTCCAAAAATAGAAAGTTTCCAAAAATAGAAAGTTTCCAAAAATAGAAAGTTTCCTAAAATAGAATTTACTGCTTAAAATAGATTAGTTTCTAAAAATAGAAAGTTTCCAAAAATAGATCAGCTTCCTTAATTAAATAAGTTTCCATATATAGAAGGTTTCCATGATTAGATTAGCTGCCTGAAATAGATTGATTTCCATATATAGAAGGTTTCCATAATTAGATTAGTTGCCTTATTTAATTAAGTTTCTATAAATAGAAGTTTCCATAATTAGAATTAAGCTGATTACATAAGCTAACATATAAGTCTAAGTGTTATAAGCTTATTTCTTAAGTCATATGATATAGTATATAGTTTAGTTATTATTTCATGTATTTTAATTAAACTATAGGTTAAGCATTTTAATTAAAGTATAACATGTTTTAATTAAAATGAAATGAAAATACTTAGGTTAAAATGTGTATTATTATTAATAATAATATAACCTAAGTCATGTCTAAATTAATTAATTATAGGCATGTTTTAATAATTAATTAATTATAACTTATAACATAAAAATACTTAGGTTAAATTAATGTCATGATAAACTAATAATTAAAATAACCTAAGTCATGATTTAATTAATATTTCATGTTATTAATTAATTATATCCTAAGTTCACAATTCATAAAAATTAACATGTAGCATGAATCATGATTTAACCAACGAACCATGAATCGGGCATGAATTCGACACCGTACCCCGGGCCAAACCCGGGGCACACGTGTCTCCTTGCTACCGTGGGTCCCACATGAGCCAACCAAGACCAAAAATGGTCTTGGTGGTGGCGGCAATAGCAAACCAAACCCCCCTCGGGTTTGTTTTGCTAGGCGGCTAAAAACAAACACCCTTATAAATCCTTCCTTGATTTTAATTAATACCAAAACATGTTAGATCAATGATTAATTACCTTGTTTTAATAAGAAAAATAATAACATGTTCATGAAAATAATCAAAGATTAAAAGAATTAAAAAGAATTAAAAAGAAGGGTTAGAAATGTATACCACTATGTAGCTTGGAAAAAGGATGAACAAACACGGTTTCTAACACTTGTTTTTAAGATCAAAATCAAACAAACACCCTCCAATGGTGGTGTGTAGGTGGCGGCACAAAGAGGAGAAAAAGGAGAGGAGAAAAACTCTTTTAGGGTTTTTGTTTATTTTCTTGAAAGTGAAAAGTGAAAACATGTTTAACTCTTTACCCCCCTTTACTTGTAAAGTCCATGGGCTAGGCCCATTTCTTGTATGTGTGCCGTGGGTATGGGGGCCCCACATGGGGTACCCGTACCTTTCTCGTGTCCCGATGTTTCGTGTTCGTTCGTGGTTAAACGTGCTCGTGTTTAAAGTGTTTCTGTTTAATCTAACGTGTCGTTTATCGTAAACTTAATGCTCGTAATTATATTATAAGTATTTACGTAATTATTCTAGTTCGTATTTTAAATGGTGATCATGATTTAATTATGTTCACGTGATATATTATTAACTGTTTATCATGAGTTCGTACATAATCGATACTTGTCATGTCATACACGTATGCACTTGCTTGATTATTAGCACATGAATGTGATCAATACTAACTGAGGTAAGTTTTAATCTAAGACGTACGATCTTAAGGGCACTATTCATGGTAAAAGCATGCGGGTTTTACATACTTCCATGGCACAGAAACAAGCGCGCGGAAGGAGTACTTCCGCGTCGAAGGAATAAGCCAATGGAAGAGATACTTCCATGGCGCAGAAACAAGCGCACGGAAAGAGTACTTACGCGGCGAAGGAATAAGCCAATGGAAGAGATACTTCCATGGCGCAGAAACAAGCGCAGGGAAGGAGTACTTTCGCGGCGAAGGAATAAGCTAATGGAAGAGATACTTCCACGGCAAAGGAATAAGCGCGCGGAAGGAGTACTTGTCACGGTTTTTTCAGAACTAGGCGTAGTTGATCAGGCTTCGGCTAATAAAGGTCAAACAATGCAAACTTTAAAGAAATCACTTCGTGGCCGGGCAAAGCAATTCGTCGCGGAAGACATACTTCCGCAACAAAGATATGAACCAACAGAAGACGTACTTCTGTGGCAGAAATGAGCCAGTGGAAGGCGTACTTCTACGGCAAAGGTAACAAGAGAGTGGAAGACGTATTTCCACGACGTAGACAATGAGCTCATGGAAGGAATACTTCCACGGCTAAAATAAGGCGTCAGTGGAAGAGTACTTCCACGACGAAGGAGAATGAGCCCGTGGAAGAATACTCCCACGGCGAATGATAATGAACACATGGAAGAAATGCTTCCACAACGTATATAATGAGCAAGTGGAAGAGATACTTCCAAGGCGAAGATAATAAGTACGTGGAAGAGATACTTCCACAGCGAAGATAACAAGCACGTGGAAGAGATACTTCCACGGTGAAAATAATGAACACATGGAAGAGATACTCCCACGGCGAAGATAATAAGCACGTGGAAGAGATACTTCCACGGCGAAAATAACGAGCACGCGGAAGAGATACTTCCACGGCGAAGGTAATAAGCACGTGGAAGAGATATTCCCACGGCGAAGATAAAAAGCACGTGGAAGAGATACTTCCACGGTGAAAATAATGAGCACGTGGAAGAGATACTTCCACGGCGAAAATATCGAGCATGTGGAAGAGATACTTCCACGACGAAGATAATAAGCACGTGGAAGAGATACTTCTACAGCAAAAATAACAAGCACGTGGAAGAGATACTTCCATGGCGAAGATAAGGAGCACGTGGAAGAGGTACTTCCACGGCGAAAATAACAAGCACGTAGAAGAGATATTTCCACGGCGAAAATAATGAGCACGTGGAAGAGATATTTCCACGGCGAGGATAATAAGCATGTGGAACAGATACTCCCACGGCGAAGAAAATAAGCACGTGGAAGAGATACGGCCACGGCGAAAGATAATGAGCACATGGAAGAAATGCTTCCACAACGTATATAATGAGCACGTGGAAGAGATACTTCCAAGGAGAAGATAATAAGTACGTGGAAGAGATACTTCCACGGCGAAGAAAACAAGCACGTGGAAGAGATACTTCCACGGTGAAAATAATGAGTACGTGGAAGAGATACTTCCACGGCGAAGATAATAAGCACGTGGAAGAGATACTTTCACGGCGAAAAGTAATGAGCACGTGGAAGAGATACTTCCACGGCGAAGATAATAAGCACGTGGAAGAGATACTTCCACGGCGAAAATAACAAGCATGTGGAAGAGATACTTCCACGGTGAAGATAATAAGCACGTGGAAGAGATACTTTCACGGCGAAAATAACAAGCACGTGGAAGAGATACTTCCACGGCGAAGATAATGAGCACGTGGAAGAGGTACTTCCACGGCAAAAATAACAAGCACGTGGAAGAGATACTTCCACGGCGAAGATAAAAAGCACGTGGAAGAGATACTTCCACAGCGAAGATAACAAGCACGTGGAAGAGATACTTCCACGACGAAAATAATGAGCACGTGGAAGAGATACTCCCACGGCGAAGATAAGAAGCACATGGAAGAGATACTTCCACGGCGAAAATAACGAGCACGTGGAAGAGATACTTCCACGGCGAAGATAAGAAGCACGTGGAAGAGATACTTCCACGGCGAAAATAACGAGCACGTGGAAGAGATACTTCTACGACGAAGATAATAAGCACGTGGAAGACATACTCCCACGGCGAAGATAAGAAGCACGTGGAAGAGATACTTCCACGGCGAAAATAACGAGCACGTGGAAGAGATACTTCCACGGCGAAGATAATAAGCACGTGGAAGAGATACTTCCACGGCGAAAATAACAAGCACGTGGAAGAGATACTTCCACGGCAAAGATATGGACCACGTGGAAGAGGTACTTCCACGGCGAAAATAACAAGCACGTGGAAGAGATACTTCCACGACGAAAATAATGAGCACGTGGAAGAGATACTCCCACGGCGAAGATAACGAGCACGTGGAAGAGATACTTCCACGGCGAAAATAATGAGCATGTGTAAGACGTGGAAGAGATACTTCCACGGCGAAAATAATGAGCACGTGGAAGAGATACTTCCATGACGAAGATAATAAGCCGTGGAAGAGACACTTCCACGGCGAAAAATAATGAGCACGTGGAAGAGATACTTCCACGGCGAAGATAATAAGCACGTGGAAGAGATACTCCCACGGGGAAGATAATAAGAACGTGGAAGAGATACTTCCACGGCGAAAATAACGAGCACGTGGAAGAGATACTTCCATGGCGAAGATAACGAGCACGTGGAAGAGATACTTTCACGGCGAAAAATAATGAGCACGTGGAAGAGATACTCCCACGGAGAAGATAATAAGCACGTGGAAGACGTACTTCCACGGCGAAAATAACGAGCACGTGGAAGAGATACTTCCACGGCGAAGATAATAAGCACGTGGAAGAGATACTTCCACGGCGAAAACAACAAGCACGTAGAAGAGATACTTCCACGGCGAAGATATGGAGCACGTGGAAGAGGTACTTCCACGGCGAAAATAAAAAGCACGCGGAAGAGATACTTCCACGGCGAAAATAATGAGCACGTGGAAGAGATACTCCCACGGAGAAGATAACGAGCACGTGGAAGAGATACTTCCACGGCGAAAATAATGAGCATGTGTAAGACGTGGAAGAGATACTTCCACGACGAAAATAATGAGCACGTGGAAGACATACTTCCACGACGAAGATAATAAGTCATGGAAGAGATACTTCCACGGCGAAAAAAAATGAGCACGTGGAAGAGATACTTCCACGGCGAAGATAATAAGCACGTGGAAGAGATACTCCCACGACAAAGATAATAAGCACGTGGAAGAGATACTTCCACGGCGAAAATAACGAGCACGTGGAAGAGATACTTCCACGGCGAAGATAATAAGCACGTGGAAGAGATACTTTCACGGAGAAAAATAATGAGCACGTGGAAGAGATACTTCCACGGCGAAGATAATAAGCACGTGGAAGAGATACTTCCACGGCGAAAATAACTCGCACGTGGAAGAGATACTTCCACGGCGAAGATAAGGAGCACGTGGAAGAGATACTCCCACGGCGATGATAAGAAGCACGTGGAAGAGATATTTCCACGGCGAAAATAACGAGCACGTAGAAGAGATACTTCCACGGTGAAAATAATGAGCACGTGGAAGAGATATTTCCACGGCGAAGATAATAAGCACGTGGAAGAGATACTTCCACGGCGAAAATAATGAGCACGTGGAAGAGATACTTCCATGGCGAAGATAAGCAGCACGTGGAAGTGTACTTCCACGACGCATGAATAAGCCAACGGAAGATATACTTCCGTGGCAAAGGCATAAGCCAATGGAAGAGATACTTCCATGGCGAAGAAACAAGCGCGCGGAAGGAGTACTTCCGCGGCGAAGGAATAAGCCAATGGAAGAGATACTTCCATGGCGCAGAAACAAGCGCGCGGAAGGAGTACTTCCGCGTCGAAGGAATAAGCCAATGGAAGAGATACTTCCATGGCGCAGAAACAAGCGCACGGAAAGAGTACTTACGTGGCGAAGGAATAAGCCAATGGAAGAGTTACTTCCACGGTGAAGATAAGAAGCACGTGGAAGAGATACTTCCACGGCGAAAATAACGAGCACGTGGAAGAGATACTTCTACGGCAAAGATAATAAGCACGTGGAAGAGATACTCCCACAGCGAAGATAAGAAGTACGTGGAAGAGATACTTCCAAGGCGAAAATAACGAGCACGTGGAAGAGATACTTCCACGGCGAAGATAATAAGCACGTGGAATAGATACTTCCATGGCAAAAATAACAAGCACGTGGAAGAGATACTTCCACGGCAAAGATATGGAGCACGTGGAAGAGGTACTTCCACGGCGAAAATAACAAGCACGTGGAAGAGATACTTCCACGGCGAAAATAATGAGCACGTGGAAGAGATACTCCCACGGCGAAGATAACGAGCACGTGGAAGAGATACTTCCACGGCGAAAATAATGAGCATGTGTAAGACGTGGAAGAGATACTTCCATGGCAAAAATAATGAGCACGTGGAAGAGATACTTCCATGACGAAGATAATAAGCCGTGGAAGAGATACTTCCACGGCGAAAAATAATGAGCACGTGGAAGAGATACTTCCACGGCGAAGATAATAAGCACGTGGAAGAGATACTCCCACGGCGAAGATAATAAGCACGTGGAAGAGATACTTCCACGGTAAAAATAACGAGCACGTGGAAGAGATAATTCCATGGCGAAGATAATAAGCACGTGGAAGAGATGCTTTCACGGCGAAAAATAATGAGCACGTGGAAGAGATACTCCCACGGAGAAGATAATAAGCACGTGGAAGACATACTTCCACGGCGAAAATAACGAGCACGTGGAAGAGATACTTCCACGGCGAAGATAATAAGCACGTGGAAGAGATACTTCCACGGCGAAAACAACAAGCACGTGGAAGAGATACTTCCACGGCGAAGATATGGAGCACGTGGAAGAGGTACTTCCACGGCGAAAATAACAAGCACGCGGAAGAGATAATTCCACGGCGAAAATAATGAGCACGTGGAAGAGATACTCCCACGGCGAAGATAACGAGCACGTGGAAGAGATACTTCCACGGCGAAAATATTAAGCATGTGTAAGACGTGGAAGAGATACTTCCACGACGAAAATAATGAGCACGTGGAAGAGATACTTCCACGACGAAGATAATAAGCGGTGGAAGAGATACTTCTACGGCGAAAAATAATGAGCACGTGGAATAGATACTTCCACGGCGAAGATAATAAGCACGTGGAAGAGATACTCCCACGGCAAAGATAATAAGCACGTGGAAGAGATAATTCCACGGCGAAAATAACGAGCACGTGGAAGAGATACTTCCACGGCGAAGATAATAAGCACGTGGAAGAGATACTTTCACGGAGAAAAATAATGAGCACGTGGAAGAGATACTTCCACGGCGAAGATAATAAGCACGTGGAAGAGATACTTCCACGGCGAAAATAACTAGCACGTGGAAGAGATACTTCCACGGCGAAGATAAGGAGCACGTGGAAGAGATACTCCCACGGCGAAGATAAGAAGCACGTGGAAGAGATACTTCCACGGCGAAAATAACGAGCACGTAGAAGAGATACTTCCACGGCGAAAATAATGAGCACGTGGAAGAGATATTTCCACGGCGAAGATAATAAGCACGTGGAAGAGATACTTCCGCGGCGAAAATAATGAGCACGTGGAAGAGATACTTCCACGACGAAGATAGGCAGCACGTGGAAGTGTACTTCCATGACATGAATAAGCCAACGGAAGATATACTTCCGTGGCAAAGGCATAAGCCAATGGAAGAGATACTTCCATGGCGAAGAAACAAGCGCGCGGAAGGAGTACTTCCGCGGCGAGGGAATAAGCCAATGGAAGAGATACTTCCATGGCGCAGAAACAAGCACGCGGAAGGAGTACTTCCGCGTCGAAGGAATAAGCCAATGGAAGAGATACTTCCATGGCGCAGAAACAAGCGCACGGAAAGAGTACTTACGTGGCGAAGGAATAAGCCAATGGAAGAGATACTTCCATGGCGCAGAAACAAGCGCATGGAAGGAGTACTTTCGCGGCGAAGGAATAAGCTAATGGAAGAGATACTTCCACGGCAAAGGAATAAGCGCGCGGAAGGAGTACTTGTCATGGTTTTTTCAGAACTAGGCGTAGTTGATCAGGCTTCGCCTAATAAAGGTCAAACAATGAAAACTTTAAAGAAATCACTTCGTGGCCGGGCAAAGCAATTCGTCGCGGAAGACATACTTCCACAACAAAGATATGAACCAACAGAAGACGTACTTCTGTGGCAGAAATGAGCCAGTAGAAGGCGTACTTCTACGGCAAAGGTAACAAGAGAGTGGAAGACGTATTTCCACGACGAAGACAATGAGCCCATGGAAGGAATACTTCCACGGCTAAAATAAGGCGCCAGTGGAAGAGTACTTCCACGACGAAGGAGAATGAGCCCGTGGAAGAATACTCCCACGGCGAAAGATAATGAGCACATGGAAGAAATGTTTCCACAACGTATATAATGAGCAAGTGGAAGAGATACTTCCACGGTGAAGATAATAAGTACGTGAAAGAGATACTTCCACAGCGAAGATAACAAGCACGTGGAAGAGATACTTCCACGGTGAAAATAATGAGCACGTGGAAGAGATACTCCCACGGCGAAGATAATAAGCACGTAGAAGAGATACTTCCACGGCGAAAATAACGAGCACGTGGAAGAGATACTTGCACGGCGAAGATAATAAGCACGTGGAAGAGATATTCCCACGGCGAAGATAAAAAGCACGTGGAAAAGATACTTCCACGGCGAAAATAACGAGCACGTGGAAGAGATACTTCAACGACGAAAATGTCGAGCATGTGGAAGAGATACTTCCACGACGAAGATAATAAGCACGTGGAAGAGATACTTTCACGGCGAAAAGAACAAGCACGTGGAAGAGATACTTCCACGGCGAAGATAAGGAGCACGTGGAAGAGGTATTTCCACGGCGAAAATAACAAGCACGTAGAAGAGATATTTCCACGGCGAAAATAATGAGCACGTGGAAGAGATACTTCCACGCCGAAGATAATAAGCACGTGGAAGAGATACTTCCATGGCGAAAATAATGAGCACGTGGAAGAGATACTCCCACGGCGAAGATAATAAGCACGTGGAAGAGATACTTCCACGGCGAAAATAACGAGCACGTGGAAGAGATACTTCCACGGTGAAGATAATAAGCACGTGGAAGAGATACTCCCACGGCGAAGATAATAAGCAGGTGGAAGGGATACTTCCACGGCGAAAATAACGAGCACGTGGAAGAGATACTTCCACGACGAAATAAGCACGTGGAAGTGATACTTCCACGGCGAAAATAACAAGCACGTGGAAGAGATACTTCCACGGCGAAGATAAGGAGCACGTGGAAGAGGTACTTCCACGGAGAAAATAACAAGCACGTGGAAGAGATACTTCCACAGCGAAAATAATGAGTACGTGGAAGAGATACTTCCACGGCGAATATAATAAGCACTTGGAAGAGATACTTTCACGGCAAAAAATAATGAGCACGTGGAAGAGATACTTCCACGGCGAAAATAATGAGCATGTGGAAGACGTGGAAGAGATACTTCCACGGCGAAAATAATGAGCACGTGGAAGAGATACTTCCACGACGAATATAATAAGTTGTGGAAGAGATACTTCCACGGCGAAAAATAATGAGCACGTGGAAGAGATACTTCCACGGCGAAGATAATAAGCACGTGGAACAGATACTCCCACGGCGAAGTTAATAAGCACGTGGAAGAGATACTGCCACGGCGAAAGATAATGAGCACATGGAAGAAATGCTTCCACAACGTATATAATGAGCACGTGGAAGAGATACTTCCACGGCGAAGATAATAAGTACGTGGAAGAGATACTTCCACGGCGAAGATAACAAGCACGTGGAAGAGATACTTCCACGGTGAAAATAATGAGCACGTGGAAGAGATACTTCCACGGCGAAGATAATAAGCACGTGGAAGAGATACTTTCACGGCGAAAAATAATGAGCACGTGGAAGAGATACTTCCACGGCGAAGATAATAAGCACGTGGAAGAGATACTTCCACGGCGAAAATAACAAGCATGTGGAAGAGATACTTCCACGGTGAAGATAATAAGCACGTGGAAGAGATACTTTCACGGCAAAAATAACAAGCACGTGGAAGATATACTTCCACGGCGAAGATAATGAGCACGTGGAAGAGGTACTTCCACGGCAAAAATAACAAGCACGTGGAAGAGATACTTCCACGGCGAAGATAATAAGCACGTGGAAGAGATACTTCCATAGCGAAGATAACAAGCACGTGGAAGAGATACTTCCACGACGAAAATAATGAGCACGTGGAAGAGATACTCCCATGACGAAGATAAGAAGCACATGGAAGAGATACTTCCACGGCGAAAATAATGAGCACGTGGAAGAGATACTTCCACGGAGAAGATAAGAAGCACGTGGAAGAGATACTTCCACGGCGAAAATAACGAGCACGTGGAAGAGATACTTCTACGGAGAAGATAATAAGCACGTGGAAGAGATACTCCCACGGCGAAGATAAGAAGCACGTGGAAGAGATACTTCCACGGCGAAAATAACGAGCACGTGGAAGAGATACTTCCACGGCGAAGATAATAAGCACGTGTAAGAGATACTCCCACGGCGAAGATAACGAGCACGTGGAAGAGGTACTTCCACGGCGAAAATAACAAGCACGTGGAAGAGATACTTCCACGGCGAAAATAATGAGCACGTGGAAGAGATACTCCCACGGCGAAGATAACGAGCACGTGGAAGAGATACTTCCACGTCGAAAATAATGAGCATGTGTAAGACGTGGAAGAGATACTTCCACGGCGAAAATAATGAGCACGTGGAAGAGATACTTCCACGACGAAGATAATAAGCCGTGGAAGAGATACTTCCACGGCGAAAAATAATGAGCACGTGGAAGAGATACTTCCACGGCGAAGATAATAAACACGTGGAAGAGATACTCCCACGGCAAAGATAATAAGCACGTGGAAGAGATACTTCCACGGCGAAAACAACGAGCACGTGGAAGAGATACTTCCACGGCGAAGATAACGAGCACGTGGAAGAGATAATTCCATGGCGAAGATAATAAGCACGTGGAAGAGATGCTTTCACGGCGAAAAATAATGAGCACGTGGAAGAGATACTCCCACAGAGAAGATAATAAGCACGTGGAAGACATACTTCCACGGTGAAAATAACGAGCACGTGGAAGAGATACTTCCACGGCGAAGATAATAAGCACGTGGAAGAGATACTTACACGGCGAAAACAACAAGCACGTGGAAGAGATACTTCCACGGCGAAGATATGGAGCACGTGGAAGAGGTACTTCCACGGCGAAAATAACAAGCACGCGGAAGAGATACTTCCACGGCGAAAATAATGAGCACGTGGAAGAGATACTCCCACGGCGAAGATAACGAGCACGTGGAAGAGATACTTCCACGGCGAAAATATTAAGCATGTGTAAGACGTGGAAGAGATACTTCCACGACGAAAATAATGAGCACGTGGAAGAGATACTTCCACGACGAAGATAATAAGCGGTGGAAGAGATACTTCCACGGCGAAAAATAATGAGCACGTGGAATAGATACTTCCACGGCGAAGATAATAAGCACGTGGAAGAGATACTCCCACGGCAAAGATAATAAGCACGTGGAAGAGATACTTCCACGGCGAAAATAACGAGCACGTGGAAGAGATACTTCCACGGCGAAGATAATAAGCACGTGGAAGAGATACTTTCACGGAGAAAAATAATGAGCACGTGGAAGAGATACTTCCACGGCGAAGATAATAAGCACGTGGAAGAGATACTTCCACGGCGAAAATAACTAGCACGTGGAAGAGATACTTCCACGGCGAAGATAAGGAGCACGTGGAAGAGATACTCCCACGGCGAAGATAAGAAGCACGTGGAAGAGATACTTCCACGGCGAAAATAACGAGCACGTAGAAGAGATACTTCCACGGCGAAAATAATGAGCACGTGAAAGAGATATTTCCACGGCGAAGATAATAAGCACGTGGAAGAGATACTTCCGCGGCGAAAATAATGAGCACGTGGAAGAGATACTTCCACGGCGAAGATAGGCAGCACGTGGAAGTGTACTTCCACGACATGAATAAGCCAACGGAAGATATACTTCCGTGGCAAAGGCATAAGCCAATGGAAGAGATACTTCCATGGCGAAGAAACAAGCGCGCGGAAGGAGTACTTCCGCGGCGAAGGAATAAGCCAATGGAAGAGATACTTCCATGGCGCAGAAACAAGCGCGCGGAAGGAGTACTTCCGCGTCGAAGGAATAAGCCAATGGAAGAGATACTTCCATGGCGCAGAAACAAGCGCACGGAAAGAGTACTTACGTGGCGAAGGAATAAGCCAATGGAAGAGATACTTCCATGGCGCAGAAACAAGCGCAGGGAAGGAGTACTTTCGCGGCGAAGGAATAAGCTAATGGAAGAGATACTTCCACGGCAAAGGAATAAGCGCGCGGAAGGAGTACTTGTCACGGTTTTTTCAGAACTAGGCGTAGTTGATCAGGCTTCGCCTAATAAAGGTCAAACAATGAAAACTTTAAAGAAATCACTTCGTGGCCGGGCAAAGCAATTCGTCGCGGAAGACATACTTCCGCAACAAAGATATGAACCAACAGAAGACGTACTTCTGTGGCAGAAATGAGCCAGTGGAAGGCGTACTTCTACGGCAAAGGTAACAAGAGAGTGGAAGACGTATTTCCACGACGAAGACAATGAGCCCATGGAAGGAATACTTCCACGGCTAAAATAAGGCGCCAGTGGAAGAGTACTTCCACGACGAAGGAGAATGAGCCCGTGGAAGAATACTCCCACGGCGAAAGATAATGAGCACATGGAAGAAATGTTTCCACAACGTATATAATGAGCAAGTGGAAGAGATACTTCCACGGTGAAGATAATAAGTACGTGAAAGAGATACTTCCACAGCGAAGATAACAAGCACGTGGAAGAGATACTTCCACGGTGAAAATAATGAGCACGTGGAAGAGATACTCCCACGGCGAAGATAATAAGCACGTGGAAGAGATACTTCCACGGCGAAAATAACGAGCACGTGGAAGAGATACTTGCACGGCGAAGATAATAAGCACGTGGAAGACATATTCCCACGGCGAAGATAAAAAGCACGTGGAAGAGATACTTCCACGGCGAAAATAACGAGCACGTGGAAGAGATACTTCAACGACGAAAATATCGAGCATGTGGAAGAGATACTTCCACGACGAAGATAATAAGCACGTGGAAGAGATACTTCCACGACGAAAATAACAAGCACGTGGAAGAGATACTTCCACGGCGAAGATAAGGAGCACGTGGAAGAGGTACTTCCACGGCGAAAATAACAAGCACGTAGAAGAGATATTTCCACGGCGAAAATAATGAGCACGTGGAAGAGATACTTCCACGGCGAAGATAATAAGCACGTGGAAGAGATACTTCCACGGCGAAAATAATGAGCACGTGGAAGAGATACTCCCACGGCGAAGATAATAAGCACGTGGAAGAGATACTTCCACGGCGAAAATAACGAGCACGTGGAAGAGATACTTCCACGGCGAAGATAATAAGCACGTGGAAGAGATACTCCCACGGCGAAGATAATAAGCAGGTGGAAGGGATACTTCCACGGCGAAAATAACGAGCACGTGGAAGAGATACTTCCACGACGAAATAAGCACGTGGAAGAGATACTTCCACGGCGAAAATAACAAGCACGTGGAAGAGATACTTCCACGGCGAAGATAAGGAGCACGTGGAAGAGGTACTTCCACGGAGAAAATAACAAGCACGTGGAAGAGATACTTCCACGGCGAAAATAATGAGTACGTGGAAGAGATACTTCCACGGCGAATATAATAAGCACTTGGAAGAGATACTTTCACGGCAAAAAATAATGAGCACGTGGAAGAGATACTTCCACGGCGAAAATAATGAGCATGTGGAAGACGTGGAAGAGATACTTCCACGGCGAAAATAATGAGCACGTGGAAGAGATACTTCCACGACGAAGATAATAAGTTGTGGAAGAGATACTTCCACGGCGAAAAATAATGAGCACGTGGAAGAGATACTTCCACGGCGAAGATAATAAGCACGTGGAACAGATACTCCCACGGCGAAGTTAATAAGCACGTGGAAGAGATACTGCCACGGCGAAAGATAATGAGCACATGGAAGAAATGCTTCCACAACGTATATAATGAGCACGTGGAAGAGATACTTCCACGGCGAAGATAATAAGTACGTGGAAGAGATACTTCCACGGCGAAGATAACAAGCACGTGGAAGAGATACTTCCACGGTGAAAATAATGAGCACGTGGAAGAGATACTTCCACGGCGAAGATAATAAGCACGTGGAAGAGATACTTTCACGGCGAAAAATAATGAGCACGTGGAAGAGATACTTCCACGGCGAAGATAATAAGCACGTGGATAAGATACTTCCACGGCGAATATAACAAGCATGTGGAAGAGATACTTCCACGGTGAAGATAATAAGCACGTGGAAGAGATACTTTCACGGCGAAAATAACAAGCACGTGGAAGATATACTTCCACGGCGAAGATAATGAGCACGTGGAAGAGGTACTTCCACGGCAAAAATAACAAGCACGTGGAAGAGATACTTCCACGGCGAAGATAATAAGCACGTGGAAGAGATACTTCCACAGCGAAGATAACAAGCACGTGGAAGAGATACTTCCACGACGAAAATAATGAGCACGTGGAAGAGATACTCCCATGACGAAGATAAGAAGCACATGGAAGAGATACTTCCACGGCGAAAATAACGAGCACGTGGAAGAGATACTTCCACGGAGAAGATAAGAAGCACGTGGAAGAGATACTTCCACGGCGAAAATAACGAGCACGTGGAAGAGATACTTCTACGGCGAAGATAATAAGCACGTGGAAGAGATACTCCCACGGCGAAGATAAGAAGCACGTGGAAGAGATACTTCCACGGCGAAAATAACGAGCACGTGGAAGAGATACTTCCACGGCGAAGATAATAAGCACGTGTAAGAGATACTTCCACGGCGAAAATAACAAGCACGTGGAAGAGATACTTCCACGGCAAAGATATGGAGCACGTGGAAGAGGTACTTCCACGGCGAAAATAACAAGCACGTGGAAGAGATACTTCCACGGCGAAAATAATGAGCACGTGGAAGAGATACTCCCACGGCGAAGATAACGAGCACGTGGAAGAGATACTTCCACGGCGAAAATAATGAGCATGTGTAAGACGTGGAAGAGATACTTCCACGGCGAAAATAATGAGCACGTGGAAGAGATACTTCCACGACGAAGATAATAAGCCGTGGAAGAGATACTTCCACGGCGAAAAATAATGAGCACGTGGAAGAGATACTTCCACGGCGAAGATAATAAACACGTGGAAGAGATACTCCCACGGCGAAGATAATAAGCACGTGGAAGAGATACTTCCACGGCAAAAACAACGAGCACGTGGAAGAGATACTTCCACGGCGAAGATAATAAGCACGTGGAAGAGATACTTTCACGGCGAAAAATAATGAGCACGTGGAAGAGATAATCCCACGGAGAAGATAATAAGAACGTGGAAGAGATACTTCCACGGCGAAAACAACGAGCACGTGGAAGAGATACTTCCACGGCGAAGATAATAAGCACGTGGAAGAGATACTTCCATGGCGAAAATAACAAGCACGTGGAAGAGATACTTCCACGGCGAAGATATGGAGTACGTGGAAGAGGTACTTCCACGGCGAAAATAACAAGCACGCGGAAGAGATACTTCCACGGCGAAAATAATGAGCACGTGGAAGAGATACTCCCACGACGAAGATAACAAGCACGTGGAAGAGATACTTCCACGGCGAAAATAATGAGCATGTGTAAGACGTGGAAGAGATACTTCCACGACGAAAATAATGAGCACGTAGAAGAGATACTTCCACGACGAAGATAATAAGCCGTGGAAGAGATACTTCCACGGCGAATAATAATGAGCACGTGGAAGAGATACTTCCACGGCGAAGATAATAAGCACGTGGAAGAGATACTCCCACGGCAAAGATAATAAGCACGTGGAAGAGATACTTCCACGGCGAAAATAACGAGCACGTGGAAGAGATACTTCCACGACGAAGATAATAAGCACGTGGAAGAGATACTTTCACGGAGAAAAATAATGAGCACGTGGAAGAGATACTTCCACGGCGAAGATAATAAGCACGTGGAAGAGATACTTCCACGGCGAAAATAACTAGCACGTGGAAGAGATACTTCCACGGCGAAGATAAGGAGCACTTGGAAGAGATACTCCCACAGCGAAGATAAGAAGCACGTGGAAGAGATACTTCCATGGCGAAAATAACGAGCACGTAGAAGAGATACTTCCACGGCGAAAATAATGAGCACGTGGAAGAGATATTTCCACGGCGAAGATAATAAGCACGTGGAAGAGATACTTCCACGGCGAAAATAATGAGCACGTGGAAGAGATACTTCCACGGCGAAGATAATAAGCACGTGGAAGAGTACTTCCACGACGCATGAATAAGCCAACGGAAGAGATACTTCCGTGGCAAAGGCATAAGCCAATGGAAGAGATACTTCCATGGCGAAGAAACAAGCGCGCGGAAGGAGTACTTCCGCGGCGAAGGAGTAAGCCAATGGAACAGATACTTCCATGGCGCAGAAACAAGCGCGCGTAAGGAGTACTTCCGCGTCGAAGGAATAAGCCAATGGAAGAGATACTTCCATGGCGCAGAAACAAGCGCACGGAAAGAGTACTTACGCGGCGAAAGAATAAGCCAATGGAAGAGATACTTCTATGGCGCAGAAACAAGCGCAGGGAAGGAGTACTTTCGCGGCGAAGGAATAAGCTAATGGAAGAGATACTTCCACGGCAAAGGAATAAGCGCGCGGAAGGAGTACTTCCGCGGCGAAGGAATAAGCCAATGGAAGAGATACTTCCATGGCGCAGAAACAAGCGCACGGAATGAATACTTCCGCGGCGAAGGAATAAGCCAATGGAAGAGATACTTCCACGGCAAAGCAATAAGCGCGCGGAAGGAGTACTTCCGCGGCGAAGGAATAAGCCAATGGAAGAGATACTTCCATGGCGCTGAAACAAGCGCACGGAAGGAGTACTTCCGCGGCGAAGGAATAAGCCAATGGAAGAGATACTTCCACAGCAAAGGAATAAGCGCGCGGAAGGAGTACTTCTGCGGCGAATGAATAATCCAATGGAAGAGATACTTCCATGGCGCAGAAACAAGCGCGCGGAAGGAGTACTTCCGCGTCGAAGGAATAAGCCAATGGAAGAGATACTTCCACGGCAAAGAATAAGCGCGCGGACGGAGTACCTACGCGGCGAAGGAATAAGCCAATGGAAGAGATACTTCCATGGCGAAGGAATAAACCGGCAGAAGGCGAACCTCTGCGGCAAAGGAATATATCCAAAGATATTTGTGTGACGTGCATACAAATAGTGGTATTATTATACCCTAGTAGCCCCCAAGTTTAATGGTTCTATACTCGATTAGTAGTATTAAACTTAATCAAGTATTCAAAAAATTACGATCACATAGACCAGCGCGAGTGGACGCACCATAGCCGCGTACTAAAGATAGAAATTTGGTTCGAACGTGCGAACCAACGCGGATGGGTCGTGCCATAACCGTGAATTGTCACATAGTATATGGGATGAGCTATGCCATTACGTGCGACGTACCGCTACCACCATAAGGACGGTCAAAGTTTTGACAAAAATGTTGTTAGACGTGCACAGTGTGTCTTTTGCAAGTCCATCATGAGTCATGTGGCTTGCGTAACTTACTACAACGTCTTGATAGCAAGGTGTCTAACAAGGATACATGATCCGTGGTCGTTGGGTTTGCAACCCTCTTATACGACAAGTTGAATTATTAGGTTCACTCAATCCTCTTATTCCGCTTGGGAACGATGTGTACATGTACGCCTGTAGGCAAAAGATGTCCGAATGTACGGATTAGCGCGGATGGATGTACCATGACCGCGGATCAAATATAATATTCATATTAGAATATATATGTAATATATCTCTTACGGATTTTAAAGATATATGTAATATCTTTTATTAAAATATTGATAATCCAAAAATATAGATAATACATGTGACTAATATAGGTAATATTATGACGCCCATCTAAAAGATATTGAATTTATCTTTTTATTAAATTAATAGATACGCCTAATATCTTATAAATTCAAAAATATCATAATATATTTTACCCAATTTAAAAGATAGATAATATCTTGTAGTAATTTAAGTAATATGTGTAATATTTTTTATTAATATGAAAAATATTAATAATATATTTTTTGAACTTTAAAAGATATAGGTAATATCTTGTTACCTTTTCAAAAGTATTTAAAATATCTTTTGAATTTAAAAAATATACGCAATATCTTTTATTAGTATAAACAATATATATGAAGATGCGGGCTAACACGAAAGGACGCAGCTCATAACCGCGGTTAAAAAATAAAATATGCCAAAACGTGTGGATGAGCGCGGCTGGACATACTATAACCGCGGATAAAAAATAAAAATAAAGATAAAATATGTCCGAGCGTACAGACAATCGCTGATAAAAGGTCGGGTCGCGACACGATATGAGTAGCCGCGACGATATATACGTAAAATATAATAACTCAATCAGAAGATATATGTAAATCTGTTTACCGATTTAAAAGATATATGTAACATCTTTTAATAAAAATAATATATATTCGTATCACCTTAAGTAATGTCTCGTTTATCTATTGTAAGATGTATATATGATATCAATTTACCAGCCGCAAGATGTGCAAAAATATGCTGGCGACTATAGGTCAATTAATTAAAAGCACGAATGTAAGACGTATATTATCCACAATGATATGCTAATTACTATAGTAAAAAATATGCTAGAAATTTTTGTTAAGATATTTTTGCCAGCAAGTTCGGTGTCTCCCGATGTTGTTCAACATTTAAAACAACAAAATATATTATAATGATATATGATAAGGATATTATCATAAAGTATAGCTTTTTATGAACATTCATAATTATGTCCTATGGCAGTAAGCTCGATGTCATATTATCATAAGGATATCGACGTATCATATTATAATAACACTATGTTGGCCGGATGCGATTGATAAAAAAACAAAGATAAAGATATTAGATTTACCGACTTTCAACATTAAATTCTGATTTTTGGTAGTATGAGACCACGAAACATAGTTTAGTCAGGGTCCCACGGATGGCGCCAACTTGTTCGAGCATAGTTTGGCTGGGCCGGTTCAATGACACTCCTAGGCCGTTTGTCATTTTCCCGAATCCTGAGTAATGCTACAAACAAAGTTAAACCGGTTAGACGTGGACCCGAGGCCGGAGCCCCGGGGTCCACCTCCGACGGTCAAGTTAGTATCGAATTAATACGTAGTATAAGAGGTGTAGTTGTGAGTGAAAACCTGTTGTAGAATGAGACCCCTACCCTTGTATTTACAGGACTAGGGTTTCTTGAAGGGTAAGTTAGGTATGTGTGGGTCGCGGGCCTGTTGGGTCGGGCCAACTACAGACTATACATCGACAATAATGTAAGTGACGTGGTAAGGTTTTCTCCGCCAAGAAGGGAGCTTGTGGATATAGTGGAAATCTCGAGTAAGGTGTACTTGAGGAGTGGAGTAGGAACAAGGATAGAGCCTCGTTGCCGAACCACTATAAATCTTGGTGTCTTCCTACTAGATTGTTTCTTTCCTTACTCATTACTTACACTCAACATCATTACACTTATTACTTATAGTTAATGCATTAGAATTGAACCTAATCATTATGCAACTAGCTTTCAAGTAAAAGATAGTTTTGGCACTCACCTAATTGAAAGGAATTTTAATTAGGAGATAAATCAATAAGAAACTATTCAACCCCCCCCCCCTTCTAGTTTCTACAATTGGTATCAGAGCGATGGTGACACAAGATCTTTGAATTATATTGTACTTTAAAACTTGGATCAATCCATTGTCTCCTCAAGTTAGAAGGTTAAGTTGTACTAAAGTTTTTCTTTGGTCAAAACTATTTTTTGTTGAAAATAAGTCTTTTAAATTGATAATATTACATCTCATTTAGATTAGTAGTATTAATGCATTTTAGATTTACTCTTGAAATGTATCTACTAGTTTTCATCTTGTTATGTGTAGGTACTCATGAAGATAAATCATTCAGTTGATTGTGGATTGAGTTACTTACACTTGTAGAGACTCATCTTCTTTGATTTCTAACATCACTGAATGATGATATCAAGATGGATAGGAGCGATATTAGTCCTCCAAGACTTAGTAGTCACTATTAGTCATAGTTGGGCTTTGCATTGGTTCCTTGAAAGCTTGGAATGGAATTTGTGGCCAAGGTACGCTTTCGTTCTTCCACACGCCCTATTGATCATTCTTTTGATCATTAATTGACTATATGTTTGTTCTTGGCATCCTTGTTTTGACATTTATTTGTGGTTTGTGATTCTTTCCTTTTTCCCTCTTAAACCTTCATTGCTTGGATACTTGACTCACTATGGAGATGTAGAGTGAGTTATTAGAAGCTTAAAGTATCAAGCATGATTTTTATGGTTTGCACTCTTACGGTTAGTAGGCCCAATATCATGTGTAACTTGTGCAATTAAGCTCATCTCTAGGATGATTGGTGAATCCCTTGAGATACCAAACTACTCCATTAAGTTGTAGGTGGATTTTACACATTTGGAGTTGAAATATTCTAAGGATATTGTTATTGTTAATCCAACAATAATTATCCAATCATGTGGGAGAGAAAGTGAATCTATACTTTGCTCACCTTTTGAAATAGAATAAGACTACTCTTGAAAATGATCTTATTCTGCGCATCAAAATTGCTTGGTATAATTCATTACCAAAGCCGTTTAGACTTTCGCCGGAAAGGCACGTCTTAAACCACTATATATGACACAAGCTCTTCGTCTCCTCGATTTGAAGAATGTCATTTTTCTCTTGAGCAATGTTATTGGTCTTGATTCATTTCCCTTGACTCCTCTCCCATTTGGTTCTTTGCTACGAGTAGTGGTTTGTCCGTTTTGGTCTTTTCATATCTCGATTCAACTCGTAATCCTTCAATAAAGCATTATTACCTAGTGTTGTGGTGGTCTAATGATTTCCTAAAGGCTTAAGACATATTTTAAGGTTTTTAGAAAAAATTGGTTCTGAAAAATTCTTTGATTTTCCTTGTTAAAAACACGCCACTGTAGGCGGATCGTTATCGACGCGGTTCAAACCAGCGGTTCGTTATCGACGCGGTTCAAACTAGCGGTTCCTTATCGATAAGGAACCGCGTCCAGTACCCGCGACTAAAGAGTCAGTTTTTATTAAATATCACTTTTTCAAAAACTCCTTCTCTCTCTTCTCCAACATAGTGACGAGAATACCCAGTTTTCCACCATTGTTGTTTTTCCAAAACCTTCAATTACTCAAGATTAATTGATTTCGATTTGTGGGTTTCACTCATCCTTCATCCAAGATCAATTATCTGTAATTCATTTCTTTCAATTTCATCTAATTTGTTCTAGGGTTCATACATTCATAATTGGGGATTTTTAAAATTGACATTGAATTAGAACCTTACTAAGAATAAGAATTGACATAATATTGTTACTATGATTCCTTAGGTTCATATTCATTGAGATTTCACTAAAACCCACTTGTAGAACAAATCCGAATTTTGATTAAATAGTTTTGGTTAATTGATGGAATTGATATGAACCTATGAACGAGTTGGTAATGGCATTGTTAAATGCTTACCTAAAAACCGTGTTTTGAAAAACCAGTGTTCAAGTTCATTATTGATCTTACATGGTCAATGTGTCATTATTAATGATGAACTAGGTACATTGTGAATATGAGAATGATAAAGATTAAACCTTGGTTTGTCAAGAGATTGATGAAACACATTCTCATTTTCTTTGATTTTTGGTTTATATGTAACATATGAGTAATTGGGGAAATATGTTTGTATGTTATTTTAGGTACTGTCATGACTTCAGGATATCAAAATGACCACCAGCGTACTAGAGAATACATGCCTAATATTTCTTTGTTGAATCAAACTCGCTATACTCAAAACACTTATCATAGTCTTGAATCTCGTTGTTTCCATGAAGGACGTATTGTTCCTTCTAACTTTCTTGGACTTGACTTCATTCGATTCATGTTTAATACCATTGGCTTTGATTGTTTGCTTGATATAGATGAGCCAATCTTTCCTTCTTTCCTCATGGAATTATTTAACTCGTACACACTAATGTGCATCAATAATGGTCTATCTATAAGATTTTCCATCAAGGGGAAAACCTTTGTGTACACTCTTGAAGAATTTGGTAAGATTCTCAGAGTTTCATACGATGGTCAATGTAGGTTCACCGATGCTTGGGGTTTAAACCACTTAGAATCGGCCCCTATTGATGTGCATTATGTGACCGAGATACCTTCAGCTTCGGCCATCTCTTGTGCCATTGCTAAACCTCGCGAACATCCTATTCTTGGTAATTTTAAAGGAGAGTTTTGTGCTCTCACTCCTTGGGAATTACTAAATAGCGATCTTAGTGATTTTATGATCCCTTGGGCCGAAATCATTAGGGAAAATGCAATGTGCTTGGATGGTAATCGCAACCATGTGCCTGCTTGTCTTGCACATATGTTGTATTGTGTTGCTACCACCACTCCATACAAACTTGCATTTTTCATAGCTAGAAGAATAAGATTTGTTCTCAGTGGATCTCGTTCTACTCTTCCATATGCCATGATTCTCTCACGGCTTCTTAAGAAACTTCTTCTTGACTTTCCATCTCTAAATGCTTCATCATTTCACTCCGTGGATCGAGTCATGCTTCCTATGGAAGGGAATGTCTCTTCTGTACCCATGCATGATTCAAATGAAGATGAAAATGTCTCTGAAGACAACTCTCTCAATCCTTGTTATGACTTGTCATCATCTGTCTCTCAATTGTCTTCTCTAGACATTGATTCAGACTATCATTATTGTCTTAATCTTCATCTTCAAGATCGAATAAGAAGTGAATCAAGGCAAAGAGGAAATGCTCATAGATGAATGATATATCCCACTCTTGAATGGTTAACATGTTTGTAAACATGTTTGTAAACATGTTTGAATTATTGAACAAGTTATTCTTATTCTCCTTTTTATTTTTTGTTATTATGTGTTCATTAACTAATACTTTGTGTTTGGATTTTCTAGTATTTTAATCCTAATTATCCATGCTATCGATCTTTCGATTTGCATGGTTATGTGCATCTTGTGTGTTAGTTAGCTTCCTAGACCTTGATTTATAGTCCATTTTGGCTTGATAAACATTTATATTAAATATGGGCTAGCTATAGTTACTAGAAGTGCCTTTTATCAAACACACTGGGGACGGATCCTTATCTAGGTCGTGGTTCTTTAGCGATAAAGAACCACGCCTCTCAATAAGGAACCGCCTCTGAATATTCCGAGAAGAATCTTTACTTTACACTATTCTCCCTTGATCTGTGTAAACATTGATAAAACTTTTGCAAAAACCTGCACTTTCCTAACTAGGCTACCTAATTTCATTGTTCACTTAAAACACTTTTAACTCATTACTAGTTTAGATCATCCCTTCCTCTTCTTAAACACTTTATTGTTGATTGTGTTCCTAATCCTTTCAACTCTTCTCTAAACCTTAACACACAACCATGGTATCCACTAGAACATCTAATTCCTCCAAAACTTCCTCATCCAAAAGAAACCTTAAGATGAAATTCAAGTTTCCTAAACTTGGGTCTCCATCTTCTCACAAACTAAAAAGTAAAGCCTCACCTATTTTCATCTCTTCATCACTTTCACCACCACTTGCTTCATGGAATAAAAAATCAACTCATGGTACTAACCATTCACATGTTCTACCTCCTCTTCATTCCAATCAAGAATGAATGAGTTTTCCTCATCATTCACTTATAGTCCTCCTTTAGATGTGAATGCTCAACCTCATCAAAGAATTCCCTTTGTTTTTTAGCCTCTTCCTTTCACTCCACCAAATTCACCCATCTCACCTATATCACCCTTGGATACCATGCCTTCTCCACACCCTCCTCCCTCTAACACTCCACTCTTGGGTGTTCCCATTTCCCGATTCTTGGGTGATCCAAACTTGTTTGTACTCTTTCATGCATAATGGAACCAATTGTCCTTGTTTCTTGAACAACTTTCACCTCATTGATATCCTTAGGTTGGAGATGATGGGGCTCACATAAAGTTGCAAATCTTCTTGTTGAACCTATTTGCTAATCCTCCTCCTCCTAGGAGATGAATGATTTTTTTTATAAATCAATTACTTTTTAAAGAAGGTCAAGCCAAAGAGGACTATGCATTCAAGACCTAGTTTTAGCTAACTTTGTATTAGTTAGTTGTTATTTTATTTCTTGTATTTCTTTCCTTTCCTTCGTGATTTTTTCATGAGGATGATCTATTGATTTAGTTTTATGTATTTTTAACCTATGTGATCACATTAATCAGCTTCAGTTTATTTAAAATTGAATTTAAATCTATCACAACATCTAAAAACTTGACTTAAAATTGGATCAAAATGTTATCTAAATATTTTGTCACCCTTTGTCAAGACATTCTTTGTGAATGTGTTGTTTTTATGCAACCCTAGAATACTCTAGTGCTAAAAGAGGTAAAAATCCAAAATTTACAAAATTTTGAAAAAGTCTTATTTTTCTCCAAAAATTTTGAAAAATCATGGTCTCTGTTCCACTGGACGCGGCTCTTTAGCCACTAGGCGGCTCCATATCGATATGGAACTGCGGGCTCCCATAAGGAACCGTGTACAGGAAAGCTACTTTTAGCTTATTTTTGGTCTTTCTTCTTTGACCACTGTCTTGGTTAAGATTCTTTGTTTACCCAATTTGGTTAAACATTCCCTAAAACCTTTTGTTTTCATTTCAAATCTTTGCCTCGTATATTTTCTTTAAATTCTTCTATTTTGGGATTTCTTCTCTCCATCCCCCAAAATGCCTAACTCTTCCATTCCTAACCTTGACATTTCTTTGTCACAATCTTCTCAACCTAAAGCTTCTTCTTCTAAGCTTTTAAAGAAACCGAAAATCTCGGTTCGACCCGTTTGGATAAAAAAGAACAAGAATCCTCATGATTTTTCTTCTCCAAAATCCTCCAATAACTCTTCTTTCTCTCCGATTAAATATTGGAATCAGACTTACTCTATAAATCCAATTACCGGAGAAAAGGAAATTCTTCCACCACCACCTAAACCTTTCAACTCTCGTCAACTCAATGACCTATCTTCTTTCCCTAATCTCACTAGGCATTGTGAAAACATCTCTTATCCATTATCTCCCTCTCCACCAAACTCTCATTTTGATGGACCTCCCCCATCTAACGACTTTGTTTTGCATCATGGTTCCTCGTGTGCTTGTTGTCGTTTCCAAAAAATTGAACTTGCGCATATCTATGACAAGCTAAATTTCCTTGAATTCCTCCTCACTCGACCTCCTCTCAAATTTTCGTTCCCGTGAACAAAACTTCGAATGATGCTTCGTCGTCTTTCTTTTCCAACTAAGGAACATTTTGTACTTTAGTTGTTTGAGTCAATAAAACTTAAGCAGTCTTGGAAGATTATCACTATTAGAGTAGTCTATGCTTTGTGGTTTATTTTCCATATTTTTTGTTGTTATTTCATATTTGTGTAATATGAACATTATGTGTGTTATCTTTCCTGATAATTCTTCTTCACACATTTGTTAAAGAGTTGATCATGGTTAAAACTTACAACTAATTATGGGTGATTTCATAAATTCTAAATTTTAACCCCTTGACATTTTAATCATCTTTGATTGGTTTGGATGTTTCTTTTCTTTATTTATTCCACCAATTGAACTATGATGTTGTCAACACACACTCTTTGGACATACTTAGCAAATACTTGCTTCTAATTTGAGATTTCTTCTCCTTCTCCCTCTCAAGTTAGTTAGTAGGTAGTGCACATATATACATTGGTGTTTCTTTTATTTCTTCTAACCTTTGTGTAGCATGTCACCTTAGCTCATTTACTTGGTGCCCCAAGCAAGGGGGAGTAAGCACCAAGGGGGAGCTACTAGCAAAGTCCGGTTCTTTTCTTCTTCAAAGACTTGTGCTAACCTTTTTGCTTCGACAAAAGGGGAGAAATAATAGTGATAAACTCGTTAATAATTCGAATAAACTTGTATCTTACATAAATGAGTTAATAGTTTGTCATAATCAAAATGGGGAGATTGTTAATGCAAAGCAATGCCTAAAAACATTGTTAGTATTAATTAATCTTTCTTAGTTTTGATCACGACAAATTACAAAGACATCTATTGTCAAACACAATCATAAAACGAATTATCTAACAAACACTATCATTAAGGTAATAATCATTACACTAACATATCTTAATCATGCTTAGTGATCATAAAAGTGATTAGCCTTAAAAACTCACTTTTGTCCAATGTAACAAAAGATTTTTAATAAACTTTATTTTTAAGAAAATGTTTTATTAAAATAAAAATATAAATTTGAATATAGCATATTTCAAATGCCATAATAATATCCTTTGAAGGTTTAAACAGCCTCAGATATTTCAAATTCACTAAAAGACAAAAAGGAGCGGAGTCTACACTCCGCGGTTCCTTAAGTGCCTACGTGGTTCCCTATCGATAATGAACCGCCTGGGTAGTTAAGGAACCGCCCCCAGCTAGCCGTTGGCATTTGTCTTCTATAAATAGTGGATCAAATCTGCATTTTCATTAACCCTTTTTGGACATCTCTTTCAGCCTTCTTTCTCATATCTAATCCTAGTCATTTGTAAATGATCACTTAATGTGTTAAGTATGATTTCTTATGTATATCCTTTTGATCACCTTCTTTACCTTGTCTAAAGAGAAGATCACTCACACACTTGTGATGTGATTAAAGATGAAGCATTGATGAAGATAAGATCTAGTCATGTTCATCATTTGTTTATTTATGTCTTGTGTAGATCTAATGTATTTGTGAATACTTGGACTAGGTGTTCATCCAAGCTATGTGTAAATACTTGGATTAGAGTTGTGTAAATCCTTTGCATATGTGTGTGCTTGGATTTGTGTTGTGTAGATCCTAGCTACATGTGTGTACTTGGATATGTTTAGTTTAGTTGTAATAAGTTGTGTTAGTTCTCACTAAACTATAAAGTGATGTGGTTGTGTCTTGTGAGTTCTCACTAAACTATAAAGTGATGTGTAGTTGTGTTGTGTGAAGTTCTCACTTAGCTTTAAAGTGAAGAGTCGTGAAGATTGGTTCTATCTTTGGATTAAAACTCGACATCTAGCCTTGTGTCGGAAAATGGTGAAGTAGGAAACATTGTGAAGATTGGTTCTAGCTTTGGATTAGAACTCGACATCTAGCCTTGTGTCGTAAAATAGTGAAGTGGGTGATGTTGTGTAGATTGGTCCTAGCTAAGATTAGGTCTCGACGTTTAGCTTAGTGTCGGAAAAATAATTTAAGCGACGTTGTAAGGTTTTCTCCGCCAAGAAGGGAGCTTGTGGATATAGTGGAAATCTCGAGTAAGGTGTACTCGAGGAGTGGAGTAGGAATGAGGATAGAGCCTCGTTGTCGAACCACTATAAATCTTGGTGTCTTCCTACTAGGTTGTTTCTTTCCTTACTCATTACTTACATTCAACATCATTACAATTATTACTTATTGTTAATGCATTAGAATTGAACCTAATCATTATGCAACTAGCTTTCAAGTAAAAGATAGTTTTGGCACTCACCTATTGAAAGGAATTTTAATTAGGAGATAAATCAATAAGAAACTATTCAACCCCCCCTTCTAGTTTCTACAAAATGTGTATTTGTTGGATATGCTTATGATAAGAAGGGATATAAACTTTTTAGTTTAGAAAATAATAGGTTTTTGTTTTCAAGGGATGTCAAGTTTTATGAAACTATTTTTCCATTTAAAAATGATGTGATTGGTAAAGATTTTATTTTTTGTTAAAATGATGTTAATGATTTAAACTTTTTTAACTTAAACAATCAGATACTTAGTGAATCCTATGATGAGAATGGAGATAGTACAGGTAGTAAGCATAGGCTTGTACCTAATGATAGTGTTATATCTAGTGACAACACTGTAGATTCTAGTGGAAGTAAAAAAGGTGTTCATACTGCTAATACAGATGTTATTTCTAAGGTAGATAGATCACTTAATACTGAAACTGAGTCTAGTAGGAAGGACACTAGTAGTGAGTATGCAACAGAAACAACTATTTTTGAGGGTATACCAGACACTGTTAATGAAGATGATAGTTCCTCTGAGAATGAAGGGATTGAGTCATTTGGTAATGTTTTTAATTGGTCACCAGAAGCAGCAGCAGATAAAATTTGTTAGGAGAACAAGTAGAAAAGTTAATTTTCTTTCTAAGTATAAAGATTTTATGCTTAACAAGATGTTAAATATATCATTAATAAAGTTGTGAATTACGCTAATCTTAGTGTTGACAACTTTGTTTTTTCTACCAATCTTAATAAAATTCATTATTCTGAAGCTATCAAAGATAGCAGATGGATAGAAGTTATGAATCAAGAAATGGAAGCATTGCATAGAAACAATACTTGGGTTATTACTGATCTTCCTGTTGGAAGAAAATCCATTCCATGTAAATGGATATGAAAAGTCAAGTATAAGTCTAGTGGTGATGTGGAAAGATTGAAAGCTAGATTTGCTGTTAAAGGGTTTAATCAAAGGGAAGGAATAGATTATGAGGAGACTTTTTCTCATGTGGTTAAAATTGTTACAGTTAGATGTGTGCTTAGTCTTGCTGTTAGCAATAACTGACCTTTATATCAGTTAGATGTGAATAATGCTTTCTTGTATGGTGAACTTGATGAGGAAGTTTACATTAAACTTCCTGGGGGATATGGTGATAACAATGATAATAAGGTGTGCAAACTGGTTAAATCTTTGTATGGTTTAAAACAATCACCAAGAAAGTGGAATGAGAAACTTGTTTATGTGCTTCTTGAAAATGAGTTTGTCCAAAGCCCTAATGATTTTTCATTGTTTATCAAAAACAAAAATGACATGTTCTTAGTTTTACTTGTTTATGTTGATGATATTGTTATCACTGGCAATAATCTTGAGGAAGTAAATAAGTTTAAACAATTTTTAAGTTCTAAGTTTCTTATCAAAGATCTTGGTAAACTTAAATACTTTCTTGGCATTGAGGTTATTGACATTGATAATGGAATTTGTTTAACTCAGAGGAAGTATTGTACTGAGTTACTTTCTGAGTTTGGGATGTTAGGTTGTAAACCTTGTGGTGCACCTATTGAGGTGATACCTGATAGTAAGAAACTTAAAGACAAGTTTGGAGATGATGAAAAACTTAGTAATATTACTCAATATCAAAAACTTGTTGGAAAGTTGATATATCTTACCATGACTAGACCTGACATTGTTTATGTTGTACATTGTCTGAGTCAAGTTATGCATAGTCTTATGAAGTCTCATCTGAGACTTGCTTTTAGAATATTGAGATATCTGAAAAATGAACCTGGTCTTGATATAACTTTTATGAAAGGTGTCCAATACATTAAAAGTATTTGTAGACTTTGATTGGGCTAAATGTAAGATTACCAGAAGGTCTTTGACTGGTTATTGTGTTTATCTTGGTGAAAATTTAGTTTCATGGAAGAGTAAGAAATAAAATGTGGTTTCTAGATCTTCTACTGAAGCTGAATACAGAGGTATGTGCAATGTTTGTTATGAAGTAATGTGAATTCATAAAATTCTTTATGATCTTAAACTGGATGTTATGTTGCATGTTGAGATTAATTGTGATAATAACTCTGCCATCCAAATCTCTTTGAATCCTGTACTTCATAAAAGAAGTAAACATTTTGAAATTGATCTGTATTTTTTGAGAGAAAAAATATCTACAAGTTTTATTAAACCTTTGAAAGTTAAGTCTGAGAACAACACTGCAGATATATTTACAAAATGATTATTGATTTCTAACCATAAGAAATTTTGTAGTATGCTTGGTTTGTTTTATGGATTTGCAGGTTAAGGACTTAAGGGGAAGTGTTAAATGATACAAGTCCTAAACCTGAAGGGCATTAATGACAAGTTTATAAAGATGGAGGGGGAGCTTTTCAACTGAAGAGATAAGTTTTATACTTGAGGGACCAAATGTGGCAAGTGTGGAAAGTGAAGGGTAACTGTGAAGAATAAGAGTATATATACTCTTCCACCTAACTCGTTTCTATCACTTTTTCATTCTGTAAACTCGTTTATACTTTCATGTGTGTGAAATTACTGTGTGTGATTCTTGATTAATAGTTTTGATCATTGTGAGGTTTGAGAGTGTTCTTTTGATTTTTTTTGTAAAAGGATATTGTAATCTTTCATTGATAAAGTGAGTCAAGGGGAGGTTGGCTGGGTTCACTGATATTACTTGTTCTTGATGATATTGGGCATTGATTCATTGTTTTTACACATTTCACTCAAACGATTAATCTTTTATTAATGTTTGTAAGTAGAAAGAATGAACTCGAGTCCCTTTCTTCCTCGTCTCTATTTATAGAAAATGCGAGGGAAGTCCTAATCTTACTCGACTTGTAAGTCGGCTGTAAAACAAAACAAAACAAGAAAATAAAACATGTTGGGTTTGGAACACAAATAAACACCAACCGACCTTTACGCTAATTCTATTCTACGCTAATCATATTCGACTAATAACTCGGCTTAACAATAAGACCCTTGAGGCCTTGAACACATATAAAAACTAAAACCATAATAACAAACACACACTCTGACACTCACGACTAAGTCTTGGCCAATACCGAATATTACAAATTTGGCTGGTAGAATTCACGTGCTCAATGGAGCCATGTCCAAGTCTTGGCACCCTTGTTACGCCTAGCCTCATGTTTTCAGATTAACATTACACGTTTAATGATTTTTTGGTTTGCTCATGCAAATGTTAGTGTCAGATTTTACTATTTTAGTGATGGGGGAAAATGCTACATCAACGAAATGTTTATATATATTTTTTTTTACGAAAGTACTTGTCACAAATAAAATTTATGTTAATCAATTGTCTTTCTACATATCAAATTCTTACATTTCTAAGAACGCATGTCATATCCTTTTGTGAACATAACTTTTGTAAAAAATTGGTGGGTAAAAGCTATAAAATAACATCTTACTTATTGATTTATGTCGATTTTAAACACTTACTATTTTATCTCGTGACTTTACCATTGAACTTTCAAATTTGTTTCGACTATACTAATATTAGCCTGAAATGATTATACTACCCTTGTAAATGACTAATATACCCTTTGTCTTTTTTCCTTTTATATTGATTGAAAAATCCATTTTTTCCTCGGAAAACTTTACCAAGTCTAAAAAAATGGTGGGTTTTGTTCAAGCTATATGTGGCTTTAATGATGATGGGTATATGTCGGATATGTTATTACAGAGCAACTTACGCACCAGTAGACACGGGGAGGTGTACCTCCGCCCTCTTCTTCATCGGCCATGAGAAAACTTGGAATTAAGATCAAACAAAAAACAAGAATAACTAAAAGTCTCGACTCCATAGACATTTTCATTATGGTAGTTCCTCAATATGATTTTTTTTATTTCTTAGGTCACTGTATATATATAGAAAAATTCTTAGATCCGTCCATACACGAAAAAAAAATAGTCAATGCGATATCGTTTTTAATGCAACGAGTCAATCTTTGTACCTAATATAATTTATTAATTTTCAACATCATAATTTCTAAGAAAGTATAGATCACAGACTTTGAGCTCTATGGTACTATATGTTAAATGCGTACCTTCAAGGAAATATAACCATATTGTTTTTAATTGGTCAATCCTATGGCACTGTCTCTCAAAAATAAATCAATGATATCATTACCTGAAGAGTAAAAGCTTCCAAAGGGAAAAGGTCTAGTGTTGTCACAGATAAATATCATCAAATTCATTATCAATGAACTTGCTATCATTTGTAACACTGTAACCAAAGAGGCACCTATAATGGTGATAAACACAGTAGTTAAGTGATAAAGTTATTAATGGAAGAACTTTATGGTGATAAACACAGCAGACCCGTTGATAGAGCCACCCATAATTGTAAACATTTTTTTTTTAAAATTTTTTTATGAATTTTGAGATTTATTATTGGAAGAACTTTATGGAAAATTGATGTAGTTAAGTGATAAAGTTATAAATTATAAAAGATGATGATTTTTTTCAGTTTATGTTGGCCCATAAAGAGAGAAACTGCAATGGAGGAGAGTGAGATGCGATGGCGATAAACGTAATTATGTTGAAGAAGACAGGGGTAATATAGTCATTTCAGGCTAATATTGGTAGAGTCGAAACAAATTTGAAAGTATAATGGTAAAGTCACAAGATAAAATAGTAAGTGTTTAAAGTCGGCACAAATTAATACTAGTAAGTAAGATGGTATTTTATGGTTTTTACCCAAAATTGGTTGATGTAGCGTCTCTCTTTAATTTAAATGTAGTCTAGTTGTGGAACTTTAAGATAAGTCCATAGAGAGGTCTAACTTTAATCCCAGACAAAACTCTAATGTTAACCCCATACGTAAATTATTTGTGCCCTCGGTCATATTTTGTTCTGGATTTGTCCCTGATCACATTCATCAACGTGGACGGATACTATATTGAGCGGATCGCTGCGTCGGTCTTGCAAGAACGAAGAGATGTTGTTTTTGTTTCTTTTAGGGTAAAATACTAAGAGAACGTGAAATGACGCGTATAGAAAAGAAAGTGGGGGATGGAAGGAAATGATCGACGAGTAATGGGCCTGAATCAGGGAGATGGTATTGTTATGTGCATGTGAATCAAAATGAAAGTATAGATTGGCATGACATAGCATGGAGTTGTAGTAATCAGTTGAATGCCATGCATGCCATTTTTCCATGCAGTTTAGATATATTCACTGCATTAACAATTTCTTTCAGCACAAAATGCTTCTTGTTTTTATTTTATTCCCTTTTATCTAATCCACAAAATCATACTAATATATATAAGGGGAAAGGCCGAATTTATGTAACATTTTTGTTCTAATTAACTAATTTACGCAAGATACTTTTTTTATTTCATATCTACGCAAAATACTTTTAAATACTTACTAATCTACGCAATATTGACCAAAATGTGTCTTGTTTAACCGGTTACCAATTAGAAAAGTTACAGTTTGGTCCTTTGGTCTACGTGGACTTCCCCCGTTAGTCTTTTGACATTTTTTTCGTTAAAAACTTAGTAATGATACTTTTAATTTAATACACACATTTTTATACACGATTTTATACACACTTTTTATACGTGCAATTATATACACGTTTTTATACGCGAGAAAGTTTGAACTTTGACAGACGATTTTAGCCTCAAAACTGATCTCGTTGACTCCGAAAATCTCGCGCTAAGTCAATGTATATGTTCTCTACAACTTTCATGTTTTATGTTTTTCATGAAAAAGATATTTAGATGGTCGAAACCTCGATTTAAAACTGTGACAACAATACTAGTATTTTCGGTAATTAAGTAAATCCGTATTTCGCCGATCTCGTTTAGTGCTAAAAACTTACTTTTAAGTCTCTAAACCTATCAGTGGCCAAATATAGACAGTCTGTATATAAAATATTATTAAATAAAGTTTAAAACTTATAACGATAGTAGTATGATAAAAAATGGAAAATTTATAAGCGCATATCGATTCCATTACGTACCTGAAAAATATAACAGTGAAAAGAAATTGCTTGAAAAACTTCGCGTTTAAAATTAAACTCAAACACATAACATGCGTCTAAAAATGTGTATCGAAGTGTGTGTATACAAACGTGTATAAAAACGACTGTATAAAAAAGTATATAAAACTGTGTTTATATACACACTTTTTTACGCAATTATATAAATATTTTCACGCAATTATATAAATATTTTTTACGCTTTTTAATACACACAGTTTTATACACACGTTTTTATACAACTTTTATACACGTTTGTATACACACATTTCGATAAACATTTTTAGACACATGTTTTGTGTTTGAGTTTAATTTTAAACAAGAAGTTTTTCGAGCAATTTCTTTTCACATGTTTTTTTAGATACGTAATGGAATCGATCTTGTGCACTTATTAAATTTTTCATTTTTATCATACTACTATTTTTATAAATTTTACACTTTGTTTTATAATATTTTACGTATAGAATGTCTATATTTAGTTATTGATAGGTTTAAAAACTTCAGAGTAAGTATTTAGCATTACCGAGACCGTCGAAATTCGGATTTACTTAATTACCGAAAATACTAGTATTGTTGTCGTAGTTTTAAATCGAGGTTTCGACCATCTAAATGTTTTTTTTCATGAAAAACGTAAAACATGAAAGTTGTAGAGAACGTATACATTGACTTAATGTGAGTTTTTCGGAGTTTACGGGATACGTTTTGACGTTGAAATCGTCTATCAAAGTTCAGAATTTCTCGCATATAAAACGTGTATATAATAACACGTATAAAAAGTGTGTATAAAAACATGTATAAAAATACGTGTATTAAAGTCAAGGTATCATTACTAAGTTTTCTAATGAAAAAAATGTCAAAGGACTAACGGTGAAAGTCCACGCAGACCAAATGACCAAATTGTAACTTTTTTAAGTGGTAACCGGTCAAACAAGTAACATTTTGGTCAATATTGCGTATATTAGTAAATATTTGAAAGTATGTTGCGTAGATACGGAATAAAAAAAATATCTTGCGTACATTAGTTAATTTAAACAAATACGTTACATAAATTCAGCCTTTCCCCTATATATAAAACCATTTGATATGATGATCCTCATCAACCAAGGGCTTGTAGTTTTAGTCACATCTGAGACAATTATACGATATATTTGTAAATATTGCGATATTGTTAATTACAGTTATCTTGTAAGGCTGAAAGGAGTGAGGCAAAACCCACGAGCTACTTATACAACTCGAGCGCGATTTATTATTCCCTCGAGAACTCACTCACTCGCGACTTATTCACTTCAGCAAAAGTTATACCCCAAACTCACCAGCGTGAGTTTTATACATGTGGGTCCGATGTGTTTTATTTTTTAAGTGTTTTTTGTGAGTGAGGTATGTTTAAATAATAAAAAAATAGATATGAAAAGTAAGTGTGAGTGATTTTGAGTAAGTGTCATTACCCCGTAAGTGAGTAATAATGAATTTGTTAAAAAACTGATGTGACGTTAACGTGAAGATGAATGAGTTATGTGTCACTCCCGCCTAAAAAAATGAAGAAAGGTCATCACAGAAACACCCTAGCAAGAAAATTATACGGGTAATATCTAGCAAGTGTGAGGTTATTTTTACAATCAATAAAACATGCAGAATCGCGGGAATAATTTTTTTACTCTTAGTAATACATATGTATTTATTGTTATGTTTAAATTAAAAGTTTACTAATTGTTTTATTAGTTATGGATCATATTATGATAAGGAATATGAAAAGTACACATGCGTTTTTATACTATCCAACGAGTTGATAGTTATGATATAGCCGAAAACAAATACACGTTCATGGTTCTAAATTACATGGACCTAATGACCTAAGACGATGAAATCTATATATGTTTACATGATGAATTAACACGATGAAAATACATACGAATTATTAAGAGTAAAAAATAGTTCTTACAATTTTATACATTTATATAGTTATGAAAATAACCTCAACCCATCTAGCAAAACCTATAATTCTTCTTGAAATGTCACCATGCTTCAGTTCATCGATCTTTCCAAGAAGCTTAAAATCCAAACTCGATATCCTGGAGAAAATCTGAAGATAGCAACCTTAGCATGCACATTATTTATAGCGAATCAATGGAAATAACCGTACGAAACAGGATTATTAATTTAACCAAATCAGTTGCATAATAAAAATGTCCTTAAATTTTTTGATTCCAATTGAATTGAAAGTACCTAGAAGAGTGTTTGTCTTTTAGAGATCTGAATGAAAAGGTCCACACACTACACACAAAACTCCGATATCTTAATTCACAGATATATTGCAGAAGACAAATCAATATCTTACTGTGAGTTTTGGACTACTGAAAATTCGTTTTGTTTGTGACAATTTGTTTTGCTTAAATCCAAATCAAATTAACGACAATTCACATAAACAAATACTATTCACATCGATCTACACGTAATGTTTTGGTCATGTTCTTATTCTTTTCCATGCATCCGAGCAATGTGTACAATGTACCAATCAATCACTTTTTAATTTTTACTCGTCGTGTACGTATAACGTATCGGTATTTACATTTCTTTCAACGGTCTTTAGGCTTCGATGGTAAAACTATATAGCTTTTAGTTAAGGTACTAAAATCGTATATGTTGTTTATAAGCGAATGTACAGTTAAAACTTGCTGGGAAGAAAGTCATATTTTTGGAGTTTTTTGTGTTGCGTTTGATGAATGCATAGTAGGGTCATTTTCCCCTAAGAGAGGATGATGGTCATATTATTCTTGTATGAAAAATAGGCCCACATTACAGTATAGGAATTGTGTTTATATAATAAGGCTTGAGGGGGTTTGTCTTTCAGTTTTTGGGTCCACAAATTTTCATATATTTTGTCTTAGTGAGTGGTAGGTTGCTTTTGAAGTCTCAACTTCATGGACTGACATGCATAAATTCCAGAAAATACTAAATCTTTTATGGTACCATTACAATCACTCATGACCCAATGACTATGAGCAATGGATGCCTCATACATGTAGAAGAAGAATCATAGGGACTTAAATGTATGTTTGTAGAAACTGAAGGGCTGTCATTCAAAATTACTTTGAGGGTGTTTAATATTTGGTGTACGAAGTTTACTCTTAATTTATCATATATTTAATCAACTATGTCATTCACTCATTTTTTTTTAAGACTCGTTTTTCTCATTTTAATAAATTATACATCTTACAAACGATAAATTGTTAAATGAAAAAATTACATTATTACAACGAAAAATAAATCATTAAGTATAAACTTTTAATGAATTTTTTTTCAGTCACATATAAAAATTTTATATATGATTTGTATCACGAATTATATATGATATTCCAAAATTAAATATGATTTTAGAAAATCATATATGATTTAAGAAAATCATATGTGATTCGTAATACGAATCATATATGACTCTCTCAAAAGAGAAGACTCGAGGCTTGAATATTGCCCAATTGGATGTCACTGTGGGCTCGAATCACTAACTACTAACTCGCCATTAAAAAAATGGAGTATATGACTTTCTCAAACGTGACTTAAGAAAAAAATCGAAAAAAGGTTCGTCGGAAGTATATATATATATATATATATATATATATATATATATATATATATATATATATATATATATATATATATATATATATATATATATATATATATATATATATATATATATATATATATATATATATATATATATATATATATATATATATATATATATATATATATATATGTGTGTGCCCCTCAATATAAAGATGGTTTAATTCTCGTCGCGATGGTATGTCTCATTTTGCGTAATGATTAACGGTTTGTGAGATAACTTTTTTTAAAATAACGAAAGTGGGTTTTTTTGTCAAATGAAAATAAATGGATGACCGAGATTGCTTTATTGGTTAAAAAATGGGTATACATTAAACTTTTGCCTTGGTGTGTAAGCTTTACATCGGCTATTTTGCAACCATTAAGATATACAAATAGCAATTATACATGAATTCCCTCAGTTTTGATTAACGACTAATCTGTTTTAGCATTATAGGGATTCGATCCTTACAACTTGATTACTAGATGTGAAATATAATTGTGAAGATGAACACACTACCACATATAATCGACATAATAGAAACACAATGTAAATATCGTTAATCCTTTGTTAGACTAGTAAGAAAAAATGACTTGAATGTAACCCCCCCCCCCCCTTTTTATAGAGACGAGGGGGAGGTAACAAACTTATACAAGGAATCAGTGTTGATTTCTGAAAACATACAGGTTGAGCTTGGACACAAGCGAATCCTATCGACCTTTATTCTACTACTACTTGACTTATAGAAAACTAACACTTAGACTCGTAGACTTAATCATAAGCTAATGTGAAGACTAACTTTATAACAATTTCCACCTGGGCTTCATATTAACCTATCCCAACACTCAGCAACTCCAAGCAGTGTTGTAACTTGAGTCCAAGTACCACATTCGTCAAGATATCCATAACATTATGTTTAGTACCCACCTTTAGAACTCTGACCGTCTTTGCTCCAAGACCTCTCTGATAAAGTGATAACGCACATTTATGTGCTTAGTCTTTTCGTGAAAAATATGATTCCGCGATAAGGAAATCGCACCCTGATTATCACAATTAACTGACACAGTGTTAAGTTCCACGTTCAACTCTTCAAAGAGTCCCCATAGCCAAATAACCTCTTTCACATCCAACGTATTCCATATACTTCGTAACTAGTGAGAGGCCTACCTTTATCTAAAACCTTAGCGTAGTCTAAAATAACAAAACCTGTTACGTCTACATAGTTGTCATGATTTGTCCCATATACCAAACCCACGTTAATAATACCCTACAAATATTTCATAATCCACTTCATTGTTTCCTAATGAGTTTTACCCGGATTCACCAAATATATGCTAACTACACTTACTGCATACGTTATGTCTGGCCTTGTACACACCATCAAGTATATTAAGCTCCCAAATGCACTTGCATATTGCACGCTACTCATCATTTCAACGTCACAACCCATAATCGGGCAATCCTTCAACGACAACTTAAATGCCCACCTAATGGCAACTGAACCGATTTCCCGTTGCTTATTCTAAACCTATTTAAAAATTTATAAGTGTACCCGGATTGTGACACCCTTAGAGCCTTGCGACTCCGATCCTTAATGATCTCCATACCAATAATCTTCTTTACTTCTCCAAGCTCCTTCATGTTGAACTTCTTTTTAAGAAAAGACTTGGTAGACCCAATCCCATCCTTCCTTTTACAAGCAATCAACATATCTATTACATATACAATAAATGGTTATACTCCCCTGGTGCATAAATCATGTAATATACGCAACTATCGTAACTGTTACGCTTGAACCTGTTGCTCGGCATGTACTCATTAAACCTCCTATACCATTACTTAAGTGACTGCATCAAACCATACAGACATTTCTTTAACAAACATACCTTGTTACCTTGTTCATATCCTAGTGGCCGCCTCATGTAGATCACTACTTCAGGATTTCTGTTGTCCCTTAAATATGATGATTCTATACGAATAAAAAAGAAAGAAAGGTAGATATAAGATGAATTCTAGAGAGAGAAACAAGTGAGAGAAAAGAGAGAGAAGTGTGTGAGAACTTGTGAAATATTAGATTGAGAGAAATAGAATAACCAACCAACCTCTCCTTACATGCAAGGAGAGGTTTATATAGCCTTGTCTACATGTGGCATAATGGGCTATATGATAATGGGGGGCTTTGGTTACTTATGAATGAACCTTAGCTTAAAGTTAAGCCCGTAATCCACGACTAACCTACTACCTATTACAACGTTCTAATATACGATACATAATAAACAAATGACCGAGCATTCTTGTTTGACTCAATATTTTGAGGCTAACAATCTCCCCCAATGTGAGGTCACTATCCTTTAGGAGAGGTCATTACCCTTTGTCATTTGGAGATTCATAGAGATTACTAATCTCGCCAAAAATGAGTCTTGAACGTGTAATAGTAGTATTTTTCCTTCATGTTGTGATCTTTGAGCCTTTGTCGTTGTGTTTCGACTTTGTCTTTTGATCTTGATATTTTCAAATCATCCTTGACTTGTCTTTGCCATCTTACGATCTTGTGTCTTCATCCACATGCTCACACTATTAATTGTCGAATATGTCTTTAGGCATGAGTATGTGGTTTTGAATCTTTGACTTTGCTGAGTATACCGTGACGCCACCTTCTCGAGACAAAACATAGACACGGACTGAATGGCTTTGACATTCGTCCTAAATCGGTATCGTTTTACCTCCGGTCGGTGAAGACCGTTATACGATATTAAATATCGTACCTGTGATTGGTAGATTCAGTTAAAAATCACCTTGACAGGGTTTCGCGGCTGTACTAGCCGTTCTCTTTACTCGACCGTCTCAAAGCAAGACTGCGAACATAAAGAGTGAATCAATTGGATAAATATCCGCTTGATTAAAGTCGTCAATTCAAATTCCTGGAACAAGTGTGATTCATAAAGAATCTTACCATTGTTGCTTTCCAGTTGACACAAGCTTCATTCATAAGAATATCAAGAGTCACCTACCGTAGCGTTGTTTGATGTTTACGCTAGAAGGATTTCCATTCGTCACTGTGAATATTAATGAATATCACTCTGAATGTTCTGGCAAGACCATAAAGATATTGCGTAGAAACCTTAAACGAGTTTGAATCAATTCAGAATCAAACCACTGTTGCTTTTCAGTTTTACACATGTTCAATTCATAAATAATCTTGCATATGACCTACCGCAGTGCTGCTTGATGTTAACACTGGAAGGATTTCCACTCATCATTGTGCATACTAAGTAGTATCGCTCTGAGTGTTCTAGCAATACCACAAGGATATAGCGTAGGACTCTCTTGATCTTCATCCGTGTGTCCTAACGAGATTTGATTGATCTCTTGGCTCTAGACTCGATTTGTGCACTTTTAGTGGTCGGAGGCTGGAGCAGATGCCACCTATTCAATATCAACTATCTCGAAGTGAGAAAGTCAATAGAAGTCATGTTGTTCTCCGTGACAATAAAACAAACTTCTTTTGAGAGAAGCCTGAGTAGCTAGGAAAGGGTTGTGCATACATCACTGAGTCCATGATGAGTTGTCTTCATGATGTGTTGACCCGGTTTCTGCCTAAGTTGTATGGAGGGATTCTTTGGTTACACCCTTTATCCTTACATTTCTTTTTCATTCTTTAACCCCTTCAATGCTTACCAAGACATCATTACTAGCACCTTGTTGTGATTGTTCCAGTGCTAGCATCAGTACTTAGTCGGCATTCAGCTACGTTCACATTCTACTCCATCTTTCCTAAGGACTTCTAATAATCTATTGGATTGTCCCTAGGAAGACCCCTCTGGTTCTGGTTGGATCATAGGACTTAAACCTAACCACCATTTTGACACCAATAACGTTGTGAATTAAAGATGTTGTGGGTATTTGATCATAACCATGAAAAACCACTTCAAATGTCTAACAAGGTGTTTGAAAAACATTTAACACCTTGATTGTTTTGTCGTTTCAGAAATGCTCCCCCTTTACATGTGCATCGATAATCGAAAGTGTTTCGCACATGTAGGTAAGAGTTAAAGTGCTTGAGTCTTATATAAGATCACATTTTAATCACATTTTCTCCCCTATCTCTAATATATAAAATCTTTTGATATTAGAGATACCAAATTTGATTAAAATATATTTTGAAAAATAGTCTTGAAAATCTCTGGGAGAAAGATGTGTTAATCTTTTGCATGAAGTTGAAATGCTCCCCCTCAAAAATTGATCCAACTGAATTGTCATTGTGAGGGTTTGATCCACATTTCGCTTTTTGAGGATGTGAGTTGTTGAACACACAATTTTTGAATGATTTTGAATAATCATTGAAAAATTCTTGAAAAAATTGTGTTCAACGCTTTTTGAAAAATCCTATTTCTTTTTGGCGAAGAGGTTTTTCTAAAGCATAAACTTGAGTTCTTAGACTTTGAATGTCTTGACGAATCCACTCAAGTGTAAGAAGATTTCTCTTCTTTTGCTGAGGGTAAGGGCACTAAAGCGTACACTCCCCCGTTAATATAGAACCGGGTTGCAATCTGAAAGTGATTACAAGCCATTGTGTTGAGCTCAAAACGTTGAATGTTTTGTGACGAGCTCAACCCAAGATAGATTGCTCTACCCGTTGTTGGAAAAATTGTCCAAAATAGACATTTTCCATTAAAAAATAGAAATGACATGTTTTGAAAAAAATTTACAACTTTCATTCGAACTTTATGTACACACCCGTGTCGTTATTGAGCGACATTTCTAGGTACGTCCATATTATCGATACTGAAAGACATGTCGAGAAGAATATGTTTGGATTTTAAAATATTTTTAATTTTGTGTTTTGTTTTTATATGTTTTATATTTTTGTATTTTGCTTTTTCAAAGATATTTACAGGTAGATGTTTGATAGATGAATCAAGCAAGCTTCTTTGCCAGAATCTCCAGTTCTGCTGGAGTCAAACATCTCATACCAATTTGTCTAACTAGATACGCAAACCTCTCTTTAGAAAGAGCTTTTGTAAACAAGTCAGCTAATTGGTAATCAGTTCCAACAAAGTATAGTTCAACGATACCCCTTTCAACTTGTTCCTTAATGAAGTGATATCTGACATCAATGTGCTTCGTGCGGAAATGCTGTACCAGATTGCAGGAGATGGCTATGGCAGACTTTGAGTCACAGTACATAGGTACTTTATCAAAGTGGAAGCCATAATCCGTGAGTTGTGTTCTCATCCATAGAATTTGAGCACAACACGCAGATAGAGACACATACTCCGCTTCGGCTGATGACAATGATGTGCATTCCTGCTTCTTGGAAGACCATCCCACAAGCTTATCTTGACCTAGAAATTTTGCACCACCAGAAGTACTTTTACGTGTATCTAGACACCCTGTGTGATCAGAATCTGAATAGGCCGTTAGAAAGAAACCGGTTTCCCTCGGATACCAGAGTCCCAAATGAATGGTTACTTGAGGTACCGAAAGATCCATTTAACCTCCTTGAGGTGACTTTCAGTGGGTCGTGCTTGATATCGTGCATAATAACACGTAGCATGTGATATATCTGGTCGGCTAGCTGTTAAGTACATGAGGGAGCCGATCATGGAACGATATTTCTTTTGATCTATGGAATCTCCCTCCAAATCAGCATCTAGGGATGTGGTTGATAATGGTGTCTCAACGGGGTCACATGAGGTCATACCATGCTTTTTGATTATCTCTTGACAATACTTAGCTTGGTTAATAAAGATACCACTTGGGGATTGGTGAACTTGAATTCCTAGAAAGAATTTTAGTTCGCCCATCATTGACATTTCAAATTTTCTGTGCATGACTTTTTCAAACCATTTTGAAAGTTTTGGGTTTGTAGACCCGAAAATAATGTCATCAACATAAATCTGCACAAGCAAAATGTCATCCCCGTATATATAAGTGAACAAAGTTAGATCAATTGAACCTTTTGAGAAACCTTTGGATACCAGAAATTTCGAGAGCTCGTCATACCACTCCCTTGGAGCTTGCTTGAGTCCATAAAGTGCTTTGTGGAGACGATACACCTTGTCAGGATAATGAGGATTGACGAATCCTTCCGGTTGCGTGACATAGACTTCTTCGTTCAAAGGACCGTTAAGAAACGCTGTCTTTACGTCCATTTAATAGACAATGAATCCCTTATGTGCAGCATAAGCAAGGAAAATCCTGACCGCTTCCAAACGAGCTACTGGTGCAAATGACTCTTCAAAATCAATACCCTCTTTCTGACTATACCCTTTAGCCACTAGCCTAGATTTATTCTTGATTACCGTGTTCTCTTATTCCATCTTGTTTTTCCAGATCCATCGAAGATTTAATGGTATTACATCGTATGGTCTGTCAACAAGTTCCCAGACTTTAAGTCTTTCAAATTGTTGAAGTTCATCCGTCATCGATTCAATCCAATAATGATCAGCCCTGGCTTCTTTGATGTTTTTTGGTTCAGCTGAACTCATGGCGAGTGCGAACATACAAACATCGCCATCTGTGTTAAGCTGTCGTCTTGTACGAACGGGTTGTGAAGGGTTTCCAATTACTTGAACCAAATGATGATCTCGGGTCCAATGATGTGTTGAAGGATGTCGTTGATAAAATGTATGCATATTTGACGGATCAACATGGCGAGTAGAAGACTCTCCATTTTCGTGTACCGGTGTACCAAATGGGTTGATAAATTCGTCTTCGTAAGATAATGCATCGTCTGCTTGATTTGTGTTCTCTGGAGCAATGACAGTAGTTGTGGATGTTATAGGATGGATTGTTGAAATGATATTCTGAGGAGGTAAATCTGCAGCAACCCGTGTTGAAGTAGATGGAGTTGTATCTTTTTGTTGACGATGATCGGTATCATCATTCTTATAATGAGTGACAGCGGAAGACTTCGATACAACATGTTTCTCCCCCGTGAAATATTCATCATACATTGGTCCATATAACATTTCCAACTCTTCAAGGGTCGTGTTGACTGTCATATCTACTCTTGGAACATTTCCTGGAACCAACTTTGAACTTGACGGTTCATTGTTGTGGTCTTGAGTTCCGAGTTCCGTGCGGTTATGAACGAAAGTCGTTTGACGTTGTGGATCAAGACTTAAACTGTTTTGTTCAAGAGCCATTTCTTTCAATTCATCGAATCTGATATGGATAGTCTCGACTATCAATTTTGTTCTTTTGTTGTACACTCTATATCCCTTAGACTGAGTTGCATATCCCACTAGAATTCATGCATCACCTTTCTCTTTCATCTTGTCTAGATTTTCACCATCTCGAATAATGTAGCACGTACATCCAAAAACGTGAAGGTGTTTGAGTGAAGGTTTTTTATCATGAATTATGTGATATGGTGTCTTTCCGTGTCTTGGGATAACTAAGGATCGGTTTTGTGTGTAGCATGCGGTTGACACGGCTTTGGCCCAAAAGTGTAATGGTAGTTTTGAAGCGGATAATAAAGTTCTAGCAGGCTCAACTAAAGTACGGTTTCGTCTTCCAACAACACCATTTTGTTCCGGTGTTCGAGCAATAGATGTTTCATGTTCAATTCCTTCGGCTTCAAAATAGTTTCTCATATTTGAATTCAAAAATTTTGTACCTTTGTCAGTACGAACCACTTTAACTTGAGCTTGAAGACCACGTTGTATCAGTTTAAGGAAGCTGATGAGAACTTCGGGTGTTTCATCCTTGGATCTCAAGAAGTGAGTCCATGTGTACCTTGAGTAATTGTAACACCCCATTTTGACAATGGAATGTCACGCGTAATTATGGCGTGTCATCAAAGCATACAAGGAAAAATGTCTAAACATTACATGACCATAAAAGGAAAATACCGGAATCAAACATCGGTAGTCCAAAAGTAAAGCTCACCACACACAAACATAAGTACTGTAAAGGAAAGGACTAAACAATGTCCATAGCAAGTGTATCAAAGGAAAGATAATGCATAAAGTAAAGAAAGGCTAGAAAGCTTCCAGTCCATATGCATGTACGCTTAAAGTCTACGAGCGTCCTGAGTACCTGCCGTTTTGGGAACATAGAAAAGGAAAACGGCTGAGCAATACGCTCAATGCACGGATGTACAATAAAGCATGAATAGGATAAGCATATAACATATAACAGCGGAAGAAACTAAGTCCCGAGTAACCTGGTTAGGTCTTGATAAAACTGGTTTTATAGTTTGAACAGCCTTATGTTTATCTTATAAAAACTGTTTAACATGTTCTACCATTAGCCAATATAGGTCATGAAAATCCACCGTGCATGAATACTTGGAGGGGTGACCTCATCATGCAAATTAGAGGGGCTGCCTCTAATTTAATATACTGGTTTGGGTAGGAGGGATCAGCTCCTTGTGAAGGATGTAACGCACACACCAAATTCACACTGAGTAATCTGCTGAAAAACATGTAACTAGGATGCACCCATACGCCCCACATGATAAATATAATAATATGGCCAAAAGCTGAAGGGACACCACGAGCAATCACTCCGCCGTGGTGAAGTCATAACATCATTTCCTCTAATGTTATGGTTATGGTACCTCCATAACTAGGTGAAAATGGTCATGCATGTATATGGCTATAGGTATTCTAAATTAAACATAAGCAAGTCAAAAATATAAACTTATACTACGAGAAAATAGTTGGCTGCATACGGGGAATCCTAATAAGGAAAGAATGTCCATACTGAAAGGACGGGAATCCGTACCTTATGTCCAGTGAACGAAGAAGATGAACTGAGGAGAATCCTACTTCGGTATCACTAATGCTACATAAATACATACGTGAATAAGTATCTGCTTACTAAATACGTAACTGGTTTTATGTCATATCTTAGCTTATTTTATATGTCCATATCATGTTTTACTGTTTAAAGCCTTAAACTGTGTTTATCTTATATTCTGTCTATTCTGATTAAGTATTTCTGGTATTTCATGTATTATTATACTTACTATGTAATAATAAGTAACTTTCCAAAAATAGCAGGTTTCCAAAAATAGAAAGTTTCCAAAAATAGAAAGTTACCAAAAATAGAAAGTTTCTAAAAATAGAAAGTTTCCAAAAATAGAAAGTTTCCAAAAATAGAAAGTTTCCAAAAATAGAATTACTGCTTAAAATAGATAAGTTTCTAAAAATAGAAAGTTTCCATAAATAGATCAACTGCCTTAATTAAATAAGTTTCCATAAATAGATTAGCTGCCTGAATTAAATAAGATTCTAAAAATAGAAAGTTTCCATAAATAGATTAGCTGCCTTAATTAAATAAGTTTCTAAAAATAGAAAGTTTTCATAATTAGATATAATCTGGTTAAATAAGCTAAGTATATAAGCCTAAGTGTTTTTCTGACTATTTTCTAAGTCATACTGATATAATGTATAGTTTATTAACTATTACATGTAATTTAAATAAACTATAGGTTAAAAGTACTTAATTAAAATATATCATGTTTTTAATTAAATAAAGTTAAATACTTAGGTTAAAACATGTATTATTATTTATTAATAATATAACCTAAGTCATGTTAATTAATTAATTATAACCATGGTTGTTAAATAATTAATTAATTATAAGTTTAGAAAATATAAAATACTTAGGTTAATAATTCTATGATTCAAATTATTAAATTATAACCTAAGTCATGTTTATTAAATTAATCATGTCATATTTATTAATTTAATTTAAACATATGATTATAAAAAAAAATCTTAACATAAACCGTGAACCGGATCTTGACTAGAAACCATGAACCGGACATGAAATCGACACTATACCACGAACCACTTCGGGGTTCCCTTTGTTTTGTTGCTGTCGTGGGACCCACACCACCCAACCTGGACCATATGGTCTCGGTGGTGGTTTAGTAGCCAAACCGAGACCCCCTTGGGGTTCGGTTTAGGCGCCATCCAAACAAACACCCCTAAAAACAACCTTTTTTATTTACCCAATAACCATTTTCATGATTGATTTATGTTTTTAATTAGGTTTTTTAAAAACATCATGTTCTTAGTTATTTTATTAGATCAAATCAAAAAGAAAAGGATTAAAAGAATTTACCGAATGCGTGGATCTGACGAGGATGAACACACACGAACACACGTACAATATTCAAGATCAAAATCAACTAAACACCCCCTTTGGTGTGTTTATATGCGGCGGCCAAAAAAGAAAAGAGGAGAAGGAGAAAACTTTTAAGGTTTTTGTTTAATTTCCTGTAAAGTGAAAAATGACTAGCAAAATTTACCTTAACCCCTTCTTAGTAAGTTTTGAGATGGGCTTGGCCCATCTCCTTAATGTTGCCGCAGGTAGGGGCCCCCACATGGGGTACCCGTACCGTTTTCCGTGTCTCGTTGTTTAATTGTTCGTTCGTGTTTATTTGTGTTCGCGTTTTGTGTCTTCTCGTTAAATAATTACCGTGACCTTATATATTTATTCACGCTCGTAATAAATATATATACGTAATTAATAATAGTTCATGATTTAATTACGTTCATGATTTCATGATCACATGTTCGTGATTAATTATTGTTAAATAATTATTGCGTGTTCGTGCGTAATAAATACTTATCGTGTTCTAACACGTACGTAATACATAAAATCCTAACATGTAAACGTAATCATACTATAAAAGGAAAGTTTTAATCTAGTATGTACGATATTAAGGGTACTATTCATGGTAAAAGCATGCGGGTTTTACAAATCTTCCCCCCTAAAAAGAATAATTCGTCCCCGAATTATAGATAAAGTAAACTGAAAAAGAAGAACATACCTGAATTCAAAATATGAAATGAGGGTAAGAAGCCCGGATAGACTCCTCTGTTTCCCAAGTGGCTTCCCGCTCGTTATGATCCCTCCATAGGATTTTGACGAATGGAATCGTCTTCCTTCTCATGACTCGTTCTTGTCTGTTAAGAAATCGTTCGGGTTCTTCTATAAAAGTGAGATCTTCACGTATCTGTTCTAGTGGATACTGAACCATGTGAAGGGGATGATACTGGTACCATCTGAGTAAGGACACATGAAACACATTGTGCACATGCGAAAGCTGCGAAGGTAACGCCAACCGGTAAGATACTTCACCGACTCGTTCAATGATATCAAACGGTCCGATGAAACGAGGACTGAGCTTCCCTTTAATCCCGAAGAGTCTAACACCACGTCCCGGCGAAACCTTAAGGAAGACGTGATCTCCTACGTTAAAATGTATGTCCCTACGATGCTTATCGGCGTAACTCTTCTAACGTGACCGTGCTTCCTGAAGTTTCTGCTTAGCTACTGCGATCTTTTCATTGGTCATCTCTATGTATTCTGGTCCTTCAAGTGTTCGCTCGCCAACCTGATCCCAGCAGATTGGGGCGCGACACTTTCTGCCATACAACATCTCGAAAGGAGCACTGTAAAACCCGTATTTAAAATCCTCGAATATTAAATACGCTTAGTCTCAGCTTTATCCTTAATTAAACGTAAAAAGTAAATACGCAGTCTCAGTTTATTTAATACTACACTAAAATAATTATTCAGAAAATAATTATTGAGTTTAGAAAATATTACGTATGTATTATTTATTTTACAGAAAATAAGTAAATGTTAACAGTAATTACGCAGTCCTAGTTTTATTTAAAAATGTTACGAAATTAGTTATTCAGTATAATAATTAATTTTAACTATATAGGTAATACATAAGCCTTATGTATTCAGGAAAATAAATTAATAAAGGACAGGATTTTGAAGCACGAAAACGCAAGTTAAATGTACAAGCGAAGCAAAACGAAAAGCGACCAAAACATAAGTGTGCATTAGTGGGTTGCGTTTTTTATAACAAGAAGAAAAGGAAAACTTGGGCTTGGAAGCCCAACCCATATTGCAATAAATATACGGGGGTTATTTCCACGGCTTTGACAAATCAGTTAAAAAAAATAATAGGGTTTATATACTTGGAGTGGCCGCCGGACAGAAAACAAAGAATAGAAAAAAAAAGGACTACACTTCCATTGGTGGAGGTTGGTTTTCAGCAGCCAAAGAAACAAAAAGAAATGAAGAAGACTACAATTTCAAATTGTGGAGGTATTGGCCTTTTCAGCCGCAAAAGAGTAAAAAAAAAAGAAAAAAAAAAGAAGAAGCGATGAACAGTGTACATCGGGTCGGGTACATCGCTATGTCCGGCTTATTTAAATTGGCTTAATAAGGTTAGGCTTATTCAATACTGGCTTATTATTTTTAGCTTATTTAATATTAAATTATTAAGTTCAGGTTTATTATTTTGCTTTATTTGATTTGGGCTTATAAAATAATTAACGTATTTAATTATTAATAAAATTAATCACGGCTTAATTAATTTAGCTTATTATTCCACGACTCAGTAAAAAGGGCTTATCAAGATAGATTTTATTAATATTTGAATTATTTGAAACATGACTTATAAATTATGGCTATTAAGCTATAGCTTATATTTTGGACTTATTAATCAAGCTTATTACTAAATATGGAAACTTTCTATTATTGTAGAATCTTGATAACCTATGAATCTATGAAGTGGGTTGATGTTTTCTAGAGAGAGAAAGTGAGAGAAAACTATGTGTATTTTATTCAATGAAAACAAGAAATGAACAACAACCAACCCCTTTCCAAGGAGGAAAGGGGTATTTATACTTCCAAGCCACTAATGGACTTGGGCCGGCCCATGACAAGCCCATGGGCCGGTTCTTACTTAACTAAATAAGTAACTATTAACTACGAGCTATTACAATATTAATAATATTATGGAGTGACCGATACTTCTAATATACGTAAAAACGTATTTCTAACAATCTCCCCCTAAGGGAGGTCACTCCACATTACAAAGTTCTAAATCTAGCATACTATACTAAGTCTTCGTTCTTTAGCTCGTAGTCTTTTCTTCTTTTTTCTTTTTGTTGTGAATATGTTGGTTTGATCTTTTAGGCTTTGGCTTGAGAGCATTGTTCTTTTGACCAATCACGTGCGATCTTTGCCTTCTTGTGAATTTTGCCTCCTCGTGACTCCATGTTCCACACACTTATGTCTTTTTGTTGAATTCTCGAAAGCTTCAGAGTTTGGTACAGCGGAAGACTTCATCTTGTACTTTCTTGAATTTTTGCTGAACTTTGATGTAGAAAAACATAAGCATGTGGGAACGACTTCTACAGGTACACCGCACCACCACCGTCTTTAACTGGTACACAGCAACGCCACCGTCTTCAACAGGTACACAGCAACGCCACCGTCTTTAACAGGTACACAGCAACGACACGAATAAAATGGCTTTGACATTTTATTCTAATTCGGTAGCATTTTACCTCCGGTCGGTGAAGATCGTTGGACGATATTAGATATCGTACGCGTGACGGATAGTTTCAATTAAGTAACTTCCTGACAGGATTTCGCGGGTAAACCCGTTCTCTTTATTCGATGTCCAAAGCTGACTGCGAACATAAAGAGTGAATCACTTGGATAAATTATCCTTGTGATTTGAAGCCGTCAATTCATGAAACCTGGAACAAGTGAATTTCAATTAAGATTTTCACCATCGTTGCTTTCCAGTTATCACGAGCTCAATTCATAAAGAATCTTGCACGTCACCTACCAAGTGTTGTTTGATGTTAACACTAGAAGGATTTCCACTCGTCACTGTGATCAATAAAGAGTCACTCTGAGTGTTCTGGCAAGATCGTATGATAATGCGTAGAGGCCTGGAACGAGTTTAAGTTCAATTAAGAATTAAACCACTGTTTCTTTCCAGTTTTTCACAAGATTGGTTCTAAAAGAACCGCACGTGTAACCTACCATGAGCTTGTTTGATGTTGGCTCAAGCAGGATTTCCATCTTCATTGTAATACTTGCGTATTACTCGGATGTTCTGGCAGTATTACAGGAATACTGCGTAGGACTCATGAAAATCTCTTACTTTTCACAGTGTGTGAGAAAGCAAGGAATAAATGGAAAGTGTCCTAATGAGACTTTTGATGATCTCTTGGCTCTAGACTCGATAGTGCGTTTTGATTTAGTGAGCGATGGCTGGAGAGGAGTGCCACCTTTTCAATACCAGTCTATTCGGAGTGAATAAACCAATAGATAACGTGTTGATCTCCGTGTGATTAAAACAAATACCTTTTGAGAGATATTTGAGTTAGCTGGGAAGGGTTGTGCATTGCATCACTGGGTCCATGATGTCTTTCTTCAATATCGAGAATCATTAACAAAAATGACCTCAATAGCATATGTATTGACCCGGTTTCTGCCTAAAGTTGTAAGGAGGGCTTCTTTCTTTACACCCTTTATCTTTACAATTCTTTTTCATTCTTCAACCCCTTCAATGCTTACCAATACATCATCACTAGCACCTTGTTGTGATTGTTCCAGTGCTAGCTTAAGTACTTGGTCGGCATTCAGCTACGTTCACAATCTTTCTCCAACTTTCCTAGGACTTCTAATTCTATCTAGGGAATTGTCCTTGGGAAGATTCCATCGGCTCTGATGAATCATTGGACTAAACCTATTCCTACCACCCTTTTGTCACCACATTCGTCGTGAATTAAGCGTGTTTTGGGAAAGTATAGTTGATACATGGTTTTTGCAATGGGTTCTAATTTTCTCTCGAAATCCTCTCGAATTGATCTCGGTCTTAAGTGGAATGATTGTTCTTGGTTACTAAACAAAAGGGTTTGGTTTTCTAGTCTAATAAAATGTGGAAATGAAAGTTTAAATAAAAAACAATTACTTTAATTATAATTAACTAAGACTTGGTTTGAAATTAAAATCAAAATCAAAATTAAAATTAAAATTTAAAGTTCAAATTAAAATTAAAGTTAAAATATAAATTGTGAAATATGAGTAAAGAAACAGTAAAACAACAACAGTAAAACAGCAACTTTAAAATACCCAAAGATAACTGATTCGGAACTTTAACCTTGGTTCGAAACTTTCTGATTCGGAAGGTACTATTCACTCATCCGGAACTCAATGATTCGGAAGTCTTACAATTGATTCAGAAGTTTTTCTTGATTCGGAACCTTCCGGATGAAGAGGTTGATTCGGAAACTTCCGGATGAAGGCTTGGTTCGGAAGTTTTGGTTTGATCCGGAACTTTTCTTCGTTCGGAACTTCTTCTTGATTCGGAAGTTTGAGACTTCCGAATGAAGGTGTCTTGATTCGGAACTTAAAGACTTATTCGGAACTTAGTGCTTGATTCGGAACCTTCCGAATGAAAGCTTCATTCGGAACTTTTGGCTGATTCGGAAGTCTGGAAACCCAGAACAGTAGCAGACATACGAAGAACACGGAACACGGATTTTAATCAAAATCAAACCAAATACTTAAAAGGTTTTACCAAATTAAACACAAATCATTTAGACACCATAAGCAACGAATCCCACTAATAAAAACACAAATCCAAACAACTTTTGAAGATCAAATCAAGAAAATAAAAACTTAGAAACTTGAAGATAAAGATGATGATGAACAAGATGAAATGAAAGATTAAACAAGAACTTAGTATTGAATGATTGATGTTTTGACAAGATGAAACAAAGATTAAAATTACAAGATTAAAGAATTGAAGATGAAAATCACCAATCACCCTAGTGGTGAAGGTGAAGCTACGAACCAGGAAGAAAGAGGAAGAAAAACTAATAAACTAGTCTAAAATGTGTGAGGGGAAGGCTATTTATAGCCTTGTCCTTTGGTTGGTGAGTGGGCTTTCTCCCGTTCTTCTTGTCTTTTCGTCTTTTCAGAAAAGTTTCCGTTTTCGATTCTGATTCGGGATTTGTTGTCGATTAAATTCAACTCGTCTTTTAATTTCTTCGTTTAATAGACTTGAGTTTCTTCGACTTATATAAATATTCCATCTTTGGTCCTTTTCTTCGATAAATCTTCGAATAGGCCCAGCGACTTCAAATCTTTTGCATCTCTTGGACAATAGACTTTATCTTGAGTCTTTTTCTTCAGTAAAACCCGTGTTGGCTCTGAAAACACAACAAACACAAAAACCACGCATAATTCCAAACAAATGATATTAAATACGTGTTTTGGTCTCGTTTTAGCCCGAATTAAGTGGTGAAAGGATAGGTGTTTACACACCTATCAAATCCCCTACACTTAACCATTGCCATGCCCTCATGCAATGCTTAGTGATAAAGCAATTTTACACTTTTCTCATAATTAATCAACCTTGGCCTTATTTAAATTCTACTAAAAATTAAAGAAATGAAACTTCAAAGGTAACAAAGGGATAGAAAACCATTTTCTCTTGAAAATAGCTACATGGAAATAACTTGTAGAGAAATCGATGACTTACATTAGGGCTTTGGTGATGCGAAGATTTATCACCCTCAAGTTTCACGTTCCCCAAACTAAGCTTAAAAACGAGATCATTGTTATTATAAGTTAGCAATTTAAACACTTACACACATGGCTTAATTAAATGCTTAAACTCCCTTATTCCTAGGTGTATCTCTTATATTTTATTTTTGTCTTAGAATGATCATGAAGATGCATTTTTGGACTTATTTCGATAGTTTATTAGGGCTGAAAGCAAAGTAGGACGATTTGATCAATAGTTAGCTAAAGGACAAAATCTCTTAAAACTGCTTCTCGGGATATCAAAAAGTTCATATCTTGGCATAACTCGGTTCACGATTTGAGACCTTTCTCGGGCCGATATTTGGCATGTACTTCATACTTCATATCTTCGAGAGACGTTCTTGAGATAATGGTCTTCTCATCATAATAGAGTTTCTTCACTTGGAGACTTTTGAGGGGTTCTCCAACTTTGTTGACCACGACTTCATGATTATTTCTTCAATCTCTAATTGGGATTTTGAGATACAACGATCCGCCTCCTTTTCGGACTTGGATCTATTTATCCTCATACCTTGTTAGGGTCTTTTCGGATAGACTTCTCCATGATCTTTATGGGAGTTGATTGCTTTTCGTCGTGAGTCTTGATCCTTCATATTGACTTTAGGAATAATGCTTTTCACATCACTTTGGATCTTCAGCAATAAAATTGAATCCTCATGCCTTGTTAGGGCCTTTTCGGACTCGCCAATCTTCGCGCCCCGCTTCATAAGTTATGCCTTGGCTATGAACTCTTATCATTACCGAGCAACTTTTAAACGATCTTGGGCTAGAAGCTAAGTAACTTTTCAAATCGTAAGACCTTACTTATTGCAGATAAATTATTAGCAAGTGATGGGAGAATAGGCAAATAATTACACCAAGTGAGCTTGTGCAAGAATACCGACTTATAATTGACTCTATCATTTCTCGTCCTCCACAATTTAAAATCTCAAGTAATGAGACTCGTGGACACTTAGCCTAATAAACCAATTAAGGTCTACATGGTTAAGGATACTAGCTAGAATAAACTTGGATAAGTCTATTCGGGTTGAGTCAAAATAAACGCAACGGGCCTAATATGTCAAAGATTTCTAAACTAGCCACACCACTTTATTAATATTTTTGACTTTATTGCGGAATATATACATATGAAAGCAACGATAAAACTTTAAAAATTACGACTAAATGGCCAAAGTTAATAAAAAATTTGAAAAATGTTGAAAAATAGGATTTTCCGGTTAATTGAAGGCATTTTCATGGAAAAGTCCACTTAAAACTTCGATAGAAGTCCCCCCTACACTTAAGATAAACATTGTCCTCAATGTTTAAGCATGTGGGAAAAGGTTCCCCTACACTTATGACATTGTGCACGTTGGTTAACTCAAGTTAAGGAAGAGACGACTAAAGTTATCAATTTCAAATGTGAGTATGAAGAAAAGTGAATCACGATAGTTGAGAGATAGAACCGGATTTCGGATAAACACGGGAGCACGGTTCTTCAAAGATTCCAAGAGTGCACTTATCCCTGTAATCACACCATACAAAGACAAACACATATAGAAGTCCCCCCCTACACTTAGGGGATTAAAACATAAAAGGATAGATACTCGGGCTGCCTCCCGAGGAGCGCTTGTTTTTGATAACCGAGTCACGAGCCTGACTCGACCCAAAATTAGTTCATGGGGAACGTGGTGAGGGATGGAATCACCTCCTGAGAGGTGTCCTCACCAAAGTACAACTTCACTCGTTGGCCATTCACCTTAAAATTTGGTCCATTAGGTTGAGCGAGCTCGAGAGTACCATATGGAAAAATTTGGGCAATGGTGAATGGGCCGGACCAACGAGATTTGGGCTTGCCCGAAAAGATTTTCAACCGAGAGTTAAAAAGTAAGACTTTGTCTCCAACATGGAACTCTCGGTTTTTGATCTTAGAGTCGTGAATGAGCTTAGTTCGTTCCTTATAGATCAAAGAATTTTCATAAGCCTCATTACGGAGTTCATTCAGCTCATTGAGTTGGATCTTGCGTAGGTCACCGGCTTTGTTTATATCAAAATTAGCCCACTTCAAGGCCCAATAAGCCTTGTGCTCCAACTCAATAGGGAGGTGGCACGCTTTCCCGTACACAAGACGATAAGGCGTACAGCCGATCGGGGTCTTGTAAGCAGTACGGAAAGCCCACAAAGCATCATCAAGTTTATCAGCCCATGAGGCACGATGCTCTCCCACGGTTCTTTCCAAAATTCGCTTTAGTCCTCGGTTGGATATTTCAGCCTGGCCATTAGTTTGTGGGTGGTAGGCTGTGGAAAGACGATGATTTACACCGTACTTAGCCATGACTCGAGCAAATTGGTCATTGCAGAAATGAGTCCCACGATCACTAATAATGGCGCGAGGCACACCGAATCTAGCGAAAAGAGCTTTCAAAAAGTTACAAACCACCCTTGCGTCATTAGTAGGCAAAGCTTTGGCTTCAACCCACTTTGAAACGTAGTCAACGGCTACAAGGATGTATTTGTTTCCTTTAGACGAAGGGAATGGCCCCATAAAGTCGATACCCCAAACATCAAAAATTTCACACTCTTGAATGAAATTCTGAGGCATCTCGTCTTTATGTGTGATTTTGCCTTGCTTTTGGCAAACATCACATCGTTTGACCATATCGTGAGCGTCACGGTATATGGAGGGCCAATAAAATCCGGAATCAAACACTTTTTTAGCGGTGTAGTTGGGACCAAAGTGACCACCGGTGGGTCCTTTGTGGCAAGCATTAAGGATTTCAGACGCTGCCGGTCCATCAACACATCGACGAATAATCAGGTCGGCACATTGTTTGAATAGGTAAGGGTCGTCCCAAAAGTAAGTCTTGATGTCGGTAAAGAACTTCTTCTTTTGCTGGGACGTCAACCCTTCCTTGAGAATTCCACCCGCCAAGTAGTTTGCAAAGTCCGCAAACCACGGGGTTTCATTCGGCTTCGAGTTTATAGACATTAAGGTCTCCAAGGGAAAAGAATCATTGATTTCTTTGGTCGGATGATCCCCTTGGTATGGATCCTCAAGTCTACTAAGATGGTCCGCGGCTAGGTTTTCTGCTCCTTTTTTATCGCGGATGTCGATTTTAAATTCCTGGAGCAGCAAAACCCAGCGAAGAAGTCTTGGTTTGGAATCTTGCTTTGTCAACAAGTACTTCAACGCGGAATGATCGGTGTACACAATGGTGGTGGAAAGGACAAGATAGGGGCGGAATTTTTCAAAAGCATAGACAACAGCTAAAAGCTCTTTTTCGGTTGTCGTATAATGCAATTGTGCCCCAGTCATTGTCTTGCTAGCGTAATGGATCGGTTGGAAGTGTTTGTTCACTCTTTGTCCAAGAACCGCTCCAATAGCAAAATCGCTAGCATCGCACATCAACTCAAAGGGCAGCTCCCAATTAGGGGTAACCAAGACGGGTGCCTTAGTTAGCTTATCCTTAAGCGAGTTGAAGGCTTCAAGGCACTCTTTGGAGAAGATAAAAGGAGTATCTTTCTCTAAGAGGTGGGTCATCGGGCGAGCGATTTGAGAAAAATCTTTGATAAATCGACGGTAAAAGCCCGCATGACCCAGGAAACTTCTCACACCCTTCACAGTTGAAGGTGGAGGCAACTTTGTGATAACATCGACTTTAGCACGGTCAACTTCAAGACCGGCTTTCGAGATCTTATGTCCAAGCACGACGCCTTCTTTTACCATAAAATGGCATTTTTCCCAATTTAGAACGAGGCGAGTGTCTTCGCACCGCTTTAGCATACGTTCTAAATTGGCAAGGCAAGCAGAGAAGGAATCCCCGAAGACCGAGAAATCATCCATGAAGACTTCCATGGTTTGTTCAACCATGTCATGGAAGATAGCTAACATGCACCTTTGGAAAGTCCCGGGCGCATTACATAAGCCAAAAGGCATTCTTTTGTAAGCGAAAGTGCCATAGGGACAAGTGAATGTAGTCTTCTCTTGATCTTGGGGATCGATGGGTATTTGAAAATAACCCGAGAAACCATCAAGAAAGCAGTAATATTCATTACCGGCTAATCGTTCAAGCATTTGGTCCATGAAAGGTAGAGGGAAATGATCCTTTCTCGTGGCATCATTGAGTTTGCGGTAGTCTATACAAACTCTCCACCCAGTAACGAGACGAGTGGGAATCAACTCGTTGTGTTCATTGGGAACAACGGTTATTCCGCCCTTCTTGGGCACACAATGGATTGGACTAACCCACGGTGAATCCGAAATAGGGTAAATCATACCCGCATCAAGAAGTTTGATAACCTCTGTTTTGATGACTTCATGTATTTTTGGATTCACCCTTCGTTGGCTTTGATAGTGGGCTTGAAGTCGTCCTCCATGAGAATTTTGTGTGTGCAGAAGTGAGGATCAATTCCACGAATATCGGAAATCTTCCAAGCAATAGCTTGCTTATGAGCTTTCAGCACGGCAACGAGGCGAGTTTTCTCTTCATCTTTCAAATCCGTTGCAATAATGACGGGTGACTTCTTGTTGTCGTCAAGGAACACGTACTCGAGATGTGGCGGCAACTCCTTAAGTTCCAAATCCGGAGGATTTTCGACGGGAGGCGTTTTCAAAGTCGGAGTATCGATAGCAATGACCGTGGGAGATGGAGGCGAAGGATTGTCTTCGGTGAGAAGATTGTCAAAGAAACTCATGTCTTCATCCCCCTCGGTGGGAGAATCATTAGTAGCAAGATTCCCATCTCCCATGGTATCTTCAAGATTGTTCCAGAATAAATCACTATCTCCAAATAGAGACAACGATGAATCAATGGAGGACACGGTCTCAACAGTGGGAAGAGAGGTAGGAATACTTTTGCAAGCATCGTTAAAGTGTTCTTCACAAGCCTCATCAAGAACGTCAATACAGTTAACGCTCTCATATGAATAAGGCTGTTTAGACAACTTTCCCATGTTGAAGACTACTTTGTCGTCACCCACTCTCATGATAAGCTCTCCGGCTTTAACATCAATAAGAGTGCGACCGGTCCTAAGGAATGGACGACCAACAATCAGTGGTACACGAGGGTCCATCTCGTAGTCGACGACAACAAAATCAGCAGGGAAGGTGAATTTGTCGACTCCTACAATGACATCTTCGGCTATCCCCACTGGATAAGCAACCGTACGGTTAGCTAATTCCAAAGTCATTTTGGTGGGGACTAGCTCTGGGAGAGATAATTGCTTCCAAACACTTAGAGGCATGAGATTAATACTGGCACCTAGATCGGCTAGGGCCATGCAATTCTCTACTCCCGGGAAATTGCAAGGGATAAGAAAACGACCCGGATCACCAAGCTTGATTGGCAATTTCCTTAAGAGCACTGCAGAGCAGTTCTCATTAAGTTGGGTGTTGGCGAGATCGAGGAGCTTTTCCTTGTCGCTCAGAAGATCTTTAAACATTTTGGCATACTTGGGCATGTGAGCGAGAGCCTCAGCGAAGGAGATATTGAAATTCAGTTTCTTGAACATTTTTAGGAAGTTCGAAACTTGAATATCATCCTTGCTCTTTTGCTTCTCTTTCCTCAACCTTGAAAGATAAGGTATATTGGAAGAAGAGGAAGTCTTTAGGGGAATAGGATCACTCACAACCACGGGTGGAGGAGGGGTAGAAAGAAGAGGTGGAGAAATTGGGGAAGGAGAAGGAGGAGGAATAGGAGCAGGTGACTCGTTCTCCCGAGTCACAACCACCGGTGGAGGTATAGGAAGCTCGGGTTCCTTGGTACCTTTACCACTTCGAGTAGTGATTGCTTTCATCTCCCCTCTTGGGTTCGCAATGGTGTTACTCGGAAGAGTACCCGAAGAAGAGGGTTGACTACTTTGGAAGAAACTAGCCATCATGTTCCTCAGATCATTAGTCTGGCTATCCAACGTGTTTCTCATGTCAGCTCGCAAATCATTTCCTTGCTTGACCAAGTCTGCCTTCAAATTGCGCACTTCCTCTTGGAGATTTCCCACTATCACATCATTGGTTCTCATGTAGGTTGCGACCTCTTGGTGTAATGTAGTGGTGGCTTGGGTAGGAGGAGCATTGTATGCAGGTGGTTGGTAAGCAGGTTGTTGGTAGACTTGATTGTTACGTTGAGGTGGTTGTTGCTGCTTGTGAGGTGGGATGTATGGTTGTCGAGGTTGTTGTTGTTGAGGAGGGTGGTTGAGGTTTTGTTGTTGGTTTGGGTTGGTAGGAGGAAATCCAGGTGGTGAAAGATAGTTGTTGGATCGATAGCTAAGCAAGTTACGGTCACCTTGAGGTCTAGCTTGATAAGCAGGTTGTTGGTAGGTGCCATATGCCGCATTCACATTCTCAGCAGGGTAATCTTGGGTGGCGGTACAAGTTGTGTAAGAGTGGGGACCACCGCATATCTCACAAGGTTGGCTGACAGCGTTCACTTGAGCGTGTTTGGCGTTGTTGCTGTTGTTGTTGCTGACGGTGTGGGTGACAAGCGATTCATGAAGCGTAGTGATTTTGTCTAATCGCTTGTCGCTGTCATTAGTGCTAGCACTAGCAACATTGGTCCGAACACTCTTGGTTTGCACACGAGACTTGTTCTCAATGATATCCCAAGCAGCATTGGAAGTCTTAGCCAATAAATTACCCCCTGAGGCACTATTCAGTGAATCTTGGTCACTCATGCTTAAACCATTGTAAAAAGTATTGATTTGATGTACTTTGGTAAAACCATGTTGTGGGAATTTTCTTAAAAGATCTTTAAAACGATCCCAAGATTCACTGAATGACTCATCGTACTTTTGTTCAAAGTTTATAATCTCATTCCGCAAAGCGGTAGTACGAGAGGGTGGAAAAAAGTAGTTGATAAACTTTGTTTCCAAATCCGTCCACGAGAGAATACTCTGTGGCGGTTCCTTAGCAAGCCAATGTCGGGCTTGTCCCTCTAAAGAAAAGGGAAAAAGTTGTAACCTTATCACTTCTTGGGAAACTCCATTGAACTTGACCGTGTTAGTGAGTTGTAGAAATCTCTTGATGTGGTCGTGTGGATCATCAATGGTTCGTCCCAAGAACGGTTGAGCGGATACCATCTGGATAAAGCCTGACTTTAGCTCGAAATTTTTGGCGGCAATTGGTGGTATAACAATTGGATCCGTATTGCCATCGACATGAGCTTGCAGCAATTCAATCATTGGGCGATTATCCGGAAGGTGCTCATTGTTGTTGTTATTGTTCATGTTGTTGAAAGGCGGATTGTTGTTGTTATTATTGTTGTTCGGAGGTGGTATGTTATTGTTGTTTTGTACACCAGCCATGTCTAAGTTATCGAGAGGCTCGGGCTCTTGATAAGACGTGGATCGAGTGCGCATACACCTGCAAAAGAACGAACAAAGAAAAACAAAGCAAAAATATTTTTGGTTTTTATTGTTTTTTACTTTTTAGGATTTTTGAAAATTTTATATTTTTTAGTTGTTTTTGAAATTTTTTATGAAAAAGTAACGTTCACGGGGAACGGATCCCAAAATCCAAGTTCTCACAAAAAACTTTTGATCTTAACGAGAAGAGCCGGCAGCGGCGCCATTTGATACATGGTTTTTGCAATGGGTTCTAATTTTCTCTCGAAATCCTCTCGAATTGATCTCGGTCTTAAGTGGAATGATTGTTCTTGGTTACTAAACAAAAGGGTTTGGTTTTCTAGTCTAATAAAAAGTGGAAATGAAAGTTTAAATAAAAAACAATTACTTTAATTATAATTAACTAAGACTTGGTTTGAAATTAAAATCAAAATCAAAATTAAAATTAAAATTTAAAGTTCAAATTAAAATTAAAGTTAAAATATAAATTGTGAAATATGAGTAAAGAAACAGTAAAACAACAACAGTAAAACAACAACTTTAAAATACCCAAAGATAACTGATTCGGAACTTTAACCTTGGTTCGGAACTTTCTGATTCGGAAGGTACTATTCACTCATCCGGAACTCAATGATTCGGAAGTCTTACAATTGATTCAGAAGTTTTTCTTGATTCGGAACCTTCCGGATGAAGAGGTTGATTCGGAAACTTCCGGATGAAGGCTTGGTTCGGAAGTTTTGGTTTGATCCGGAACTTTTCTTCGTTCGGAACTTCTTCTTGATTCGGAAGTTTGAGACTTCCGAATGAAGGTGTCTTGATTCGGAACTTAAAGACTTATTCGGAACTTAGTGCTTGATTCGGAACCTTCCGAATGAAAGCTTCATTCGGAACTTTTGGCTGATTCGGAAGTCTGGAAACCCAGAACAGTAGCAGACATACGAAGAACACGGAACACGGATTTTAATCAAAATCAAACCAAATACTTAAAAAGGTTTTACCAAATTAAACACAAATCATTTAGACACCATAAGCAACGAATCCCACTAATAAAAACACAAATCCAAACAACTTTTGAAGATCAAATCAAGAAAATAAAAACTTAGAAACTTGAAGATAAAGATGATGATGAACAAGATGAAATGAAAGATTAAACACGAACTTAGTATTGAATGATTGATGTTTTGACAAGATGAAACAAAGATTAAAATTACAAGATTAAAGAATTGAAGATGAAAATCACCAATCACCCTAGTGGTGAAGGTGAAGCTACGAACCAGGAAGAAAGAGGAAGAAAAACTAAAAAACTAGTCTAAAATGTGTGAGGGGAAGGCTATTTATAGCCTTGTCCTTTGGTTGGTGAGTGGGCTTTCTCCCGTTCTTCTTGTCTTTTCGTCTTTTCAGAAAAGTTTCCGTTTTCGATTCTGATTCGGGATTTGTTGTCGATTAAATTCAACTCGTCTTTTAATTTCTTCGTTTAATAGACTTGAGTTTCTTCGACTTATATAAATCTTCCATCTTTGGTCCTTTTCTTCGATAAATCTTCGAATAGGCCCAGCGACTTCAAATCTTTTGCATCTCTTGGACAATAGACTTTATCTTGAGTCTTTTTCTTCAGTAAAACCCGTGTTGGCTCTGAAAACACAACAAACACAAAAACCACGCATAATTCCAAACAAATGATATTAAATACGTGTTTTGGTCTCGTTTTAGCCCGAATTAAGTGGTGAAAGGATGGGTGTTTACACACCTATTAATAGTCACCATGAAAAATCATTGAAAATCACCTAAAGTACTTGTGATATTGTCATCAAAAGTTTTGTACCTTAGGTGTTTTGTTCATCAAAAACGCCCCCCCTTAACACGTGCTTTACACATATTAAGTTGGATAATCGTTAAGTCTTTTTCATCTTTTAGCCAAGTATCATTTAAATCTCCTTAATCCCATTTTCTCCCCTTATCCAAAATGTTAACCATTAATATTTGGGATATTGAATAGATTAACCGGTCTTTGGGTAAAAAATGAAAGCGATGTTTGGCCATAGAACATGTTAATGCTCCCCCTTAAGTTAATAAGGGATAGTTGTAGTGCTTTAGTATGATATATTTTGAGAGATTTAGAATCTCGTGAGAAATTCTTGAAAAATTATCATACCTTAACACTACATCAAGCCGTACAAGCACAATATTCACAAATATACATATTCACAATTGAAAACCAATATAAAGTGGACCTGAAATGTACGACCCATTAGATGGATCGTTGCAGTAGCTTGTGGTGCACTAAATATGGTCTACCACCAACGAATCTTTCTAAACTCCTCATCAATCTACATTCACGGAGTTTTTGATCAATCTTCTTGATCACATACTTCGCCATCTGCCGGTAACCCTGATGCCAATCCTCAGTCATCTCTGGTAAAGTCCCACCCGAATTAAGATGCTCCAACTTTCCTCTGACGTATAGGAGAGTCCCATCACTGTACTTATAAAGCTCACCCACCCTCATAAACTTCATTAACCCTCGACTGTTCAAGTAGAAAATGCCGCAATTCGGGACAGAAATGCCGGTATAGGGACATCTATCTACATGTTGAGGTAACACTTGATTTACTGGACGGGTTAGGTTAAGCTTCCTTTGGTAGCTTTCGACTCCAAACTGAAGATCTTCAACTCGTTTCTTGATAACAACGCTTCGTGTGAACATACGAAGTGCTGTATTCAAGGCAATGATGTCTTCACGAGGAATATGTGTGAGTTGATCCCGGGTCATCATAAGCAACATATCTTCGATATCCTCAAGGCGAATGATAGAAAAATCTCCCTGCTGGATTTTGTATTCTCTGTCATCCTCCCTTTTCAGACGAATCTCCGTCACATGATAATAGCCCTTCTTGGCTTCAGTTTTCAGCCCTAAAATGCTGGAGATGCGAATATCGGATCGAACATTGCTTCCTGAATTGGCTAAGCAGCAACCCCTGTACGCCCTCCGGACTCGTTCGTCCCAATGAGATGCACCTATAACAACATACATATCATAATTACGATTTACCTTTGGGACCCAGAGTCGGTTTACCTTTTCCTCGATAAAGGGTATTGTCCCCCAGTTGGCAGCTTTCAGCAAGGTCAGGGAGGTTGCGTACTTTGATGAACCCTTGAGGAGATAAACAAGATCATTGGTGACGAAGAAGTCAAGAGCAATCTGATTATCTTGAGAAGGATCAAGTGGAGGTGAAGCTCTTTCTGATTCATGAAGACCTGGCCGTTGAACGGTATTCAGAGCTTTCAGGATCTCATCAGCATAATACTCGAACTCCATTCGGGTTAACCGGGTTTTGGCGCGAATTCTCTTATCTTTTAGCGCTCTCTTCAACAAAGACGGAGTAACCGAAGTCTTATACTCATGAGCCAGAAATACGCACAAGTCAATCGGACTGCGGATACGGAGATATAAAACATCTCTATCAGCGTCTGTGATTGGATCATATTGCGCCGCTGCCGTGATCCAAGCTTGTGGTGGTGCAGTCTCGTCAATCTCCAACGTGTCTGCCCAGTCCCGTGTGCTTGATTCAGGAACAGTAGATTGTGGTTCTTGTTGTAGAGGAGTAGAAACGTGAACATCTGCTGGTTCTGATTCAGGCATCTCGGCGGTGTCATGAACGGGCGAGTGTTGTGCAGCTTCAGGTTCAGTTACTGACTCTGCAATCACAGGAGCAACAACAACAGAACTAACAGGGTTAGTGGTAACAGGTATAGATACAGCGATAGATGTACCGGGAATCGATGACGCCGTAGTAGCATTCACATCATGGCGCCACTTGGATCGTCTTGATTCCGTTGAGGTGGATTTTTCTTTATCCGCATCATCTTTCTTAGACTTGGTTCCAGACTTAGCAGGTTTCTTTGTGCTGGCAACCTTATCCCCCTTTTCAGGCTGTTTACCCCCATCATCATCCTCATCGCTATCCTTGTTGCTCCCCTTAGCACTCTCCTCATTACCATCATCACCATCATCATCATCATCATCATCCTCATCATCATCACCATCATCGTCATCGTCATCATCCTTTTCTTCTTCTTCTTCTTCTTCACCTTCTTCTTCACCAGTACCCTCTTCTTCTTCACTTTCTTCCCTTTCTTCCTCAGGCAGAATGTGGTATGGTACCACACTTCCAAACGTTTTAAATAACCTATCATCCTCCATGATAGCGTCATTCAGGGATTTGTAAAGAGCCTGTTGAATCCTAGATTTATCAAAAGATCCAAGTTCCCTCATATGAGCTTTGAGGATCTTCTTCAGTTCAAAATCCGTCAAGTCATAGGCAATTTTGTAGGCGGATTGTGAAGGATTGGATGACTTGATCATCAAGTTATCAGCTGCGAGTGTCTTCAACTCATCACGCAGTTTTGGCATAATGGACTCAACGGATGCTTTCACTCTCTCTTCAACAGAGGCTTCAAGTGTTTCTTTTTGCTCCTTGTATTTATCCCTCATCGCTTGAAGTCTCGTGATACGTGCAGTATGCTTATCAGCCTCAGCCTGCTTAACCTGAGCTAGTTCTTCTGCATGAGCTTTTCGTGTCAACTCCATCTCTGCAGCGAACTTAGCAAGCATCTCTTCTTGGGCTTTCTTAGATGCTTCTTCACTTTGAACTCGTCTATGTAGCTCTTGGCGAAGTTCATCCATCTCTCTTTTGTGATTATCCGTATGTTTATCCAACATTTCTGCCATCACAAATGCAGCCATTGTAGACGATGCAGAGCTGCTCTGGGTTGGTTGAAGAGGCTCGGTTGTGACCACGGTACTGAGAATGGGAGTTATTGGAGGTGGAAGAAATGGTGTTGAAACCGGTCTGGTTGGTAAGGGTTGTATTGGCGGAGGTTGAGTTACTAAAGGTTGAGTAGGTACCATGATTGTAGGAGCACCGGACTCTTTTTCAACACTTGCTGAAACAGGAATGGATGTATCCTTCGAAGTAGAATACCGTTCAGGTGACCCAAACTCATCAATATCCTCTGGCTCCTCGTACTCTTCTTCAATATTTATTCTTGCACCTGAACCACTACCGCCCGTATCTTTCCTACTCCTTTCAATAGCTATCTTCATTAATTTCCTCTCAGCCTTGTCAAGAGTAGGATCAACAACATCTTCTTCGTCACGTAGAACTAACTCATCAGCCTTACCCTTTCCCTTCTTAACCTCAGTCTTTTTCTTCTTGGTTTCGGGTTCAGGTAAAGCAGCTGGTTGCTTGCGTTTACCTTTACTCTTGACCGTAGTAGACGAGTCTTCTCCAGTCTGAAGGCTTGCTTTTAGCTTCTTGATTTCTAGCAGCAGTAGCTTGTAATCAGCAGAACCTTTAATTCTATCCGTCAGAAGATAATCGGGAATAGGACCAGGAATCACACCACCAGATGGTCCTTCATGCCTTAGATCTACAGTATGATCATCCTCTTCAGTGTGATGACGACTTGTTGCACGCCTATCAATAGTAACATCATTCTTCATACAATAGTTAATGATAAGCTTGATAAACCGAGGGTAAGGAAAGAAATTATTCTTCAGCTTCTTGTTTTGGAAGAGTTGAAAGGTGAATTCTTCCCACAACAATAATGCATAATCTGCATTTGCGCCTGTGTACATTCCATGGAAAATGTTCATAATAGGACTACGCAAAGCATCATGCCCACTGGTTTTAGGTGTAAGACATCTACTGAGAATACCCGACATTGCTCTCCAAGGTTGTCCTACTTTAGCAGTGGTAAACTCAGACGCAACTCATATGTCACGACATCCAAGAGCATCGAACATCTCCATGAGTTCGTCTTTAGTAGGATCCCTCGAAAATGCCATACCTTTGGGTGTATCCCGAATGCCAAATATCTTACGGAAGTCTGAAACATTAAGTGTCTGCTGCTTGTTGTCGAGAGTGAAGGTGATCTTGTTTGAAGTGCTTTCCTTGGTAGCCCAGAACTCATACATGTAATCATAAGGCACCGAGGCAGTACTTCTTAAAGCATTCTTGAAATGAGATTGATCAAGGATTGCTATGGCGACTTTAAATCCATGGTGAGTGGATTTTGAAACTGGCTTCAGCCGGTAGTTGTTTGGTATGAACTTGAGTGTTCGTGCTTCGGCAATTGCGGCTGCTCGAGAGTCTTGGATTGCTTGTACTGTTGGATTAGTCATCGTATCTGCTTAAGATAGGACATGAAAGGTTGATGCACAAAAAGATATATATATGTATCATTATTACTTCTAAGCATAACACATTTCATAACATAATTCAACAAGTACTTATAACAGGCAAACACTATTAATCAAACAACTCTTCATCCGGAACTTTCCTTCATTCGGAACTCTTCATTCGGAAGTCCTTCATTCAGAACTTCTTCATTCGGAAGTTCTTCATTCGGAACTTCTTCATTCAGAACTTCTTCATTCGGAACTTCTTCATTCGGAAGTCCTTCATTCGGAACTTCTTTCATTCGGAAGTCCTTCATTCGGAACTTCCTTCATTCGGAAGTCCTTCATTCGGAACTTCCTTCATTCGGAAGTCCTTCATTCGGAACTTCCTTCATTCGGAAGTTCTTCATTCGGAACTTCTTTCATTCAGAAGTCCTTCATTCGGAACTTCCTTCATTCGGAAGTCCTTCATTCGGAACTTCCTTCATTCGGAAGTTCACTCGGAACTCCTTCATTCAGAACTTATTTCATTCGGAAGTCCTTCATTCGGAACTTCCTTCATTCGGAAGTCCTTCATTCGGAACTTCCTTCATTCGGAAGTTCGTCCGGAACTTCCTTCATTCGGAAGTTCGTTCGGAACTTCCTTCATTCGGAAGTTTGTTCGGAACTTCCTTCATTCGGAAGTTTTATATCCATGTTCATCCGGAACTTTACAAACACACTTATGAAAGATTATTCTAATCGCGTTTGTGAGTTCTAAGGCAATCTAAAGCAACACAACATCTTCTAATGATATTCCGAGCAAAACCCATCAATAACCCTAATCAATTAACCCTAATTTAAGCATACGAACCCTAATTGGATAAACTTGATTATCCGAATCAATTAACAGGATTTAAATGGCGAATTAGGCTAATTATAAGTTAAAGATTGATGTTATTACCTTTTAAATCGAATGAAACAGATTGGATTGATTAGAATCGAAAGTTTGAAAGCTTGTGTGTGTGTTTTAATGGCGGAACATAAACAGTGAAACAGTGAAGATAGAAATAAAGGGGACGGGGGGTTTTGTTTTGACTTAGGTCAAAATTTTGACAACTTTCACAACTAGTCATTTTTAACCCTTCACTTATCTTTCCTTTTCCCTTTTTTTTATACTTTATCTTTTCATTTTTCCTAAGCATTGTTAAATTTCGCCAACACAACTTAAGCATCTCAACCTATTAGCATATCTCCAAGATCTTAAAGCAATGCCTATCACATAGAACGAGCACAAGTCGTATTCTAAAGCAAGACCACTCATAAACCATTTAGTCAATTAATTTTCCACAAACACTTTTGAAAAATTGTTTTGATGACGAAGATGATTTAATATTTTCTCCCCCTTAAACGATGACCCGTTTTCTATTTAAAGAGCTGTAGTCATTGTTTAAAGAGTCAAATATTGATGAAAACATTTCCAATTAGTATCTTGAAAAAGATTGATTCGTGGTAGCAATAAGATTTCTCTTATTTTGACAAATTAATGCACTGAGACGTACACAAATTCGTGTTAGACCAAGTTGTAAAGTAAACTTGATCCCTTTGCATGATTTGGCTTGTAAATCATGCCCGAGAAAATTAATTCCCGTTGTGAGCCAACGTTTTCCAAGGAAATACGTGACTTTAATATGAAAACCGGGTTGCAGTCTGAGATAACTACAAGCCATAATGGGCATGTTTTAAAAATGTACAACTTTTATACGGACTCTATTTATGGCGTCGTGTCAATATTGATCGACATTTCTAAAGCCATAAATATTACCGTACTAAAAGACATGCCCGATTTAAAAACGAAAAATATTTTTGGTTTTTCTTGATTTTATAATTTTTATGGTTTTTCTAGGTTTTATATTTTTATGGATTTTCTTGGTTTTATATTTTTGTATTTTTCTTTTTGTGGTTTTATATATGTACGATAATATACATGATCACGAACAAAGGATACGCCTGAATAGTTTACCACCACTATTGAGCTGATTCTTCTGCCAACTCTTTGAGAGTCGCTGGAGTGAATGATTTCATGCCAAGCTTGTCGATCAAAAACTCGATTCGTCCTCGATCTAAGGCTTTGGTGAACATATCTGCCAGCTGATACTCAGTAGTGACAAAATACAGCTCGATCACTCCGTTCTCCACCTGCTCTTTAATGAAATGGTAGCGAATGTCTATGTGCTTGGCCCGGGAGTGTTGAACATAGTTGCAGCAAAGGGCAATGGCGCTCTTGTTGTCACAATACATCGGGATTTTGTTGAATCCCAAACCGTAGTCAGTTAATTGTGATCTCATCCAAAGGACTTGAGCACAACAACCGGACATGGCGATGTATTCAGCCTCCGTGCTAGAAATTGCAGCGCTTTTCTGCCTTTTTGAAGACCAACTGATCAATCTATCTCCAAGGAGTTGCACAGATCCAGAAGTGCTACGCCTCGTGTCTTGACACCCAGCATGATCGGCATCTGCGTATGATATTAAAGCAATAGAGGAATCTTTCGGATACCATATACCACGATGAAGTGTTCCTTTGAGATACCGAAAGATCCTTTTAACAACATGTAGGTGCTTTTCGGTAGGCCGAGCCTGATACCGGGCACACATGCATACGGCAAATTGCAAATCAGGCCTGCTAGCAGTCAGATAGAGAAGGGTGCCGATCATCCCACGGTAAAGTTTTGGATCGACAATAGTCCCATTCCTATCTTCATCTAACTTGGATTTCTCCACCATTGGAGTGTCCACGGGGTCACAATTATCAAAGTTATATTTCTTTAAAGATTCTAGAGCATATTTGGATTGATTAATAAAGATGCATCTGGGATTCTGAGAAATTTGTAATCCTAAGAAAAATGAAATTTTTCCCATCATTGACATCTGAAAGCGTGTGGACATTATCTTCTCAAAGATTTTTGACAATTCTATGTTAGAGGCAGCAAATATTATATCATCAACATAAATTTGTACCAGAAGCATGTCGTTGTTCTCCTTGAGAGTGAATAGAGTGGGGTCCACTTTGCCTTTGGAGAAGCCTTCCGAGATGAGATATGTTGAAAGGAGATCATACCACGCGCGTGGAGCTTGTTTCAACCCATAGAGAGCCTTCTTAAGCTTGTACACATGATTAGGAAACTCCGTGCTAACGAACCCATCCGACTGACTAACATAGACTTCTTCCCTTAGTTCACCATTCAGAAATGCCGTCTTCACATCCATTTGATAGACGATCATGTTCATATGAGCAGCATACGCAAGGAATAGTCTAATAGCCTCCAATCTTGCAACAGGAGCAAAAGATTCTTCAAAGTCTATACCCAAGGCTTGTTTATATCCTCTAGCAACCAATCTAGCCTTATTCTTTAATACTGCACCCATCTCATCAAGTTTAACCTTATAAACCCATAACAAAGTAAGGATGTTAACCTTGTCAGGGAGAGCAACTAATTCCCATACTTCAAGTCTTTGGAATTCATTTAGTTCCTCCTGCATGGCTTCAATCCAAGATGATTGAGTCATTGCCTGTTGCCAATTTTTAGGTTCAACTTCAGAGAGAAATGCATCAAAGTAGCAATAGAGTGCACTCTCTTGTAATTGATGGCGTGTAGAGACTGGTCGATCGAGATTACCAATGACATTCCTAATTGGGTGATCTTTTGTCCATTTGGTGCTATGTTTTTCAATCCTAGGTGGTCTGGAGTGAACAATAGAAGGAGCTTCTTCTGAGGTAGACGCGGCTGAAGGGTTTTCAGGTATCGCTACACCAAAGAAAAGAAGCTCTTGTAGGTGAGCATATTCCAAATCGTGATCAATAGAATCCTCTTCAACATCATTAGGCACAAGTAAGGGTGATGATTCAGGTGTAGTTTGAGAATCACTTGGTAAAGGTGCATCCGGTTCAATGTTAATTGAAGATGCATTTGATAAAGCTTCATTAGCAGGAGCAACAACTTCAGGGATTGGAGCTATCACTACAGGTGCTGGAACTTCATCATTTGGGGGATCAAAGAATTCATCAAACAATGGTTGAAACAGTTTATCCCACTCGGGCCTTGTTGGTGGTAAAAATGATGTAGAAGTAGGATTATTGGGAACTAATCCGGAACTAATAGCACCGGTTCCCATCTCATGAAGCGCGGGTTCAGAGCTGCGTTGCTCAGAAGCCATCGCTGTCAGCTCATCGAAATCTGCGTCCATAGTTTCCACAATCTTACCAAGACGACGGTTGTAAATTTGGTATGCTTTCTTGGAGGGTGAGTAACCAATGAAAATACCTATATCGGCTTTCGGTTGAAGCTTGCCCAAGTTCTCACTATTAATGTTTGGATAACAAAGAGCACCAAACACATGAAAGAATGAAACATCGGGTTTACGATCATGTAGAAGCTCGTAAGGTGTTTTTCCATGGCGTTTCCGAATGATAGAACGGTTTTGGGTGAAACATGCAGTAGATATAGCTTCTGCCCACAAGAACAATGGAGCGTTCGCATAAATTAGCATAGTCCTAGCAGCTTCCATAAGCGTACGATTCCGTCTTTCAACGACACCGTTTTGTTGTGGAGTACGTGCAGCGGATGTTTCATGTGAGATACCAACTCCTTCATAGTAATCACGAAGAGTCTGGTTGACGAACTCTGTTCCATTGTCTGTACGAATACGGCGGACAGTAGTATTCAAACGTACCTGAATGAATTTCAGAAAAGTGATGATAGCCTTCGGTGCTTCATCCTTTGTACGTAGAAATCTAACCCATGTAAACCTGGAGAAATCATCCACAATAACAAGAATGAATTTCTTACCGCTCACACTTTCAGTTCTCATTGGCCCACAAAGATCCATATGCAAAAGATGAAGTTTTTCTTGATTGGTGTCTTCAGCTTTGGGCTTGTATGATTTCTTGGTACTTTTCCCCCTTGAACACGCGGAACATAAATGATCCTTGTGAAATTTGAGCTTAGGAAGACCACGAACTAATTCGTTTTTAGCCAGATGATTAATAGCATCAAAGTTAAGATATGATAATCTGCGATGCCATAACCATGACTTGGTCTTAGATGCCTTAGAGAGAAGACATGCTGGAGAGGCGGCCATCATGTCTTGTAGGGACAACGTATAAATATTTGCACCACGAGATCCCTTCAACAAGTCTTTTCCTTCCAAGTTGCGGATGAAACAAGTGTGTTGTCGAAAAGCAACCTCTAGGTTGGAATCACAAAACTGTCCTACTGAAAATAAGTTATGACCAAGACCTTCTACATAGTATACCCTTGAAATCGTAACGTTTCCAATCTGATATTCACCATACCCCATTATCTTTGCAATATGATCATTACCGAATTTAACCGTACCAAGAAACTTGCTGACGAAATTTCGGAGCATCGAGCGATCTCCGGTCATATGCTTTGAACAACCGGAGTCCAAATACCAGAGGATGATTTGGACCACCTGAAAATATCACCACACAAAGACAATGTAGAGGTATCGGAATCTGAATGTTCCTTGTTATTAGCAGGTACAGATTTAATAATCTTAGATTTGCTAACTTTAGGTTTCTTAGATTTCCTAGCCTTCTTCTTCCTAGTTGGTGGTGTAGATTCTAGTTAGCTTAAATCTTGTGGTATTTCTTCACTGATAGGCACTATAGTGGGAGCTGACCTAATTAAAGGGCGCTGTTTCCACACTTAAGTGCTAGTGTGCCTAACTAAAGGACGCTCAGACCTAACCTCAATGGATGCATTCCTAGTTAAAGGGCACATTTTCCATCTAACGTAAAGTTCCTACCAGTGGGACACCATTGCCATCCAACTTGGGCACGAGTTCTACCAGTTGGCTTCCATTCAAGATTATTCCTAATGGCATTCATTTCATTCACATGATCAATAAGACACAAATCATGACGTTTGGAAAACATACATTCATTACAATTCCAACAATTCAAATTAGAATTCACGAATGGTTTAGGCTTCTGCACAGGCGCAGAGCTTTTAGTCTTAACTTGATTCTTTTTATTTAAAACTGAACTAACATTCCTATGGTGAGCTTCTACGTTCTTCTTGTTGGTACTACTAGTGGAGGGCTTGATCTTATCTTTCTTGAGTGGCGATCCTTTAGCCTTAGTAGACTCTTTTACTCCTGTAGAAGGCAAAGTGGGAACATTAGCAACAGATTTTAAAGGTGCCTTACTTGATGGTGCCAATGACGGTTTTGCTCCTGGGGTCTTATTGAATGGAGTTACAGCAATGGGCCTATTAGTAAGTAGTGCAGAACGTGGTTTACCTATGTATTGCAAATATGCTAAGCAATATTGAACTCGCTTAATATATTCATGAGCCGAATAATAGTAGCTACTTGAGGGATCTAAGGCATAAAGATCGTCTAAAATATCCCTAACAAGATCTACATGCTTAATGGCATTCCTCATATAATCATCGTAGGTAACCGGGTTTCTCTTATGAAGCGGGTTCTTATAAAGCACTACTGACTTGGTTGTTGGAGCACTAGAGGATGGTGCAGAGTTGGTAGCTAAGTTATTAACAGCTTCTTGTCAGGTGAAAAGAAGTGTCTCCTTTAACTCGGCCAAAACCATGTTTTTGTCAATGAGCAGGATGTTTAAGTCAGAGATTTCCTCACATTTTTGGTTCAATTGTTCAACATAAGATTGTTGCTGTGCCGCATTAAAAGCGAAGCGTTCTTCTAGTGAACCATAAAGTTTGGACATTCCCTGTCTTGCACGATCCATCTCCCCTAGAATAGACGAAAGTCTAATTTCTAAGTCCTGGTTTTTAGACTCTGCAGCATCTAGTTCCAATTTTAATGTTTCATTTGATGACACATCTCTCTTCAATCTCATAATCTCTTCCTCTAATGCCTTAACTATTGCAATCATCTTGTCACTCGTCTCAACACCGTTTTCACAACTATTTGTTATCAAAAGATTCTCATTTTGAGTTTGTTGTTTTAATTCTAAAGATATACAATGTTGTTCTAGTTGATTAAAGCGTTTTGAAAGTAAATTGTAAGAATCTTGTAGCTTTAAAAACTCAGCGTTAGATTCGTGACAAGAATGATTATCTACCTCATTTACAGTATCAGCAACATTTACAGAGAGCTCACACACATCATCACATATATTCACAGCATCACAGTTAATCATAGCGGATGTAAGCTCATTCGAATAATTGACATTTACAGTAGTAAGCACATCACACGAAATTACTTGGGACAAGAATCGGTCATATTTAGATAAAATCTTTTCCTTTTCAATTAGTTGTAGTTCGTAAGCGGTGTCCATTTCATAAAACACTTCTTGAACTTCTCTAATTTCAAACTCAAGATTTTCTTTAAGAGATGCAAAACTTCCTTTTAGACTTTTGACAAATGGATTGATCTCATTCTTAAACACCTCGTTCATGTGTTCGAAAGCCCATTCTCCAGCGTTTAGGCCATTTGAAGTCGTACATTCCAAAATGACCTTGTCAAAATTAGTAAAGTATTGATTAATCTCTTGCAAGTTTAACCATACAGTGCTAACAGGTGGAAGATCCTTTGGAATTTCCTTAGGACCTTCCATGTTGACAAGTGTAGGAAATGTACTAGGGTTTTCTTCATTTAACATGTAGGTTGGTGCCGTAATGAGATATTTGTCCATATGGAAGCGAATTCTAAAATCCGTTTTAGCAAGCTCCTGATTCATTTTAAAATAATCACAATCGGGATATTTTGCAGAGTTGTATGACCGATTCTCATCAACTAGATCCTTATTGGTGCGATCATCGAAAATATCAATCGGGTCTAAAACCAATCCTAATTGGGTTGCATTATAAAGTCTAGGACTATGGATTAAAGCTTGTTTTGCATACCGTGGATTAGGGGGAAGGCCTTTTTGACGTGATAAGTTAAATTCTCTAAACGAAGCATCAAATAAGTGCACTAGTTGAGAGGCAGCGTATTGTCTTAAAAGCAAATAATCTAGACTTCTAATCTTATTAGCAGCATTAATTTCCATTTCATTCTTCTTAGACTCGAGTAATTCAAAATCCGTTTGAAGTTTTTGAAAATTAGTGACCACTAACTCTTTTTCTTTAAGTTCATTAGAAATATCTGCTCTTAATGTTTCAATTTCCTGCAAGTAACCCATTTGTTTGTTTCGAAAGTGATCATATTCGGGATTTGTTAGAACACTAGACGAAGGCACTAATTCCAAAGTTTGAACTTGCCCGTTGCTTAAGGCAAGCTCATCAGACAAATTCTTATTCTTAGCTAGGGTTTCTAAGAGTGCAGCATTCATTTGGCTAAGTAATGTAGCAGGAACCATGACCAAATCTTGTTGAGCAGGAGTATGCGTATGCGAAGTAACTCCCGGTTGTGTTTCACTCAAAGTCTGGGGACTCACATTGATATTACTATCATTGATTGTCTCATCATTTGAAAGACTCACCACCGAAGACTCATTCGAATCAGCACTCTCTTGCACAACTTGATGTGGTTGAATACTAGCATCAGTGGTATTATCAGTTGTATTAATAAGTACCTCAGATCTCTTTTCTGGCCCTAGGCTAGAGATAGTTGCCATAAGAGCTGCCTGTGCAGATTGAAGTTCATCGTAGTCTGAATCATAAGCATCAAGATCATCTGCTTGGTAAGCTGCATTCTGCGTAGTGACAACATCTTGTTCAGCAATCCCTGGATCAGCAAGAAATGCAAGCTCCTCTTCATCAAGTTCCCTTCCTTGTGCCTGAGTATTCACCAGATAAATCTTTTCTGCAAACCATTGACCATCCCTTCTCCTCTCGGGTTTCTTGCAATCCCTGGACATGTGACCTTCTTCCTTGTAGTTGTAGCATGTAATCATTCTCAACTTGCCTGTGGAATTAGCCCGTGGAGGAGTGTTGACCATTGGAGCAGGATTGACCGTGCGAGTATTGGTAGTTGATGTAGTAGGTCTCCCCTGATAAGGTTGAATAGGTTGAACCATTACCCTGCCATTCTCAATAGTAGCTTGTTGGCAAGAATTGGATGAATTCCTCAACTGATTGTTAGTTGGAGTTGATCCTCTAAACCCTCGTTTGCTTAATGTCCTTGTGAGATAAGCAGACATAGTGGTTAACACTTCAACTGGGTCAGTTCCTTGTTTGAATACAAGAATAGGGACTTCCTCATCATCACAGTACATAGCTTGGTCTTGTTGAACTGCATAATCACTAGAAGGAATACTCATGTGATCAGAGTAGCTTGATGGATATGCTGTATTCTCTTGATAAGAAGAATATGATGGCTGAGCATAAGGTGCAATACTTGCTGGGTGAGGTTGTGAAACATATTGTGATGAGGGTGCATTAAACCGATATTGTTGCTGATGTGAGGTGGGTGGTTGCGGTAGAATCGAGTATTGGGGGAAGGTTGGTGTCATGTAAGGTGATGGATGATAAGCTTGATGTCCCAAGATATCAGGAGTGTTGTTGTGAGACAAGCTTGGTTGATTCGCCATCAAAGCTAATGAATCAGGGTACATACCTCGAGGCGAACGGTGCATGATCACATGTTTCGCATGCTGCTGAAGAAAAGTATATAGTTGATCCAAATTGCACTTATGCAAATCCCTGGTTAACTTAACATCGGTAATATACTCACCCCATTCAGCTTGAGGTAAAGTATTCAAGAATTTGGTGTTAACCTGGAATGGAGCAATCACGAGATTATATACATTCAGATCATTCATGAGAGTGGTGAATCTGAAGTAATAATCGTGAAGCGTTTCCCCTGGGTTGTATGTAAATCTATCAAACAGGTCATACAACTGACATTCCCTTTCCTGTTTGGTAAGAGACGTACCTTGTAGCAACACCTTTAGACGTTCCTATAAATCCTTTGCCACCGTATACTGACTTACCATTCGATAGATGTCATGTGGAAGAGCTTGGAGAATTGTTTGAAGAGCCTTTTCGTCTGCATCGGCAACAAGTTGTTGAGCTGGTGTAAGTTCTTCAAACTCCATTGGTCAAGTCACATTGTTAACCACGATGGTTCCATAGTCAAGTGGACCATTTAAAATTGACTTAACCATAAGCCCCCCATATACCGGTTTTCCCTTAAGGTAAGACGTCATCCGGCCTTGCCATGCTTCAAAAACTTCTTTGATGAGCATTGGAGGGCGATTATCCGTTCCCGTAATGACGGAAATATCCGTAAGTGATGTCATCTGAGGCATTACTGAATTCGGATTCATTTTGTTCACTTCAAAGAGACAAAGATTATCGGTTGATCGAGCAGTGAAGTAAAGCTTGTGAATTGTGTTGAGTTTTTGTTGTAAGAAACCAAGATTAAATCCTCTAAAAAATCGTCGAAAAAACAAGTTAAATATCCCTTGATTCGGAACTTTTGTTGATTCGGAAGTGTTGATTAGGAAGATTTTGGCTTGAAATACCTTGATTCGGAACTTTTGGTTCGGAAGATTTGATCCGGAACTTGCCCTTGATTCGGAACTTTTCCCTTGATCCGGAACTTTCCTTGATCTGGAACTTTCCCTTGATTCGGAACTTTCCCTTGATCCGGAACTTTCCTTGATCCGGAACTTTCCCTTGATCCGGAACTTTTTCCTTGATCCGTAACTTTTGGTTCGGAACTTTCCTTGATCCGGAACTTTTGGTTCGGAACTTCTTGATCCGGAACTTTCCTTGATCCGGAACTTTTGGTTCGGAACTTTTTGGTCCGGAACTTTTGTTGATCCGGAACTTTTTGATCCGGATGTTTTTGGTTCGGAACTTTGCTGGGTAAACAGAAACTTGTACGAGTATGAACAGTCGATCAAAAAATGATGATTAAACCCAGATTTTTACCAAATAACCCAAAAAGTTTTGTGATTTCTACAATAATAAGTAAAAACTAATACTTATCTACTAATCCCAATCACAAAAACACCAAAAACTCCAAGAATCAAGATGGATCTTCTTAAAGAACACTAATACAATCAAAAACTAAAAAACCACACAAAAAATTACCTTAAATCACCCCATAGCTCTGATACCAAATGTAGAATCTTGATAACCTATGAATCTATGAAGTGGGTTGATGTTTTCTAGAGAGAGAAACTAGAGAGAGAAAGTGAGAGAAAACTATGTGTATTTTATTCAATGAAAACAAGAAATGAACAACAACCAACCCCTTTCCAAGGAGGAAAGGGGTATTTATACTTCCAAGCCACTAATGGACTTGGGCCGGCCCATGACAAGCCCATGGGCCGGTTCTTACTTAACTAAATAAGTAACTATTAACTACGAGCTATTACAATATTAATAATATTATGGAGTGACCGATACTTCTAATATACGTAAAAACATATTTCTAACAATTATTAACAGAATATTAAATATAGAAATATTATAACGTCAGAATACGTGTTATACCGTAATTAATAATAAAACAGAAATACGTTAATCAGAAATATTAGAACATTCAGATTTATCAGTTTAAATATTAACAGTATTACAAGAATAAACAAATTAACTAAGTACAGTTGAGGTAAATAAAATAAATAAACATCAGTCAACTTATTTACGCGTCCGTTAATTTATGTAGTAACCGTGAAGTCAGAGTTGATCCTTCAGCTTTCATTCTTATTTCATTACTGGACACGAGGTACGGATTTCCGTCCTTTCAGTAAGGACTTCCTTTCTATGCATGATTAGGATTCCCCGTCTTCAGCCAAATGTTTTCCCCAGTATATGTTTAAGTTTATCAGTAATCATGTTAATAACTAAATAAATTGCCTGAGCATTATATACAAGCACGACCAATTTATGTACTAGTTACGGAGGTACCGTAACCACGGCACTAGAGGCACCGGTGTCGTGACTCACATGCAGGAGAGTGATATACTGCATCGTCCCACTCAGCTCAGCTTGGCCATTTTATCAGTATTATTAGTGGGGCGTATGGATGCATCCTAGGCTTATATGTGTTACCAGTTATCAGGGTGAATGTGATGTGTGCTCTACATCCTTCACAATAGAGTTGATCCCTCCACCCAGCACAGTTATTTAGAGGTCACCCATCTATAGCATGACGAGGCCACCCCTCCAGTTATTCATGCACGGTTGTTACAGCACGTGACCTATATAAGCTCTGGCAAATAAAATACAGTCAATGCATGTTTTCAGAATTAATAGTTATATTTCAGTATCAGTATATATGAACCAGTTTCTCAGATTTTATGCAGAGTTCTACCACACGTTACATATCAGTCTTACAGCTTCAGTATTCTATCGCCTGTTTCATTCAGTATATTCTTATCATGCTTTATATCCGTTCACTGAGCGTTATGCTCAGCCGTAGTTCCTTTCATGTTCTAACGGCAGGTACACCAGGACGCTCTTAGGATTCTGAGAGCATGTGCATTTGGATGGAAGCTATCCAGACTTCTTACTTTATGCATTTCTTACATTATTCCGCTTATTTGGACATTGTTTAGTCCTTTCATTCAGTATTTTATTTTTCATGTTTTGGGCTTATGTTTGGATTGCCGATGTTTTGATTCCGGTATTTCCCTTATGGTCAGTTAATGTTTTAGGACATTTACCTTATGCTTTGATGACACGCCATAAATACACGTAACGGTCCACTTATCCAAGTGGGGTGTTACAATTATGGTATCAGAGCCTGGTTCGACCTGTAGGCTCTAAAACTTGACCTGTGACTAGTGGGTAGTCACCAGGAACTTTCTAGATTTTGGCGTTGTTATCCTTCATGGTTCTCATGCATTAATCAGTCAGTTTTCTTCAGTTATCAGTCGGTTTCTTAAAGTTTTTGACTAAGAAAAAGGTTGGTACCGGACTGGCCATATTTAGTCGCATGTGCTTTCTGCGAATTTTCGTTTTGGTGAACCGACCCATAGGCGTTCATCCTTGCCCGTTCAGATTTTGTATTGGTAAACCGACCATAAGGTTTACCCTTGCTCATGACAGATTCATGTTTTCAGTCAAATAGTACTTGGTGAACCAGCCATAAACGTTCACCATTTCTCAAGTCAAATTTCATGCTTTTAAGTCAAATGATGTTTTGTGAACTGAACCATAGATGTTCACCTTTGCACATATCGTGATATTTTATAAAGTTTGACAAGTATGAATTAGACTACAACCAACCATGTTTAGTCCCAGATTGGAAATTTCTATACATGACAGTTCCCATGAAATTTTGACAAGTATGGATCGAACCAGAATCGCCCATACTTAGTCACATGTTTTCTTCCTTGAATGTTGTGGATTGAACTTTAGCCATCCACACCAGTTGTTGTTAAAACTCAGTTGATCATACTCTTATGTTCTTTGTAACAATCCAGTTTCACAATTTCAAGCTGATGTCGCCTTCGGGCGGATTCAGTTTCATGATTTCTTATAAGGATTATGTTTTCAACAGAATGATAATGTTTCATGCTAAGATACATAAGGATTACAATGAAATACTATTTCATGATAATTCATGTTCTGGTCTTTATCAATCAGGTCTTTATACTGAACGTTGATGAAACTCCATTTAATCATACTTTTTAGCCTCTATACAACCAGCATTAAGTCTACGCGGAAATTATCAGCCTACGCAGGTTATTCATTCAGTTTAGTTTACTACCGTTTAAAACCACTTTATTTCCATTGACACCAGTATCGAGTAATCACATAAAATTTCCACTAGTGACATGTACAGTATTCCATATGTACTCCACGTACAGTGTCTCAGATATGCTCCATGTGCAGTATTCATTTTGTACTTCAGGTACAGTGGTCCAGGTGTACTCCAGGTACCCTACTCCATGGATATTGCTAATCGATCCTCAATCATCTCAGGCGTTTCCACTTGTCGATATTCTACCAGGTGCTGATGCTGCTCGTGAGTTGAAGATTTTGCTAGATGCTGATGCCGCTAACACTTTGAAGACCTCACAATTGCTGATGCTGCTGATACTTTGGAGATTCCTTAAGATGCTGATGCTGTTTATACTATGAAGACTCTGCAGAACAAGGACGAAAACTATAAATTTGAAATTTCTGACGAGAATAAATTTCAACCATCAGACACTACCATCCTATTCCATGCTTTTACTTCCTCAGTTAGATGTCACACTTCACTCAGCTAATCTTTCTGTCAGAAGAGTGGGAACTGGCAACCAGCCGGCCACTCAGCAGTAATAATTACATGAATCACGGTCATGATAACGACCGTCAGGAAACTGACAGACAAAGTAGTAGTGACAACCACCGTGCTTATAATTAATCACTCAGTACCATCGGAACTCCGGAACGGACGTGACCAGAAATACAGAGGCCAGTAGCCTAACCGGTCCGCCAATCCTAGCAGTTACCAAAATTTTCAGCCTTGTTCAGATTCATCCACTAAAACACATGTCAAGACATCAGTCAAGACATAAGTCTCGGGTATCATTTCGGAAGACCTTTCAGGACCCCTGTTACGATACACATCATACGAATCTTTTATCAAAATACGAGTCAGAACTCATAACTCCAGTATGTTTCTAAACCAGACCCTCAGTAATTCAGGGTACCCTTCAGAAAGGGGTATACCCGTTCTATTACGCCACGCATGAATCAGATCAATTAAAAATTCAGTCACCACCTCTAGAGTAGTATTCAGGTTAAACACGCAGTATTCATTCTGTGAGGTTACAGACGAACACATTCAGTAAAAGGTCGACATGTTTACTTCACGTGTTCCTATGTCATCTTTATCTTAAATCAGGTAGTCCCCTACCTCTCAGACAGAAAGGACTCAACAGTATCATCATATTTATTAAAGCCTTATTTTCAGTTAACGACGAGATCCATCTTACTAAATCCTAAATATATTCATTATATCTTCTGCCAGAAAAATCAGTACAAATTGTTTCTGCCTTACAAGCGCATGACTTAGCAATCCATAGCTACGAAGACTGTCTAGCCATCAGTTATAAATTCACTTCTGAAATTCCTTAAACTCGTGACCAACAGATTACTCCAGTGCTCCCAGACGTAATCTCAGGAAGTTTTTCAGAGATTCCTTTCTAACCACGAAACAAAATTCTACATAGATATTGTCTCAAGAACAGAACCTATTTTCAGAACTCTTTATCGCAGGGCTTCAACTGAGTTTAAAAGAGTTGTAGTATTTGCTGCAAGAATTACCAGAATGAGGCTCTATTCGCCTAGTGCACCATCAGGAAGTGCACCGTTCCTATCTATTAGAAAGAAGGCCGGTAACATGAGATCAGGTATCGACCACTGAAAATTTTACAAGATCACCATTCATAATCGATGTTCATTCCATGTGTAGAAGGTTTATCTGACCTGCTATGATGTCTTAAACATTTTCTAGAACAAATTTCCGATCATGCTACCATCAGTAGTGAGAGAAAGAACATGACGCTTCCAGACTGCTGTTGCACATATTATAGTCTCTCTAAAAAAATTTTGATTTTATACTTATGAGCTCCCTAACGCTTCAGTAGATTATGAAATTTTGAATAATTTTTTTTTCATAACTCCCATGCAATATCATCAGTATATTCATTGATCACATTCTGATATACCTAATACTAGAGGAGAACACGAGACTCATCTTCTCACAATTGTACCGAATCTTCAATAGGAGTTATTTTTATACACAACTCTCCAGATATAAATCTCATTTGAACAAAGTGGCATTTCTGAGCCACCACACTTCAACAGAAAGAAATTTCAGACAATCCTGCGCAGGTGAAGGCCATCACCTGATGGTCCCGACTGACGCCTTTGAACGTAGTATAAAAATATCTAGAATTCAGTTGGATACTACCGCAGAAATTGCTGAAAGTTCTCTTGATTAGCTTTCTATGGCTAAGCTTTCGCATAAATGAGAGGACCTACACTAAAATTTTGTATTCCATAAGATCCTATGCTACGAGAGATCTATTTTACCCAGACTCAAAATTCTTTCATGATTATTCACCCAAATTCCACCAGAATGTACCAAAATTCCAGGCAGGATTTTGATAGAGACAGTATAACACGTTGATGCAGAGATGTTCATATCTAGATGCATGACCTACTGCAGGTTCAAGATAGAACGCCGTCAAGTTAGTGAGTTACTACAACCCTTAGAAATTTCTGAACGGAAATGAGACGAAATTCCATGAAATTGTTATCAGCTACCACAGGCTCAGAGAAAGCATGATACTATCTAAGTTATCGTCAACCATATAATCAGCCTGCGCGGTTTCTTTCATCCGAAAGGATCACGCAGTAGCAGATCTGCAGAAAATTTTGAAATTAAGCAGTAAATCGTACGAATCCAAGGCATCCCATCGACCTCATATCAGACAGAATTGATGTTCACGATCAAGTGTATGTTTACGCCCACTTTAAGTTCATGTTTATTTTCACTTTCACGTTTACGTCTCATTCGCAATATGATGCTGTTTCAGTTCATCTTTTATGCTATCTCATAATCTAAGCTCACGTTAGCGTTCATAACATTATCCACGCTCAGGTTCGTATTCTATCTCGCGATACGCGTTTCACAGTTTATTACCGGATACAGTCACAGAAAGCTTGAGAAACCAGATTCAAGTTTAGGACAGCTTTTCCATAACCAGGCAGACGTTGCACACCTCAGGCCGTATCGTTTGGCATTCATTCCTCAGTCAGCATACGTTCATGATATGTTCTAGTATCACGTTCACATTATGATTCACGTATCACATTCATGATATATTTCATGCACATCTTTCCTTTTATGATCGTGAACCACGTTCACAATTGCTCACGTAGCACGTTCACAATTGTTCACGTAGTCCGTCCCTATATATTTTCAAACAGCCTGCCAGAGATATGATTGTTATCTCCTCAGGATAATTTTACGTACCTTTTCATGCTATGGCTTGTCCATTCGATCGGGTTTAGGAAATCCATCTTAAGTATGGAACCGGAAACTATTCAGTATCATCAGGACAGGGTCATCAAGACCATGATTTGTTCAGTATGTTTAGACCTTTGAAGAAATCGTTTCGAGTGGGAAGCCACTCGAAACGGAGGAGTCCACCCGGACCTCTCATCCGTTTCCTTCAATAAATCCAGTTAAGTTCTTTCAATCATGTTACGTTCCATGTCCTCTTCAGCCATGTCACGTTTAATGTTTACTTCAGTCATGTCACGTTTATATACTTTCAGCAACATCATGTTCTTTATCAAGGAAGAATGATCCTTCAGCTTATATGTCTTATCAGCCTTCATGTTCTTTCAACACATATGTCCTTTCAGCTTTTATAACTTCACCAGCTTATTACCTTTAATTCGGGGACGAATTTTCTCCTTTTTAGAGGGGAAGAATTGTAAAACCACAGCATTATCGCATCCTTAATTCGAGGACGAATTATTTTTTTTAGAGGGGAAGAATTGAAAAACCCGTATTTAAAATCCTCGAATATTAAATATGCTTAGTCTCAGCTTTATCCTTAATTAAACGTAAAAAGTAAATACGCAGTCTCAGTTTATTTAATACTACACTTAAATAATTATTCAAAAAATAATTATTGAGTTTAGAAAATATTACGTATGTATTGTTTATTTTACAGAAAATAAGTAAATGTTAACAGTAATTACGCAGTCCTAGTTTTATTTAAAAATGTTACGAAATTAGTTATTCAGTATAATAATTAATTTTAACTATATAAGTAATACATAAGCATTATGTATTCAGGAAAATAAATTAATAAAGGACAGGATTTTGAAGCACGAAAACGTAAGTTAAATGTACAAGCGAAGCAAAACGAAAAGCGACCAAAACATAAGTGTGCATTAGTGGGCTGCGTTTTTTATAACAAGAAGAAAAGGAAAACTTGGGCTTGGAAGCCCAACCCATATTGCAATAAATATACGGGGGTTATTTCCACGGCTTTGACAAATCAGTTAAAAACAAAATAAATAATAGGGTTTATATACTTGGAGTGGCCGCCCGACAGAAAACAAAGAATAGAAAAAAGGACTACACTTCCATTGGTGGAGGTTGGTTTTCAGCCGCCAAAGAAACAAAAAGAAATGAAGAAGACTACAATTTCAAATTGTGGAGGTATTGGCCTTTTCAGCCGCAAAAGAGTAAAAAAAAAGAAAAAAAGAAGAAGAAGCGATGAACTGTGTACAGCGGGTCGGGTACATCGCTATGTCCGGCTTATTTAAATTGGCTTAATAAGGTTAGGCTTATTCAATATTGGCTTATTATTTTTAGCTTATTTAATATTAAATTATTAAGTTTAGGTTTATTATTTTGCTTTATTTGATTTGGGCTTATAAAATAATTAACGTATTTAATTATTAATAAAATTAATCACGGCTTAATTAATTTAGCTTATTATTCCACGACTCAGTAAAAAGGGCTTATCAAGATAGATTTTATTAATATTTGAATTATTTGAAACATGACTTATAAACTATGGCTATTAAGCTATAGCTTATATTTTGGACTTATTAATCAAGCTTATTACTAAATATGGAAACTTTCTATTATTAACAGGATATTAAATATAGAAATATTATAACGTCAGAATACGTGTTATACCGTAATTAATAATAAAACAGAAATACGTTAATCAGAAATATTAGAACATTCAGATTTATCAGTTTAAATATTAACAGTATTACAAGAATAAACAAATTAAGTAAGTACAGTTGAGGTAAATAAAATAAATAAACATCAGTCAACTTATTTACGCGTCCGTTAATTTATGTAGTAACCGTGAAGTCAGAGTTGATCCTTCAGCTTTCATTCTTATTTCATTACTGGACACGAGGTACGGATTTCCGTCCTTTCAGTAAGGACTTCCTTTCTATGCATGATTAGGATTCCCCGTCTTCAGCCAAATGTTTTTCCCCAGTATATGTTTAAGTTTATCATTAATCATGTTAATAACTAAATAAATTGCCTGAGCATTATATACAAGCACGACCAGTTTATGTACTAGTCGGAGGTACCGTAACCACGGCACTAGAGGCACCGGTGTCGTGACTCACATGCAGGAGAGTGATATCCTGCATCGTCCCACTCAGCTCAGCTTGGCCATTTTATCAGTATTATTAGTGGGGCGTATGGATGCATCCTAGGCTTATATGTGTTACCAGTTATCAGGGTGAATGTGGTGTGTGCTCTACATCCTTCACATTAGAGCTGATCCCTCCACCCAGCACAGTTATTTAGAGGTCACCCCTCTATAGCATGACGAGGTCACCCCTCCAGTTATTCATGCACGGTTGTTACAGCACGTGACCTATATAAGCTCTGGCAAATAAAATACAGTCAATGCATGTTTTTAGAATTAATAGTTATATTTCAATATCAGTATATATGAACCAGTTTCTCAGATTTTATGCAGAGTTCTACCACACGTTACATATCAGTCTTACAACTTCAGTATTCTATCGCCTGTTTCATTCAGTATATTCTTATCATGCTTTATATCCGTTCACTGAGCGTTATGCTCAGCCGTAGTTCCTTTCATGTTCTAACGGCAGGTACACCAGGACGCTCTTAGGATTCTGAGAGCATGTGCATTTGGATGGAAGCTATCCAGACTTCCTACTTTATGAATTTCTTACATTATTCCGCTTATTTGGACATTGTTTAGTCCTTTCATTCAGTATTTTATTTTTCATGTTTTGGGCTTATGTTTGGATTGCCGATGTTTTGATTCCGGTATTTCCCTTATGGTCAGTTAATGTTTTAGGACATTTACCTTATGCTTTGATGACACGCCATAAATACACGTAACGGTCCACTTATCCAAGTGGGTTGTTACAAGCACACTTGATACTTGCGTGCCAATTGTTGTTGTATGCAAACTTCACCAAACAGATGTAATCGTCCCAATCACCCGTCCATTCCAACGCACATGACCTCAACATGTCTTCCAATGTCTGAATTGTTCGTTCCGACTGTCCGTCCGTTTGAGGATGAAAGGCCGTGCTAAGCTTAAGTTGTGTACCCCAAGCTTTCTGTAGACTCTTCCAAAACCGCGAAGTGAAACGAGGATCTCTGTCGGAGACGATGCTGGATGGAGCACCGTGGAGTCTCATGATCTCTCTTCTATACGTATCGGTGAGTTTACTTACCGGATCTTCCTTGCGGGTCGGTAAGAAATGAGCTGATTTGGTAAGTCGATCTACGATAACCCAAATTGCATCATGCTTCCTCTTGGTAGGCGGAAGACCAGTAACAAAATCCATGGTGATTTTGTCCCACTTCCACTATGGAATATCTAACGGTTGAAGGAGACCGCCAGATCACTTATGCTCGATCTTAACCTGCTGGCAGGTAAGACATTTGGAGACGTAAGTGGCCACATCCTGTTTCATACCACTCCACCAAAAGTACTGCTTGATGTCATGGTACATCTTAGTCGAACCAGGATGTATAGAGAATAGGGAGCTATGAGCTTCAGCTAACAAGGCTTCCCGGAGTTCTTGGTCATCAGGAACACAAAGTCTCGTGCCCTACCATACGATACCATCTGCATCTACTCTGAATTCCGTTTGTTTCTCCAAGTTCTGTACTATCGCCCAGATTTCTCCGTCATCTTTCTGAGCTTCCTTGATCTTAGAGAGTAACTCGGGTTCTACTCTAAGATTAGCCCAGTAACCGTGCTGTCCACGTACCATGATCTCGATGTCTAGTCGCTCCAAGTCTCTTATGATTTCCTCCTCAATTTTAATGCTGTTGATCATTCCGGACTTCCTGCTAAGAGCATCTGCTACTACATTTGCTTTTCCGGGATGATACTGTAGATTAATGTCATAATCCTTCAACAGCTCTAACCATCTCCTCTGCCTCATGTTCAATTCACGTTGAGTGTAGATATACTTCAAGCTCTTGTGTTCCATGAAAATGTCACATGATTCTCCATATAAGTAGTGCCTCCATATCTTCAATGCAAACACGACTGCAGCAAGTTCCAAGTCATGCGTGGGGTAATTTTCTTCATAAGGCTTAAGCTGCCGTGAAGCGTACGCGATCACTTTTCCATGTTGCATGAGAACACAACCAAGTCCCTTCCCCGATGCATCACCGTAGATTTGAAATCCACTCGTACCAGATGGGAGAGTAAGAATAGGTGCATATACTAGCTTCTGCTTCAGGTCTTCAAAGCTCTTCTCTCGTTCTTCAGTCCAGACGAATTTCTCCCCTTTCCGCATCAGTTTGGTCAATGGTAGTGCTAGGCGGTAAAGTTCTCCACAAACCTACGGTAATAGCCAGCTAAGCCTAAGAAACTGCGGACTTCCGTTGCTGATGTCGGCCTTGGCCACTTAGTAATGGCCTCAACCTTCGCTGGATCCATAGTGATTCCTTCTGCTGATATAATGTGACCTAAGAATGCCACCTTGTCTAACCACAACTCACACTTGGAGAATTTAGCATACAGCTGTTTCTAGCGAAGAATCTGTAGTACTGTACGAAGATGGTCTTCGTGTTCCTCCTTGGACTTTGAGAAAATCAGGATGTCATCGATGAAGACAATGACGAACTTGTCCAGAAATTCATGGAAGATTCTGTTCATCAAATCCATGAACACTGTTGGAGCATTTGTCAGGCCAAATGGCATAACTACAAACTCGTAGTGGCCATAACGGGTACGAAAGCAGTCTTGGCGATGTCCTGCTCCTTAACCCGTAGCTGATGGTAGCCTGACCTAAGATCAATCTTGGAGAAGTGTTCGGCCCCTTGGAGTTGGTCAAACAGATCGTCTATACGTGGCAGTGGATACCTATTCCGGATAGTAATCTTGTTGAGCTCGCGATAGTCTATGCAAAGACGCATACTGCCTTCCTTTTTCTTAACAAACAAGACCGGTGCGCTATGGAGATGCGCTCGGCCGAATTAAACCTCGTTCAAGAAGTTCTTGTAGTTGATCCTTCAGCTCCTTCAGCTCTATGGGAGCCATGCGATAAGGAGCCTTGGAGATTGATTCAGCTCCTGGAATAAGCTCGATACTGAATTCTACTTCTCATGCAGGTGGTATACCCGGAAGTTCTTTTGGGAATACATCTTGGAATTCCGACACTATTGGTTGATCCTGAATTGATGGAGATTCAGCATCCATATCGTGAACCGTAGCTAGATAACCCTCACAGCCATGTGACAGTAGTGCACGCGCTTGCAGGGTAGATATGATTTGTACAGACCGTCCGGGTACGAACCCGTTATGAATGTACTCTGGTGCATTAACATCACCGAAGATAACTTGATATGAATGGCAGTCTATGGTAGCATGATGCTTGGATAGCCAATCCATGCCCAAAATCATGTCGAAGTCATTCATGTCCAGCGGAAGTGCGTCGACGGGTCGAACCATATCGTCGAATTCTAGGGGAAGACTCTTGTATACATGGGTGATTAATACAGAGTCCCTCAAAGGCGTGGAAATAGTAAGCCTATTCTCTAGTAGCATGGGGAGCATCCTAATGTTCTTATCATAAGCAGTAGAAATAACCGAGTGAGTAGCACCCGTGTCGAAAAGAACACATGCAGCTTAACCATACTTATACAAGATTCCAGTGATGGTACCTGTAGAATTGTTGGCCTGGTCTCGAGATGTCGTGTAGACACGCCCGATGGTAGGAGGCGGCTTGGAGTCAGCATGTCCCGATGTGCCCTCCATCTCGCCCTTACGGCAATCCTTCATGATATGGCCAGGAAGACCACACTTGAAGCATGCGTCAGTGTTACGGCGACATGGCCATGGGTGCCTACGGTGGCAAGTAGAGCAAAGAGGATGAGTAAATCCTCCAGCAGGTGCTCTGGCTGGCTGGGAACCTGATAAAACATTTTACAAAAACATGATAATAGGGTACAAAGGACAATGCGGATAATCGTAAGATTGAATACCAGTGATAGCTGGACGGCTAGGCTGTGAACCTCTCTGGTTCTGGTCCCTACCGTTTCATGGTTCCTGGTAGAAGTTTTGCTAGAATGTCAGAATATGAGTTATAACATGAAATCATAAGAAAATGCGTAAGTATTAGGACCTGCTGCTGTTGGAGTGTCCAGCGTTGTTACGGTAATTATCATTACCGCCACGCCTATCCGTAGCAGAACGGTCGTTAGTCTGATCGTTTCCCTTGGGCTGATGAGGCTGCTGCTGAGTAGCCGGCTGAGACCGGTCCTAGTTTTCTGCCTGGAAGATACATTTAAAGAGATGAATATTTGACATATATAGAAAGAATACGGATTGATCACCGCTTGAATACGAATGTTTACCTCTTGTCGGGTCTCTCAGCTTCCCCGAACTCATCTCTCTCCTGCAGCATCTCCAGCTTACGTGCTGCATCGGCCACTTGTGCTACAGTGTTGAACGTAGCACACACCAGATTGTTTGCGACCGATGTGCGAAGAGCCCACCTAAAGTGGTGTGCCTGCTCTTCAGGAGTACCTGCTGTCGCACCAAGGAAACCAGCTAAGCGAAGAAAGTGCTGCATAAACTCGTTGCTATTCTCCCTAGCTCTCTGTCGGATCCTATGGTACTCCCTCTTGAGCTTGTCTTGCTCAGCCTTGGGAAAGAAGTGTTCCATCACCCTGTCCTTGAACTGAGTCCAAGTCAAACCAGCAACCCACTCGTCACCACCCTCAGACTGCATCAACGCTAACCACCAATTTAGCACATCGCCTTCGAACCGATAGCATGCCAAACTCGCCTTGTACGCGGGGTCACAACCCATAGCATTGAAAATCTTCTCGATGTGAGCCAACCAGCTTTCAGCATCACTGGGGCTATCTGTCTTCTCAAAAGCTCGAGGACGGAGCTTGTTGAATCTCTCCAGCCATACTGCTAATGTCACTGGAGGAGGAGGAGGTGCCTGATTATGCTGCTGATTGTTGGCAGCTTGAACCTCAGCCCTGATGCCGTTCCCCAGTTGAGGAAGCAAAGCTTGCATAGCAGCTTGGATCGCAACATTAAGTTGTTCCTGTTCGCGTGTGAGAACCATCTGACAGTATAACATAAATCATTTGATTAAACAGATCAAAACATAAAATATATATACATGAAAAAAAAATTATACCAAAATTTCAATAGAAAAATTATATGCAAGAAATTTTGTGTATGAATGCATGATGCAGTTTTATGAAAACTTTTGTATGCTCGAGAGTGAACGCCTATGGTCAGTTCACCCAAAATAAAAGACATGGCGAGGGGACGCCTATGGGTCGGTCCCAAATTTAAAAGTTTCAATAAAACACATGCGACTAAATAGGGCCAGTCTTGTACCAACCATTACTTAGTCATAAACCTGTGACAATGACATATATAAATTGCATAAAAAATGATGAATGCATGAAAACGACTGTCAGTTCTAGGAAGACCGTAGTGACTACCCATTAATCACAGGTCATATTTTGAGAGCCTACAGGTCGAAGCCTTGGCTCTGATACCATAATTGTAACACCCCATTTTGATAATGGAATGTCACGCGTAATTATGGCGTGTCATCAAAGCATACAAGGAAAAATGTCTAAACATTACATGACCATAAAAGGAAAATACCGGAATCAAACATCGGTAGTCCAAAAGTAAAGCTCATCACACACAAATATAAGTACTGTAAAGGAAAGGACTAAACAATGTCCATAGCAAGTGTATCAAAGGAAAGATAATGCATAAATTAAAGAAAGGCTAGAAAGCTTCCAGTCCATATGCACGTACGCTTAAAGTCTACGAGCGTCCCTGAGTACCTGCCGTTTTGGGAACACAGAAAAGGAAAACAGCTGAGCAATACGCTCAGTGCACGGATGTACAATAAAGCATGAATAGGATAAGCATATAACATATAACAACGGAAGAAACTAAGTCCCGAGTAACCTGGTTAAGTCTTGATAAAACTGGTTTTATAGTTTGAAAAGCCCTGTATTTATCTTATAAAAATTGTTTAACATGTTCTACCATTAGCCAATATAGGTCATGAAAATCCACCGTGCATGAATACTTGGAGGGGTGACCTCATCATGCAAATTAGAGGGGCTGCCTCTAATTTAATATACTGGTTTGGGTAGGAGAGATCAGCTCCTTGTGAAGGATGCAAGGCACACACCACATTCACACCGAGTAATATGCTGAAAAACATGTAACTAGGATGCACCCATACGCCCCACATGATAAATATAATAATATGGCCAAAAGCTGAAGGGACGCCACGAGCAATCACTCCGCCGTGGTGAAGTCATAACATCAGTGCCTCTAATGTTATGGTTATGGTACCTCCATAACTAGGTGAAACTGGTCATGCATGTATATGGCTATAGGTATTCTAAATTAAACATAAGCAAGTCAAATATATAAACTTATACTAAGGGAAAACATTTGGCTGCATACGGGGAATCCTAATAAGGAAAGAATGTCCATACTGAAAGGACGGGAATCCGTACCTTATGTCCAGTGAACGAAGAAGATGAACTGAGGAGAATCCTACTTCGGTATCACTAATGCTACATAAATACATACGTGAATAAGTATCTGCTTACTAAATACGTAACTTGTTTTATGTCATGTCTTAGCTTATTTTATATGTTCATATCATGTTTTACTGTTTAAAGCCTTAAACTGTGTTTATCTTATATTCTGTCTATTCTGATTAAGTATTTCTGGTATTTCATGTATTATTATACTTACTGTGTAATAATAAGTAACTTTCCAAAAATAGCAGGTTTCCAAAAATAGAAAGTTTCCAAAAATAGAAAGTTACCAAAAATAGAAAGTTTCCGAAAACAGAAAGTTTCCAAAAATAGGAAGTTTCCAAAAATAGAATGTTTCCAAAAATAGAAAGTTTCCAAAAATAGAATTACTTATTAAAATAGATAAGTTTCTAAAAAGAGAAACTTTCCATAAATAGATCAGCTGCCTTAATTAAATAAGTTTCCATAAATAGATTAGCTGTCTGAATTAAATAAGTTTCTAAAAATAGAAAGTTTCCATAAATAGATTAGCTGCCTTAATTAAATAAGTTTCTAAAAATAGAAACTTTCCATAATTAGATATAATCTGGTTAAATAAGCTAAGTATATAAGCCTAAGTGTTTTTCTGACTATTTTCTAAGTCATACTGATATAATGTATAGTTTATTAATTATTACATGTAATTTAAATAAACTATAGGTTAAAAGTATTTAATTAAAATATATCATGTTTTTAACTAAATAAAGTTAAATACTTAGGTTAAAACATGTATTATTATTTATTAATAATATAACCTAAGTCATGTTAATTAATTAATTATAACCATGGTTTTTAAATAATTAATTAATTATAAGTTTAGAAAATATAAAATACTTAGGTTAATAATTCCATGATTCAAATAATTAAATTATAACCTAAGTCATGTTTATTAAATTAATCATGTCATATTTATTAATTTAATTTAAACATATGATTATAAAAACAATAAATCTTAACATAAACCGTGAACCGGATCTTGACTAGAAACCATGAACCGGACATGAAATCGACACTATACCCTGAACTACTTCGGGGTTCCCTTTGTTTTGCTGCTGCAGTGGGACCCACACCACCCAACCTGGACCATATGGTCTCGGTGGTGGTTTAGTAGCCAAACCGAGACCCCCTTGGGGTTCGGTTTAGGCGCCGGCCAAACAAACACCCCTAAAAACAACCTTTTTGATTTACCCAATAACCATTTTCATGATTGATTTATGTTTTTAATTAGGTTTTTTAAAAACATCATGTTCTTAATTATTTTATTAGATCAAATCAAAAAGAAAAGGATTAAAAGAATTTACCGAATGCGTGGATCTGACGAGGATGAACACACACGAGCACACGTATAATATTCAAGATCAAAATCAACTAAACACCCCCTTTGGTGTGTTTATATGCGGCGGCCAAAACAGAAAAGAGGAGAAGGAGAAAACTTTTAAGGTTTTTGTTTAATTTCCTGTAAAGTAAAAAATGACTAGCAAAATTTACCTTAACCCCTTCTTAGTAAGTTTTGAGATGGGCTTGGCCCATCTCCTTAATGTTGTCGCGGGTAGGGGCCCCACATGGGGTACCCGTACCGTTTTCCGTGTCTCGTTGTTTAATTGTTCGTTCCTGTTTATTTGTGTTCGCGTTTTGTGTGTTCTCGTTAAGTAATTACCGTGACCTTATATATTTATTCACGCTCGTAATAAATATATATACGTAATTATTAATAGTTCGTGATTTAATTACGTTCATGATTTCATGATCGCATGTTCGTGATTAATTATTGTTAAATAATTATTGCGTGTTCGTGCGTAATAAATACTTATCGTGTTCTAACACGTACGTAATACATAAAATCCTAACATGTAAACGTAATCATACTATAAAAGGAAAGTTTTAATCTAGTACGTACGATCTTAAGGGTACTATTCATGGTAAAAGCATGCGGGTTTTACAACTCATCGACAACTACCAGAATATATTTCTTCCAATGATACTTTGAACACGCATGGGACCACACAGATCCATATGGAGAAGATCTACCCGTCCTTTAGAGCTTGGTGTGGTCTTTGTTTTGAAGCTACTTCGTTTAGCTTTGCAAAGCTCACAAGAAGAACAAAGATGATCTTTGATGAATTTCAAACTTGGAAGGCCTCTCACAATATCATTCTTAGAAAGCAAGTTGATGGTATCAAAATTAAGATGAGATAAACGTTGATGCCATAACCATGCCTGAGTCGTTGAAGCTTTAGCCATGAAGCAAATTGGAGTTGATGAAGTTGTATCTTGAAGTGAAATAGTGTAGAGATCAGTACCCCGTGTACCGGTAAGTAAATCATTCCCATCATAATCACGAACAAAACATGTCTTCTTCCTGAAAGCAACCTCCAAATCCGCATCACAGAATTGACCAACCGATAAAAGATTGTGATTGAGCCCTTCGACGTAGTATACCCTTTTTATCGATATATTACCCTGAACCAAATCTCCATATCCTAGGATCGGTGCAAATTGATCATTTCCGAATCGGACCGTACCCAGGAACTTCTCCGCGAAGTTCATTCGAAGCTTGAAATTCCCCGTCATGTGCTTCGTGCATACGGAGTCTAGTATGAAGAGAATCATTTGTATCACCTGCAGAAGAGTTAGAACACGATGAAGCATTTGCTAAATTGGATACCACATTAGTTGTGATTTCAGAATCATTAGTGTCCTTAGCAACATTTAAAGGCATACTAACACTCGTTGTCACATTTTCTCTCCTAACTTTAGGCATCCATTTATATCCTGGAGGACATTGATTAGCAAACCACCATTTCCACGACTTGCTAGCAGACTCATATAATTCTCTAATTCTGCTTCTAGTGGTCTTAGTGGTGGAGTCTGATGCAATACTTTTTTCAGGGGGGTTAAACCAGAATGGTTCACTTTGCGTTTGGGTTTTCTAGCACTAATAGGCATCGCAGTTTGCTTCTTAGTTCTAATATCTACGCCTTTGACATTATTCAAAACACACATAGCATGATTAGCATTAGCACACTTTTCACATTTCACACAAACAAACTTAACATTCAAAGCATTCAAAGTCGAATCATTCAAATCGTCATTACACGCGATTACAGACGTTTTATTCTTAGAAACATTAAAAATCCTAGGGTGGTCTTCTACTGTCTTCATCTTCCCTTGACTTTTGTCTTGCCAAACCTTTTCATTCATGCGAGTGCTCTTAAGCTGAGGCCGGCTAACACTATCAGTGGGGATTACTCCTGTAATAAAAGACACACGTCTATTAGTGTTTCTAGAAGTCTGAGGTGATTGACTTTCTTTGTTTTGTGTGTGTTTAGTGGCCAATCTATACATCCCTGGTTTAATCATATTCATGTTCTTAATGCTTGGTGATCGAATATGTGTTTTGGGAGTATTCTGTGGTAACCTATCCTTCCCATCCGTCTTGGGGGCAAACGCAGGTTTTGCAAATGCAGAATTAGAGAAAGCAGATGGTTTTCCCAAGACAGAGGGTCTAGTCACTTTGTACGCGTTGGGTTGTCTTACAACAGGTTTCTTAACACTAGGTTCCACAAATTTCCCACCCATCTTAGCAACGAGTTTCTTCAACTCTGCTATCGCTATTTCCATGTCTTGTAACTGAGCTTTCAACCCTTTAATTTCCAAACTCTTTTCATTCATTTCTTGAAACGTTTGGGAAAGTTTTTCTTGCAATTTATTGTCAGTTGGACCTTTTTCGATGTATTTTTGCAAAGCAAGTTCAATAGAATGACAATGTTTTTGAAGGAAATCAGTTTTGTGTTGAAGTAACTCAAAAGCCTTTTTATCAACATTTTCTTTACGTTTCGAAAGCTCAACTTCAAGACGCTCACACTCTTTGACTTTATCAAGATATTTGCATGCAACATCAGAATATTAATCGATATCAGCACAAGATTGAAGAGTAACACACAAAATATCTTTGGAGAGACATTCTTCTAAGAGTAAATCATATTCATCAGAAAAAACGGACTTGTCCATTTGAAGATCGTCAATTTCTTTCTCAATAGACTCAACATATTTTAAATCATCAAACATTTCAGACCGAATTAATCTTTCAAATTCAAGCATATTTTCTTTTAATGTGGTCGTGTTCGGTATTAATATTTGTTTGATAAGCACAGTTATATCTTGAGGAATTGGTTTTTTTCACTCGTCATTTTCTCGTTGTTTCCATTCATTGTCAACAATGGATTTAATATTATCAATGTAATGTTGTAGAAACCCAAATGTCTGCCTACTCTTGCTTTTAGAAGCATCAAGAGGCAAGTAGTTGATGAACTTAGAAACGTTTGTTTTCTTAGTAGCAAAAGCTTTCTTCCATTGAATTCTTCTTTGTTTGCATTCTAAAAACAATTCCTCACGAGACTTTTGTTTTTGTGTAGTGAAAAGACCATATAGACTATTCTCATAAGCATAATTGTATGGTTTCACAAACTCTTTATTGACCGGTGATCTACTCTCCTCTTCCCAAAGGGATGTCTCATCATAACCAAGAGGATATTCAGGATCGGTCCATTCGGACTCATCCATATAAAGGCGCGGGTACGCCGCTTGAGCTTGGGCAAGATAATCAGGACTTGCAAAGCTAGCTTGACCCTTAAATATAGACGGAGGTGCTATCATTCTTACAGTCTGAATAGAGTCATGCGTTTTATAAATAACTTTCTTCAAAAATTCGACTTGTTTTTCTAGTTCCGTTACTTTTTCAGTATCTTTTTCATGTCGACTTTTGAAATCTTGTTTTAACATTTCAACCTCTTGTTTCTTAACATCAAGAATTTTAGCAGACTCGGTGTTATCCATCGAAAGCCGTTGTTCAAGTTCGTTGACTTTGGTGGCAGCAAGGTACGTTTTTTGACGTTCATCCATTAATAAAACATTAAATTGATGTTTCTCTTTGGTTAATAACTCAAGAGTTTCGTTGTATTTCTTTTCAAGATCGTCCTTTTGACTTTTTAACACACTACCCTTGTACCCCTCAAGCTATTTGGTTTTCAGAAGAAGCTCATCTTTATAGCGTTCAATGGTCTCACTAGATGTAATTAGTGCGGCTTTGCATTCTTCAAAATTTTGAGTGAGCGATGCGTTTGCCTTCTTTAATTGCTTTTGACTTTTTCTAGTTTCATTGACATCTTTTTGTAAACTAGCAATTAAATTAGCAAGCGCGACATGCTCCTCATCATCATACTCATTTGCATGTTGATCATCCTCAAATTCATTATTGCACATGTCTGATGAATCGTGTGTGGTATTGCTATCAACCTTTTCTGTCATACATGTGTCATTAATGGCATTGGGTAGCTCACTATGCTCATGAATATCACCAAACACATTATATTCATCAGTGGTGTGTACCTTATCGAGTGGCTCAGTGTCAAAGATAGGGTCATTGTCATCTTCAGTGACGTTTAGAACTTCGTCAACCTTTGCCATGTACGAGTAATGTGCTTCTAATTCTTGGTAGGAGGCTTCATCATCAGTATCATCAAGCATTGCTCCTTCCTCATCCGACAATTTGACCCATGCTTCCATCTTCTTGCATAACAACATCTTCTCTTTATGATAGCTAGAGTCCCTAACCCGTTTCGGCTTTCTGCATTCTTTTGCCATATGCCCATAACCTTGGCAATTATAACACTGAATCCCACTTTGTTGAACCATTTGCGTTCCAACAGTTTCCCTATTCCCAGTAGCAGCAGCGGCAATCCTCTGAGTATCATACTTAGCAGTTTGTCAATCATACCTTGCAGAACCCTTAACATGTGTTGGATTATGTCGATCATACCTAGAAGGACTTTCACCACGTCGACGTATGTCATACCTTGAAGGGTTCTCAACATATTGGTTCTTTGTGTTGGATGATGTTCGAAGATTGTTGTTGGTGGGTTTGAAGATTTTCTTGTAGGTCTTCATAATGAAAGCAATTTGTTGTTTCATTTCCCAATTTTTCTGAGCTTGATCTTCATCACTATCCTCTTCAGATGATGACTCAGATGGTGGTGATGGTGCTCTTGGTTCTTTGCCGCGTAATCTTGTGGAGGATGAAGACTTGGATGATGTGGAATATCGTGGTGAGGATGATTGAATGGAGTATGACTTTGGAGTACGAGATCGATGATCTTGAGGGGTAGACACTAGAGCAAGTGGATTAGCCGTCTTTGCAACTCGTTCAGCTCGAATTTCATTTGCCTCATACTAGAATTGTTTCAAGATATCAAAGAGAGTGTGATAGTTTACCTTGTCTAACTTCTTCTGTTGTTTCACCAAAGTAACAAAACGTGTCCACTCTGGTTGAAGTTGCTGAAGAAATTGCACATTGACTTGCATGGTGGAGACCGCCAAGTTGTTTCTTCTCATATCGTTCATCATCTTGTAGAATCGTGAATAATAAGACTCAATTGATTCTCCATCCAATGCAGTAAACTTACCAAAGTTCCAAAACAAGTTTGTTTTAACATCTTGCTTGTTGAGTGATTCTTCTTGTTGCAAGCGTTCAATAGCCGTCCACATTTCTTGTGCCGTAGGACATGCATCAACCGTGGAATAAATATCATCTCCAATTCCACTTAGAATCATATAGATCGCTTCTTTTTCTGCATCATACCAAGCACGCTTCTCTGGTGTAAGATTAGATAACGTTTCTTTTCTTGTGGTTGCGGGTATTTTTGGAATAGTGTTTGTGGCTGGTGTATGAGGAACAGTTATATCGGAGAAAACATATGGTCCATTGTTAATACATTGCCTCAATGCATCACCATTAGGTCTTGTATCAAGATAGCGAAGAAAATGTGATTGCCATTGAGCATATCGACCGACCACAAGCATTGGTGGTCTCTCTTTGTTACCCGCCACCATGATTTTGTTTTTCGTCACACGATATTCTGCAGTAGAATCCATTTCAATATTCTCTTAAGTGATGAATTGAATGTGGATCTTAAGTAGTTGTGTTGTGATTGTGTTGTTGTTGAAATTCCGAAAATTGCGATTTTTTCTCAGTCCGACAATAAATTCCTCAGTCCGACAAAACGGTAGACCTAAAAAATTTGTAATCACCAAATTTTGAAATCGAGCTAGAAATAGCCTAAAACTAGTATGGAAAAAATTTGATTTTACTTGACCTAAAAATTTTAATCTTCGTGTAAACTACATTCCGGGACTAGTCTAGATAGTGGCTAAGTCTAAAAAATACTCGAACAAAATTTAGATGTCCATCGCAATGTCACCCATCGCACTCGTAGATCGCAGTCTGATCCTACTCTTAGATCGCAGTCTGATCGCAGTCTTGGATCGTAACGAGTGATCGTACTCTTGGATCGTACTCACTTGATCGTATTGGTGATCGTATCCAACGATCATATCCTGTGATCGTATCCGACGATCATACTCACTGATCGTACTCACTGATCATACTCACATATCGTACTCACTGATCGTACTGAGTGATCGTGGGTTATGATTGTACTCAGTGATCGTGGGATATGATCGTACTGAGTGATCGTGGGCTATGATCGTACTCAGTGATCGTAGGAGGTGATCGTGACCTTGGATCGCAAGTAGAAACCCCCAGGGTTTATGCAATCGCAACAATCAGATCGTAACAACAAAGTAGTCCGAGACTTGTAAGTAACAAGAAAAAAGAGATTTTTACCTTGGAACTCGTGTTTCTTGCCAAACCAAAGTAACCAAAATCTTACCACACGTATGAAAGATGTAGAGATGAATAGAGGAAGATTTAGAGTACGAAAACACAAGAAAAAACTTGAATTCGGAATGGTGTTAGGTGTAAATCACACGAACCCAATATAATAGCAACAACGAATCACAAAAACTACCCCATGGCAATTGATACCAATTGTTGTCCCTTAAATATGATGATTCTCTACGAATAAAGAAGAAAGAAAGGTAGATATGAGATGAATTCTAGAGAGAGAAACTAGAGAGAGAAAAGAGAGAGAAGTGTGTGAGAACTTGTGAAATATTAGATTGAAAGAAATAGAATAACCAACCAACCTCTCCTTACATGCAAGGAGAGGTTTATATAGCCTTGCCTACATGTGGCATAATGGGCTATATGATAATGGGTCGGGCTTTCCTTTTGGGCTTTGGTTACTTATGAATGAACCTTAGCTTAAAGTTAAGCCCGTAATCCATGACTAACCTACTACCTATTACAACGTTCTAATATACGATACATAATAAACATATGACCGAGCATTCTTGTTTGACTCAGTATTTTGAGGATAACAATTTCCATGTAAAAATGTCGTCTTTACATTAAGCTGCTCCAACTCATAATCTTTATACGCAGTCAATGCAAGTATAACTCGAACCGATTTGTGTCAAAATACCTGCGAAAATAATTCATTGTAATCAATACCTTCCGTCCTTGAGAACCCATAAGACACCAACCT